>JAUPFV010000004.1:200564975-201914975 GCA_036936605.1 Limnanthes douglasii subsp. nivea | reverse complement strand
CGGGTGTCCCATTTAAGTAATTGTTTTATAAGTTATAGTGGTTAGGCCAATCTAAAATTTCACTATAATCAATTACTCTTTATTACAAGAGAAGTAGTTATTTATGTGGAGGAGTTTGTTACATTCTATTGAGGAGAGAGATTGTCACCAAACATTATATATAATGTTCTTTGCACTTCGAAGAAAATGATTGGAATTTGGTAAAGTGTGCAACAAAGATAGAGAGAAAATATACTTAGTAGATCATTTCTTTGTATTACACTTACCATACTCGTTTTCTTAGCATCAAACTTGATAAAATTATTGAAATCTTTTCTAAGGCTTGTTTCTCCTCTTTAAAAGCCTTTTCCTGTACCACATTAAAAAAAATTACATTAGTGTTGTTATCTGTTAAACAATTCAAATTACTGTAAATTTAATAACTTACTATAAACATGCTCTCAAAAGTTATAATGAACCCAACCATATGTAAATTATTTTTGAAAAAAGTTACAAATTATATATTTAAGATCATTTGGAATATCAATTGATCTTTAAGGTTTTTCATGCTTCCATCAGTATATCCCAAGTTGTCAAAAATACTTCGACCTGGAATAAAGGCTTATTGGAAGGTGCCAATAAGGGAGAGTATGGATGAGAAATAATCATTAATCTTGTTGGTGAGGATTTTAAAAATGACATTATATATTACATTACAACAAACAATAGGTCTACACTTTGATGGCCCTTGTTCAATGTCAAGGAATACACGTATTTGCCAATTCATATGTCGTTCAAACGTGATAAAACCCTACAGGTACTAAATCGAAATAGAAAAACAGACGGACCTTAGCCCGGTCAAATCAACTCATTATGAGTAGATAAATAAAAGTTGAAAAAGAGTTAAAACTGAAGAACAAACAATTTAATTCATTGAATAACAAACTTGACTAATATATAGTCAAAATTCTTAAGGGTTCCAAATTCCATCCAGCCCAATTCTTGATAGTTGTTCACAAATCTCCTCAACAATTACGGTCACCTTGATAGTTGTTCACCAAAATCCTCATAAATCACCGCACAATAGCGCTTTCCAGTTTGAGGTGCATTGATTAAGAGGGTCTCTAAGGAAGTGGAAACGTCACCCACCATAAAAATCTAAAAAATATATATGATAAATAAGAATCAGACAATTAAAATAATCACTCAACATAAATATTATCCAATCAAATATATACATATATATATATATATATACCTAAACAAGAAAAACAAATCATGGGATATATATATAATAAACAAGAGTCCAATAGTCGATTAAAGAAATCAATCAACATAAATATTATCCTAAACAAGAAAAAAGAAAATAAATCTCATAGATATATATATAATAAAGAAGAATCTAACAGTCAAAATTCTTATGGGTTCCAAATTCCATCACCAAAATCTCCTCAACAATCACCGCACAATAGAGCTTTCAAGTTGGAGGTGCATTCATTAAGAGGGTCTCTATGGAAGTGGAAACGTTACCCGCCGTAAAAATCTAACATATATATATATATATATATATGATAAATAAGAATAAGACAAAGACAGAAATCATTCAACATAAATATAATCCAATCAAAGATGTATATATATATATATACCTAAACAAGAAATAAAAGGGCACAGCTAAAATTAGACCCATTTTCTTTATAGTGAGACCCCAAATCCTAATTTTTTCTGAAAACGTGAAATTACCAAATTGTCCCCACATATAAAAACCATAATTTTTTCCACCAACCCATTCTCTTCTTTTCCTCCTCTCTTTCCTACCACTTCTCTCTCCAAAATTCAAAAAAAAAAACACAAACTTTAAAGATTTCAAACTCCCACCCAAACATTTAATAAACATTAATTATTAAAAGTTAAACCCAATTACTCCAAGCATGGATTTAAGCGACTATAATGACGATTGGAGCTGCAACGTTGATGATTTCCTTTCGGAGGAGGAGGAGCCGCTTACTGGCCACATGGAGAGTGTAGTTGAGGTAAAAATTAGCTTTTTTATGCACAGAACAAATTTTGGCATTTTCGTGCCTTCAGATGTACACTTCCACGCAAGAACACGCATGGAAGATGACACATCTTCGCATGAACACGCGAAGATTTTGCCAAATCTTCGCACAATCATGCTTAGATTTGGAAAAATCTTCGCGTGTTCATGCAAAGATTTGGCACAATCTAAGCATGTTAATGCGAAGATTTGGCCAAATCTAAGCATTTTCATTCCAAGATTTGGCCAAATCTAAGCATTTTCGTGCGAAGATTTTGCCAAAGCTAAGCATTTTCATGCGAATATTGGGTTTGTCTTGGTTTTACATGTCCTTTTTGGTTGAATATCGGGTTTGTCTTTATTATTTGACTTGTAAATACATGTTTGTGTTTGTGTAGGAACCTGCGGAAGCACCATGTAACATTGCGGATTATAGTCAAATATTTAGGACGGATAATTTCTACACCAAGGCGGAATTGATCGAATGGGTTGATAAAGAGAGCAAGAGTATAGGATTTATTGTTGTGGTAGATAAAGATGACGATGGTAGTAAAAACGATAAAACACCGCGGTTATATTTCAAGTGCGAGAGGCACGGTGTTTACAAGCCGAGGCCTAAACCGGGGATTGTGAAGAAACGACGAGATTGTTCATCCAAAAAATGCGGATGTCCGTTCATGCTTAGGGGCAATCCGATGTTAGAAGCAACCGGCTATTGGAAATTGGTAGTTATAATTGGAAAACACAACCACCAACCCTTCTTGCATTTGGATGGTCATTCACGGGCCGCGAGGTTAAATGCGGAAGAGGAGGAGTATGTTCGTAAACTCACAACAATCGGTTCTCGGCCAAGAGATATATACTGTGGATTGAAGTTAAGAGATCCGGAAAATGTATCTAGTATGCGCATGCGGCACAAGCACCAATTGGTTGATAAAGCGGGCAAATCCCAAATGCAATACGTGTTTGGTAAGTTAAAGGAGCACGAGTACTATGTTTGGGAGCGCACAAACAAAGAAACCGACGAAATCCTAGAATTGTTTTTCGCACATCCCACGAGCATCGATTTGTTGCGCACTTTTCCTCAAGTGTTTATAATGGATAGCACGTACAAGACTACAAGGTATAAATTGCCTTTGCTAGAAATAGTTGGCCAAACTTCGACGAAAAAGACCTTTTGTATAGCTTTTGTTTTTATGAGCTCGGAGAAAGAAGAGAACTACACGTGGGCAATGAGCGTTCTAAGGAGAGTGATGGTGAACAACATGTGCGCATTACCAAATATTATCGTCACGGATAGGGAGTTGGCTTTAATGAACGCTATCGATGAGGTATTCTCGGATGCAACTCATATGTTATGCACTTGGCATATAAATAGGAACATTAGCTCATACTCTAAGAAAGTTTTGCCCAAAGCGGACATGGGGGAGGAGTTCTTAGAATTTTATGTCACGGTTCAACATTCGGCGACGATCGAAGAGTATAACAAAAACCTCTCCGACTTGCACAAAGCCTACGCATATTGTCCTAAGGTTCTCGAGTACTTGATGAAACAATGGATAGACCCTTACGGACACAAATTCCTTAATGTCTACACTAACAAGATTAAACATTTGGGCAACCACACTAGCAACCGGTGAGTTATATTATCATATGTATACATTACTATATTTAATTAGTTGTTAGACTTGTAACAAATTTAAGTTTATGGTTTAGGGCGGAGAGTGCTCACTCTAGTCTAAAACGGGCAATCGGCACAAGCCTATGCACGTTAGAGCAATTTTGGAATAAAGTTCATGCGTTGCTTCGCATTCAACACTCTACCAGCTTTGAAACGTTCGAACGAAGTTTTTTTCGTCCTAGACAAGTATCTAGGGGAGCTATCTTTCGCGACATCAAAGGTAAACTTTCATGTACGGCCATTCAAATATTAGAATAAACTATTAGAAAGGCCGGGGATTTCTGGTTCACTCCCGCAAAGTGTGGTTGTGTAATTAGGACAACACACAATTTGCCTTGTGCGTGTGAGTGTGATATGATCGCGAAAGAAGGTAGGTCGATTCAAACGAGTGAATGTGATGTTTATTGGAGTACTTTAGCGATCAAGCCTAGGGAAAACGTTGGTACCGAAGATGAGCTTACAAGAAAGCTATCCTTAATTGATAGTACGATACGCGGTTACGGTCCACAAGTGCAAGATCACATAATAAATAGGATGATGCAAATCCTAGATCCCTCTAGAAGCCATGTTTTGGAACCTAAGGAACCGGTTGTCACGAAAGGCCGGAAAAAATCCGGTGTTGACAAGTCAACTAAGCGGAACCCATCCGGGTTTGAATACGATAGTGTAGGCGCTAGTACTCCCGCCACGATAGGTAGTACGGCCGCGTCGGCGGTTAAGGAATTTATAGTACGCAAATCCAAGTCCAAAGATAAAGCGCCACTGAAAAAGAAGAAAGCGACTCGATCTAGAAAATCGAATAAAGAAAAAGGATTGAGCGCCTACGAGAGTTGTTTTCCCGAGTTGTTGTACAACTACATAAGTAGCGTTGAAGACGTTGCTCCAGACGGTAATTGTGGATTTAGGGCAGTAGCTTTGACGATTAAAGCAATGCGGACGCATGGGAGGCAGTGAGAAGGGATTTGATGTATGAACTTTCAAGTCAACGTGATCTTTGGGAAAAGGTTTTTGATGGTGCACAACATGTTGACAATCTATTGCGGAGATTGGATTGTTTCAAAATGTACGAGAGCGGAACTAGGCACTGGATGACATTACCCGACTTTGGGTTGGTGATAGCCACCCGGTATCAATGCATAGTATACCATGTCTCTCTCCAACTATCATACACGTATCTTCCTTTGCGTGGTGTGCCTCCAAGATCATGTCCTATTGTCGAAGTTGGAATTGGTTTCGTACACGGTAATCATTTCGTGAAAGTAAGTAAGCTAGTACATTCTTGATACTTAGTTTTTATTTGATCAAAAAATCCGCGACATATTTAATGTTTCTATATAATTGAAATTTTCAGATTGTATTAGACGGACCGTTGCCGGATATATACCCAACGTGGTTTGCGTTCCGCACTTGCGCTGAAGTTACAAATTGGGCCATACCAATAGGCGAACATCTCAACAAGTATCACCAAATTAAACTAGCACAACCTCCAACATTACACGATGGGGATGATGATTTCTACGATTTGACCGGGGATGTATAATGCGATGTTGTATTTTTATATTTTGTGTTACTTGTTTTTTTTAATCCTTTCGAAACACATTTCGCTACCTCCGACTACTAGACTTATATTGTTTTGGTTGATATTAATTATGACTTTTTCTTATGCTTTGTAGATGTGCCAAAAAAATTTGTTTTTTAAACGGACGTATGATTTTTTTTTTCGGAACAGAGCCTTTTTCGGCACACGAAAACGTCTGCATGTACAAGTACACGCACGTTTTTGCGTGTACTTGTACATGCACACGTTTTCGTGTGCCGAAAAAGGCTCTGTTCCGAAAAAAAAATAGGGTTTTGGGGCAGTTATGATTTTTTTTCGCCCATTCATGGTTGCCAATGCTTTCAAAACATAGTTTTAACAACATTTGAGGTCGAAAATCCAAAACAAAAAAATAAGTTGGCCTTCAACCAAAAATCATGGCAAAAGGGTACCTATTAAGGCCTAAATTTTGAAAAAAAAAAGACTTCTACAGAAACTCAAGCCTTAAAGGCTAATCATTCAAAAACTAAAACAACTAATACGAGCATTAGTTTAAACAAAAAAACAACAAGCTCAACATTAACTTGTACAAAAAAAACATGGAATCGAGAAATCATATACTGCCAAACATATACTGCCAAGAAATAAAAACGGGAGATATGTTAGAGGTCTCGTTATAGCGAGACACCTAATAATAGAAGTTAGGCTATAATGAAACCCTTACTATTGCCCGCCCACCAAAATTGACTCGTCCCCTTTAAAATATGACATAAAATCAAGAAATCATAATACACTTGCCAAACATTGAGCATTCAACATAAATATATAACTCGTTAACGTTTACATATGGAGTTTACAGCGGTTGAAGACTACCACATGCTTCAAGCTGTGAAGATTGCCCGCCAGATACTGGCGGAAGATACCAGCGACCAGTTTTTCGAGCGTGTCCTATGTACGATGTACATAGGCTACGACCGTTTGGGTACAAGAGGTATCGTTGTGCGTACTCGTGAGCAGATCAAACGCATATATATTTTTTGTCAGCCAATACAGCATTTTTGCTTCTTGCCATCGTTAATTAAGCAAGAAGCTGCTACCGTCTGGAACCTGAGCTCAATAGACTACATCAGCAGGGATATAGTAGCATTTCTGGAGGATAAGATTATTGCAAGGGGGGGAATTGATGATGTTGAATACAAACTTCGATACGAATAACCGTTCCACTGATGTTATTTCAACTTGTTATTTTCGTATCGGTTGTTATTTGAACTTGTGATTTTTCTTTCCAGTTTTTGTTTGAAGTTTTTATTTCGTTAGTTGTTGTTATTTTAAGTTGTGATCGAATGAATGTAAACATTCAATGTTTTATGTTTGAATGTTCATCTTGAAAACAATAGCACTAAAACTTCTAAATATGTCGATTGCATAAAAACATTACAATTTAATCAAAAGCATTGCATAATTAGAAATACATAAGCAAATAACTGAAGACAAATGATAGGTAGGCTAACCCTTAGTTAACATTTCACACTTAGATTTATGGAGTCGGATAGTTCAGTCCATACTCGAACGAATATTCACCTTCATCAGTACTTCCTTCGGGAGTTGAATACGTTTCAACGGCGCTGGCAATTGCGTCGGCCATTTCTTGCTCCCTTTGCTGCGTCGCATGTGACACCATCTCTTGCGTAATTGTACCTTGGGATCCCATGTTGAATAGATTTTGGACATGTAAACGGGTCTCGTACGCCATTGACTTAATCTGTATAGTCATTGGCTTAAGATAAGCTAGCCTATCGAACACTTCTTCGCGTCCGCGTGGTCGGGGCATTAAGCATCCTGGACATGATGCCTCCCTATCGTGGTTGAAGAACATTCTGCACAAAACCGCATCGATGAAAAGAGGAATATCCTCTTGCATCGTACATCTGACGAAGTCAAATGCAACCAGGAGGCTTGCATCTTCGTGCACGTTCCACCCTGAATCACCCATTGTTGTAACTTAAGATGTTTTGTTTCATAGTCAGATTCTAGTATTTATAGACTCGAAGTCGGTGTGCCAATTCTTAAATAATTTGCGGGAAACGAGGTTAATCTTCCCGCGTTAATTAATTAGCGGGAAAGTCTGGGCGGGAAATTCGTAAAGGGGGGGTGTGTTTGGCGGCAATTTCACGTGTCTCGTTATAGCGAGACGTCTAATAATGGAAGTTACGCTATAATGAGACCCCTATTATTGCACTGCTGCATTTGTGTACTTTTGTTAATATTAGGTGTCGCACAATCATTCGTCAACAATGTGATTGAATTAATGTAAACCTTGGGTTGTTTTATGTTTGGATGTTAATCTTAAAAACAATAACAGCTAAAAGTAACGAATCACCCATTGTTATAACTTAAGAATGATACATTGGATACATTGGATACATAAAAATGCGAACAAAATAAAATGGGCAGTCAAATAAGAAACAGTAGTACATGGTAAATGTAAAATATAACAAGTTCAAACATTAACTTAAACAAACAGTACAGAAACTCCAAGATGTAAACAATTAAAAACATAACTAATCCCCATTAGTCGAAGTCATATCCCAAGTTATCGTCAGAGTCAGTCCCCTCTTCCCTTTCAGTAATCCTATTCTGAAGATATAGTACCATGTCCCTAGTGATGTAGTCTACCACCGTCATGTTCCAAACGGCGGCCGCTTCTTGCTTAATTTTAAATGGTATAAACAACAAACGATCCATTGGTTTGCAATAAATGTACCTTTGCTTGATTTGTTCACGGTTACGCACAACAAAACCTTCCGTTCCTAAGCGGCCGTAGTTATAGTACATCTTACACAAGAGTAGCTCGAAAAACGCATCGCTACTATCTTCACCCAACTCACGCAGGGCAAGTTTCACTGCCTCAAGCAAATGGTAGTCTTCATGAGGGGTAAACTCCATTATTGCACTGTTTATGTTTGAGGAGTGCTAAGCATCCACTTATAAGCTCGTGGATGTTTGGGCGGGAAGTGCATTAAACGCGAGTGTTTTTTGCGGCGATTTTTTCACGTGTCTCGTTATAGCGAGACGTCTAATAATGGAAGTTACGCTATAATGAGACCCCTATTATTGCACAGCTGTATTTGTGTACTTTTTTAAATATTAGGTGTCGCACAATCATTCGTCAACATGGATTACGTTATCCTTATCTTACAAATGTTTATAATTGATACAAAAAGTGGTACAAAAAGACGTTTTATAGGCAGTAACAATTATAGCAAATATATCAATTGCAAAAAATGTGCCCATGGACTGAGTTGGAAGATCAATAACTGATGATGGCATCAGTTGAAGTTGGTAACATTAACATGATAGAGGGGGATAATAAGTACTGGTGGGCATTGATATGCAAGATGTACTTCCTATATGGAAGGGATGGTGTTCAGCCGCCAAGAATTTCTAGGCGTGTCGATGAGGTGAAAGCTAGGTGGTCCAGCGTAGTCACATTCCGTCAACATCCAGTTTCTAGCCTCATCGAATTGGAACGTCGTGTTGCGTGTAACCAGTTCAACTGTCAAGCCACAGATTTTTTAACAGAGGACCAGCTGGATTCGGTCCGCGCTGTCATTATTGACATCCGCCTAGACGAAATGCGTGACTAACAAGAATGCGAAAGATCTATGGAGTTTATGTTTTACAATGGGTTTACGTTATCTTTGATATTTTCGTTTGAGTTTATGTTTAAGTGTCTGATTCGGTTTATGTTTGAGTTTGTGTTGTTGTTCGTGTTTACAAAAACGTTCGGGTTTATGTTTTAGTTTATGTTGCATTTGTTTTGCATTCTGATACCTACCCCTAAAGTTGGAGTTTTAAAGTTGGAGTTTGAACAAACATTCGAAAGTTATATCACTAAAATGTAACAAAATAACATAACACATAATTAAACAACGACCCAATACCACATCACAAAAAATAAATCGGTCAAAAGTAAACAACACATAAAAAGTCTTAAACTGTCAACATAAAAGAGAAAAATGATAATCAATCTCTGTACTCGTGAGCTAGACGGTATACCTCCTCTAAAGGCTCCCGAAGGTCCTCCACACTAATGCCGGGGTGGCTACGGTCGTACGCCTGTATATCCAGTATGTGCGAAGTCAACTCGTGCAGTCTGGTGGCATGTGTGTATGGTGAAGGGTTCACCCCTAACTCTGCATCAGCTCGGTCAGCCTCTGGATCAGATATGATGTACCACAAGTTCCTCGTAATCCATGAAGAGTAGATCAAAGTGGTACCATCCTCCTGACCAGGAATAAACTCTGCACCCTTCAGACTCGGGTAAATACAGTGTGACTCCCAGTTGTCCCAAGTGAATGCATCCCAGTTGTAGAGGGTGTTCGCACGACGAACCCTACTAGAAGCGGTAAGAATATGACGCAGTGAACCAGAAACCTGTATTTTATAAAAAAATTCTAAACTATGTAGCACACATGCGCAATACAAACAATATTAATATTTCGAGTAACAAAATATTACCTGTTGGATGCGACCCAACTGTCTAGCCACCCGTAGCGGATAGTACGCCTCGACAATGTCTGACGCCTTCAGCGTCGCATCTATCCAAGCTATATCAGCGTGACCTCGAGCATCCCGCATGGCCGCATACGGCATGAATGATACCTGCAAAATATTAACAAACCATTTATCATTAGCAAATTATATTATATATACAATAATTGAAATGAAACTGATAATAACTTACATCGTGCTCGGTGAAGGTAGTTAGGCAATCTCTAACACCGTCTCTAGCCTCCTGGCTTTGTCGAAACTTCGGAGGCGCATGCAGGCACAAAGTAGGATGTGCGATACTATACCCCGGGTACTGATGAACTGAAAACGACGGGAAATGGTCGTAAATCCACGTCTCTAACAAGGCCAAAAAACCAGATATACCCGAAGTAACGTGTAGGCAACCTCTGCCTAGCTGGTAGTAGAGCTGCGCGAGTATCATCTGTCCCTAGTTATACCTCCCCGAGCTACTGTAATCGTCAATGAACTGTAAGTAGTCGAGGCTAATGTTGTTGCCCGACTTGTTGGCCAAAATGGTACAGCCAAAGAAGTGCAACAAGTAGCCCCTGGTAGCTCGGCGAACATCCGCATCAGTGATATCATCGTCGTAATACTAATGGGTGCAGAGTCTCCTCTTCAGCCATGCAAGGCGAACATGCCTCTTACCGCCGCCTTTGTTCTCCTTTATCTCCGCCTCAAGCTCCCTAGCGCTGCACCCAAGTAAGTGAGCGTATGCTGCAGTACGCTCATCAGCAGTAGGGTACTCGTATATCTCACAGTTGACACCCACAACTGAGGGCCCCATGATCATATGGACATCATCCAGGGTGACGGTCATCTCCCCAAAAGAGAAATGGAACGTGTTCGTCTCGGGATGCCATCTCTCCAAAAATGCCTCAATCAAGTGGACATTAGTAGACCACTTACCCAAGGCCTCAACAATGGGCCAGAAACACGTGCTCTTAACTTGCGCAAGTACCCGTGTCTGGCGGACGTTCAAGTCCCAGGCACTATGAGTATGGTACATGGCATAACAGCGCAACTGTAGTCAGTCCTGCATTAAAAACATACAATATATATAAACATATATGCAATCTAAAATTTAAGATAATCCAATAACCAACATGTTCAATATATATGCAGTATAACAACTAAGATAAACCAATAACCAATAACCAACAAATACAATGCAGTAGTGAGTGTTAAAAATTAAAAACTAAATTCATTCTAACATATAAATTCATTCTAACCTAAACTAATAAAATATATAACACAAACCAATACCAAATCCAATGCAGTAACATATAAATTCATTCTAACCTAAACTAATAAAATTTATAACACAAACCAATACCAAATCCAATGCAGTAACATATCAATTTATTCTAACCTAAACTAATAAAATTTATAACACAAACCAATACCAAATCCAATGCGGTGACATATAAATTCATTCTAACCTAAACTAATAAAATTTATAACACAAACCAATACCAAATCCAATGTAGTAAGATATAAATTCATTCTAACCTAAACTAATAAAATTTATAACAAATTCAATTCAGTAGACAGTGTTAAAAATTAAAACCTAAATTCATTCTAACATATAAATTAATTCTAACCTAAACTAATAAAATTTATAACACAAAGCAATAACAAATCCAATGCAGTAACATATAAATTCATTCTAACCTAAACTAATAAAATTTCTAACACAAACCAATAATAATAATAACTTTAAAAAATAAATTAAAACTAAAAAACTTACATCGCCTTTGAAGACGCTATAAGCCGCATGCTCTCTGTAGGCATGGAACGTCGAGTATAGGTCTACTACATGAGAATTATATCTATGGAAGCGCTGGTCCGTAGATAAGCGACGCTGGACAGGGCGGTCGGCGACCTGTAAGGTCCCTCTAACACGAACGCGGACGCTCCGAGACGTCTCAGCACGTGCGAGCTCCTCCGTCTCATGAGCCGACTCTTAATCTGTATCGGTAACGGGAGGACATGGGCGCGGAGGCATACTGCACAAGACAAAACCAAACAATTAGACGAATTCAAAGTGTAAAAAAATTGAAAATCGTGGATTTTGCGAAAATTCGTAATTTTGGTCGTGGATTTTGTAAATCCACGAAAAAAATTGCGAATTTTCGCAAAATCCACGACCTGTGGATTCGGAATTTCCACGCACAAAATTGCGTGGAAAAATCCAGCAGCAGAACCTATACCCACGAACCTAAATCTGCCCAAATCAACCCCAAATCCCAAAACAAACACCCATAAATGGTCCTAATCTCCTAACTAACAACATATATGTAGTTAAAATCCAACAAAACAACCCCAATTACATAAAAATTCAATTTTTTTACCCGAATGTTAAACTCTAAATATCTCTAAAAACGATGGAAATGAAATAAAATTGCATCAAGAAGTATAGAATCCTTACCTTAACAGCTTGCTGGAGTTGGATTTGAAAAAAAATCGATTAAAAAACGTGGGTTTTTGGAGGTAGAGAGAGCTAGGGTTTTGAAGAGTAGAAAGAGTAACAAATTTTGAGTTTTTGCTATTTATATGAATGGAATTTTTGTAATTAATGGGGGTCTCGTTATAGTCAAGCCCGGTCTCACTATAACTGGGTCTCACTATAAAGAAAACGGGTCTCATTTTAGCATAGCCCGAAAAACAAATCCTGACAGATATATATAATAAACAAGAATCCAATAGTCGATTAAAGAAATCAATCAACATAAATATTATCTTAAATAAGAAAAAAAAATCTCATATATATATATGATAAAGAAGAATCTAACAGTCAACATTCTTATGGGTTCCAAATTCTATCCAGTCCAATTCTTGATAGTTGTGCACCAAAATCTCCTCAACAGTCACTGTCACCTTGATAGTTGTTCATCAAAATCTCCTCAATAATCACCGCACAATAGCGATTTCAAGTTGGAGTTGCATTCATTAAGAGATTCTCTAGGGAAGTGGAAACGGCACCCACCATAAAAATCTAAAACATATATATGATACATAAGAATCAGACAATTAAAGAAATCATTCAACATAAATATTACCCAATCATATATATATATATATACCTAAACAAGAAACACAAATCATGGGATATATATAATAAACAAGAGTCCAATAGTCGATTAAAGAAATCAATCAACATAAATATTATCCTACACAAGAAAAAACAAAATAAATATCATAGATATATATGATAAATAAAAATCCAACAGTCGATTACAAAAATCACTCAACATAAATATTACATAATCAAAGATATATATTATCATAAACAAGAAAAAAAAACATTATGAATACGTGAGATTTCAATGAATAACTATCACACATAGAAAGAGATTATGCAACATCGTATTTTCATATAATATTTCTAGATACCTCATTATACGTTGACCCAGATTCCAAAAATCACACTACGTAAACACTGTCTCTTCGAAACCCAAGTCAAACAACTCACACTCATGGCGTTATGGTTCAGTGGGCCATAATTCTGTTACGATCACCCTGATCTTACTGACCGTTGGGTAAATACGATTGCGCGCGCCTATATATTACACATGTTCGGAACCGTTTTATTCCCCAGCAAGAGTAGCATGTACGTTAAATTTAAGTACTTGTTTCCATTGTGCGATTTGACGGATGAGGGTGTTAGACGTTACGTATGGGGTGCGACTGTGCTTGCTTACTTTTATTACCATCTTGGTGATGCATCTCTTCACAAGACCAGGAGTATGGCCGGATGTATCGGTTTGCTGGACACGTGGAGACAGGACCATTTTGTTATGATCCGCCATGTTACTCGTTCCACTTACATGGAGTGCTAACCCACTATTTCGAGATGGGACACAAGTGCGGTGATTTTTTATTCCCGAACGAAGCTGAACCTTCAGATCACCGTCAACAACCTACAAGAGACAAATTTAAGTTTTATAATTGAATAAGTTAAAATAGTTTTATAGTTTAACCTATTGTTATAATTGAATAAGATAAAACTAATTTATATTTTAATAATTGTCGTGTGTTGTATTGTTTAGGTTATGCGACGTGGGTGTCGAGTCTTATATGTGTTTCTATATGTATTGTTTTGTACTGCATGTACTGTTTTAGCATTATCATGTGATCCACGACCATTTTCTATTGAAGGATATAGCATAGTTCCGCGATGGAATTACCGGTGTAAAGCACTCACATGCATACTATCCGGAGCGGGTGTTGAGGCAGTTTGGCCGTGTCCAGAGGCTTCTCCCGCATTCTTTGTTGAAGATGTCGAAGGATAAAAAAAACTAAAGACGATGGTACATGCATTCAATGAGGATAGTTGAGTGAACTGACAAGATTATAGGTTAGAGGAGGTTTGTAGGGGAGAGATGATTAGAGACAAGATATAGTATTTTTCTACTCCTAATTATCTTCAGCTTCATCAGAAGATTAGTTGGTTCAACCTCATCAACAATGCGATATACTCGCTCGATGACTATCTATACGAGGATCGGAACGAAGCTATCATATGACATTTGCGCGTTGGTATGTGTAGGATATTATTGTTTCCCAGAGTTGATGAGTTTAACGATGATGTTTGTGCGTTTAGGAGAGCATACATTGAGGTTTTGTCTATCGCCAAGAGACTTGCTTAGACATTACATTTTTTCGAGTTGTATGACATTATCTAGATTTGATACAATGTTTGTTATTTTTGTGTCTTTTTTGTAAGAACGAATTGTGTATCTTTTTCCTTATTGTAACATATTTTTATGTCTTTTTTTTCTAGTGTTATTCAGCTATATATTTTCAATGTAGCATATTTTATTTAGCTATATTAATTTACATATTTTGTAAGTAAATGGACTAAATATATATTAAATATTTTAAAGGTTTATTTTAATGAATACCAATTTTATAAATATTAAAAAAATTGAAAATACGACTTCACCGAGTAGTTTTGGTTGTTCTTTTAATCAATTCCCTTTACATATTGCTAAATATTGATTCCTTTCTGATGAGTCCGAATTCGGAGTGCTCCCCGGAAGGGCATCCCAAGGTAAATCTCTCCGTAAACCGGACAGACTCCAAGAGCTTAATTCGGACAGGACTTTTGAATCGGACAGATGACTTCGAATACTGCAAATCTAAAGCAGTTCGAACTATGACTAAAGTACTAAAATACCTAAACACTATCTGACTAAGCTACCTGCTCATCTACTTAAAACTCATGGGTCCTTAAACATGACCCGGGTCCATTAAACTTGACCCGAAAGCCCATAAGGGCCCAAACTACATACTATAAATACCCAACCACCAGCATTAACTATGGGTAACAAAATTTTTACTGCTGCCAGGCTGCTCAATTCTCTCTCCACCTTGAAATATCTTGAAACACCTTCACACCACCCTGAAACACCCTCACGCCGCCTTAAAACTCCACTTGAAATTACCAGCCTACCCTCAGGATACTTTTATCCTCACCAAATTGGCGACCACAGTGGGAGGCGACGGTGCCTGAATCCAGTATTCAAAACCAAGTAAAGAAATTCTGTCCGAATGAATCCGGATAATCCAGAGCTTCCACCAGCTTTGCTCGAAGTGGTGGAAGAGAATGATGAGTATACTGTCCAAGAGCGCGACAGGTTAAAACTTGAGATAGAAGCTCTGAGGGCTGAAAAAGCCAAGATGGGCGTGAAAGAGAAATCCAAAGCATCAGCTGCTCACCACACCGATAACCCAAGAGAGCATGGGGTTTCCAAAACTCATGAGAGCACTAAGAAGACGCATGCCAGCTCTAAAAAATCTCACCGGTCCAAGCCTGTGGAGAGTTCTGACTCGAGTTCAGAGTCTTCGGACAGCTCTTCGGACAGTGAGGGGAATGAAAAGTCCTTGTCCTCTAGCAGTGATGAGGAACGAACCAAGAAGAAACAAAAGCAAGTTAAGAAGTATTCCAGAAAAAGAGATCACCATGGAAGAATGAAGAGGCATATAAGAAAAGGGTCATCTCACCACCGGAGGTATACAGACAAGATGCTGATGGATCCTTTTGCCTTCCATGATGAGCCAGGTATCTTTGCAACTCCTAATGAGGATACCGTGTTCAGTCGTGGAAGGAATTGGAGGCAGTCTCCACTGTCTTCTAAAATCCTATCCGGAAACCTCCCCAAGAGGTTTGATAGCACCAAGATGGAGAAGTATGATGGCAGTACTGATCCGGAAAATCATCTGGAGCAATTCAAGAACTTCATGATGAACTTTGATGATGATGATAAACTACTCTGCAGGGCATTCTCCCAATCATTTACGGGGAGTGCTCTGAAATGGTACAACAGCCTGCCTCAGGGTTGTATTAAAGACTTTGATACTTTTTGGGTGGCCTTTCGAAGGCAGTTTGTGGGAAGTAAGGAGCTGAATGGCAATGGAGACACAATAATCCATTGTGCCCAAGAGCCAAATGAGTCGTTAAAGGAGTACATAAGTCGTTTTGTAAACACAAAGAATGGGTTGGCTGATTGCTTTGAACAGGTAGCAATAGCATCCCTGAGACAAGGTTTGAACCCGGGCAACCTGGCCGATTCGGTGACCAGAAAGAAAGCCATGACCTGGGGAGGATTGCTGAACCAAGTTGGCAAGCAAATAAATGTTGATGAAACAAAAAAGACCAGGGTGCACAGACAAGTGAGATCCACCCCGGTGGCACCAACACCAAATCAAAACCAGTCCGGGAACAAAGCAAGAGAAACCGGACAGGGGCAAGGAAGGGGAAAGGCTCAGTCTCAACCAGCTGCTCCTGCACAAAGTCAACAGTCTAGAAACAAAAGAGGGCCGTGGGTCCAACCGGAGTGGTTTGCAGAGCTCAAAGAAAGTGTGGCAACCATTTTCGAGAAAACAAAAGATGAAGTACACTACCGGAGACCGGCAACTTTGCAGTCTCCCAGAGAACATCGAAATAATTCATTTTGCCAATACCATAATGATATTGGCCATACCACCGATGATTGCATAGCGCTGAAGCAAGAGGTGCAGAACTTGATTGAAAGAGGAAAGTTGGGTGCATACGTTAAAAGAAGAGGAGGCAACAGGCCTGACAACACTCATAGGGTTGGTCCAAGCAACGCTGCCCCGGAGGGGGCTATGGTAATAGTTGAAAGGTTTGACGTGGAGTCCGAGTATTTGGATCCTGATCCAACCAGAAACAGAGTGGGTTCTATTGAGGAGCGTTCTAGATCAGTCTCCGGGCTCATTAAATTCTTCGAGTCACTGACAATCTTCGGAGGGGACACTATGACAGCTCCTACCACCTCTTCAAGAAAAAGACATGTTCATAATTTGGCCTCCCAGCTAGAAGGAGGCATGACATCCTATCAATCTCCAAACTTATTCCCATTCATAGTTTTCGATGAGGATGATTTGAGAGATATTGCTGGCCCTCATGAGGATGTTGTTGTCATAGGAGCGTCTATAGGGGGCAATGAGATAAGGCGAATTTTGGTGGATACTGGAAGCTCTGCCAATATCCTTTTTCTAAACACTTACAAGAAAATGAGAAATCCAGCTGTGATACAAAATTCGGACAGATCAATCGTGGGCTTCACGGGCAGCTCAGCCGATGTGATCGGGGAGTTTGAAGAAGAAGTGTTGTTGGGCAGGGGCCCTTTCAAGAAAATGGTTAGAATCCTCTTCATTGTGGTGGATTGTCCCACCTGTTACAATGCTATTCTAGGGAGATCATGGCTCTCTAGGATGCATGCAGTGGCTTCGACAGTCCATCAGTGTCTGAAATATGCTGTTCAGGGGCAGGTTGGGGTTGTCCGGAGCAGCCAAAAGGTTGCAAGAGAATGTTATGCCACAGCCTTGGCTCCACGAACGCTGGGGGCAGTCCGTATAAGTGACCAATAGCAGTTTGAGGGCCTTTCTGGGGGTGAGGGTGAAATTGATGACCCCAGAGAGACCATCGGAGTGTTGATCCCAGTTGAGGAGGTTGAAACACACTGTTTAGAAGAAGGAAAAAATGTCAAGATAGGATCCAAAATGCCACCAATGTTGAAAGAAGGAATGTTGAAATTCTTGAAAGACCATCAGCATGTTTTTGCTTGGTGCAATGCTGATGTTACTGGAGTTCCATCAGAGGTGATTTCCCATCACCTATCAGTCCGGAGAGATGTGGCACCAGTGGTAAAAAAAATGAGAGCTTTCTCAAAAGAAAAGGCTGATGTCATTGTACAGGAGGTTGACAGACTCACAAAGATGGGGCACATTAAAGAATCTCAGTACCCGTTGTGGACTGCCAATCCTGTCTTGGTGAAAAAGAAGAATGGTAAATGGCGTATGTGCATTGACTTCACAGACCTCAATCGAGCTTGTCCAAAAGACTTGTATCCGGTTCCCCGGATAGACCAGTTAGTAGACTCTACTTCAGGGAACAAGCTACTCTCCTTCATGGATGCATTCTCCGGGTACAATCAGATCCAAGTGGATCCAAAAGATCAAGAGCATACCACTTTTGTTACTGATAGAGGTTTACACTGTTACAAGGTGATGCCCTTTGGTTTGAAAAATGCTGGGGCTACTTATCAAAGGTTGGTCAATAAGGCATTTCCTGATCAAATTGGAAGAAATATGGAGGTTTACATTGACGATATGATGGTGAAAAGCGTGGATGAGCAGTTGCACTTGTCCGACCTCCAAGAGACTTTTACCAACTTGGCCAAAGTGAATTTAAAGTTAAACCCTGAAAAGTGTGTGTTCAGAGTGCAGTCCGGGAAGTTCTTAGGGTATATCATAAGTGAGCATGGAATACAACCCGACCCGGACCAACTCAATGCTTTGTTCCAAATGGAGCCTCCTCGAAACATTAAAGAAGTACAGCGATTAACGGGGAGGTTGGCAGCTTTGAACAGATTCATCTCCAGGTCTTCGGACAGATGTGCTCCTTTCTTTCAAACCTTGAAGGGTGCAAAGGGGTTTGAATGGACACCACAGTGTGATGAGGCATTCAATGAAATCAAGAAGCATCTGTCCTCTCCCAAGACCATGTTTAAACCAGTCGATGGGGAGACTCTTTTTGTATATCTGGCTGTTTCAAGTTGTGCCATCAGTGCTGTGTTAGTAAGAGAGGTTGATGGGTATCCTCACCCAGTGTATTACATCAGCAAAAGCTTGATTGATGCTGAGAGGCGTTACTTGAAACTTGAAAAACTAGCTTTGGCTTTGGTAATAGCTGCAAGAAAAATGAGACCCTACTTCCAGGCTCATCCTATCGTTGTCCGGATATCTTTCCCTTTAAAGAATGTCCTTCAAAAAGCAGACATCTCGAGCAGAATGACAAAGTGGTCAGTAGAGTTGGGGGACTTCGACATAGACTTTGCTCCTCGGACAGCAGTAAAAGCTCAAGTTGTGGCTGATTTTCTGGTCGAATTTCATTCTGATAGGGATTCAGAACAACCTGCTGATTCAAAAGACAAAAAAGTGTGGATTGTCTGAACAGACGGAGGGTCCAGTACCATGGGATCTGGGGCAGGAATATGTCTCACTTCCCCCTATGGGGACAACATGTTCCAAGCTATTTGTTTTGCTTTCAGGGCGTCCAATAATGAGTCTGAATACGAAGCAGCTATAGTTGGGTTAAAATTGGCGTACATCTGTGGAGCAAAAAGGGTCAAGCTACTAAGTGACTCCCAATTGCTTGTCCACCATGCTCTAGGCCTGTCAGAGGCCAGAAAGGAGCAATTGATCAAATACTTGCTCCTCCTTAAAAATGAAGCGTCAAAGTTTAAAACTGTTGTCTATGAGCACATCCCCCGGGCAGAGAATGAATTAGCAGACTCATTGGCAACGATAGCATATACGGAGTCCTACCCATGGATCCATGTGCTTGAAAGCCCTTCGATTCAACTTGAAGAAGGTGAAAAAGAGGAAGTCTTTGAAATACAAGTAAACCGGCCTCAAGACTGGAGGTCTCCTCTAATGCAATATCTGTCCGATGGCATCGTGCCCTTGGATAAATCACAAGCCAAAACATTTAAATACAGGGCTCGTGGTTTCATTATGATTAGAGAAGTCTTGTACAAAAAGTCCTATAGCAAACCTCTCCTACGCTGTTTAGGGGATCATGAGTCACAAATGGTTCTCTCTGAATTGCATGATGGTGAGGGATCAGCCCATTGTGGATTTAGAGCTTTGACAAGAAGAGTGCTTCTCTCCGGATATTATTGGCCATCAATTATGAAAGATGCTAAGGAGCTGGTAAGGAGGTGTGACCCATGTCAGAGTTAGAGCAATGAAATTCATGTACCAGCCATTCCTTTGGAATCAATTTCTGAGCCCATCCCTTTTGCTCGATGGGGATTGGACTTAGTTGGGCCTCTCCATGTGGCGTCCGGAGGGCGTAAAACCATAATAGTAGCCATTGACTACTTCTCGAAGTGGATAGAAGCAGCCCCCTTGGCAGGGACAACATCAAAAGCTGTTATAAAATTCATTATGTCCAACATATGTTGCAGATTTGGTGTCCCCCAGAAAATAACAACAGACAATGGGCCGCAGTTTGATAATAGAGAGATGGAGAGCTTCTGTGCCTCAAGGGGTATTCAGCATTGCTTTTCTTCACCTTTCCACCCACAGGCCAATGGGCAAGTTGAGGTGGCTAATAGAACAATACTGTCCGGCTTAAAGAAAAACTTAGAAGGGGCTGCTGGAAAGTGGCCTAGTTATCTACAAGAAGTCCTGTGGGCCTACCGGAAAACACCTGGGGCTGCAACACAAGAATCCCCCTTTGCCTTGGTCTATGGGATGGATGCAGTAGCTCCCATAGAGAAGACACTCCCCTCCTTTCGTGTTCATAACTTCTCCGGACAGGCTAATGAGATGACAATTAGAAATCAACTTGATTTAATTGAAGAAAGGCGGGTAAAAGCTCATCTTAGAATGACACATTATCAAGGCTTGATGAGAAGCAGGTTTGCTTCTAAAGTTAAAAGAAGGGATTTTCAACCAGGAGATAAAGTATTGAGAAAAGTTTTCTTGCACACCAAGGAAAAGCTCTTCGGAAAGCTGGCCCCAACTTGGGAGGGTCCGTATACTGTGGTTGAAAGAATCAAGCCTGGGACATACTGGTTGGAAGACAGAGATGGCAGGGTTTTAACTCACCCTTGGAATATTGAACACCTTCGAATGTACTTGGAGTAAAGCTTATGTAAATATTTACTGGTTTAAACATCCATGTAAATATTTGGGGGCATACCGCTTCCTCTCTTCGGCGCCACGGAGAGCTTTCAATAAAACTTGATGCTTTCTTCAATAATTTTCTAAGTTTTTGCAAAATTCTGTTGTTTGTCATACTACCCGGACTGAAAGGACTAAAGGCTACTTAAATACTAGCCAGAGAAACTAAACACTCTCACAATACAATAACTTAAAGCTACTTAAATTCTAGCTGTCTAAAGTGAGACGAATAATAAAAGAAGAAGATGGTTGAGTAAAATAAAAGCATTCATTCAACAACTTAAAGTTGCCTTGGCCTTCCAAGGACTTTTTGAACATGTTTGGGTACAGTACAAAAATCTGTCCGAATAATACGGACACCATCACAACAAAGGTGCCTTGGCCTTCCAAGGACTTTAGTTCAAAACAAAAGATAAACAAAACAAATTATAAATTAAGGTTGAGCCTTTGAAGATGGCTCACCCTCATCTGTTTTCTTGCCTTTGATGTCGCTCTTCTCCTCGACAATCTTCTTACCTTTGGGGTCAATCTCCTCCTCACCTGGGCTCTCCCCGGTTTCCTCTTCGTCACCAGACGAGGACACATCGGTGTACCCTTCATCAACCATGGTCCAGTATGGGAGATCATCGTCATCCACATAGCGCCATAAGTCCCCTAGTCTCCTCTTCGGGAACTTCTCGTGAAACAGGAGGACCATATCGGACTTCACCTTTTCAATCATTAATTCTTCACTCCGTAACATCTCCCTGGCATAAGCGTTGATTTTGGCCTTTATCATGTCCTCTTGATCCTTCACCAAAGCATCTTTCTCTTCAACAGCCCGGTTTACTGCATTCTCTAAAGCAAGTTTGTCAGTGGTCAGATTGGTGACAAGCTTCTCCTTTGCTGCAGTTTCTTCCCTTGAGGCTGTCAAATCCTTCTCCAGTCCGGACAGCTTAGCCCGGAGATCTTTTACGGTCTCTTCTAAAGAAGCAACTTTTGTGTTGCTTTCATTGTGATTCTTCTTTAGCTGTTCGTTCGATTCCTTAAATAAATCCACCTTAGTGGCAGCAGTCCTAAGGTCATCGGACAGCTTCTCCTTCTCAGACTTGAGGTCTTTGATGGTGGTTTCCTGACTCCGGACTTGCCTTTCCAAGGTAAGTACTGGCTGCACGTTGCTAAGGAGAGAGTGGGCTATGATGTCCCTCTCACTGGAAACCATAAAAGTCTTACCATTGAAGTTCACTGTGTTGGAACTACTTGGGGGAACATATGGTCTTGCGAATTCGTCTCTGGACAGGCCAAGGAAATAATCACCTAGTTCACCAAGACCGGTGACGTCCACTTCATCCATGTTAATCTCTCCCCTTTCGACCTCATCGGTATGGAATTCCATTGGAATCCCTTCATTAAGATTCCCTGGGATCTCTTCGGCTAACGTCGGGTCGGTTGGGAAAGTGGGCTCCGGATCCCGGAGAGCGAGCTCTTCTCCTTGGGAAGTCTTTTTCTTTTTGACTTCCCTGTCAGCACTGTCACTTGCTTGCTTACGAGCCCGTTTAGAAGCCCTTGACGGTTTTGGGGGCTTCACTCCTTGTTTCTCGCTCTCCTGTTCTACCACTTGTAGAAGGTTTGCATCAACTTGAGCCTGGGCTGGCACCTCTGAATCCATTGGGGCCTCTTTCTCAGTATCCTCTACCGCTTTCCTGCCTTTCTTCTTCTTGCCCTTCATTTTACTTGGGGCTTTGGCCCGGGCAGGAAAGAAGAGGTTCCCATCCAGTTCATGAGACCTTCTCAGCACGACATCTTCATCAGGTGGGGTGGAGAACTCCTTCCAGGTTAAGTCTCTTCGACCTGTGGTGTTCCACAGGTGAGACCTCGCTAGGTTTCCAGGAGTGAAGGCTTTATGAAACTGGTTCTCCCAGTTCTCTGCGGCCCAAGCGTTGAGCTTGCCACAGGTGACCTGTCCGGCCTTCAGATAGTCCCCGAACTCCTTTGGCAGCTCTGACAAAACAAAAGAAAAACTAATTAGTATAAACTTAAAGGAAAGAGAGGTTCGAACAGAGACTTAGAATAAAAACTTACGATCGCTCCTCCATCTACTTCGAAGTAGGCTAGGATTCTCCCCGGTTTTAATTTTCTTGCCATTCTCCCATGAGCCACTGACGAACAGGAACTGGCTCCTCCACTTGCTCTCCGACTCCAGGAGATCGTCAACAGCTTTAAGATCGTTCCCCATGTTGAAATGGTAAAAGGGGAACTGATGGTGTTTGCACAAGTTAGCCACAGCTGCAAACTCTTCCATAGGAAGAGGAATTCTGGATAGCCTAGACGCCATAATACATGACATCAAGGTGTACCAACCGTTGGGGCTTAGCTGTGTTGGACATAGCTTGACCAAATGAAAATAGCGCACTATCTCTGGGTCCAGTGGGAACCTAAGTCCCCAGTTGAATAGCTCCGTAAAGAAGACTATCTCATTTCTTTTGCAGTCCATCGGGGTCTCTGGATCGATGGGAATTCGAATCTTTACATTCTCAGGGATCCCCCACTTAGTACGCAGTCGTCCCAGATCTCTAGTATGAATGAACGCATACTTGGTCTTTAACAGAGATAAAAGATATTTGAATTCTACCTTGTGAAAGCAGGGCCCTACTCTCCCTTCGAGGCTCTCCGGCAGGTCCGGACGCCTCAGATACAAGTCCTCTTTGCCCTTCTTAGCAACAACTATAGCAGTTTCAGCTTGTCCGGAAGACTCGGACTCAAACCTAACCTCCTCAGTGGAGTCTTCCATCCTCTCCTCCATTATTGTTGGGGGAGCTTCTGCAGAAACAGCCCGGGGAGGGATGAAGCTTGGCACAGCTGATCCTCCGGACTGTTGGCTCTTTGTATGTTTTTGAGTTCTCACCTCAGTCTGAGTTTCTGAGGTCGAAGTTTCTTTGGGAGGTAGTGGGCTGCTAGCCTCCGGACCAACCGGCCTTTCCCGGAGAGTCCTAATAGTTGCCCCGGACCCTGATTCACTATTTTTTGCCCCCGATTTTGAGGGTGTACTTTTAGAAGGAAGCCCTTTAACCAATCTACTTGGTCTTTTCATGATTAGTTTATCTGGAGAATGGTCGGAGTCGGACCCCATAGCAATGAAAGTGGATTTTTTCCTAACACTTGTGACAGTGACCCCCTGTTCAACAATAGGGATCGACTCTTGGACTGAAGAGCCAGATACTATGGGGAGAGCGTTGATTGAAAGAGTTTTCTAGGTTTTGTACCTTTAGAAGAAGATGAACCTCTGTCAGATTCTTCGATTGAAGGGGTTGGTTTCTCGACAGGCGACGCTGGAAGCCCTGCTGCAAGTCTTTTCTCTTTTTCAACCCTTTGAGCTTTCTCCAATTCTGAGAGATTAAGCCAACCGCCCTTGATCAGTGCTGTTCTTGCTGTGAACATAAACAACTAAGGAAATTTTGAGGTTTTAGAGAGATAAAGCTTTGGGTGAAATGGCAAAGTGAAAAAGATAGTGAGACTGTGAAAGGTGAAAAGAATTTATAGTAAATGTAAAAAAGAGGTTTGATTCCTAGGAGAATCCGAAAAGTTGGGCAATGATTAAAAGACGGCGCTGATGTCATTAATAGCATTTAAAGAGGTAACTTGTTCGAGAAAGTGGTGCAACTTTCAAGGAGAAAAAACGGCTAAAGAGACCAACCAGAGAGTGACACGTGTCCCATTAACTCTGACAAGAACCGTTTGGAATTCGTAACGTTTGGTCTGCCCGGTTCTGTTCTCAACTCTCTCCGAATTGATAAACCACTTCCTGAATCGGACTGTTTTTCAGTTCTTTGACAAGGATACTTGTTCAAATACCTAAAAAAGGGGCTCCTGATGAGTCCGAATTCGGAGTGCTCCCCGGAAGGGCATCCCAAGGTAAATCTCTCCGTAAACCGGACAGACTCCAAGAGCTTAATTCGGACAGGACTTTTGAATCGGACAGATGACTTCGAATACTGCAAATCTAAAGCAGTTCGAACTATGACTAAAGTACTAAAATACCTAAACACTATCTGACTAAGCTACCTGCTCATCTACTTAAAACTCATGGGTCCTTAAACATGACCCGGGTCCATTAAACTTGACCCGAAAGCCCATAAGGGCCCAAACTACATACTATAAATACCCAACCACCAGCATTAACTATGGGTAACAAAAATTTTACTGCTGCCAGGCTGCTCAATTCTCTCTCCACCTTGAAATATCTTGAAACACCTTCACACCACCCTGAAACACCCTCACGCCGCCTTAAAACTCCACTTGAAATTACCAGCCTACCCTCAGGCTACTTTTATCCTCACCACTTTCAAAAAATTATTCCCTCGAAATAATAACTCTCGCCATACATTAATTCTCGCCAAACATTAATTCACTCCAAATAATGGCTCCCGCACACCAATGACTCCGGCCATACATTTGCTCCCGCCAAATTGGAATGTCCTTTAAAAGAGACTTGAAACCTAGGGAGATGGTTTATATACCAAACATTTACAAACATAAAGGCTTTTAGTAATTGGGTTTAATATTGATGAAGACTACCAGTTACTTCAGTTGGTGAAGTTTATCCCCCGAACAATGACGACAATATGAGCGATATTTTTTTAATCGGGTACTATATAGGATGTATTTTGAGTATGGCCGATTGGGAGTAATAAATTATCCAACACATAGTTGTGATAAAGAAAAAATCATGTACAATCGTGTGAAACTGCTCCAGCTTTTGTTGTTCATGCCTTATAAAATTAAGTAAAAAGTGACTGCAGTGTAGAACATGACTATTGTAAATTACATTACTATGGATATGGTAGCATATCTGGAGGATATGATTACGGAAAGAGAGGATGGTATTGATGAAGAAACATGCTATATGACTTCAACTTCTAATTTTTATGTTTCTTTATTCTTGTTTGAGTTGTTATGATTTTCCAGTAATTGTTTGAGTTTTTATGATTTCCTAGTTGTTGGTTCAGTATTTATAATTTCCAAAGTTGTTGTTTGAGTATTTATGTTTTCTTCAGTTGTTGTTCGACCTGTTATTTGACTTCCTAAGTTTTTGTTTAACTTTTCAATAGTATTGTTTGTTGCACTCTATATTGGAAATTACTAAAAAAATAGCCAAAACCACTCCATGAAGTTGTATTGACACCCGATCAAACCCATATGGTTTATCCTATCTCATATAGAGATATGTTTTTTGTATCTATTAGGTTTCACAAAATGATTGGGTTGTGGGATTACGTTATCCACATCTTACACGTGCGGATGAGAGATTGGTCTACTTGGATTACGTTAAAGACTAAATGGTCAATAAATAGATTTGTAACAACACAACCTGAAAAACTCAAAATTGAAACTCTAAATATGTGTCTTTAGAGTGAGTTGAAGATGAATATTTGATGAAAGCATCCATCGAAGTGGGTAAAACCTATAAGAATGAATGGGGTAAACACTACTATGAGGCAATATTATGCCAGATGTATTGCATATAAGGGAAGGAAGGTGTCCAACCGCTTAAGTTTTTGAGACGTTTGGATGAGATAAAAACTAGATGGCCCAATCTAGTGAAATTTCGTGTACACCTAGTTTCCAACGTCAACGACGAGGAACGTCATATTGTTTTTTAAGTTGTTCAACTGCCAGATCACTGAAACTTTAATGGAGGACCAGCTGGATCATGTCCATGTCTACATTTCTACCATCAGGGAAGAGGAAATGCGTGCAATCGCGGTGGACTACCAGATTGTGAAAGATGAAAGGAAATTGATCAAATGAAACTGACCTAACAAATAAACTTTGTTAACTAGAACTTATTGCAAATTATTTCCTGAATTGTTGTTCGACTTTTTTATGCAATATATATTTTTTTCGTTTTTGGCGTTCATTCTTTAAGAAGTGGTGCTAAATGACTAAAGTAGAAGATTCATCAACACAAAATGAAGTTTGGAAACCTGAAAAATACAAAATCATCCATATTGCAAGAAAATAGTTATTTCACAAAGATGTAAAAAAAATCTTGATTTTGAATTTCATTATAAAAAAATTGTGTCTCATTTAAGCCATTATCATAGTAATAACCATATAATATCGGTAATAATAATTATTATAATATTAATAATAACAATAATAATAAATAAATAAATTATTATTTTAAAATATAGCCTATTGCCACCACTCTACGGTGGATGGTGGCTCCATTCCCCTGTAGTGTGGCGGCAAGAGGCTTAGCTTAGACACCGACTTTGTTTGTCATTATGGCGGTCAATGTTAGGCGGTGATAATGCCCTCTTACGTCATGCGATGGCGTGGGGCCAGTCGTACGCCTATCGGTTGAGTAAGAGTGAACGATTCAAGGCAATTATATGGCCAAAGCTATTTCCTCCATGAAAATTATTATTTCCTCCATAATTTGAAAAAGGGTGAAGTTATTTCCCCCATAAAATTTATTATTTCCTCCATCATTCATAAAATATCCCATCTTGTTATTTCCTCCATAAAGGAAAATCCTAATTTATCCTCCTTTTAATTTTACACCAAAAACCCAAATTTCTCCAGTAACTATCCACCTTCACCTTTTCTCTTCTAACCTTAAAAAACCCTAACCACCAAACAATTTTGAATCAGTTTCTGATTTTAAATATATGAGTTGACATATTGAATAAAATCTCTTTTTAAATCTATGATTTTTTAGAATGAGTTATAAGAACTCTATATACAGATAAAAATACTTGGTAATCGTTTAATTGTTTTTTGATATCAATTTCTACTTTAATTGTTTATTTCCTGTATATTGAGTTCAAAATATAGATTTTCTGTGGTTTGATTAGTGTCTGATTGTGTTCTTTTTAAAAATATTATATATGATTCTAAGTTCCTAACTCATAATGCTTTTTTAAAAAACATGTTATTCAGAGTGGTTGTCTCGGAACTACATGTTTTTTTTTAAAAAAAACATGTAATTTTGTGACTAATCTTAAAAATAATTGAGTTTTTATGTTTTTTATTGTTTAATTTTATAGTTAAATCATATATGTTGGCTGTAATTTATCTTAATGATGTATTTGTTGTAATAAGGGTTGGATAGTGGAGAGTGGCATCAAATTAGAAATTAGAAAGTAAATAAAGGGCAATAAGGTAAAAACAAGTGTTCACTGGTTTATTAAAAAATTAAAATGGAGGAAATAATAAATCTTATGGAGGAAATAGCTTCACCCTTTGAAAAAACCTCCATGATGTTATTTCCTCCATAAAGGAAGTTACAAATTTGCCCTTTTACCCATTTTTTCTTCACAAACCATTACCCTAACATACCATTACCATTTAGTACAACAAAACCCATTCTTCACCATTATCACTACCTTACAAAGAAGAAAACCCATTTTTCACCGTTAGCACTACCTTATAAAACAGATTCGAAGAGAGAGAAACCTTGGAGAAGAAAACCCATTCTTCATTTTTCGATTAGGGTTTGAAGTTAGATATCTTTGTTAGATTCGATTAGGGTTTCGATTGTTGTTAGATTTTTTTGTTATATTCGATTAGGGTTCCGATTGTTGTTGAAATTCTATGTTAGATTCGATTAGGGTGTCGATTGGGGTTTAATTTATTTGTTAGAATCGATTAGGGTTTCGACTTGGGTTCGCCTTAGATAAATCACTGTTCTGAATTTTTTTTATGCACTGAGCATGTGAACGAAAGAAGAAAGAAAAAAAAAGTAGAAGAAGTAAAAAAAAATCGTCAACTCGGGTTAAAATATACATGAAATCTGGGTGCTATAATTTTGACATGTGAAAGATTAAAGAAGAAAATAATAAAAAAGAAAAAATAAAAAGAGATATAAGAAAAGAAAAAAGAAAGAAATATAAGAAAGAGAAAGGAGATATATTTTAGACTAACCCTGCTTCATTTTACCGAAATATTTCATATGATGAACCTCTGCAGAAGTATTTGAATTTGAGGAACCCTTATTGAAACCTCAGACGAGGTCTTACTGGCTTCATTTATTTTTAACCAAACCCATTTAAAGTATTAGACGGCAGAGTCATCAAACTATTGTCTTGTTCAAGTGTATGTAATTATTCAAGCTTTTAGATTAGCTCCTTCTTTTCTTAAAGGTGATTGTTACTTTTCTCTAATTTTAACGAGCCTTCTACCAAATAAAGAACCATTTTAAGGAGGAATTAATGAATACGAGCAACCTCTTATATAGGAACCCACTTTAATGAGGCTTGACGAATACTAGCAACACTCTATCAAACTTTTAGATGACCCTTTTCTGTAACATTCCTCGTCACGAATCTATTTCTTCAATTGACAAACCCATTTATTTAACGAACCTGTAATCTGACGAGCTTATTTAATTTGATGAGATTTTAACTTTAAGGAGCCTCTTCAAGTAAGATGAGCAACTTTAGTCCTTACCTCATGCAGCATCCACGCATTCCACCTCCTCGGGTTTTTCGTCTATTTGAAGAACCATTTTTTATCTGAGAAATATCGGACGAATATATCTCTTCGAAATCCCCTTACAAATAGACAAGCTTTGCTTCGCTTCAAATCAACCACTTCATATTTCTTTATAGAAATAACACTCAAACGTGCACAAATATTTCATTAGTATATTGAAAGATATGGAAATTTATTGTATGCTCTTTTTTTTTCAAGAACAATGCGGAGACCTCATTAACTTTTCTGATACCAGAGTACCTTGATTACCTCATTGTACTAATCTACTGCACTTTTCAATTGCCCTTCCTTTAAAGGTTCGTCCATCAAATTCGCGTAAATTGCACTTAAATTAATAAAATTTCGAGAGTTTTTTTTCCAATTTTTTTCTCTAATTTAAGCTGAGTATGAGTGCAAGATTCAAGGAAATTATGTTGCCTTGAACTCATCACCTGTTGTAAAGGAATATTAAGACTTAGGTTTGAAATGCAACCGGTTTCTTTAATTCACATCAGTTGGGTTTGATTGCCTTGTAATGTCGATTTAGGTTTCTTCTTATTTGGAGCGTTGGTATTTGGTATTTGGTATTTTGTTTGTTGGGTATGGATCTGTCCAAAGTCAGCCCATTGTATATATTACGTAGGGTTGAAACCCTAAGTGTTTGATTTTCTTTTCTCTTACCACCATGTCGAACGAGTGGCTTCGGTCTCTAGAGAAACCGTATTTCACATATACAATGTTGAACAATTAGCTTTAGTTTCTAAAGAAGGTTTATTTCTCATTTTCCGCTCAAGCGAAGAGTTGAGTTTATCAATCCGAGTTTGTACATCAGGACGACGAAGCGACTTTGAGTGAGTGGCTTAGTAGTACGTAAGCTATTTGGTCATGCGACAGGACGTAACGGACGTCGCGAGTGTCTCGAAGTACCTGGTCTTAACAAACTGGACATCCAGTTCGATATGTTTCGTCCTGGCGTGAAACATAGGGTTCAATGAGAGGGAATTGACCTCTAGATTGTCACACCATATCAGTGGTGGTCGTGAAATAGAAAAGCTGAGTTCTCATAAGATAGAGCAAAGCCATATAAGATCATGTATGAGGTTTACAAGGGCAAGATAGTCGTGTTTGACCTTGCCACCACATATTGGTTCTTTGAGGACCATGGAACCAGAGTCTCACCGGAGAACACGCAGTATCCACTAATAGACTGACGATCATCAATAGAGGAGGCCTAGTCTGTATCTGTGAAACCCTTCAATTGAATATCTGGATTGGGTTTGATGTGGAGACCCAACGACACAATTCCATATAAGTAACGACAGAGTCTTTGAACATCATTTAAATGCACATTTGTAGGTTTTTGTTGAAATTGGCTTGGTTTATTCACAAAATATGTAATATATTCCCGTATGGGTAACATGTATTGAAGAGATCATAATATACTTTGGTATGTTGCAGGTTGCAGAAGAGGTTCTCCATCATGTAAGGAAATAGTAGGAGACACGCGCATATGAGTGGAGCAAGAGTTGGCACTAGTAAGTCCTACTGTAGCAAATAAATTTTGAATGTATTGTTGTTGTGAGATGTGAAAGCCAGATGCATCTCTGTAAACCTTGATACCCACAAAATAATGGAGCAAAAACATAATTGAATATGTTAATGAATCTTTATAAGTGAAAAGGTTGATTACCTGTTATAATGATGTCGTCAACGTGGACCAGTAGGATGATGATCAGTTGGCTTGACTCATAAAAGAACATAAATATGTTTGCCTTAGAGTTTCTGAATCTCGAGTGAAGTAGTGTGTCTTTCATTTTTTAATACCATTATCGCGGGGCTTGTTATAGCCCATATAGAGCCTTGTGTAACTGACACACATGAGATAGCCTAGTAGTATCCTAAAAACCATCAGGTTGTTTCATAAACATTTTTTTTAAGTTCACCATTAAGGATGTAATTATTAATATCTAATTGCTTGACCACCCAATCTTTGGAGACAGATAGTGTCAAAATGCGTCTAATGATAGAAGCTTTAATCACTGACCTAAAAGTTTAGTGAAATCAACACCAGGTGTTTGATGGAAACCTTTAGTCACCTATTTTCCCTTATAACACTGAATAGCTCCATCGTGATTATACTTGACCTTGTAGACACATATATTTCCTACTAGATTCATGGTAGAGACTCAAAGAACCAAAGACTAGGCATGTTTGGACAAACGCATTGAATTCAATCTGCATAGGCTTAAACCAAATAAGATTAGTCATACGATCAGAGAACCTCGTAGGCTTTGTGGAAACCCCTTTTATAGTGGTGGTAAGACCTAAATAAGTACGATTAGGTGTAATGATACCACTTTTTGCCCTCGTTGTTATGGGATGAGAATTTGTGGATACATGTGTGTAATGTGGTAATTAAAAACAACATTTCTAGAAATGTAGACTCTGGAAGTTGAACTCAGACACTTATAACCCTTATGAGTGTCACTATACCCTCGGAAAACACACTTAGTGAAGTGAAACTCAAACTTATGAGATTGCTATGGTCCCAAACAGGGAAAACAAGCACATCCAAAAACTTTAAGAAATAAGTAATTGGGTTTGATTTGAAACAACTTTCCAAAAATGATAGATATCCTAAGATGATTGTAGGGAGTCTGTTGATAAGATAACATGCAGTGACAAAAGCCTATTTCCAGTAGCAAAAAGGGACCTTTGACTGAGCTAAGAGAGCAAGTCATGTTTCTAATTTATGTCTGTGTTTCCTCTCAGCTCTGCCATTTTGGGCATAGGTCTGAGGACATGATGTCCTTAGTAGAATACCACTTTCTCTAACAATGGATACAATAAACCTGAATTCATCACCCCAATCAGATTGGAGAGGTTTAATGTTTCTATAAAAAAAATGGGTTTTCAACAAAAGTTTTAAAAAAATTAAAAACTGATACTGCTTCTCTTTTATGTTTTAAAGGGTATGCCCAAATTTACATTGAATAGTCATTCACAAATATGATGTAGTATTTAAAACCAGCCTTAGAAAGAGTGAGGCATGGTCCCCAAAAGTCTGAGTGTATCAGGTCTTGTACATGTTTAGACTCAGACTCATACCTTCTATATGGTAAAGAATGTGATTTTCCCAGTTGACAGGAGTCACAAAATTTATTTTAATTCCTTAAAATTGAAGATAGATTACATTATTTCAACACAATAGCTAAAAATCTATTTAAAAGGTGGCCAAGTGTCTAGTGTCATACTTTGATTAAAGAAACATAATTTCTAGACCTGGACTAATTCTTAGGTAAACTAGAAACAGTAAAAGCTTTTGGAGATTGACTAAAAATCTTAACATTGGACTTGTTATTCCTGGTGATAGTCTCTAATTGATATAACCCTTGTTTAGTTGTCCCCGTAAGCAGCACCATCCATGTATTCTTATCCTTAACAAAGAAAACAATTTTATGAAACTCTAAATAGACAGGATTATGTAAAATAAGATGATGAACTGATATAATATTTTTATTAATTTTAGAGACATGTAAGATGTTTTGTAAAGTTAATGGTTTATTTGTAGATGTTATTAGGTCGGTGTTCCCTATGTGTTGAATTCTAAGTCTTTCATCACTCCCAATAGTAATGGGTTTCTTACCGGAGTACTCAGTTTTTTAAGTCATGAAATTGGGAGATCCTGTCATGTGATGGCTAGCTCCATTGTCCAGATACCAAGCATTGTCTTCAGTTGGATCTTGAAAGACCATATAGGCCCCTTGTTCGTCTATAGGTTTATTTTGAACATTGGGAACAGTTCCAATTACACTAAGATCGTTTTTATAGTAGCAGTAAGGTCTTAAATGTTCATATCGACCACATATTTGACATGTTGGTCTGTTTGAAGTGGTGTACCTACTACTCCTATCACCCTTGTAGTTAGTTCTACCACATTGATTGTAGTTTTCGCCTCTATTTTCTCAGTTTTTCCCCTTATAGGTACTCTGGCCCCTATAGTTGTTGGAGATATTATTGTTGTGTTTGTTGTCACCCCTATAGTTTGTTGTTGCTATGTTTAGACTAGCTAGGTTGTGAGTAACCTTGTGTAACTAGTCTATTCTATTCTCAAAAGTCAACAGAGTAGACTGTAAATCAAGACAGTTGTAGACCTCTTTTTTGCAAGACTAACTACCGTAGGAGTATATTCAGAGTTTAATCCTGCTAGTAAGTGATAAACTAGATGATCAATAGGCAGAGGTGATCTTGTTAAGGCAAGATTATCAACAATTTATTTTATTTTATTCAGAAAGTCCTTCATGGAACTGTTTTCTTTCCGAGTTTTTTGAAACTCAAACCTTAGAAGCATTATCCTAGACCTTGTTTGCGAACCCGTAAGTCTAATAACAGCCTCTTATAGACCCTTTTTAGTTTCTTCCTCCATTAGGTGAATAATAATTTATGGGGTCATAGTAGTATAGAGCCACCCCATGAGAATATGGTATTTCCCTATCCAAGCCTTATAGGCAGGATTCTTAGTGATGTTTTCATTTGTATCGGTAATAAACTTATGATGACAAGGTTCTTCACCAGTAATAAAGTCTCTTACATCATTTCCTCTGATTACTGGTAAGACTATAGTCTTCCATAGCATGAAGTTATTTATGTCTAGCCTGATGAAGTTGAATGAAGTTATCATGTTCAAATTCAGGTGGTTGTTGCTATCACTGAGGATATCAGCATTTTAAGAAGTTGTGGCATATGTTTCAGAGGACATTGGTGAATTATTTTGTGCCATTTTTTAGGATAAACACCTGTTCTGATACCAAGTTAAATTAATAAAATTTTGAGAGAGTTTTTCTTTCAATTATTTTCTCTAATATAAGCTTCTGTTTTTTATATACAGTAACACGGGTGCATGATTCAAAGAAATTTTGTTGCCTTGAAATCATCACCAAGTATAATCATTAGTTTTAAATGAATATTATTTCTCTATGTAACAGTTTATAGACTTAGGTTTTAAATGTAAAGGGTTTCTTTAATTCATAGCAGTTGGGTTTGATTGCCTTTTAATGTCAACTTTGGTTTTTTCTTGTATTCGGTGTTTGTATTTTGTTTGTTGGGTCTAGATCTGTCCAAGGCCAGCCCATGGTATATATTAATTAGGGTTGAAACCCTAAATGTTTAACTTATTGTTAGAGATTTCTCACTTACCACACAATGTTGAACCAGTGGTGTCAGTCTCGAGAGAAGCCCTATTTCTCATATACAATATCAAACCAGTAGCTTTAGTTTCCAGAGAAGGTCTATTTTTCATAGTTACTGAATCTAAAACAAACCCATGAATAAATAGGTTGCCAAGAAACTACTCAGTTGCACTCAAATCACTAAGTGTTCAAATAATTACTAACGGGTCTCCAATTTGATGAACCCCAAACAAGTAGCACCCTTATTACTTTCTTTGCCTATGTGTTGTCTATGTTTGTGATAGCTTTAAACAAATTTATGATTATCAATTGATAAAAAAACTTCATATAAATAGACTTTACAAGCTAATACAAAATTTCTAAAGCCAAAAAATGAATTCCTAAAGTTCTGGTCTAACCCACTAAAGAGATTTCAATGAAAGTTAATACACATAAAGATTTGGTCTAACCCACGGAACAGATTTCAATAAAAATATATATATAACGATTAAACATTAACACCCTTCCTTAAACTGAAATTTGAATATGTCAATTTAAAAGAAAGAATTAACCCTCTATAAAACCTCTTTTACATAAGCACGTGAACAAAATCCAAGTAAACCACACAACTTCACAAATGTAGCCACCTTGAGAGGTTTAGTCTGTTATCTGTAACTTAGTCTTCACTTAGATAATAAACCAGTTTGTTGATCCCAACATTACTATGATCTTTTAGAAAATAATATTTAACATCGATATACTTGCTTCTTCCGTGTAGCAAAATATTCTTAGAGAGTTTGGTTGAAGAGATGTTATTACAAAAAACTGTAGTAACCTCTACTCTTTTGAACTAGAGTTCTTTAAGAATTCTTCTCAACAAGACAACTTGATAAGCATAAGTTATTGCAGCAGTAAATTTAGCTTTTGTAGGTTATAAGGTGCCCAACATAAAAACATACCCTGAAGTGCTCATTCTATCATCTTGAAACAGTTCTAACTTGTCACCGTTCTTTTAGAACATCCCAAAATTTATAGTTCCTTCCAATTAACAAATGATTCATTTGGCAGCCAACAAATGCACATATGTTGAATTCTCCATATATTCACTTATTATGCTCACATAATACATTATGTTTGGTCTTGTTGCAGTTAAATACATCAAACTGACAACAAATTTCTTGTAAAGTGTGTTGTCCATCTTTTTCCATTCATGATTTTTGTTTAGCTTTAAGCCAAACTCAGTTGCAGTGCTTAAAAGATTTTACTCCTTCATTTGAAACTTGTCCAAAACGTTTTACACATACTTCTTTTGAAAAATAAAGATCTTATTAGTTGATTGCACTACTTTTATGCCAAGGAAATAATGTATCATACCAATGTGAGACATTTCAAATTCAATAACCATAGATTTTTTAAATTATTTAAAGATGACATTATCATTTACAGTAAAAATATGAGATTGTCTACGTATAAAAAACAATGAGCAGTTTCCCATTATCTTCAATCTTAATAAAAAGTGTGTACTCATATGGACATTTGTGAAAGCCTTTTTTTTAAAAAAATAAGCCTTAATTTGACTATACCAAGCTCTTTGAGCTTGTTTTAAACCATAAAGAGCTTTCTTTAATTTATACATTTTATGCTCATTTCAAATTTTAATATGACCAAAAGGTTTCTCCACAAATACCTGTTCCTCTAAGTTTTCATGCAAAAATGCCGATTTGACATCTAGCTGAAAAATAGGCCAAACTTTTTGCACCACCAATGCGATCACCAATCTGATTGTATCATGTTTTGAAACATGAGAAAAAATTCCAAATATATTCATTGCATATACGTCACAACTACCACCAAATTTAAGAAATTCTGCAACTTACTATTTGTGATCCAAACCTTTGAGTATATTCTCTTTGATAAGACTATATTTCATACATAATATCCGGATAATAATAAAGCATAAAAATTATTTATATATATATATACATAATATGTTGTAAGTTACTAAAAAATATTATTCTGCGATGGAGTACAATCCCTCACCTTTACTATCAAGCCTTTCTCCCTTTCATCCATCCCGAAACCCAGACGCGCCAAAAAAATCCCTCAAACAAGCCACTGATCAGCCCAACTATGGCCTCACCATACTTCAGCTCGTGGCAAAACTGTCCAAAGATGAGTAGATTCTTCATGTCATCAAACTCCAACCCGGAGAAATAACGCATTAAATTCTTATTCGTTTCTCTCATGCTTTCTGTGTCTCCATGTATCAAGAGTCGGTGAGTGAACCCCTAACTGTTATTGGCAAGTACAATTTTCCCAAGTCGCGGCCCACGAGCTCGTCTTCAACCTCTGAAAAGCTTCTTATACAGGTAAACCATCTCATCATACTTGTTACCATATCTATCCTTGACTGTTGAATTGTATCTGTAACCATATTTATCCTCAACAATGTCATTGTATCTATTACCATGTTTATCCTCAATGTTGCCTTCATATTTACTACAACCCTACCGCCTCAAAGACCTCTTTACATACAACTAAAGCAAGAAAGTTTATGTGAGTGAATTGAAGAGTTTAACTTAAGAACTCTAAATTCATTATGTTATAACGAATTAAATCATTTATTAGTCATAAAATAGTAAAATATATTATTCTAGTAAGATTATAATCTAATTACATATATATTATTCTAACAACATTTTGTTTAATGTTTTTATATAGTGAAGGTTGTCATCAGTAAGTAATGTATTTATTACGTTTGATTTATAAAATCCTATACTATCTTAATAATTAATTTAATTATATTATATTATTCAACGGAAATAATTGAAGTTTTTTTATAAAAGATCGTTGGATTTTAGTAGTTTGAAGAAATGATTAATGAACACATACTTAGTAGTTTGAAGAAATTATTATACATGTCTACAATTAATAAATTGAGATTTTTACATTATAGGCCATGTGTTCTATATGATATATCATGTTGTATCTGTAATGTATTACTAAAGGTAATCATAATGTCATTGGTAACTTGTTCATGAATGTTAACTTGTAAGGTAAATCATCCTTTATTGAATCCTAAAAAATATACAAATCGATCATCATTCACTACAAAATACGTATCAGTCTATGAGTATGTGTTAGTCTAGGAATAATATGTGTCGTAATATCTCAAGAATTCCAGCAGCTTCCCTTTGGGCTCGTAAAGTTCCTTCTCGTTGAAGCTTTGAAATCGTTCCTTTTGAAATTTCCTCATCAGGAAACTCTTTGACCTTTGTTTGAACCCTTTAAATGATATGGTGTAGAAGCGCAATGCGGTACTGTTTACTACTATTACTACTGCTCTCTTTAACAATTGAAATAATCAAAGAACATTAACATGTTGAGATGTTTCCTTAATACCCCTTTGATCATTTGAAAGCAAATCCAAAACTTGTAATAAAGCTTCTACGTCTCTCCCTTGGTTAATTTTTTCAATGATTATAGGAATTTTACCAACTTTTCCGCACTATACTTATTTTCATTGTCGAGACAAAGATTGAAAACAGCATTCGTAATGTCTATCATAGTCTATAATACGCTTAGGCGTAAAATATGGACAACCAGTCTCAAAGCACCGGATTTCCTTATAAGGTCTTTGTCTGAGTCAATGGAAGATAAGATGAAAACAGTTGCACTCGCGTTTCTTCTTGTAGCCATGGTCCTCTCTTTAAGTGAATTCATAAGAATATCAATCAATTGAGGTTGATACGGATATAGGATGTTGGGGACTTAAATTTAATAAATTAAAGTCTCATATGATTAATTGTATAGTTGTGAGATAGTTTTTGGACTATTTATAAAGATGGATGACTGAAAATGCAATTAACCAATTTGTGAAACCAATTTTATTACACTAAGTCTGAATTTCAATAAATAATGGTTGAGGCTGTGAATAAAATGTACAACACTTTCATTAACTCAATCTTGTTTTTCACTTTTACTCTTTCTCTCTCAATAATCAAAATTCTCTCTCTCTCTCTCTCTCTCCCTCTCTCTCTCTCTCTCTCTCTCTCTCTCTCTCTCTCTCTCTCTCTCTCTCTCTCTCTCTCTCTCTCTCTCTCTCTCTCTCTCTCTCTCTCTCTCTCTCTCTCTCTCTCTCTCTCTCTCTCTCTCTCTCTCTCTCTCTCTCTCTCTCTCTCTCTCTCTCTCTCTCTCTCTCTCTCTCTCTCTCTCTCTCTCTCTCTCTCTCTCTCTCTCTCTCTCTCTCTCTCTCTCTCTCTCTTTATTTCTCAAGAACTAGATTTACACATATCAAATTGGCGACCATAGTGGGATATTTCAATTGATTGGTACCTTTATTTTGTAATTTAAAACCATAGTAAATCGATTTTTTGATCAATTACAACTGTTCTTGATTGATAATGAAGCTAGGGAAAGAAGATAATCATTTGGTTCAAAAAGCAATCGAGACTTTGAGGTGTAAAAAGTTGAAGAGTTGTTGGATAAAATCACAACACTTAATGATGGTGATCAAATTCCAAATCAGCAGACTCATTCAGACATCGAAGCTCGAATGAATGAGTTGTTAGATAAAATCACAACGCAAAATGATAAGTATGTTCAAAAAGAGCAAAATATTCAGTCAATTAGACTTAAATTTGAGGTATGACAAGTTGAAGAGAAGTACGATCTAGAAAATCAATCTGATTGATCTTATATAGCTCATCAGGTTCGAAGTGACCGGAGGAAAACTCATTTTGATCTTGGAAATGAGTATTGTACTTTGCGAAAAGAAAAGAAACACAAACATAGGTATATCACATCTAGTGATGATGGATTTGATAGTTTGAAATATGAGAAAGGAACATCTAAGCAAAAGAGGTATCGAGAATCTTCAAAATGAGAAGAAAGAAGTCGGCCTCGAAACCCGCGTAAGAAAAATAGGTCAAAATATAATATACGTCATTGTATAAGAGAAACAGTTGGTGTAAAAGGAATATGTCTAACCAATACACAAGTTTAGATGATCTAAATTTGTATGTTGTCATGGGAACATAAGGAGATGACCACTATGTGCAAGAAGTTGATTGGAGAAATTCTTCTTTAACAACTAAGATAAGGTCTATTCTTTCGAAGCAGTTCGATATTTCTAAGGTCAAAAATTCGATGGATACAAGATCTAGATGATCACATCGAACAATTTAAAAACTATATGATTAAATTTTGAAGTTGACGATAGGCTAGTATGCTGAGGTTTCTCTCAAACATTGAAGGGTATAACATTAAAGTGGTATAATATAATTCTGAGATTATCTATTTCCAACTTTAGAGATTTATACACAGCTTTTCGACGGTAGTTTGTGGAAAGTAAAGAAATGCGAGTGAATGGCGACACGATAATACAATGTAAACAAGTTGTGGGAGAAAAATTGAAGAAGTATACAAAGTGTTTTGTAAAGGCTGGATAATTATGAAGAGTTGGTTATTATGGCTGCATTTGATGATTTGGTAAATGAAATAACAAAATATAGAGCTTTAAATTTTGGAGCATTGATGGCTCAAGTCGATGATCAAATTAAAGTAGATGAATCGACCAGAGTTCGAAGAGTGGTTGGACCTATTCAAAAGAATTCAGAGAAAGTGCCAAATAATCAAGGACATTATTCAAATTAGCATCCACTTCGTCCAAGGAATAACAACAATTTTCCTCCTTAAACTGGAGGGTATCCAGCTCAAGCTACAGGTTATCAGCTTCACAAAATAAAGCCAAATCAATGTATAAGGCTAGAGTATTGTGTTGATTTGACTGAGAATGTTGTTGTTGATAAGGGAGCAATTTGCCGATATTAATAAAAAAGAGTCAATTGTAAATAGAAGGAGATTAATATGCATGTTATGGTATATATTATTTATTAGAGAGTGATTTGTAAACAAATTATTTTATAAAGGACTAAAGGAGAAATAAAAAAAGACCACTAAGGACATAAATGGGTCTACCCTTCCCCACTATAAAAGGAGACCCATTATTCTTGGTAGGTGGGACAATTGAATATAATATTCTCTTTCTACTTTCTCTCTCTAGAATATCAAGCCTTAGTCACATTAGGTTCAAGATCCAATATTATTCTTTTGTCATTTATTATCTCATCATTGGCGCCGTCTGTGGGAACGCGTGATACCAAAAAGGAATCTTTTTCTTTTGAAATCACGATATAATCTTAAAGAATGAATGACCAAGCAATCAGAGAGAGGGTCGGGAGAGAAGTAGTCTGAGCCGTTTCGTTGTCTGAAGGCGAGGAAGCTCCGGGTCTGGAATATTATACGTAGGGTCGGGAAAAGCGGTCGACCCTCATCATGACCAGGAGACAGCTGCTGGAAGACATCGCAAAGCTAAATGTTGAAAAGGAGCAGGCGTTAGTTGATAAAAGAGCCCGGGAAGGCAAAGGGAAAGAACCGGTTGTGGACAACCCCGGCGAAGGCTACCCGACTATTGACCCTCGTATCGACGCCCGGCCTGTTAGATATTATCGGGAGTCTTGCCCAGAGGACAGGCAGAATGGGATAGCAGAGCAGTACCCCGAAGATAACCAGGAGAATTATGTTGATTATACTTTGGATGATTCGTCAGGAAGAGAGTACCGACGTAAGGAAAGACTGAACAAGCGTGCGCAGAAGAGCCATTCCCGACAGAATAGGGTGCCTCGTTCTGACTCTCCTAAGTTCAAAAAGGGTAGCTCTGAGAAAAGGACTCCAGTGTCTTTTGAAAAAGAAGAGATGTAAACAGACAATAGAGAAGAGCGGGTAGTTCTACCTCAAGCCTAGTGGCAACCATCGAACAGCCAGAACCAGAGGTACCGAGTCAGTAACCAGTTCATCAACCCAGGAGATGAAGGTCTGTATAGGATTCAGACCGAGGGGCTCGGAGGCGGCACGTTCGGATTCAGAATGAATTGGAGAGCTTTGCCGTTTTCCGACGAAATATTATCAGGACATCTCTCGAAGAGGTTTGATATTTCCGAATTAGAAAAATATGACGGTAAGAGGGACCCAGATAATCATTTGGAAGCTTTCAAAAACTTTATGTTGAGTTTCGATAATGACGATAAGTTGTTGTGTCAGGGCATTTTCAATGACATTCAGAGACCGGGCATCAAAGTGGTACAACCGACTACCGCAGGGTAGTATCAAAAACTTCGGGATGTTTTGGATGATGTTCCGTCAGCACTTTATCGGGAGCAAAAGCTTCCGAGCCAACGGAGATATGATCATGAACTGTAAGCAGAGGCTAGAAGATAGCCTCAGGGATTACACCATGCATTTTATTGATGCTAAGACCGACTTGGATCATTGCGAAGAAAACGTGGCGCTGACAGCGCACCGCTTGGGGTTGCTTCGAGTGGAAAAACAGATACTGATAGAAGAAACCGAGGCGTCTGAATTGGTTGCGCAAATTCAATAGAGCGCGCAAGCGTTGGTCGTCATAAAGCAAGGGGTTCAATCTAGCTATGCTCAGCAAGCCCAGCCAGTCAGCACAATACCACTGACCTAGTCCTTGCCAATCAAGCCTCTGGCTTCCCAGAGCCAAAAAGCGAAGCCGACGAGCCAAGTGGTCTCGCGACCCATGTCTAATAAGTGGATTCGACCTGCTTACTTGGCTGACTTAACAGAATGCGTGTCTTCTATCTACGAAAAAACTAAGAAAATTGGGATGTACCGGAGGCCTTTTCTCATACCGACCCCTCGGGAGAACAAGAACAACCGGTATTGTCGCTACCTAGAAGACGTGGGACACAATACCAAGGATTGCATTGCCCTAAAAAGGAGATACAGATGCTGATAGAGCACGGAAACCTACTCGAATACGTGAAAAAGAAATCGCAGCAGGGCACTGCCTCGAAAGAAATCGTGACGATGCCAAAGTCCGAGACCATCGTGACAATTTCCGAAGTGGCCGACCCTTTCGATGTCTCCATCGAGTATCTCGATCCGGATGTAAATTGTCACCTCATCGGGGTCATCGAAGAGGAAGCTACGGAAAGTAACGGGAGCGTAAGAAACTTTTGTCAATTTTTCGAATCGTTGACTATTTTTGGGGGTGATTCCATGGCAGGGATAACGCACTCCTCCAGAAAGAGACATATTGTGAACTTGGCTACTCAGTTGGAAGCTCGGCCCTATCCCCATTCGAAAACCGTCCCTTCACTGATTTTGTATTTTGACGACGATGACATGAGAGACCTTGCCGGACCTCATGAGGACGTCGTCATTATTGGGGCGGCCATTGCAGGGGAAGAGGTCCGACGCATCTTAGTAGACACCGGGAGTTCAGCCAATATAAATTTTGCATCAACTTTCGCCAAGTTCAGGGCGCCCCCAGTCATTACACGTTCGGATCGAACTATTGTAGGGTTTACAGGTTCGGCAACAGACGTGGTTGGTGAGTTTGAAGGAATTGTTCAGCTGGGCCGCGGACCGTTTAAAAAGGAGGTCACTGTTTTATTCGTCGTAGTAGACGCGCCGACCTCTCATAATGCGATGTTTGGCAGATCCTGGCTGTCGCGAATGCACGTGGTATCCTCTACGGTTCATCAGTGTTTGAAGTATGTGGTCGGGAACAACGTGGGGGTAGTGCGGAGCAGCCAGAAAGCAGCAAGAGAGTGTTTCCGAGCAGCTTTGGCCCCAAAAAAGGATCATGAGATGGAGCAAGCACGGGACTAGCAATTAGTGGGACGTCCCTTGGGGTCACTGCCCGTCGATGATCCTAGAGAAGCTCCTGGTTTTTTAACTACCGACGAAGAGTGTGAAAAACACCAATTTACCGAAGGAAAAGTTTTGCAGATCAGAATCCAATTGTCATCAGTCTTCAAGAGACAGTTGTTGTTATTACTACAGGAGAATTTAGATTTATTCGCGTGGTGTTCGAAGGATGTGACCGGAGTCCCAGAGAACCACGTGATCCACAAACTAACTATCAACAAGAATGTCAGACCCATTTCACAAAAGCGGCAGGCTTTTTCGCCGGAAAAGTAGAGATCATCCTGAAAGAAGTCTAACGAATGCTCAGCGTCGGGCACATCAAAGAATCAAGTTACCCACTCTGGACATCCAATCCTGTCCTGGTCAAAAAGAAGAGCGGGAAGTGGAGGCTGTGTGTGGATTTCACCAACCTTAATCGAGCATGCCCGAAGGATCCCTTCCCGATGCCAAGAATCGATCAGTTGGTGGATTCCACATCCGGTAACCGATTACTCTCCTTTATGGACGCGTATGCGGGCTACAACCAAATCAAATTGCACCCATCAGATCAGGAAAACACAACATTTATTACGGGTCGAGGCTTGTATTGCTATAAGGTTATGTCGTTCGGGTTAAAAAACGCTGGAGCAATTTATCAAAGGTTGGTTAACAAGACCTTCGACTGCCAGATCGGGAGGAATATAGAAGTCTACATCGATGACATGCTAGTAAAGAGTGGTACAGACGAAGACCATCTCGCCGATTTGAGGGAGACCTTTGATAATCTAAGGGGTATAAATCTCAAGCTAAACCCAGAGAAATGCTCCTTTGGGGTAAGGTCGGGCAAGTTCCTAGGATATTTTGTCAGTGAAAAAGGAATCGAGGCAGACCCGACCCAACTACAGGCTCTTACAGATATGACACCGCCTAAGAATATCAAGGAAGTCCAGATATTAACTGGGCGTCTCGCGGCCTTGAATCGATTCATCTCTCGTTCATCTGACGCCGGCGTGCAGCGCAACCTTTTTAGGGATCAAAACTTATTTATCTTCCATGAACCTCCTAACAAAGCCCCTCACATGGGAGACTCTTTTTCTGTACATAGCAGTTTCAGACTTTGCAGTAAGTGCGGCTCTGATCAGCGAATCAGGAACGGTCCCTAAAGCGGTATACTTCGTGAGCAAAAGCTTACTAGACGCGGAGACACGGTATTTTAAGTTGGAAAAAATTTCCCTAGCTTTGGTGACCGCAGCGCGAAAAATGCGGCCGTATTTTCAGGCCCACCTCATTATCGTCCGAACCTTGTTTTCACTCAAGTACGTACTTCAGCGACCGGACATGTCGGTTAGAATGTCCAATGGTCGGTCAATGGATGCGGCGCGGGCGTACAAATAGTCACTCCAGCGGGCATAAGTATGCATCAGGCAATCCGATTTGGTTTTCAAACTTCTAACAACGAAGCGGAATATGAAGCTGCCCTGGCCGGTTTGCGACTAGCACAGGTATGTGGAGCTACACATGTGCGCCTTATTAGTGATTCTCAACTTTTAATCATTCAAGCCTCGGGAGCATCGGAAGCTACGAAAGAACATCTGGTTCAGTACTTAGTAGCATTGCGAGTGTTAGCCGCGTCTTTTTCCAAAGTACTGTATGAGCATGTCCCGAGGGGATATTATTGCTTTCCTGGCCGAAGGAATACTACCAGACAATAGTATATCAACTCGAAAGATACGAAACAAATCCTGGGGCTACGTTTTATTGGGGGACGTACTATACAAAAAGTCATTTAGCCGACCTTTACTGCGGTGTTTGGGGGTAAACGAGTCACAGATAATTGTATCTGAATTACACGACGGAGAGGGCGCGGCTCATTGTGGTTACAAGGCATTGATCATAAGAATCTTCTTCGCCGGGTTTCCATTGGCCAACGGTTACGACTGATGCTCAGCAGATAGTGAAAACATGCGACACATGCCAAATATTCGCGAACGCAATAAACATTCCTGCGGCCTCTTTAGAATCCATATCTGAAGGCTTACCTTTCGACGGATGGGGAATCGATCTCGTAGGACCATTACTAATGGCATCCGGTGGAAGACAGACGATCGTGGTGGCTGTGGACTAATTTTCTAAATGGGTGGAAGCCGAGCCACTATCAGCTACAAAGACCAAGGATGTCATCAGATTTATTTAGTCGAACATCTGCTGTAGGTTCGGGGTACCTTAGAAGCTCACCATGGATAACGGACCCCAGTTCGATAGCCATGAAATGAAGTCTTTTTGTACGACCCATAGGATTAGGAAATGATTTTCTGTCCCCTTTGATCCCCAAGCAAACGAGCAAGTTGAGGTTACGAACCGAACCATTTTGGACGGGCTCAAAAAGAATTTGGAAGGAAAAGCCGGCAAGTGGCCGGATTACTTACAAGAAGTGTTATGGGCTTACCGAACCACACCTCGAACGGCGACCAAATAGTCATCTTATGCTTTAGTTTATAGAATGGATGTCGTCACCCCAGGAGAATCAATCTTTCCGTCTTTTAGGTTCGGCACTTACACGGAAAGTGAAAACGGCGACGCCAGACGATTAGCTCTAGACCTGATAGAAGAAAAAAGAGGCCGAGCTCAACTAAATTCTTTACATTATCAGACCTTGATGAGGAGCCAGTATGCATCCAAAGTACGTCGGCAAGAGTTCAAAGTCGGGGATAAGGTCTTAAGGAGAGTGTTCCTGCATACCAAAGATAAGAGCCTCGGCAAGCTTGTCCCGAACTGGGAGGGACCATATACAGTAGTAGAACGGGTTAAGAGTGGAATATACCGCTTGCAGGACATGCGCGGGCGTTTGCTGAGACTCCCGTGGAACATTGAACACTTAAAACTATATTTGGAGTAACTTTGTTGATTTTTGTAACTCTTTTTTCTCGCAACCATCGTTTCTGTAAGAACCTTTGGTCGGTGATATACTCTTTCCTAACTTGGTGGCGCGATAAGGTTTTAATAAGGCATCCATGGCAACCGACCCTTTTTAATTCAAAATTTTGCCTTTATATCTCCGAACTATTAAAAAGGAGTCCACCAGCTGACTGACGGACAACTTATGACGAATTTAATTGATCAACAGAATCTTAAACGGTTTTTCAGTGTTCAAAACTGATCTACATATCATATTTCCCGATCCTATGGGAGAAATTTTCAATTTAAATCGACAGAACCTTAAACGGTTTTTCAGTGTTCAAAACTGATCTACATATTATATTTCCCGACCCTATGGAAGAATTTTTCAATTTAAATTGATCGACAGAACCTTAAACGGTTTTTCGGTGTTCAAAACTGATCTACATATCATATTTCCCGACACTATGGGACAATTTTTCAATTTAAATTGATCGACAGAACCTTAAACGGTTTTTCAGTGTTCAAAACTGATCTACGTATCATATTTCACATCCCTATGGGAGAATTTTTCAATTTAAATTGATCGACAGAACCTTAAATGGTTTTTCAGTATTCCAAAATGACCTACATCTTATGTTCACGACCCTATAAGAAATTTTCAATTGACATTGAGAAATTTTCAAGATAATAGATATTAATTTTCAAAACAACAGTTACAAACACAGTTCGAAACGGGTTCTACCGACCCAGCAGTTACAAAACTTTAAAATCAAAACATAGGAGGTCAAGCATCCTCTCCCTAAGACTCGGTTTCGGTGTCGTCCGTCTCATCATCCTCACACACCACGCCCTCCGGGCGGTCGGCCTCAGGAACATCCAGCCACATGGACCCAAGGGGCAGGTCGGAGAAGCGGTGATGAAAGGTCAGCACATAAGCAGCCTTACCCTCGGCCGTTTCCTTCTTCATCCATCTCGGGAACTGGTCGGTGAAAAGGGCATTAACAGCCTTCAGGTCGGAGATTTCCTTACCCAATTTTCCGGTGCTATCATCCCGGTCTTTTCTAACGAGTGACAAGGTCTTTTCGGTCGTTTCCAGCTTCTCCTCCAACAGCCTCTGAGCCTCCTTCCCCTTCCTCACTTCTTCTTCAAGTGTGGCAACCTTCCCCTCTATGTCCTCTAGCTTATGGCTTAGCTCCGCAGCCCGTCGCTCCTTCATCGCCAAGGGCACAATCATATTGTACAGAGACAGGGACAACCCGTCTGTTATCTGCAAAGGGAATGTGTGCGGACTTCCTGGCACAAGCAGTACCGGCAGCTTGGTACCGCTCGAGGACGCCACGGCATCTTTCGAAGCTTTTACGGGGCTCGCATCATCGGGCAGCACCGCTATGGGATCGGTCACAGTCGCACCCCTAACCCCCCCGAATTTCTCAAAAAGCTCCGGGACGGTTGCGTTATCAGCAAACACAGATACCGCGGCAGCTCGGCTTTCCTTCTTCGCACGCTTCGAATTTTTGTTTTGCGCACCGTCTGCTTCAGCTTTTCCTTTCCGCTTCTTGACCAGATCCTCGGACTAATGGGTTTCGCCATCCACTGTGGCGTTTTCCCCTTGTTGTCTATGAGAAGCGCCCCCTTCAACCTCGGCATTAGCCTGCTCAGCCTCTTCATCCAACTTAGGACGCTTGGTGGGATCTTTGTTGCGCTTCGGAAGAAACAAGTGCGCATCGGGCGCGTTTGTCTTCGCAACCAAGTCCACCAAGCTTGGTGGTTGGCGCAGCTTCTCAATTGTCAACGGCTCCGACGAGCAACGCCAGAGGTTGCTCATGATCAGGTTCGTGTCCTTGAAGGCGCAATGGAACGCCCGACCCCAGTGCTTCCTGGCATAGTCCTTTAAAATTTGGAAGGTCACTTTGCCAGGTTTGAAATGGTCTTTCTCTAGCCCCTGGATAAGTTCCTTCGACACTGCACAAAGGATCGGTCCATTAGATTTAAAAAAATGTTGTACCATTAGGAACCCAAGTCCGCAGCAATCGCCTCGGATTCTCCTTGCTATATGGGCGGCCGTTTTCCCAGCAGCCATTGAGAAAGACGAACTGATGCTTCCAACCTTTATCGCCCTCGAGAAAGTCGTTCACAATCTTCCGGGTTATTGGCCAAGGAAGAATAGAAGAAAGGAGACTTGGGGGATTTCGAGAGCCCGTACATAGCTATGTATTCGGCCATTGGCATGACCCGACCCGATAAGCGCGAAGCCATTATGCACGACATCAGCGTATACCATACGTTGGGTGTTAGCTGTGAGGGGCAGATGTTAAGAGTCTGGAAATATAGAGCAATCTCAGGGTCCAGAAGAAACCTGAGACCCCAGTTAAAGAGTTCGGTGAAGATTACAATCTCCCGTGACCGAACATGCACCGGCGTCTCCCCAGGCACGGAAAATCGAACGTTAATGCACTCCAGGATACCCCACCGGATCAGATGTTCTTCCTGCTCTGCAGCGGAAAAATAAAGATACTTCCCCTCGAAAAGGGAAATGACATCATCCCGGGGAACCCAGCGATGGTAGTTAGTAATGATGACTGCCTCAATCTCCGCGAGAAGAGGCTCTTCGGGAGGAGCAGCATCGTTGCCAACAACGGCAATACCTTCGCTAGCAGCCAAAGCATCTACGAAGGATTGGTCCATTTTCTACCGGGACTGCATCTAACCTAGGCGGGCTAGCCGCAGGAGGGTCAGACGATTGAGCAGGAGGATCTATGAAACCGGAACTACTTCCGGTTTGGGCGAGTTGCGCTCGTCGGTTAAGGCCAAGGAACGTACGCGCAGTGTTGGTGCCAATCCGGTACCCCTGAATGTCGTGGGTAAGTTGGACCATCTCAGGAGAATTTTCCCTAGCAAGCGAAGTTGAGGTTTGTGAATCTCCCATGGAAAGTAATTTAGCTTTGCCTCTACGTCGGGGAGGAAAAGGGGTCGGAGTGGTATAGGAATTCACCGACGAAGGCGTCGGGCGGTTGATTTGAGTAGCAGGGGAAGGTGGCGAACTGCTGCTTGAAGGAATAACGATGTTATCGGGGGTACTCGCATCGGATGGGATGGGTATAACTAAGGATTCGGCGGGGACCGGGTCAGGCAGTACAGGGTCGTGAGGAAGCGGAACGGGTGTAAAAGGCTTTGAATTAGAACTCTAAATCAGTCCCGCGGCTCGATACTCTTCGGCGCGGTCACCAATACTAGCCCAATCTTCAAATCCGAACACGGTCTCTTCTTTCTTGGTTTTCGGTTTTGGCTTCGGATTCCTAGTTCTTATAAAACGAGCTCTCCCTCTCTAGAATGGTTCGGACAGCGCTTTCTCTCTCTAGAAGTATTCTGAGAGCAATTCTTGTTTATGAGGTATTTATAGACACCCCCACTTAACCGTTTCACGTACAGGGGAGTCCAAACGATGGACAGCCGCGGGAAGGCGAAAGGGCCTCTTGGAAAACTGTGCAGACGAGCACGCTTCGAGTACTCGGATGACACGTGTAGCCATTAGTCAGACTAGCACAGTAGGCATGTACCAGCTAGCTCATGTAGAGGCGTTAGATGGGCCGCATCTACCCGACTTATTTTTCAAAGCCTGATTGCCGGCCTAGGCCCATGTAGAATCTACTAAGAAAGATCGGAAGCAGACACAAAATGACTTGTAGCAGCATCGGGACAATTCACGACCGACCCAGTGACGAAAAATATGGAGGGTCGGTCATCCTTTGAAAGAAAAGGTTCGGCCGAGGTAATCTGATCAATCGATACCAGAGTCTGAGGGACAGAGGCGTTCCGAGCTGATTCTTTTACAAGTTTTCATTCCCGATGCTCTTGAAGACTGGGGGCTACTGATAAGGGAGCAATTCGCTGATATTAATAAAAAAGAGTCAGTTGTAAATAGAAGGAGATTAATATGCCTATTCTGGTATATATTATTTATTAGAGAGTGATTTGTAAACAAAGTATTTTATAAAGGACCAAAGGAGAAATAAAACAAGACCACCAAGGACATAAATGGGTCCACCCTTCCCCACTATAAAATGAGACTCATTATTCTTGGTAGGTGGGACAATTGAATATAATATTCTCTTTCTACTTTCTCTCTCTAGAATATCAAGCCTTAGTCACATCAGGTTCAAAATCCAATATTATTCCCTTTTGTCATCTATTCTCTCATCAGTTGTAATTCATGAAAAGGCCAAAGGTTGTGTGAGCTTTAAAAAGTCAGCTCCAATAAACAGACCAAGAAAAGAGCGTAACAATAGATTTTGCATGTATCATAGTGATATTGGGCATGATACTGTAGACTGCATTGCATTAAAGAATGAGGTAGAAGTTTTAGTTACGAAAAATGGAAAGTTAGTCGCTTTTGTTAAAAGTCAAAGTAGTGGTTCGAAAATTCCAAGCACATCAACACAACAAACAGAAAATCCAAATTCAAATGACGAAAGTTCATTGATGATTCTAGATTCTAAGTGTGAGGTATTTGATGCAGCCTCAATATTTGGATATTGATCCAAATCTGTTGATTTGGTGGTTGTAGATGAACCAGTAGAGCAAGGACGAGTTCGAATTTTTTGTAAGTATTTTGAATCCCTAGCAATTTTTGGGGGAGATTCCATGACTGGCAATATTAATTACTCTAGGAAGATACATGTGGTGAATTTAACTACTCAAATAGAGGGGGGATGTCTATACATTTGTATGGTAAAAATGATACTCATTTTATTCTTTTCGATGAGGATGATTTTAAGGATATTGTAGGACCTCATGAAGATGAAGCGGTTATTTGGGTAGAAATAACTGGGATGAAAATTTGACGTGTTCTAATGGATACATGATGTTCTTTGAATGTATTGCTCAAGCCAAGCTATGATAGAATGTGTAATCCACCTTGAATTTATCAGTCAGATCAAACTATAATAATGCTGATGAGTCCGGATTCTGTCACCATGTTTTATGGGAACCGAACAGGGTCAATTCGGACAAAGTATACCTAACCGGACAGGGGCAGTTCGGACACCATCATCCATTGGGTTGTTCGAACAAAACTAAAGTATTTAAAACATAATCACTTCTGGACTAAGCTGCTTGTTCCCCTACTTAGAACTCATGGGTCCTTAAACTCGACCGGGGTCCATTAAACACGACCTGAAAGCCCATAAAGCCTAAATATAAGGATATAAATACCCAACCACCAACATTAAATGAGAATAATGAAAATTAAATACAACCAGGCTGCTTAATTCTCCCTCTACACTCTACCCAAACATTAAATAGTCACAAACTTCCATAAAACTCTAAACAAAATTACGAACTTACCCTCAGACAAAAACAATCCACACCAGATGGCGACCACAGTGGAAGCACGACGGTGCCTGAATCTAGCATTCGAAACCATCAGAAAAAATCAGTCCGAATGAATCCGAACGCACCGGAAGTACCACCAGCTTTGCTTGAAGTGGTGGGTGAAAATTGATGAGTCCGAATTTCGCCTGCTCCCCGTACAAGGACAGATCGGTCCAGTCTCTCCGGATACTGGACATATCACATGGACCGGACAGATCACATGGACCGGACAGATCACATGGACCGGACAGGTCACTTTGGACACTATGACCATAGGACTGTTCGAACTATGACAAAAGTACTAAAAAACCTAAACACTTCTTGACTAAGCTACTTGCTATCCTACTTAGAGCTCATGGGTCTTTGAACATGACCCGGGTCCATTAAACATGACCCGAAAGCCCATAAGGGCCCAAACATCAGGGTATAAATACCCAACCACCTGTATTAACTATGGGTAATGAGAATTAACTGCTACCAAGCTGCTTAATTATCTCTCTACTCTCTACTCTAAATACTTAAACACCCACACACCACCATAAAATGCCAACTGAAATTACTAGCCTACCGTCAGGCGATTATTATCCTCACCAAATTGGCGACCACAGTGGGAGGCGTGAGGTGCCTGAATCAAGCATTCAAAACCAGCTAAGAAAATCTGTCCGAATGAATCCGGACAATCCAGAACTATTATCAGCTTTGCTCGAAGTGGTGGGAGAGAACGATGAATACACCATCGAAGAGCGTGACCGGCTAAAGGGTGAAATAGAAGCTCTGAGGGCCGAAAAGGCCAAGATGGGCATGAAAGAAAAGTCTAAAGCATCGGTTGCTCATCACACCGATAACCCCATGGAGCATGAGTCTTCGAAAACTCATGTGAGCACCAAAAAGACTCATGCCAATTCTAAAAAGTCTCACCGGTCTAAGCCTGTGGAGAGTTCTGACTCAAGCTCAGAATCTTCTGATAGCTCTTCGGACGATGAAGGAGTTGAAAAATCTTTATCCTCAAGCAGTGATGAGGGTCGAACTAGAAAGAAACAAAGGCAAATCAAAAAGTATTCAAGAAAAAGGGATAGACATGGAAGAATGAAGAAGAATATTGGAAAAGGGTCATCACACAGCCGGAGGCATGTTGACAAGATGCTGATGGATCCCTTTGCCTTCCATGATGAACCAGGTATCTTTGCAACTCCTAATGAGGATATTGTGTTCAGTCGTGGAAGGAATTGGAGGCAATCTCCATTGTCTTCTATAATTCTGTCCGGAAACCTCCCCAAGAGGTTTGAGAGCACCAAAATAGAGAAGTACGATGGCAGTACTGATCCGGACAACCATCTGGAGCAATTTAAAAACTTCATGATGAACTTTGACGACGATGATAAACTACTTTGTAGGGTATTCTCCCAATCATTCACGGGGAGTGCTCTGAAATGGTACAACAGCCTGCCTCAGGGTTGTATTAAAGATTTCGATACGTTTTGGGTAGCCTTTCGAAGGCAGTTTGTAGGGAGTAAAGAGCTGAAGGGCAATGGAGACACAATAATCCATTGTGCCCAGGAACCAAATGAGTCCTTGAAAGAATATATAATTCGTTTTGTGAACACCAAAAATGGGTTGGCTGATTGCTTCGAACAAGTGGGAATAGCATCCCTAAGGCAAGGTTTGAACCCAGGCAATCTAGCTGATTCAATGACCAGAAAGAAGGCCATGACATGGGGAGGGTTGCTGAATCAGGTTGGCAAACAGTAATACGAGCTATCTCTTCAGGAATTTCTTTTTTCTGCTCTTCTTCCCCAATATTTTCACATATGCGATTCGACTGACCCTCCACCTGATCATCATCCAGCATTACCACTTTAGGGGCCTTCCCCTTGTTACGTTTCACCTCATAAGTCGATGCCTCTGCATCATTGCTTTCTAGAACTTGAGCTCATGTATCCTCTTATTCATCCATCAAACTTAATTTTCGTTGTGCCAACGGTACCGCATCCACAATCACAAGCGTTCTTTTTAGAAATGAGCATGCCTCATCCTCTATTTCTTCATCTTATTCCCGAGAGCAACGAGTGCATTTCTTCATCACTTTTATCCCCTGATTAGGTAGCGATATCTTCATGCCGACTCTTATTGCCAGCATCTTCAATAGTTAACATCTTTCCCTCATTGTCATTCTGTCCTTGCATGGGCGAAGCACCTTCTGCATATCTCGTTCTCCGACTTTTAGGTACTGTCAACCATACCTAGTACTATTACGATCATTGAGTCATTGCTCCATCAAGACTCGTTTTTGTTCTGTTGTAGCCATTTCTCCTCTACTAGCCATCGTCACTTTTCTATATTTTGCAATATCCAATTTAGGAATGCGCCACATGCCAACTTTTAAGTAATTTATTTATGTGAACAACCGATATTCCTCTTGAAACCACGTTGAATTGACCAAATCTGATAATTTGATTAATGGATTTACAGCTCCCTCTGATATCCCTTCTTTGCACCACTCATGATGATTCTCTTCACCTGAAAAAGTAAACACATTTCTTCAACACCAATACTAGATTATATAGGCTAAGACCTACAAACTATTTTCGCCTTACACTTGGCTTTCTAATTCAATATTCATGATAGTACTTTCATGCTCCCAATTCCCCAACACAAATACAAACATGTGTTTATAGTTCTTATCCGATGTTGGAAGCTCAATTGTTTTCCTCACCCTTTTCAATTGAGTATAAAAAAATGGGGACTTCGCTAACTTGGTTACGTCTACAACGACGAGTAAATCTGAGAGGCATACCGAAATGCCTAATAAACAGGAACTCAGTATACCACTAAGATAAACCCTTCATCCATTTTCAACTAATTGCATAGGACATATGCCTATGAAGCTAAAAAAGTCTCAAATCATATAGGGTAACGACAGTCGTAAGCCTCAATCAAACATTGTAGTGTAAATACATGTCTCATTTTATTTTGTTTGATATGGCTGCCCACCGGGAACCAGTACCCTCACTATAAGACCACTGGGTATCCCGTACCTAGCCCTAAACTCTTGAAGGGCATCCTCTGTGAGATACTCATACTTAGGAGTTAATCGAGAAAAATAATTCTCTAAAAACGAAGGGTCTTAATATTCCGATTCTATTCTTTCACCAGCAACATCAACCATCTTCTTCTTATTCTCACATTTTTTGTGGTGCAATCGCAGTCAATAGAAAGATTATAATAAGCCAATAGGATGTATAAGAGAAATCATATCGCGGGGATAACTCATAACGAGGAATACTACTAGTAAATGAGTTTTCCCAATGTGCAAGAAAACTAGTGTTAATATATCTACACCAAGCTAGAGTGACTCTAATACTACACTGTTATTTAAAATCATAGAGGAATTCATGAAGAGTTACAACCACCAACATACCTTTTTTACTGGCGACTTTGACAGCGGTAAATATGGAGATGAGTGTTTGCTCCTATGAATAGTTCATTTTCTCTTACAAATGCAAAATGAATTTCAAAATAATAAAAAACTTCAAAAACTTAGCAAATTATTTATAATTCGATCAACTCCCCACTACACGTGTGATATGACAACAGTTGTCATTCACAATAAATTGTTAACATGTTTCCTCATAATCCAAGCTCTATTTTACATCAAAACAACTTTATATGTCAACTCTTTGTCTCATATGCACCGCCTAATAACATCAACGGGTCTTACTATTGTTGGAAAATAAACCACTTCACTCTTCATATGCTACTCGTGAGGCATAGGTCACACATGGCTAATTTCGCCATTTTACCATCTACTCTACTTTGACTAAAATTGTATTCCATCGATTTTATATTTTCAATATATAATTCATGGACTACGGAGAGCCCTAATGAGGATGCCTCTATCAACTGACAGAGCAAATAATGTTCGAGCGGATGGAAACGATGAAGATACGTAAAACCGAGTTCTTTGCTATACAAATCCAAGATGAACTGAAAGCCATGCGTCAATACAGCAATCGATATCAAATGACCGATACCAAACTAAGAGGTATCGATGTCCTAACAAGATAACTGATAGCCTATCAAAGAATAGGCAACACTTGTGACAGCGCTAAGGAAAAAGACAAAGGACATTAAGGTTGTATTATAGAAATGATATAGCAGATGCCTTACCGGCCGGAGACGACATCGAACGGAAATATGCGGGGTACAGTAAAGCTCGACAAGGAACGATGCATAATTATTATGATGAGTTTGATATCTTAGCTCTATCAATGAAGAATTCATAATGGAGGTCAACTTCACTTAAATTGTTGTTGACTGGAAATGGTTGAACATATCACTACTAGAGTAATGATCTAAATTATAGGACCATTATCATAAATATTGGTCAACGAGTGAGATTAAAGGGATTGTATAATTATTAGGAAAATAAAACTACTTATAAACATTATATGTAGGGGAATAAGAATGTAATAAGCATCTTTTCTTTCTTGATCAATAAAATTTATACTTTGCATTATATTTGTTATATTTTCCCATAAGACTAACCACAATCCTCTCAACAATTGAAAACCAAACCGCCTCAAAATCTTTCACAAGTATTTTTTGGCAACGCGTCAACTCCTCCTCGAGTCAATCGCAAAGAAACACAAGGAAATCTTCTCACAAAAGATCATATTTTTTTTAGATAACACGGAAACTTCTCAAATGACTTACAAAGAAACACCTTGAATTTAATCAGAAACTCACTATTTCCAAATTCAACCTCTTCGAAGAAGCGCATTTGTAGCCATGTGAGATTCTGCGGATATCAATGCTTCATAGAATCCTACATTTTCTCCTCCCCTAAATAAGATTTTTGTGATTAACAAAGAGGCACAAGCAACTCCTTCGGAGACCCATCAACAAAACACAGCAACTACGCCATCTAAGAAAGCCCTACCTCAACTGCAAGATGAAGCCAATGAAGAAGATATTGAATCAGAATCGAGGATGGTAACTTACTCTAATATTGAAACACATAAAGTTTTGCTGCTTCAGAATCTGATGACAACATTTCCAAGAAACCGACTCTAGAGAAAAAAGCAAAGTAAGATAAATGAACAGTCGAACTACCCGAAGACGTTGCTGCAACTTTGAGCGTGAACCTACAAAAGGTCCTTCCCGAATTCCTTATTGCATTGAAAAATGTGAAATATAAATACTACAAACAATCTGATGCATAAAGTTTAAACAGAAAATGAGGGCTTCTAGATAATGTTGTGCTTCGTTTACCAGAAGTAGAAGAAACTTCATTTTCTTATAGAGCAAATGAACTTGTTGTCTACCCTAAGATCATCAACTGGGGACTTTAATTCCTATTAGACCCGATGATAGTTGAATATATTAAACTCATCGACTTATGCCCAATACAAGCGAGCCCAAACTTATGGTTCACCCTCTTATCTACCATTTTGGCTTCCAGACTTAAGAAAATTCTCAAATCTATCAAATATTTCATCACAATGACTAGCCATTCCGAAAATCTAGTGCTATCATTCTGCTATCTCACACTCAGAGATTCCCTTAAGCTAATGGACGATCTGCTAGAAGCTGACAAGTTCCAGAAACAAATTTTTATTTATCTCTGGAGCGTGGGAAAATAGGAAGGAAATTTCTGAAGCAAATCTATGGAGGGTCAATCTTAAATGGAAAAGTATCAGTAAGTTAGTCAATCTCTTTTGTTTTTCTTATTTTATATTTCAAACTTTTTATATATTGTTGTTATATTTAGAAATTTTGATGCGATATAAAACTCTTTAAAAGACTGCCAAATATGTATTTGGAAATTTATCTACATGGGAGGAAAAATCATGGTGTAACGAATTCTACAATGCCTTTATACCCGTGAATTCTATCAACATCCATCTATGAAGGATCTCTCCATATGCTATTATTCCATCAGAACAATTAACGGAGCCCCCAAATATAGACGATGTTGTGAAAATATTAGTGGAGAATGACGCACGAGTCATACTACTAGTTTAAAATAGGTCACAGAGCCACTTACCCCAAAAGAAAAAGGAGAAAAAGAAAAAAACAGAGGCCAACTATTCTACACACCCGAAGCCGGAAAAACACATAGGATGCCCAAAAGAAAATCGAGCAAAACTAATCTTCCAACCATTGAAGAAGAAACTAAGGCTGTCGCTTCGAAGAAGAAGAAAAGTTCTTGGGAAACGCCTTCAACACAAAGTGTAGAGAACAATGTCAAAGTACCTCCCCCAAATCCAACTCCAGATGCCAAAGAGGTAGAAGAAATGCAAGAATTTATCAAAGCATACCACCAAAGAGATGATAACTTAATCAATGAGAGGACAATCGATAAAAATGAAATTTTAGACCTTTATAGGAACACTGATCCCGAAGTTCAACAAATTCAAGAGCAAATTGCATAAATTGGAAATCAAATTATAAGTTCGAACTCTCCACACGCTTTCTTATAAATTGCTCTTGCTCTTTATGAAAATTCTCTTTTTCTTTCTATTATGGAGCCCTCTGAAGAAGTATTACATGTGCTTAAACTGTTTTCTAACCTCGAAGATGCAGCAAAGCATTTATGCGCAGAAGTTAAATCTACACGAAACAAACTGGAGAATATGGCTAAAGATCTGATCTCGTAGAAAAAAAAGGTTAATTGTAATAAAAAAAAATAAGAAAAAATTTCGGTCAACACATCCTCAAACAATTCTAGATCTTCAAAGCTGATAGATCGGAGTTCGTAAAAATAATCGTCCAGATCAAGCATCATTTGAGACAAATTAATGAACACAAAACAATAGAGCTAAGATCCTCGCATCAAACAGAGATGGATGAACTCAAAGCAAAACATGAAAAGAAGATGGACAAAGAACAAATAAAGTATTCATCTCTAAATAGTTATTTAACAAGAGTGAAGATGAAAAAATATGGTTGAAGAATTGGAGTCACTCAAGGCAAAATTTGAGGAAGAGAAATGCATTGCTGTAAAAGCTGCTAAAACCCAAAACATTCAGGATAACCTTGTTTTTGTCAAAAATACCGAAGAGCAAACAACAATCATTTTACTCAACGAATTCCATGTGGCGTTCCCAAAGGTAAATTTATCAAAATTCTGAAAATAAATTATCGTAAAAAGGCGTCCTAGTGAAGCTTTTGAACCTATTGAACTGAATCCTTTGAAGAGACTGAATCAGAGAAAGATGAAGACGCCTCTGATCAAGGAAGAAGCTCTTCAAAAGAAACCTCAGACAACTCTCCCAATGAAGACAAAGAAAATTAACAAAAAAAAAAATTGTTCTTGGATCACCAATATTCGTGGTGTTTGTCGTTTTATGTTAATTTATTTCGTTGATTTTGGTGTGTTATCCTTTGTAAGTGCTTAACCGTTTAGCACTTGAACTTATCCTTTTGTATGACTGAAAGATACCTTTTATTTCTCTAAGGAATAATGCCTCCTTTTATTTTCCAAATACCCACCGCCTTTATGTTTCATATTGCATAATTTGTTATTTATGAACAAGGTGTTAGCACATCAAATAATAACTCCACTCTAACTAATGACTTTTATGAACATTCATACCTCAAATATTATCATTACTTGAAATAGATATCACGTCAAATATGATCATCACTTAAAATAGTGCGTTTAATGAACTTTAGCATCCTAAATATTAACATTACTTGCAGTAGTGCTTTTAATGAATGTTTAGCACTTCAAAAACAATCATCAAATAGCGTGTTTAACAAATTTTAGCACCTCGAATATTACTATATATTCGAACGGTGCTTTAAATGGACATGTACCTTCAAATATTACCATCACTTCAAATAATGCTTTAAATGAACGTGTAACACCTCGAATATTATTATCACTTTGAACAATGCTTTAAATTAATGTGTAGCACTTTGAATATAACTATTACTTCGAATTGTGTTTTAAATGAACGTGTAGCACTTCGAATATTACAATCACTTTGAACAATACTTTAAATGAACGTGTAGCACTTCAAATATTATTATCACTTAAATTATCTTTTGTTAAATACTTCGTTAACATTGGCTAAGAAAACGAATTTTATTGATATCTGCAAATGTAAATATGACACTTCGTTTAAACCTTCCCGGACCAACAGGAGAGGAAAGAGTATGCTACTTATACAAACAAACAATAAAATCATATTAGCATAAAAGTTTGAAAAGAGAAAAAAATATTCCTAGTATAATTGCAAGTGCTCAATATTCCATGGGTGTTATAGAAGTCTTCATTTTCTTTGTGGAGGCGATATGTACTTGGCTTGATTCGTTCTACTACCATATAGGGACCTTCTCAATTCGGAGCCATCTTCCCAAGTCATTAATCCTATGTGTGTAGAAATACTTTCCTCAAGATTTAATCACCCACCTTGAAATCTCTTTGTTTTACCTTCAAATTATAATGACTCATCATCAAAGTTTGGTAACAAGTCAAATTTAGATGCGCTCTAACCCTCTTCTCTTCGATCAAGTCAAGGTTTGTCCTCCTTGCTTTTTTATTTGAATCCTCAGAATAATAAAGTATTCTATAAAAAGGTAAAGTTGATTTTGAAGGGCTCACAACATCCATTCCATATACTAAGGGAAAAGAGTTTCTTGTGTAGCTTCTCTAGGAGTCGTTGTATAGGCCGACAACACCTCCTGCAAATAATTTGGCCATTTCTCAGCAGCACCTGTCAAATTTTTCTTTAGCCCTTCCAAAATAGACTTATTAGTTACTTTCACTTGAACATTTGCTTGACGATGAAAATGTATAAAAAACATTGTATAGTAACCCTCAAATTGCAAAAAGAATCCATTTATCTATTGTTAAATTTAGGACCATTATCTGTAGTAATATTTCGATGAACTCCAAATCGACAGAAAATATTATTCACAATAAACTTGACAATATCCTTGTCTCTTGTACAAGATAGTGGTTCAGCTTCAATCCACTTCGAAAAATACTTTATTGTTACAATTATAGTTTGAAGTCCTTTTGAAGCCATAGGTAGTGGTCTTACTATATCTATTCCTCATCTGTAAAAGGGAACCGCTTCAGATATGGAAGTAAGTGGTACCGCTTGTTTATGAATAGAGTTACCAAAACATTGACAAGTATAATAACATCGTACTAATTTTTTAGCATCATTCGTAATCGAAGGCCAATAATATCCTGCCAAAAATTCTAATTGTCAAAGACTTAAACCCACAATAAGTTGAATCTTTCACATCATGTAATTGAGATACATTTTTTTGAGATTTATGCTTACCCAAACACCATAATAACGGTCTACTTGAAGACTTCTTGTATAACACCCCATCTAACATTGTATAACCATGAGCCTTGTATCTTAATCTCTGAGCTGACTTAACATCTTGAGGCAACGTACCTCTAAGAAAAAACTCTACTATGTTATATCACCAGTCGCCTCGAATTCTTTCTGGAGTGACAAACACCTCATCGGCTTACTTACACTATTATGATCTTGTTAAAATCGAAGGACTTTCGTGTAATAATATTCGTGGATATTATTTTGTGTATGGAATGGTTGCTAAAGAATCATTAACTGTATTATCTCCTTGATTGATATGCTCAACAATCACTTCATCAAACAGAAGAGTTAACCCTCGAAGTTCATGAAGATACAAAACTAATTGATTTTTTTTACCTCAGATTTTCTTGTCATATGATTTGCTATCAACTGTGAATCTGTCTCTAATTAAAAAAAATTCCCACAAATACTAGCAAGCCTTAAACCAACTAATGCAGCCTTGTATTCAGCCTCTTTATTTAACGCATGAAATCTAAATCGAATAGCATGGTACATAGCTTCTTCATAAGGAGAAATCAATTGAACCCCTGCACTTGATCATAATATGTAAGAACCACCATCAGTTCGAATCACCCATGTTGAAACTTCTGGTAGTAACTCTTTAACTATCCCCTCATCTGATCAACTTAAATGAAACTCGACAAAAAAATCTACTAAGGCTTGAACCTTAATTGTTATTCGAGTAGCAAAATTTATATCATAGTCCCCTAACTCAACTGACCATTTAGTCATTCTACCAAAAATATATGATAATTGTAGTACATTCTTTAGTGGAAAAGAAGTTCGACAACAATTGTATAAGCTTGAAAGTAAGGGTGCGTTTTTCTAGCAGCCACCATTAAAACCAGGGCTAATTATTCGAGCCTCAAATATATTTTCTCTGATGCCAACAACCGTTTACTCATATAATAAACTGGCTTAGAAGTTCCTTTTTCCTCTTTTATTAAAACAACACTAACAACAAAACCTGACACCGCTATGTACAAAAGTAGGTTTTCTCGTATTCGAGGCTTGGATAAAATTTTGGGAAACAACAAATGTTCTTTAATCTTTGAAATGTCATTTCACACTCTGGTGTCCATATAAAATCTTTTAACCTTCGTAAAACTTGGAAAAAAATGAGCACACCTATCAGAAAACCGGGAGATAAATCGATTAAGAGCATGTAACCTTCCAGTCAAAATTTGTACATCTTTGATTGTTCGAGATGATGTCATTGATACCGAAGCTTTTAACTGAGCAGGATCAACCTTTATTCCCTTTTTACTTATGATATGCGCCATAAACTTACCTGACCTTACACCAAAAATACATTTTTCTAGATTTAACTTTCATTGAATGACTCTTAAATTCAAAAAGGTTTCTTTTAAATCTTTGAAGTGTTAACTATTTGTTGGACTTGTAACGAGTATATCATCAATAAACTTCCATGTTTCTCCCAATATGAGAATAAAATGCCTTATTCACCAATATTTGGTATGTCGCCTCTACATTATTCAAACCAAATGGCATAACTCTATAACAATATAATCCCCGATCAGTTATAAATAAAGTACTCTCCTGATCCTTTAGATCCATCTGAATCTAGTTATAACATGTGCATGCATCGATAAAAGAAATAATTTTATTCCTTAAAGTCGAATCAATCGGTTGACCTATTTGACGAACGGGTAATTGGGGATTTGGGACATGCACGATTTAAATATGTGAAATCAACATATATTCGCTATTTTCCATTCTTATTTTTAGCTAATATTGGGTTAGCAATCCATAGTGGATATTGTGCCTCCCGAATATGTCCAACCTTAAATAAATGATCCACCTCTGCCACAATTGCCTCAAATTTTTTAATAGAAAAACTCACCTCTTCTGAATAATAGGCCTGGTCTTAAGATTTAAAGCTAAGCTATGACATATCACCTCAGGTGGAACCCCTAATACATCCTCTATTTTCCAAGTAAAAACATCCAAATTATCAAACAAAAATTACAACAACTAATAACGCAAAGTAGGTGACAGTAATGTCCCGATCCACAATGATTTACCGTTGGTAATGTATACTCCTCGACATTCTCGCTTACTGCTAAAGGATCCTGGGTTTCTCTCGGATCATCCCCTTCATCTTCATATGAGGTTAACCAATTGGATTTCTATTCAATCATCTAGTTATTAGAAGTAGGTTTTCGAGAATAAAGAGTTAATGTATAACACTCTATGGCTATTTTTTGATCACTTCAAACCACACTGACATGATCCCCAATGAAATATTTCAAACATTGATGAACAGTGGAGAAAACAACATACATTCTTAATAGCCAAGATCTCCCAAGATAGTATTATAGTTGGTTAGGCATTCGATCACCATAAACAATACTTTGACCTTCTTTCCAAAATGGTATTTTTCCAATTATACTTCCCCTTAGAATTCTCTGATCACTTCAACAGTCACTCTTGTAAACCCAATTATGATACGATCAGATCAAAGAATCTTAGGTGGATTACGTACCCTGTTATACGTGGACTTGAACAATACATTTGCTGAACTTCATGTATCTATCAATATACATTAAATTTCAACCCCAGCAATATCTGCCTATATAACCACTTCATTTTCACGGGGTCCTGCTATTCCCCTTAGATTCATCAAACAAAATAAAATATGTTTAAATATTTCTATATAAATGAGTAGACATTTTACCTTATAATTGGGTAACCAAACTCATTACATGTCTTTTCCTAGAACTGTTTGTATTTCCAACCATACGATCACCCTAAAAAGTCGCTAGAGATTCAAAATATTCACACAAGCTTCAAACTCGTCCATGAACAATTGGTTCATCAACTGATAACAAAACCAAACTATCCGGGTTTAAATCTAGATATTCTGATATTGCATCAAACTTATCAAACTTTGAATCTATGATCATCAATATATTTTCTTAATTCGAATTTGTACTAACAATTTGATATGTTGATGTGTTTGGATGTTTCTACCCACTATTTTGTCCTATAACAAAAGAAGTTAACTTTCAATTCTCTATCAAAATCTGTATCTCTTTCTTTAACGATATACAATCTAAAGTGGCATGCCCAACATCATTGTGATACTTGCAAAACCTATTATTGCATTTTTCCCTTTGGTATGTTTATAGGAGCTGACTATCTGAAGTTCACATGACCTTTATGTTTCTAAAACATATTAGCTACATTCTCAATTAACTCCATAAAATACTCTAGTCTTATCCACTGATTTGGCCTCGGCTGATGAGGTTGGTAGCTAGGCACATGAGTAAGAGCCCCTCGTGTTCGAGGAGGAAGATTAGTGTTTATCCTTGGACATTTTCTCAGACTCTTAAGAGAGCTACTTTAAAATGGTACAATCGGATTTCGAAGAGATCTATAACTAAAATTTTGAAGGCAGTTTGTAATAAGAAAAACAATGTGTGCCAATGGTGATACGATCATACAATACAAACAGGAAGTGGGGGGAAAATTAAAAGAATATAGTAGATGGTTCGTATTAACGAAAACAAAGTTGGAAGATTGTGAAGAATTTGTTGTTATGACAACTTTTCGACAAGGACTTCTTCCTGGATATTTTGCAAACGAGACTACTAGAAGAAGATCTTTGACATTTGGAGTTTTGATGGCTCAGGTATAAGAACAGATTAAGGTAGAAAAGTCAACTAGATTTCGAGATGGTTCAAGTTCTATCAAAAGAAATTCAGGGCATCCATTTACTGGCCAAGAGAATCAAGGAAACACATCAAATTCCCAAGTACCATCTCATCCAAGGATAAACACTAATCTTCCTACCGTCATCTTCGAAGTTCATCATATGGTTCTTGAACTGTTTAATGTGATCATCAAGATCTTGCGTTCTATTAAAATTTTCTACCTTTGAAATATCGAAGCACATCAGAAGAGGTACTGATCAAATTTCAACGGACAAAGGAGAATTTCTCCAGTCTACTCCTTGCATATACTGATCATCTCCCTTGGTTCCCATAACTACATAGAAGTTTTTCTTTGCAGTGTTAACATACTGGTTGGACGTATTCCCCTCATACCATAAGTTGTCCCTCACGTTCTGAAGTCTACTTTCCTTCTTTGGTTTGTACTATTTGCGTGATTTTTTATGCTGAATTCCTTCTCCTTTTGGAGAATTTGGTATCTTCCTTATTTAAACAAATTGTCCTTGGAATTCGAGCTAGAAAATTCGTTATCGCTCGATGAGATATATCAATATTTATCATTTGTTTCTTTATGCGAAGAAAAATGTTCTCTATCTAATCAAAAATGAAATTTTTTATGATCGCTGCGAATTCGATGAGTTGTGAAAGACTCATCAGACTTGTTTCCCAATTCATCTTTCTCCTCAATTGGACGTTCAGATTTTAATTTACCAGATTGAACTTTTTATTCTCAACGAACATACTCATCATTTAAAATAATTATTTTTTCTAACAATTAATTCATTTGATTTTCTATATCAGATTGATCACGTTGATCTGGAACTTGACTATTACCTCGATTTCTTTCTTGTGCACATCTAATTTAATTGCCTCAATTTCTTCACAAATTGTAGGATAAGTTCTTGTTCTCTCAAGTTTCATTATAACCAATATTGCTAACTACAAATTTTGTAATTTCTAGTTTTAGATTTGTAATCTAGGTACCTTGCTTGCTCCCACTCTAGTCGCCAATGTTAAATGTAAGATATATCTATAACTATAGAGAGAGAAAGAGAATGATCCAGTCATAGTGAGAGAAGAAAATGAAAAGACTCAATTCAATAATGTAAAGTCAAATCAATTTATTCATAGTTGTATTCCTCCTAGGTAAACTTATATGCATGTGCATATCAGTCACTTTCGACCGAACTTGGCGGCAACTCTACACTTTGTCCTACACACCAATGGGATATCATTTAATTATCCAACTAATTAGGAATCACAAACGAGTTGTATAGTAGTTGATGTGTTCGAGGACATATCGTGTTTCTCGTAATCAGTCTTTTTTGGATAAAGAATTTATTAAAAGTCTTTGGAAAAAACATAAATAAAAGATTAAACGATACAATTAAAAATTCTCCTAAATATAGGATTTATGATCCGAAACAAATAAAAATATGACAGGTTAAAGAGATTCATGCATAGATATGGTAATTTAATTTGAAATTGTAGGTGTCTGAACCGAATTGATCTAACGGGGCGGGTTACCTGAAAAAGAAAAAAAAATGGGACGGGTTATGGTTTTTATTTTTATTATCTGTTTGGGTTCGGTTCAGGTTTTGGTTTTGGATATGATACCGCTAAACCGCCGCGTAAAAAAAATAAAATACTTTTATTTTTTAAAATATTATATTTGTATGTTAAATTTATTATAGTATTCATTATAGTATTTTTAAATTTATTTTTTTAGTTGTTATATCTTCAAGTTAGTTCCGAGTTTGGTTCAGAGTTTTGGGTTTGGTAACATATTAACGACTGCTTTCATTCATGAGTAGTTCGCGCGTACCCGCATGGATAACCCAAAACCCGCAGATTTGGGTTTGGTATGGAAAAAACAATACCCATCGGGTTTGGTATTAGATTTCTACCATAGGATGGGTATCGAGTATATAGATATCTGTCGAAGTTAAGGTGTCTCGAAAAGTTTTTTTTTGCTGACGGGTATACAAATATTGAAGAGTGTTGCTATCAAATCTTCTTGAAGACCTCGTGGGATTTCAGTGTTAAGTATTGAGAAAAATCAACGGATCACCTCAAAGAATTCACCGAAAAGAAGGTGAAAGGGCAACATTTGTTTTGTCAACATGTGTAGCTCTGTCGCCACTTACTCTCCTAACTCAAGAGGCGTAATACATGATAACTTGGAGAAGAAAAAGAGAAAATAGTTGTGTTCCTCGTGGTTAAACCTATAGGCATGTGCATATGTGTCACTTTCGATTGAACTCGACAACAACTCTACACCTCATCCTGGACACCACTGGGATATCAATTCAATAACCAACAGATTAGGAAATATAAACGAGTTAGATAGTAGTTGATCTGTTGTAGGACATATCATGTTTCACATACGGAGCCTTTTTTGGATAAATGATCCATCAACGGTTTATAAAAAAAACATCAATAATAAAATAAACGCTACGATTGGAAATTCATGTAAATATACGATTTATGATCCTAATCGAATCAAAACATGACAGGTCAAAGATATTAATGCATATATATATATATATATATGGAAATTTAATCTGAAACCATGGGTATGCGAACCAAATTGATCGGACGGGGCGGGTCACCCAAAAAAGGAAAAAAGAAAACAGGGCGAGTAATGGTTTTTATATTTATTACTTGTTCGGGTTCGATTTGAGTTTCGGTTTTGGATATTATACCGCTGGTACTTGCCACGTAAAAAATAGTAAAATAATTTTGGTTTTTAAAATTTTATTTAATAGTAAATACTTTTATTTTTAAAATATTATATTTGTTTGTTAAATTTATTGTAATATTTTTAAGTTTATTTTTGTGTTTCGTTTATGTTCAAGTTAGGTCCGAATTTGGTTCCAATTTTTTAGTTTGGTTAGAATTTTCGGGTTTGGTTTGGGTTTTAATTATAGATTTCATTCACGTATAGTTCGAAGGTGCCCGTGTGGATAACCCAAACCCGCATATTCTGGTTTTATGGAAAAAATAATACCCGATGGAGTCTGGGGCTGGTTCGGGTATCAGTTTTCTACTACGGGGTGAGTATCGAGTATATTGATACCCGTCGGAGTTGAGATGTCTTGTAAAGTATATTTTTTGTTTCAAAAGGGTATACAAACATTGAAGAGTGTTGCTATCAAATCTTATTGAAAACCCTACGAGATATTAGTGTTAAGTATTGAGAAAAAACGACGGATCACCTCAAGGGATTCACCGAAAATGAGGCGAAAGAGCGACATTTGTTTCGTTAGCATGTGTAGCTCTTTCATCGCTTCTTTACTCAACTCAAAAGGCGTAATATATGAAAACTTGTCAAGCAAATAGTGAAAATAAGTGTGTTCCTCGTGGGTAAACATATATGCATGTGCATATGTGTCACTTTCGACCGAACTCGACGACATCTACACCTCATCTCGTACACTAGTGAGATACCAATTCATTAACCAACATATTAGAAAACAGAAACGAGTTCGATAGTATTTGATGTGTTTTTGGATATATCATGTTTCACGTACTCAGCCTTTTCTACATAAACGACCAATCAAAAGTTTGTAGAAAAAAACATTAATAAAAAACTAAACGTTAAGGTTAGAAATTCCCCTAAATGTAAGATTTATGATCCTAATCAAATAAAAACGTGACAAGTTAAAAAATCTTATGCATAGATATGTCAATTTAAGTTGAAATCATGGGTATCCGAAGCGAACTGATCTGGCGGAGCAGGTTACCCAAAAAAGAAAAAAAAGGATGGGTTATGGTTCTTATTTTTATAACCAACTCGGGTTTGGTTCAAATTTTGATTTTGAATATTATACAGCGGGTATCCACCGCTTAAAAAATAGTAAAATACTTCTATTTTTTAGAATATTATTTAATAGTAAAATACGTTTATTTAAAAAAATATTATATTGGTTTGTTAAATTTATTGTAACATTTTTAAAATTTATTTTTGTGTTTGGTTTATGTTCAAGTTAGGTCCGGGTTCCGTTCGAATTTTTAAGTTCGGTTCGGGTATTAACTAGTGATTTCAATCACGGATAGTTTGCGGGTACCAGCATGGATAACTCGAATCCACAGATTCGGGTTTTGGTATGAAAAAAAAACATTACCCGTCAGACATATTTCACGTACTCAGCCTTTTATGGATAAAGGATCTATTAAAGGTTACAACAAAAAAAACATCAATAAAAAACTAAACGCTACGACCGTGGGTATCCGAACCAAACTGATCTGGCAGAGTGGGTTATCCAAAAAATAAAAATCGGGTTATGGTTTTTATTATAATTAATCATTCAGGTTTGGTTCGGGTTTCGATTTTAAATATTACACCACGGGTACTCGGCTCGTAAAAAATAGTAAAATAATTTTATTTTTTAAAATATTGTTTTTTAACCACAAATACCTTTATTTCAATTAAAAAATGTGCCAAAAGACCATATAAAAGAGTAGGACTCGAGGGATCATATATATCCGACCCGACTTAGTCCAAACAAACGAAACTATATTCTCAGCAAAATCCTTCTATCAGTCTTTATAACTTTCTTTTCAATACTTTAGTACTAAATCAGACACAACTAAAAAAATCACAGCGAGAAAGAGGTTCTATCAAGATCAATTCCATGTGTCTAAACCTTTTTTCAGATGAAGTGACAAAATTGAGCCACTATGGAGTTCATATTAGGAGAAAATAACGATTCATCTTAACTCTAAGAAGATTTACTTCAGAAAGCTCAGAAGTATCTTTGATATCAAGAATTGAAAGGATAATACTCATAGCTCAAGGCTTTATCACATTCAGTTCAGATCTCGAACTTCATCTTCTCAGTAACAAAAAGAGAGGTAATGGATTTCCATCAATTTGTGCAATAAAATTCTGGAGTCAAGTTGTAACTTCGATTAGTTTTACTTCAGTAAGCTCATAAAGGAGGCGTATCCTTGATTTCTAGAATTGAAAAGAATCCTCAGAGTTAAAGTCTTTATCTCCTTCAGTTCAAATCTCGAACTTCATCTTCCCAGAAACCAAAAGAGAAAGGTAATGGTTTTCCATCAATTTCTGCAAGAAAATTCTTTAGTCAAGTTGTAACTTCGATTATACTATTCACATTGTTTATAAATTTTGCATGATACATTTTAGAAGATAAATAAGTTAAAGTGGATAAAGATAAACTCAGAAAGAGGAAGATTAGTATCAGAAGCTTAAGAGAACGATAATTTACAATTTTAGAACTCCATTTTTCATATGAAGATGTCAACTCCAAGTAAAATCAACTTCATAATAATTACGCCAATATTCTAATTTTAGAGAAAAGATAATAAGTCATGACCTGAAATCCATGATAGAACCATAAAACAAATATATCTAAGCAATGTTAATCATTACTTTTTTTCCCAGGAATATTCGATTCAAATAAAAGATAGAGAGATGAATTGAACTCAATATCTTAAAACGGAAAAACTCTAGATTAAATCTTTCCTCCCTTTCCCGCCGCAATCACTAAATCAGAGAGATAAGCAACATTATGGTAGGAGCAGCAAAATCTTCGATCAACTCCAAATTTGCAAGGAAACCTTCTTCAATTAGAAGAAATCATCAGATGGAGTTGCGATTTCATTCCCAACATCAAATAAAATGGCTACCGATTACAGTTTGACCCTTCATCAATGCAGATTCAAATTGCATTATCTACACCAATGCTCAGGATCCACTCTTCAAATATCAAGGCTATCATTCACTAGAGGGATGAATCTAGAATTAAGGTAGAGCGTCCCCATAGTACCTTAGCTTAAGAAGTAGATTATATTGAAATTAAGTATAAACTCTCCTTCATGGAACTGCTCTGAGAGTTTCATGTATTCTGAATCTGCTCTCACAGTGAATCCTTGAGAAGTAAATAAACCCTAATTATTCAGGTAACTTTACTGCGTATGCTCCAAAAATTAGTCAATTTCATCTACCAATCGCATATTACTGTTACATTGGGTTATTATCAATTTCATCTACCAATCGAAGATCCACTCCTCAAATACATTTATTTTTAAAAATATTATATTGGTTTATTGTTATATTTTTAAATTTATTTTTATGTTTGGTTTATGTTCAATTTAGGTCAGGGTTGGTTTCGAATATTCGGGTTCGGTTCGGGTATTAACTATAAATTTCATTCACGGGTAGTTCGCGGGTACCCGCGTGAATAACTCAAACCCGCAAATTCGGGTTTGGTATAGTAAAACAATACCCGTTAGAGTTTGGGGCTGGTTCGGTATCGATTTTCTACTACGGGATGGGTGTCAGGTATATAGATACCCGAAGTTAAGGTGCCTCGTAAAATATATTTTTTGGCAGACCTCGCGGGATACGGATTTAAGTATTGAGAAAAATCAACGGATTATCTTAGGGGATTCACCAAAAAAGAGGCAAAATGGTGGCATTTATTTTGTCAAGCATGTGTAGCTTTTTCACCGCTTCTTCTCTTAACTCAAAGGGCGTAATACATGACATGACAGCTTGTCGAGCAAATAGTAAAAATAATTGTATTCCTCATGGGTAAATCTATATGCATGTGCATATCTGTCCTCGTTGTTCACACTAATGGGATATCATTTTATTAACCAACCAATTAGAAATCAAGAACAAGTTAGATAATAGTTGATGCTATGACAAATCATATTTCTTCGTATTCAGTTTTTTTATGGATTAAGGATCTATCACAAGTCTGCAGAAAAAAAATATCAATAAAACTAAACGCTATGATTGAAAATTCCCCTAAATGTATCTAAGTAGAATAAAAATAGGATAAATTAAAGAGGTTCATGCATAAATATGGAAATTTAATCTAAACCAAACTGAGGCGGGTTGCAGAAGAAAAAAATGGGTCAAATTATCTTTTTATTTTTATTACCCGTTCCCGTTCGAGTTTTGGTTTTGGATATTATACCGGGTACCCATCTTATAAAAAATAATATATTTTTTTTAAAATATTATTTAATAATAATATACTTTTATATTTTAAAATATAGTTTTAACCCAATAGAAAATAATACTCCATGAGCCCACTGTAAACCATACTCCTCTCTTACTGTCTTAATTTATCGGCACCCTCTTCCGTCTCACTTCAACTTCCTTAAAAAACTCTAAAAACCCGTAAAGTACTAAATGAATTTCTCTATCATTATTTCTCTCTCGTTTTTCTTGTTTTGAATAATATTTATCATTTATTTGATAATATTTATGTTGATTATTTCTTTAATAAACTATTGGACTTTTCTTTATTATATGTTTTTCCTTATTTAGGATAATATGTATCGGATAATATACATGTTGAGTGATTTTGTTATTTGTGAGATTCTTATTTATCATATATATATATATATATATATATATATATATATATGTTTTAGAATTTTTTTTTCTGTTTTTTTCTTATTTGTTATATATTATTCAGTAAAAGTTTAATTTAATCTCGTATGTATAATTATAGCAATATTTTGTTTTATTTTTTATATAATCAAGGTTGTCATAACTAGTAATATATTTATGAAAAAAGTATCGGTAAATACTCACTCAACTTTCTAATTACCCATTAGTACCTGTTTTTTTGGATAATGTCACTTGGTACCTCGAATTGAAATTTGGAAAAAAATACTCCCAACAATATATACCCGCTGGTACATTCACCAGTACTAACCTGAGAGTTGTTTGAAAACCTAACTTGAGAGTTGTTTGAAAAACTAACCTGAGAGTTGTTTGAAAAACTAACCTGAGAGTTGTTTGCAACTCTCTCGATTTCATGAGAGTTGTTACTAGTGAAATTTTATTTTTAAAAAATAAAATAATATTATCAATGGATCTAATTTTGTTCATTTTAAAAAAACAAAAGCGATGGTACTTTCATTTATTTTTTCCGAGCTCCGGAAAGATATGGATCTTTTTAAAATTAAAAAAAAAATAAAAAGTAAGAAAGAGAATTTTTTGTTACGTGGCTGTTGACGAAGATCGAGGGTAGTTATGGTATTAAAATAATATTAAGTATTAAGTGGTAATTAGGTAGTTGAGATGAGTATTAAGAGATAATATAACAAATATTTGGCACTAGATGTCAATAGAATAGTTAAGTGGGTACCTTAGGTGCAATTTCTCTATATTTATTTCATTCGATTTTTATAAAACCTTATATTCTCTTAATAATTAGTTTAGTTTAAATTATTATTCAACGAGAATAATTGAAGTTTTTTTTAATAAGTGGACGATGGTTTGAAGTTAGTAGTTGGAAGCAATTATTAATGAAGAGATGATTATTTTTAATTTTAAACATTTGATGGAAGTTTAATTTTAGGGTCAAACTATTTTTCCCATCAAATATATTATTTCCTCTGTCATTCAAGCTCTCAAATCATTTATCACTTGCTTTTACAAGATTATCCTCACTTTACTTTCTAATTTATTATCGGATGTCATTAACAATATAAAAACCCTTATAGAAAGAAACACATCGTTAACCCAAATTTAATCCAACATGATTTACCCTATAAAATTAAACCCTAAAACAAAACAAAAAACTTCAATTTTGTCAAAGATTAATCATGGAAGAGGAAGATATCCAAACCAAACCAGAGAACAACACAAATATCTTACTTTTTTTATTTTACATTAATGTAACTTGATTTTCACGTTCGAAACAACTTTTTTAGAGCAAATCCCAATTTCTGCAGTTTTCAGCGACAAACAACTGATCCCGAGACAGTATCTCGGGATAAATTGTTTTTGTTCAAAAGTAACTGATTCCAAGACAATATCTCGGAATTAGTTGTTTTGTTCAAAAGCAACTGATTTCAAGACAGTATTTCAGAATCACGTTTTTTTTAAACAGTATGTAATTCTGAGGCAGCAACTCGGAATTACATGCTGTTTTTTTAAAAACATGTAATTTCGAGACAACAGCTCAGAATTACATATTGTTTGTTTAAAAAAATCATGTAATTCCGAGTTGCTATGCATGTTTGAAAAAAAGTAGCTGAAACCGCAACAGTATGACACCAAAATGCTAATTCCGAGTTGCTGCCTCATAATTACATGCTGATTGTTTTTTAAAAAAACATGTAATTCTCAGGCAACAACTCGTAATTACATGCTGTTTGTTTTAAAAGAAAATATGTAATTATGAGTTGCTACCTCGAAATTACATGCAGATTTGAAAAAAAAAACAGCTGAAACATAAACAGTATGACACCAAAATGCAGTAAGGTAAACCAGTTAATGCACTAAACCAACAACAATATGACAACAATAATACTTCTACCAAATCACCAAACTAGATTCAACATGTTGAAACTAAATTACTTCTACCAAATCACACACTAAATCACAAATTAAATCACGAGGCACAGAACTACAACACAAAACATGCAAAAACACAAATAAAACCTAGAATTAAAATAACAAAACTACCTGCATTTTTCTCCGACTATAAAAATGTTCAAATTCTGAATTAAATGTATCAAAGTATTATAACAAACAAGTATGTTCACCTCTGCTATACATAGAACACACATAAAATTCAAGTATGTTCACCTCACAAATAACAAAACCTTCAACACAACCTTAACTAAACTTGAACAAAAAATAGAGTGATATCGAACTAAAACAGACCCAAATCATAAAAATTCGAACTGTAATCAACTGAAAAATCGAGTTGTACTTGCACCTTAATAGAACTCAACTTGAATTGAACCCAACCTGTACATGTACCCAAATCAAAATTGACATGGAACAAAAAAACGAACCGAAATCAATACATATAAGAGGGAAAGAATTCTAGGGTTTTTGAGATGGGCTGTTTCGACTTACGTTAAGCAACAGAATTCTAGGGTTTATAATTCGTTGCTTGACTGCTGATGGCGAACTCGAATCTAGTGTTTGTTTAAGTTTTTGGTGTGAAGAGGAGAGGGAAAAATTGGTTACGTTTCTCGGTTAGGAGGAGAAATATCTAATTATACTAGGGTGGTTAGTAAAGTTTAACTATTGAGAGAAATAATTTAATGGTGTTAGGTGGGTGGATGGAAGATGAGAGAGTATGAGTTAATGACATTCTTGAAGATGAAAGGAGGAGTTAATGGGTTATTGGAAAATAGATAGAGTTTGACTAAATGGAATTGCTGGAAATCAAAAATATTAATGAGTTTTTTAATTACAAATAATAAAAGAGTAAATGTATTATTTTTTTAATGGAGGAAATAATAACATGGAGTTCTTTTTAAAATATGGAGGAAATAATATATTTAATGGGGGAAATATCTTCAGCCTTAAATTTAATATATTATGTTATTTTGGGACATGCTAATTCAATTTGATAAGATAATTATATTGGGTTGTTAAATTTATTGTAACATTTTTAAATTTATTTTTGTGTTTGGTTTATGTTCAAGTTAGGTACGAGTTCGGTTTGGATATTAACTACGGATTTCATTCACAAGTAGTTCACGAATACCGAAATCAATACCCGTTGGGGTTCGGGTCGGGTATCGATTTTCTACAACGGGGTAAGTATCGGGTATATTATATATATATATATATATATAGATACTCGTCCATAATTCTCCATATTATCATGCCTAATAAGTATTCATGATGAAACTCATGTATCCTTTTATGATACAAAGAGCATCCATCAAGGGGACCCTTCTTCATCGTCCTAACTCTCAATCTCTTAAGTTAATAAAAGAGGGCCTCGGCGAATTTTAACCTTTTTCTGGCCTTCAAGTAAATACCTACAAAATTCATATATTTCTCTTTGGCATAAGCTCTTTCCCTTATAACCATATTTGGTTACAAAGTTGGCTCCATCCAAAGGCATTAATTTGGAGTCCCCTTAATTACAATACGTTTTTATTATAATAAGTGTAAATTTTTAATTGACAGAGTCACGAACCAAATAAATTGGTGGACGTCCAAATACCTCATTTATGCGGGTATATTATAGTTAATTAAATATATTATTTTTGTTAGATAAGTATATTGGTCCCGAATCTTCATCTTCTCAGCTATGGTTTTTAAAGAACTAGCACAATACCTTAAATAATTTATTTAGTTTCTACATGAGATGAATATATCAAGTGCTAGGATTGTTTGGACCAACGTTACCTTACCCTCAGAGGAGTGCGAACTTAGGATTTTGGACCTAAAAATCTGGAATTTGACGATCGATCGTAAACATCTTTATAATATTATAAGTGGATTAAAACTAAATTAATAAAATATATAAAATATGGACCATCTCATTAAACTTATTATCTTTATGGGTTCTCAGCAAAATATTAAGACTAAAACCCACTGCCATCCACCTTTATAAGGTCAAAGTGATAAATTGAGAAAATATCTCATTGTTTACATGACCCGTAACTCATGTCTACCTCATTTGCCACCCATATTGGCCACAATATTATATACAACTCTTATATAAATGATAATATAAAGTTCTCTCACATTATACGCAACAAAGCCTGATTATAGCCAACCCGAAGAAGGTCGGAGAACGCTAGAAACCGGGTGCATCTTTAAGATATTGGAAACCTTATAAATGATCTTCCATATTCGTGAATAAACCTAGAGGATGAGTACTAATGGCTCCCTAACAAAGGAAATAAATTATTCTCTATAAAAGTTACTTATGACGCATTTGGTCAAACAACCCCTACTAGTCAATTCTTATTTGGAATAAATACAATGTTGTTTTATTTCTTAGATAGTCATCATTGAATTATTATATACAACGGAAAAAATTCTTAGTTATGGAATTAACACATCCCCAATTGTGTCTTTTGTATTTTTGAGCCCTGATTTTCCAATCATATACTCTTGAATGTAAATACACCAGTATTATATGTATTGTTATCAGTTAAAAGTTTGAATTCTCTTTATCTACATCTAATTGGTCTCCATGACTCTTCTGTGAGAGTTCTTGGAAACCCACCAAGCATACAATAAGCACATTTACGCGTATATTTATTTGCGGTGATTCATCATACTTTGAAAGAGATAAATATATAGATCTTCAGTATTCATTTTCTTCAGCAATAGCTCATTGTATTTCCTCCGAAGACTGTTACAAGTTCTTGGTTATATACGTACATTGGTCTAACTAATGTGATATTTAGTACTTTACCATTAATCTTGATTTTACAGGTTCTTTTCACATGGAAGTCTCGTGGCATTTTAATTGTATTTAAATTGTTATCTCACGAAAAATACATCTTCATTTTGTACTAGCCAGCTATTATAATTATGCATCGTCCAAACTACTTGACATTTTATTAATTGATAAACCAATATTTTGAAAAAAAACAACCAAACAATCATATAATTTGATATAATATGTTTTTATAAAAAAAACTAAAAAATCAACTATATTATCTAAGTTATGAAATTAGTTGAATATGGAGAATTTTTTTTCTCCACAATTGGCTAATCTTCTTCTTTCCTTTACCGGTGTCTGATTCCGATGGTCTTTCCAAAGCCTATCAACATTCTTTCGCTACTCGCCAGGGGCGTTGATTCTCTAGCGTCTCATCCTTTTAATTGTACAAAAATAATCAATCAAACAGCAAATGCTCATCAGAAAAAACAAGTCTTGTTTTCAATCAATCAATGATAAAAGAGAAATCCATTTTTAATTAGAACTTCCCAGCTCTGAAACAAACTTTGAATCTAATAAATCAAAATAACAGGGTCATCAATTTAGGAATTAATCAACCTACGTCAAGAACTGATGAAATCATCAATCTATGCTCCAATGTTTTTGCAGAAATCTTCAAAAACCTGTGATTCCTCTCGATGTCAAAGAAAGATCCGACCATATATCTTTGCAATATTATGTGGAGGATAGATAAAAACTTCTATTAAACACTAAATATACTCTTATTGGAAAGTTTTCCTTAGGAATTCCTAGACTAACTGTTCTTAAACTCTTTTTAAATAACAATTTTTTTTGCAGGATACTACATCAAAACTATATGAGATTCAAGATACACTTTAATAGAATGCACAGACCATGGAGACATGTGCAAGTCGTGGGCTTGCAATATTTGGAATGTGGGAGGTTCAACGACGAGAATCCTCAAATGGACACCTCATTTTGATAAAAAAAAATGAATGCTATATCACTCATATTTAGAACATAATCTTTAAGGTTCCTGAATTCATATTCAATGAGGAAATAATTCAATCCATAGCCTTTTCTATCGAGATTCAAGTAAAGATTTGGGTCGCCGATAAAACAAGGCTATGCACAATGTAGTTTATGCTTGGTTTGAGATAGATTTGACTAAGGATCTCCATCACAACATTTGGGTTGGATTTGGCATGAATGATGGTTTCTGGTTACAAGTAAGTTACAAGGATATACCTAAGTATTGCTCTCAATGTAATCATATAGGACGTGTTTTGGATTCTTGCAAGAAAAATAAAAAACCTTCTTATTATAACAACAGAATTATCAACAACGATGTGCTAAATAAGATTGGTACTAATCCTATGCCTATTGTTTATCAAAAGATGAAATCTATAATCATCTATGATCAATTGGAAGACAAATCAATAATTGACAATGATACTATCCATTTGTATTACCAGAATTTTTATGAGAAGTAAAGTTCTCAAAGGAAAACAAAATGACAGTGAGATTAACCTACAAAAATCAAGCAAAACTCAAAAAGATACTGAGATTATTAAAGCCATCCAAGATCTCGATTTTAGCTATACTATCTCATATTATTTAGATTATGCAAACATGGCTTCAAATTCCCATACTCCAAACCAAGATACATTAGTAGTCTTCCTCCAACCCCTTGCTAAAAAATAAAGAAGTCAATAAAGAGTTTCAAAACCTGTTAAATAAATAGCTTAAAGAGGCTAACATTAGAAAGAAAAAAAGTAATAGTGTGATCAAGTCGTTGTTTGGGACAAAAAACAACACTAATTATAATCATTCAAATGATTAAGCTTTTTAACTGGAACATCACAGGCATTGGAATTAATGTTTATATCCAGAGACTAAAATCTATCATCAGGAAAGAAAACATAAACTTTATGGCTATTCATAAACCGTTGATTAAAGTTATAAATATTGAATCCATTTGTATTAAGTTTGGGTTGAAGAATCATGTTGCTAATCTAAAAAAAAATTGCTACTTTGGAGTGATGATTTCACTCTAAATGTTTTGCTTGATCATCATCAATAAATCCATGAATACATCATACACTACTCTTGAACCAAAGTAGTCAATATTATTATTGTGTACACCAAATACTAAAGAATAAAAAGATTGGATATGTGAGATACTTTGAGATCTATTGCTACAACAAATAAAGAGTGACTCATTATGGGGGACTTTTATTGCATCACTTTATCGGATGAGCAATTAGGTTGCTATTTTTTTTGCTCTAATAGCACAGGTGAATTCAATGAAACTATTGGTGATTGTTCTCTTGAAGATGGTGGTTGTGTGGGTTCTAAGTGCACTTGGTTAAACAAAACCAAATGGAAGTGTCTCGATTGTGTTCTCTTTAATTCTAATTGTGCTGACCTTTTGGTTTAATTAAGGTCTTCCACATGGCAAGAACATGTTCGGATCATTTCCCTTTATGCATCTCCCTTTTCTTGACTAATCCTATTTCTAAACATGCTTTTAAATTTCTTAATATGTGATCTTCTCATAAATACTTCCTGGAAATAGTTGACACTAACTGGAACCATGATCTAAATGGTTTCCTTATGTTTGTTTTCTGGAAGAAGCTAAAAAGGTTGAAAGAAGATCTTAAGACTTGGAATAAGAAATGTTCAGGAAACATCTTTGACAGAGTTTTAGAATATAAGGATCAGGTTAAAAGATTAGAGAGAAATCTTCAAAACTCTAATAGCTTGGAGAATATAATTTCTTACTCTAGATTTGATGTTATATACTTGTAGGAATTAGCCTTTGAGGAGTCATTTTGGCACCAAAAATGTCACTTTAGGTGGCTAAAAAACTGACAATAACACAAAGTATTTTCATAGCTACGCTTAAGAAAAAAATACAATCCAAGGTATTAAAGATGGTTGAGATTGGATAACATATCCTAATCTTTTGAGTATTTCAGCTGATGACTATTTTAAAGACATCCTTACAGACCCTTCATATGCTAATTCTGATGTAGAGAATATCTGCATCAATGACAATATCTTTAACATTATCCGTACTTTGATCACCAGTGAAGACAATAATATTATTTTGGCTCCTCCTAAGGAAGAAAAAATTCACTCCATCATCAAGAACCTGAACTCATCGAGTGCTGCTGGCCTGGATGGTTTCAACAACCATTTCTACATCTCTTATCGGAAAATCATAAAAAAGAATTCATGTGGTGTTTTGCGCTCTTTCATTCAGGGTCAGAAGATTCCCCATAGTATCTTAACCACTGGAATATGTCTTATTCCAAAGTCAAACAACCATACAACATGGACGAAATTGAGGTCCATTAGTTTATGCTCCCAATTTAACAAAATCATGTTAGAACTTATCAACAACAAACTGGTAAACTTTCTGCCTAAAATTATATTTAACATTCAAGGTGCTTGTGTTTCTAACAAGTTAATTTAAGATACTATTCTTATGGATAAAGAGTTAATTCATTATATAAATAGAAAAACTAAGGCATATAACATACTTATTAAAGTTGACATGTCTAAAGCTTTCGACATGTTGTCCCATAGTTTTATCTCATTTTTTTTGCAAGTATTTAGTTTGAGCCTAAAGTTTATTGCCTTAATTAATAATCTTATAAAAACGTGTATATGTCTATCCTTATCAATGGAAAAGCTAGAGGGTATTTTAAAGCTGCTAAATAAATTAGGCAAGAAGACCTTTGTTTCTATTTTATTTATTATTGATAAGAAGGTATTAGTTATAGGTCTGATAACCCTTTTTGAAATCAACAAATCAATGAAGTATTGCTCAAGAAGCAATATGTTTATTCTTAGTTTAGTTTTTGCTGATGATTTACTCATTTTTACAAATGAGAAACTTTCTTCAATAACTAAACTTAGCAGCTTTCTAAGTAACTATTAGTGTATCTTTTATCAAACCATTAACCTTGATAGAACTAAAGTTATTACTGTCTCCAATATGCACATTCGTAAAATTTCTACTTTGATAAATCTTACTGTTTTTTCCAGACTCTTTCTTACCTACCACTTACTTAGGCATCACTTTAAATACTAATAACTATAAAAGTAATTATGACCCCTTAATAAATAAAATTGGTAACAAAATTAATAAATGAGAAGGTAAGAATTTAATTTTTGGATGAAGGCTAACTCTTATTAGTTCTGTTCTTTCAGTTATCCCTTTCTAACATTATTATCACTAATATTGAAAAAACTTTCAAAAAGTTTTTATGAGATTCAACTAATGAAACTCAATATATTCATTGGGCTAGCTGGTCCAAGGTCTGTAAACCCTTTGGTGAAGAAGGTCTAAACATTAGGGATCTTAAGGATATTCACGAATCTTACTCTTGTAAGCTGGCTGAGATTTATACAAAATAAATCTCTCTAGGTTAATTATATTTATAGTATTTACTGTTCTAATATTCACCATCTTCAAGCTAATTTTTATGTTGAGGGTTCTCAGACTTGGAAAATATTAGCTAAAATCAATTAAGTTTTAGAGCCTAAAGTTAAATGGGAGATAGGTAAAGGCAATATGGTTGATTTATGGCTGGACAACTGGTGTAGGAAGAAGCCCCTATAATTTTGATGATAATATGGATAATGGATGTTACATGTCTGGAAAAGTTAATGCTTTCTGGTCTAACAACTCTTGAAATCTCAATAGATTCAATGGAAAATTTTCTACTAATGAAATTCTAAAGATGGAGGAGCAATATATTAAAGATATCAAAGATGATTATATCATTTGTCTTTTTGCTAAAGATGGTAAATTCAACTTCAAAGACTTTTGGAACTTCATTCGAACCAAGCACAATTACTCGAACCTTTTTAAAAAACTTTGGAACTCCATTACCATTAAAAAATGTTATTTCCTTTATTGGAGACTTCTATTAAATTGCTTAATATAGACGCTATCATGCAGAAAAATACATATGGTTTTAGTTTCTAATTGTCAATTCTATAACAACAATGAATCTCCTAATCATACCTTTGTTTTATGTAACTATGCTTGAAATATATGGTCTTATTTTGCAGGACTGTTCAAGGTTAACACTGGATATTACATGACAATCACTAACCTAACAAGAAACTGGTTATAGTCATCAAAACAAGAAATTCATGTGCGCTCAATACTTCATCCTATAATTTGTTGGACTATTTGGCAAGCAAGAAAAATTCAAACTTTAAGGGTATTATCTAATCTTCTGATTCATCTATTAAATAAAACTACTCAAATATTAACCAATTTAGACTAAGAAAATGTTTTGAAAAAAAGATATTGGTCCAAGAATGATTATGCTACCGTTACCCAGGGTTGTTATAGTCATATAAAAGAAAAGCAAAAAATTACCTTGCTTAATTGGACTCCTCCTTTGCTTAATCGTTACAAGTTGAACACCGATGGCTCTAGTATTGTTGATGGAGAATCAATTGGGGGAGCAATCCTTAGAAATAACAATGGATACATTGATAAAAAATATAGTATGTATCATTCCTCTTATGGATGAAGCCAAAGCCTTACTTGATGGTCTGCATATATCCAAAAATAACAACTTGAGTAATATTAATATAGAGATCGACTCACTAATTCTTATTAATATGTTCTCATCTGGCGTTTATCCCTGGCCTCTGATAAAAATTCTTATATGCTACAAACATTTAAAGAATTCATCTATGAATATCTATCATATTAGCATAGACCAAAATAAAGAAGCCGAATGGCTTGCTCGTTGGACAATGAGATGCAAAATGAGAACTTTGTTTAATTATAACCAAGCCTCTAGCCATCTCTCTGCCATTATTCTTCTCGAAGGCTTAGGGTTGGGCTATGTTAGATATCATAATTAAAGACTAGTTTCTCTACTTAACTTGAGTATGCATTATTTCCTCTCAAGCTTGTTGTCTGCTTATTCAAAGTTGGAATTCAATTCTTTTATCATGCTTGCTCTGCTTTAGTGGGTTTTTTCTTCGATGACCATATGATATTTGGTGCCTGTAGAAATCATTTCCTCTTCTTCAAGGTTGTAAACCATTTTTTGCTTGTGGATTTTCAAGTGTAATTCTTCTTTGGCCTTCTGGATGTTGGCGTTTTCGGATGATTTCCTGAAGAAATTTGAATGTCTGGTAGTGCATTTCTGAAGCTTCTATGGAGGCTGGTTTTGATCATTCTCAAAGATTAAGATGTTTTCATGGGTGCCTTTTAGTTTCGCTTTCGTTGAACCTGTCTTCCATAGGCTCCACCTCGTTTAATTTGGATTGTAATCGTAGTTCCTCTTGTGAGTTGGCTGCCTTCGCCAGACGGGAGACTGTAGAGCTTCCATTGACTCAGTCTCTTTCGATTTGTTCTGTGATCAGAGTTCCCTTGTTTGAAAATATTGTCATCTCCAGAAAGTCATTTCCCATCCTCAATCCTCAGAATCATCTAGAGAGTTGAATAAAAGCCTTATAAATTCTCGAATCTGATTTCCAGTTTTCTTCATCTATTGGTGTATCGATTTTTGGTAGAAGTTGTTGCTATTGTTTCCCCTTTGTTCTTTGTCAATTGGGCTTCACTAGTCTTATGTCTAATGGTTTTTCATTTTTATTTTAATCTTCCTCTTATGGATTCTCTTTTCCTGGTTTACTTTCTTCGTACTAACCTTGTGGTCGCAAGCTTAAGCTTGACATTAGCCCATTATTTTTCATTTTGCAGGTTTTGAGATCTCCTTAGCTGGATTCATATGACATACTGATGTTAGCGGAAAAAATAGATAGAACTTAGCTTCGTTCAAATGATCAAAGATGAGCTCGATCTTTGTTTGGAAATCAGATTTTTAATTATCCGCTGCCATGCTGGTTGTCATTCTCTATCGATAGCTAATGGTGTGTGGTTCGATAAATCTCTTTTATTCAAGCATTCATTTAAATAGGTAGTGGGTACCATCTTCAGCTGCTTCTAGTCAAATTTTACATGAGCTGGACTTGGAGAAGTGAATTTGGGATGGGGGAGACGTAATACGACGGTCTTGCAAAAGATGAGATTATATAAAAAACAACGAGACACTTGTGAATGATATGAATTGAATGGATGCTTTACGTAAATGACTTACGACATGGACGGAATGGGTAGATTAAGATATAAATGTTACCGAAACTAAATTTTTATTTCAAGGAATTTCTCCCTTTCATTACAATGGAGCAGACTGGGACGATTCAGAAGTAAAGAATTGTGCAAAGAAGACAAAGCCGATTAAAGGATCAGTTTACGATAGTGGTTTGTCGGCACCATCATTTGTGGTTGAGGAAGTGATAAAATGTATAAAAAAAAGTCAGTCCATTTGCTCAACATAACAAAACTATCTAGATTGAGAAAAGATGCACATCCAAGTTCTTTTAACGGATTTCATGGAATGAACAACAAATATTGGTGTATTGCAGGCCTCCACGATACTTAGAATCAACTTTTGTTTACAACTATTAACTATTACTAGTCGATTTGATTCATGTAGCCAAAGGAAAACATTAAATTAATTCATTGATTTTGATAAAATTTACTGTTTTATTAAAAGAAATTAATAAAATCTAACTTATAAAAGAAATAAATTTGATTTTACGAACAATATATTGATCCATATAGTTTTTTTTATATATTTTTCAATATTTACGAAATTATCACTCATGAAAATATCTCTAAAATTATAACTTTTATACTTATATATGACTTATGCCATTAATTACTTTATCCAAACAGAAAATCATTAAAACATAAATCTAAACTATCCTAAACATAACTAAAGTCACCAGAACTCCTTCTTTTGAAAAAATCAATATTTAAAAAACTCTCTTAATAAAACTTGAATCTATTTCTAAAAATCAATGCTGAGTGTCTTCCTCTTCGAGATCTACAAAGTCTATTCGATAACCATAAACCCTCGTCGCCAAGATATTCATCATGTTCAGGTTGAGTGTATTCTATTTCTGATTTATCTTTACTGTTTCTTTCGCATCTCTTTTCTAAAGTACCATTTTTTTCATTAATCTCTAATACTGTATATGAGGTATTGTCTCTACTTCTGCATCTTTAATATGAAAAATGAGTTTTTCATCAACATCATCTTTTTCTTTTCGTAGTCATTTCACGAGTTTCATCCTTTTTTCGTAGTCACTTCACGAGTTTCATCGGTAGTTATCCACTTTGGAGGACATTTGTCCGACCATTAGAATACGAGTTTCATTGATAGTTTTTCACTTCGAAGGATATTTATCCGACCATTGGTACCAAGTACATATTTTAAGGACCAAAATCTTCTTCTACCGGATATCTTTCAACCTCTAGTAAGGTGTTTGAAATCTTCATGTTCTCTAATATTCTAACATGTCGAGTCTAATTTCGATGCATTTTTCCGTTTTTTCTTTTCTTTTCAAGTTGAGCAATATCACTCCCTTTCAATTTTAAAAATAAAATACATCATCGAATATGTTAATTTATGAAACAAAACAAATACAAATCATAAATCTTTGACTATGCTTATGATTTATCCTAAAAATATATACTTTTTATACCGATTAAATTATCGAAAATTCGAATGTTTTAAATTAATTATCTTAGGTATAATGTGGACGGAAGAAATTAAACAACTTGTGTGGGATCCGTTTAAATTTCGATTCATAAAAAAAAAGCATGAAAAAAATTATAATAATAAAATAGTATATAAAAAAAGACGGTTAAATTGAGATTTTTTTTTAAAAAACGAGATCCCATTACGTTTAGATCCTAAAATCTAAATTTTTTCTTTTAAAATTGTGAAAAGACCATTGTACCCTCACAATGAATGTTTTTATATAAGAGAGGAAATGGTCTTTTCATTTTTTTTTAAATTGAAATTTTAAAATTTCATTATAAAAAAAATCTCAATTTAGCCTTGCCATAATTTTTTTTAATATACAACATTTTACATACTCTTGATTTTTTAGTTAAAAACAAAAATGTAAAAAATACAAATTCCTATATATTTAGTACAACTCATAAAAAAGGACCTAAATTAGTTTTAAAGGAGTAGAAAAACAAGTTGGGCGAGAGTCTCTCTTCTCTTGAAAGTGTTGAGTTTCCTTTTTCTCAATCTCGCGTCTGATTCCCTCTCTCTGCTCCTCTTCCTCTCTACAAAATTCTAAAATTGAGCGAGAACTCTTTTTCGCATGAGGGAATTGCACCCATTGTCTCCACAACCAAACCCTAATTTCATGTTATTTTAGGACCTATCGATCTTAAACAAGAGAAAACGAAACATACCCAACTTCAAAGTTTGATTCATTGATTACGTCTTAGGTAAATCGAATCCATGGCGGAGTTAGGGCGAGAAACTGTGGAGTTTAAAACCCTAGTGAGTCGAGCCGCGGAGGATTCGTTCGTCTCGTTAAAGGAGTTGGTGGAGCAAGCCAAATCGGGAGAGTTGTCCGATACAGAGAAGAAGGTCAGTCTTCTCAAGTACGTTGTCAAGACTCAACAGCGTATGCTACGACTCAATGTGCTCTCAAAATGGTGCCAGCAGGTAACTCTCTTTCTCTCTCTCATACTAGTTACTCAGTTAGTGAAATTTCGTTTCGGTTTTGAGTAGTAGACCGATTGGGCCAATGAGATTTTGTTGAACAGAAAAGATTGGAAATGTTTTAAGTCTTCGCTTTTGTTGGTTAAGTTATTGATTCAAAGTAGGGCGTAGATGATGTGTTTGTAGATTGTTTAAGATCGATTTCCCATATTGCTGATTTAGTTGCTTAGGTAGACGGAGGGGGGCTTTTGAATCTTGTCTCTTACGTCAGCAGGTGGGTTCTAGGGTGTCTAACTTGCATGTAAGGCTTGTGAGTTGTTCAAAGTATATATTTGGTGAAGGACGATTGTCAGTCTATTGAACAAATTGAGTTCAAAGCTGTGCTCACTTGGTGTTTTGACGTATGACACTGACGAATTTCTACCTGCATTTATAGCCTAAATTTTTTGTGTTCTTGGGTATGATATTAAGAACGATAAGTTCTTTTATTAGTGTTGGTCTCGTTTATGAGATTTCTAGTTTATCAAATATAAATGCATGTTACTGAATTACCGTTGACTCAGTATCGAAATCATTTGCCATCTAGTATTTGAAGTGTTGGTAACATCACCAGGAGTTGTGGTACTCTTCTTAATTTCTCAGAAGAATAATTGACCCACTTGATATATGTTTCTCCTTTCGATGTTACAGCATACCTGTAGAGCTACTGTAAAAACAGAATTCTGCTCTACTTCATGTCTGACATCTCTTTAATTACCATGGCCTTGCATTTAGCTTTTAAAAGTGTAAGGTGTTGTGAAGCTTCACATACCCCTTACGCTGGGCAGTGCTTTGGACTCTGGTCTTCTTAATTAAGTGCTCGCCTTAACACCTGCAATAGCTCTTGACCGGAATAACCCAATTATTACTCTGATATTTATCCCTTTTTTGTCAGATTCCATTCTAAATAAATGTTTTTTGGTGTATTGAAAACCACATTTTAATTGTCGTTTGTAACTCTTTCTCAGACTGATTTTTGAACTGTTTCTAAACTTGATTTTTAAGTAATTGTTTAAACATGATTTTCAAATTTTAAACTGATTCTGAATTTTCTAATTTTTTTTTCTATTTTTTTTCTTTTAAAAGACGAGATATATTTGATATACATATTTATATAATATTTAGCACACATATGGGGGTTGAATAAAAAGAATGTCAATCCTGATTGACATTCTTTTGAAACAAACATGGCGATGTAAGTTATTTGTTAACTGGAAAATTCACAAGCGTGGATACTTGAAAATTTGGGAAAATGGTATTCCGCTCACGAGAAAAGGTTTGCTGTCTGCAGCTTGTTCTGGTAAACTACACATAAGTTTGTTGGTTTTTCATGTTGTGAAACTAAAAAAATGTGTGATTGCATTGGCTATCAAAGTCAATGCCAACTTCATTATAAAAAGATGCCTTGCCATGAAACTTTGGGTGCTTGTTAGAAAAAGTTTGACTTCTGAAAAACATTATCACTAGGAGTTACTGTCACACATTTATATCCGTGGATTATCATGGTATATTATCTTTTGGATCAAACTTAAGCATAGTTAGGTATGTGGAGTTTAGAAGTGATGGCACATCATAATTTATGATCATTTTTATACATTTTCATTCTCCGTGATATCTTCTAACTTATTTGAATTGCAAATAATTCCATTCTCCTGGATATCTTCTAGCCTGTTGTTGTTGTTGTTGCATTAGTTCAGTGAGACCATAGCTGCGAAAATTGTCTTCGTTATGTATATGTAACTTCACCTAACTCTTATTTGTGATCAAAGAAATAATTTATTTTCTGCTTGAACTTTCTGATCTGCAGGTTCCTTTGATACAGTATTGCCAGCAACTCCAATCCACTCTATCGAGTCACGATACCTGTTTTACTCAAGCTGCAGATTCATTGTTTTTTATGCATGAAGGTCTACAACAAGCGCGGGCTCCTGTCTATGATGTTCCTTCGGCTATTGAGGTCATGCTTACGGGATCTTATGAGCGTTTACCCAAGTGCATGGAAGAGGTAGGTATGCAGAGCTCATTAACCGAAGAACAGCAGAAGCCAGCTTTGAAAAAACTGGACATACTTGTGCGTTCCAAATTACTCGGAAGTGTGCTCCCTAGAGAGTTTTCTGAGGTAAAAGTTTCGGATGGTACCGCTACAATCCGAGTGGAGGGGGAGTTCAAGGTGTTGGTCACTCTTGGGTACCGGGGGCACCTGTCAATGTGGAGGATATTGCATTTAGAATTGCTTGTCGGTGAAAGGAGTGGACCCGTGAAGCTTGAACAGTCAAGACGGCATGCACTTGGAGATGATCTTGAACGCAGAATGTCTGTATCAGATAATCCATTCTCGACACTGTATTCAATACTCCATGAACTTTGCATTGCGCTTGTTATGGATACTGTCATTAGGCAAGTACAAGTCCTCCGGCAGTGGAGATGGAAAGAAGCAATTCGTTTCGAATTGATTTCGGATAGTTCTGCTGCTCAAGGACGGACTCCTGGTTCAGTACAAGCAAGTCAAGATGGTGAGGCAGAAGTTGGTCGTCGGACACCAGGATTAAAGCTTATATACTGGCTGGCTTTGGATAAAAATTCCAGCTCATCTGATTCAAGTTCATGCCCACACATTAGAATTGAACCAGGACCAGATCTGCAGATAAAATATCTTCATAGTAAATATATTATTGATCCTTTAACCGGCAAGCAGGCTGAGTTTTCTCTTGATCAAAGTTGCATTGATGTTGAGAATTTGCTCCTGAGAGCTATATTTTGTGATAGATATACTCGTCTGCTTGAAATTGAGAAAGAGCTGGTGAAAAATGTTCAAATATGCAGATCTATGAGTGATGTTGTTCTCCAGTCCCATCTCGAAGAGCCCGGCGTTGATAAAGAAAAGGTCTATTCACATGTATAATCTGACTATTCGTTATTAAATTTAGTTCCTGCTGATATTTTGTTTCTCTTATTTTTAACAGTTTTTTTGGTGCAGAAAGAGAACAAGTCAGATGCTAGGGAAAATGAGGGACCAGATTTACTTTGTGTGCGTGCTTATGGCTCATTATTTTTTACCCTCGGAATAAATATAAGGTATACATTTGCTTCCATGCATACAGAACATGCTTATCAAACATATTTTTGTGCCGATCAAATTGCTCACGCCTATGTTTGTGTTTTTATGACACCGAACTTGGTTAATTGGTAGGAAAGCAGTAGATTTTCAGACTGATATTTTATTTTTTATTTTGGTCTTATCTATCATTAGTCTCTCTGTCAGAATAGGAATAAGTTTCATGGAGGTCTGTCTCTCAGTTATGTAACTGATGTATGAGATTCGACAATTCTAAACATTATCTGCTAACTTACAGGAACGGTCGATTTATTCTTAAGTCATCACGAAGGAGTCTTAACCTATCAGCATTGGCAGAATGCGAAGAAGCATTGAATCAGGGAACTAAAACTGCAGCGGATGTCTTTACAAGCTTGAGAAGCAAAAGTATATTGCATTTGTTTGCTAGCATTGGAGGTTATTTGGGCCTTGAGGTAATTTTCATTCTAGCTTTTTCCTTCCGAGCAATCCTTTCTGGCATAATTCTTGGCGGAGAAACCCAATCAAATGCTATCCTGCTGCGCTTTGTTCTATAAACGATTATGTCTCCTATAAACAAATTTCACTGGGTTCTAAAAACGTATTATGAATAAGAATACATGGTTTTGATCTTTGCAGGTCTATGAAGATGGTTCTGCTGCTGCAAAATTACCCAGGAACATATCAACTGGTTCGAACATCTTACTGATAGGCCTTCCAAATCGTGGGAGCTCATATTATTTGCTTATGGAACTTGATAGGGATTTTAAACCCATGTTTAAATTGATTGAGATGTCTCAATCAGATTCATCAGGAAGAGCATACTCTTCCAACGATGTGACTAAGGCATCACGTACACTAAAAATTGATATGAACCAGATGCTTTTACGCTATGATGAACTGAATTCGAATATAATTCATCAGGAAGACTTACTACCCTCTTTGCGGAATACCAGGGAAGGTCCATATCAAACCTCTGAAAGTGGCCTTCTTTCTAGGTTCAACACTGAGGGTTCACTGCAGGTTAGTGGGCGCTCTTCTAGTTTCTCTTCTATTATTGATGAGGTGTTTGAAGTAGAGAAAGAGACATCAGCGGCCCTTTCTACCATCCAGAACCCTTCCTCATACAAAGCATCTACTGGTCCTCATTTTGGCTCCGTTCCACTTAAAATTCGAGGCTCAGGTACTGGAAATGCCTCCCCTAAGCTGCAAGGGGATTTACAGCCACTTGATGTTAGTCCAATGGACGAAGATCATCCAAGATTCGTGAATGATTCTTCGCAGGATGCATTGATGGGGACTGTGGTATCTCGACTACTATCACCATCTGGGCCAGCTCTTCCCCGAGTTGCTGCGTCAAGTGCGAAAACCCTTTCAGGAGCTCGCAATGCTATCGGTTATGGCACATTATCCTCGCCTTCTATATGTAAGATTTATTCGCGAAAGTTTTTAAGTTTATTTGTGTTGACGCTCTATTTTACATTAATCAATACTTGAACAACAATCTACTCTGTAATGCAGCCCCAACGGCTGACCCTGCAAGTTCTAAGAGATGTTATGACTCTACGTCCAGCTGTGATAAAAATTCTAGAAAGCGTACAATATCAAACCTGTTGCATTTGATTCCATCACTTAAACACATAGATAGCATCACCAAGCTATCTAAGAGACAAAAAACCATTAAATCTACTCCCATTCAATGTCCTTCCTCACAGAATCTTTTGTCTGGTGCACCGGTCCCAAAAACTGATGAACGTAGCTATGGGGATCTTATAGCTGAAGCAAATAAGGGGAACGCACCCTCTAGTGTTTATCTATCTGCTCTTTCCCATGTTATTAGACATTGTTCACTATGTATCAAAATTGGCAGACTAAGTAGCCAGATGGACGCATTGGACATTCCATACGGCGAAGAAATAAGTGGCAACACCTTATCGCCAAATCTATGGTTTAAACTTCCCTTTGTTTGCAAAGACTCGTGGCAAACCATATGCTTGCGACTTGGAAAACCTGGAAGCATGGATTGGGATGTCAAAATAAATGATCAGCACTTCAGAGATTTGTGGGAACTTCAAAAGGGAAGCAAAAGTACTCCTTGGGGTTCTGGTGTTCGCATCGCCAATACATCAGATGCTGATTTTCACATTCGTTATGATCCAGAGGGTGTTATTCTACACTATGAATCTGTTGAAGACGATAGTATAAAGCAGTTAGTTGCAGATATAAAAAGGCTTGCCAATGCTAGAATGTTTTCCTTGGAGATGCGAAAGTTGCTTGGAGTAAGAACGGATGAGAGCGCAGAGGAGAGCAATGATATTAAATCACCACGTAAAAGAAAAGGTTCTGTCGAGACAACAGAGAGGTTATCTGAACAGATGAGGAGGGCGTTTCGAATCGAGGCAGTTGGGTTAATGAGTTTGTGGTTCAGTTTTGGTTCAAATATACTTGCTCGATTTGTTGTGGAATGGGAACGAGATAAAGATGGGTGCACGATGCGTGTTTCTCCTGACCAACTTTGGCCCCATACAAAGGTTTGTTATTTTTTCTGAAGCAGTTGATGTTTGTTGAGTATTAGATGATATACCTATAATACCTATTACTAATATCGAATGTAGATGTCTCTCAGATTCTCCACGGATAAACCACTTGATATAAGAATCTGTCCAGTGAAGATGATTTTGGATAGAAAGAATCAGTGAACTCCATATGAAAGTTTGATACAATAAGACATTATACCAGTTAACAGTAGCACATGATTGTGTGTCAATGTTGAAACTCTTGTGAGGACCTTCCCCAGACCCATTGAATTTTCTGCAGTAGAGGAGAGATGCTTTCAGCAGTTAGGATTGCTAGTTTCAGTATTAAAGACTGACATATTTATTCCTGTTATCTACACATCAATTATTTACTATCTTTTGCCACTTTGTACAGTTTTTAGAAGATTTCATTAATGGAGCAGAAGTTGCTTCCCTTTTGGACTGTATTCGCCTCACGGCAGGACCTTTGCATGCACTAGCTGCCGCAACGCGACCTGCCCGATCTTCTCCTGCCGCAGGGGTTTCAGGACTGCCCGCATCTCTTGTACCTGTCCCCAAGCAATCTGGGTACATGCAAACTCAGGGACTTCTATCAAATAGTTCAAATGCTAACGTTAATCAGGCTTCTGTTGGTGCTATGGCCAATGCTGTTATTTCTGTTGCTATGGGATCTATTGGGCATCATGGTCTAGGACCTGCAATGTCAGCTGGTATAGGACGAGCTGGACCTGGCATTGTTCCTAGCTCGCTCTTACCGATTGATGTCTCTGTTGTACTTCGTGGACCCTACTGGATTAGGATTATATATCGCAAGCGATTTGCTGTCGATATGCGTTGTTTTTCTGGTGACCAGGTGTGGTTACAACCTGCAACACCTCCCAAAGGAGGCTCGTCAGTTGGGGGATCCTTACCCTGTCCCCAATTTCGGCCTTTCATCATGGAACATGTTGCCCAAGAACTAAACAGTTTAGAGCCCAATTTCACTGGTGGCCAGCATACTCTAGGCTTAACAAATTTACAACACAGCTTGGGTCCGTCATTAGCAAGCGCTAATGGGAACAGAGTCAATTTCCCTACCTCTGCTGCGATTTCTAGGGCCGCAAATCAGGTAGCTGGTTTAAACCGGAGTGGGTATTCTGTTTCGGGGTCTCCAAGTGCTGCTGCTGGGTTGGGATTGCCTATACGTAGAACCCCTGCCACTGGTGTCCCAGCACATGTGAGAGGGGAACTGAATACGGCGATTATTGGTCTTGGGGATGATGGGGGTTATGGAGGTGGATGGGTTCCACTTGTGGCCCTTAAAAAGGTCTTAAGAGGTATCCTCAAGTATTTAGGCGTTCTGTGGTTGTTTGCTCAGTTGCCAGATCTTTTGAAAGAGATCCTAGGGTCAATTTTGAAGGAAAATGAAGGAACTCTCTTGAATTTGGACCAAGAACAGCCAGCTCTGCGCTTCTTTGTGGGGTAAGCTAGTATATAATTTTAGCCCTGTAGTGTTTTTATTTTTTCTGTTTCGCTTATATGATAAATATCCATGTTTTCGTACTTAGTAAACAAGGGCACATGTTCCTTCAATTTTAAAATTTAGTTTGACATCCTTGAAGCTTTGGCAAACTTGTACAAGACCCTCTGAAACTCTAGAAAAATTCCAAAAAAGTCTAAATTATTCTCTTAGTTCAAGCCTCAGTGCTAAAGCTTCTCTATAATTACTTAAATATATTGGGTAGAATCCAGATGCTTGTATTCAATCATTATAATTTCTTATTTATACCCTAATTATTATAGAAAAGGGATATTGCCCTGCCCTGCATTCCATGCATTCAGACGAGAGTTTTTCTGTTATACATATGTGCCTTTTCATTCCCAGTCTCTATCCGGTGGTTTTAATTGTAATATACCGTATATATACATACATATTCACTCTGCTGCTCCTAAGCCACCACATACATACTGTCTAAAATTAGTTCTTCTTGTGTTCCACAAGTTTGACCTTATATGTATATGGTTGAGTGTGACATTCTCTGTCCTTTTCTTGTCGGTCTTACACTCTGATCTTCTCTGTCAATCTTTAACTTGAATCAATCACTGGATTTACCATCTTAACTCTTTAATAACCATGGCGCAATACTTGATTTCGTTTATCATATAAGTGGTTCTCAGTACAAAACAGAAAATGTCATTGTACTCAAATAAGTCCAAACGTTTTAATACCTTTTTTGAAGGGGCTATGTATTTGCTGTGAGCGTGCACAGAGTTCAGCTTCTTCTTCAAGTCCTTAGCGTGAAGCGTCTCAACCACAACCAGCAACAGCAAAACACGTCAACCGTTCAAGAAGAACTCACTCCGTCTGAGATAGGAGAGATATGCGATTACTTCAGTCGCCGTGTTGCATCAGAGCCCTATGATGCTTCGCGTGTTGCATCGTTCATCACTCTTCTTACTCTACCTATATCTGTCTTAAGAGAGTTTTTGAAACTAATAGCTTGGAAAAAGGGATTAGCAGCTCAGGCTCAAAGTGGCAGTGATGTACCTCCAGCGCAGAAACCCCGTATTGAGTTATGTCTGGAAAACCATACCGGGTTCGTTTCTGGGGAAGAGCCTTCAGTTACAGCTAAAAGCAACATCCATTACGACCGGCCTCGTAATTCCGTTGACTTTGTCTTAACGGTTGTTCTTGATCCAGCTCACATACCTCATATAAATGCTGCTGGAGGAGCTGCATGGTTGCCACATTGTGTTTCTGTCAGATTGAGATATTTATTTGGTGAAACCCCGAGTGTAACGTTTCTTGAGATGGAAGGAAGTCATGGAGGACGAGCTTGTTGGGTACGGCATGATGATTGGGAGAAATGTAAGCAGAGGGTGGCTCGGACAGTTGAAGCTACTGGAGCCTCTACTGGAGATGCAACGCAAGGAAGGCTACGAGTGGTTGCGGACAGTATACAGAGAACATTGCAGTCGTGCCTTCAAGGTTTACGAGATGGTGGTGGCGCTGCATCAGGTGACCGTTGATCGGTTTTCTGCAATTTTGTGAAACCTAGACAAAAAAGAATAGAATAATAATATAGTCTAATCTGATGATAAGTAGTGTTTAATAGGGGAGTTGTATACTGTTGTAGTACTAGTAGCAATGATTTGTCTTTGTACAGATCAAACTATTGATTGGTTATGGTGGACTGTTGCTCCCTTGGAATAATATTTTTCCTAATCTTCCAGAGTTTGTAAAGTTCAGTGAAATGTGCAAAAGTTTTAAAATTGTTCTCTTTCAATTAAAATTGCAGTTGCAGTGGTATATTATTTGTTATATCCTAGCAGTTTTGCAGCCGGTGTCTTGACCTTACATGTAGGGCGGTGTCTTGACCTTACATGTAGGGCGGTGTCTTGACCTTACATGTAGGGCTGTCAACGTTCTCTAAAACCGCGGGTTCGGATCGGACCGAATTTTAACGGTTTGGTTCGCAGTTCCATTCTAAAAACTGAAAATCGATAAGGAACCAAACAAAAAACTGGTTAGGAACCGAACTGATAAATCGACATGGAATCGAATCGATAGAACCTATAAGAAATCGGACTAATAAAACCTATAAGAAAGAAATTGGACTAACAAATCGGACTAATAGAACCTATAAGAAATCGGACTAATAAAACTGTTAGAACCGATTATTTATTATTATTATTATTATTATATATTCTTTTATAAATTATAGTACCAAAATTAATAGTTAATTAACAATTTTTTACCAAAATCAAAACATTAACTTATAAATTTTATTTTTTATATTATTTATTTCAATAAAAAAAATTAAGAATCAAATTTTAATTGGATTTATATTTTTTAAGTGGACCGAACCCGCCAGGACCACGATTTGTCATCAAGCGCCTTTCTACTTTCACAGTTTGGGTAATGTTAACGGGTAGAGGTGTCTAATGGTTCTAGAACCACGATTCAAAGCTGACAACCTGTTTAAAAACTGGCGGTTTACCTGCGAAACTGGCCCATTAGGACCGCAACCCGCCAGGACCGCATAAGGAGCAACCCGACAGGACTGTAACCCGGCAGGACTGCGAAACCACGGTTTATTTGTAAAAAACCGGCGGTTTATTGGTAAATATTATGCTGATTTTATTTATTTTATAACCAAAATGTTATATTTAAAAAATATTGAGATATTGCATATTATTATAGAATTATTATTACATTTTTGTGAATATTAATTTGTTTTGGTTATTAATATTTTAAGTGTTGTAATTATTATATAGTCCAAAATTTTAAATATTACTTATGTTATTATCACATTTTGAATATTATTATTATGTTTTTAGATCTAATACAAACCAAAACTATATCTTATCATGTTAAAATATTACAAATTCTATGGTTATAATTTTAATATTACATTTTGAATTTTATTATTGTGATTTGGTTTTGAATATTACAAGTGTTATATATTATTTTTTAAACCAAAATAATATTTTATCATGCAAAAATATTACAAGTTATATTGTTATAATTTTAATATTACATTTTGAATTTTATTATTGTGATTTGGTTTTAAATATTACAAGTGTTATTTACTATTTTTAAGTTATATTGTTATAGAATCATTATTACATTTTTGTGAATATTAATTTGTTTTGGTTATTAATATTTTAAGTGTTGTAATTATTATATAGTCCAAAATTTTAAATATTACTTATGTTATTATCACATTTTGAATATTATTATTATGTTTTTAGATCTAATACAAACCAAAACTATATCTTATCATGTTAAAATATTACAAATTCTATGGTTATAATTTTAATATTACATTTTGAATTTTATTATTGTGATTTGGTTTTGAATATTACAAGTGTTATATGTTATTTTTTAAACCAAAATCATATTTTATCATGCAAAAATATTACAAGTTATATTGTTATAATTTTAATATTACATTTTGAATTTTATTATTGTGATTTGGTTTTAAATATTACAAGTGTTATTTACTATTTTTAAGTTATATTGTTATAATTTTAATATGACATTTTGAAATTTATTATTGTGATTAGGTTTTAAATATTACAAGTGCTATTTATTATTTTTAAGTTATATTGTTATAATTTTAATATTACATTTTGAATATTATTATTGTGATTTGGTTTTAAATATTACAAATGTTATTTATTATTTTTTAAACCAAAATCATATTTTATCATGGTAAAAGATTACAAGTTATATTGTTATAATTTTAATATTAAATTTTGAATTTTATTATTGAAATTTTAATAATGCTTATAAAATTATTATTACATTTTGGTCAGTATTAATTTGTTTTGGTTATCACAAACATCATTCATTACAAGTGAAAATTAGCGGATCGGTGAGTATTAGTAAGTCTACGATTTATAGGCATTTTAAAACTTAAAACAATAACAAACAATAACAACTAACAACAACTAATAAAAACTAAATTTATACTAATACCAACTAATACAACTAATAACAAACAATAACAACTAACAACAACTAATAAAATTAGAATTAAAAGAACTAATTTAAATTACTATAAGTTATAACAATTAAATAACTTGATAAATTATACGAAGCTCTTAATTGAGCTATTATAATGTTATCCCAACGTTATTGAAGTGTTTTTATCAAATAGAAACAATTCGCGAAAAAAAAATCAAACAATTCCGAAAGTAGGACTACAATATGTAAAATAAGAAATTTGAGTTTTCTATAATATTTAGAACAAGTAGAGAGATTTAGAGAAACATAGAGAAGAGTATATGAATTTATGAGTTTGGATTCAATTTTTTTTTTAAAAAAAACGAAAAAAAAATTCGGAACCATCCGGATGGTCCGGGGCGGACATAATCTCCGGACGCCCGGACCGGAAATTCGGACCATCCGGAGATTTGTCCGGATAGCCCAGACTTTTTTTTTTAACTGTTGAAAACCAAAACCTTTTAAAAAATTAATTCAAAATTTATAACTATTAATCACCATGTTAGGCATTCAAGTAGTTGCCTCCTTTTATATAGATTGACACTTTCATCTTCAATGGTAACTATCGATGTGGGATTCTTTTAAACAAAACTCCTCTTTAATGGTATTAAAGCATAATATTTAAAATACATTAGTATTAGCAAGTTTTTAATAATTTTTTATTTCGATTCCGAATCGATCCTAAACAATATACAAATCACCTAATAATTTAAAATTAGAAAACAATTATATGTCTAATAGGTATATATTATTTAATATGTACATAATATTAAATATAACATCTTAAATATCTAGTATGTTAAAACAATATACAAATCATTTTACAATTATATTGTTTACGATATCTTGTTTAAGACAACCAAATTTTTATTTTTATATTTTTACAATTATTGAAAGTTGTAATCGAAATACAAGTAGATGTACTTATATTATTTAATATCTACATAATATTAAATAAAATATCTTAAATACATAAATATAAATGTATAATCAAACGTATCAAGATCAAATTACAATTATTATTTTAGAATGTAACTGATGATTATAAAATTTCGATTAAAATGATATCATATTTAAATTAAAATACATGAAATAGAATAATTAACTCGTGTATATGGTACATATATCAACAATTAAAATTAGATTCAATTAACACTTACAAATTAATTTTAAATAACATTATAAAATATTCTGATAAACCGTTCTTAAATGGTTTGGCTGATGGTTTGAACTGATAAACGGTTCTTAAATGGTTCGTCTAGTGGTTTGAACTGGCAGTTTAACTGTGAAACTGACCCATTAGAACTGCAACTTGGCAAGACCGCCAAACCGTCAGGACCGCATAAGAACAACCCGACAGGACCGCAACCCGCCAAGACTGCAACCCGTGGTTCAGATTTAAACGGTGCGGGTTGGTGCCGGTTCAACCCGTTTGACACCCCTATTAATGGGTGTTCAAGGTGGTGAGATATTAAGTATTGTGATTTTTGATATTTTTAAATATTTTTATTATCTATTTTAAACCCGAACACCAGTTTTTGATTTGTAATAAAACTACTATTTAAAAGTTTATTAGTTATCAAAATTTGAAAAGTAATTATATATTATAATTAGTGATAAAAATCAAATTTGAAAAGTAATTGTATATTTTAATTACTGATGAAAATGTGATTAGTCCGACCGGAAAATGTTGGTTTATTAATTATAAAGTATCCAAAATTTGGTCCAAAATAATGATCTCTAATCAAATTTAAATGGTTAGAGGTATATAATTTATTAACGAAAAAGTATATAATTTATTATCTCTTTGGTTAACCTATATGTGACGATCATTCATAAAATTATTTTATATTTGTTTTTATATTTATTTTAAACTAATTATATTTTTATAATTAATTATATTTTATTTCAAGTCTAGATTCGGCTTCTGTTAAGGCTAACGATGCGTCGTAATTGGAAAATGACAATATCCTTCTCACTAAAATCGTAACAATCCAAAAAATTAAGTAATTTACGCTGAATTTTGACGATAAGACTAACTTTTCTGTAGATGAGAAGTTTGATGAAGTATCTGAATGGTCAATTCAAAGAATATGCAGTACTTTATACTAGGATCAGACATCTGGCTCAACGGTTAAGGAAGAACATATTATTTTTATTGTTGTAGAAATAATTGTTATTGTAGATCGTCAAAGTTAAGTATGTCATCCAAACAGTGGACGAGGACGAAGGAGATGGTGCAATTTTGGAAATGTTGAAAGATCGCCTAAAAAAATCCACGAAAAAAGGAACCTTACAAAAGAACTCACAAATGAGGCAAGTAGAAGTCAAATCGAGAATCCTCCAGCAGGGAGAAGAAGCGGACATAACGTTGTAAGAGCATAAAGAAGAACTCGACATCCACCTACAACGATGACCGTAGAGAGGAAATGAGCAGAGATCCTAAGGCGGAAGAAGAGAAAAAACTAGTATTTCAACAAGCTATGAACATTGGAGTATTACCAACTGTGGGGATAATTCCGGGATACTCATGGCCCCCACTAGGCTACATGTATACACTAGGCTATCCTCAATACATTGGATACCATTAAACCTATCACCAAAATCAAGGTCCTCCACCAGATATGCCTAAAAACACATAGAGAGTGCCACCATGTTATTCATGAAACCCTACAAAAGGTTACAACAAAAAAGTGAGATATCTTGATGGACTCAAGGCATCCGGTAATATCAACCAGGGTACATACATCCAAATTAAAATTACCGAACGCATAAATCGAGTAACGATACTAAACAAAGGGCTGAAAAATTGAAAGGACCAGGATTCCACCAGGCTTATCTGTTCATAAATGGTCTAAATGACTATTAGGAGGATGCGGATGCTCATCCGAATGAGAAGTCCCCACTTGCTCCAGAGATATTATTTCGGATTATGCCAACATACTATGATAACCAGAAAATAGACAAGCACTACGAAAACAGATTCCGGAGCACCACATTTAGCAGGTCAACAACGAGATGTTACAGTATGAAGTTGAGGATAAGATCAAGTGCTGAACCTTTGATATGAACCTCAGAGGAAGTGTATTGCAATGGTCTAATAGTCTTCTGAAGGGTTACATAAAAAATTATAAGATGCCTTAGAAGATTTTTAGAATCCACTGTGTGGGTTATAAAGAAATAAAAAGAGATATTGATTATATAATCCATTGAAAAAAGAGTTAACGAATTTTTAGGGAGTAGATCAAACAATTCATTGAAACAAAATCATAATTACAAGATTGTCACAATCTGGAATCCATAACAACATTTAGGCAAAAAGTTCGAGAAATAATTTTTTCTAATGTAATAATGAAAAAAGACGTTAAAATTTGGAGATTTATTGGTGCTTCGGCTTCAGCCATGACTAAATCTAGTCATTCCCAATGATACAAGGTCAAGGAAAATGCCAGTTACAGTGCTGACAACAACAAAAAAGCAGATTGCCCACCAAAACTACATTCACAGAAATGACCGAGTTAATGGCAACAATTTATGAAAAAAACCTAAGGATACCACCAAATACACTCGCCCGATAAAATAAATATTTCAAATTCCATGGTTATACAAGTTATTTTCCTAAAGATTGTTGAGCTTTGTAAGATCAATCCCAAATAATAATAGATGAATGAAAACTAAGCGAGTTTGTAACAAAGAAAAAAAAGGAACCCAAGACAAGGTTCAGCTAATGCCGAGAACCAAATCGCAAACCCGACTGAAGTTCAAAGGACAATGGATAAAATACTATTATAGTGGCCGAGATGGAGGAGATCCATACTGTATCCAAATAGATAAACAATAGGAGTTATTTCTAGGGGAGATCCATACTCCAAAATAACCAAACAACCAAGAAAAATGTATGCATATGAGATTGAGATAATATGTCACGGGCATACATCCCCACACTTGTACATAGATTGGTATCCGAACCTATCATTCTCAGATGATGATCTAATGGGTGGAGACTAAAAGGATAATGGTCGACACTAGCAGCTCTATAAACATTTCATAAAGAGAAACCTATGAAAGAATGAGACGTGCACTAGTTCTAATCTCAAGTCAAAGAGTCCTGAAAGGATTCACATGAGCAAATTCAATTGTGCTATGAGAGTTAACTCTGGATGTAACCCTAAAAAATAAAGAATTAAAAAAAAGCACATCGTCTTTCATGATGGAAAATATGTCACTGTCATATAATATTGTTCTAGGCCGATATGGCTAGATCAAATCGTACGATAGTAGCTACGACTCACCAACATTTTTAGATACCTTATAAACGATAAAGTGGTCGTGATTAGAGAAGACTAGAAAACATACAGGGAATGCTATGCAACATCCCTGGTTCTCAAAGCATAACAAACAGAAAGTAAAGGGCCATTTTGGAGGGAGTTGATAACCTTGATAAGGGCCTCAACTGCTGTAATCGAGATAAAAATAGAAGAAATATTAATGGAACAAGGAAAAATCCTGAAGATCGGCCTAAACGTGCCAATCGACCTAAGGTACAAATATTTATCTTTTTCAAAAAAATAACTTAGATATGTTTGGATGTAGTATACAAGATGTAACTGCAGTCCCAATAGATTTCATCTATCATTAATAGAACATCAGTAATAACTTTCTACCCATAATGCACAAAAGGAAATTTTACTCCTAATTAAAAACCTAGACGATTGTTGTTGAAATAGACAAATTGAAAATCGTAGAACACATACGAGAGTCTCATTATTCAATATAGACAACTAATCATGTATTGGTAAAAACGAAAACTAGAAAGTGGAAAATGTGCGAAAATTTACGGACTTAAATAAAACATGTCAAGAAAATCCTTTCCCATTACCAAGAATTGACCAACTCGTAAATACAACATATGAAAACAAAATACTATCCTTTATGTATGCCTTTGTATGATACAATCAAATACAGATGTAAGAAGAGGATCATAAATACACAAGGTTTATCACGGAAATAAGGCTACATTGCTATAAAGCAATGTCATTGGGATATAGTACCGAAGAAACATATGAAAGACTAGTAAACAAAATCTTCTCAAATCAAATAGGTAGAAATATAAAAACCTACATTGATGATATATTGGTAAGTAGCCTAAATGAAGAAGATCATGTATAAAACCTTTCCAAGATATTTGGCAGCCTTAGGAAGTAGATTTGTAGCTAAATCCAAAAAATGCACTTTTGGTGTCAAGTCTGGGAAGTTCTTAGGATATATCGTGACAAAAAAGGGATCAAAGCCGATCTAAGTAAACTTGCCAATATAGCAGTGCTGACGCCTTCAAAGAACATGAAGGAAGTCCAAATTTTGACTGGAAGGCTGGTAGCTCTTAACTGATTCATATCAAGATCTTCAGACAAGTACCAGTCGTTCTTCCAAATGTTGAAATAGGCATGCAAGTTTCAATGTACCTCGACATGCGATGAGAAGTTCAACAACATAAAAAATTATTGGCGTCCCCAAAAATACTAACAAAACGTAAGCTAGGAGAAAGCTTATGCCCATACTTACTAGTCTTAGACTATACAATCAATGTAATATTGATAAGGGAAGAATAAAAAGAGTCTAAACTTATATACTATGTTAACATGAGAAACTAGATACTTATAATTATAAAAACTTGCATTAGCTTTGGTAGTCTTGGATAGGAAAATTAGACCGTATTTTTAAGCTTACACTATAATTTTCAAAACTTCCTCCCTCGTAAGAATATTTCAAAATCCCAATGTCCCGATAAGATTGACAAAATGGCCAATAAAGTTAAAGGATTACGATATAAAGTTCATATAAAAAATGACAGTAAAAGCCCAAACAACAGCCGAATTACTAATAAAGTTCTAATTCAAAATAAATATACAATAACCGGTGAGTCAAACAAAACCTAGAAAATTTTGATTGATAGAGGAAGCACTAATAAAAAATCATGGACAAGAATCCAACTCGTATCTCCAACATGGGATATCCTAAACCCATCTATTAGGTTTAGATTCCCAACATCTAACAATGAAGCTGAGTATGGAGCCACCATTAGGAGGCCTAGGTTAGAAAAACTTTATAAAGCAACAAATATACAACTTTTAACTAACTTCCAACTAGTGGTTAGTCAAGCATCATGGCATTTTTCCGAAGCAAAAAAGGAGAATATAATCCAATACCTGAAGGAATTACAAAGTTCAGTTGCTCAATTTGAAATTGTTAAATTCAAACAAGTCCCAAAAGTAGAAAATGCACCAGCTAATTCACTTGTCTTATCGACATGTAAATCTTTAGGACCATGTATAATATTATAAGAAAAACCTTCTATTACACCGTCAAACTATTTCTTCTTGAATTTTACATCCGAAAGGTTGGTGGAAATAAAAAGAAAGAAGAATACGATTGGTAAACATAAATAAAAAAGTATTTGATAGAGGGAGTGTTACGTAAATGGAAAATGAAGACATATAAATAAAAAATAATTCCACAAGGTACGTGTGGACAACAAATACATTGTATAAAATTTGACTAGCTAAACCCTTACTACGATACTTAGACACATATGAAGCAAGAAATTTCATGGAAGAGTTACGTAAGAGAGAATGCATCACTCATTGCGGGTACAAGGCTTTATACAAAAGAATATTGCTCCACGACTAATAATGGCCAATAATTATGTATGACACAAAAGTGAAAAATAAAGACATATGATACATGCCAAAGATTTGCTAATGCGATAGAAGTCTCAGCAGTATAACTAAAGACAATAACAGAGTAAATCCTATTTGACATACGAGGTTTGGATATCATGGGACCGATGCCAATGGCTTAATGAGGAAAAAGATTTAAAATAGTTCTCGTAGATTACTTCTCAAAGTGGATGGAAGCACAACCAACGCACAACATCACGACAACTGAGGTAATAAATTTTTTAAAAGTTAGTATATACAACAGGTACGGAAACCCGAGAGTCATCACTATCGATAATGGAACTCAGTTCCAATATAATAGAGTTACAAAGTTCTACGAATAAAAAATATAAATAAATTATTATTTTTTCATTTCCATCCTCAAGCCAATGGGTAAGTTAAAGTGACTAACAAAATAATAATTGAGGGTATTAAAAATATGTTAGAAGGAACAACAGGAACATGGCCGGAATCCTTAAAAGAAGTTTTATGGTCATACCACACAACACCTTGAACTACCACTGAAGAAATACTATTCGCCATAGTATATGGAATGGAGGCAGTAGTGCAAATATATATATGCATCCCGTCTCACAGGATATCATGATATAATGAATCAAATAATAACCAAGACCGAAAGACATCAGTAGACTTAGTTGAAGAAAGAAGGTCTAAAGCTCATATTCAATCAGAGCATTACGAAGAACTAGTAAGGAATAAGTAGATTTCTTGATTTAAGTTCCAAAGTTTCAAGCTAGGAGAGAGAGTGCTACAAAGGATTTTCCAACATACACAAGAAACAAGACTTGAAAATTAGGTCAAAATTGGAAAGTACCATTCATAATTATAGTAAAAATACATCTAAGAACTTATATATTGCTGGATGAAGAAGGAAATCCAGTTAGGAACCCATCGAATATAGAATATCTGAAACTTTACGATAGTCTTCAGACTAAAAACCATGAAGATGTTCTCTTTCCTATCTCGGTGGCGTGAGAAGAGTTTGATGATACATTTGACATTAACAAAATTTTTTTAGTGCAAACAATATGGCTTATCACTTATTTACATAAGAAAATATAACTAAAAATGCAAAATACTATTATACTAAAGAAAACATTACCCTTCAAATATTACATGATTTATAGAAAGTCTATCACTAATCAACAACAAATCATTAGGGATAAGGTGCTTCAATTGGAAACTTTATATATTCAAAACAAACACTTTAACTGATAAAAATCACTACCGGTTAACAAACACTTCAAATAAAAAATCAATCTTAAGCTATTATAATAATAATAATAATAATATATTTTGGATAACTAGAAGTCAATCCTTAAAAACATAGAAAACATTTGCTTCAAAAAGAAGAATCCTACCAAGGACTCATGCACCTTGACCATACTTAGAAAATTCTATAGAACTCCAAGTAGAGAATCTACGTGTTCAAAAAATAAATCATGCTCTATTAAAATTTATCCGTCTATAAAGAAACATAAAATACAAAATATGTTACAAGCACAAAGACTCGTTCAAACAATAAAAACAACACGAGCACTCATAAAATAAAAAAGTGTCTTTTATACAAAAATATAGTAATGGTATTCAATATTTACACAATAGATGGTAACAAAATCAAGTTCAACAATTTAAGGAGTAACAAGAGGGGAAGAAACAATAGCATGTATATTAACACCTTCAATATATTCGACCAATGGTTATCTAATCATTATTTTCTTTAGTATTATCCTTATAAACACGACTCCCTTTACCACCTTTGCCATATCTGGCTGCTACTCGGTCTCTAATATTCTTTTCCTCAAATTCTTCAAGAAGATCATAAATGAATTTGTCATTTTCAATTCATCCTGACAAAAAATAAAGAGAGTTAGAAGACTTATCAGTCCAATAAATATCATTCGGCCACTCAACCTCATGAATGTTATACTAGAAATGATGAAGTCTAAGCTTTGGTTACTCATAATAAATAACTAGCACTAACATAGGGAGAGATTCAATCATAGCATATTGGGTAGTATAAATCATCAAAATCTGATAATCATTAAAATCTTCATAACGAGCCTTATGCTCTGGTGAGAAATTAAGTTGCAAAGAGTGAATTTAGAACAGAGAATCCACAGTGAGAATTTCCAAAAGTGAAAAGTACCTCTGAATATTTCATAGGTCAAAATAACTCTTTCAGCCTCTTTAAATAGGCCAGGTGAGTTAGTTAGAGAAAACGGTTACATATTGTTAAATTTACAACTTAACCCCTAGGTTCTTCCTAAAGTCTAATTTAATCCTATAATTACAGCATTTATCACTTTAGTCCCTAAAGAATACTTTTCCTTATCAGTAGCCCCCCTAGTTCTTATATATCTATGTATAAGAACTATTAGCTCTTCGAACTCTTCTTCGGATCAGCATTATTTTATATCTTTATTATGATTAAATCCAATAAACCAGGAGTCTCTTCGAACTGGCGAGTAAGTGCAAATGAATTTCTCAACTGCCTCGAATTCAACTCCTCATCGAATTTAACTTCTTGTGGTACTGCGTTGCCTTTGATTTTTACACCTGATTACTTCACACATAGTTTAACAACACTTCGAAATTTCTAAACTCTACTCGATGGACTGATTAGACTGCTAGTAGTAGACCTGTGACATCATTAGTTTCCTTTTCGTTTCATATTCCAGCGAATGAGAAGAGATTACTTGTTCCTTGCTTTCACATTCTCGATGTTACTCTTTACTCTATAAATACTCAGCTATTCATTCAGTAAGAGCTTTTTAGAGAATCCACCTTTGAAACATCTCCAGATTGTTCTTCATCTTCAACCTACTCATCTTCAACCTGTTCATCTTCAACCTGCTCATCTTCAACCTGTTCATCTTCTCTTGTCTTACCAAGCAACCTTTCATACCAAAAACCATTGTATGAGAAGATACCCTAGATACAATAGATTCAAACCCAGAAGACCAGTAAGATCAAAGAAAAATCTTTTTCCTGGTTCCAGTAACCAAGTATTTGGGGCCTACGATTATCTTTGTATTTCTCGAAGAGCCAAAGAATACAAAGCTGCTGGGTTGATCTATAACGGTCCTCACTCTTCCTGCACCACTTTTAAATATGGCAACTTTAATCCAAACCTTGCTACTTCGTCTTCGCCTCTAACTTCTAACCCAGAAAGTAGCTCAACGACCTCTTCTCTCCAAAATCCAACCAAACTTTCACTACTAAGACCTCATCGGAAACCTAAAGTAGTTACTTTAGACAAACCATCCACTTATAACAAATCACAACTTAAATCACCTGTCCTTCAATTCGAAGAGACAAAAAACCCTCAAACCAAAACACTTCCTCCTCAATTCGAGGCTATTAGAGCTAAACGTTCCAAAAAATCATCTTTCTTAGTAATGGGTGAAGAAACAAAAACCTCTTCCACTCCTCAACACTCTCCTCCTCCCCCACAAGAAATGGATGATACTACACCAGAGTGTAGTCAGCCAATTCCTGTGACTCAACAAGAAACACAAACTCGAAGTCACTCCGAGGAAGGTCATAAAAAGGATGATTCAGAAGCTACTGAATCTGATGCCGAGGAGGAATCCGAGGCTGAAGGCGTAGCTCCTCCAAAGAAACCTCGAGGGAAAAAAGCTCTTATTACTCTTCCTGATAATGTTGCTTCCTTAGTTCAAGAAAATCTCAAGCCTCTTTCTGCCTGGTACATTCTTGCTTTGAAGAATGTATCTTATAGTTACTACCTCGAATCAGAGAAGGAGCAACTCAGAAAACTATGGGGGTTAACTGACAACATGATTCTTCGATTACCAGTTGAAGGAGAGACACCCTTAAACTGTCAAAAAGATGAGCTAGTAGTGTACCCTGAGCTCTTCAACTGGGGGCTTCGGTTTCCCCTTGATCCGATGATAGTAAAGTTCTTCGAAATCCACCAACTGTGCCCAACCCAGGTTACTCCGAACTTGCTCTTCACTTTATTTTCAGCAATCATGGTATCAAGACTTGGAGGCATTCCCTTCGAAATTGAGGACTTCATTTCAGTAACCAAAATTTCAAATGGCCCAGTTCTGCCATTTTATTACCTAACCCTTGAAGACAATTTAAAAATCATTGACGACCTCCTCGAAGCTGACAAGATCTGGAAGCAAAGGTTCGTCTTCCTGTCAGGTGCCTGGGAAAATGGTAAAGATATTTCCGATGCCAACCCTTCTAAACTTACTCTCACCTGGAGAGACAATAGTAAGTGATGTTTTTCTTTATTTATGTGATTGCTTTTGAATCAATTTATCTGGCTAACTATTTGTCTCTCTTCAGAAATTCCGAGGCGATTTAAAAGTCGTCGAAAAGAAGCCAAACTTATCTTCCAGAAAATGGCTGAGTGGGCTGAAAAGGCTTGGGGAAATGGCTTCCATTCAGCATTTGATCCTATTAACTTTGTTAATAGCCATCTTTGGCGAATATCACTAGGGGCTGACTTCCCTGAAGATCCGATGACGCCACCAAATCCTCTTCTAGCAGTTCAAAGGATACTTGCACCAGATGGGAAGTGCTATCTACCACTTCGGAATCGAAGTGACAGCCATCTTCCTTTAAAGAAAAAAGGAAAGAAGAAACCCAGCACCAGCAAAACTAAACCTCCTACCACTTCGAAAAGAGTAAGGAAGAGAAAAACGTCTGCACCTTCGCTTCCCACCATATCCGAAGAAGACCAGCCTATTCTGAAAAGGACAAAGAAAAAAGACACTTCTCCAAAAAAGAAGGATAAAAAGTCTAACAAGCCCAATGAGAAGAATGAGGCTGATATATTAGAGGCTGTGCTAGCTTCCGAGGCACGAGGTAAAACTTTTGTCGAGGAAAATCCTGAAGGAGGTATAACCCTTGGAGATAAACAAATAGATGACTATCTAAACTTTGATGACTTCAACTCAAGTGGAGACTTCGTACTTTCTGGCTCTCAACCTGCCAACGTTGTTCCACCAATTTCTACCGAGGCTGCTACAGCTTCTACATCTAACCCTTTTGCTCCTGTTCATCAACCATTAGTCTTTCCTCACTCAGAGAAATCCGATGAGGTAATTTCGATTCTTCAACCTTTCCCAAATCTAATTACTGCAGTAACAAAATTATACGAAGAGGTGAGCAAATCTCAAAGCCAATTGGAGCGTCTTGCCCAAGAGTTAGTTAAAAGCAGAAAAGAGACAGAGTCTGAAAAGACTTTAAAAAATGAAGCACTCCAAAAATTCGAAGCTGAAAAAGAACAGCTTCTTAAAAAACACAAGGAGGAAGTCGAAGCACTTAAAACTACTCATCTGGGAGCTCTTGAAAGTCTGAAAGCTGAACATTCTACTGCCATCTCCGCTGCTACTGCACTTGTTAAGGAAACAAAAGATAAACTGGAAAAAAGCCAAAATGAGATTACTACACTTCGAACAGGATTCGAAGAAGAAAAGAAGGCTGCAGTCAAACAGGCTGAAACTAAGGTTAGTTCTGTGATGCTCGAAGGCATGAAGAAAACTCAAATTGATACATCTATTCAGATCCTTCGAGAAGTTCATGCTGCTTGTCCAAGGTTGGATTTATCAAACCTTTGGAGACGAGTTCCAGAAGAGCAACGCCCAAAGGAAGCTTTCGAAGAGCCACCAAGCTCTTCCTCAGAAGATGGAAATAACTCCGAAGAGGCGTCATCAGAAGATGAAGAAGAAGAGAATGATGCTTAATAGACCAAACAGTTCGCTTTTGTTTTTTGTGTATGTGATTAAATGCTGTCCTCCTTTTTTGTAAACTTCGTATTTTATTCCACGATGAAATCACTTGTCCTTTTTTTTTTTTCTTGAATTTCTGATATACTTGTTTAAACTGGTTACTCTTAAACATAGATGCACTCATAAGACGTGGCACCTCGAAAAATAGGTGCACTCATAAGACGTGGCACCTCGAAAAATAGGTGCACTCATAAGACGTGGCACCTCGAAAAATAGATGCACTCATAAGACGTGGCACCTCGAACAATAGATGCACTCATAAGACGTGGCACCTCGAAAAATTTGGTTGTTTCTTCAAAGCTATTGCTTCGGAAAATTATTCTTGGTCAACTTCCAAAGATGATCAATCTTTGCCAAATTACCAAAATAATAAATCACACATCATAACAAACAACCAATGGCCAAAAGAAATTTTATTAAAAAATTCAATATCAATCAGACACCTCGTTAAAACCTTTCTGGGCCAACAGATAAGGAAAGAGTATGTCTGTTTTACAAAAATTCGAAGTTCAATTTTACTCACAGTACAATTTCAAGTGCTCTATGTTCCAAGGGTGCTTGAGCATCCTCCCTTCTCGATCTGATAACCTGTAAGAACCTGGTTTGACCCTCATTGTAACTTCGTAAGGACCTTCCCAATTCGGGGCCAATTTTCCGAGGTGTTTATCCTTGGTGTGTAGAAACACTTTTCGCAACACTAGATCGCCAATTTTGAATTCTCTTCTCTTAACTTTAGCATCGTACCTGCTTCTCATTAATGTTTGATAATGGATGACATTCAAATGTGCCTTGACCCTTTTTTCTTCCAACAAATCCAGCTCCACCCTTCTAGCCTCGTCGTTATCTGCCTCGGAATATTGTAGTAGTCTATAAGAGGGCAATGTTGATTCAGCAGGGCACACAACGTCCATCCCATATACTAAAGAAAAAGGGGTCTCTTTTGTAGCCTCTCTAGGAGTTGTTCTATATGCCCATAATACTTCTTGGAGATAATTTGGCCATTTCCCTGCTGCTCCTGCCAAATTTTTCTTCAAGCCATCCAAAATAGATCTATTCGTAACTTCTACCTGTCCATTTGCCTGAGGATGAAAAGGAGTGGAAAAGCACTGCTGTATCCCTTTCGAAGAGCAAAATGAGTCCATTTCCTTGTTATTAAATTGAGGACCATTATCAGTTGTTATTTTCCGAGGTACTCCAAAACGGTAGCAAATGTTGCTTTGAATAAACTTGATTACATCCTTAGCTTTTGTCCCAGCTAAGGGTTCTGCTTCTGCCCACTTCGAAAAATAATCAACCGCAACAATAATCATTTGTCTTCCTCCAGAAGCCATAGGTAATGGTCCCACCAAATCAATTCCCCACCTATCAAAAGGAATCGCCTCTGAAATTGTCATTAGGGGTACTGCTGGTTTGTGTATTAAATTTGCATACCTTTGGCAAGTGTCACAACTTCGAACTAATGACTTGGCATCTTGCAAAATGGTAGGCCAATAATATCCTGCCAACAATACTCTACGCGTTAAAGCTCTAAACCCACAATGAGCTGACCCATCTCCATCATGCAGTTCGGACAAAACATTCTGAGACTCATCCTTGCCTAAACATCGTAGTAAAGGTTTCGAAGCAGACCTTTTGTACAGCACCCCATCCAGTACCACATAGCCAAGGGATTTGTACTTTATTTTCTTGAGCAAGTGTTTATCCATAGGTAATATTCCATTTAAAATAAAGTTTAACAAGTCAAACCTCCAATCTCCTCGAGCGCACGTCGGATTATTTACCACCTCATCAACAACTTCACATTGCTCAGAATTCGATCTGATCGAAGGCGATGGTTGAGTTACAATCCATGGATATTCTTCTGAATAAGCCATCGTTGCCAAAGAATCAGCCATAGTATTGTTTCCTCTTCGAATATGCTCCACTTCGACATTTTCAAACTGCGCCATCATCCCCCGAAGTTCTTGTAGGTACAAAACCAAACGCTCCTTTTTAGCTTCTGATACCCCTTTAACATGGTTAACTACCAACTGTGAATCTGTTTCCAAGCGCACAAACATTGCTCCACAAATCTTCGCTAACCGCAACCCTGCTAGCACAGCCTCATATTCAGCTTCGTTATTTGAAGCATGAAAGCCAAATTTTATAGCTTGAAACATAAATTCCCCTGTTGGTGCCACCAATTCCACTCCTGCACTTGACCCTTTACTACTGGATCCCCCATCAGTTCGAATTGTCCACGTCGGATTCTCATTCACCTTTTCTGCATCTTTCTCTTCGGATCTGCTCGAATGAAACTCCACCAAAAAATCTGCTAAAGCTTGAGCTTTAATAGCTGTCCGAGGAGAAAATAGCACGTCGAAATCCCCCAGTTCCACAGACCACTTTGTCATCCTTCCTGAAATGTCTGGTTTTTGTAAAACATTCTTTAATGGATATGAAGTTCGAACTACAATCGTATGTGCCTGGAAGTAAGGGCGCATCTTTCTTGCTGCCACTACTATACACAGTGCCAATTTTTCGAGCTTCAAATAACGTTTCTCGGCATCAACCAAACTTTTGCTGACATAGTAAACAGGCTTCGAAATTTTTGTGTCTTCACTGATCAAAACTGCGCTCACTGCATAATCTGACACTGCTATATATAAAAATAATTGCTCACCTTTCCGAGGCTTTGATAATATTTCAGGCGAGGACAAAAGATTTTTTATCTTCAAAAAGGCTTCTTCACAATCCGAAGTCCACTCGAAATTATTGGGTTTACGCAACACCTGGAAAAAAGGCAAGCACTTATCTGAAAAACGAGAAATGAATCTGTTCAGAGCTGCCAACCTGCCTGTTAACATTTGTACTTCTTTGATATTCCGAGGTGACGACATCGATATCAGGGCCTTCAACTGTTCTGGATCCACCTCGATTCCTCTCTCACTAATCATATACCCCAAAAACTTGCCAGATCGGACTCCAAATGTGCATTTTTCTGGATTCAACTTCAATTGAATGGCTCTAAGATTCAAAAACGTTTCTTCTAAATCATCAATATGTTCATCATCACCTTTGCTTTTAACAAGCATGTCATCGATGTACACTTCAATATTTCTCCCAATCTGCGAAGCAAACGCCTTATTCATCAGCCTCTGATACGTTGATCCAGCATTCTTCAATCCAAATGGCATTACTTTATAGCAATGCAAACCTCTATCAGTAATAAAAGTTGTGCTTTCTTCATCATCCGGATTCATTCGAATTTGATTATACCCCGAAAACGCATCCATGAAAGTCAAAATTTTATTTCCCGAAGTGGAATCCACTAACTGATCTATTCGAGGCACTGGAAAAGGATCTTTTGGACAGGCTCTATTCAAATCTGTGAAGTCCACACACATTCGCCATTTTCCATTTTTCTTTTTTACTACCACCGGATTAGCCGTCCACCTCGGATAATTGGCCTCCCTAATATGCCCCATCTTGTATAACCGATCCACTTCGGCAACTATGGCCTCAGATTTCTCCAATGAAAAAGCCCTTCTTTTTTGGATAATTGGTTTGACCTTCGGATCAACCGCTAGGCTATGACATATGATATTGCTTGGGACCCCTACTACATCTTCAGATCTCCAGGCAAACACATCCAAATTTTCAGACAAAAAATTCAACAACTTTTCCCGCATCGACAAAGATAACAGAGTGCCAATTCGAAGTACCCTGCCATTATTAAAAGTAAATTCCTCTATTTCTTCATTGACCACTACAGAACTCGGGGTTGACCTCGGATCATCAATTCCCTCGTCCGTTTCACTACAAGACAACCCCCCAAACTGCTAACTCTCCATGAGATCATCAGAACTTTTACCACGTAACCTAAATGCAGCAGCATAACATTCTCTTGCCACCTTTTGGTCACTTCGGACTACGCCAACTCTGTCCTCGACCACATACTTCAGACACTGATGAACTGTAGAAACTACAGCGTACATTTTGGCCAACCATGACCTCCCAAGAATAGCATTGTAACTTGATGGACAATCCACCACCACAAAAAGTACCTGTACTTTCTTCTTGAAAGGCCCTTTTCCCAAGGAAATTTCACCTTCGAACTCACCTATTACAATTGCTGATGCGCCGGTAAACCCAATGATAGTCCTCTCTGATTTTTCTATTCGAGGTGGTGCAGTCAACCTATCATACGTTGACTTAAAAAGCACATTAGCAGAACTTCCTGTGTCGATCAGCACGCGTCGAATCTCCACCCCACATACTTCTGCTCCAATGACCACCGCATCCTCATGTGGCCCAGTAATGCCCCTCAAATCATCTCCATCGAATATTATAAAGGGCACATCCTTTCTGCTGCTTAGATGTGCCGATGCACCTCCCTCAATTTGTCGTGTTAAATTTACTATATGCCTCTTCCTCGAATTATTGGTGTTGTTGGTCATCGAATCCCCTCCAAATATGGTTAATGATTCAAAAAAGGCACACAGATCTCGAACACGTCCCTGACGCATCGGCTCATCTATCGACATTAACAAAAGTCGGCTGGGGTCTGGTTCGACATATTCCGAGGCTACATCGAAACCATCTGCCTCACCTGCAACATCTAAAATCATTAACGCAGTTTCCTGCTTGGAATTGGGATTACCTCCTTTAGGAGCTGTTGTTTTGGCATTCTTCCTGACATACTCCAGCAGCTTTCCATTTTCGATCAGAACTTGCATCTCCTTCTTCAGAGCAATGCAATCATTTGTATCATGGCCGACGTCCTCATGATACCTACAAAATTTATTATTGCGCTCCTCCCTTGGCTTGTTGATAGCTGGTGGCTTTCTAAAATTGACTGTTCCTCTCGTTTTTTCATATATTGAAGCCACACTCTCAGTTAAATCTGCATAGTAATCCGGCCTCACCCACACATTCGACCTGGATCTATACTGCTGCTGGTTGTTAGAATTATGTTGATTATATCCCCCTTGATACGAGTTCGAGGCTCCTCGGTTAGAAACATTTTGATTGTTCTTCGGACGCGAGGTATTGTTGTTTGAGACGTTAGATTGTCCACTCCCCTTTTGAACAGTACTAGCACCTCCTCGAACCCTCATCGATTCTTCGACCTTAATCTGGTCCTCAACCTGAGCCATAAGAGCTCCAAAAGTTAGCGCCCTGCGCCTCGTTGTCTCATCGGCTAAATCCCCAGGCAACAGCCCCTGCCTGAACGCTGCCATAGCCACACTTTCCTCACAGTCATCTAGCTCAGCCTTTGTTGACACAAACCTCTTGGTATAATCCTTCAACTTCTCTCCCACAGCCTGCTTGCACTGTATTATCGTGTCCCCATTGGCTCTCATCTCCTTGCTTCCCACAAATTGTCTGCGAAAAGCAGTGTAGAAACTTCTAAAATTTGCAATTGATTCCTTAGGAATCTTATTAAACCATTTTAGCGCAGTTCCCTTAAACGTTTGAGAAAAAGCTCTACACACCAATCTATCATCATCTTCAAAATTAGTCATGTAGTTTTTAAATTGTTCTATGTGGTCATCGGGATCTTGAGTCCCATCGAACTTTTCAACTTTGGAAATATCAAACCGCCTCGGTAGCGGTACAGATCTGATCTCCCTGACCAGTGGTGAGTCCCTCCAATCAACCCCCTAGACGTACTGGTCCTCATTTCTCATCCCCACAGTTGCATACAGGCTGGACTCACCTTCATATTTCCGAGGCGAACACCTCCGAGGCGAGTATTTCCGAGGTGAGTATACTCGCCTCTCTTTCTTCTTCCTTCCATCCTTAAACGACTTAGCTGGCCGGAACTCACGCTCTGTTCCTCTTGAACGGCCTCGAGAACGTTCGTACCTTGGTGTCTCATCAGATTCAGAATCTTCAAATTCCTCCTCATCACTAGAATTTTCATACAGTCGCCTTTGTAACTTTTCCTTCCTCTTCTTTATCCCGCTATACTCTTTTTTTTGCTCAGACCGTGTCCTACGCAGCTCGTAGTGATCATCACCTTCATCCATCGACTGATCAGACTGATCATCATGATCACCTCCTGCTGTCTTAGACCTAAGCCTAGCACCGTTATTATCTCCTTTCTTTTTTACCAATTCGTCAAGCTCAGCCACCTTCCTAATCATTTCATTCATTTTTCCTTCAAAGTCAAATTGAACTGATTGAATTGGAACAGATTTACCTGCCTCTTGCAAATCGGATTTCAGCGTCTCTATCACCTTGCGAACAGATGGATTGTCACCTTCCTCTGGATTCATCTCCGAACAGCGAAAAATCAAACGAAATATGAAAATTCGAACGAAAAACTTAAAAAACGAGAACTCGAACGTTGATTTTTGATCTGTTGATCAAGGTATCCTCCCCCCTCTTTCTAGCGCCAATTTGGTGAGAAATTAAGTTGCAAAGAGTGAATTTAGAACAGAGAATCCACAGTGAGAATTTCCAAAAGTGAAAAGTACCTCTGAATATTTCATAGGTCAAAATAACTCTTTCAGCCTCTTTAAATAGGCCAGGTGAGTTAGTTAGAGAAAACGGTTACATATTGTTAAATTTACAACTTAACCCCTAGGTTCTTCCTAAAGTCTAATTTAATCCTATAATTACAGCATTTATCACTTTAGTCCCTAAAGAATACTTTTCCTTATCATGCTCAACAAGAAATTGATCAAGAAAAGTATTAAACTTAGATGTTATGGAATCTAATTGCTCATGTACACCGTACGTTGAAACCTCAATTTTCACATTGACATATATTTCATCTCGCAATCTTAACTTTGCAATTTCAGTTTCAATTTTGGCATCCAAACACATATTCTTAAAATCATCCCACATAGCTTCAGAAGTTGTAACTTTGGTTGTACAAGCTATTAATTCTTCTTTACACTACAACATGCAAGAGATTTATTCTTTACAATGTCAGCTTAGGATTTTAATTGAAGGTACAATAACCTTTCCCTCTCCCAGCTAACATTAAGATCTGCTTGCAATTGCTTTTCATTTTTAATTTTAGATTCAATAACCCTTTAAACCAGCTTGCCCCTCTTTGGATTGGAAATCACCGTTTGGAAGGGCCCCAACGTCCGACATATGAGTGGAAGGATAAACCTTGGCTTGATGAAATATGTTCAAATATTAATGATGAACTTCACATATAAAAATATACGATGACTATCATAAACGTCATGGGTAATAAAAAACAAACGAGAAAAGTGTATTACCTAAAATCCTAAGTTTAAATGATGATTTGTAAGTTTTAACGAAAAAATATGGATGATTGACAACTTTTGGATGCCAACGTGGCTAATTAAGTAACTATTGCAGGTATCTGACAAAAAGGAAAGAGAGAGGAGATGAAGTAGAAGTTCAAGCTGAAAATGTATCTGAGGAACATGAAACATTTGGGTACAACTTAATGCTACTCATATGGGGGAGATAACAATAAGTGTCACTAGAAGAGCACCCTTAGATAACTTAGAAGAATTATTAAGAGAAATGAAGGAAACAACCGGAGATACTAAAGAAGTAATAACACATAAGGGGATAACATTATCATTTTTCTCTAAATTAACTTGTCGGTCAATAGTTTTAATACCGAAGTATTATTCAGCCTTGTAAGCTTACCCATTAGATCTTTGGTACTCTAGGAAACCTTAAGAGTGGTTCCATTACCAACTTCCTTAGAAGCTGAGGTGGAAACCGCATTATCAGCAAAGAGATCTAACACTACAATAAACGCTCCATGAAATGGTTAAACACCGTGCTTTGATATGTTAGAATGTAAAATTATATCAAGATCTTAAGTGATAGATCATAAACTTTCTTTGGTAAGGGCCTTCTTACTTAAGGATTCAAAATCTACATTTAGAAGTTCCCCAACCATCATCTCCAAATCTTCCTCAAGCATATATACCTATTTCCGCTGCAGTTTTATCAAATATAACCAAAACATCGGTAATAATAAGAAACAAGAATCCTATGCTTAAAACATCAAATTCAATAAGTCCAACCAATAACTTTACAAATTTCATAGAACCATGATGAAGAAAGGAATAAACATGCACATAATCATCAACAACTCTTGTATTTTTTGAAATACTGAGGTGAAAATTTGGTAAAAAAATAGAAGAAGATACAAAAGTTGAAGTACCATACAACTACACTGTATAACACACGGTTACACACCTTCAGACTCAAAATTATATTCATTTTAAATAACTGCAAAATATAGTAAACCTCGCATAGAGTCTCTTAACGCTTACACCTTTTAAGGGGTGGCTATTCTTCCTCTTTATCGAATTCATTTACTTCAGCAATAGTAGAAAAATGATTTAAATATTACAAAAGAAAAATCATGGAAACACCAAAGGATTACTCAACAACATTTGAACAACTTAAGGATGTTTTTTTAAATATGTTCTTTTGTGTTACTATGGAGTTCCACTTGGGAATAATTTTTTCCTCATTCGGGATCCTTGAGTAACTTTTTCCCCATAGTCCTATTTTTGGAAGACTTAATGGTAAAAAATTTCTTCAAAAAATAGATGACATTAAAAATCTCCTTTAACATCTTGGCAATGCCATAATTTGGTCAGCAAATATTATTTAGGCACCAAAATAGAGGAACATGAATAAAATAACTTCTTAGTTTCTTCCATCATGGTGGCATACCTTGCATGCATATGCTTTGACATTATGTTATCAAAGGGAATATTGAGTACGAGATTTGAAAAACAAAAATAAAGTGAGAAAAAACTAAATAAATATAACGTTAAGGAAAAACAAGTTAATGAAATATATATTGACACTCAAAATTCCAAGAAAGATGAATAAAATTATAATTATTCTTGATTTTGGTAGCCTAATTACAACTAACAAAAATAAAACTATCATTCCAATCCTTCATTGAACTGGAAAGGTCAACAACAATCTGTGCCAATGCATCCATTTTAACAGAAAAGAAAAAGTTATTTCCCCCCCGTAAATGTAACAACATTCAAGAGAAACTGTTCATAGAAAAACATGAAAAATAACGTCTAGATATGATGGTAATCAAAAGTAACAAATACCAACATTGGAAATCACTTGGCTCACACAAATACGGTTGGTATAGAAGAACCTAAAAATATAAATTTTTAATGGAAGTAGAACAATGATCCATATGATAGTTGAAGAAAACAAACTCACCAAAAAAATATCAATATTTAATGGAAGTAGAACAATGATCCATATGATAGTTGAAGAAAAAAAACTCACCAGTAAAAATATCAAGAGGACTTTCCCTAACTTTTGGAAATCAGAGGTAAACATCAGAAGGTATGACCTAATCGTCAAAGTTTTGGTAACATTCAACTTTTGTCCATAATTAATATTACACATTAAGCATAACCTTTAAGCTTTGGTCAAACCATCATTCCCTGATTTTTTTTAATGAGACAAACTTCAGAATCATCTAAAATGTTGGATTTACAATTAAGAACTCATACTCTCGTGACTAACAAGGTTGATCGATCAAACTGTTCGATCTCTTTTTTCATGACCTCGACTTTTATAGAAATAAAAAAAGTTTGTTATAACAGAATCAACAAACTAACAAACTTGTGAAACTGTAAAGAACTAAAAAAGATTAAAAAACGAAGAAGAAATCTTAGGAAAAAGGTTAAAAAAAATAAAAGAATAAGGTATTTAAACCAAAACAAAGACTAAAATCAAACCAATGATCTTCTTTGAATCTATGACATATACCAACTCAAAAGATAAACGATATTGACCAAAGTAAAAGAAGGATCATGATTAAAGAAGTTGAAATGAACACACACGCACAACTACATAAAGAAGTTATCACCACATGTAAAGTCTTCTAATTGTGCAATTACATATGAAAATAGGAGTCTAGGGTTACCTCAAAACAAAATACAAATGTCACTGTCACACAAAATATTTCTCTCAAAATCATACTTCGCCCATCTTGGCAATATATGATTTAACAGATTAAGTATAAATATAAGTATTTATTTCTTGAACTGTACTCCAGTCTTCACCAAGGACTAGAGGTATACTTGAAAGATTACAATAAAAATAAATTATGAAATAATAAATTAATCTTTAAAAAAATAAAAAAAAATAAAAATACAGAAATTATACTCGTTACCTCATCCTTCGACAATAAATAAAAGGACTATCAAAATACTTATACAATAGACTAAAAAGAGAGAGAGAATATAATGCAACAGATAGAGCCGAGAAAAAGCATATGGCTACCCTCGCAAATGACCAAAAAAGTTATTTGAGTACTATTAACAAAAAATTGACACTTTTAAAATAAAATTCAAAAACCAAATGTCGGACAAAAAAGAAAGACTAGAATCAATATCCATTAAAAGATAAAATATGCTTCAAAAATTGATAGAGGCTTCAGAAAAGATAGTAGGTACCTTGACAAATACAAAGCCAAAAAACGATTTAGGTGACTATAAACATACTCTATACAATATTGAACTAGTATTTCTTTGTTACTCTCCTAAAAACTAAAGGCTACTGTATTGATAAATGTGCAATTAATACAACAAACATGTTGATCCATGAGCAACCCAAGCGACTTAGTTAAATATATAATTAATTTTAAATCGAAATAATTAAAAATAAATAAATCATTATATTCATGTATGAGAGATGTTTATGGTAACATGAGATCATTAATAAAACAACACATTCTATTCATTCTTACTTTTATTTCATAACCATCATCTTTCTTCCCAAAACTTCTCTATTTAACTCCAAGGATTTCGCCTCTACTTTCACGACTCAAAAATATTTATATTAATTAATATTTGAGATAAAATTATGTAATAAATTACATAAAAGTCAATAATATTTAATTATTATTTAGTTAATAACCTAATATACTGAATTATTATGAATAAAAAATAATATATATATATATATATATATATATTTGTTTATGTTTTTAAAATATAGATATACAAATGTATTTTGAATTTTTTATTATTTTTTAAAAGACAAATTTTTAATTGGAAACTCATTTATTTGTAGTTATTTAAAAAACAATTTTAAGAAATCAATTTGTTAGTTTGGTTTTCAAATTTTAATTATTATATTTAAATAATTTTTGATTCGTCTTTAATTTTAAATTTGTAACTAATTTTGAATTGATTTTAATATCAGATCAAGTTACCCATTGTTTTTTGATGGTGATGGTTAAATTTATTCAAATTGTAATCGCATATGGACTAGCTATTTGCTACAATTTATAAATCGTAAAATTCCATGTTTACTTCTTGAAGAAGTAGGGTTGATAAGCTTAGTTTGGTTTCAATTGATTCATTATCCATATTATCTTAAAACTACCAAAAAATCGTTTGTTAAGCAAAAATTTACAAGTTTTTTAGGAAATACAATTTTTTTTGTGATTCCCTGATTTAAGTTTTATGATTTAGTTTTTTGTGCTTTAGGTTTTTTTATTTAGATTTTATTCGATTTAAGTTACACAACTTTTGATTTTTGTTATAGATTTTTTTGTTAGTATCTTTTATGGGTTTTGGGGTGATATTAACATCGTTTTCTGTTGTTGATAAAATGATTGATATTTTGGAAGGAAGCCAACCATTCTATCCAAACATCAATTTTAAATTAGTAAATTTTTTAAAATGTTCTTTTTGGTTTCTGCATATGTCACGATAACAAACCATAGTTTCATTTTTAAATAGATCACTTTATTTTATTGTGGTAGTTCGTGAGTCCACATACTTGTTTTTTTGTTTTGAGTAAGTCGGCATGCGTTATTTTGTGGTTCTAGGATCATATGGTCAATGTACCCAAAGAAAAGAGTGATCAGTTTTTAATCATCTTGACACATATTTGTTCATCATACTAGCTTTTGGTTTTTTTATATGGATTTTGTTTAGTTCTTAGTCCCCTTAAACTAAACCTCGATAGTACAACTATTATTGTATGTTTCGTTATGAGATAAAAAAAATCCAATTTTTTTGACATATATAGCATGACTATAAAATATTGGTTATGGTCACATAAACTTAACACCAAACCTTTGAACTTTTGTGTTGATAGATTTAATTGATGATTTGTATTCCATGAAAATTGTTTTAATAATCAATTTAACTGCAAGCTAGATCTAAAAGCTATATATATCCAGGTAAATAATGTTGAATACTATCCGAAGGTCTCCGATAATTATTAGAATTGTATTTTGCTTTTCGTTGCAAGAAAAAAATGATTTTATATACTATTTAAGTGACATCCGCTTATTAGATAGGTAGTTTTTCGTGGTTCACTTAGTCTGTTTTTTTAAGCCAGATTTTATAATGTCCGCGTAAATATGCAGAGCTTTTTATCATAATAATATCATTAATGTAAAGTTATGCAATAATAATGTTTTTGCGTTGAGTTTTATGTTAACTAACAAAGTAGAGAAAAATAGTGAGTGAGAGAGTAGGATTTTGTAAAGATTTTTCACTGAATTCATTGATTATAAAAGCTGGTATTTAAATACAAGTTCATGGTTTAACAAACTATGGAATATTCAATATGTGTTACACATTTCTGCTCAAGATTATACTAAGTATTTGGATACAAAGATAGAATGTGAGTAGGTGTTTGGGCACATGAATAGCTCATGGGTCTTCTAGCTTGGGTCTTGTGAGGCTTTAGTGGTATCCTTAGAGTCCAGCAGATCAAGGCCCAAGGCCTGATTCTTTGACCCGATACACAAACCCATCTTGCGTTTTGCCTTAACCCTAGGACAGGTCTTTAGTTCAATGTTGTTTCTTCTTGTCTCCTGTTTCTCAAGGTAGTCACCGTCCATGGAAAATCTTACCAGCGGTGAGTGCTTGACATCCCCCCTCAAATGGAGCGGTGACTCCAGGAGCCCGAGTTTGTCACGTAGATAAGCAAATCGAGAGGTAGGTAGAGATTTGGTGAGGGAATCAACAATCTGGTATTGAGTGGGGACATAACGAATCTGGACAGTCCCTTTAAGAACCTGATCGCAAAGAAAATGCACATCAAACTCTATATGCTTGGTGCGAGCATGGAAGACAGGATTTGAAGCCAGTGCGCTCGCCTCTAGTTTCACACTACATGACAGAGGGAAGTATGAGGGGAGTTCAAATTTCAGTGAGCAACAATCAAATCCAGATCGATTCGGCAGACAGATTGGCAAGGGCTCTGTACTCGGACTCAGTGGACGATCGAGAGAAGACATTCTGCTTCTTAGAGGACCAGGAGATCAGTGTCTCTCCAAGGAATACCCAGTATGCCCCGGTGCTGCGTCGATCATCGGTGGAGGAAGCCCAATCGGCATCAGAGTATCCATGAAGTTGAAGGTGAAAGCAGGGCTTGATATGAAGTCCTAGCCATCGTGACCCAGATAAATAACATTGAACCCTCTTAAGACATTGCAGTGAGTAGTTGTAGGAGACTGCTGGTATTGGCTAAGTCGATTAACGACATAGGAAATATCGGGTCTGGTGTGTGTTAGGTACTGCAAAGCTCCTAAGAGGCTGCGATATTGTGTAGGTGAAGGAAGCTAAGAGCCATCAGTGGCTGAGAGAGCTATGCCAGGAGAAAGAGGAGTGGGGCAAGGCTTGGATAAAACAGCACCATGATTCACAAGTAAGTTTTCAACATAATTGTGCTGAGTGAGGTATATACCTGAAGAGTCACGATGAACCTCTATTCCTAAGAATAGAGAGAGTGACCCCATATCTTTGAGAGAGAACTTTGCATTAAGGTTGTGAGTAAATTGAGTGAGGCACGCTGCATCATTACCTGTGACCAGAATGTCATCAACATAAACCAAGATAAGTAGAACAGTAGTTGTAGTAACCAGGTAGAAGAGAGAACAGCCAGCTATCAAATTCTTGAACCCCCAAAGAATAAGAGTATCACGTAATTTAGAGAACCAAGCTCTAGGTGCCTGCTTTAGGCCATAAAGAGCCTTGTATAGCTTGCAAACATAGGTAGGCTGACTGATATCTTCAAAACCCTGAGGCTGTTGCATGTAAACAGTCTCTTGTAACTCCCCATTGAGAAATGCATTGTTGATATCAAGCTGCATGACTGACCAGTTCTTTGATACATCAATAGTCAGAATAAGCCTAACTGTAGAAGCCTTTACAATAGGGCTGAAAGTGTCATAGAAATCAACACCAGGGGCTTGATGGAACCCTTTGGCTACTAACCTGGCCTTGTAACGTTGAACAGACCCATCCATGGCATACTTGACTTTATAAACCATTTGCAGCCAACCACTGTAGAATAGGGTGGTAAGGGAACTAGAGACCAAGTGTTATTAGCCATTAGAGTATTGTATTCAGCATTCATAGCAGCCACCCAGTTAGGATTCCCTGCAGCCTTAGAAAAACTAGATGGTGCAAGCATGTCCCTGTTGGTAGTAGTAAGAGTTCCAATGTAGGGTAATTTAGTTTTATGAATTCCACTTTTGTTCCTTGTTTGCATGTTATGTGTGTTTGTAGGTTATGAAGGAGAAATATAGTGGTTTGTGGTGGGCAAGGGTAGATCAATGATAAATGTAGGTGTATGATTGGGTTAGGAATCAGTGTGTTGGTATGGATGAGTAGCAGTGTCTGAGTCTGTGAGTGAATGTGAGGGAATGTCTGTATGAATCCTAGATAGTGTGTTAGGTGGAGAGTGTGAGGGAGTGGCCTGATGTTCTGGCTGTGTGGCATACTAAGAAGTATGTTGCTCAGTTGAAAGATCAGAGGTGGAATTAGTACAAGTAGTTACTCTTTCAGAGACCATAGAACTAGACATAGGAGAAAGCCAGAGATTGACAGACTGACAAGAAGACTGACTGCTCTGAGGGTGTTGAAGAAACCCTGAAGTGAAGGGAAAGTCAGTCTCATTAAACACCATATTTCTAGACAAGTAGACTCTCCCTGTAGGACTTAAACACTTGTATCCTTTGTGATTGTGACTATAGCCTAGAAAGACACATTTAAGGGAATGAAATTGAAATTTGTGAGTTTGGTAAGGTCTTAGACAAGGGAAACAGGCACACCCAATTTTTTTTAGAACTAGGTAATTGGATTTTTCGTGAAATAGAGCTTCAAAGGGTGAGACATTGTTAAGGGTGGGGGTGGGTAATTTGTTAATGAGATATACACTTGTGTCAAAGGCTTCAACCCAGAATTTGTAAGGCATTTTAGACTGAGCAAGTAGGGTCAATCCAGTTTCCACAAGGTGCCTGTGTTTACGCTCAGCTCTTCCATTTTGAGCTGATGTGTAAGGACATGACCTTTGTAGTAGGATGCCATTCTCTTTAGCTAGGGTAGCCAGAGGTCTAAACTTTCCCGCCCAATCACTTTGAACTGTTTTGATTTTTCTCTCAAACTGATTTTCAACAAGAGCTTTAAAGACTTTAAACACTTCAAGGACCTGCCCTTTAGTTTTAATAGGGTAGACCCAAGAGTATCTAGAGAAATCATCAAGAAAAATAACATAATATCTAAACCCTTCAGTAGATATGATAGGAGCAGGCCCCCAAACATCAGTGTGAATAAGATCTACCATATTGCTAGCTTGAGAAGTAGATATACGATAAGAAAGACTGTGAGACTTGCCTAGCTGACAAGCCTCACATAAACTGCTCTCATTACTTGAAATAGTTTGGAGATTACAAGACTTGAGGACACTAGTTAAAACAGACCACTATGGATGGCCAAGCTTCCTATGCCATCCATCTTTGGAAAGCTTAGAGACATTAGAGGGACATACGCTAGCAGACTTTAACGAACCCTTAGACACACAGACTTGAGTACTGAAATTGACTGGATTGATAGGTAGGTTTCTAAAAAGAGTATCCATCTTGTATAATCCATCTTCACATCTCCCTTTGAGCAACACAGTCCCGGTTACCTTGTCCTTCACAAGACAAAACATTTTGTGAAATTCAACAAAAATATGATTATAATTAGTGAGTTGAGAGATAGACAGAAGATTTTTGTTGATTTTAGGAACATGAAGTATATGTTTGAGAATGATATGCTCTTTATGTAATGGAAAAAGAGAGGTTTCACCAATGTGAGAGATTGGAAGTCTCTCACCATTCCCAACTAGGACATGTTTAGTACCCGTGTAGTCATATTTCTGAGTCAGCTGACTGGTACTACCTGTAACGTGATGACTGGATCCACTGTCAGCATACCACACTCCCTCTGCTATTGTATCATATGCTGCAAGCAAAGCACTGTGATCACCTTCTGATTTAGGATGTTCTGAAGAGGTTGACCCCATAACTGATGGATCATCTCTATAGTAGCAAACAACAACAGAGTGACCATATCTGCTACAAATTTGGCAGATTGGTTTGTTTTGAGCAAACCTTCCACCTCTGGTTCTGTAAGAGCTGCCTCAACCTCTATAGTTAGGATTAAACCTTCCTCTGTAGTTTCTATTAAAATTTCTGTTTTGTCCAGAGTAGCCTCTTGGACTGGCATTACTGGCTTGTTGCTTTGTATCATTCCTTTGAGCATAGTTAGCACTTGATACACTAATTGTGGACATTGTGTTTTGCAGGTCATTGAGTTGTTATGACTTGCTTTCAAAGGTTATAAGGCTTGTCTGCAGATCAAGCCAAGAAAGACCATCTTTGTCAGCAAGGCTGACTACTATTGGTGCGTAGTCACCATCAAGACCTGCAAGGACCTGAGTTATGAGATCATCCATTGAGGTAAGGCACCCTGCAAGTATTAGGTTGTCAAATATCATTTTCATTCTGTTTTAAATAGTCAGACATAGTAGTAGTCCATTTACGAGTTCTCTGAAACTCTGCTTTGAAGTAGGTGACTCTGGCTCTTGTCTGTGAGCCATACAGTTTACCTGCTGCTTCCCATAGACCTTTGGAGGTCTCCTCTTCCATTAATTAAGCTGCTATCTCAGGGCTCATAGTGGAATACAGCCAACCAAGCAGTAGTTGGTCCTTTGAGATCCATTCTTCATAGTCTGGATTCTTAGACATATTGCCTTCACTGTCAGTAGAGAGTTTTGGAGGACAGACCTTCTCACCTGAGATGTAGCCACCTAGTTTGTTACCTTTGATCATGGGTAACATAACTGTTCTCCAAAGAAGATAGTTGCTTATGTCGAGTCTAATGTTGTTTGCATCGTTGATTGAATGCAGCTGAAGACTCCTTGGAGCAGCAGAAGAGTTGTTGGGAAGAATGGAGTCTTGTTATGCCATTTAACGGATCAGAATGGCTCTGATACCAAGTAGGGAAAAAGAGTGAGTGAGAGAGTAGGATTTTGTAAAGATTTTTCACTGAGTTCATTGATTGTAAAAGCTGGTATTTAAATACAAGTTCATGGTGTAACAAACTATGGAATATTCCATAGTTTGTTACACATTTCTGTTCAAGATTATACTAAGTGTTTGGATACAGGGATAGAATGTGAGTAGGTGTTTGGGCACATGAATAGCACATGGGTCTTCTAGCTTGGGTCTTTTGAGGATTTAGTGGTATCCTTAGAGTCCAGCAGATCAAGGTCCAAGGCCCGATTCTTCGACCCGATACACAAACCCATCGTGCGTTTTGCCTTAACCCTAGGACAGGTCTTTAGTTCAATGTTGTTTCTTCTTGTCTCCTGTTTCTCAAGACAATCATCGTCCATGGCACCTCTTGCCGGCATGAATGCTTGACAAACAATAACTTTTCTTATTCTCCATTTTAATATTTATCTCGATATATATAATGTTTTAAAAGAGTTTATTGCTGTTATCACATAAATATGAATACTACCACCTTTATATTTTCTTTTAAGAAGATGGTAAAACAAATAATTATTACATTAATGATATTTACGGTTTTTTTAATGTATAGATTATAAACTTTTTGTCATGGCTTCAAGTAAACAAATTATTCAATAACCATATCAAGTAAACAAATTATTCAATAACCTATCCATAGCTTAGAATAACAATTATATTTTTATTCTAATTTTATCTCTAGATTGCATAACAAGATAATGGACACTTAAGACAAAACAATAAAAACTTAGTTAAGACAAACAAGAAGTCGTAATTGGTCTATTTAAATATGTTAAACCCATCAATTTCTATTCTTCTTAAACCTTCATCTTGCAATAGTTTTTTCATTAGCATGTGTACAGTGTACTTATCAAAGTTATATATGTCAGGCAGATAATGATTACCACCTGGTTACTTCTAATTGAGAGCCAAACACAAGGACCAAACCATTTTATTTTGACATCCATACCATATGGAATCACATGGATATATTCATGTATAAAATTTTAAAACCGACGTGTGTAATGGTATAGATATATTCATGTATAATAAGAATTTAAAGATTTAAGCACAATAGAATATTCATTTTAATTATATTCATTTGTGTTTATAGCTTAAAAAATATATGTAATTTCAAAAGCTTGAAATCATGTTTAGATGACAATTTCTTGGAATTCTCTTGTATTTTTTGTAAGATTATTAAATATTGATTTATATCACTATTATTCCTATTACTATTAAATATGTTACTAAATATTCATGTTACTATTATCTTGTTACTATTCTAATAATAATAATAATTTTTTTTTTGTTACGTTACTACTATTTATATAAATATTAATCATGTATGTTATATTAATCTATTTAATATATTTATTATTATTATTAATGTTATCTATTATTTTTGTTATTAATCGTGTACAATTATTAATTCTATTACTATTTATGTTATTACTAATCATTTTTATTACTAAATATTGGTGTCACTGTTATCATTTTTTACGTTATGTTTGCGAGTTACGAGGGAAGTTATTTCTATGGCGGAACCAAAAATCCACACAAAGAAAAGCGGAAGTTTATAGAAAAATGTTTTAATTTTTTTTCATTCACCTAATAACTTTAACTAGTTTTTTTTATGGCTTGTTGAAAATGTTAAACTTTTTTTATCATGACATTTTTATTAACTAAAAAAATCAGAAATATTTATATTATATATCCTAGAAATATGTAAAATCAGAAGGCTTCATACTAGTTGATATCTTCGTACTTATATATCATTGATCATTTTCATACCTATTCGATGTGGGAATTTGGCCGCACCTAACAAATTCTACCATTTTTGCCTCTCCTTAGTTGACTTACATTTGCCCACTCTACTTAGGTTGTGTCAGGATTCACCGTCTGAGTCATGTAGCTTTACAATGGATCTATAAGCTCACTCTTATCAGAGTATACTGCCTTAGCGTCACTTCAATCAAGTCAGACCGTCTCGATACACTTCCATCTAGTCACTCCGCTTGATGAGCATGACTTGGTTCATCATCTTTGACATCCAAATTTTCATCCACATCACGTTTCGTCTGGGTATGAAGCTTACCAACTGTTGGATCCAAATAGTAGTATATCAACCACCCACAAGATCAACTTCAAAACAACCAAACAAATAAACAAAAAGCTCTATTCAACAATAATGATTTACCAATTTATTAACCGACTAAAACCACAAACCTAATCACGAAAAAATAATCAACGATAAAATAAATCAAGACACAAAAATTTTATATGGAAAAACCTCTTCGATGTGAAGAGTAAAAAACCACGAGACTTATGAAGAGTCCACCAAAAAAACTTTTATTATTACGATAAAGTTGTGGTACAAATATATCCAATTCAATATAATAAATATATAGAACCCACCAACAATTTTAAACATAATAAACTAGAAAAAAAAATCAAAAATGAAACATATTACAAAAACTATTCCATTATTCCAAAAGTGATTTTTTCCCGAACCGTGGCACAAAATCACAATACAAACGGTCATATTGAAAACTTAGATATCTTAAACATGCTATCCAAATTTCAAAAAACACCTACACCAGTTGCCCCTTGATCAAGCCTTTTTACCACGACTTTCTCCAAAAAAACTCCAATTGATCAAACCTTTTTACAATGTCTTTCTAAAAAAACTCCAAATATAATTGTTTTCCTATATTAATCTACTTTGGGGTAGGGGTCCCCCCCGCCCCTGGTTCCCTCTCCATGCCACATATTATCAACTTTATAATATCTAGCTTTAGTGGGGGTGCAAGAATCATTAATTCATATACATTTAGTGATATATGATAATCTAGGAAGCCAATAGAGAGAGCGCAAACCAAAAACTCAATATTATACTCCATTGTATTTTGATGTATAAAGCCATAATCAATTGTTATAATCAAACAATTTTCATTAACAGAAAGGAACAAGGCTTGAGTCAAACATTAACAATTTATATAGGTTACCAACACATATGCAATTGGATTTTAATAATCTAATGTTACTTTTAAAATTCAAGATAGTTCTCAAAACACTCAACTAATGGAAACCAAGAGACAACATATTTGAACGTCAATCAGATATAGGTATTAAGAATCTACTGAAATAATCGAACTATAGAATCCAAAACTAGACCCAGACCAGAGTAAAAGAAACTATATACTCCACATATATCCATATGAATCTGTTCAGTACACAAAATTTGGCCGAACGCATAGTTCTTCTTTCAACAACTACCCAAATAAAATGAAGTTTCAAATATATAACCTAACCTTTAATTCAGTACTGAAAACTAATTTAAATGCGTATTTATCGGAAAGATCCAATCTCATGTTCGAATTTCCCAAAAGTAGCTCTTGTTCCAAAGGATTATACAAGAAATTTGAAATACAAGTGTTATTGAACTCACAATTGTATAAAACATTATTATTCGAATGAACAATCACGATGACGGTAAAAAAGATAATACATGAAGCAAGAGGTTCCGTGCATGATACCATTAGGGCTGTCAAACAGATATTTCAGATACAGATCTGCCTATATCCGAATCCAAAATCCGAAATCGCTATCTGAATTCGAATTTGAATCCGATTTTTAAAAAATATTATATATATAAATTCGTATCTGACGGATATTATCTGGATACAGATAATATCTGAATCCGAATATCTAAATTTTCACTAACTTTTTTTGAACTATTTGCACTATTGGTTGGGCTACTTTTATAGGCACCTTAGTAGAAAGTCATATTCCCATTTCTGATATAGGATAAGGCTAAAAAAATATACTTATTTTGAAAAGCCACCATGTCATTTATAAAAAATTTGCTAGCAATTCTTTTATTCGATTCCGGCAAATCACATGATATTACAAACACCAAACTTCATAGTAATCATCCTTTTTTAAACTAATAATGACGAGTCTAGGTTTTATGGATTATGCTTTGAATGAATCTAACAGATGAACCCGATGTCAGTGAGAATTGTGGTTAACCTTTATACATTTTGGAGTATTAATGGGCGCTCCTAACTAATTCATGACTATTTCATTGGAAACTTACTAGGTAGGACTAGTGAGTTAATTTAAAGGAAATAAATAATTATGGGCTAGGCTAAACTAAGACCCAATTTTCTTATACTCAGACCCAAAATCTTAAATTTTTCCATTGAATGCTTAATTACGAAAATACCCTTACATATAAAAACCTTAACTTTTTCACCTACTTCCCTTCTACCTTCTACCTTCGACCTTCTCTCTCCCTCCTACTTCTCAATCTAGTATTTCTATGTATCATGTTTACTGATTTATTTTTAGTCCTTTCTTTTTTTTTCAATTCAAATTTGAAACTAATTTTTTTCCTTAATTATTTCAATGGAGCGGTATAAGTTCAACTGCAGCAAAAAATGAAACACAGGATAAAGCTATTTCGACAATGAAAAGCCTCCAAGAGAAAAAGATTTTGCAACTACAAACTAATATAACTTATAAGCAATCTTATTGACTAAAATAATCTAAATATAATTTGTTCTTTTTATAATTTCTTAATGAATAGTATAATTACAGGAAATAAAATAAACCACCTATTTAACATTTTCTTAGGTTGCAAATAATTATCAAAGCTCAAAACTTGTAAAAAATGAAAGAAGGTTTGGTGTCAATATATCCATTAATATATCATCCGACAGAGTCGATAATGTTTTATATGATGAATTTCAGGAGAAAACGGAAGCTTTGGCAAAGAGAGTTAGAAACTTAAAGAACATACCACTATCACCTTACCTCGATTATATGACAATGTCAAACTCAGTCCAATTCTATTTAATATACCAATATGTTACAACCTATATCCTTTTAAAAGTAAGTAAACATAAATTGATACTTAGAAACACTAGAATTATAATGTCAAACACTAGAATTTTAATATGTTACAGCATATAAAAACCTTGACGAAGTCGTGCGTCGTGTTTCGTGGATTGGGTACTTCGTGACACGTTTTCGTGCTTGGAAATACCGGATGCACGCATGTTCTAGCGTGTATCTGGTATTTCTAAGCATGAAAACGTGCCAAGAAGTACCCATTACATGAAACGCGACGCTTTTGCGTGCATCCGGTATTTCCAAGCATGAAAACGTGTGTGGAAATACCACGAACAAAAATATACCCAAAAATCATAAATGTATCCTACACTACTCCAAATCTATCAAATAACATGCCAAATCAAAGTTATTGGTCTAACTAAACATATACATGTATCCAAACATAAAAAACAACTATAATTAGAGGAAAATTCGATTTTTCTCTATGAATACTAGAGTCTAAATATCAATAAAACCACACATGAGTTTTTTTGTAAAAATACAATATGGTGTAGAGAATGCTCACCTTAACAAATATCCGCTATTGGATTTGAAAAATCTTGAGTTTTATAATTTGGTAGTTTTAGTATTTATATCGATGACAATTTTGTAAATAAGATTGGTCTCGTTATAGCCAATACGAGTCTCACTATAGCCAGATCTCGTTATAAAAAATACGAGTCTTAAATTAGCCTAGCCCAATAACTATAGCATGTAAATAGTAACAAATAAATGGGGCTTCTCAAGTGAAGTGTCACTCTTATCTATAGTGATCCTCTTGAGCCTTGGTGGCTATATTGGCCTAACATAAATAATATATCTTTTAGGGCCTTATTCTCACAACAATAATTACTAATTGGACCAATTCACTAGCCAATCTATAAATTTACCAAATTATCTTTTCTATCAGTAATCTTTTATTTTAAGAGAGCTTGTTAAAGTAAGAATTTATTGTTCAAGAGTGCTTCACTTTTCGGAGAATTGGTGCGGAGGTTGGCCCCTTTGGTAGGTGAAATACTGGATAATGGCAAGTAAATAACTTGCTTTTGTTTAAAAAGAAATAGTTTTACCAAATTATATCGTGTTGGTTCTTGTATTTTTTTCAGTTGAGACCGACGAATGTTGGTAAAAAGGAGGCTGAGGGAGTTTGGGAAATTGGAAAACCCAAATATTTTTACATGAATCGTATCTTTTAACTCGCCAACTGCCCGAATACAATGTGTCAACCCTTGAGCCAAGCTACGAATCCTGGCGTACGTAGGTCGTTTTGTCTTTCACAACGCTTAATATTTTATTGTTCAAGAGTGCTTCGCTTATGGGGTCTAATCATTAGGGTTGGAGGCCTAAACTGAACTTGGCCTATTTTTTTTACTGTAAATTAGTGTTATAGTTGTTTTAAAATTTGCATAGTATTAACGCCTTATTCACCTTTTTCGGCGAACCCCCACACCCTATCAGTCCCAACCCATCAAATAGCGGATTGTAGGTACCTCGAATTGAACCTTTACCATCTGCTATAAGGTAGTGGTTTTTAATTAGATGTTAAAGTCAAAGTTCTTTGAAAGCTTTACTTGCCTCCGAGATGATCCCGTAGGTCGAGGTTGAGGTCTAATTATGTAGACCAAGTGCACCGTCCAAATGCTGGCGATGACGTTTAACCTAATCGAGGTGAACTTGCACATCAACTTGCTCTAACATAGCACCGAAGGTCCCAAACTTCTGATTCAAGACCCCATCGGTCATATGGGACCTTGCAAGAATCCCCTGCTTGAAAGACGCGATAACTTCATCTTCGCAAGGATCCTTACTGTTATTCTTGGTGCACATAAAAATATGTGTTTAGTCCTTCACAATTTTCCTATTACACTGATTGGAAAGTATTTTATGACCCCTTATAACCTTCCCCTCATCAAAATGGCGTGTATAAGTGCTTGTGATATTTTGAAGCTTGCAATAGACCTCGAGGCTAACCGGTCCAACCAGGCTAAAAAATTACCTCAAAGGGTCATCGAGAATACACGACACCACAAACGATTATTGTTGAGAAAACTCTCCATTACCCATGTAAAAAGCTCAATATGTCACTCCAGGTAATCAGACCCGTTGAAACTCTCCAACTTTCTAGCGTCGAAGCTTTGTGGTTGTTCAAATTCCATATATCCAAATACTAAATGCTATACTAACCTTCTATAGAAAAATATGTGATAAGCCTCCTCCAAAGCTTCTTTGGGAACTAAATAGGGGTTCTCACAACAACCCAAACTTGGGTTGCCGTACGCATGATCTTGCCTTGGGGTTTTCCTCCAATGTTGGGTTTGAATCCAATCCAGTTTTGATAGAATATTCTCCCACTTTCTGGGATAAGTGTAGTGAGCATCTCACATGCTTCCCGCCTCCTTCACTGCTCATTACCCAGGGGTCTTGGTTGTGTCCCGAGATTTTTGGTGAGAGTTTTACTTGATTGGGCTCCAACTTCGCCCTAAGTCCCACTGTTGACTATTAGAGAAGTAATGTTTCTCGTCCTCACTTTTGAAATCCGACATACTCTGAGCTCATCCTCAGAATTTATTTTATGAGGAGTTTCAAGAATGGTCTTATCTATCGAGTGTGAAGGATTCGTATGCTCCATCTTTAATAGTCTCATTTTTGATACCTCGATGCGGACCTCCGATCTTGCCCATGGTTACCCGAGTCACATTCCTTGCCAGTGTGCGGACAATCTAGCCACTCGAGTAACATTCACCAAGAAGTTCTTATGCGTTTGCAACTTGGAGCTTGGCATGCAAGTAATAATTTTCGTCCATTTAGTGGAGCTGAAGTAAAAAGACCAAATGAACCTTGCGACATAGCCTTTTGTAGCAAAAATGGTAAGATGTGTTACTAGATATTCCTTGATTAGTCATCCTACTGAAGATCGCTCCGGAAGCAAATGGATAGTTTAGTTTTGAAAGTGTCTTTAATATACCAGCTGGAAGAAAGATTCCACTATGGTTGCAACTCATGAACCTAGGTTTTATGTGTTGTGCTTCAGATGACTCTAGCTGATCAATATGAAGTCGGTGAGAATTGTCTTGGTTAACCTTCACATTTCAAAGTATCAAAGGGTACTTCTAATTAATACATGGCCAACTCACCAGAAACATAATATCTAGTACTAGAGAGTTAATATAGAGAGATAAATTAGTGATAACATGTAAATAGTAAAAAATGAAGAAGATCTCTCAAATGACGTGACCACTCTTATTTATAGCAACCTTTTTTACCATTGGTATATCTATTGGCTCAAAATACATAAATAACCCTCTTGGGGCCATTTTTATTTATAAAAATAACTATTAATTGGACTGTTTCACTAGCGGTTTATAAATTTACCAAATTACTCATCATCATCAATTGACATTGATATATTAACTCATGAGACATCTAAAATAATTTGTACTACTTCTGCTCCATCAATGCATGAGTCAGCTTCTTCTTCTAGTGAAACAATAGTTTCTCTACCTCTCAGGAGATTTACTCATACAAATAAGTATACCAAACCACCACATTTTGCTTATTCATCTTAATCAGTTATGTTTGTTTATTTAATAACACATAATACATGATTTATATAAAACTCAGTCTTTTAAAAAAGTTGTTTGTGATATGCGTTGGAAATATCAAACCATACCAGATAATACAGATAATCTAAATTTTTTAAAAGAGTGAGTTTTATATAAATCATGTATTATTTGTTATTAAAGAAACATTTGTTTCAAGATCTGATTGAATACATTTAAAAACGTTGTTTGTGATATGCGTTGGAAATATCAAACCATACAAGATTTTCTTTAATTTACAAACCAAATTTGCATTTTATTTTCTTACAAAACCATGTGTTGCACCATATAAATGTCTTCCTTCAGATCACCATGAATGAATGTGGTATTCATATCTAAGTACTCAAGACATAAACCTTTTACAACCATAATTCCCCAAACCAATATGATTGTATTTAGCTTCACAAATGGAAATAAAATATCAGTCTAGTCTATGATAAGTGTCGTAGGAATATGAGAAATTATAAGTATTATTTAGAGTGATTCATAGAGAAAATATAGTTAAACTTTATAGAGAGAGAAAGTAATTAAAAACTCTTGTAAGTCAAAATGTCAATCAGTCTTATTTCCAAAGTCTACCCACTATTTATAGGCATGAGTGGTTGTAAGTAACAGATTCAGTTACAGGTTATGATATCTCACCCTACTTCTATACTTAGTATAAATATATTTACAATAAACTTAAGTCTCGGTGTAACATTCCTCTCATAGATTATCCTCATCAAACAATATAAAAGTTGTAACATTCCTTCTATAAAAATGAGTGGAAATTTTGCCTCCTAATTGAGTTGCCAAACTTACTACGTATCTTTTATAGAAAGGTTGGTGTTTCAAGACATAGTATCTCCCCCAAAAATAGCTAGATATTCAACCCAAACTATTTTCCGATTTGCGTATGAATCTAAGTACTCCGAAGCCGCATCGAAGCCTTCCTGCTTCTCCAACTTCGAATCCACAGTGTATTTTCCTGCTTTGAAGGTGCGTTCACGACATGCTGCGCATACGTGCTCGGATTATTCTGACCACTACCCTGTCTTTTAACAAAATTCGTTAACTTTCCATTCTCTATCAAAATCTGAATCTCTTTCTTCAAAGTTATACAATCCGCAATGTCATGCCCCACGTCACTATTGGTTATTTTGAGCTGAGGGTAATTTTTCAAGTGTTTTGAAAAGTTTAGAGTGTATTAAATGTTTTTAATGTGAAGTAGGGAGAGATTTGAGCTGCCTGGTTGTATTAAATGTTCATTAACCTCATTAATGAAAGTAGTTGGGGTATTTATACCTTTAATTATGGACCCATGGGCTTTCGGGTCAATGTATGAAGCCGAGTCAAGTTTAAAGACCCATTTACTTATTAAGCTGATTAGCACAAAACTTAGTCAAAAGATGTTTAGTCATTCTTTACTTTTGTCCTGTCCGGATAATTTAGTGGCAAGTTTATATCTGAATTGCCCTTGTCCAGAAACCTCAGTAGGCAGTGGTTAAGTTATCCAGATTCATCAATTATGGTACTACCAAAACTTATTAATCCGCTCCTCCCTAGGCCTATTTACCGGGGTTGGTTTTCTAAAGCTAACATGGTTATTTCCTCTTTCAAAGATTGTTGGCACATTCTCAGTTAACTCCGCACGATATTTCTAGGCTTATCCATTGGTTTGACTTCACCCGATGTGGTTAATAGTTAGAATGCTGGGATGATCCTGTTTGAGGAGGTAGATTGGTATTCACCCTTAGACGAGATGGTACGTGGGAATCCGAACTACTTCCCTGATATCCTTGGCGAACGTGAACTTGTCTTGAATTTCTCTGAGTTGAACCCGACCCAATCCAAACTCTTATCGATTATTCTACTTTAATTTGCTTATCAACATGAGTCATTAAAGCCCCAAAAGTCAACGCCCTTATCCTCGTATTTTCGTTTGCTAAATCACCAGGAAGCAACCCTTGCCTAAAGGTTTCCATAGAAACTTTCTATTCATAATCTTCAAACTCAGTCTTTGTTAATACAAAACGTCTTATGTAATCTTTCAACTTCTCTCCTACAACTTGTTTACATTGAATTATGATATCACCATTAGCTCACATCTCTTTGTTTCCCACGAATTGTCTTCAGAATGCAGTATAAAAAACTCCAAAGCTGGTTATAGATTCCCTTGGAATTCTATTATACCATTTTAAAGCGGTGTCGTTAAAATTTTATGAGAATGCTCTACACACCAACTTATCATCATCATGAATTCTTAAATTTCTCAATATGATCATCATGATCATATGTACCATCAATTTTTTTGACCTTCAAAATATTAAAGCGCCTCAGAATATGTCTTGATCTAATCTCAGAGGACAAATGAGTATTTGTCCAATCTACTCCCTACATGTATTGACTGGATCCGGTCGTTCCCATAATTGCATATAAATTTTGATTCGCAATATTAACATACTGGTTAGATGTGTTACCTTCGAACAAAGGAATGTCCTTCATATATCCACACCTTATCGTCTCTTTTGGATTTGTGCTCTCTTCGAGATTTCTGAGGCCAATTATCCTCTCTCCTCGAAGAGTGCCAATCCTTTTCCTACCTAAACCAATCATGTTCAGAATTTGACGCAGGATAGCCACTTGCATTGATTGGAATATACCAATGTTATCTTTATTTTCCTTTCGAAAAGAATAATAATTTATGTCTGATTGAAAATGTCACTTTGCACCTTGTGAGCAGTATGAGACTCATCAGATAAATTTTCCATTTCATTTTTCTCATCTACTCGCCGTACCTCAGATCACCCTCTATTAGACTGAACCTACAACTCTATTCGATCAAGTTGATCGTTCAAACAGTTATTCTTATTTATAGTTGATTCATCTGATCCTCCACGTTAGATTATTCATATTGTTTATTTCTCTGAATTTCATCTTGGTTTTCTTCTCTAACTAAGCCTAAATCAAGCACTTCATTTTCCATCAAGACTGTGGGACCGGTTATGATTTCAAGATCCATCGTAATTCAATCATAAATTCTTGTGGGTTTGGATTTCTTATATATGTACCTTATATTCTCCCATTGTGGTCGCCAACGATAAATGTCGTAGGAATATGAGAAATTATAAGTATTATTTAGAGTAATTCATAGATAAAATATAGTTCAAATTTCTAGAGAAAGAAAGTAATCAAGAACTCTTGTAAGTCAAAATATCAATCAGTTTTATTTCCAAAATCCACCCACTATTTATAAGCATATGAGGTTATAAGTAACAAGTTGAGTTACTAGTTATCTCACCATACTTCTATACTTAGTATAAACACATTTACAACAAATTACACTCGCATCCCCTGATATTTACATTATGTATTAAATCTATCATTTAACTATAAACTACTCACATTACAATATTTTAATAATTGCTTTCACTCCTCAATTATTTATATCCTTATTAGTCTACACCTTTATTTTGTTGAATTCCTTCACAACAAGCCTAGCCTTGTAACCTGTAATTCATCATACTCTTCTTTGACTTTATACACTCATTTGTTATGAAAATCACGTTTTGTTTTTGGTAGCTTAGTTAAGTGTCAAGTCTGATTCTTGATCAAATAGTCAATCTCATCTTTTATAGCTAACCTCCACTTGCTCGAATTATCAATTTTCAAAGCTTCAACATAATTTCGAAGCTCACTTTGATATGATAAAAAATGTGATGAATATAGGCTAAAGAACGATCTTCTGCCTTGGGTATTGTACTACTTATTCTAAGAGCGTAAACTGAAATACTAGGGTGTGAAGAATCTAGATTATCCTACTTGATCTCATGAACTTCATTATCCTCGTTTCGGACAACTTTGTCATGTAAAATTGACCAAATGGTCTATGAAGGTAGAGGATTACGATATTAAGTTAACAAAAATCAATGCCCAAGGCCTAGAATACTTCTTACCCAAGTTCTACTCCAAATGACCAACACCTATAAATGAGTTATCAAAATAAACTTGGAAGGTTTATACAAACGATTGAATAAATAACCAAGGCTAGAGAGCAGGCATGCAACTCATCTCACCAACGAATGATATTCTGAATCAATAAATCAAACTTGGATTTCTTGTAACTAATAATAAGAGGAATTATGAACTTGAAAATTTGGCCTATAAAGGGCTAAAATTTATGGGGTCGAACAAGTTTATCTACTTAGTAATTCTCATCTTGAAAGTACCACCGTCTTTGTTTTTTCAAAGTGAACAAAACTAGATCCATTGATGTTATTTTTATTTATTTTTTAAGCAATCGCCATTAACATGGAAGCTCACATTAGAGTTTTGTACATTTTTAACTGTGCGAGTTTATAAATATTAAACATGAGAGTTATTCATTATATAATCCAACCATGAGAATTCTTCACTAGATCCTTATGGTTCCAACCATGAGAGTTCTGTAAAATTTTAACCATGCGAGTCTGTAGATTATTAGACATGAGACTTTTTTCATTATAATTCAATAATGAGAGTTCTTCATTAGATCCTTATGAGTTCTCTTAATTTTTAAGCATAAGAGTTCTGTATATTTTTTTAACTATGTGAGTTTATTGAATATTAAACATGAAAGTTTTTCATTATAATATAATCGTGCGAGTTCTCGTATATTAAACCATTCGATTTTAATCATGATAGTTCTGTACATTTTTAACTATGCGAGTTTATTGAATATCAAACATGAGAGTTCTTCATTAAGATCCAACCGTACGCGTTTTTCGTATGTCTTAGCACAATACAACCATGCGAGTTCTTCTTAAAATAGCTAAAGAAGATACAAGTTTAATGTATTTCAAAAGGATAAAAATGTGAGTTTATTGTTACTTTGAGATGCACGTTAATATAAAATCAAAAATTGAGTCTCGTATGGTTGGTTATACATGGTCTCGCATATTATGGACACAAAAAATATATATTAATTTTATTATTATTAATTGATATGTTTTGATTTGTCTTAAAAAAACAAATTCGTTGGTATTTTTAATTTTTTTAATATTTTTTCAAAGGGAACCCGCAGTCAGTCAGTGGCGGATCTACGTTGGGGCCCGGGGGCGTAGGCCCCCCCTTACCTAAAATATACCTTTTATATTTTTTTTAAGATAATAATATAATATTAAAATAAAAGTTATACGCCCCCTTACCTAAATTATACGCCCTCCTACCTAAAATATATATTTTATATAAATAATATTTAAGTAAAAATTTAAGAAAATAATTGTTTTTTAGGAATGTTATAAATTTAAAGTAAAATTTTAATTTAAAAATTATTATGTTAACTATTTTTAATAAACTTTTTAATTAAAAGTCTCAGGCGTTAAAAATTTTAATTTAAAAAATCTTGGATTATGGCTATTTTTAAGGAAAAATTTAAGTAAAAAATCTTAAATTTTAAAAGAAAATTTTAAGTTGGTATTTATAAATGGTTGGATGTAGCCTCGGACATCTCAATCTCTAGAATATTAGAACTCTTGATTGATTTTGTAAGTATTCTCATTCTTTTTTCGATAATATGTTTTGATTTTATATTCGTTCAATCTTTCTATTTCTAATTAATTATGTTTTATCTCTTACTTTGATTTAGAAAAAGATAATGAATTGCTGCTTATGAACGAGAGAGACGATATTTAAATCAAAGAAAAGGGGAAAAAGGAAGAACACGATCCGAAGGAAGAACACGATACGTCCCAATTTATTTTTTCAAGGTATGTATGTTTTTTTTTTTGTTTTTTTTTAAATATTATTATTATTTTGATCTTAAAACACTTGATAATCAATATTTTTTTCTGATCTTGTGGTCACTTAGGAAAGTAAAAATAGATTTACATAGTTTTAGATTGCAAAGTTTTATTTACTGAAATTATTTTTTATAAAGTAATTGATTTGAATTTTTAATCTATTTAAAGACAATATATATGGAAATATTTGTTATTTTTTAAAATAAAATTATATATTTATATTATAAATATCTTTTATATAACCAAATTTTATTTATTTTCATCTATTTTTCAAAAATATATTTTTTTATAACAAATTTTATTTATTTTATGTAAATTTTAAAATATCTTTTTAAAATATTAAATTTGGTTTTGATATATTTTATTTTATTTTATATATCTTTTAAAAATAATATATATTAAGATACATTAAAATTTATTGATGTAATAATAACATATTCTAATAAGATATTTTTATTTGTAGACTTATAATGGAGCGTTATTTTGCTAAAAACCCGTTCTTCTAGCTCGAGTAATAATAATAATAATATGATTCATCATAATCTGATTGCCTCTATATCAAGACCTAATGAAGATAGTGTAGAATTTCATTTGAATGAAGATATAGTGAGTGATCCGGGACTACGCCAACTTATTGAAAATCCTGATATTACTGTTAGAGATAAAATTCGACGAGAATTCATATCAAAAGGACCTTGCCAATCAAAAAATCATATTTTCCGCAAAACACAATTTGAGAAAAATAACCGAAGTTTTCAAGTTACATGGTTCGAAAAATATCAATGGTTGGAATACAGTGTGCATACGGATGCGACATTTTGTTTAGCCCCCCCTTACTTCAATTCCTAGATCCGCCACTGGCAGTCACTGCTCAGAGTGCAATGAGTGCGCACAGGGTAAACCCTCAATCTGACGCAATAGCTTGCAAACCAACGTCAGAAGGTAAACCACACAAGGTGACAGGCTCAGCGGAGAAAGCGTATGTAGAGAGACTCGAACTCATGACATTTGGTCACAAGCATACCTTACTTAACCAACTCGGTTACCCCCCTAGGGGCTATTTTTCTCAATTTATTAAGTCTAACTTAGGTTTTGGGCATGAACGAAAAACAGATATGACTAGCAATAAAAATGAAAAATTTATTAAGTTTTTTCATCAAATTTATTAACAATCCCATGTGACATGTAATTTTATTTTATATTTCAAGGTCGATTACCATTTAAGATCTAACTAAAAATTCATTTAAATTCTAATATCCGGAAAAATACAAATTACTAATATTTACTTGGGTCATATGTTTTACCAAAAACACGTTCATATATAATAGTTCATATATAATAAAATTAAATACATGTATATTTTTATTATTTTTGTAATTTAAATTTTTAGAAGTCCGTATCTTTTAAACCATATTTCATATTTTTTTTGAAAAATATAGTTTGTTTTATTTTTAAAACGAACAAAACTAGATCCATGAATGATATTATTTGATATTTTTTGCGAGCAAGTCAGTCATATGGTTGTATTTTGCATTTTCGTTTTTGGTTTTGAATTTCACACGTGAACAATTTTTTTCCCGAATTTAACACCGATTTCGCATTTCACCTATAATTTTATCCATGTTTTATATTTCTTATTTTCGTTTAACATTTGTCTTGTATTTTGTATTTAGGAAAGAATAATACATATTTTAAAATTTAATACTGATTTTTCATTTTGAATTTCATTTTATCATGGTTATATGTTTTATATTTTCATTTAACAATGGTTTCATATTTCGCACTTACGTAAAAAAAATCAAATTTAACATTGATTTTATTTTTGGAATCATATCATGGTTTCACATTTCACTTGAAAAAAGAGAGTCAAATTTAACATCGATTTTGCATTATATTTTACCATGATTTCACATTTCATTTAATTTTGGTTTTGCATTTTTCATTTAGACAAACAATATTAATAATTCAAATTTAACTATAGTCTCAAACTCAGGTAGTTTATTTTCATAATTTATAAATTATGTATTTTTTTATGAAGATAAAATCTATGCCGATTTAAGTTCCTTTAATATATCATCAATTTCATTGGTTATACTTATTCAAATCTACGAAAGGATTAAAGAATACAAAGCAAGAAGATTTCAATTAAAAGAAGAGAATAAGGGTCTATAAAATAATAGCATAACAACTTATTATAAGACACTAATTTCTCAGTTTTAATTCAACTTATTTAGCCTCTTTAGAACATTTGGACGCAAAAGTAGAAGCAATCCACTGCTGATTAACTAAGTTTTCACACACTAATGTAAAAAACTGTTACAATCTTCAAGAATGCTCCAAGATTTGAAGCCCTACTCTAAAATTCTCTCATCTTGAATCTCCTCATATCTCTCGATGAATGTTGAGAGTTCTTCAGCACATCAGCGAGCTGCTGATTATCAGGAGAGCTTCCCGGCATTTTTCTCGCAATCGGAACAACTAAATATCAGGGAAAAACCAGTTTTTGAGCTTGCCATCAGCAAGAGGTGTCAACATCTAAAAGTTCATATGATGACTTATTTAAGAACAATGTCGAGAAGATAGCCCATAAAAATGTTATCAGAAAACTCAAAAATGATAATGCTGAGATCAGATTTGATCCAGAAGATTTGGTATTATTAAAACAAAGGTCGAAATATACGTTGGTTGGTAAGTTCACTACATTGAGACTCAGCTATGCAATTGTTGTGACATTCTTGGATACATTCAGATTTCAAGGAGAGTGCAATGTCTCAATTTGGGATTTTAGACATATATTCATTGAACTTTCTCTTAAAGAAGACCTCATAAAGCTATGGAAAATAAACGTCTGGCAAATCGGGGGGGAAATGATGCGATTGCTGGAATGGTCTCCCAATTTCAAATCTAGTATTGAAAACCCAGCTACGACGGTGTACATTGATCTTCCTAATATGCCAGATTTTATGTACTGTGAGGAAACTATAACGAAGATTGCTAAAACTTTGGGGAATCCCTTAAGTGTGTGTGTACCATCTAGAAACAGGGCCAAGACTAATTACAACATGATATGGGTAGTTCTGGATGTTTCAAAGGAATTACCTAAAAAGATAAAGATTAATTTTGGTTCCTACTCCTACTCGCAAGAATTTGTGTACAACAAGTATCATAGCTATTGTTCTGAATGTACTCACCCGGGCCATTCTTTGAGTGAATGCAAGAAGACTATCCAGAGGGCTTCTTATGAGAAGGCTAGATCCTCTAACACACAGCTGCTTGATCCTTTGATTCCACCGTTTCAAAATTGAGATAAAAGAAAATAAAATAAAATCAGTAATAATTAATGAAAAATAAGTTACTGAGGAAGCTATTTTGGGAAAAGATGTACTTGGAAATACACCAGTTGGTGTGGAGTCAGACGAAATAATTGGGTCTCTCCATTTGCTTGACTTTGCTCCTATCAACCAGGGTGAATCCTCTGATAGCTTGTCTCTAAATTGTCTTTTAGAAAGAGGTTCCCCAATAAATGAATCTACAGGAAGCCTCCCATAATCTCATGTAAAGAAGCTTAGAAGTGATAAGAAGGTTGAATTGAAAAAGAATAAGAAAGCCAGAATTCTAAACACAAAGGGAATCATCTCATTAAAAGCTTTGCAGCATAAATATGTTGCAAAGAACAGTAAAATCTATAAATGACTATTGCAATCTTTAGTTGGAATGCTTGGGGCATTGGCAACAAGGATACTCAAGCCAAGTTAAGATCAACTAAGAGAGCCAAGGAAATAAGCTTTCTTGCTATTCAAGAACCCATGGTATGTGCTTCTGATCTACCTTCTATTTCTGTCAAGCTTGAGTTTCATAATTTTACAGGTAACTATAGCAACAAGGTTTGGGTGATGTGGAGCAATGATTTTGTGATGGAGGTCTTGGTTAATGAAGATCAGTTTGTGCATCTTAAAGTTAAGAATTGTTTAGATGCTAAAGAGTTTCTAGTAACTGTAATATATGCAAAATGTACTACAAGCTTAAGGGGTCAACTCTGGGATAGGTTGAGAAAGATTGAAACTAAAGACATGAATTGGATTCTGTTTGAGGATTTCAACACCATTGCAAGGCCTGAGGAACAGATTTATTGTACTACAAGTGCTACTGCTAGTATGGATGATTTCAATAGCTTTATGTTTGACTACAATCTAGTGGATATGATGTTCTATGGTAATAAATTCACGTGTTCTAACGGAAGGCAATGACGTAGACTTGACAAGGTTTTGGCTAACGACAAATGGATCAGTAGTGTTGTTGACACTACTGTTTTTCACCTACCTAAAACGTGTTCCGACCATTCTCCGTTAGTTATCAATATAGCCAATTCTACACCTAAAAGAAAGTCTAACTTCCAATTTCTTAATATGTGGTGTTTGCATGATGATTTCTACAATTTAGTAGAGAAGAGCTGGGCAGTGGACTACTCTGGTTCTCATATGTTTAAGTTCTGGTTTAAACTTAAACACTTAAAGGCTATCCTAAAGGTTTGGAACAGGAATGTCTTTGGCAATGTGTTTGACTCCATAAGAGTCAAGAAGAGGAAATCAATGACCTTGAAACTAAAAGCCTTCTATCTAATTCTATGGAAGATAAGGATGCTTTGAAAAAAGCTAAAGAAAATCATATTGTTCTTTTCCAAAGAGAAGAAGAATTCTGGATTCAGAAGTCTCATATAAAATGGTCTAAGGATGGGGATAGAAACTCTGCATTTTTTCACAATTATGTGAAAATAAACCAAAGGAAATCAACAATCTCTTGTGTATGGGCTGATAACAGATGGTTGGAGGATGAGGATTCTATTGGTCAGTCTGTTATGTCTCATTTCAAGGAGCTAATTTCTGAGTGTCCTAACCCTTGGTATCCTAATATCCTTAGACTATATCCCTAAGTTGGTAACTAATGAGGAAAATGATATGCTAATGGCATTACCTATGGAGAATGAAATTTTATGAGGTTATCAAATAACTGGATTCTAACGTGGCTGCAGGCCCTGATATGTTTAACGGTAAGTTCTATATGTACTGTGGGACAATCATCAAATATGACCTCTGTAATGCTATTAGGGAATTCTAATATGAGGGAAAGTTTCCTATGTGAATCTATGGTACGATGTTGCTTAATTCCTAATAGGAATGCTCCTAAAAGGTGGTCTGATTTCAGGCCTATCAGCTTGACTACTCTTCTAAGTAGGATTATTTCTAAAACTATCAACAATAGGCTCTCTTCTATCCTACCTAAGCTTATTTCAGTTGATCAAGGGGTGTTTGTCAAGGGTAGGAGTATCCATGATAATATCATGGTGGCTGAAGAATTGGCTGTGGATTTACCTAACAAGGTCAGGGGAGGTAACATCATGATAAAGCTTGATATGGATAAGGCGTTTGATCGAATTAATCATACTTTTATCCTAAGTGTTCTTGCTAAGTTTGGATTCAGAGATAATTTTCTCAATCTTATCAAAATAAATATGGTCAACTTCCACTTTTCAGTGGTTGTTAATCTCGTTTCTAAAGGGTTTTTTAGGTCCAACAAAGGCCTCAGACAAGGTGACCCATTGTCACCCAGTCTATTTATAATTGACCAAGAATACTTAATAAGAGGATTCCTACTGTAAAATACAAGGTGAGAGGGAATGTGCACTTATCAAGCCTATGTTTTGCTGATGATATTCTTTTGTTCTGCAATGGGTCCTCAAATGCTGTAAACAAGATAATGAGGTAGGTTAGTCAATACGAGGAGGTTTCTGGTCAGATTGTTAACAAAGGGAAATCTATAGTCATTATCTTTGCTAGAAGATCCACCAGCTATGTTAGAAACTTAGAGAATCTTCTGGGTTTCAAGCAGAGCAGGCTTTCCTTCAAGTACCTGGGTGCTGTTATTGGCAACAAAAATAGCATAGAAATTTTGAGGATCTCATTGCAAAAACAGTCAACAAAATGAGTGAATGGGACCATAGAAATCTTTCTTTTGGGGGCATACTGATTCTTGTTCAGTCAGTTTTAATTAGTTATCCTATCTTTGTGGCCCAAAACAATGAAATTCTTAAATCGATTACAAAGAAACTTGGGGCTCTTTATAACAAATTTATGTGGTAATCTAAAGCTGAGAAGGCCACAACCGTATGGTGTAAATGGTCTGGATTGTGCAAGAGTTACGAGGAGGGAAATCTGAATCTACGAAGAATAAATGACATGGTTGAAGTGTTTTCCTACAAATTGTGGTACAACTTGAGGAATAATGAATCAACCTGGGCCAACTTGATGAAATCTATATACTTTAACAATAGTCATCCGCTCACTGTATTGCTAAATCTTAAAAGCTCAACTACGTGGAAAAGGGTCTGGAAAGTTAGGGACAGAGCTGAAAAAACATATATTTTGGCAGATTGATGTTGGTAAGGTTGATTTACTAGTTGACAAGTTGTGTGATACTGAAGCTTTTAAGGTTTTTAATGACCATGGAGATAAAGTTCTTACAATGGCCATATGGTAAGGGACTACTTGGACTCTGGTATGTGGAACCTATCAATGCTTGAGAACATTTTAGACCATAATCAGATTCAAAATATTCTCAAGGTGAAGGTTAAGAGTGGGTGCAACGATTTAATTATCTGGAATCTTAACGATGATGGTCTCTTTAACAGCAAAAATACATGGCATGAAATAAAAGTTAAAGGTAATAAATCTTATCTTTACAGCAGACTGTGGAATATCATTATGCCCCGTAAGTACTCCTTCCTCCTCTGGAGATCGTTAAAGGGTTGGCTACTTGTTGATTCTGTGATGCAAAAAATAAATACACAGTTAGTATCTAAATGTCATGACTACTTCAATATAAAAAATATAAATCATGTTTTAATTAATCTCCAAAAAGCATGGGAGGTGTGGTCTTATTTTTCAGCCTACTTCAATGTTCAGACAATCATAAACATGCCTCTCTCACATATGGTGAGAAATTGGTTTTAGTCTACTAGTAAGCGAGTTCACATGAGGACCATCATACCCACTGTTGTTGCTTGGGTAATCTGGAATGCAAGGAACAAAAAAATGGAGAATAAAGATATCTCTTTTGCAAGTATGATTAGTCACATAATCTATATTCTCTCGAGCATGGACAGTGCTAAACTGTTAAAATTCAAGCATTGGGACAAGAATAAAGAAACTGGTTTGTCGTTTGGCTGTTTTAATCAGTTGGATAGGCCAAAAACTTATGTATCCCTCAGCTGGGTGTGTCTTAAGCTTGGTCGATATAAACTCAACTCGGACGGGGCTTGTGATGAGACTAGTGAAAGTTTTGGTGGCGGTTTAGTCAGGGATTCTACTGGTACTGTATTGTTCAGATATGGCTCGACTTACGGCAAAGGTATGCTTATTGATGCGGAGACCACAGCAATGCTGGATGATCTCATTCTGTGCTATGAAAATGGTATAAACTGTTTAGATGTAGAAACAGACTCTAGTGCTCTGACCCAAATGATGCTAACTAACAAGGCACCATGGTTTCTTAAGGCTCTGATTACTTGCTGCTACAAACTCATCTCTTCAAACATGAGGATTACCCATGTTTTATGAGAACATAATGCAGCAGCAGACTGCATGGTGAAGCACACTAAGGATTTAAATAAGAATTTGCTCCTCGATAGAACTGGAATCCCTAACAAACTCCGTGCTATCCCATTTCTGGAAGGGCTGAGAGTTGGATATGTTCGTTTCAGTCAAAGTTAAGGTCGAGGATTACCTGGGTTTTCGTCAATCGCATCTTTGTTACCTGAAGCATGCAAAGGGGTTTTCGTCGATCGCTTTTCCTTATGCTTTCTGAGGCATGCAAATGGGTTTTTCTGCTCTTCGATCAGTCAAGGGAGGGCCGTTTTACCCATAGTTATCAGTAGCGTGCGGTGGTCCGTGGCGAAGAGGCTTAAAAAATCCACAACGACGAGGCGAGCGGCGAGGCGATAGCCATATGACATGCAACGATCCATTACTTGAATAATACTTTTATAGCACATTACTGTAATTTAAATAGTACTATTTAGACATTTAAAGTAACAAACAACTTAAACATCCACTTACATAATTCTTTGCTAAATGACAAACACATAAAAATACATCATCGTCCGAGACTAAAAGACTAAAACATATAGACTACAAGATCCAATTATAAAACATTCAATCACATAATTCGTAAAACATCTGAGTCAAATGACAAACATAGACTAAAATACATCATCTTCCGAGACAACATCTTCACACATCTCATCTTCGCTGTGTTCTCTATTTATATCCCACAATAAAGTGTCTTCTTCTTTAGAGTCTTCATCAACAAGCCTCCGATCTCTTATGCGATCCGTTGAAGACGTTAAATTCTTAGACCAAAGATTATAGTTTACTTCATCAACCTCAACAACTACAACATCAAATCCTACCAAAACATCTTCATCTTTCCAAAACTTAGTTTTAGGTTTTTATTTTTTTAGTTCAGAAAAAAATACCATGCTTATCGCCTCGCCACGGTCTCTAGGACGAGCGCCACATCTGCCATGGTCGCCAGGGCCGCCATGGTGAGTGCCACGCTAAGGGCTTTGCCACGCCCCACTCTGAGGCAATATCGCCTCGCCTCGCCTCGCCACAGCCGGCACGGACTGCCATGGCCGCCACGTGACAACTATGGTTCTACCTGAGACCAAAGCTCTCTGGTTAATGGAAAAGTATTTGTTACAGAGACATGCAAGTTTCTTGGAGAAAGTATCACCATGACTCCTAGAGAGCTGAATTGCTCCAAGAATCCTGCATGCCCTTGTTTTCGATCTTTCAACAAAATTTGTTACCTGAGAACGCGGATGGGAGGCTCTTTGACTACTACCAGCTGCTGGACAACATCGGTGGGTTCGATTGTAATAAAGAGAGATGCTAGGGTTTATTATCTGATTGATTTTGGATTAGGAGTAATGAGAAGACATATATGGTTTTAGTGTTTTATTCGCGAAGCTGCTTGCAGTGTGTATTAGCCCAACCCATTATAATAAAAGGCCCAATGTTGTTAAAAAAGGAGAAGCAAGCCAATGTCTTTTTGGGCAATAGAACAGAGTTCCACTGATGAGGATGTTGACTCTATCATCAATAAATTTTCTAAGATCTTCATCGTTTCTGATTGGCAACATTAAATGTCAGAGGTTAATTCTGATATTCTTGTTATCACGAGCTAAGTTACATGATAACCCAATACCTAATCACCATAACCAAAATAAAAAAAATAAACAATCGATATATTCGGTGTTTAGGAACTGATAAAGAATTAAAAATCGATACTAATAAAATTAAACAATATCGAGATCAATGACAAATAAAACAACTATATATCCAAATTAGGGATTATCGATCTTTTAAAAATGTATATATTATTCTTGAATTATCAAGATCGATCTATCAAATTTTACAGAAAACTAGTAAAATTTACAATACATATACATATTAGAGAAAGTCAGAGAATCAATATAGATCTGTTACATACCTCTGTAACAACATATTTAGGAACGACAACAAGAGAGATCAAAGATCCAGATCGAAACCTCTTAGCATACTGCCTTTTTCTTATGAACCCAACGATTCACCGACGCAAAATTGGAGTCCCACTTTAGTGGAAACTGTTTTTTTACTATCTCCTTCTTTAATCTTTAAAATGAATCGATTCAATTTTTGGATTTGAAAATAAAAAGAGAGAAGAGAGAGAAATACAAGAGAGAAGAGAGACAAAAACTTAAAAGGGGAATACACCTAAGGTATCCACTCAACTATTTTATTGTCATCTAGTACTCAATGTTTGATCTATTATCTCTTCATACCAATCTCAACTACTTAATTACCACCTAGTACCTAACATTATTTTAATACCCTTACTACCCTCACCCTTCATGAACAATCGTGTAACCAAAATTTCTCTCTCTTACTTTTTCTTTTTATTTTATTTTTAAAAGATCCATATCTTTCAAACCGGAGTTCGAAAAAAAATAAATGAAAGTAGCATCACTTTTATTTTTTTAAATGACCAAAACTAGATCCATTGATGATATTTAAAAGATAAAAATAAAGTTTCAGCAGACACAACTCTTAAGAAATTATGAGAGTTGTTTAGGAATCCTGAGAGTTGTTCAGGAATCCTAAGAGTTGTTCGGGAAATCGTGAGAGTTGCCAACAACTCGAGATACCAGTGGGTATATATGGTCAGGGGTATTTTTGTCCAAATTCCAATTCGAGGTACCAAGTGATACTATCCAAAAAAACGGATACTAGTGGGTAATTAAATAGTTGAGAGGGTATTTACTGGTACTTTTCTCAAAGTTAAATGAATTTGAATACATAGAATGTTTGATAAAATATATGTATATTTATAAGTCATTAAAAAATAATTTAATAGTAAAATTAATAAAGAATTAAATTAAGTGAGTTTTAGTTTTAGATGGTAATAAATAATGCTAAAACGTTTTGATTAATCAAAATTAAAGTTCTTTTAAGAAAATTTATTAGTGGCTTATATTCTAAACAAATACAAAAAATATTATAATTTACTTTAAAAGAATCAATTGAGTACATGATAACAAAATATTCATTCATTCATGTGGCTAATGTATCATAAATATAAATATTTTTCTACATACAAAAATATTATTTTTAGCAGGTTAACTTTTAATTTGGAAAAACACATATAAATCAACATTTTGTTTTATTAAATGTCTGATTATTGAAATTTCTAATTGTTCATAAGTCCAACAAAATTGAAATTGATCTAAAATACCGAATCAATCCTCTTTTGAAAGAGGATAAAAATTAAATAAAATTATTCGCGAAGTACACAATTCGTTATTCTTTTTGTGAATCTAAGAAAATAATCATTTTTTAGAAATAATCTCACAAGTTTTCACCTATTTGTTTGGTTCACTAATATGCCATTCCGCTGTTTACGTTTTAGACATCTAAACAAAAAAAATCATGGATATTGAAATTTTGGTAAAAAATAGTGTTCCAAACTAATTCCCAAATCGCGGAATGAAATGCATACTTTAAGATTTAGAAATTATTAGTTTCATGACAATACAAATATAAAACTCTGGAGTAAACTACAAACAACTGACTAATATCTACACCAAAATTTACAAACTCTGAGAAAATCTGTTCTACCACACTCTATTCATAAACCAAAAAACTATTTCCTGTCACATTTTTTCATGGACTGTAAAAATCTATTCAGTGACGTTTTTTCATGAATTGATATTAAAAATATATGGCATGTCATATTCTACATCGATGGAGAAAATATGTTGTGTCTCACTTATTAATTGATAAAGAAATTGACACACTTGTTCATCAATGATAAAATATGTCATGCCAAGTTGTTCATAAACTAAAAACATATGGCATGCCAAGTTGTCCATGATCTAAAAAAATATGGCATGCCAAGTTGTCCATGAACTAAAAATATGTCCTCTCACTAACATAATTTGTCCTGCCATATTCAACATCGATTAAGAAAATTGGTCCTGACACACTTATCTATTGATGAAAAAATATGGCATGCCACATATGTTCATCAATGTAAAAATTTGTATTGCCTAGTTGTTAATGTAGTCAATTTGTTTTAAAAAACTAATGTATATTATTTTTTTATTTATTATATATTTATTTCAAATCTACTTTCCTAAAGAAATAAATTTATTTTTCCAAATAGTTCTTACATTGCTAGAACAAATTATTTAAATATAGTGTGTTCACAAAATCTTATAAAATCATATGATGTTTGATATAATTTATAAAATATGATCCGTCTTACATAAAATCTCATATACTCTAACAAAATTTTATAAAATATGACATTATCTTGCATAAAATATAATCTGCATTGTTTATAAATGTGAAACCAATGAAAGTCGAAAATGTTTTAATCTAAAAATAGTAATATTTGTAAAAAATATTACAAAATCTGACATGTCAAACATATAAATGTTATAAAATCATCATTCCTTACATAATATTTCACCTATCGTAACAATCAAATTTTAAAAAACCTAATATGGCCTTACATAAAATAGAATTTCAATTTATGTAGTCAAATTGTTTTGAGAAATTTATGTGTATAATTATTTTTTGAAATATAGATTTTTTAAAATATGCTTGCATAAGAAGGCAATTTATTTTTCCAAATATTTTTTGTTGGAACTAATTATCTAAATATAGTAGTATATTTATAAAAGCTTATAAAATCTAACTTGTTTAATGATGAAGGAGTTTTACTTCTTAGGATATTGTAAAAAAGATAAGACTAAAAATGGTCAAAATAATATAATTCATCAAAAGAATCAACTTTATTTACAATGATTAAATCTCCAATTTATAGCTAATTTAGTCTTAAATTATATGGATGGATGGCACATATATCTTATGGCACACGTGGTTAGATGAACCTGGACTGGAACAAGACCCTAATTGCCCTCATCTCTAAAATTGACTCCCCCTCTATTCCCTCGGACTATAGGCCGATTGCTTGCTGCAATGTTATTTATAAAATCATCTCCAAAATCATTGCTTCAAGAATCAAACCGGCGCTACCGATTCTTATTGACCCCTCCCAGTCCGCATTTGTTCCGGGCCGTTCTATCGTGGACAATCTACTGCTCACCCAAAACCTCTTGCATGGCTACCAAACGAACCATAAAGGTCCCAGATGTGCCCTCAAGATCGACCTTATGAAGGCCTTCGAAAATATAAGATGGGAAGTTGTTCTGGATATCCTCTTAGCCATGAACTTTCCTATGCCCATGATAAATTGGATTATCTAATGCATCACCTCTGTCTCTTATTCGGTTTGCATTAATGGTAAACCAATGAGCTTCTTCCCCGGCAGAAAGGGTCTTCGACAAAGAGACCCCTCTCTCCCCATACCTTTTTGTTATTATAATGCAGGTCCTATCAAGAATCCTCCAAGAGAAAAGTCCTTCAAGAGAAAAGTCAAAACCCTTCATTTGGTTTCCACTGGAAATGCCACAAGCTAAAGATCATCAACCTCTATTTCGTGGATGACCTTATGATCCTCTGCAGGGCCAACCTCCAATTGATCGAACTAATCCACGAAGGACTGACAGAATTCGCAGCAATTTCATACCTCCATTTGAACCCAGTTAAAAGCACCATCTTTTTCTTGGACACCTCCCCCAACGCCAAGCTCAGCATCCTTAAGTGTCTAAACTTCAAAGAAGGCTCCCTCCCAGTCAGATATCTCGATGTGCCTCTCATATCGTCTCGCCTCACTTATAACTATTGTTGACCCCATTTCCAACAAATCACCAAAGAATCAACTCTTGGACCTCCAAACATCTTTCTTATGTTGGTCGGCTCCAACTCATAAATTTAGTCTTACTTGCCAGCCAGGTGTATTGGTCATCAATCTTTATCCTCTCTGCGCGCGTCCTCAAAGAGTTCTCTCAATTGCTTCGCCGATTTCTTTGGTCTAGACCTGAAATAAAAATTTATGTAGCTAAGATTGCTTGGAATAAGCTCACCGTGTTCAAAGAGGAGGGCGACCTTGGGATCCCAGACCTAAAACTCTGGAATCTGGCGGTCGCCATCAAGCTTCTCTGGTCCATTCTTACTAAAAACAAGAACTCTCTATGGACTCAGTGGACTCTAACTAAAAATATTAAATCTAACTGTTTCTGGACCCTCCCATCGCCCTCTTCTACATGCTGGAGTTGGAAGAAGATCCTGAAGCTCCGGAGTAAAGCCTCAAATCTTTATCGAGTCATTATTGGAAATAGAGGCCATACTTCTATTTGGCATGACCTGTGGTTGTTCTCTACATCCCTTTTCAACCGCTATGGCCCTTCAATCCAAAACCTCTCTAGACTCCGCAACTTAAAAAAGGTCGAAGACATTTGCAAAAATGGTTCCTAGGTTTGGCCCTCCCATGCCAGAGCCTACAATCGCCACCTCCGAGAACACCTGAGGGAAATTACCTCGGCCCTCAGAGATCTACCCCCTTCTTCCTCCCAACCTGATATCTTCATATGGATCCCGAACAACTCCAGACCATCGTTTTCTATCAGCAGCACTTACTCTGCCCTTAAGCACTCAAATGCAAAGGTTAGCTGGGCAGACCTAACTTGACATAAATTCTCCATCCCCCAACACTCCTTCATTACCTGGCTTGCTATTCACAGCAAGCTCTCCACCAGAGATAAGCTCATATCTTGGGGCTTTGACTGCCCAGCCCCTTGTGTCTTCTGTAGCAACGCTTCTGAAACTCTTGATCATCTCCTAATACTCTGCCCTTATTCTTTCGCCCTTTGGGAGCTATTAACCCAAAAGCTCCTCCTCCCCTCCCCTCCACTATCTTGACATCAATGGTATGATGCAACAAGTTCCTGGTCAACCTCTGATAAAAGACGACGATTGCAATGAATACATCTTTCTAGGCCACGGTATATCATATCTGGAAAGAAAGGAACAACAGAATTTTCAATAACAAGCAATCCCGCTACTCGAGCATCTTCCACATGGCCCCCTTCGACCTTCGCTACAGATTTAAAGAAACAAAATATTCATTCACTTATGTATCTCTTATTACTGTTACTTATATGTATCCATTTTGGGATATTGAAAAATTGTAAAGGGCTCCCCACCCTATGAACGACGTACATTTATTTAATTTCAATTTACAAGCTTTTTATACCAAAACAAATTGTCATGTGTATTATAATAATATATTATATATTTCTCATATATTTTATTATTTTTAAGTTCTTTATGTCTTTAGTTTGGTAGCGTCGTCCATCTATTTACATGTATCTTGGTGATGTTTTTACCTTTCTATGTGACTCTGTCCTTTTGCTAATGCTTTTGGATAATTATTTTTGTCTATGTCTCCGCCTGCTAATTAGTTGCTTACTTTTCTTATCACTTATATCCAATATTGCATGTGTCTAGAATGGTCAACTTTGTCGATGCTAGTCTTGAAGCTTTAACTTGTAATATGAATCTTTAAATTTTCCATAAAAAATGAGTGACTTATGAACTACATATAACTTTATCATGACTCTCACTAGTCCTTAAAAAAATAAACGAATAAATGATATAATCAACATGTATTTTCTAGAAATAAAAGTTTAACGTTTTTTTCTGACACTCGTATCATGACATTTAAATTGTACATCTTAATTCACATCAACGGTCGAAGCAAAAATAAAACCACAAACCTACACGATGGACGAACATAGAAACCAAGTCTAGCACCTCTTGTGTATAATAAATTTTAAGCTTTACCATAGTATTGTAAAGTAAAAATCTTATAACTTACTACTCGTGTAAATTATATATATTAAACTATGACGATGCATTATTTCCTCACTCTGTGGCGCGATAAGGTATTAACGAGGCATTTGACATTAGTAAAACGGTTTTAAGACAAAAAAAATGATTTACTTAATATTTATGTACAATACGATCATCACACAATGCTGCAAAAAAGAAATTCTGAAGCAAAATTAACATTTCAAGAGTGGCGAAGCGCACTATAAATATAATATTGGTCAAACAAAAATGCATTGGCAAGCTATAAGCATGCCAAAGATATTACATACCTCGGAGTAACCTAGACCCGAAATAAGTCTATATAAATAAGTGATATTTGTAAACATATATAAAAATAAACCAAGCAAAAACACGTGTCATTAATAATATAAAATGCTAAAGTACAACCTATAAAAATGAAAATAGATCCTTACAAAAAAATAAACAAATTAGTAAATAAAAATATCAAAAGGAGTAAAGTGCTTATGTATGAATAAAGTTCTCTAAAATAAAATTTGAACATGCTTTGGATGAGAAAGAATCATTATTTAAAAAATGGATTAAAAAAATGACAAACTGTCATAAATCCTAACAAAGGATAAAAAAGTCGGATAAAAAAAATGAATATGTGGTAAAAAAAACTATATTCTCGTAAAAGGAAGGGAAAAGCCCTTACGAGGGAGTCATGGATCCGAATATACTTCACAAATTCTAGAAAAATTCAAGTGAAGAACCAAACTATTTAAAATAAAAATTATCGGTCTACTCTACCTGATTAGTTAGAAAACACATATAGAATGAAAAATGTGTCATTAACAAAACTACTCGTTCATTAAAAATAAAAAAAAGAGTACATGCAAAAAAAGTCCTATAAAAATATATTGCAAAAATGGAAATTACAAAAATGAGAAAAATACAAAAGAAGATGGCAAACATACAATATATATATAAATTAACAGTTGTGGCATCAACAACCAGGGAATAATGTGATTTAGATGCATCTTTATGTAAACCACTCATTAGCCATTTTCAATATTGTAAGAAAGAATTTGATCCACACTCTATATAACCATGGAAATGAAGAATATGTTTATGGATTTATCAATCAAAACGATATACTTTGGTCGCCACACCTAAGGAATGATATAGTATACAATCAAGATTTATCTGCGGATAATCCTCATAGATATCTAATAACAATCAACACCAAAGCATACATAGCTGACAAATAATTTAGGCATTCTTCACTTCTTGATATATCGGAGAAGCAACATCAGATTAAAAATTTTCACCAACAAGCTTCGCATAAAAACTTTCATGCATAACCTTCAAGGAAGAAATTTGGTTTGAAGAGCAAGTAAATCTGTCGCGATAAAGCACGAAAATTATCTACCAGAATATCAGCATGAGATTTTAACTAAAGAGATAAATAATTTTGTTTATTTAGGCTTTCATTAAGCATTACTTGTAGTCATTTTTCTCTATCGACAACATTAGCAAAAGCAGCTCTAAAATCAATGCTCTTATCTAAAGATGAGAAATTAACAACTAAGAAGACTTAAAGATTTGATAACTCATCGAAATGATTCATTTGGGCTTGATGATACATAATCAACCCATTGAAAGTGAGTTGTATAAAAAATGAAAATAATAAATATAAAAAATATTGAAAAACAAAACAAAAAAGGAAAACTAGTTACCTCAAAACAAAGATCCAAGTGAAGACTGACTAGTTCCAAATGAGAGAGATGAAGAGGCACGGGCCTACGCCCAACTAAAACATCAAACTGAGTAACAACCTCAACAATCCAATTAATTGGAACAATAGAAAAAGACGAAGCAAGGGTTTCAGAACCCAAATGGCGAGGAACATTAAAAATAATATTACTACTATAAGTAGTATTACCCTTGGACCCTAATGGACGGATAACCTCAGGCGGATAGGAGGAAATGCTAAGAAATATTACGATAACAAGTTCTTATGTTGAATAATCAATTACAGAGTATGGATGTATGTGAACATCATCCTCCACACTAATCATAGGTTCAACATTTTCACTAAACGAAGTATTCTTAAGCCATGTAGGTTCACTTTTATCACTCTTGTCATCTTACGAACTCTCACGAGTGGTTCTATTAGCAGTATATATCAAAACTAAAAGGGAATTTTCGTTATCATCTTGAAAAGATAAATCTGAAACAAACACAACTACCTAAACTCAGGGCATTCATAACGCAAAAAGAAGTCCAAATTATGACTCAAAAGCAAGTCAGGATTAGGAACTCCATTGTTGGATGATACAAAACCATCAAACAAATATGCAATAAAACATGATTTTCTAGAAGAACCAAATAAGGTACCAACGGATGAAAAGTATTATGCACTGCATAAGAAAAAGGTACAAAATCTAAAAAACAAAGCTATATTTACTACAAAAAAGTTGAATAAATTGTAAACAACATGAAATAGGTGAGCGCTTGCGCCTCTTAAGAGGAACATAATCCTTTTTGTCATCATCTTCATTCGCCTCAAAAGATTGAAAGACAACATGCCCTCTATAAATAATTATAGAATAACTGAATGACGCCTTCATCAAAGTACATGCTTTGAATGACGGTCTTTTATTTTACTCTTGCTAGACTTCACAATATTTCCCTCTTAAAAAAACAACAAAATTATTGCTTTCAGCATTCTTGCTGATAAGGATATAAACTATTGAGGACTAAAATATAATAATTAAAGTCTTGTACAAACAATTGTAAAGATATATGACATATTTCGGTCTAGTTGTAAAGATAGGGGTTATAGTGCAATTAACCCAATTTTATAACAACTTCGGTTATCCAAAAAAAATCGCCTATATATAAAGGCAAATCCTAAGACTTTCTTTTGAGTGAACTATATTCTTTACTTAAATTTCTCTCTTTAAAATCAATTTATTTCTTCATCTTTCTCTAGATCAGAATTCATCCACACCAAATTGGAGATCACAGTAGGAGAAGATTAATTGGTACCTTGATTTCTTGATAAAAAATCATAAGCAATGGTATTTCTTGTTTTGCTTCATTTGTTCTTGATCGATTCTTTAAAGCTATTTTAGATCGATAATGGAACCAAAGAATGAAAATGATCCTTTGGTTCGAAAAGTAGTTGAAAGCAAAAATTTGACCTGCAAAGAGGGAAGGTAGGGAAGATGAGTCAGTTCCAGTTCGACAAACTCAATCAGATATAGAAATACGAATGAACCGGTTACTAGATAAAATCATGGCTCTCAATGAGAAGTATGATCAAAGAGAGTAATATATTCAATCAACTAGGTTGAAATCTGAGGTGAGGCAGATGGATGATAAGAATGACATTGACATCCAATCTGATCGATCTTTTACAACTCGTCAGTTTCGAAGTGCGCAGAGGAAAACACATTACTGAATCTAATAAAGAGCGTCATACTTCACTGAAAGAGAAAACATACAAGCAAAGGTATATTAAGTCCACTCACGATGAGTTGAACAGTTTGGGATCTGAGTTTAAGAGATACAAGGGTCTTTGAATGAAGAGAATGGCCAACCTCGAAAGTCACGAAAAGAATACAAGGCAAAGAAATATAGCGTAGCTCGTTGTTTGAGGGAAGCATAATGGTGTGAAGGAAATACGTCAAATCAGTACATAGGGATAGATGATTGAAATTTGTATGCTATCATAGGAACATGAAAATATAATCAGTATGTGTAAGGAGTTGGCTAGAGAAACTCTCATTTGACAACTGAGATAAGGTCCAACACTCTTCCGAAATGGTTCGATATCTCTAAGGTCGAAAAGTTTGATGGGATGCAAGATCCTGATGATCACATCGAACAGTTTAAGAACTACATGATGAATTTTGAACACGATGATAGGTTGGTGCGAGAGCTTTCTCTCAAATATTCAAGGGTACAACTTTGAAACGGTACAACAGGATTTCAAGGGATAAATGTCCAATTTTAGATATTTTTATAGAGCCTTCCAACGATAATTTGGAAGTAAAGATATGCGGGAAAATGGAGACACGATAATACAGTGCAACCAAGCTGTAAGAGAAAACCTGAAGAACTATACTAAACATTTTTTGTTAACAAAATTTGGTTTAGATAATTATGAAGAGTTGGTAGCTATGGCTGCATTTCGATAAGGTTTGTTATCAGAAGATTTAGCAAATGAAACAATAAAATAAAAGGTTTTAACTTTTGGAGCGCCGATGGCTCAAGTAGAGGATCAAATTAAGGTAGAAGAGTCGCATAGGTTTGAGGAGTGGTTGGATCCAATCAAAAGAGTTCATGGAATATGTTAAATAGTCAAGGACACTCTTTGAACTCAACCCAACCATTGTGTCCAAGGAATAATAATAATTTTCCTCCTCGAACTGGAGGGTACCAAACTCAAGCTACATGGTATTAATTTCAGAGACCGAGGCAAAATCAGTGGATAAGGCGAGTACTACGCTGATTTATCTGAAAATGTTGTTGTAGTTTATGAAAAGGCAAAATAATATGTTAATTTTAAAAAGAATGCTTCGATAAGTAGACCAAGAGAATAGTGTAATAACATGTTTTGTAAATATCATAACGACACAGGACATGATAGCACATATTGTATTTCTTTGAAAAATGAGGTGCATACTTTAATTGAAAATGGCAAGTTGTTGGCCAATGTTAAAGGGAAGAGTAGTGGAACAAAGGCACCCATTACATCGAATTTACAGACAACAAATCCAAATTTACAGGCAGCAAATCTAATGATTCTACATTCTAAGATTGATTATTTTGATGTCAATAGATGAGCTAGTGAAACAAGGTCGAGTTTAAAATTTATGTTAATACTTTGAGTCTTTGGAAATTTTTGGAGGAGATACTATGACTGGCAACACTAACAACTCTAGAAAGAGGCACGTGGTGAGTTTAGCTACTCAAATAGAAGGAGGACGATTTAAGAAAAAGTTGCAGGTCCTCATGAAGATGCAGTGGTTATTGGAGCGGAAGTGGCTGGTATTGAAATCTGACGCATTCTAATAGATACAAGAAGTTCTGCAAATGTTCTTTTTAAGTTAACATATGATAGGATGCGTAATCCTCCTCGAATTTCCCAATCAGACCATTCTATAATTGGATTCACAGGTGTGATTACCCTTGTGATTGGTGAATTCAAGGGTGAGGTATGTTTGGGAAATGGACCTTTTAGAAAGAAGGCTCAAGTTTTATTCATGGTGGTGGATTGTCCGACCAGCTATAATGCCATTTTTTGAAGATCTTGGCTTTCAAAGATGCATGCAGTTGTATCCACTGTTCACTAATGTTTGAAATATGTCACCGAATATCGCTTTGGGGTTGTCCAAATTAATCAAAAGGTAGCTAGAGAATGTTATGCCACAACTCTTCAAATCTGAGGATCAATTAGTGGTGATAAAATGACTGAATAACAATCATAGGGGTTGACCTCGGAACTAAGAGGGGGTTAATGATCCAAGGGAAACCCCAGGTTCTCTGACAGTAAGTGAAAGCATAGAAGAGTATATTTTTCCTGATGGGAATGTACTTCATATAAAAATATTACTGATCTCAGCTTTACATCAACAGTTGTTACAATTTTTCTTCCATAATTTGGATGTTTTTGCTTGGAAAACAGAAAATATGCTAAGACTTCCAATCAAAGTGATATGTCACAAATTAACCCGAAGATCAAACTTGTTATCCAAAAGACGTGCCTTTTCTTTTGAGAAATGAGAGGCTATTGTTACTGAGGTGGATCGTTTTCTATGGGTAGGACATATAAGGGAGTCACAATATCCCTTATGACAGCAAACCCAGTGGTGGTTAAAAAGAAGAATGGGAAATGGAGGATGTGCATTGACTTCACATATTCGGATCCCTTATGATAGAATAAAAGTTTGTCCTTTATGGATGCTTTTGCAAGGTATAACCAAATTCAGATGGATCCAAAGGATCCAGAGAGCACCACCTTCATCGCGGATCGAGGCTTGCATTGTTATAGGGTTATCCCTTTTGGGTTAAAGAACGCTGAAGCAATATATCAGAGGTTAATGAACAAAGAATTTGCTTCTTAGATTAGAGGAAACATGAAGGTGTATATTGATGACATGTTGGTTAAGAGTCTAGCATATGAGGCACACTTGGAGGATTTAAATGAGACTTTTTTTGAATCTAAGAGCTATCAGATTGAAGTTAAATCATGAGAAGTGCACCTTTGGAGTTCGATCAGGAAACTTCTTGGGTTATGTTATTAGTGAGAAAGGGATGGAAGCTGATCCAGAGAAATTAAAGGCTTTGGTATCAATGACCTCACCTCGAACTATTAAGAAAGTACAAATCTTAACAGAAAGGTTATCTACTCTTAATAGATTCATTTTGAGGTTTTCTGATAAATATTTTATTTTTTTCCAAATATTACGAAGGTCATAGGAGTTTGAGTAGACCTCGGAACGTGAAGCAGTATTTTCAAGCATGAAGGAGCTATTGTCATCGACATAGATATTGTCCAAGCCTCGAATTGGAGAGAAACTTTTTTTGTATATTGCATTGTTAGATCTTTCCGTGAGTGTTGTGTTGATAAGTGAAGATTCAGGAATTTTGAAGCCACTATATTATGTTAGTAAGAGTTTGGTGGTAGCAGAGAAAAGATATTTGAAGCTTGAAAAGTTGGCTCTGGCTTAGTAGTGGCTGCTAAGAATATGTGCCCCTATTTTCAAGCTCACACTATTGTGGTTCGAACTTCGTTTTAATTAAAAAAGGTTTTACAGCGCCCCAATATTTCTGGAAGTATGACCAAATGGTTAGTGGAGCTGGGAGATTTTGATATTATTTTTTCTCCTTGAATGGCTATCAAGGCCCAAGCCTTAGTTGATTTTCTTGTTGAATTTCATTCAAGTATATCAAATGAAGAGATAGATAAGGATTTCTTGCCAAGAATTTCGATGTGGGTTGTTCGAAATGATTGAGGTTCTAGCATTCTAGGATCCAGTGTGGGAGTTCAACTGGTTGCTCTATCTAGGGAGGAGATGTTTCAGGCCATTAAAATTTAGTTTTCATGCATCAAATAATGAAGTTGAATATGAAGTTACATTGGCTGGTTTAAGGCTTGCGAGCATTTAGCAAATCAAGTGGCCAGTATTTCCGAAGCTAAAAAGGATCACTTAATTCTATATTTGCAAGAGCTTCGAAACTTGACTCTTCTATTTGACCACGTTATTATAGAACATATCAATCGATGAGACAATACAATTGTTGATTATTTAGCAACCGTTGCTTACACTTGTGAATATCCTTGATTTTATGACATGAGAGTCCTTCGATTCTAACCCGGTCAGAACTATGTAAATATGCAGAATAATTTTTGTTACACCATATATAATACAAAGTCACTGGAAAACTGATATCCTGAATTTCTTGTTGAGAGGAATGCTGCCTCAAGATGTGCAACTCGCTAAAAAATTGAAGTTTAAAACTCATGGCTATGTTGTATTGGATGGGATGTTATACAAGAAATGTTTGAGTAGTCCATTGTTATGTTGCTTGAATAAACAAGAGTCTTAGGAAATTCTGTCACAGTTATATGATGGTGAGGGTTCAACTCATTGTGGGTTCAAGGAATTGACACGTCGGGTTTTATTGGCAGATTATTATTGCCTTTCGATTATGAATGATGCTAACAGTTTGGTACGAGGCTTCGGTACTTGTCAACGATTTTCCAATTTTATTCACAAACCTGCAGTCCCACTCATTTCCATTACCGAAGCCATCGTTTTTTACAGATGGGGATAGACTTTGTAGGATCATTGCCTACGGTTTCTGGAGGACATCAGATGATTATTGTGGCAGTGGACTATTTTTTGAAGTGGGCAGAGACTGAACCATTATCTGGAACAAAAGCCAAGGATGTTATTAAGTTCATTGTGAACAATATATGTTGTTGATTTGGGGTACCTTGAAAAATCACCACAGATAATGGTCCTCAATTTAACAATAGAGAAATGGTTTCTTTTTGTGCTTCAAGGGATATTACACAGTGTTTTTCTAGACTTTTGTATCCCAAAGAAAATGGTCAGGTAGAGGTGACAAACAGATCTATTTTAGAAGGTCTGAAGAATAATTTGACAGGGGCTGCAAGAAAATAGTCTAACTATTTGCAAGAGGTGTTATGGGCTTATCAATAACTCATAAAGAGGCCACTAAGCAAACTCTTTTTGCCTTAGTGTATGGTATGAGTGATATTAGTCCTTCAGAATCTACATTACCTTCTTATAGAGTACTTCAGTATTCTGATGACCTAAATAACAAAGCAAAAAAGAGGATATTTGGACCTGGTTGAGGAAAAAAGAGTTAGAGCACATATGAATACGATTCATTATCAAACTCTGATGAGGATTTGGTATAATTAAAAGGTAAGAATGAGGGATTTCAAAGTCGATGATAAAGTTTTAAGGAAAGTATTCTTCCATACCAAGGATAAGCGCTTCGGAAAGATGGCCCCAAATTGGGAAGGACCTTATATGGTTGTGGAAAGAATAAAATATGGTTCTTATCGCCTTTGTGATGTGAAGGGGAGGATGCTTCAACATCCTTTTGGAATATACAACATCTAAAATTGTATTATGAATAATTTTTTATAACAACTTTTTGAAATAATCGGCACACTCTTTCCTACCATGTTGGCCCAGTGGGGTTTTAATGAGGTGTCATGTAAATATTCGATGTTATCAATAAAATTATTTTTTGGCCAATAGTTGTTTAAGTATAAGTATTTAAATTATTTTGGTAACTAATCAAATAATAATCATCTTTGAAGTTGACCAAGATTAAATATTCCGAAGTTTTATAAACACTTTTTGAAGAAACAACCATATTCGAAGTGCTACGTTTAAACGCACTGTGATGTTCGAAGTGCTATGTTCTCCAAATGCATTGTAATTTTCGAAGTGCTACATTTTCTAAACGCACGATATTATTTGAAGTATCACGTTTTATAAATGTATTATTTGTATTTAAGGTGTTAACATTCTTATAAACACACCACTGAAGTTTGAGGTTCTAATATCTTAACTTCCAAAATTATAAGTTTAATTATGATATATGTTATATTTCGAGGTGAACATGACTTGATTTTATGAAATTATAAGTCTATGAATATAGGAGAAACAAAGTACTGTTGCATTAAAGTTAATCTGATGATAAACAAAACAATTTTTTTAATGCTAAGTAAAAAACATTCATTTAAAGCAAGTCATCTTACAACAATTCGATGATAGACACGAAAAAAAAGGGAAAAAAAATTATTTTTCCACGGATTTTCCATCAGATAACTCCCCCAGTTCAGAAGCACTTTACTATGACTGCGCTTCTTCTTTGGAGGAACTAGGCACATGATCAAAAGCCTCGCTAGGGAAATTTTCAATGGGAATCAACTCCCAGAAGTTTTCCAGGTTAGCCTTTGGAGATGTGGCATGAATTTCACGCAGCATATTAATGGTCTTCGGCTCTTTGGCATTCTTAATGGCAGCCAACATATCATATCCATATTCATTTTTAGCAGTCTCTACAACAATCCTTTTCTCTTCCTCGAATTAAGCTTTAAGAGCATCCATGTCTTATGTCAGTTTCTTATTTCATCCTCACTCTTGTTTAGAGATTCTTGGAGAGTGGAGTATCTTTGTTTCTCTTTGGATAATTCTCGAGCATGTTTGGATTTGAGCTATTGTATTTCATTTTTATGAGAAATATTGAACTTTTTTATCTCATTCCGGTGTACATGCTTGATATTGTTTTTTAGATGAATGATACCTTTGTGAAATTCCATTATACTAGCTTGGAATCTATAAAATTGATCATTCACAGTTTTACCAAAAATATCCCTCATCCTCTATTCTGCTGTAGCATCTTTCTTATCTCGAACCATGCACTTATACACGGTCTCCAACTGACTTCAGGAAAATTCCACTTCTTTGCACAACTTTTGTACTACAGTTCCAAGATTGGTAAATGGTTGAAGAGCAAGTGTCACCTCTTTAGATGGTTCTTCAGCGGGAATGAATTTTGGATTGACGTATAACATGAAAGCAGAGATCGACGATGGCAAAGAATTTTCTGATCTAGTCAGTTCCAGATGATAAGAGGTACTCACTTGAGCAAATTTCTGCAGTTGATCTTGAATATTTTGAACACATGTATTCATATCTATGATAAGTTCTTGAGACTATTCTTTGTTGATGAAGCTGTCAGGATCAAAGTGATTGTCTCCTTGTTTATTGTCTCTTGCAGTTTCTCTTTGTTGATCGTCTTCTTGGTCATTGTCTCCTACAGTCTCTCTTCGCTGATCTTCCACCACAATGACTTCATCAGCTTTGGAAGGTAGTACTACTTGAAAAGTGTCTGCAGTTTTATTTTTTGACTTTTTTTGCAGTCGTTTTTTGGACGTTCTATTCTTTTCTTTCGGATCAATAGTTTTCTTTCTTTTTTTTGAAGGTTCAACCTCCACTCCCTCTTCCATAGTAGGAAGGCTTATTTTTGTTTCCTTCATCTTTTCCTTTGACCGCGACATAAGATTCTCTAAGGGGGTAGCACCAGATGTGCTAGCTACGTTTTTATTCTTTTTACTTTTCTTCCTCAAGGGAAAGTGACTTTCTGGTCTGTTTCAAACTAGAAGATGCACCTTACCATCACGTGCCACTAATCTCTTCACAACTGATATTAGATTTGGGGGTTCCATCGGATTTTCGGAGAAATCGACACCTAATGTAATTCGCCACAAGTGGTTGTTGATAAAGTTAATAAGAAGAAAAGCTGAGTGGAACCCGTTATCCCACTTTTTTTCTGCCCAGGTTGCCAATTTGGAAATAATATCTTTAGCATCCTTTTGATAAAATTTGTTTCGTCTTGAAATTTATGGATACTACACAAAAATAAGGAAAATATAAAAACAAAAATAATTAATGCAACGACAAAAAATAGAAGAGAAAAGAAACGAGGTTAAGTCGTGATGGGTTCTCCTCGGATATCTCATTTCCATTCTGTAAGGCCCCAGATATTAAGATAAACCTTTGTTTCCAAAACGTGTCAGACTTGAGTAGGTCATCAATAATCTTGAGGTCATCATCAAGAGTAAGATAATAGAAGGGCAAAACAGGTCCCTTCAAAAAATTGGTCAAAACGATGAAGTCTTGAATATATAGCGAATTTTTGATAAGTCTGGAGGCCATGATGGAAGATAACAGGGTGAATCATTGGTTGGGTGTAGTTTGCATAAGACAAAGATCGAGGAGCTCAAAGTATTCCACTATCTTTGAGTCTAATAGAAAATCGAAGACTCTAGTTGATAATTTCAGGATACACCACTATTGCATCCTTTACACAGTCTAGTGGTGTCTCTCCCTCTTTTAGAAACCAAAGCACGATATCATCTGGCATTCCTCATTACTTTTTCAAGGAGGTAGCCTGGGATTCTGGATAGTAGATATATAGCACATGTTTTAGTGCCACCATATATTCTGGATTGATTGGCTTCAAGTTTTCACTTACTGAAGCAGCAAGCTCCTTGGGAAGTTCAATAACAGCTTTCTTCTTCCTTCCTTTTTTTCTCGGTGTTTTTTTAGTAGTACGCTTAACTGATTTGCTATCTTTCGAAGCCTCATCCTCTCCATCAGCTTCAGTACCTTTTGAAGCATCACCATCAGTCTCAGCCTCGATATTTTAGTCGGTAGCTTCAGAGTGTGCTTCTTCCTCAGATGCCTCGTCTATAAGTTGAGGTGGGTTGGTATTAGAGGCTAGTTCTTTATGCTCTTCGTCTGAGGGATTTTGTTGAGACTCTTTTATTGTCTCAACAACTTCCCTAAGTGGAGGAGAATATGGAGAATGGTTTGTTACAATGTTTTGAACAGTAGAAGTTGAAGTATTGTTAGCATAGTCTCTCATAACTATAAAGGTTTTTCTTTTAGGAAGGCTTTGACGAAGTTGAGTTTTTAGATGAACTTGAAGAGTCTTCTTGTGCAGTTGCCGAATGGATTTAGAGTTGGAAGGAGATGGTATTTCTTCTTCTCTTATTGAAGAAGATATGGCTTGAGTTACTTTGCGGTGATTTAGAAGATTATGTGTTAAAGAGATAATTTGAGGAGATGACTTGGCTGGTGATGGTAAAGTTTGAGGCAATTTTGGTGTTTGAGTTTTTGATGATTGGTTTTCTTCTGGGACAGATGAACTTGAAAACGCAGGAGAAGTTCGATTCTGATAAAAATTAACGTAATGTATCATTTCAATGTAGAATCGAGGAGTGTATCTTATTAATCCAGTTGCCCTATATTTTTATGCCCTTTCACTTATAAAGAAGTAGTCGTAAGCTCCAACATGGGGTTTTTTTATCTATGGAGGATGGTTTTCTGGGTTTTTTTGCTCTTGGCTTTTTGATTTTTAGATGCTTTTTCATAAACTGAATTGAAGGACGGGTGGTGGATTTGAAGTTTTCCGGTGAAATTAGCTTAGAGATTAAATATTCAGATGAAGATAGCCAACGAATCTCAGGTGTATGTATACTTTATCTTCTAGAAATATGTTAAACAAACTATGGCACATAGGAGTATTTATAGAAAGAACTAGGGGAAATATAAGCGGAAGAAATGGAGGAAGCTGTTGGACATAATTTCAAGCGATTGCATAAAAAAGAAAGTTTGACATCTGTCACGTGACATGCCTAGTGGTAGACCTAGTGCTTAGGGTATCATCACCCTCTCGATTTTTACTTCGAAATTTTATAATCGTTGGGAGAAAATGTTTTCATACGGAAATATTTTTAGCGAAAGTTTGTTGTGATTTGAGGACAATTTGTGTTGTCAAAAGGATTATTTAATTGGAAGCAAATCGGGTTTTTGGCAAAAGGGATTATCTTCTACTGTTAAGAGTTTTCGATGACAACTAGTTCTCATTCACTGATCTTTATAAGAACTAGGGGGGCTACTGATAAGGATATAGACTATTGAGGACTAAAATGTAATAATTAAAGTCTTGTAAGAACAATTGTAAAGATATATGAGAGATTTTGGTCTAGTTGTAAATATAGGGGGTTAAAGTACAATTCACCCAATTTTGTAACAACTTCAGTTATCCTAAGTCTGTTTGGAAAATGCTGAATTGAATAGCATGAGGCTTTCTTTTGAGTGAACTATCTTCTTTACTTGACTTTCTCTCTCTAAAATCAATTTCTTTCTTCATCTCTCTCTAGAATCCGAATTCATCCACACCACTTGCTACGCCAATATTTTGGCCGATACAAAGTTTTCAGGCATTAGTATGGAAGCACAAGAATATAAAAATCTCCTCACTTTTTCCATCATTTCACTGTATTTTAAATGCATAGCTCTCACTAGCAGATAAACAAAGATTGAAATTATGGAAAATCTGAAATACAAACATAGACTTAGCCACAAGTATAACAATAGAGAGCAAGTCAATGCGACTTGAGGATAATTATACTTATGATTATAACAAAGGTTGACCGAACTTTACTTGTTTTCAAGTTAGGCGGCTTAATTCTTCCGCACGTATATAAAGCTATTCTTCTATTATTTCCTACTTTGAGAAAGATCATTAATTATTCGCGCATGAAGATATAATAACAAAAACGAACGGATTTTCCTCTCGACCTGAGAACTTAATAGAAGACAAGTTTACGAAAAACGGAAAAAAGTCTTCTTTGACAAAACAAATGTTCAAAATAACAAAAGCTAAAACTGAGGATTCAACTAACTTCGAAAAATATGATTTTAAATTAAGAAACTCAACAATGCCACTATCTATTGGAAAATGAAGACTGTGATCAAGATTGTGAAAGATGAGAATGATTTTATCATCACGAGTATCGATGAGAGTTCCTGCTTGCTTCGGAAACCAAAGACGAACATCACTAGGAATGCACCAGTTTTCAAAATTTTAAAAACATTATATTTCTGATAGCAATGTGTAAGAACATATTATACATGGTAGTTTTCACTTCTCATTCAAGAAATTAATGAGTTGAGCTCGCAATAATGACGAACGAATAAATTACCACCGGTATGTTGGTGAAGAGAAAAAACCATATTCGGGGATTAAGAGTAGGAACTAATAAAAAATCAAATTTTATTGAAGAAAGTTCAAGAAAAATATGAAGTTGTTAATTATTTATAACCAACTAAAGAACATATAAAAGAGCTAAAAACGTTTCTGAAGAAAAAAATAAAAAATAAATATTTAATCTACGTAAAAGCAGAATTACAACCGTAGATCTTCAATAAAATCAATGGTACAGATCCCGTCAAAGTAAATATGACAGACATACAAAACATGAAAACAAATGATCGAAGAAAATCAAACACAAGCACGCGTATAAAATTAACACATTACCGCAACTTCTAAAAACTTTACATGCCACTTGCATATGTAAATGATATAATTAAAATTGATCATTTACTCCCAAACACATAATTATTTGGAACTAAAATAAAAAGTGTATAACTTTCACAATGTACAAAGTACAAAATATATTATTCGTAATTATCCTTTGTAAAAATAAGTAAAAATTGACAAGAACGCTTCAGGTAGCACTTGGCTACTCTTCCGTCTTGACTCTCATTGATACTAATGGGTAGTGATAAACACGTAATTAATACAACCCGAACTAATCGATCCATAAGCTTATCCAAATGTGTAAATATCTATTTAGACTAAATAAGAGATACAATTAACGATACATCTTATTGGGAAAAGAAATCATTCTTATCTCAAATATATGTGAGATATTTTTTGTAAAATGGTCTATATAATTTTTTTTTAACTTTAATCAATAAATTTAATAACTTTTATAAATATTTTGTAAATATTTAATGTAGAATGGTCTATACTTATATATAGAATTTCAAATTCAATCAATAAAATCAATAAAATTGTCTATATTTATTGTAAAATTGTTTATTTATTGTAAATATCACAATCACATGAATTAGAGTAAAACCTCTATAAATTAATACTTTATAAATCAATAACCTCATTTCCGACTTGGAACAAGTACAAAATTAGATCACAATCGAAAAAAATATAAGATAATAACTTTTTGAAATCTTAGTGTATATGAAATACAATACAAAGATTTCAAATCACAACCGAAGTACATACATACACTTCTACTTCTATGATGGTTTTTTATTTTTCTCAGATGAATACGGTCATATGTCCCCGTCGGACTTAGGCATAAATTTATTTGTGCATATTGTTTGCAAAAATAATGAATCGTACAAAATTCCATGAAGAAAAAGAAGTATGACAATTTAGCTTTCAAATCGGAACAACAACAATCAAAACTAATTTTTTTTTAAAATATAGCAGTTTTGTTTTCAAATTAAAAAAACAACTATAAAAACCAAAACAGAAAACAGTAAAATCTTTCAAACTAGATTATTTGTTTTTAATTGAATATTTGTAAGAAATGGCTGAAAATAATCAAAACTACTCCGTAGATGAAAATATTATAAGCTTTTCAATGATTTTGAAAGTTTTTAATGAATATTAAATTTTTATAAAATGTAAATAAAATAGATTTTTAAATTTTTAAAACATAACCATGAGAATGCTCTAACATTACTAATATCTTTATTTCCGGTGACGATTATCTCGATTTAGCTGATAGGGTCGCGGTAGATGGTGATATAACGCGGTAGTATAAACCGTGTGGTAAATTTGAGGCTAGCGTGGTGGTTTTGCCGTGTAAACATCTTTTGTGCGTGTTTGGATATGCCAGTGGGAGGTGTATAGGTGCCATGTGTGCAATTCTACAGTCAAATTTACTATTTCACTTAGTCTTTTTTTTTTCCATATCAGGAGAGAAAAAACAAATACAGGAAATTAGATATTGGAATGGATTAATATTTGTTATATTTTTTTGAAATAATATTTATTTCTACCTTTTTATTAAAAAAGGAACAAAAAATACAAAAAGAAAATAAAAAATCTCAGTATATATAAAGTAATCCGATGAAATAATGAATTAATAATTCTAATTTCTAACCCTCTCTAACGTATTGCCTTGATCCTCAACAAATTCTCTGGTACCTTAACTAACTTAAATAATGAGCTTTATTTGAACTTAGCCCAACTTTTTAATTTTCTATTGTGATTATATTTAAAATTTTAATTATGTTTATAATAAAATCTGATTATATTTATAAATTTAAAAAGGTTGTATGAATTTTATGTTTTAAAATTAATTCACTATTTTTGGATTTGCCAAAAATTAATTGACCATATGCATCTATAATAAAAATGAAAGAGAATATTTATTATCTCCATAAAATATGTTATTTCTTCTATATAAAAATTTGAAGAAAATTATAAAGGTGGATCTTACTTTATCCCCATCAATTGAACATTCAATTTATATTGCATTGTCCTTTACCTGTTTTGTCATCAGGCTTTAGTATCGACTGCATATTTTTTTTTAAACGGTTGTTAATTTTGAACAGAAATCTCAAAAAGAAAAAAAAAACCTACATCTTCTTGAAAAGAAAAATAAAAGAGCAGATGATTCAAGAAATAAAAACGCTGTTGATTCCGGGATAAAGTTTCGAAATCAACTGTAATTTGAAAACCGAACAAAAGTACAGTTGACATACAGGATATGACAATTTTGTAGCATTTGTCCGCCATTCCATTGATGGTGATAGACTTCAAATGATTTTTCAACAAATCATTTTTTTAAAATCTTATGAAAAAATAACTCTAAAGCATTGTCTCATAGCATTTTGTAAATTAGTAAAAAAAATTTGTTTATTTCTCAGTGGTTGTGCCGGTGTGATCCAATTAATTTTTTATTTATATGGAGGGAGAAATGGTTTTTATAAAAAAATACACAGAGGAAAAAAAAAGAAGTAAGAAAGAAATAAATTGCGAAAAATGAAAAAAACAATATGAGAAGAGAGCTCTATATTGCATAAATTTTATTAAAACATTTATATTACATAAATTTTACTAAATAGAAAAAATAAAAAACTCGAAATAGACCATGGGGAAATAGAGGGAATAACAAAACTAACAGAGAACCAAACTAATGGAGAAAATAACTATTTCCAAAATTAAAAACTTTACAAAAATTCTGTTGGATGATGCTTTTCCCGAGCTATTCTAATGGAAACAAAATCCGTGGAAAGTCCGATAAAGATGATCAGATTCTAATAACACCCAAACCCATAGAATAAATATTAATTAACCGACCCCATATACCTCATTTTCTTTTCAGCTCTATCTCTCTCTACTACTGGACTGTGATGACTACCGGCAAACTTCTCAGCTTCCAGCCTTCCAACATTGAATTTTCTTGTAAGACATGTCTTTTTACCACTAATCTACTTGTGTTTATCTCTTTACTACACCTTTTGTTTTTTCTATTCTGTTCTGTTTCTAATTCTGATCTCTCTTGTTTTTGTGTTTGGAAATGATGAAAAGCTGAATGGAAGAAACCGTTCAATTTGTCTATGAAATTGATTAATAATTCCGATATCGGTATGAGTTACCAGGTGATCGATCATACACTACTTTTAGGGTTCATATCTTAACTTGCTCGATCTTCAAATTTTAGAGTTGATATTTTGATTTTTACTACATTTTCTTTCGAGATTTCTAACTTTATTGTAATATTGATGTGCTTTCTCCGAAACTTTATTTGAGAGTTGATGTTATAATTTTAGTCGGCTGACCCTGACGGATTAAAACCAAGAGTGCATGATCGGAACTTTACTCTTAGGCCTTTTCCGTGCCATTTGGAGCCAAAGTCTACTACTTCTGTAACCGGTAATTCTAAAATTGGATGTTGTAAGTTTAGTTCTTTTTATTTCTTATAATATGTCGAAATTCGAGCTAAAATTACGTCATTCCATTCCATGTTTTTCTTACACAAGTTGAATGTAAGAATCCAAATCCTTTTTTGGTGGGGTTGTCGAATTTCACCAACCATGATGTGCTTATTGAGGTGATTATACTAGTTTGAAAGTTTGTCTTTTGGTCTATATTATTTTTGTCCATCTTTGTGATTTAGTTATATGTTATTGTTTGTGTTGCAGTTAGAACCGGAGAAACCAGAGGTGTCCGTTGTTAAGCCTAACACTGGAATTGCCTCGGCAATGTCTTTGATTGATTTTATAGGTTTGGATCATTGAACAGTTTGAGTAGCTGTAGTGTATATGAATGAGATAATACTACTTCACTTATTCGTTCTAATTCTATATCTCTCTTGTTTTAAATGGTTCAAGTTAAATGGAAGAAGCCGATCACCTGTTCGCTGCAGTTGTCTAACAAAAATGAGAACCATGTTGCGTTTATGGTATTTATACTAAATTCTAGACTTCATATTCTCTAGAGGTGGCAAAAGTATTGGTGTATATATAGATATCTCGTGAGTTTCCAATCCCGGACCTGATCATAATAGATATCGGTCGAATCAGACAAAATTGGTTCATTGGCTCAGACAATGTTTTACCACCCCTAAAATGTTCATTTCAGTGTGTGTTTTGTCCTAAAGATTTAAAATTTGGTCTTGAAATTTCTTGCATGGAAATTCTACCGGATATTATTAGTTCACTACGGACAGACCAGAGAAGTACTCGGTTGCACCTAACTCTGGGATCGTCCCGCCCAAGTCTACTGCTGAAGTTACAGGTCGATGATTTCTCACTATGTATCGTGTTTTAATTTACGTCTGTAGTTTACAAAAGGTTTGATTTTTCGTTGTTTTATGTTTCGATTAGTTACTATGGAATTGCTAGAGAATGCTCCTCTTAATGAGAAGGACAAGCTCTTAGTTCAGAGTTTTGTGGCTACCGGTCAAACTACTGCCAGCGATATATGCGTCAAGATGGCAAGTTTAAACTTACCTGATTTACTAGGGTTGTTTTTTTTAATTAGTTGTTGCTATTAGCAAATATCTAAGTCTTGTTTGTGACAACAATTTGGAAATGTAAGATTTCGGAAACCAAACACAGGCCTAAGATCTTGTTTTTTATATGTTTTATTTGTGTAGCTCAACAAGAAGGTTGGAGATAAGGTCGAAGAAGCTGAACTAAGGGTGGTATATCTTCCTCCGGAAGGTAAAGTGCGTAAGTCGTTCACATCTGGATTTTTGAAGCTGAAACCGTGGAAGCTGTTTAGTAGACTTTTGAAGCTGAAACCATCGAAGCTGATTTGTGCGTAGATGAATTCTATCGTGTAAGATTAGGTAATAATATGCTATTTTTATTGTAAGATATTGGCATAAACAGTCACTAGACTCGGTAATAATATGCCATAAATCTTCTAATACCTTTGTAATGAAAATATTCATCTATCTTTTAGGTATATATATGTGAAGTTTGAAACCACGAACAACAGTTATCCAAAACTCTAAAGTAGACTATCAAGAATCCCGAGAGAATTCAAAGACGAAATATAATTTTTTTTTGGATCGAGTAACTTTATATTATGAATATAATAAGGAAAAGTTTTTGTTAGAAAAGTAGATAGAATAGGAATAATTTTCTGAATGTGCAACCAAAATTTATCCGAATTACCGGGTTCATATTATGCAGTGACATGTGAATATAACATTAATGCAAGGAAATTTAGATCGAGTAACTTTCATAGGTTTTTATGTTTAATGTATCTCTCGTAATCTGAAGGAGAGATGCCTGTAAAAAAATATAGATCGTTCTTAATTTATTTTGGTTAACTATGTGTATGGTCGTTTTGTCATACGTAAACCTTTATGTTTTTGTTATCACGGTCAGAAAAATAACTCGGTTTTATTAGAATTGTTTTCTATATAAAATGTAGGATGCGGATACACATTATAAAGTCCAGCCCAATAAATAGCTGAAGTAGGAGATGAATTTATTTAGGCAGTTGGATCAGGACACCAAAAGTTAAAAGGGTACGGCTATATATACCCAAATGTGATTTAAGTATACCCAAAAAACGCAGTTGACTTTTATTTGACTTTTTTAAAACGAAAAAACCCTTAAAATTTCATTTAATATCCGAATTGCCACTAAGTAAAAAAAAACACTAAGTATATCCTAGATACACCCAATTCACAAAACAATCTATTTGGTTATGTATACCCAAAAAAACACAACTCTCTACTTAGATCAAACCCCATATTACTACAATTTTGTGAAATTCTTCAAATTGTTCTTTAACATTCAAAGTTGCCTCAAGAACATTCAAACCCTTTTTAATTTTTTTAAACTTCTTCTAATAAAAACACAAAATCAAAACTTGTTTTTTTGAAGTTTTTTTAAAAAAAAAATTAAAAATTTAATTACTAAAAAATTCATAATTTTCGGGTGTTTGGAAGCCATTTTCTGATTTTTTTCCCTAATTCAACCATAACCCTAAATTTTGATACTAAGACTAAGTTTTTATATTTTAGTTCGCCGGATTTTAGTTCGCCGGATAAATTAGAGAGAACTTGAAGGTTTTAGAGAGAAGTTAGAGAGTGTAATTGAAAAAATGAGGTGGATAAGATTAGTAAAAAATAAAAAACCTTATATACCTAGAAAAAGGTATTTTTGTAAAAATTTGGATATACTTATATCATCTTTCGGTATACTCAAAATTGGGTATACTTAAACCCGTATTGGGTATGTATAGCTTGACCCAAGTTAAAAACATAATATCATTTTGCAACTTCTATAGATAAGACATACATCTAGGGGTGAAACTTTCGAACATTATTATGGGCTGGGCCAGAAATTAATTTTTGTTGTTCGATTTTTCATTTTTCTCATTCTTTTCAAATTGAATTTTGGACCCAAACAATAATTGTATTTTCATGAATAATTATAAAATTGCTATTTCCATAAAAACTAACTCTAATATTAAACTCTACCACAAATGCAATATTAAACATTTCTCTATTTCAATTATAAAAATATTATAAATTTTATTTTAAATCCTATTTTTTCTACCAATTTTAATTTTAAATCCTATTTTTTCTACCAAGTGTCAAAATAATACGGAAGACCAAAAAATAGACGGAAGAGCACTTATATCGTTAGAGGTAATTTTCAGATATTCCGTTAGTGTTTTAGTTTAATACGCGTGAATGACATAATGAACATTGTTGCTGTCGAGCGATCCATGCGATGGTGATTGTGTTCGTTGCGTAGTTCTTTTGACTCATATACAATTCAATCACAAAAAAAATTATGCGATATGTGATGTGTTCATTACAAAATGCGACTCCTTGTGATATTTACGTATATTTATATATAGTGCGATCTATGCATTATTATGTTTATTTAGCTTATAGTTAATTGTTGTTGGAGAAACCTCGCCACCCATAATTTATAGTGGCTGATTACACGAAAGTATTTACAATCGATAGGTTTTTTACTAACCCGGAATTCGATGCCTTTGTAAAAGACAAAGGGGATAAGATAAAATTCGTCAATATTACTACCCCATATGACGATAAGAAATGAGAAAGAACTCCAAGGGTAATTTACTGATGCGAGAGGTGCGATGTTTACAAATCAAAAGTCAAGCCAGAAATTTTGAGAAAACAAAAGTGTACAAAAAAACAAAATTCTAGAGGGTATCTGGTTAACGTACTAGCTATACAATGGCGTTTGTCTGTTAAAAACGGGAAACACAATCACGGGAAACCGATAACCCATACAATGTTTTTAACATGCGTACAATCTACAATTGTTGCCAAAAACATGGTGAGGTTGATCACGGTAGAAAAGTCGAATGCAATATTTTTTGGCCAAATTGAAAAAACATGATTACTCTACATGGAAGCAGACAGGTGACGAATCAGATGTGATCACCGATTTCGTTTTTAGGCATCATACAAGTATAGACTTATTACGTACATTCTCTCATGTGATTGTCACGGATTGTACGTACAAAATGACGAGGTATAAAATGTCATTTCTCAAGATTGTTGGAGTAACTTCGACTTTACTTACATATATTGTGGCCTACGTGTTTATGGGTGAGGCGAAGATACAAAACTATGCATGAGCTTTAAACATTTTACGTAGGTTGATGATTGATGACATGTGTCTATTTCAGAGCATTATTTTAACCGATCGTGAGTTAGCTTTCATGCGAGCTATCGAAGATATATTTTATGGCATAACTAAGTTATTATGCAAGTTTCATATAAACAACAACATTCCTAGGACGATTAGAAAGTCGATGTCCGATGCGGTTTCAAAGCAATTTATGGAGTTTTATTGTTTCGTTGTCGACGTGGATATGGTCGAAGCTTACGAAAAAATCTAGCATCATTGTGCGAAATGTTCATCGCTTACCCTAAATGTATGGAATATATTATGTCCGGATGGATAACAAAATATAACGACATGTTTCTAATCATCGCACCAACAAAATCAAACCTTATGGAAATATAATAACAAATAGGTACAGTTTATTTTGTTATCTTGTTTCTATTTTTTATCATAAAAAATCAATATCGTAATTATTAATTTCCTTCGTAGGTGCGAGAATTCTCACGGCGACCTCTAAAAAATACATTGATGCAATTTTGAACTTTTTTAGGAATTTTTTCGCAAACTTCTAACGAAGCAACATTTAGGGATTCTCGAATCTTTTGAGTGGAGTAAGTTTCATACTTAACCGGGTAATGCAAATTTGTTGGCCTTGCAACTAGTCGGTCACATATCCCATGCGGGCCTAAAAGAATTTCCCTATACTATTATATATTATAAAAATATAGGCGTAGATCGGGTAGCATATGATGGATGTGTTTTTGGAAAGCACACGAGTTATCTTGCGCATGTGAAATAAAAGAAATAGCAAAAGAATGTAGATACATTTCTAAAGAAGATAAGTTACACTTTGGAGATGACTAGATATTGTTGAGAAAGATGCCACTACGCATTCGTAAGTTGCTTCACGATGCATACGTCGTCTCGTACGTGAACCCGACATAGTATGGACCACATATCGTGCCTCCTATGCTATGGCGGACGAATCCAGACCATGTTGTCTACTCGTTGTGGTCTTCATTATCACAATGTCTGTAAATAAAAAGCGTACTCGGTTTACAAACAAATAAAAGAGATGAAACAAATATTTTCAATTAGTACACAAATCATAAAGTGTAAACTATATACGCGCCATATAAGCGTATAAAAAGCCACAAAACTAATCAACAAAATATCTAAGAAAACAAAATTAAAATACGATGTAAATCACGTAAACAGCATGACAAACTAGCAAATATTCGCACAACTTATGCGTTTCTAGGTTGATCTGTCGCATAAATATTTGCGACAGACAAGCATCTTGATCGCACGACCTGCGTAATACCATAGATCTTAGTCGTACGACGAATGAAAAACTCAGTAACCTTGAACCATAAAATTTAACGTACTAAATCCTACAACATTCAACACAAAATTATATGCGACGAACAAAAAACTTAGTAACCTTAAACCATAAAACTTAACTTACTAAATCCTGCAGCATTCCAAAATTAAATGCTAAATGTAGATCATCTACTTGCAAATAATAATAACCTATCAAATCTATAAAACAACAACTTAAACCTAGAAAAAAAAATTAAATATAAAATCTACCAAACTAAACAACGAAATCAAATAAAAACTATACCATTAAGGTTGTATGACATACTTAACGTTATTGTGAGGTCAGTTTCAAAAACCAAAGTGTTTAAAATTTGGGTTTCTAAAGAGGCTTGGAGAGAAAGGAGAAAAATGTGAGGGATCTATCAAAATTTATTTATATGTATTTTTTCAAAATAGGGTAAAATGGGTAAGAGATCTAACGAAATTGTCACTAAGTTATAATATGTATTTCTTATTTGTAGAGTTCCTCTTGGAGCTCTTCAGTGAGGATATCATGGAGGCAAAATCCATAACCTATGGCGACTTTATTGTCAAGGTTGAGGATAAAATCAAGTTTTATGGAACAATGCGCATGAAGCTTCTGTGGGAAGGGGGTTCCAATGACCACTGGATCACTTATATTACTAAACCTCTCATTGAAACCCGAATCTGCATTTATTATCCTGAAACCACACCTTATTAAATTACCAAACAATTAAACTTGGATGGTAAAGCTCGTAGTAAAAGTAAAAACATAAATAAAAATTCATAGTGTGGTATGGACATTTGTTTTGCCTAGCTCATATCATTATCATTTATGATAAAGTCATTGATTTTTGATCATTTTTCACAATATACACAAGATTTTCACCTCCAAGAATTGTTGCAATTCAAACATACATTATAGTGCAAGTATCATAATGATACAAGACATTTAACGCAAGATTGTTGTGCTTTAAAAAAATTAAAATTTGATAAATGACGACAAGTTAATAAAATTCATGAAAATAAATTCTTGTTCCGACGTAAATGATACCCCATCTAAACCATACCAAGTGCTTCAGGCCAAATATTTTCAAACTATTACACTTTTTGAGACATCTCAAGCCCTCAAACACTGGTCATAATGGATATTTTTGACATATATATGGATCTTCATATAAACAACCATATAATACTAACGATCGCATGAGGTGATTCTTTAACACGTACCATTCACTTTTTATGCAAGTGATATACATAAATCCTTGAAATCCAATTTAGGGATAGAATTTACACATTATTATTGGTATTTTACCATATTATTAGCTTTAAAAGGATGATAGTTTCAGGTTTTAAAATCGTATGAAGATATTATTATAAAAATTACCAGGGTAAAGGTTTGGAAAATCATGATCGATTAGCTCGACCAATATAGTTTTTAAAAGAAACTGTGACAATATACATGGTATGGTACTGATTCTGCCATCGAAGAGGGTACATGCCAGTTTTACGGAACTAATACCCATCATCAAAGAACTAAAATTTAATTTTTACAAGACTACAATATATAAGTATATTATCTTTTCGTGGTAGTAAACGATCCTTTATTCACTGAAAATTTTGGCAAATCATAACCTAACAAAATGCATACAATAATTTCTATGTTTCATTAATACATCTGACGTGTCATCAATAGTTAGTCATTATCTGCAACAACCAGCACATTGTTGGGAAGATAAAAACATATAAAGAAAGAGATAGGAAAATAAAAAAGGTTTACTTAACGTTTTTGTTTATGTTGTGTTTGATACTTGTACATCTCATAGATTTATATTAGTATATTATTATGTTTTAATGACAGAATAATATCTTTCAAGTTTAAGTTAATTTGGTTCAAACAATGTCTCGCTTCAATTAAGTTGGCTCATAACTGCCGAATTTTTAACATTTCTTTTCAAGACAACATTGTTTTTAAAGACTTCTGTATTAGGTGGTTTTGGGAAGATATAGTTCATCTGATCTAGTATTTTTTGTGGTCTGTTCCGGTCACCTCCGATCTTCTACGGTCTTTTTTGTCGTTTCCAACCAGCTTCAGTCATCTACGATCTTTTCAGGTTACCTGTGATCTTCTACGATATGTCCCGGTCACCTCCAATCATTTACGATATTTTCTGGTCACCTCTAATCTTCTACAGTCTTTTCAAGTCGGTTTCGGTCATCTCCAATCATCAACGGTATTTTCCGATAACTTCTGATCCTTTACAATGACTATTTTTCATATTCTTCTTCAACCCACATCTCTTTTTAATTTTTATTCATTTTTTGTTCTTTTTTTTGCTTCCCTTGTTTTTTTTCTCCTTCTTCTTCTTATGCTTTTTTTCTCTTTCTTTTTCTTCTTCTTATTTTTGCTTACATTTTTTGTTTTCTTCTTTCATTTTCTTCTTATCCAGCTTTTTCTTGTCATTTTTCTCTTGTTTTATTCTTTTCTTTGACATTTTTTTCTAGCGGCTTCCCTCTTATTATTCTCATTTGTTTTTTTTCCATATCACATATTGCCCATAAATGTTATTACTTCTCTTTAGATCTCAATAAATGAAAATAAGTAGAGCTTTGGTCGTTCAAAATGATATGGGTGACCCAAGATATTTGATGGAACCAGAAGATGACATTAAAACTGTTACCCTGAGTGTCAACTGAGCTTTTAGAAAAGAGAATTCTAGAATATGGGTTTTTTCGGGTGATCACAACCAATAATTTTTTGGTTTTCCAATATATATTATTTTTTTAAACTCGAAGGATACATGAAACAATTTTCGGTATCATTTCATCCCTCAAAGAATTGAACAAGTGGAGCGACAAACCAAGATCTTTTGGAATGAATGCAACCTGTCCTTTTTACGACTATAATGATATGGACATTTTAGAAAGATGTACAAACGTACCAAATAATACCACACAACACAACAACAAAACACTGTTTGCACTATATATTTTATTATATGGAGGTTGTGGTCTCGGCCACAAAAGTACTACTTTCGTTCTTAATAACTAATTATAACAAAAAGATAAATATTAATGATCGCAAGGCTGAACGAGATCACAATAAAGATAAGGGTTTTGCCGAAGATGGTATGAACTAGGAAAAATCCTATATAGTATTTGTCAAGGTAAAGATGGTGACCCACGAATTACTATGGCTGATGTTTGGTCACATTCACATTGGTGCTCCAACAAATGAGTTTTGTTCTAGCTAGAAGATTATGCCATTATATGTTTATGTCTAGTTTCGACCATTAGACTTATTAATCGACTTCCCCACTTGGTTTACATTTCTTTATTCGCTTCTGAAGTGGCTCATGAAGTCTTGTCGCCTATGAACTTTTGGCCTATCTCATTTATGTTCTCGCATCTGTCAACGCTACATAGTGTCACTTTCGAGTTGCGTTATTTACTTCTTTCATTTGGATGATATCTTTGGTTCCCACATCGACCCTTTTACTAACATGCACCTTAATCTTACCTACCACATGCATATTTGATGTTTCGGCTCCATTCATGCTAGGTGACCACATGCACCTTTAAAGCCTTAAGCATCTATTTAAATAAACCACGATTTGGTGACCTAAAAATAGATATCCCAAATTACCAAATTAGAGCTTCCAACGAAGAATAAAAAAGATACACGAAACCATGATCTAGGGTTTCAAGAACACACAATTCAGTAGACATAAAGTATGATTTTCTTATTTCATAAAACAGTTTAACATTATGTATGAGATGATTTATATAGGAACATCCATAAACCCTAATCAAATATTAAAATAAATAAATAAAAATATCAAAAGAAAATCTTAAATGGATACAACAAAATAATAAATATAGTAAACATATCTACTGGATGTGCAAGAAAAGTAAATGAGAATTATATATATAATCAATTTTAAGTGTATACAACAAAATAGTAAACATATCTTAGACCTATTACACAACTTTTATTTAAATCGATGATCATCTGAACAACATCCATCGTAATGATTTGTTCGTAAAAAACTATAGGTAGTACTATTTTGGTAAAATAATAGGTAGTACTATTTTGGTAAAATAATCTATCACCATGGAGTTAGTATATATTTTTTTTATACTGATTTGACGACTCTATTACTTCTTTTTAACATACAAGAACTCAATGCAATCTCAATAATGTCAAGAGAGTCATCTTCAAAGCTATTGGAAGTTGATTCCACGTTGACAACAGAACTGTAAGAGCCAGCTGCTTCTTCACGAGTGCGACAACCTTTGTTATCGTCTCTAGTTTGGCTGCATAAACAACAAATTACGGAATTCAAGACAAACTTGCAATGTTGATAGAAATGAAAAATGAATTCAGGTTATAGATGTTAACCTGAAACCTAATTTTGATTAAAAAGACATGAATAAAAAGAGTGTTTGGATAAACGACCACATCTAAACTCAAAACGGAATATAATAAAAAGAGGTTGTACCCGCTTTTAATTCCCTCGTATTTCTGAATACATAGTTTAGGTGGATTAGATATCTATACATAAATTAAAAAAAAAAAACAAAAAGTTATTATTGATAAAGTTTAAAAAAAATACATACATAAATTAAAAATTATCATCCTTTTTTCAAAACTAATAACATAAATACACGCCGGTTAGCATTTAAAATCGCATCCAAAAGTTCATGCTAATAAATAATAATTTAATTTAGCTTACACGAAGAGTCAAATATAAAAACACCAAAAAAAACAGTCAAATATAATTTAAACCTTAATGAGAGTAGGCAATTACTTTTAAAGATACTTCTCAGATCCAAACTGAAGCCGGTACCGATTCTGAAACCCAAGCCCAAATATGAAGCAAAACCCTACTTTCATCTCCGTCTCAATCGTGGCACCTTATAAGGGCCATCTATCCAACTTACTTATAACGTGTAGCGCCGCGGCTAGATCGGAACCCCAAGTCTTCTTATTCGTGTGCTTTTTAAGTCATTGAGAAGAGAAGACTTCCGATAAACAAAATCGACAATTGGCCTTCTCATCTGTTCTGAAGTTTATTCCTTCAAATTTTGCTGTTAGATTCAAAGTCTCTATATTTTTTATATGAAAAATGATGATAAGTTTTGTCGCCCCAGTCTTATCCGCGTTCCTTTTAAAGAACACGCGATATGGTGATAGACATTCTTAGTCTGATTTTTAATATTTATCTTTTGGTGCTACTAATCTTGTGTCCCGAAATGATGATTTTTCCGGTGACCGTACTAAACTTTAGAGTTCAGACTTGCAAATACATGGTTACAGGTAAAAAATACTGGATTATTTTAGTATTCTATATTCTCTTAGACTTGGATTTTGACCACGTCAGATCTGGTTAGAATTTACTTTTTCGTACTTTTGAAAAGAATCTTAAAGTTACACCAGTTATATTATCGGACCCGAAATGATGAAATTGAGATTAATGACAACTTTTTTATTATTTTATACAATTTTTTATTTAAGAGAATGTCTTTATATCTAGTTCTAACATTACCTTACTGCATATATATTATTTTCGTTTCTAATTAATATCAGTTTCAAATAAATATATTGAACTATAAAATTATATATTAGATTATAACTAACAATTTAATAGGATATAAAACGTTGGTTTAATTTTTTACCCTACTAAATATTTTAATATTTATAATTTTATGGTAAAATATTTTTAATAATTTTCATATAATATTTTTTGTTGTATATTACTGTTATGTATAGTAATATCTGAACTTGCTGTTATCTGATTTTTACTTTTTCCCATCCTAAATAATTGTTTCATTTTCATCTTCACATTTATCCTTTTTTATATGTTTATTTTTTTCTTTTCTATTTTCATTATTTTTTTTCTTCTTCAAAATTATAGAAAGACCAAAACAAAATAATTTTGATTTGAATTTTATTCTACGATAGGAAGAAAATATCGAAATAAATTGTTTTACACCGCATACAAAGTGAATATTTATGAAATGCCGTGAAATATTTGTTGGGGTCACGGAAGAACAATCCTTTTTGGATGGGCATTGCCTCGGACGAGACAACAAGTGTGTTTCAATAGTTGGTTTGTTTCCATTCTTTGACATCATTATTGGAATCAAGGTAACGATTTTTACAAGTTATATAAGCTAGATCCGTCTACAGATGGTTTCAAATTATTAAAAAGTATAATATGTTTCCAGATAAGTATACACATGGATTGTATCCAATCAAACAGTACCATTTTATCTTCGAAGATTTTGGTTGAATGACAACATCTAGAAGATCCGAAAGTATGGTTTTATTAATCGATTCTTTGATTCTCATAGAAGTTTGAGTCAATTCACCAAACAAGTAGGTTAATTTTATTATGATTTTACCAAAAAATACTCGAATTAACAAAAAATAAAATCATAATAAAATTAACTTACTTGTTTGATGATTTGACTCAAACTGTATGAGAACCAAGTAAACGTTTAATAGAACCATTTATACTTTTTGATCTTCCGGTTTTTGTCATTCCACCAAAAAAGTTTCCTCGTAGATAAAATGGTATCCAAAACTGTTTGATTTGATACAATCCATGTTTATGTTTATTTGAAAGCATATTATACTTTTTCATAATTTGAAACCATTTGTACTCGAATTCCTCCGACGAATCTAGCTTATATAACTTGTAAAAATCGTTGCACCAATTCAAATAGTGATGTCGAAGAATTGAAATAAACCAACCATTGAAACGCACTTGTTGTCTCCTTCCGAAGCAATGCACATCCAAAAAGGTTTGTTCTTCCGTTATTATATACACCACCAAAAATAAAGAAAATAAAGTTGTTTTAATATATTTTTTCAAGTTCCTTTACTCTAATTATTTGTCTAATTAAGAGTCCACCTTCTTTAAGTAAAAACAACTCTATATTCATCTTTTTTTCGTAGTAGGAAGAAAATGAATTTCAAACGGGGACGATAATGTATGATTATGGTCAAGAATTAATTCATTAACAACCCAATTCTTTTGGAAATAAATCAATTTATTTTTTAAAGTAATTCACATATGAGTCTTACATCCACATTTAGATGAAATTGTTTATCAAGTAAAACAAATTTATATTCTAGGTTTACTTATTCTATGACAATGACGACGTACCTTACTTCCATTTTTTATATCGAAGTTACCTTTTTAAATTGAAAATCTTTGTTAGGTAGAAAATATTTGATAAAAAACATAAGCTTTCTCCTCACATGAAAAACTTTGACGGACAAACTGTAGATAAATATCATCTTATTGATCTTCTTCTAAACAAAATGTATCGGCTTCAAAAAGTTATAAACAATTTATTTTAATATTTTCATCCTCTTCTAGAATAAAGTTTAAATCAAAATTATTTTGTTTTGGTCTCTCATAGTTTTGAAGAAGAAAGAAAATAATGAAAATAGAAAACAAAAAAACAAAGATATAAGAAAGGATAAGTGTGAAGATGAATCATAAAGGTGAAACAATTATTTGGGAAAAGAAAAAGTAAAAATCTGATAACTATAACTTCAGATATTACTTTTAAACCTTTTTTAATTAATAAATGTAACAATACTTCATCATATTTTAATAATAGATAACTAATATACAATAAAAAAATTCTATGAAATTTTTTAGAAAATATTTTTCCATAATATTGTAAATATTAGAATATTTAGTACTTTAAAATTTAAACCACTGATTTATATCATATAAAATTAATGTTAGTTATAATTTATTGTTATATATGTATGGTATGGAGTAAGGGTAATTTTGGAATTAAATATAAAAACATTCTCTCATGTAAAAAAAAAGTATAAAGTAATGAAAAAGTTACCAATAAATGCATTATTAACCGGTGTCCATAGACACGGGTTAGTATAACCCTTTTATATATAATTCCATTAAATCATTATCGTTGTGTAAAAATATATTTAATTCGTTAAACGTTTATTTTCCTAAAAAAATCAAAAAACAATAAAGCAAAGACGATATGACAGAGGTTATTGCTTCGATGTTGTTGATACAAACCTTTAGTATAAAATCATATTATTGGTCCTTAAAGGTCAACATTTAGTCACTCCATCATATGTTTTTTCAACGTAATAGTTATTGACTGGTGTGGCAGTATTTTAGTTGCATCTTTAACCTTCAAATATGAACGAGGCGGGTCTTAAAACATAAATGGTGTGGATTTAGAAAACTTTGACCCAAAAAGTTCGAATCAGGTTAAACATCTGTAAAAAAAAATTGAAAATACAATTGATCTTTTATAAAATGAACAAAACTAATCCATGAATGATATTGAGTCAAGGTTTGATTCTCTATTTAATATGTTTATGTTGTGTAACGTCCAACCTTTTTTTCCAGAGCATTTCACTTTGAGTGTTCGAACCCATTTTCCAAAAGAATGCACTATAACATCAAGTGTGTTTGAGTCCGTTTTCATTAATATATCTACGGTTTTTATTATCATGTGTAATTTTAGTACGTTAGGCATCTCAAAACATTCCATTTACTCGGTGTCAAACGTTTCAACCACAAACATAATTATATTTTAAAATTAAATATATTTATTTTATTATTATTATTATTATTTGGATTTTTATTTACTTAACTGAGTGATTATGAAATGGTTCGAAACCAGTTTCCACTAGAATGCTCTATACCATTAGCAAGTTGGTCTCGAATATTTACGGTGGAATGTCATATATAATCTGAAAATGTTGAGTTTGCGTCAAAACATTTTTTTCACCCGTTATTAAACAATTCGACCACATCCACGTTAAATCAACTAATATATCCATCATAATATTCTTTATATATATATATATATATATATATGACCAAGATACGTACATAAAACAAATATAACTGATAATTGGTGTGGTTTATTTTTGTCTGAAGGTAAGTTTGTAATTTTTGTTTAGAACTGTGTGGAAGTTTGAGAGTATTTAATATTTGAGTAGAGAGTAGAGGGAGAATGAAGCAGCCTTGTTGTATTTAATTTTTATTACCCTCATTTAATGTTGGTGGTTGGGTATTTATACCCTTACATTTGGGCTTTATGGGCTTTCGGGTCAAGTTCAAGGACCCATGAGCTCTTAGTAGGAGAGCAGGCAGCTTAGTCAAGAAGTGATTAGGTTTTAAGTACTTTAGTTCTGTTCGAACAGTTCAATGGATGAGGTGGCCGAACTGCCCCTGTCCGGTTAGGTAGATGGTGTCTGAACTGCCCCTGTCCGAAGAGATGACGGAATCCGGACTTATCAGTAGCCCCTTTTTTAGGTGGTGTTCAAAAACCTTTGGCAAGACCTAAAAAACAGTATGTTGCCAGTGACAGTTACATCCGGACAGGTCCTCCGAATCGTGTTATAGTTTTATCCGGACTGAAAAAGGTTCTTTGAATCTAAACGGTTTTTTGCCAGAGTTCGTGGGACACGTGTCTCTCTCTGGTTCGTCACTTCAGACATTTTTTACCTTGATTTTCGCTCCCACCTTCTCTGAAAAGCAACCTCTTCATTAAATGAAGGTGACATCAGCGCCGTTTCTTAATCATTGCTAATCCTTTTGAATTCTCCTAGGAATCAAAACACTTTTTTGGGGTTTACTATAAATTAAAGACCTTTCCACTGTTTTATCATCATCTACATATTCACTTTACTAATTTTCAGAGCTTTCTCTCTCAAACACAAGTTCTTCATTTTAGTTGTTTCTGTTCACGGCTAGGAACGCTTTAATCAGAGGCGGGTGGCTCAATCTATCAAATCTAGAAAAAACACAAAAAGTTGAAAGGGAAAGGCGCATTGCAGCAGGCCTACCTACTTCCCCATCGACAAACCAGTAACTTCCAACATAGAGTCTGACTAGGGTTCCTCCTCAACAAAAAGTGCCAAAGCGAGGAGATTATTTCAGACCAAACTTTCTCCCATTGTCTCAGGTTCATCGGTCCAAGAATCAGAACCCACGGTTGAACCAGGGTTAGCAGTTACCAGCTCCAAAAATCCTTCCCCATTTATTGCCATGGGTTCAGACGCAGATACTTCTCCCAACAAACTGGTGGATCGGAGAAAAGGCCGGCTGGTTAAAGGGCAGGCTTCCAAAGGCACCCCTTCAAAATCAGGGGCCAAGGACAGCAATACAGGGTCAGAGGCACCCATTAAAGTACCTAAGGATAGGCTGTCCGGTCCAGAGACCACTAGCTCAAGCCACCGAAGAGAAACCACCCCATCTGAGCCCCAACCATAGGTCAGAGCTCAGGAAAGTATCGAAGCTCAACAGTCCGGAGGTCAGACTGAGCCAACTCCTAACTCCCCCCTCCCAAAGACAACTGAAAACCCCTCCTCGGTAATGGAGGAAGTTATGAAGGATTCTGTCAAAGAGGCTCCGTTCGAGTCTGAAGCCTCCGGACAGACAAGTGATGCTAGTGTTTCCAAGGAGGATAAAGGCAAGGAAAAACTATGCCTCAGGCATCCAGAACTGCAGAGGTCTTAAAGGGAAAAGTTGGACCTTGTTTCACAAGGTCAGTGTCAAATATTTACTTGCCTTGCAAAAAATCAACTATGCCTTTATCTATACAGCCAAACTGGGTCGGATGCGAACGAAGTGGGGGATTCCGGAAAACGTGAAAATTAGGATCCCAATAGACCCTGAAACCCCAATGGACTGCAAACTTAGTGAAGTAGTCATCTTTACTGAGCTTTTTAACTGGGGGCTAAGGTTTCCCTTGGATCCGGAGATAGTTAGGTACCTCAATCTGATCAAGATTTGTCCAAGCCAACTGAGCCCTAACGCCTGGTACACTCTCATGGCCTGTATCATGGCCTCCAGGCTCTCCGGAATTCCTCTCCCGATGGAGGAATTCGCTGTTGTGGCTAGTCTCTGCAGAAACCCTCATATCCCCTTTTATCACTTCAACATGGGTGATAGCTATAAGGCAGTGTATGACCTGCTCGAAGCAGAGAGGAATTGGAGGACTCACTTCTTGTTTGTGAGTGGTGCTTGGGAAAATGGAAGGAAGATCAAGGCTGGAGTCAATCCGAGTCTTCTTACCAGCAGATGGAGAAGTGATTGTAAGAATCCCACCTTACACTTCTCATTTTCATTTTTATCAAATCTATCTAACTGACTGGTTTTGTCTTTTTTTTATAGTGCTGCCCAAAGACTTTAACGACTATCTAAAGGCTGGGCAGGCCACTTGCACCAAGATCAACACTTGGGCTGCTGAAAAGTGGGGGAACCGTTTCCACGATGCCTTTACCGGAGGAAATCTTGCAAGATCTCACCTCTGGAACACTACTGGTCGGAGAGACTTGACCTGGGAAGAACTCACCACTCCACCCCCTCCTGATGTAGTTCTGAAGAGAACACATGAACCGGACGGGACATTGTACTTGCCAGGTCGAGCCAAGGCTCCGAGTAAAATGAAAGGAAAGAAAGGGAAGGGCAAGAAGGCTGCAAGTGAGGCTAAACCTGCCGAGGTGGAGGAGGCTGCTCCAACAAACCCATAGGGGGCAGCCCCAAGCCAGATCGATACTGTTCTCTTAGAAGTGGTGGAGCAGGAGAGTGCTAAGGAAGATGTAGGATCTCCCAAACCTCCAAGGGTTCCCAAGAGAGACCGAAAACGTGGAGTAGAGAACAAGGAGAGGGAGGCCAAAAAGAAAAAGACCTCCAGGGGTGATGAACTTTCTCTCCGGCGTCCGGAGCCTTCCCCCCTATAGACCCTACTGATCCAACAAGAGCAGAGGAGATCCCTGGTGACTTTCAAACTGACGAGGTTGGAGGAGGAGACCTTAGCATTGATGGTGTTGACATCACAGGGCTTGATGGACTTGGTGACTATTTTGCAAACCTCCCCAGAGACGACTTTGCTGGGCCTTACCTCCCTACAAGCACTTCGAACACCATTACTTTTAATGGTAAGACTTTTACTGTTTCAAGTGAAAGGGATATTATAACTCACTCCATATTAAGTAATGTTCAACCAGTGCTTGTTCTGGAGAAACAAGTTCGAGGTCAGGCAGATATTATCAAAGATCTCAAATCTGACAAGGAGAAACTGTCCAACGATCTCCTCACTGCCACTCAAAATGCTGACATTCTGAAGGGAGAAAACGAGGAGCTAAAGAAGAGCCAAGAGGGGTGGAGCATAAAGGTTGCCACTTTAGAAGACGCTATCAAAGAGCTCCGGGAGAAGCTGTCCGGATTAGAGAAAGATCTCACCTCTTCAAAAGAGGAGGGAAAGGCCAAAGATCAAGTCATCCAGAACCTGGCAAATGACAAGATTGCGCTCGAGAACACAATGTCCAAGGGTGCAGAGGAGAAAGCAGATCTGCTAAGGGAGTAAGAGGCCAAAATTCAGGCCAAGATCGATGCTTATGCCAACAATGTAATAGATATTCAAGAGAAAATGTATGCCAAGGTGAGGTCGGACATGGTATTTCTCTTTCATGAGAAGTTCCCGAAGAGGAACCTTGGAGATTTGTGGCTTCATGTAGAGTACGAAGACCTTCCCTTCCACACTATGGCTCAAGGAGACTTTCATGATTACTCTAGTGCTTCCTCCTCTGACGAAGAAGAGAACACCGGGGAGAGCCCAAATGAGTAGGAGGACGATCCCAAGAAGAAGAAGAAGACAAGTGAGGCTGAGCCATCTTCAAAGGCTCAGCCTTAGACTATGAATTATCTTTTCACCTTTTATGTTATCTGAACTAAAGTCCTTGGAAGGCCAAGGAATTTTTTAATTGTGTCCGGTATTTGACCGGATAGATCTTTTGTTTCGTCTGACAATTTAAAAGTCCTTGGAAGGACAAGACACTTAGGTTATTTCAATGCATATCTTTGTTTTGCACAACTCTTGCATTCTTTCATAGTTTGTTTCAATTTTGGTGGCTAGTGTTTAAATAGCCCTTAGTTATTTCATAAATATTCTAAAGCGAGAGTGTTTAAACTCTCCGATGACAAATGTTTAAGTAGTCATCATTCCTTTAATTCAATCCGGATGGTGTGACAAAAAACAAAGTAAGAACACTTCGAATTTTTCAAGAAGGCATCAAATTTTATAAAAATCTCGGACACCTCATTAAAACCTCCCCGCGCCACCAGGGTAGGAAAGAGTATGCCCCCAAATATTTACATGGATTTTTAAACAAGTAAATATTTACATTGTTCCTACTCTAAGTACATCCGGAGATGTTCAATATTCTAAGGGTGATTCAAAACCCTTCCATCATTGTCTTCTAGCCAGTATGTTCCAGGTTTGAGCCTTTCAATAACCATATAAGGTCCTTCCCAAGTTGGGGCTAGTTTTCCGAGCAGCTTCTCTTTAGTATGTAAGAAGACCTTCCTTAACACCTTGTCCCCCGGCTGAAAATCTCTTCTTTTAACTCTAGAAGCAAACCTGCTTCTCATCAAACCCTGATAGTGTGCAGCTCTAAGGTGAGCCTTAACTCGTCTTTCCTCTATTAGGTCAAGCTGACCCCTGATTGCCACTTCGTTAGCGTGTTCGGATAAATTGTGAACTCGAAAAGAAGGAAGAGTTGCCTCTATGGGAGCTATGGCATCCATCCCATAGACCAAGGCAAAAGGTGATTCTTGTGTTGCAGCCCCAGGAGTAGTCCGGTAGGCCCTCAAAACCTCTTGTAAATAACTAGGCCATTTTCCAGCAGCCCCTTCTAAATTTTTCTTCAAACCGGACAATATAGTTCTGTTGGCCACCTCAACTTGACCGTTTTCTTGTGGATTGAAAGGTGAAGAGAAACAATGTTGTATACCCCTAGAGGCACATAAACTCTCCATTTCCTTGTTGTCGAACTGTGGCCCATTGTCTGTTGTTATCTTCTGTGGAACACCAAATCTGCAACAGATATTAGATAAAAGGAATTTTATGACGGCTTTTGATGTTGTTCCTGCTAGTGGGGCTGCTTCAATCCACTTCGAGAAATAATCAATTGCAACAATTATCGTCCTGCGTCCTCCGGATCCCATGGGAAGAGGTCCCATCAAATCCAACCCCCATCGAGCAAAAGGTATAGGCTCAGAAATTGACTCTAAAGGGATGGTTGGGACATGAATTTCATTGCTATATCTCTGGCATGGGTCACACCTTTTCACCAGCTCCTTAGCATCTTGCATTATAGAGAGCCAATAATAGCCAGCTAGTAAAACTCTTCTTGTTAGAGCCCTGAATGCACAGTGAGCTGATACCTCACCATCATGTAATTCGGAGAGGACTACTTGAGACTCATCGTCTCCCAAACATCGCAAAAGAGGTTTACTGTAAGACTTTTTATACAGAACGTCTCTTAGTATGATAAAACCACGAGACTTGTGCTTCATTTTTCTTGCTAGTGATTTATCCGGAGGCAAGATGCCATCGGAGAGATACTGCAGGAGAGGAAGTCTCCAATATTGAGGTTGTTTCATCTGTACATCGAAAATTTCTTCCTCTTTACCCATATTGAGTTGAATGGAAAGGCTCCAGCACATGGATCCAAGGATATGACTCAGTGTATGCTATGGTTGCCAAGGAATCTGCTAATTCATTCTCTGTTCGGGGTATATGCTCATAAACAATGCTTTTGAACTTAAGTGCCTCATTTTTAAGAAGAAGTAAATTCTATGTTCGGACTCATTGTTGGAAGCCCTAAAAGAAAAACATATAGTCTGGTACATTTTGTCACCATATGGAGAAGTCAAGCACACCCCTGCACCACATCCCATAGTACTTGATCCACCATCTGTTCGGACGATCTAGACCTTTTTGTCTTTCATCTCAGTAGTTTGCTCTGTATCCCTATCAGAGTGGAATTCAACTAAAAAATCAGCCACAACTTGGGATTTGACTGCTGTTCGAGGAGCAAAATCAATATCGAAGTCCCCCAACTCCACTGACCACTTAGTCATTCTACTTGAAATGTCTCCCTTTTGAAGAACATTCTTCAAGGGAAAAGATGTCTGGGCGATAATAGGATGAGCCTGAAAATAAGACCTCATCTTCCTTGCAGCAATTACCAAGGCTAATGTTATTTTTTCGAGCTTTAAATAGCGTTTTTCTGCATCTATCAAGCTCTTGCTGATATACTACACCGGATGGGGGTAATTATCCACCTCTCTTACCAATACAGCACTGATGGCACAACTGGAAACTGCCAAATATACGAAGAGCGTCTCTCCATCAACAGGCTTAAATAAAGTCTTGGGGGAGGACAGATGTTTCTTGATTTCATTGAAGGCTTCATCACACTTTGAAGTCCAGTCAAATCCCTTTGCTCCCTTTAAAGTTTGAAAAAACGGGGCACATGTATCCGAAGACCTTGAGATGAATCGATTTAAAGCAGCCAACCTCCCAGTCAATCGTTGCACTTCTTTTATATTCCGAGGAGGCTCCATTTGGAATAAAGCATTAAGCTGGTCCAGATTGGGCTGTATTCCCTGCTCACTTATTATATAACCCAGGAATTTTCCAGACTGCACTCCGCACACACACTTTTCTGGATTTAACTTCAAATTTACTTTTACTAAGTTAGCAAAAGTTTCTTGGAGGTCTGCCATGTGTAGTTGTTCGTCCATACTTTTCACCATCATGTCATCAATGTATACGTCCATATTTCTTCCAATTTGATCAGCAAAGGTTTTGTTCACCAATCTCTGATAAGTAGCCCCAGCATTTTTCAACCCAAATGACATCACCTTGTAGCAATGAAGACCCCTATCAGTGACAAATGTGGTATGCTCCTGATCCATCGGGTCTACCTGAATCTGATTGTACCCGGAGAAGGCATCCATGAAAGACAGTAGCTTATTCTCCGAAGTAGAATCCACCAGCTGATCAATCCGGGGGACTGGGTATAAATCTTTTGGGCAAGCCCTATTGAGATCTGTGAAATCAATGCACATACGCCACTTGGAATTTTTCTTTTTTACTAAGACCAGATTGGCTGTCCATAAAGGATACTGAGACTCCTTCATATGCCCCATTTTAGTGAGCCTGTCAACTTCTTGGACAATAACATCAGCCTTTTCCTTGGAAAAAGCCCTTCTCTTCTGTACCACAGGTGCTATGTCTCTCCGAATGGATAGGTGATGTGATATAATATTTGCTGGAACCCTAGTAACATCAGCATTGCACCAAGCAAAAACATGCTGATGGTCTTTTAGAAACTTCAACATTTTACTGTTCAGTTCAGATGACATTTTGGACCCTATCTTAACACTTTTTCCTTCTTCCAAAGAATGTGTTTCAACTTCTTCAAACCGGTATCAACACTCCAGGGGTCTCTCTGGGGTCATCAATTTCACCCTCACCCCCAGAAAGCCCCTCAAACTGCTATTCTTCGTTGATATGAACTGCCCCCAACGTCCGTGGAGCCAGTGCTGTGGCATAACACTCTCTTGCAATCTTTTGACTGCTCCGGACAACTCCCACTTGTCCTTGAACAACATATTTCAAATATTGGTGGACTGTTGAGGCCACTGCATGCATCCTAGAGAGCCAAGACCTCCCTAAAATAGCGTTATAACAAGTGGGACAATCCACCACAATAAAAAGTATCCTGACCATCTTCTTAAAAGGGCCCTTGCCCAACAAAACTTCCTCTTCAAACTCCCCGATCACATCTGCTGAGCTTCCAGTGAAGCCCACAATTGATCTGTCCCAACGCTGAATTACGGCTGGATTTTTCATATTTTTGTAAGAGGTTAAAAAGAGGATATTGGCTGAACTCCCAGTATCCACCAAGATTCGTATTATGTTATTGCCCCCTAATGGAAGCTCCTATGACAACATCATCTTCATGAGGGCCAGCTATATCCCTTATGTCATCTTCATCGAAAACAATGAAGAGAAATGGAATTTGTGATTGATAGGAGGTCATGCCTCCTTCTAGCTGGGTAGCTAAAGTATGAACGTGCCTCTTCCTTGAAGAAGCAGTAGGAGCTGTCATAGTATCCCCTCCAAAAATTGTGAGTGACTCATAAAACTTAATAAGCCTGGAGACTGTTTTACAACGTTCCTCAATGGCATTCACTCTATTTCGAGTTGGATCAGGATCCAAGTACTCTGATTCTACATCGAATCTTTCGATTATAACCATAGCTCCTTTAGGAGCAGCATTGCTCGGACCAGCCCGATGAGTATTATCAGGCCTATTTCCTCCTCTTCTTTTGACATATGCCCCCAGCTTTCCTCTTTCGATTAAATTCTGAACTTCCTGTTTCAAAGCTATAAAATCTTCATTGGTATGGCCAGTATCATTATGGTACTGACAAAAGGAATTGGTACGTTGTTCCCTAGGAGATTGCAGTGCGGCCGATCTTCTAGAGTGTACTTCTTCCTTTGTTTTGTCATAAATGTTGGACACACTTTCTTTTAACTCTGCAAACCACTCCGGTTGAACCCAAGGCCCTCTCTTATTTCTAGATTGTTGACTCTGGGCAGGCGCAGCTGGCTGAGATTGAGCTTTAGCCCTGTTATGTCCCTGTCCGGTCTCCCTTGCCTTGTTCCCGGACTGATTTTGGTTGGGGTTTGGTGCAACCGGGGCAGACCTCACCTGCATGTGCACCCTAGTTTTCTTTGTTTCATCAACGTTGATTTGTTTTCCAACCTAATTCAGTAGACCCCCCCCCCCCCCAAGTTATGGTTTTTTTCTGGTCACTAAATCAGCTAAATTTCCAGGGTTTAAGCCCTGCCTCAAAGATGCTATGGCTACTTGCTCAAAGCAGTCAGCCAACCCGTTTTTGGTGTTCACAGAATAACTTATGTATTCTTTCAGTGATTCGTTTGGTTCTTGGGAACAATGGATTATTGTGTCCACATTTCCCTTCGATTCTTTACTCCCAACAAACTGCCTTCGAAAGGCCACCCAAAAGGTATCGAAATTTCTGATGCAGCCTTGTGGTAGGCTGTTATACCACTTCAGAGCACTCCCCGTAAAGGATTGGGAGAATGCTCTACAGAGTAACTTGTCATCATCATCGAAATTCATCATAAAGTTTTTAAATTGTTCCAAGTGGTTGTCCGGATCTTTGCTGCCATCGTATTTCTCCATTTATTTGCTATCGAACCTCTTAGGGAGGTTTCCAGACAGAATCTTAGAAGACAATTGAGATTGTCTCCAATTCCGGCCACGATTAAAAACAGTATCCTCATTAGGAGTTACAAAGATACCTGGTTCATCGTGGAAGGCAAAAGGATCCACCAGTATCTGGTCTACATGCCTCCGGTTGTGAGATGATCCTTTGCCTATATTCCTCTTTAATTTCCCATGTCTATCCCTTTTTCTTGAATACTTTTTAATCAACTTTTGCTTCTTTTTGGATCGGCCCTCATCACTGCTGGAGGATAAGGACTCTTCAACTTCATCCTCGTCCGAGGAGCTACCAGAAGACTCTGAGTCTGAGTCAGAACTCTCCACTGGCTTAGACCGATGAGACTTTTTGGAGCTAGCATGAGTCTTCTTGGTACTCACATGGGTCTTCGAAGGCTCATGCTCTCTAGGGTTGTCAGTATGATGCGCAACTGATGCCTTTGACTTCTCTTTCATGCCTATCTTTGCCTTATCTGCCCTCAGAGATTCTATCTCGCCCTTTAATCTATCACGCTCCTCGATGGTATATTCATCATTTTCACCCACCACTTCAAGCAAAGCTGGTGGTACTTCTGGGGCGTTCGGATTCATTCGGACTGATTTTTTCTAATGGTTTCGAATGCTTGATTCAGGCACCGTCGTTCTCCCACTGTGGTCGCCAATTTGGTGTGGTTTATTTTTGTCTGAGGGTAAATTTGTAATTTTTGTTTAGAACTGTGTGGAAGTTTGAGAGTATTTAATATTTGAGTAGAGAGTAGAGGGAGAATTAAGCAGCCTGGTTGTATTTAATTTTCATTACCCTCATTTAATGTTGGTGGTTGGGTATTTATACCCTTGCATTTGGGCTTTATGGGCTTTCGGGTCATGTTTAATGGACTCGGGTCAAGTTCAATGACCCATGAGCTCTTAGTAGGAGAGCAGGAAGCTTAGTCAAGAAGTGATTAGGTTTTAAGTACTTTAGTTCTGTTCGAACAGTCCAATGGATAAGGTGTCTGAACTGCCCCTATCCGGTTAGGTAGATGGTGTCCGAACTGCCCCTGTCCAAAGAGATGACGGAATCCGGACTCATCAATAATGAAGTGTTAAAATAACACGAAAACTAGGCATTCAAAATCTTGTTTTAAAATTAAATATATGTGTTTTATTATTATTATTATTTGAATTTTATTTACTCAACTGAGTGGTTTAAAATGGTTCGAACCCGTTTTTCATTAGAATGCACTATAACATAAAGTGTTTGAGTCTGTTTTCATTAGTATGTGTAATTTTAGTAAGTTGGTTTGGAATATTTACGGTCGATTATCGTACATAGTCTGAATGTAACACATAAAATTTTGTTTGAAAAATTGACCTTGTTAAGGTTGAGTTTGTGAATTTACTTAAATCAAATTCACATCTCAAGACATTTCTTTTACCGGTTGTCAAAAGTTGACCAAAATTATATATATATATATATATATATATATATATATATATATATATATATATATATACGTTGAATCAACTCATATATCTATCATAATATATTTTTATATTTTTTTAGTATATATATGACCAAAATATGTACATAAAAAATATAATAGATAATAAAGTGTTAAAATAACACACAAACTAGACATTAAAATTTTGTTTTAAAATTAAATATATTTGTTTATTATTATTATTATTATTATTATTTAGACTTTTATTTACTCAATTGAGTGATTATAAATGGGTTGAAACCATTTTCCACTATGATGCACTATAACATCAGGCGCTTGAGTTCGTTTTCATTAGTATGTGTAATTTTAGCAAGTTGGTCTAGAGTATTTACGGTCGGATGTCATATATAATATGAAATGTAACACATACAATGATAATAAATACTATTTTCATTCGTTTGTTAATTATTAACCTAAATTGTAATTTAAGGGATTATAAATACAATTATTTCCATAAGACAAATATGATTAACAATCAATATTACATTTTAAAAAAAATATATTTTTTTGTTTGTGATGTTGGTTGTCGTATGTCGGAAGAGACACCAAAACATTATCTTTTGAAAATTTATAACAAAAATTCTTTAGCTATTATTTTCATTCGAACTAAAAAAATTCTAAAAACTTTGAGACTTATGTAGAGGTCGAAACATATCAAGATTTTCAAACTCATGCAACCGAAGTGACAAGACTATATTTTTAAGTTGAGAGCATGAGGTCCGGACCATCAATGTTGAGGTTCGAGTTTAGATAATTCACATTGATTAGGAACCATTGGAGACCTAAGGTGGAATATCACATTTGCTTCGAAAATAGCGGGTCGAACGATCTGAGGATACTTACTGAATATGATACATGTCTCATAATTATCACAACTCGTTTACTTCATTAGATAACAGATTGATCGACCTAGGTTGGGATTCAGGAACCCTGGAACATAAACATCATTGTTAAGTCATTTTTCAGGCGTCCAGGTCGAGAAAATAATCGACGCCATCAGAATAAGGTCGCTACTTGAACGATCTAAGGGTACTTGCAGAATATGATACATGTCTCGTAATTGTCACAACTTGTTTACTTCATTAAATGACAGATCAATCGATCTAGGTTGGAATTCGGAAACCTTGGAACTTGGGCATCATTGTCACTCATTTTTTAGGCGTTCATGTCGAACAAATGATCGACACCATCACAATAAGGTCGCTTTTGAAGGTCTACCCGCATAGAATCGTTAGGACGTGCGGCTATAAGAGCCACATCAAGTCAACCGCATGCCCAACATCTGCCTTACCATGCAACCTCAACAACACCCAATGCACCCTCGCCTACATCCAGTTCAAAAAACCTTTCAAAAATCTCATCTTCCAACTAGGGGCAGTCATAGGACCAACCAACCTATCAATTAAATCGACACTACATGATCCCTAACAAGCCGTTCTATAAGTTTATCAATATTCGACTTAACATCCAAGACGAATTGACGCTGCTGGGGGGTTAATGTCTATCTTTAGAGGCCTAACATGGTTATGCCTCTTTTAGCACTGAAATTATGGCTGGAGAATTATCTCAGAAGTTTGATTAGTACAAAATGGACAACTACGATGGATATGAAGATCCTAACCATCACATTTAAAAATTAAGAAATATGATGTTAAAATTCGACGACGATGATTGTTTACTTTACAACGCTCTCTCTATGATCTTCAATAAAATTTCCCTTACATGCTTCAATTGATGGCTTATGGGATCGATCCAAATATATTAAGTATTATTGTCTACGTTCAAAGTCCAATTCGCTGGGAGTAAAACCATTAAAAATGAAAACATTATATAATATATTACAAGCTAGATTGGAATGAAAACGTCAAGGATTACACCTAAGATTTTGTGGATACAAAGAACAATATTGAGGATTATATTGAGGTTATGACATATGCTTCTTTCAAGCAAGAACTCGTGTGAGGTTATTGACAAAAAACGTGATGAACAAACTTTATTGTGTGTGGCTTTAGTAGGCTAAGTAAATTCCATATTAAAGTGGAGGAACATGTGTTTAAGGGTTTGGCTGAACCATCACCCCCTGCTCATTTGAGCCCCGCACTATTATCCACAATAATACTTACCATCTGACCGTTTTCTCTGTTCATCAACCTTTTTCCCCAGTACTTCGACCAAGTGATGCCGACATCATCAAAGACTTAGAGGAGATTTGAAAATTTACGGGCAATCAAATTGAAGCTGAACCCAATTTGGGGTTTGGTCAGAAAATTTCTTAGGTTACTTAGTTAGTGAGAAAAGAAGAAATAAATACAGATCCATCATAATTGACAGTCTTAGCATCCATCCACCCTCCTAGAGGGAAGTCCAGATCCTAGCTAGAAGGTTGGAAACTTTGAATAGGTTCATATCGCGATTCTCATACAAATATTCTCTATTTTTCTAAGTAATAAAAATGACCCGTAGTTTTTAATTAGCTGAAGAATATGACCACAATTTATATAAGCTCAAATGGATCATTGTTAAAGCTTTTACCTAAAATATCTTTGAGATATTTATATTGTGACAAGAAATTGTCATACATTCACAAAAGATTAATGTTACGCGTAAGTCATAGATAAACACTTCTGATGTGCTTACCATAATACGCTATGGAAACAATGTTTGTATTAGGAACTTGGTAATTCATATATGAAAGAGGTTGAAGTGTTAAAGTTAGAAACTAGTATTGTATGTAAAATCCATCCAACGAAAAATTATACACATATTTGATCGATTCATATGAACATCAATCTAATTTTAAAACCTCATAATTCATATTTTATGCCAATTGATTATCTTGGTTGAATAAAATGTTTAATTAATTTTATTATTTTTGTTTTGTTCGCTATTTTTAATTTAAAAATTGGACAACAAACTAAGAAGTGTATTCAATTATAGATATCTTGGTATTCCAAATGAATAAGCATATCATATTTTTTATTTTATTATTCTATAAAAAAAATTATTTCAAAATATAGTTTTGCACTAGTACATATAACGATTTTTTCAACTTTACACTAATATACGCATATTTTTTTAGGCGAATTTATATACACTACCATAATTCGTTTTAGCACCTAAACTCTTTTCGTATCCAATTTACATCATTTTAGATCTATATTTAAATTATTAATAAAATTATTGAGAATAAAAATATTAAATGTTCACGTTATTCGTACAGAATTGATGACGCGGCGGAAATAGAAGAAGAAGCAACAATATATGAAACCCTAATTCAAGGGTAACATGATGAAACCCTAATCTAAGGGTAGCAAAGAGTGCATTTTAGAGATAAAAAATCTATTATTCCAAAAACTTAAAATAACTTAAGGCCTTTATATAATAGCTTCTCAAAACCCTAAATTATAATATATGGAAATAAAATAAATATTTTAAAATAAAATAAAATAAAATCTTAATATAATTAGATTTGATTTAAATACATAAGATATTTGAATAAAATAAAATTAAATCAAAAAGGATTTTGTTTGGATTTTCTGGGCTACATCATCCTGTCCTGATTGACAAGAATTCGTCCTCGAATTCACAGCACCATCACCATCAAAAACCCAAATTATTTATTTTATTTTATTCAATCGTCACATTGGGAATTATAATTGTTGACCTTATCGGAGTAAGATAAATTCTTCTCGAGTGTTCCTTATTCGAAGTCACATTGAAGCCATCCAGTTGAAGGAAAAAAATAGTTTCAAAAACCTTTTCATAGCTTGAAGACAACATCCCCATGTCCAGTTGATGAAAAAAATGGTTTTGAAAACCTCTTCATAGCCTGAGACAGCATCTCGATGAGCAATTGTTACCTTGATTCGACGATTGGTAGCCAATTTAAACTCCTTCAGTAACCGGTCAATACGATTGTCATTGAAACGGTTGGTATGCCCCCTCATACTCAAACGATCTTTCCGATCTTCATGACCGTGTGTTGTTCTCTTCTTTAAACCTTGAATCAGATGAAATCAGGATTCAGAAACATGCTTGACCCATAGCAGGAACTGAGGCTCTGATACCAAACTGATGACGCGGCGGAAATAGAAGAAGAAGCAACGATATATGAAACCCTAATTCAAGGGTAACATGATGAAACCCTAATCTAAGGGTAACAAAGAGTGAAATTTTCAGAGATAAAAAATCTATTATTCCAAAAACTTAAAATAACTTAAGGCATATGAGGCTTTATATAATAGCTTCTCAAAACCCTAAATTATAATATATGAAAATAAAATAAAATAAAATAAAATCTTAATATAATTAGATTTGATTTAAATATATAAAATATTTGAATAAAATAAAATAAAATTAAAAAGGATTTTGTTTGGACTTTCTGGAATACATCAAGAATAAGGAACTCTTCTACCGTAAACATATCTAACAATCTTGAAAATATAATATTCATGCAAAATCTCACATAAAAATGAATAAATAATCAAATTCAATTTTCTATTTAAAATAATCGGAATCTGAATCCATTGCCATTCCAAGCCTTTGATATTAGCGTTTCGTCCGATCAAACGGACCAGACCCGGATAGTATAAATTTGAAATAAATATCCTTCTAAATAGATAAAATGGAGTGCACAACAAATAAATACGGTTCACTTTTTTCAAAGTCTAAACATATAGACAAAAAAGTAGCTAAAGCTTTAATTTATATTAGCTAATTGCCTACAAAACCTTTCAAGTAATCCAAAACAAATACTACTATGCCTAAAAATGTAAATTCGCTCAATAAACCCCTGAACCTGCCAAATTTCCAACTTTTTTACTCGCTCCAATAATTTTAGTATCTTAGTGGGAATTCACATAATCACATGGTCCATCCGTTACAAAAGTTAAATATAAACACATATTTGGTAAATAAAGTAAATTTACAAAGCTAAAAGAAAAAAAACACATCTTATAGCTAATACGGTAAAGCGACAAAGACTAGTCCTTTTTCTCTTAACCAACTATACATTGTACTTTATTTCGTAGGGCCAAGTTTGTTTTTAAATAGGTGAATATTTTTCTTTCCAACGTTTTTCTTCCATCAAATTTTAAATTAAATTTAAATGAATATATTTTTATTTATCTATTTAATTCAAATTATGTTATTAATAAATAAAATTAACCATATCCACTAATATTTAAAAATTATTCATAGTTTCAACTTCATATTATCACAAATGGTAGAGAATAAAAAGATTGAAAAAGTTAGATGAGGTAATATCCAAATTCAAGCTCGATTACTTTTTAAAATATTTTGATTGAATTTCGACACCAATTGCGCACTTTACCACCGATGCGTAAGCCTGTTATTGATGGTGTAAAATCGAAAGTATGTTTTATGCATTCCCGGTTTGTTTGCTAACATATGGTTGGTCTCATTGTTTTCACACCGTTAGTATAGTAGTAATGTCACATTGGTGTAAAACACAATTTTTCTTCCATGTTAGTTCTTTTTCTATATATGTTTGCTTATTTTCATTTATGTAATTTGAAATTGTATGAGGAAAATGATACATATCAATATGTAGAGACTGTTTTACGATTATCGTGATGTGTTTTTTCACGGCATATTATATGCAAGAAAAATTGTTTAAGTGGGTTAAGAAGATCGAGAAAGAACATGGGTTGGTTATATTAAAGCGTCATGATGATCTGAATAGTATTGAAATAATAATCTTGAATATTATTTGCATGTGAGAGATTTAGATGGTATAATCGATTTGTAAACAAAAACGGTCTTAAGAGAAAGTCAAACGGCCGAAAAAGTATGGATGTCTTTTCGACCTTAAGAACTATGGTCACTCCAAATGAATGATCCTTAAAAGTAATATGTGGGATTCACATCCATCCAATTACTAAACAATTAGAAGATACTTCGTACCTGAGATACATTTCTAAAATATAGTTGGAATTTGTAGAATATTCTACCTTCATGGGAATTAGCCATCTATAAATTTTAAGCGGAGTGAAAAAAGTTGAACAATTAAAATATATCGTCCATGCACACTGTATATACAACACTTAAAAAAAATCGAATGTTGGAGAAAGCCAGCCGGTCACAATTGCAATACTTGTTAGGCAAACTTAAAAATTTAATTATTTAAAATGGCATAAATCTAGCCAAGATCAAAGTGATGTCATTATTGTATTCTTTTTGCACAGTTGGTTAGTATGGATTATACTTTTTAGAAAGTGCTAATAATGGACAACACTTACAAAAATAAGGTACAATATGTCGTTGTTTAAGATTGTCGGAGCAACCTCTACCAGTTTGAATTCTTACATAGGATTTGAATTTACATCAAGGGAAAAAGTTAAAAAAAACTCAAATGGATTGTAGGTAACGATATTAAAAATTTATATGTGGTTTTAACAGATAAAGACTTATTGTTAATGAATGATCTTCAAAAAGTATTCTCGAAAATAACCCACATGCTATGTCAATGATACATTAAAAGGAACGTTTATGGAAATACAAAGAAATACACGTATGGGAAAAAATAATTATGATGCCTTTATAGGTTTGTGGAATAAGATAGCTTACTCAAAAAGAGAACATGATTTTGAGAATAGTCGGAATCAGATGACACGTGAGTTCAAAGATTACCCTCAACCAATCGAATACACCAAAAAGTTTTGATTAATTTCTTACATCAACAAGTTTGTCACGTAAAAAACTAACAAGTTCATGCATTTCACAAAAAACGACCATTAACCGGATGGAGAACACTCATTCCAACCTAAAATGTTTCATTGGTATGAGTAAACTTAACTTCGAGTTATTTTGGCCTAAGGTGCATTCTTGAGTCGAGATGCAACATGGATCAATTAAATAATCATTTGAAAAAAATTCAATTTGTAGCACAACACAAATTTTGGAGACACGATGTTCGACAAACTCAAAGGTAACATCTTAACCACCGCTTTAGAAATTATTTTTCTCGAATTATATGGTGCTTAAGATATTGAAGTAGCAAATAAAATTAAGACCTTTGAGATACGATCGATATACTATATGCCTTGTTGGAATGGGATTCACGAGTTTTTAACAAAAGGCATATGGGAAATTTTAGAATATTTAGACAATCATTCGAAGGGTTATATATAATGATATGTACAAATCTTACAATGGTGAAACTCTTGAAAGAAATATTGGACAAAATTGTTCTTACTGTCATGAAAAACTTCAATATAAGATGTATAGAACATATTTATAATAAATAGTTTAAACTAGTTTATTCGTATATATCTTCCATTTTAAAGCCTTTAGCTAAATGAAAGTATCGTGGTCGTCAAGTTTTCAAATGTAAAATATTTATTGTATTATCCACTAAACGAGATAAATTTCATTCCGAACACGTGCTCGATTCCTAGAAAAATAAATTTGTTGCATCATCCACTAAACGAGATGAATTGCCTTTCGAACACGTGCTAAATTAAAAAAAAATACACTTTGTAAGGTAAGATTTATAAAATTCTGTAAATCAAAGTGCAAAGAGGGAGGGGAACTATGCATGTTCATTTTTAAATACCAACATAAGTTAGTGGGCATATATATCAACCCAAAAAAAGTTGGTAGTTAAAACTCATATAATGTCGTTGATATTTAGTCGAAGAAATGAGATCCAATATTAGTTCTGAACTATTATTCTGTGATCCAAATGGTTACATAGAACAATTTTTAGTGTAGTATAGAACTTTTATAACTATAGTTAACGAGGTTAAACATGATAGGCATTACAAGCATCGGTCAGTTTTGTATTGCTTAAACGAGTAACATGATAGGTGTTAGATTGTTAGGAATGCCCTTTACAATGAGCTTATGGATAACTCTCAAGTTTATATGCAGATATTTAATGGTGACGATGAGTTATTAAAGGTCAGTAAATATATATACTCTACCATAAAGATACTGCAAGTCTAACAAACTGGATGGCAATACCAGATTCAGAGATCCCCAACGCATCAAACACTTTGCAAATGACGCACCATATGCACCGATACATGTTAGTTGTATCATACTGTATAGCCAAAAAAGGCAGATTATGAACTGCCCATTATAGATAATTACCAAATATTTCAAGATATTAAAATTCGTAAGCCTCTTATCATTAACCTTGAAGTGATCGATATAGTTGAATTTGTTTAATATTGTGTGTGGTGTGGATTATTTTGGCCGAGGGTAATTTCGTCAGGTGTTTTATGGTGTTTCAAAGGTATTTAATTTTTGGGTGTTTTGTAGTGAAAGATTTTAGCTGCCTCGTTGTATTAAATGTTCATTACCCTCATTAATGAAAGTGGTTGGGTATTTATACCCTTAATTATGGGCCACATGGGCTTTTAGGTCAAACTTATGAAACCGGGTCGAGTTCAAAAACCCATTAGTTTATTAAGCAGATTAGCAATTAGCTTAGTCAAAAGGTGATTAGCTTTTAATACTTTTGTCCAGTTCGGATGGTTCAGTGGGTGGTTTTTGTCAGAATTTCCCCTGTCCGGTTTCTACAGTGAGTGGTGAGAAAATTCGGACTCATCAGTATCCCCTTTTTTAAGTTCTTGTTCGAAGGCCTTTGGCAATACCTAAAAAATCGCCTTTGGGCATTTGTGACATTTTCCGGACGGATTTAGCATTTAGTGAAGGACTTATCCGGACTGAAAAAACTCTTTAGAAGTTCAATGGTTTTGTCATGGATTATGGGACACGGGTCACCTTCTGATTTGCCTCACCATCCGTTTTTCTCCTAGAATGGCACTCCCACTAATCCCAAAAAGTAACCTCTTCATTTAATGTTTGTGACGTCAGCGCCGTCTTCAATCATGACTTTCATCTTTTCGTATTCTCCTAGGTTTCTGGGTATCTTTTTGTCTCTTTAGTATAAATTACCTCATTTTCACTGTTTTACCATCTTCATTACTCTTTCATTTCTATACTTCAAAGCTTTCATCTCTCTTCTCAAAATCCTTTTGGTGTAAGTTTATGTTTACAGCAAGAAATGCACTTGTAAAAGGTGGGTGGCTTAATCTTTCGGAGTTAGAGAAAGCACAAAGAGTCGAACGAGAAAGGTGCATTGCTGCAGGCCTTCCAGTTTCTCCAATCGACAAATCTGAAACACCAAGCTCAGAGCCTGACCGAGGTTCATCTTCTTCTAGAAGCTCCAAACCCAGAAGATTATTTCAACCTAGTCTTTCACCAATCGTCTCAGACTCATCGGTTCAGGAGTCGCAGCCTACTATCGAACGGGAAAAAGCTGTTACAAGAACAAAGAGACCCTCTCCGTTCATAACTATGGGATCAGATGCTGAAAATTCCCCAGAAAAACTGATACTTAGACGAAGAGGCCGCTTAGTAAAAGGCCAGGCTGTTGCTCCACAGTCTAAGTCTCCGAAATCAAGGCCCTCTAAGTCTAGGGCCAATGATAAAGCTGCAGGGTCAGAGGCACCCATCAAAGCTCCTAAGGACAAATCGTCTGATCCGGAAGCTACCAGAACAAGCCTTTGAAAAGAACCCTCCGGATCTGAGCCCCAGCCGGACACCAGAACACAAAGGGAAAGCGATGCTCAGCTCTCCGGACAGCTCACTGAGCCAACTACCAGCAGTCCTCCATCAAAGACAACTGACAACCCTTCCATGGTGATGGAAGATGTGATGGAGGACAGTGTTGAAGAAGCCCCTTTTGAGTCTGACGTCTCCGGGCAGACGGGGGAGGCTGCCATTGTTAATAAAAGCAAGGGTAAAAAGAAGTTGTGTTTAAAACATCCGGACCTGCCGGAGTCCCTTGAAGGTAGAGTTGGACCTTGCTTCCACAAGGTGAGTGCAAAGTATCTGCTAGCCATGCAGAATATTAACTACGCCTTCATTCATACTGCTAAACTAGGCCGGATCTGAACGAAGTAGGGGATCCCAGAATCTGTTAAAAGTGAGGATACCGATCGATCTGGAGACACTAATGGACTACAAGCTAAGTGAGATAGTTTTCTACACAGATTTGTTCCACTGGGGGCTTAGATTTCTCTTGGACCCAGAGATCGTCCGATATTTCCATCTGATAAAGCTCTGCCCAAGCCAACTGAGTCCCAATGCTTGGTACACTCTTATGGCCTGCATCATGGCCTCTAGGCTCTCCGGAATCCCGCTTCCGATGTAGCAATTTGCTGCTGTGGCCAACCTTTGCAAGAACCACATCATCCCCTTCTACCATTTCAACATGGGCGACAATTATAAAGTGGTGGATGACCTGCTTGAATCGGAGAAGAATTGGAAGACCCAATTCTTGTTCATCAGTGGTGCTTGGGAGAATGGGAAGAAGATTAAGGCTGGTGACAACCCAAACATGCTTACCAGCAGATGGAAAAGTACATGTAAATATTTTACCATGTTAGTTTTTCCTTTCTTATAAAAAAGTTTGTTTACTTAAATATTATTCTTCTTCTTTTGGTAGTGCTGCCGAAAGAGTTCACCGACTACTTGGAGGAGGGGCAGACTACTTATGCCAAGCTGAATGCTTGGGCTGCTGACAAATGGGGAAATCGCTTCCACAATTGCTTTACTGCTGGAAATCTTGTGAGATCCCATCTCTAGAACACAACCGACCGTAGAGACTTGTTTTAGGAGGAATTAACCACACCGCCTCCTCCGGGTGTCATTCTACAGAGGACAGATGCAAAGGATGGGAAGCTAGCCTTGCCAGGCAGAGCTAAAGCCCCAAGTAAAATGAAGGGCAAGAAAGGTAAGAAAGAGCCAGATGTAGCTGAGGTCAACCAAGGTGGTGTTGAGGAGACTGTTCCAGCAAACCAGGAGGTGCAGGACCAAGGAGGGATTGATGCTGCTCTGCTTCAAGTGGTGGAAAATGAGAGTACCAAAGAGGCAGTTGGACTTCCAAAACCCTCAAAAGCTCCCAAGAAAGACCAAAAACGGGGAGCAGAAGGTGGAGATAGGGAAGCCAAGAAGAAGAAAACCTCCAAGGGAGATGAAGTTGCTCTCCGGCCTCCGGAGTCTCTTCCTCCGGTCGACCCAACATACCCAACCATAGTTGTCATGTGGCGGCCATGGCGGTCGTGACGAGGCGAGGCGAGGCGATATCGCCTCAGGATGGGGCGTGGCGAGGCCCTTAGTGTGGCGCTCGTCGTGGCGGCCGTGGCGAGGCGCTAAGCTTGTTATTTGTTTTTTGAATTAAAAAAAAAAAAACCTAAAACTAAGTTTTGGAAACATGAAGATGCTTTGGAATGAGTTGATGTTGGAGCTTTTGAGGTTGATGAAGTAGACTACAATTTTTGGTCTAAGAATCTATCATCTTTAACGACTCACATAAGAGATCAAAGGCATGTTAATGAAGACTATGAAGAATAATATACAATATTATGGGATATAAATAGAGAACATGATGAAGATGAGAGGTGTGAAGATGTTGTCTCGGACGATGATGTATTTTAGTCTATGTTTTTCATTTGACTCAGAGGTTTTAAGAATTATGTGATTAGATCCTTAATAATTGGATCTTTTAATCTATGTGTTTGTCATTTGACTCAGATGTTCTAAGAATGATGTAATTGGATGTTTAAGTTGTTATTGTTAGTTTAAATATCTAAATAGTACTATTTAAATTACAGTTATGTGCTATAAAAATATTATTCAAGTAATGAATTGCCGCATGTCATGTGGCCATCGCCTCGCCGCTCGCCTCGCCATTGTGGCTTTTTTAGCCCTCTTCGCCACAGACCGCCGCACGCCACTGATAACTATGGACCCAACACATGCAGAGCAAATCCCAAGTGACTATCACACCGGAGAGGGTACCGGAGGGATAGTAACATTGATGGTGTTGACATCAGTGGCCTTCAAGGGATTGGCCTTTACTTTGAAGACCTTGAGAAGGACGACTTTGCTGGCCCCTACCTCCCCCCAAGCTCTTCGAACATTGTCAATTTTAATGGTAAGTATTTTTCTGTTTCAGGAGAGAAGGACATGGCGATCCACTCCTTGTTGAGCAATATTCAACCGGTGCTTAACTTGGAGAGACAAGTGCAAAATCAATAAATCCTCATCAACACACTCAACACAAATAAAGAGAGCTTGTCTAACGACCTCCTTACTGCCAACCAGAATGTAGAGGCACTAAGGAGAGATATCGAGGAGTTGAAGAAGAGGAAAGAGGATTTGGCCACCAAACTGGCCACTTCGGAGGGGGTTAACAGAGAACTCCAATCCAAGTGTTCTGGCTTGGAGAAGGATCTTTCCACTTCAAAAGAGGAGGTAAAGGCCAAAGAAAATGTCATTCAGACCCTAACTAATGACAAAATTTCGCTCGAAGATGCTGTGTCTAGGGTTAACCAGGAGAAAGATGGATTGATAAAGGAGCAGGAGAAGAAAATCCAAGCCAGAATCGATGCATACACCAACAAGGTGATAGATTCCCAAGAGGAAAGGTATGCTGAAGTCAAATCAGATATGCTCTTGCTCTTTCGTCAAAAATTTCCGAAGAGGACATTATGAGATTTATGGCGATTTATGGAATACGAAGACCTTCCTCACCATACTATGGCCGATAGTGATAAGCACTGCTACTCCAGTGGTTGGGATGATACTACCGATGAAGATGAAGGGACCAGAGAGAGCCCCACCAAGAAACCTAAAGACCCCAAGAAGAAACCAGATGTAGCTAGACCATCTAAGGCAGCTCAGCCTTGAAGTTTTAACTATATTTTATTTTCCTTTAATTTTGTGTTAGACTAAAGTCCTTGGATGGCCAAGGAATTTTTGTAACCGTGTCCGGCTCTTGTCCGGATAAAGCTTTTTTTTTTTAAAACTTCAAAGTCCTTGGATGGCCAAGGCACTTCACATATTTTAATATCACCTCCCGGTGTTAGCCGGACAATTTTATCTTACAAAATTCTTGCATTGTCTTATAGTTACCCAATTTTGATGGCTAATATTTAAATATCCCTTAGTTATTTTCAAGCATTTTAAGGTGAGAGTATTTAAATTCTCCGATGACAAATGTTTAAATGGTCATCATTCTACAAATTAAATCTGGTCTGCAAGTGATACTTTAAAAATTTTCAAAAAAACCATCCATCGAAACACTCCAAATTTTTCAAGAAGGCATCAAATTTCATTAAAAAGCCCGGACACCTCATTAAAACCTCCACGCGCCACCAGGGTAGGAAAGAGTATGCCCCATAATATTTACATGGACTTTAAACAAGTAAATATTTACATAATTTCATTCTAGATACAACCGGAGGTGCTCAATGTTCTAGGGGTGATTCAAGGTCCTTCCATCCTTATCTTGAAGCCTATATGTGCCAGGCTTAAGCTTTTCACTGACCACATAGGGTCTTCCCAAATTGGAGCTAGCTTTCCGAACTGCTTCTCCTTAGTATGTAGGAAGACTTTTCTCAACACTTTATCCCCTGGTTGAAAATCCCTCCTTCTGACTTTGGAAGTAAACCTGCTTCCAATCAAACCCTGATAGTGTGTGGCTCTGAGATGAGCCTTCACCCTTTTTCTTTTATCAAGTCAAGTTGACTTCTGACTGCCCCTTCATTATCCTGTTTGGAAAAATTGTGGAATCTGAATGAAGGAATAGTTGCTTCTAAAGGAGTTATTGCATCCATACCATATACCAAGGAAAATGGGGATTCCTGTGTAGCAGCCCCAGGAGTAGTCCGGTAGGCCCATAGTACTTCTTGTAGATAACTTGGCCACTTTCCAGCAGCCCTTTTGAAATTCTTCTTAAGACCGAACAGGATGGTTTTATCTGCCAGTTCAACCTGACCATTCTCCTGTGGGTGGGAAAGAGAAGAAAAGCAATGCTGAATGCCTCTAGAGGTACAGAAGCTCTCCATATCCTTATTATCAAATTGTGGCCCATTGTCTGTGGTTATCTTTTGTGGAACCCAAAACCTGCAGCAAATATTAGATAAGATAAATTTTATAACAACTTTTGAAGTAGTTCCTGCCAATGGGGCTGCCTCTATCCGCTTTGAGAAATAATCGATGACAACTATGATAGTTATGAATCCCCCGGACGCCATAGGTAGAGGTCCCACCAGATCCAGCCCCCAACGAGCAAAAGGTATTGGCTCAGAAATTGACTCTAAAGGGACAATTGCGATATGAATTTCATTACTGTATCTTTGACATGGATCACCTTTTTTTACCAATTCCTTGACATCTTCCATTATAGAGGGCCAGTAGTATCCGACCAACAAGACTCTTCTGGTTAAAGCTCTATAACCATAGTATGTTGATCCCTCACCATCATGTAGTTCGGACAGCACCACTTGGGACTCTTCAATCCCCAAACATCGCAATAGAGGTTTGCTAAAAGACTTCTTATAAAGAACGTCTCTTAGGATTACAAATCCACGAGCATTATACTTTACTTTCCTTGCCATTGCTTTCTCCGGAGACAAAATACCATATGAGATATATTGAAAAAGAGGACACCTCCAATCTTGAGGTTGACTTACTTGTATGTTTAAACTTTCCTCCCCTTCCTTGATCTGATTGAGGTGAATGGATGGGGATTCCTACACGTGAATCCATAGGTAGGACTCAGAATATGCTATGGTTTCCAAGGAGTCTGCTAGAGTATTTTCTGTTCGGGGTATGTGCTCATAGGTAATATCTTTGAAATTAAGGGCTACTTCTTTAAGAATAAACAAATATTTAATCAGTTGCTCTTTTTTGGCCTCGGATTGACCTTGTGCATGATGAATAATAAGCTGAGAATCGCTCATTAACCTGACTCTTTTGGCTCCACAAATTAGGGCCAACTTTAAACCGACAATGACAGCTTCATATTCAGACTCATTATTGGAAGCCCTGAAAGAAAAACATATAGCATGGTATATTGTGTCGCCATACGGAGAGGTTAAACATATCCCAGCACCACATCCCATGGTACTTGATCTACCATCAGTCCGGATAACCCATACTTTCTTAGTCTTTTCACCTGATGCTTGTTTAGTATCTCTGTCTGAATGGAATTCAACTAGGAAGTCAGCAACAAACTCAGCTTTGATTGCAGTTCGAGGGGAAAAATCAATATCATAGTCCCCCAACTCCACTGACCATTTGGTCATCCTGCTTGATATGTCCGCCTTTTGAAGAACATTTTTCAAGGGAAAAGATGTCCGGACAACAATAGAATGAGACTGAAAGTAAGGCCTCATCTTTCTAGCGGCAATTACTAATGCCAGTGCTAACTTTTCAAGATTTAAATATCTCTTTTCAGCATCCATCAAGCTTTTGCTGATGTAGTACACCAGACGAGGGTAATTGTCCACTTCTCTAACTAGCACCGCACTTATGGAACAATCAGAGACTGCTCAATATAGGTACAGTGTCTCTCCACCAACAAGTTTAAACAAAGTTTTAGGGGAGGATAATTGTTTTTTAATTTCATCAAAAGCCTTGTCACATTGTGGAGACCAGTTAAATTCTTTTGCACCTTTTAAATTTTGAAAAAACGGGGCACACATATCCGAAGACCTTGAGATAAAACGGTTTTAAGCAGCTAACCTCCCTGTCAATCTTTGCACTTCTTTAATATTTCGAAGAAAATCCATCTGCAATAAAGCACTAAGCTGGTCTGGATCAGGATGTATCCCTTTTTCACTTATCACATACCCCAAGAACTTTCCGGACTGCACTCCGAAAACACACTTTTCTGGATTCAAGTTTAAATTTAATTTCATTAAGTTGGCAAAAGTTTCTTGCAGATCTGCTAAGTGTAGTTCTTTTTCCACACTCTTTACCATCATATCATCAATGTAGACTTCCATGTTTCTTCCAAGTTGATTAGCAAAAGCTTTGTTCACCAACCTCTGATAAGTAGCCCCAACATTTTTTAACCCAAAAGGCATCACCTTATAATAATGAAGGCCCCTATCAGTAACAAAAGTAGTGTGTTCTTAATCTTTTGGATCCATTTGAATCTGATTATACCCGGAGAAGGCATCCATAAAGGACAACAACTTGTTCCCAGACGTGGAGTCCACCAACTGATCAATCAGAGGGACCGGATATAGGTCTTTTGGGCAAGCCCTATTAAGGTCTGTGAAGTCAATGCACATTCGCCACTTCCCATTTTTCCTTTTTACTAACACCGGATTGGCTGTCCATAAAAGGGTACTGGGATTCCTTTATGTACCCCATCTTAATAAGCCGGCCGACCTCTTAAACTATGACATCAACTTTCTCCTTAGAAAAAGCTCTCATCTTCTGTATAATAGGTGCTATATCTCTTTGGATGGATAGCTGGTGTGATATGATACTTGCAGGCACTCCAGTCACATCAGCATTGCACCAAGCAAAAACATGCTGATGGTTTGTTAAAAAAGAAAACATTTTACTCTTTAGTTCCGATGTCATCTTAGATCCGATCTTGACATTTCTTCCTTCAGTCGAAAGAGTGAGTTTCAACCTCTTCAATTGGTATTAAAACACAAGGGGTCTCTCTAGGGTCATCAATTTCACCCTCTCCCCCAGAGGGCCCCTCAAACTGCTAATCTTTACTGATCCGAACTTCCCCCAAAGTTCGAGGGGCCAATGTTGTTTCATAACACTCCCTTACTATCTTTTGACTACTTCAGACTACTCCCACTTGTCCTTGCACAACATATTTTAAACATTGGTGCACTGTTGAAGCCACATCATGCATCCTGGAAATCCAAGACCTTCCCAAAATGGCATTGTAACAAGTGGGACAATCCACCACAATAAAAAGTACTCTAACCATCTTCTTAAAAAGGCCCTTGCCCAACAAAACCTCCCCCTCAAACTCCCCGATCACATCTGCTGAGCTTCCAGTGAAACCCACAATTGACCTGTTCGAACACTGAATCACTGCTGGATTCTTCATTTGTTTGTAGGAAGTCAAAAAGAGGATATTGGCTGAACTACCGGTGTCCACCAAAATTCATCTAATATCATTGCCCCCAATGGATGCTCCCATTACCACGACATCTTCATGGGGACTAGCTATATCCCTCAAATCATCTTCATCGAAAACAATGAAGGGAAACGGAATTTGCGATTGATAGGAAGTCATGCATGCTTCCAGTTGGGTAGCTAGAGTATGAACATACCTATTTCTCGAAGAAGCAATTGGTGTAGTCACGGTATCCCCCCCAAATATTGTAAATAACTCAAAAAAGTTGATGAGTCCGGACACCGTCTTGCAGTGTTATGTGATAACGCCCACCTTATTTCGGGTTGGATCAGGATCCAAATACTCTGACTCCACATCAAACCTTTCAATTATCACCATAGCCCCATCCAGAGCCGATGTCCCTGCATTGTTTGGGCCATTCCGATGAGCATTATCATGCCTATTTCCACTTCTTCTTTTAACATAAGCTCCCAACTTTCCTCTTTTGATCAAAATTTTCACCTCTTATTTCAAAACGATGCAATATTCTATGTTATGACCAATATCTTTATGATATTAGCAGAAACAATTATTACGAGTTTCCCTGGAAGATTAAAGCACAGCTGGCTTCCTGAAGTGTACTTCGTCTTTTATTTTGTCATAGATGGTTTCCACATTCTCTTTTAACTCGGCAAACCACTCCGGTTGAACCCAAGGCCCTCGCTTATTTCTGGATTGTTGACTCTGAGCTGATGCTGGGTGGGATTGAGCCTTGGCCATGCTGGGACCCTGTCCAGCTTCTTTAGCCTTATACCAGGACTGATTCTGATTCTAGTTTGGTGCAACTGGGGCCGATCTCAACTGCCTATGCACCCTGGTCTTCTTTGTTTCATCTACATTGATTTGTTTCCCAACGTGATTCAGTAAACCGCCCCACGTCATGGCTTCTTGTTCTGGTTACTGAATCAGCCAAATTACCAGGGTACAAACCCTGCTTTAGAGAAGCTATTGCTACTTGTTCAAAGCAATCAGCCAATCCATTTTTGGTGTTCACAAAGCGACTTATATATTATTTCAAGGATTCATTTGGCTCTTAGGCACAATGGATAATAGTGTCTCCATTGCCCTTCACTTCCTTACTTCCAACAAACTGCCTCCGGAAGGCCACCAAAAAAGTATCAAAATTTCTGATGCAGCCCTATGGCAGACTATTGTACCACTTCAGAGCACTCCCCGTAAAAGACTGGGAGAACGCTCGACAAAGTAACTTATCATCATCGTCAAAATTCATCATAATATTTTTGAATTGCTCTAGATGGTTATCTGGATCTTTACTCCCATCGTATTTTCCATCTTTGTGCTGTCAAACCTCTTAGGAAGGTTTCCGGACAGTATCTTGGAAGAAAATGGAGATTGTCTTCAATTTCGGCCACGACTAAACACAGTATCTTCATTGGGAGTTGCAAAGATACCTGGTTCATCATGAAAGGCGAAAGGATCCATCAACAATCGATCTACATGTCTCCGGCCATGGCTGTGACCATGAGATGACCTTTTTCCTAGATGCCTGGTCAACTTTCCACGCTTGCCCCTCTTTCTTGAGTATTTTTAACCAAACTTTGCTTCTTTTTAGAACGGCCTTCATCGCTGCTGGATGACAGGGACTCCTCCACTCCATCTTCGTTCGAGGAGCTACTAGAGGATTCTGAATTTGTATCTGAGCTCTCCACCGGTTTAGACCGGTGAGACTTCTTTAAGCTAGCATAAGTCTTTTTAGTACTTACATGGGTTTTTGCTGATGGGTCATGTTCTCTTGGATTGTTAGTGTGGTGAACGGCTGAAACTTTTGATTTTTCTTTTAAGCCCATCTCCACCCTTTTAGCAACCCTCAAGGATTCTATTTCAGCTTTCAATCTATCCCGTTCTTCAATCTTGTATTCATCATTTTCTCCCACCACTTCTGCCAAAGTTGGTGGCACTGCCTGCTCGTCCGGATTTATCCGAACTGACTTTTCTTGATGGTTTCGAATGCTAAATTCAGGCACCTTCTCCTCCCACTGTGGTCGCCAATTTGGTGTGGATTATTTTTAACTGAGGGTAATTTTGTTAGGTGTTTTATGGTATTTCAAAGGTATTTAATGTTTGGGTGTTTTGTAGTGAGAGATTTGAGCTGCCTGGTTGTATTAAATGTTCATTACCATCATTAATGAAAGTGGTTGGGTATTTATACCCTTAATTATGGGCCACATGGGCTTTCGAGTCAAACTTATGAAACCGGGTTGAGTTCAAAAACTCATTAATTTATTAAGCATATTAGCAATTAGCTTAGTCAAAAGGTGATTAGCTTTTAATACTTTTGTCCAGTTCGGATGGTTCAGTGGGTGGTTTTTGTCCGAATTTCCCCTGTCCGGTTTCTACAGTGAGTGGTGAGAAAATCCAAACTCATCAGTGTGTACTATATTTTAGAACTATTTGTCATTTTAATGTATTTGCACTAAATATCTTATTATATAATGTACTCATTTGATGCTATTGTGTTACATATTTTGATACGACATAATATACCACATAGGTGGAGAACGACCAAAACCTCAAGTAAGATTCTAAATCTCGAGCCCCATCTACTTCATTTAAAGAAGAACAAGATGCAAACATGTCTTTATCATGAACCTACTTTCCTTTTTACGAGGACACTTAGAACATATTTCTCCAAAATGTCCAAGTGTTCAACAAGGGGTCAAACAAATGTGTAGTCTCTCACTTGGATAAATTGACCAAGTATCCCCAACAAGGATCGTGCATGTGTGTGACTCTTCACTTGGCCACAATGGCCAAATATACCCCGCAAAGGGTCACTTATAGTTGGCCAACATGGCCAAGACCACTCAATAAGGGTTCGCGCATGTGGCTAAAATAACAAAGTGTACCCAATAAGAGTCATGCACATGCGCGACCCGTCACTTTTCTAAAATGTTAAAGTATGCTTAACAAGGGATAATGCACGTGCGCGACCCCTCATTTGGCCAACATGGTCCATCTGCCTGAGGTAGTGCTTGTGCGCATATGTTGATCAACGATATTATCCCCTCATCAAACAAAATAAAGTACGCACACCACATATAAAATATATAACACTATACAGAAATGTGATAAAAAAGATATACCATACGCTACTAAATTAGCAAGTACGGTAGGAAGGGTTGAACCACCAAGAAATCAACTACCTATGATGCTTTTGAGTCAATAACACTATATAAGGATCAATAAAATCATTTTGGAGGTATGGTGAAAGTTAAAGTGAGTTTGAGGAGTTTCTGGTACGACTCGACAAAAAGACTATAACAATCTTGGGTAAGACAATATTCAATGTAACACTCTCAGCCTACCATCAATGCATGGGATAAGAAGTAGGTGACAAAGTATGAGTAATAATATGATATATTGGGGGTAATCTATGAAGGTTTGGTAGAATTTTCCCAAGATACAACATATGTTCTATATATGGATGCTTTGGCCCAAACGGGAATATATATGTTTCTTAACACCAGAGTACCGCTTGTTGTGGATGACCCTTGAGAGCATCAGTTTAGATTTGGTGAAACATATAAATTGGAAGAAGTATGTCTAAGAGTATGATCGATCGGGATGAATTATCACAAGGACATGAGGGGATAACTAGTTTACATGCTGTAGGAGCACGATCACATCTTTGCGTAGGAAAATGCATTGGTAACATGTATCCCTAAATTACTTGCTACTCACCGATTTATTATAGTTCCATAGGAAAATCTTGTGTAATAGTGTAAGAAACATTTGGCCTCGTAAGTGAGGTACACAGAGTGGATGGAGCACCTTATCTTGGTAAAAAAGAAAAACAGAAAATGAAGACTGTACATCGACTTCATATTCCTTAACTAAATGTGTCTTAAAGATGCATTAACTTTCCTGGAATAGAAACCTTGTCGATGCAACCGTAGTTTGCGAAATATTATCGTTCATCGACGTGTACTCCAGAGACAACCAAATAAAGATGTATTTGAATGGATCATGAGAAGGGCGCCATTTACCACCACTAAAGGCTCTATTATTATGTAGTGATGCCATCAGGCTCAATAAGACAATATCAACCTACCCAAGGATGATGAACAAAATGTTCAAAGAATAGTTTTGAAGAAACATGAAGGTGTAAATTGATGACATGGTGGTCAAACATAAAGATAAAGGAACCTTATTGAAGGATATGAGATCATTCTCAATATTTAAAAGACACAACATGAAGGTCAATCTTACAAATTGTTTTTTCTGTCTTATATCCAGGAAATTCCTCGGCTTCGTCATCCATAAAAGAGGGATCAACGTAAATTAAAACCAAATTGTTGTACTAAGAGAAATAATCCCACTATAAACAGTGAAAGAAAATCCAAATGTTGAACACAAGGATGGTTGTTTTATATCACTTTATCTCATAGGCAGCCCATAGATACCTTCAATTCTTTAAGATTTTAAGAGGAGCATGCAAGTTTGAATAGAATGAGGAGTGTGACATTGAGTTTTGAGAATGTACAAGATACCTTAGGTTGACTCATCTAGTGGATGTACTAATGTAAGGCGAAATACTAAGTGTGTATCTAGGTGTGTCTCCGAGCGACGTGAAAAGTATGACGATAGTTGCATTTTCTCTTTTTGAATTTTTTTTCTCATGCAAAGCTTCATCCAGACTCGTCTACAACATGTATCTATCTCTCCCTCTCTCACGGCTATAATAGTATTAACAAAATCAACATGCTTCATTTGGTCAACAATCCGAAACTCTATTTCAGTTTGAGTTTTGAAAGAAGAATTTCTTAATTCAGTAGATAAATATACAATGACTAAACCTGTGAAAACATTTATGTTTCTAACTTAAGTTAGAAACCTTATGCTAAAATAAAGTTTATTCTTAGCATATTAAAACTTAAATTATATTTATATCTTCAGTTTCGATTTAGATCAAATCTCAGCTCTCAACTGTGTCTCGGTTTTGGCTTTGGATTTAAGATCAATCTTCAACTTGTTCTCAACTTTAACTTTAGCGTGAAGTTTTTCCTTCAACTCTCAACTATCCTAAAGTAGGCGTTGAACTTCCAAAGTTTGACACAATATCTCAAAGGTATTGAATAAAGACTGCAACGTACACTAAGAAATCCAAGCTAGCAAAAGTATATATAAAACATATAGAGAAGCAAGTTTTGGAAACTTACTTCAACTCTCAAGTCCATCTGCCTCCTGGCCAACTACAAGGAATTGAGGTCGGTTGATACCTTCCTTATTCTTTCTGAAGCAACAAAATGACTGAATACATCTACAATCCGATCGAAAGGAAAATAACCAAGTGCAAAATAAAAAAAATGTTAGTTAAAGAAATATTACCACCCGTTTGACTTTTAGGGGTGTCCATAAAATGTTCATCAACTATTACAACAGGAGTACTCGATGTTTATAATATATTTTAACACATAACTGGTAAACATACGTTTCTGTAGGATTTCCATCAAGAGGAAATTTAGGAGCTTCATCAGATGTATCAACACTTGTAATAATTTAGAGAAAATAATGAGCTTTATCAAACCACATCTTGAATTACATCGTCAAGTTTGGGTTCCTTTTTTGCCCTGGAATTTTAGAATTACTTCATTTATCCGATTAGTTATTAATTTACTTTGGGTTCCTCATTCCTTCACACCAATTGGCCGAAAGAGTTATGGTCATTGAAGCTATTTTTCTCTCATATAACAAAGAGTAAAACTAAGAGAAATATTCTCGATTTTAGCTTTCCCTTTACTGTCAAAAGAAGAAACCTTTTCCACAAGCTAAGAAACCCCCCCCCCCTAAAAAATGACAAATATTTTGCTAAAAAAGAATAAGTTACGTTATAAAATCAAGCTCCCTTTGAGAGAGCTCTTCACCAACGATAACATATATAGTATCGAAATTCCTAACAAAAACTGGGACTATAATACTAAAATAAATACCACAAAAACTTCAAAAGAAGAAGGGCTCAACATATATAACTTAGTATAAAGGTTTGTCACTTTATTTTTGAAAGCGTAATGTGGCTTCAGATCAACAACGTTTATTTCAGCAATCAAGGCCTTTGAAGCTAAAGTCTCGGCAACTAAAGTCTTGAAACCTTAAGAATATGATAAATATTTATTTCGGGCTTCAACCCGGCCCATGCTCTCGTAAATTTGTCTTCTCTTGACTTAATTACAAAAGCTTTAGTAACTTTTGCCTTAGGCTTAGTAGGTTTACAAGAAGCTTTCCTTACATCATAATGCATAACACTAAATTTATTCACATAAGACTCATCATCCTTTGTGAATTTAAAAGAAGCATCAATATGTGAAGATATGCTAGTAGAGGGACCAATTAATGAAGGTACAACAATTATATGAGGATTACGCTACAATCAATTAGATATGAACTGCTAAAAAAACAATGATGGATTTATAACCATTATTCAGACTCATAAACAAGTAAAAAATACTACTTCACGAGCATAACATCTAAAATGTTTTCATCAGGTTTCGGAACCGAATCTCAACATTGGCAAAAATCCTTTATTCTACTTTATTCTTACCATTTTTCTCTATATTGATATAAAAATACCCATGAATAGTCAAAATTTATGAAGGACTCATAAAATTCCGAATATATGAGACATTAGAAACCTATTTAACTTGAACTGAAACCGATGAATAAAAGAAGAGCCAAAGTAAACATACACATAAGATGTATTAACGATCAGTTATATCACAACGAAGATGAGTAATAGTTGAAAGTGATACGGTTTGGGGATCAATATTAATAACAATGGATGACGAGGGCTTATGGTGAGAATTCAGATAATGTACATTCTCTTCAAACGTCATGGTAGAATGAGTCTCAAAGAAGCGCTAGTGCTCTGTTTTGGATAATATAGGGATCACCATTTATCCGAATGTTATACTTTCGGCTTTTTGCTTTTCTATTTGTGTGGAAATGAAGGAGAAAAATAATATACTTTAAAAAACAAAAGAGAAAAACAAAAATAATTTTGTCAGATTTTAAAGTACAAAAAAAATTAAAGGAAGAGAAAGAAATAAATTTGTAGTGTGAAGACATTTCCAAAAAAGTGAGAAGAAGAAAGCACGCAACTATTTAAATAAATACGTAAGTGCATCATAATCCTTCAATTGTTTAATTATCACCTCATTTATTTTGAAGATAAAATGTTGAGATCAAAAGGAATTAAAAGTTCGAGATGAAAAGAGTCCTAACGCAAACACACATGGGTAATAAACAATTGTGTTACACATTTGTTACACATATAAAGGCATTTTCTCTCTCCAATAAACCATGAAAATCAATTATCATCATATAAAAATCAGTGTATTTACCTCCGTTAAGTATAAAGTCTCTGCTAACCATAAAATTTAAAAGAAAAATAAAAATAAAAATATTTATACATAGAAGAAAGTCTCGGCCTCGCAAAAATCTCATGTTCTGGATTCCATGCAAAACATAACCAATGAAGTTATTAGTCATTTCTTCATACATTAAAAGAACTAGGTGGATACTCTCATATATCTATTGACAATCCGAAGGTGTTTTTCCAAAAAAAATTTCTTTAACTTAATGTCAATATTAAATTGAATAATTATTTTTCTTACAAGATCACCAACTACTTGTAAATAAAGAAGAGTAAAAATTCGATGTATACTTGTACTAAAATTCCTTCGGTAAAATAGATAGTTTTTCCTCAAAGGAAGCTTATACCTCAAGGATTTTATGAGTCCAACCAGAATTGGCCCAGTAGTTTGGCCTGACAAACAGTCAATTTGACATGAACTTTCAACCTCAAAGATAAAAGATAAGAAAGCTTCGGAAATTTTACAATAAACGAAAATATCAACTGTCACAGTTTATGAACATCATTTCAAGGTTCTCTTCCTCATTCAATACTCTCGTAAGAACTATGAGGCTAGTGAGAATCAAAGAATTAGCTCAAAATCAATACTCGGTCTAGAAAGTTGTGTTAAGCTCCCACAAACTTGATCAAATATTAATATCTCTCAATTGATAAAATTTATTACTAAATTAGTGGTGAAAGATATATCAAATTAGTAAAAGATATGATTAGATAAGAATACAAAATATCTCTAAGTTAATTGGATTGATTATATCTATTATACTGTAAACATGAATCATACCAAAGAATAAAAGAATGAAATATTAATGCTATTTATTATATCTATGATATTGTAAACATGGACCAGACCAAAGAACAAAGAATGAAATGACATATTTTTCAATTTTCTTTTATTTCGCAACAATGCAAAATTCTATGTAGTCTCTAGACCCGCCTACTCTAAATTTCTCATACCAATTTTTTTAACATTTTTTTAATTGAATCACAAAAATAAATAAAAATAAAAGATTTTATCAAACTCAGTTTTTGAGAATTAAGTTAATTTTTTTCTATTTATAAATGAATTTATATTTACAAAAACATTATGTAGTAAAAAATTAATTTGAAAGAGTATTTATAAATTTATTAATATTTAATTTAGTTTTAAAATATTTTTACTTATTATAATTTTTTATATTTTTATAAAGTTAAGACTAAAAGAAGGATGACCATTTGGGACATATATTGTTTCAATATATTCAATTAAGAAATTCCGAAATAATGTTGACCATTTATGATATTTTAAATTAAAATTACTTAAACAAACTTATGTATAAGAATGTACTTATTTTAAGTTTAAACCAAAAGATCTAATTTACCTTAATAATTTGTTTTCTTCTTCAAATCATCAAATTGTAAAATCAGTTACATAAATCCATAACTCGCTAAAACTGAATCCAAAATTTCAATCCTATTTCGAATCTAGAAATCTTTAAAATGATAGCAGAGTTAACACTCAATTGAAAACTAAGAAATTCTTAAATTAAAATCGAAAAACCACTTCAATTTGGAAAAACAAATTATTTGTTTCTAGCTGATGTTAGCACTCAGTCGAACACTAAGAATATCACTACTTCTAACGTAAGTATCTCTGTATTATATTTTAGTCTAGAGTTTTTTTATTTACATATTGGATGGAATGAACATTTTTTTTGTCATAATTTGTAAGATATGAGATATTATTTTTCCAACTATTTATATTATAATCTTGTTATCTAGATGATTTTATATTCTAAGTAAGTTTGTGTTTGTAACTGTCATATGACTTTGTTTCAATTGTTTAATTATCACAATCTCACTAATTTAGACGATCAATCACTTGATATTTATGAGCCAAAAATTTCTTTAAGATGTAAAGATTAAAAAGTAAAGATATGGTCATTGTTTAACCATTAGTTAGATCAACAAATTATTGATATATGGTATATTTTCGTTAATTGGTGAGACTCGACAATGAAAAAATCTTTTACTTATGGTTTTATGTGATTTGGAATGATAAAACTAACATTAATGATGGAGGATCCTAGTTTCTCCGAATTTGTATTAAAATTTGTTGGTCCATTTATGTCTAGTGAAAAAAGCAACCGAAATAGCTATATATATATATGTATGTATATGGACAAATTGTCACAATTGTTCATCCTTAGCATATATACTAAATTCATTTTATTCGTTAGTAGAACTTATTTTTTTAATAATATAAATTGCATGTATAATTACCATTCAATTGTTTTTTGAGTTTTTATTCTGACGGACATCACTAAATAAATGAGAATTATATTTTAAAATATAATTAGTACTATGGTTCTTCCTCTCGTAATATATTAGAAGAATAATTGATTTTTTTTGTTACTTCCCATAATTATTATATTTTGGGTTTGGTCATCTTAAATTGCATGTTCAATTAAAAACATGATAAGTATAACAAACAACTTATATAAATGTTTCAGCATGTTTATATATGGGTCGGACTTATCTAACGTCTAGGAAAATCATAATTATTTCGCAACTTTATTTGTAATGTTGAACAAAATTATATATTTGTTTCTTGTTTTACTATATGTTTCTTACATATTTATGGTTACTCATTAGGTTAGTCAACAAAACCTCAATAATGCAATATAAAGCAGAATGAACAAATGCTTCCAATTCGACTTCATCGTGATATTATAAAAGATAACCTTGGTTAGGACTCTTATTCATTTGAATGATACTGGCATGAAGCTTGAAGGGTTTAAAGTTCTTCCAACATAGTTTGATAAGTAAAGGGAAGGAAATGGAGTTTAGTTTTTTTTATAACCATGTCATTCAATTTGATTTACTTATATAACTTATCAAAACAAACACTAATAAAATTATTATCTTTCCTTTCTTTTTGCTTCTTTTTTTACTCCCTCTTTAAAAAAAATTGAAAATAAAAGTTAGTATATTTAGAAACGTGAAGTAATTTTTTCGTAAGATGTTTATTCATGCTACAATATAACATAATAATATCAAATTATTTCATTGTATGTTATTTACATAACTTGCTACTCATTACTTCTTACTACCCTTGTTTTTTCGGTTTGTGGACCAGTATATAAGGATGACTTTTTATTATGTATTTGAAATTGAGTTTTAAGTTCTTAATTTATTTTCTTTAGTTTGCTTATTTCAACAAAGTAAACATATTAAGGAACAAGAAATAGTGTAACGATAATATTATTGATTATTATTACTCTTATCTTTTAGGAAATATTCAAAGAAGAAAAATCTTTCATCTCAAATTTTGGTTCGACGGGTTGTGGTAATAAAAATATACAAGGAATTCTAACTGTCACACTAGAAACGCATATAGCAAGGTTTCCAAGTCAAAAAGAATTTGTTATTCAATAATTATCAGGGAACATAATGATCAGTCAACCAACAACTTTAATATTGTAACAAGGTAAAGTAGCGAATATTAGGAATGTTCAACATTTACTAATAGATCCCGAATATGTTAGATCAAATTCTTTGTTTTATGATTTAATGTGGTCGTTAAATGAGTTACAGTTGAATAGATTTAAGTTAAGTTTATTAAAGAACAATCAAAACAAAAGGAGACAAATCAAAATCAATTTGAGTCAATAACAACTTTATATAATTGATTCTTGAAAATTGAGGTTAATGTAAATCCAATTGAAATATTAAATAAAGAACAATTAGTATACGAAAAGAAAGTTGCTTCCACAGAAGAAGAATGCAAGAGTAAATTTTTTAGATCCAGTAAAAAAGCATCATAAAAAAAATATAAAGGAAAGGAAATTTTTTTATAAGAGAATTTAAAAAAGGATGTAAAAATGAGAAATGTTATAAACATTATAGCCAAATTTCTTGTGACATAAATGATTTTAGAAGGGGAACTGCCAACAAAATTTTATCTTTACAAGATAGAAAAATACAACTATACGATAAATTCTGAATATCACATTGAGAAAATTTGGAATATTATGCTAAGATTTAGTCGAGATAGTAAAGTGGGTCGGATTTCGCTTAGGGGGCAGTTTGGATCAAATAGTTAAATTTGATGAATAAGTAGTATGCTTAGTGACTCAGGAAGGTGCCTAGTACATTTTCTTATGGTCCTGAGAGCTTGTGAGATTGACCCAAACATATGACCCGACCCGAATGGTTCATGGATCCGAAAATAGTATAAATAGTTCCACAAACAACATTAAATAGGTTGGAATTTTCCCTCTCTATTAAATATAAGCACTTATTTTCTTTACCTACATTGTACTAAGGATTTAATACCAGATAAACCCAATAAATTCCAAAACTACCCTTATATCAGATTTTACCTTCACCAGATTGGCGACCATAGTGAGAGCGTGAGGTGCCTGAATAGCTCTACTCAAAACCATAATTGTATATCGTACTTCGGATTTCTTTGAGGTATGGATCTTGACATGCAAGAAGTTCTCTCTTTTGATAATGATGGGATAAGAGGTCATAATGAGCATGCTACAATATCTCATGTAAATCATAATACAGAAGAAAGTAATTCATGCAAGAGGAGCGTGATCAGCTGAGGGCTGATATTGAAGCTTTGAGGGCCCAAATGCAGGCTAAAAAAGAATTAAAAGAGAAGTTCACTACAGCTGTATTGTTACAGATGAGCCTGGTAACAACCACAAACAAGATGAAAGTGATCAGTCCCTGAAGGCTCACACAGGTTCAAAAAAGGAACATCGGGCTAAGTAGTTGATGAACACATCAGATTCTAATGGAAACTCAACTACATAATCTGACTCAGATTCTTCTTCCTCATCAAGTAGTGACCATGGCCATCAGAAGAACAAATAGATGTTAACTAAAAAACATTCTAAGAAAATGGATAGAAAGGGCAAAGGGAAAAAGAAATATGAAGGGAAAGTAAAGGGATCGACATATTACGTTATTGATCATTTGTTAAATGATCAATTTGCTATCCAGTCCGAACCAAGTATTTTTTCCACTCTTGATGAGGAACATATGTTTACCCGAAGTCACAACTGGAGGCAGTCACCTTTATCTTCAAAGATTATTTCTGGACATCTACCAAATCGGTTTGCAGAAGTCGAGAAATATGATGGAAGTAAAGATCCTGATAATCAACTTGAAAAATTCAAAAATTTCATGATGAATTTTGATGATGATGAACTATTATACCAGGCCTTCTTACAGATTTTCAAGAGAAGTGCATTAAAATGGTATAACAGTTTACCACATGCATCTATTAAAAACTTTGATATGTTCAGGATGGCTTTTTGGAGGAAGTTTGTGAGAAGTAAATAACTTAAGGGGAACGGTGATACTATTATTCATTGTGCACAAGAACCAAATAAATCTTTAAAAGATTATATCAGCTACTTTATGACCACAAAGGATGGATTGGTTTATTGTTTAGAGCAAGTAGTTATCGTTTCTTTAATACAAGGTTTAATGCTCCATGATTTGGCTGATTCAGTAACTCAGAAGAAACTAATGACCCGGGGAGGGTTATTGAAACCACTCAGAAAACAAATCACAGTGGAGAAAACTAAAAAGTCTAGAGTACCGCACTAGCATAGGTTTGCTCCTATAATTTCTATCTCACAAGCCAGTACTCAGTCCCAAGCTACAATCAATTACCGACAAGGTTTGCATCGGCCTTGAAAAATCCACTCGAATCAAGGCCAACAGTCTAGACCAAGGAGGATTCAATGGGTCCAACCTAAATGGTTTTCCGAATTAGGTGAAAATGTAGCCACCATTCATGATATAACCAAGAATATTGTGCATTTTCGAAGCCGGGCATCAATTCAATCTCTTAGATAAAATCAAAACACTTTATTTATAGATACCATAATGGATGTGGGACATGATACCCAAGATTGTATTGTCTTAAAACAAGAAGTGCAAACCTTGATTAAAAAAGGAAGTTGTTTGCTTTTGTTAAAAAATAAGGGGGTAATATGAAAGTTAATACGCGTGCCCATCCTAGTGCAAGTACAACACAAGTTACATTACCAAATTTTCAAAGACAAAGTATGAAGATATCAAATCAAGAAAATTATATGGTAATTATGGTGTGATTTAATGTAAATTTAGAATACTTGGACCTTGATCCAGATCAGAATCAAAATGGGGTGATAGTAGAAAAAACTGCGACACTATCCGATATGTGCAACTACTTTAAATATTTGACCATTTTTGGGGGAGATATTATGACTGCGCCCTTAAGCTGCTCCAGAAAAAAACATGTGAATAGTCTAACCACTCAATAAGATGGGAAACTTTATACACGTCTCTATTAGGACCCTGCTCCTTTCATTGTCTTAGATGAAAATGACTTAAGAGAAATTGCAGGCCCACATGAAGATGTTGTAGTAATAGGAGCATCAATTGAAGGCAATGAAATACGACGAATCTTAATTGATACAAGCAATTTGGAAAATATTTTATTTTAATAAACCTATAAGAAAATGAATAATCCTTTAATCATTTAACGTTCGAATAGAACCACAATAGGTTTTACTGGAAACTCGGCTGATGTAATTGGAGAATTTGAAGGAGAGGTCTTGTTAGGAAAAAGATCATTCAAGAAGTTAATGATGGGTTTTATTTGTAGTAGTTGATTGTCCAATGTGTTACAATGCTATATTTGGTAGGTCTTGGCTAGGATGCAGAAGTAGCATACTGTTCACCAATATTTGAAATATGATGTGAGAGGTCAAGTAGGCGTCGTTCGAAGTAGTCAAAGGGTGGAAAGGGAATATTATGCCACTGTTCTTGCCCCCAAAATCATTGGAAGCAGTAAAAGTTAGCAAATAATAACTGTTAGTGGAGTCATCTGCCAGATCAAATACGATAGATGATCCAAGGGAGGGTCGTAGTGTTGTGATCCCAGTTGAAGAACTTGAACTTCGTTATTTGCCAGAAGGGAAAAATGTCAAGGTCGAATTAAATTACCCTTAAAATTGAAGGAAAATTTATTGTCCTTTTAATCTAATAGTCTACATGTGTTTGCTTGGTGCAACGAGGATGTAACTGGAGTACCATCAAGTGTAATTAGCCATAAACTATTCGTTAGATCCGATGTGGGACAAGTGGTGCAAAGAAGGAGAGATTTTCCCATGTAAAAATCTGAAGTCATAGTCCTAGAAGTAGATCGGTTAACTAAGGTGGGGCATATCAAAGAGTCCTAGTATTCTCTTTAAACTGCTAACCCGGTCCTTGCCAAGCAGAAAAATAGAAAATGACGTATGTGCATTGATTTTAGAGATCTCAACATAGCTTGACCCAAGGATCCATTTCTAGTACCCCAAACAGATTAGCTAGTAGATTCCACATCGGGAAACAAGTTATTATCCTTCATGGATGCTATTTGCGGGTATAATAAGATACATATGGATCCGAGTGATCAAGATCACACTACTTTTATTTACCGACATGGGACTTCACTGCTATAAGGTAATGCCTTTTGGGTTGAAGAATGCTGAAGCCACTTATCAACAACTGGTTAATTAGGCATTTGCTAACCAAATTGGAAGAAATGTAGAAGTTTATATCGATGATATGATGGTTAAAATCCCTAAAGAGGAAGATCACATATTCGACCTCTAAGAAATATTTTCTAACTTTGAAGCCATCAATTTGAAATTAAATCCTGAAAAATGTACCTTTGGTGTCTGATTCAGACCAATGAAATGTTTCGTTGGCCATGGATCCACCTCAGAATACTAAGGGAAATTCATATATTGACTGGAAAATATGGCAGCATTAAACAAGTTTATTTCAAGGTAATCAGACAAGTGTGCTCAGTTTTTCCATGTCTTAAGAAATGCCAAAGACTTCAATTGGTCCCCAAATTCTGACCAAACTTTACTTGAAATCAAGCGACGTCTATCTTCACTTAAACATTATTTAAATTTGCAGACGATAATTTTTTTTATATATATCTAGTAGTATCGAAGTATGGTGTGAGTGCAGTGTTGGTACGAGAAGTTGATAATTATCCTCGCTCATTTATTACATAAGCAAGAGCTTGTTGAAAGGAGATAAAGAAACTTAAAGTTGGAAAAATTAGTGTTGGCATTGGTTTTGCAGCCAGAATAATGAGGCCTTATTTTCAAGCATATTTTATCACGGTTCAGACTTCTTTTCCTTTGAAGAATGTATTACAGAAATCAGATATATCGGGACAAATGACCAAGTGGTAAGTTGAGCTTGAGGATTATGATATTGACTTTGTACCCCGAACTGCAATAAAAGCTCAGGCTGTAGCTGATTTTTTAGTTGAATTTCACTCAAAAATGCCTATTGAAGAAGCTTAAACCAGTAATCCTGAGAAGGAATGGGTAATCCAAACTGATGATGGGTCTAGTACAATGGGATGTGGAGCTGATATCTGCCTAATCTCCCCCTTTGGGGATTCAATATACCAAGCGATACGTTTTGGTTTCAGAGCATCTAAAAATGAGTCATAATATGAAGTAGCAATAGCAGAATTTAGATTGGCTCGAATATGTGGTGCCAAAAGAGTCCGGTTGTTAAGTGATTCTTAGTTAGTCATTCATCAAACACATGAGAGATCCAAAACCAAGAAATATCGCGTGATAAAGTATTTAAAGGTATTAAGAGAGATCTCAACCAGTTTAAAACACATTAAGTATGAGCATGTCCCAAGGTCGACAAATTCAATGGCTGACTCCCTAGCCACCATAGCTTATTCCAAAGCGTATACTTGGATCCTTTTACAAGAATGTTCTTCCATAGTCATAAATTCAGAAATAAAGGATGATGTGGGAGAGAATTTACATGTATCTACCACAGATTCTCAAGATTGGATAAGTGAAATATAAGAGTTTATGACTAATGGAGTTTTACCTCAAGAAAGCTTATGCAAAAAAGCTAAAATAAAAAGGTCATGGATTTATGGATCTAATGGGGGTTCTTTATAAAAAAATCCTTCAGCATACCTTTTTTGAGTTTCCTTGGATCCAACGAATCTGAAAGGCTATTATCAGAACTACTTGATGGGGAAGGATCGACATATTGTGGCTACAAATGTTTAACTAGGAGAGTCTTGTTTCCAGGTTACTATTGGCCTTCTACTATGGCAGATGCTAAAGACTTTGTGAGAAGATGTGACCCTTGTCAAAGATATGAAAATGAAATCCATGCACCAGAAGTCCCCATGGAGTCTGTATCCAAAGTAGTACCCTTTAGTAGATGGGGGCTTGATCTAGTTGGACCCCTTCCAATGGATTTTGAGGGTTGTCGCACTATCATTTTGGCAATAGACTACTTTTCCAAGTGGGTAGAAGTTGCACACTTGTCTAGAACCTGGGACAACATCTAAAGAATTAATAAAGTTTATTCTTTCGAACTTATACTGCAGGTTTGGCATTCTCAAGCGTATCACTGCAGATAATGGTCCTCAATTTGAGAACAGATACGTGTAAGTATTTTGTGCATTAAAACTAATCCGACAGTGTTTCTCTTCTTCTTTTCATCCTCAGGCCAATGGACAAGTTGAGGTAGGAAAACAAACCATTTTAATGGGTTTAAAAAATAACTTGGAGGGAGCAGCTGGGAAATGACCGAGTTATCTACAAGAAGTACTTTGGGCCTACCAAACTACTCCCCACACAACTACTTCCATTCGTTTTAGTTTATGGAATGGATGCAATTACACCTACAAAAGCTATTCTTCCTTCTTTTAGATATCTAAATTATTCCAAAGAAAATAATGAGATGACAATAAGGGCTCAGTTGGATTTGATTGAGGAAATGAGAATAAAATCTCACCTAAGAACTGTGCATTACCAAACCTTGATGAGAAGAAAGGTTAAGTCTAGAATTAAAAGAAGAGACTTTCAAGTGAGAGATAAAGTTATAAGAAAATTATTTTTACATACTAAGGAAAAAAAATTCAGAAAGCTAGCTCCGAACTGGGAAAGACCATACATTGTGTATGAAAAGATCAAGCATGAAACATACAAGCTCTTAGACAAAGAAGACAACCTTTCAAAGCACCCTTGGAACGTTGAACATCTAAGATTGTATTTAGAGTGAACTTATTTTGTAGATATTTACTTTGTTCTAGCTCAATGTAAATATTAGAGGGCATACTATTTCCTACCATGGTGGCTCGGAGAGGTTTTAATGAGGTATCCGTATCTCGGCTAATCTATTATCTTTTTCCTTTCAAGAAAAATATCTTTGGTTTTGGTGGGATTAAACTTGTGTTGCCTTTGAATGGATTACCTTCGAATGGCTTGGCGATATTAAAGTTTTATTTCCTTCAAATGGATTACCTTAAAATAGTTTGACATGATCAAAGTTTTGTCGCCTTCGAATAGATTAATTTCGAATAACTTGGCGGGATTAAATTTTTGTTGCCTTCGAATGGATTATATTCGAATGGTTTGGCGGGATTAAAGTTTTGTTACCTTCGAATGGATTACGTTCAAATGGATTGGCGAGATTAAAATTGTGTTATCTTCTAATGGATTAGCTTTGAATGGCTTGGTGGGGTTACAATTGCGTTTCCTTCGAATGGACTGCCTTTAAATGGCTTGGTAAGATTAAAGTTTGTTGCTTTAGTTTAATTGTTCCAAGTTTTTAATCATCTTTGAATAAAGCTACTAAGTTGGGATCAGATATTAATGGAAGCAAGAATATATATTCAAAGATAAAGTGGATAAAAATGAATTATAAAAAGAAAATTTGATGCAAACAACAAAATATCTTGTATATAAAAAGGACTAGCATAAACAAGGTCGCAAGTAATCTGATCAAAATACAAAAAATGCCTTGCACACATCAAGGACTTCAACTCACACATACACATAAAAATTGTTAACCTTTGGGCTTCTTCCTTTCGTTTTTCTTCTCTACTATTTTATTTCCTTCATTTTATTCCTCATTTTTTGGATGCTCACCATCCGAATCTTCTTCAGCTTGATCATCAGAGTTGTAGTTATCAGAGTCGTCCGAAGAAACATTTATTTATCACACATAGACAGACTATGAAAGAGAATCTGGTCAGCTGACACATACCTTTATACATCCCCAACAGACCGCTTAAGGAATGTATTATGAAAAAATATTACCATATCTGACTTAGTAGATTTATCCTTCTGTTGCATGGAATCTAATATTTTATTAGCATATACATCAACATCGTCGATTATATTACATGCAATCTATTCTTCGAGAGATGTAATTTTATCTTTTTTCTGCTTAAGAAGATCTTCGAGCTTTTGTTTTTCATCGGATAAATGTTGAAACTTATCTTTATCCTTAACCTGTTGGTCCTTCAAGGAAGTGATTTCTTTCTGCAAATCAGTAAACTTACACTGCAACTGATCATGATCGAACTTGGATTAAACTAACCCTTTATTAAGGGTCTTCACTTCTTTACTCAAAATTTTGACCTTGTCTTTCTCTACTCCTATAGAATTCTTTAAAATTTGATTTTCATTTCGAAGCGAAGAAATATCCTTGACTTGAGATCGTACCTTCCTCTCCAAGTCAACTAGTATCCTTACATAGCCTAAGACTGCATACCCTAATTCACCATGTTCCTTAGACACTTCGAAGGACTCTCTATCGAATGTCATAACATTAACAATGGTAGTAGATTGAGGGAAAGCTTTGTCAAAATTTTTAAAATTCAAATTTCCTATATGATCCAGCTGGTCATCACCTTTAAAGAATGATCTGTCAATAGTAGGAAGTACTGGGAAGGGAGGATCAATAGACGCTTCTTCTTGAGAAGGAACCTTTGTATGAGTGATGGAAGAAAGGACTTCAGATCAGAGTATGATCTACAAACCAATGGCGGTTTTATTCTTCTTCACCTATCTTTTGTCACTATCCTCTTTATTCCTCTTTTGCTCCTTCTTCTCTTTAACTGTTGGAGAGTTTGATAGTTCATCAGTCTCCCTAACACTGATTGTAACAACCTCCAATAGAGCTGCATCGATTCCATCCCGAGGTCCCATACTCCCTATTTTAGGAATAACTTGAGATGAACTCTTTCTTCTTTTTCTTCTTCTTAATCTTATCAAGATGACTGTGAGCCATATTCATAGTTGGTAGGAATTTGTTACCATCAACTTCCTTAGTCCTTTTAGAAATAACAGAACAATGAGGAGGAATAGTGAACAATTCCTATGAAAGCTCACGAATCAGATTTGTTCTCCATAAGTGGTCTCTAACCATGTTTCATGAAGTGAAACAATTATGAAATCCATTTGACCATTTTTCAACGGCCCATTTATTAAACTTTATGAAAGTCAATTTCTCATTTTCCAGATGTTGTGAAAAGATCTTTGAGAACACTCTAAAAAATCTGAAGTAAGAACGAATAATATCAAGATATGGAAACAATTTTTTTAAAACATATTCACCTGAGCTTTTGCAATATATTGTGAACATACTCAGATTTTATTTAGATATGATAATTCTTCCATTTTCCCAAGCACCACTAATAAAAAACAACAAAGTCCTCCAAGGCTTGTCAGTTTCCAGGAATTTGTTAACTACTTTATAGTCATTCCCCATATTGAAGTAATAAAATGGGATATGACCATTATGGCATAAACCAACCACAATGTCAAATTATCCCATGGGCATCAGAATTTTTGATAACCTTGAAGTTATGATGCTAGCTAGCAGCGTAAACCATGTATTGGGGATTAGTTGGCTTGGGTATAATTTTACCAAGTGGAAATACCTCACTATTTTTAGGTCCGAGGGAAACCGGAAACCCCAAATTAAGTACTTTGGTGTAAACCACCAATACTTCTACCTTGCAGTCTATCAGAGTTTCTTCAGGAATAGAAATCCTCACTTTGATTGATTCGAGAAACCCCCATTTTTTCCGAATCTTATCCAACTCGATTGTATGTGAATATATATTATAAATTTTGTAAATCTAGCAAGTATTTCATACCAAGTTTAGCAAAATTGGGTCTGATTCGCCAAACAAGGGACTCTGGAAGTGGTTCAGTTTCTGGCAATTTAGTTTTTTCTTTTTTTCCTAAAATATATTTTGAGATCACATGTTTTACAAGACTTATCTAAGGGGATATCTTCCCCACGGTCATCCATTTTATCTTCCATCATCTGTGGCCTTTGTTCTAAAGGTTCACTGGGTTTTACAATGGGACCATCTTCCTCGACTCGAGGGGACAGCAGAGGTAACTGTCGAATTTGTTTCCAAAATAAGTTGTGAATGAAGCTTTGTTGTAGTGGTGTCTCCCAGAGGTGGATTTCGACCTAAAGTATTGCTAGTATCAGTAAGAACCTTAATACATTTCATTGTTTACGTGACCAATGATGGAGTTTTAGTTTTGGCTTTAGAAAGTCTCGTGATTCTGCGAGGAGTGCTTTCGCCAGCATCTGATCTCATCACAATAACGGTTGAATGAGGTTTGCGGTTGTTAACTTATTTTGTTGAGAGTATTTAAGGTGATCGAACTAATTTATTAGGAGATTTAGATGATTGGGAAAAAGATGTGGAAGATTGGGAAAGAACAATAGGTTTAGAGGAAGTATGGTGTTTATTAGATGAAGAAACTTTACTTTGGTCTGGAATTTGAGTCACGATTACTCTGCCTAGTGAAGTTGATAATCCGGTATCGATTCTGGTATGTCTTTTCTCTTCTTCCAATTTGGATAGATTAAGACAACCTTCTTTAATTAACTTAGTCCTTGTTGTGAACATACAAACTTTGAAGAATATAAAATTTGAGTTGAAATATTTCTAAAATTGAAGAACTTTTTCTCCCTCTAGAAATAGAAACAGTGACAAATTTACTCTTATAAAGGTGAAGATGAAACACTTAAGTGTTTTACTATGGGAGAGGAACCAACGGTAATAATTAGAGAAGGCTATTATATGTAACAACTTTCCCTTTTTAGAAATAAATATAATTACCAAGGGTAAAACCTGTTAGTAAATCTAATGACTACATGACACATGTCTTGAAAAAGGTAATCGTGTTAAAGTGGTGATCTTCTGAAATGCTTTTGAAAGAGGTAATGGGGCTAGATGATATGGTCAGAGTATGTTGGAGGAACCAATCAGTAAGTGGGTCGGATTTCGTTTAGAGCGGCAGTTCAGACCAAATAGTGAAATTTGATAATAAAAAAAAACGGTATGCTTTTTGACTCAACTAGGTACCAAGTATATTTTCTTATGGGCATGGGGCTCACGAGATTGACACAAACATATGACCCGATACGAATGGCCCATGGATACGAAAAAAATATATATAGTTCCACAAACAATATTAAATGGGTTGGAGTTTTTTCTATGTCTATAAATACAAGCAGCTCTTTTCTCTATCTACCACTTACTAAGGATTTAATACCACACAAACCTAATAACTTCCAAAACTACCTTTAGATCTGATTTTACCTTCACTAGAGATGATACCTTATTTCATTGGCCTTTTCAATGACTTTCTGAAGGTTGGGCATTGGCCTAGCTCAATAATTTGTTGTCCGGATTGATTAAAAGTTTTGAAAAATTATAAACATCGTTTCAGCACCAGTTCATTGTTCATAAAGTGTTAAAACAAGTTGGGGATTTTCTGGGGGGGGGGGGGAAAGGGGTGATATAAAGAGTATTTTGAAAGTTATAAGAGATTCCGTTAAAAAACCACGCTCTTCTTACAATATTAACCCAAATCGATGGTTTAATGAGTAAAATGCACCAATATAAATGGTTTATAACAAGATAAAAGATCAGTTAAACTACTAAATTCCAAAAATTATATCAAAACCAGCTAACAAAAGACGTCGTCGATATAATTGCGCATATCATAATAATCATAGTCATTCAGCAACTGATTATTTCTAGTTGAATGATGAAAAATTCAAAAGTTTATTGATAATGGGGAATTGGTAAAATTCACTAATGGAAGGAAATGAGAAAAATGAGAATAAAGGAAAAAAAATAAAAGTTCGAAAGGACAGAAGAAATATGGGAAACATAAGTTATGTATTATTTTCGGAGAAGCTACGTTACCAAGAATTACTAATTCTTCAAGGAAAAAATAGATAAATGTTTTTTAAGTTCATTTAGTTGATGATATGTCTTTGCACCTAGATCGAAATTCAAAGCTAACCTTCTCATTTACTGATGATTATCTAAGGGGTTGGTGATACCTCATAAGGATGTTATGTTGGTGAACTTTGTAATAGCTGGAGTAATAGTAAGAAGGATAATCGTTGAAATCAAAATCTCAGCTAACATATTTTATATCGTTTCCTCACAAAATTGAATCAAATGGATTAGAAAAATGGTTAGGAATTTGGTTGGAAGTAAACTGCTTGCCTGCAAGAAGGATAAGATTGAAGGAAATTTGTAAGGATAAATAATAAAATACAAATTAGTTTTAAAAAGTGAAGTAAAAAAAATAAAAAAAATTAAAAGATACTATACATACATTTGGATGACGGAGAAGCTCAATGTTTAAAATATCTAATGAGAAATTAGTAAAATATTAAGCTAAAAACTTATAAGTGGATATTTTTGGATCTATCGAAGTCAATTCACCTACAGTAGTATTTCAAAACAAAAAAAATTAAAAAAAACAAACACTAATAGAAACAATATATGAATATTTGTTTCAATTAATAAAATAAAATTTAGGACCACTCGTAAGAATATGGGAATTACCTAAGCCGACAACAGGAGTAACAAATCGTGGTATTAATGTTTTAGCATTTTAAATTGAAACATAAATATGATATAGTTTGGAATATTTGGTATTTTTTTCCCCGATTATTTGATACTTTTTTATGAATGTTTTTGTTCTTATTCTTGTTCTTCTTCTTTTTCTGATTTATTAACCCCTTGTTGTTTAGGGATGTTAAGATTCATGCCTCAATTAAACTAATATTCGAGAGATTGTTTATTGCCTTGGTATAATCACTTAACATAACTATGGATTTAGTGGTGCTATCCTATATTTTGTGATAATCACTTATAAAAGAAACCTTTTATAGGCTGAAACATTGAATAAAATAAATTGTATTGGATAAAAATATTGTGAAATTTATCTCACCAAAAGGATTAACCAACAATTGAAAGTTAGTTGAGATAGCTACGTATGTAACTATAATTTCTCCAACCTTTTGAATTATCTTAGCTTATGTAAAGGTTTGAACAAAGGATAGAACGAGGATATGAAAGAGTATAAGAATAAAAAGGTAAGATCATATTAATAAATTTGTACATACTCCGAGTTATCCGTTCCTTTTCAATTCCGAAAGAAGGATTAAATGATTGAGATTCCCAATCACCACTAACATATATTTTTTTCTTGCTAACAATATTCCGATGAGGGAAGTGGTTCGATGGTTTTATGTTTCGGAGCGGTGAAATAGTAGAAATAAAATATGAAGACTCTGTTGAAGGATACTTCACGCATAATATTGGACAATTTAAAGGGTTTCACACTTAACACATACGTTATAATAACGATGGTAATTGTCTGTCATCTATTTGGAGTAAGTTGGCTAGCATATATTTTACATAGTGAGATTTTTATTATTATTTTAGGATAAAGAGGGGATTTTTTTTATGAGATGCAGATTTTGATATTAGCTAAATTATTCCATTTCAATTGTATTTTCTTTTTATCTTTCTCGTAAATGAACTTTTTATCCGAGAACCATCGGTAAAAATATTAATTTCACTTTCTTTAGGTTTATGGGAAGAAAATACATTACCGGGTGTAGTAGATTCATCGAGAAACATAACATTTTTTTCCTTTATCGGTTTTTTGTATTTTAAAATTATCACAAGGATATTAGGTCAAAATAGTTTCTAATGGATCGATATGTACTTCACTAGTTTGAAGAAATGACGATGAGTTCTATGAGCTATTAGTGTTTGACGAATCACTATGTCATGAATTTTCACTTAGAAAAAAAAAACATCATCTTGATTATTTTGGAATTTTAAAAGGTCGAAGTCACAATTTGCTTCTTTACTCATCTACACGGTATCTAATAAATGAAATTTAAAGGATAAATAATGAATTATGATATGAAAATATATCATTAAATTAGTAAAATTAAGAAATAAACGTCTTACGCGAAAGAAGTGCATGATAAAATTGTAAATGATGAAAGTAATATGCATCAGTTATTTAAAATAAATTTTAGAGAAAAGAATTGTAGAGATAAGTCGTAGATAATAAAATGAAACAAAACTTAATATATATATATATATATATATATAAAGATGAATACGTAAATTTGAACCGTTGGTTAAGGTAATCACGAGCGATACATATTAAATGTTCTGAGGTAAAGCATCACAAATCCATTGATCAAATGAATGTTTTGATAATGTCATTAAAATTAATTATAGTGTTTAAAATAATTAATGGTAAAAAATAATTGATGAGAATATAATTTAAATTAAAAATAAATTCAATAGTTATTGAGATAAGTTTTAATTGATAATATTTATTTTTAAATTGATTTGTGTATAGTTTTTAAATATATGAAGAATATTAAGACTAGAGGAAGTCGTGATAAGGTGATATAACGCTCAAACGTAATTCGTCCTCAATAAGGAAAGATAAGATCATTGTTACCAAAATAGTGACGTTCGAAAAATATATTCATTCAGATATATTGAGATAAATAAGGATTAATAAAGCATATAAGATCAAAAGAATCAACAAACTGATAGAGTAATACAATAAGGTGATTTCTATTTCGAACAAAAAGAACAACAGATTTTAAGTAAGAGTAAAGGAAATGGATGATAACGTATGTCCTTCTCCATCATCGGTAGAATGATCATCCGTCAGAACGGCTCCAACTTCATCTCCATCTCCATCGGTCCCATCTCCATCATCGAAAGGCTCGTTGGGTCTAAAAATGCCACATGAATTTGTCGAGGCTGGTGATTCCACATTGGAGGCTACCACTAAAGTAACAAGGAAAGCGTTGAAGGCTATGCAAGCACATGAATTTGTTGAGGCCGCTGATTACTATCGACAATCTTTGGAAAAAACAGATTACGCTTAGCGAGATGCTTATGCCGATTATGAAATTGTTTTGCTATAAAAGGCTACAAGCGGCGCTCGAAAGTCAGAATCTGCATCACAACAGCAAGTATCTGATGTCATACGAATTGAGGTAGAAATTCATGTTGTGAGTGATACGAAGTTGTTAAGAAAAACTAGATCCCAACCTGATATGATATAGATATTAAAAATATTATTTACTGTCTGTCAAATCTACAAAAGAATGTCAGGTCCGACAGTGAGAGGAGTTGATATTTTAGCAGAATTGGGAACAATAGTATTTTTAAAACCATTATACATACCAACAACTCTTATATTTTAAGTGAAAACCTTTTCTTTGCACAAAGAAATGACTCAACCTGTCAATATATCAATTACTTCTCTTGGTTTCATTATATGTAGAATCCTGGTCCTTAGTGGTAACCGTCAAGATACAATACCTTATTGCCAGAATGCTATATCCATGGTAAATCGTGCAATGATTGTGGAAACAATGAAGTGAGCTCTTCTTCAAAATCTTTCCAACATGTGTTAGAGTTACTATAAAAGGAGCTTGAACATCTACAACATCTTGCTAATGACATATCTAGAGCAGATGCTAACAACAACAAAAAAAATGCTGATATTGCGGTTAGAATCTCAGATCTCGGTGCTGCTAGTAGGTCTCTTGGAATCAAGCGAGCACCGGATGCCTCAGGATCCTGGAGTTTTAGTCCGAGAAGGAAACCATCAACATCAGATAAACGAGATCAGATAAAATGAGATGGAAACGTTTCTTGAAATGATTTAGATTTGTTGATATAGTTGAAGATTGAAAGAGAAAGAGAGAAGGATTTTTTATTGTAAAATTTCTGATTAAATCCGCAGTCTTCCTAGTTAAACTAGGAATCTAATTGGTTAGGCAATTTTTCCACCTATTATAAGTTGCTACATAGTTTGTTACACTCATTTATTTATCAAGCTAGTATTTATTATAAGTTGCTACATAGTTTGTTACACTCATTTATTTATCAAGCTAGTATTTAATATGTGTTACTAGACCACAACAGCAGCACAACGTGTGATGTAGTCCATATAATTGTTGGACACCTCTTGGGCTTGACCACACCTAAAATCGACCCGATTGAAGATCCGAAATACCAAAACCATCGTGACCACTTCGACCTAGTAGAGAGTGTTGTCTGAAGAAACCCTAACTCCTGTTCTCTCTTCACTAGCTCTTCCATACACTTAATCCAGCAGCCATGAGAGACCTGTCTTGTATTCTTCACAGATATTACAAGGGATTTATAGACATATTACAGATTTTATTTGTCTAGCGCAAAATTTTCCTTTCTATACTTCTTTTGTTACATACCAAATTTAATTTGTTTGATGGTCGTAACTGTGCTCTAAACATTTAAAATTTAAATAACAATTAAATAGTGAGATTTTTTTATAAAATTTATAATGAATATTTAAATTAAATAATACAATACTATTCAAATGAACATTTTTTTTATCTTTGAGATTATTATTTTTATTTTATTTACACAAATATAAAAAAATTTACACATAAATCCACTGAAACTAATCATCTTAATTTTCAAAAGTTATAGAAAAAATATTTTGAGGACTTCCTAAATTTAATCGTTTAAATAAAACATTCAGCATTGAAAAAAATTTAGTTCGACTGCAACATTTATAAATGATAAGAAATGCTTCTGATATTGTAGAAATCCTAAATACATGGCATCTAAAAAATACTACAATACATAATGCATTTATGTAGATGTAGTCCTACGGTATAGGAGAGCATCTAGAAACATCCAAACTCAAATATTCCTACTTACTGCATAGAAAAGAAACATTTATCAACTGACCACATTATAGAACTCCTTTTTTTCTCTCATCTCTCTCTACGACTACAAGTTGACAGTGATGAGTACGGGGAAGCTACTCTCGTTCCAGCCTTCCGACATTGACTTTTCTTGTAAGACATGTCTTTTTAGCACTAATCTATGCTCTGTCTTTTGTTTAGTAGACCTTGTAAAATTTACTGTTTCTAACTTTGTAATTTTTTCTTGGTTTTGTGTTTGGAAATGATGAACAGCTGAATGGAAGAAACCGTTCAATTTAACTCTGAAATTGACTAATAATTCCGACACCGACATCACTTTCTATGTGAGTATACACACTAGTTTAGGGTTTTAAACTTTTAGTGTACGAAAATTTGTAAGTTGACCGATCTTCAGTTTTTTTAATATAGTTTTTGAGTAAAAGGGGAAGAAAGGATTTTAAAGTTGATACTTTTGAATTTTAGGGTATGTTCTTTCGAGATTTGTAACTTGATCGAGTTCCTAGATTCAGAAATTAGAAAATTAGATAAAAATATACGGTAATTTAAGATTTTGGACTGTAATTGTAGTGTAAGAATTGCTTTTTCTGCTCTTCAAATTTAAGAGTTCGAATAAAACTTGGGATAACAAGTAGTTTAATATTGTAACTTTGGCGTGTATATATTTCTCCTAAATTTTGTAACTTTTGGAGCAGAAGTAAAAAGTACAAAGCAAAAAACTGATGTCGGAGTTTATGTTTTGATCTTAGGATCGAAGGAAGAATGATCCAAACTTCATTGTTAAGCCCGTTCGGTGCTCGCTGCTGCCAAAATCTACTACAGATTTGACCGGTAATAATAATAATAATAATTTAATATTTTATCTGTATTATTACATGATGACCTGAGGCTGTTTTTTTTTTGTTTTTTTTTATACAAGTTGAATGGAAGAATCCGAATCATTCTTCTATGGAATTCTTTAATAAGACCGTCTATGATCTGCCTATTGAGGTGATTTATACTAATTTGGAAATTCTTATTTTGGTCTATACTATTGTGTTTTGCTTATATATATGAAATTGTTTATGTGTTTTAGTTAGAGGCAGCTAATCCAGAAGTGTCCTGTGTTAAGCCTAACACTGGGATTCTCGCACCAAAGTCTCAGACTAAGTTTACAGGTCTCGATAGTTGAACAGTTTGAGCAAGTATAGTGTATATGAAGCATATAATACTACTTGGCTTATTCATTCTAACTCTAATTTTCTCTTGTTTTCAATGGTTGAAGTCAAATGGAAGAAGCCGATCACTTGTTCTCTGCGGTTGTCTAATGACTCCGACAATGACGTTGCTTTCCTGGTGATCATACTAAATTCTAGACTTCATATTATGTAGCGGTAGTTAATTACCAATAATATGTTCTAATTCAGACAATATTTTGCCACCTCTAACACTTTGATTTTAGTGTGTTTTTGTCCTAAAGATTTGAATTTTCTTGCATGTGATATTAGTTCACCACAGGCAAACCAGAGAAGTACTCGGTTGCGCCTAACTCTGGGATTGTCCCGCCCAAGTCAACTGCTGATGTTACAGGTTGACCATCTCTCACTATATCCTGTGTTTTGATTTATGTCTGTATTTTACAAAAGGTTTGATTTTTGTTGTTTTATGTTTCGGTTAGTTACAATGCACTTGCTAGAAAATGTTCTTCTTGATAAGAAGGACAAGTTCTTAGTTCAGAGTTTCGTGGCTACTGGTGTAACTGCTGCCAAAGATGTAAGCATCAAGATGGTAGTAATACAATAGTTTATTTTTGCCCCATTCACTATTTCTAGATATGTTTTCACTGAAGATCAAAGCTGTGGAAATTTTCAAAAAGCCGGAGAAAAGCCTTAGATCTTATTATGTTGTATCTTTTGTCTTTGTAGTTTAACAAGAAGGCTGGAAATAATGTCCAAGAAGCTGAACTGAAGGTTGTGTATCTTCCTCCGGCATCACCTGAACATTCTTCATCCACGAAAGAAGGTAAAGTCCTTACGTTGTTCATATCTGGACTTCTGAAGCTGAAACCATCAAAGCTGGTTGGTGGACTTTCGAAGCTGAAACCGTCGAAGCTGGTTCATGGGTTGGGTTGGTGAAGTCGATATGTTTAGACTTGCTAGTAACATCGCATATATATCCATCTATCTTTTAGGTATATGCATAAATCTGGTTCATGGGTTGGGCTGGTGAAGTCGATATGTTTAGACTTGCTAGTAACATCGTATAAATATCCATCCATCTTTTAGGCATATGCATAAACATTATGACTTTATCAGTTATATATTATGACTTTACGACAACTATCTGGAAGATATATAATATATATGGCATATGTTTGATATGTCTATCCGGTTTATATAATTTTTGTGAATTCAGTCTATCCTGCATCCCAACACGCATATTTAATTTGATAGTTTTTGAAAAATAATCGTAGTAAATTATTTTTCACCCTTTAATTAATCAACTCATATGTAACAAATTTTAAATTGAGAACTTAGTTTTAGAATAAATAATTTATTTTTGTAAGTAATAAAAGAAGTTAGATAAAAATCGTTGGAAAAATAATTTTGAAACGGTTTACATTATTTGTAGGTAAATTTTGTATACGTGATTTAAATTTGTTCGGATCAAATCATTAAAAGATTAGAAAAAAGGTTAAAAAATAGAATACCATCGGCTAAATGATAAGAAAAGAATAGAGTTATTGATATGATAATTGTATTTATAAAATAATTATTAATGTATTTTTGATTTATTACATTTTTAATTTGATCGAGTTGTTATTGGGTTTGTTTTATATGTTCGCTAAATCATTTAAATATCTAACTTAAAATGGATAATAGATTGACTCATACCTATGATTTTTTTTTTGAGTTATATAAGAGATAAATATTAAAAATTCTTCATGAATCGATGTTCGTGTTTGGACTCCGAATCGTTTTGAGCTGATATTCATGCCTAATTTTTCTTTGATTTTTCTTTGAAACGTTTCGAATTGATTCTTTGATTGAGATTCAGGTTTTCATTTCATCCCGACTTACTTAGATTTTTCACCTTATTAGATTTGTGTTCTAGCCATGGTAGCTCTAATATATAGAGAATAATGATGTTTTGAATCATAGTTTTGGGTCGGTTAAAAATCGAATTTTAAAATGAAAGAGCTTATATCCCCGCATCAAACAAATAAAATTTGGATAATCCCGATCTAATCTAAACAAAGGGTTCATGTGTTCTTTATCAAGGGCTTTGTCTTTGATATTGATAATTTTAAATAGAATAAGATTACTAGGTTATAAAAACCAAACCAGGCGCAAACAATCAAAAGTAATAACCTTATTTCATTAAATTATAAAGTAAAAAGTCAAGAAAAATCAATTTTTTCGAAACTATTGCAAAAATAAATTATTTGTTTCAGAACATTAATGCCCCAAGCTTAAATTAGTTTTCCTAACAAATATAAAAATTTCTAAAGAATAATAATCATTTTGTTTTATAAGCAAAAACATTATTTTTGACCGAACGGGTAGAGATCTCATTTTTTCTCGGTTGGATGAAAGCATAAGACTTTCCTCACCAAAAAGTAAAACTATTGGAGCTACAACATCATTAAAAGTATCATCTTATTCATCATAACAAAACACTGGATGATAAAACTTATGCTCTTCGGCTTCTTTATAGAGGCGATCAACACTATAACATCCTTTCATTGAAGTTTTTAGAGTTTCACGATTAGGAGAATCCATCCACCTAAATGTTGGTGGTTTACTAGATTCAACATCATAATAACATAATGGTCCAACTCCAAATTTGGGAACTCCTTATAAAAGGCAAGAACGAATTTCGACTTTACCCCTAACACTGTATCATAAGCATCTGCAAGCATTTGTGTTTGAAATTTGGCTGCAGTATCCGCCCATTTAGACTGCTCGTATTCTATTGTTTCCCTCAAAACCTTGCTCTTCTCTAATGTTGCATGTAGTCTTAATGTGAGTTTCTCGCTTGGCCAAGGTTTCATTTTTTTTTAATTTAGCATACTCGGCTTGGTCGGCTATCCAAAACAGTTGTTCTCTTTTCAATTTATTAGCCGGATGTTGTAACACTTGAAGATGCAAAAAAAAACGTTACAGACTAAATAATATTTATCTAATTAATCAAACACCAAATCTAAACAACTAAGAAATTTCATCATGCCCCCATATCACTAACTACTTTAGCTTGAAACTTAGCCCAAAATCGTTCTTTTGCAATAACTTCAATTTGAAACTTAAATTTTAGTTTTTTCTCAACTTTAATTTTATCTTAGAGCATGTCATTGCATCTGAACCATCTTCAAACGGAACTACAACATTTTCAAATATTGGCCTAACATCAAACACAAGGGCACTTAGATTATCTAAATATTGATAAATATATAACACACCGTCTCGGCATTGTTAAGTAAACTTCTCACATACCTTGTTTTGGGCCTTTTTATCAATTCAACCATAATTAATTTTAAGAAATAGCTAGTATGAGACACGTTAACCGTCCCAGAACATAGAGTAACACCTGGAAGAAAATCCTAAATATGATATACTTATAGTACTTCAGCCATAAGAAGCTTAATGCAACAAACAAGTGGTTTTACAACCGGCTCATTGGTAATGACATAATTCTCAGATAATGATACAACATGCGATATAGTTAAAGCACTAGTCTTCAGTTAACAGCCTCATCATGATTAGCCTCATCACACTCAACCTCGTCATGATCAGCTTCCTCACGCTCAGTCTCGTTATGGTAGGTTTGGGACCTCGTCATGATCCGCGTAGTTATGATCAACCTTTTCATGCTCAACCTCCTCATGATTATCCTTGTCACGCTCAGTATCTTCATGATCAGCCTTGTCAAAATCAGTCTTGTTATGATCACCCTCGTCATGCTCAGCCTCGTCACGCTCAGCCTCGTAATGGTTAGCCTCGTCAAAATCAACCCTGTCATAATCAGCATTGTCATGATTAGCCTCTGGTTGTCATGATCAACCTCAGATCTTCATGATTATTCTCAGCTCGCCATGCTCAACCTCATCTTCAGCACCTCACTTTTTGTACCTTATTTTCAGCACCTCATCTTCATGAGGGACATTTATAATGAAAAATAAGTCACCAAGAAATGTTACCACATATTTATTATTTCAAATATATAATAGAAAGAGAGTAAATTTGGAGAGAGAAATTATTTGTAAATTTTATAAATAGAAGTAAAACTCTGTGTGTAAAATGGAAATAAATAATACAGACAAATTACTATATTCACATATTCACTCTAGATTGTTTTTTGTATTTGATTAAGGTTTTTTGTCCTATTAAATTGGCGTTGTCTGGAGAAAGTGTTTAGATTCTCATTTATAATATAGAGATCAATGATCTCTCACTACATGTTGTGTTTTGATATATATCTTATTTAATAAAAGGTTTGAATTTTGTTGTTTTATGTTTCGGTTAGTTACAATACACTTGCTAGAGAATATTCTTCTTGATAAGAACGACATGTTTTTGGTTCAGAGTTTCGTGGCTACTGGCGTAACCACTTCCAAATATGCAAGCATCAAGATGGTATCAATACAAACGTTTTTACTTTTCCTCGATTTAATATTTCTATATATGTCCAGAAATAATGTCTAGAAAGCTGAACTAAAGGTTGTGTCTCTTCCTCCGGCACCACCCGGACTTCTTCATCCACTAAAGAAGGTAAAGTGTGTATATCGTTCATATATGGAACTCTTAAATTAAAACCATCAAAACTGGTAGGTGGACTTTTGAAGCTGAAACAACCAAAGCTGAAGCTGATTCGTGGGTTCGTTTGGTAAAATCGATATGTTTAGACTTGCTAGTAACATTGTATAAGTATCCATCGATCGTTTAGGTATATGCATAAACATTGCTCAAGATATCAACTATATATTATATACTATGACTTGATGATAATTACCTAGAATATATATATATGATATCTCTTATCTAAGTTCGTATAATATCTTTAGATCACAACAACATGTATATTTAATTTTATATTTTTAAAATATCCATAATAACTTTTTTAATTAATCAATTCTAATATATAAGAAGTTATAAAATGAGAATTAGTTTTAAAATAAAGAATTCATATTCGATAAGTGGTAAAAGAAGTTAGAAAAAATTAATTATTAAAATAAATGGTCTAGGTTTGTTATTAATAATTTTGGAACGGTTTATATTGTTTATATTGTTTTCTTTAAGTATAGAATCAGAAATATACGTGTAAAAAAGAACGTGAATTAAATTTTGAATATGACTTTTTTTGAAATAAAACATCAAAAGTAAAATAATATTTATTCATATAACTAATAACAATAAAAATAAAATAAAATTTGTTCATCTATATTTAGAATGTGATAATTGTAATTATACAATAAGTATCATGTGACTTTTTATTCGTTGTCTTCCAAAATTTGATCTCGTTTTTTTGGATTTGTTTTATATGTTACTAAATGATTTAAATATATGATTTAAAGCTAGATGACAAATCGACTAATAACTCCATTATGAGTAATCTCATTATTCTTTTAAAATTTGATGGCAAAAGGGTATTAAAAACCCCATGAGCAGATCAGAGGAATCAGACTATAGTCAAACTAGATAATTTGGACGGATCCTCACGTTAATGTTCCTAAAGATAAGAGGAATGAGGTTATGGTCAAACTAAATAATTTGGACTGATGCTCGCGTTAGGGCTCCCAAAACGTTATGAACCGATGCTCATGCTTAGGCTCTTTACAACCTTTTGAGTCGATGCTTGCGCTTGGACTTTTTAAAGTGTTTCAAACTGATGCTCGCACTTGGGCTCAAAAGGCTTTTTGGTCGAGACTTGATTTTTGATCTTTTAAGATGCTTTAATGAACATTACTCTAAGCCGATGAGCTCGTTCTCTATACATACATGCCCATCTGAATTACTTAGGTTCTTCACCTTCTTAGATTTATGCTTGTGTCATAGTAGCCCCAATAAATGGATAATATTGATATTTTGAATCATCGCTTTTGAGTTGTCAAAGATCGCGTTAAAAATGGAAAGGCTCATATCTTCACCCAAAACCAATAAAATTTTGATATTCTCGATATAATCTAAACAAAGGGTCATGTGTTCCTTATCAAGATCTTTATCTTCGATATTGATGATTTTAAATGGAATAACAGAGTACTAGGTAATAAAGCGCATATTACAAAAACCAAAACAAGCAGAAAACATTAAAATAAAAATGAATGACCTCATTTCATTAAATTTAACATAAAAAGGCAAGATAAATTAATTATTCCAAATCAACCCCAATAAAAATGACTTATTTTAAAACATTAACGCCCTTGAGCATACATCAGTTTCGTAACAAAAATTAAAATCCTAAAGAAGAATCATTTTATTTGAGAATAAAAAAAATCATCTTTGGTCGAACGAGTGGTGATATCATTGTTGGATTAGTTGAATGAAGGAACAAGACTTGCCTCAAAATGAAACAAAATTATTGGAGCTGCAACAACTCTAAGAGTATTATCTCATTCATCATCACAAAAAATAGATGAGAAAACTTATGCTTTTTGGCCTTTTCACGACGAGGAGCATAAGTCCACCTAAAAGTTAATAGTCTATTAAGTTTAAAATCATAATAGCATAATTATCCAACTCCAGATCCGGGAAATCCTTATGGAAATCAAAAACAAATTTCAACTTAGCTCTTAACATTGTATCACAAGCATTTGCAAAGTATCCACCCATTGAGATCAGTCGACCTCTAGTGTTTCTTCCAAACGCATGCCCTTCTCTAATGTTACATCCAGTCTTTTATGCAAACTGTCACGTTTGGTCAAGGTTTCATTTTTGGATTAAGCATAATCGACTTGGTCGAATATCCGAAGTAGTTGCGCTTCTTTCAAATTATTAGCTGAATCTTGTAACTCCTGAAGATTTATAAAGCGTTGCAAACTGAATAAGGTTTATCTAATGAAGCAAACACAAAATCTAGACAACTAGGAAATTTCATCATGCCCCCATACCACCAACTACTTTAGCTTGAAATTTAGCCCAAAATCGTTCTTTTGTAATAAATTCGGGTTGAAACTTAAATTTTAGTTTTTCCCTAGAGCATGGCATTCATATGTGAACCATCTTTAAACAGAACTACAACATTTTTAAATATTGGCCTAAAATCAAACGCAAGGGTAGTTGGATTATCACAATATTGATGAGGCAAAGTAGATGCATTTAACATAGGATCCCACATGAACCCTTGAAAATATACATATAACACACACATTTAAAGAAAATCAGTATTAGAAGCTTATCTGCAATCATAAGTTTATTTATATTTGGCTAATTTTGAGACAAATAAATGAATATGTACATTGCCTTTGATTGATAAAGTAAAAAATTAATTGATTACTTGAGGGATATGTTCTAGAAATACAGTTGAAACTCCGAAAATAAACAAAGCTCCAAGTAAACCATCATCAGAAGTATGATAAAAAAAACCCAGTTCGTCACTGGTATTGCCTACTTGTTACGAAACAACTATTAAGGTTCTTTTATGTCCAAAACTGGTTAGCTATGTTTACAAATATTTCATATCTGGTAAATAGTGCGTGCTAATTAACCATGTGGTGACACATGAGATCCAAAGATATAATTTTTTTGTTGAAAATTCGGTCACTCAACAATTCACAACCAAAATACTCATCTACTTAAATTTTTACCATTTTAATTTTCCTTTAATTTTTTTACTATTTAAATTATATAGTTACCATTTACTTTTTACAAATTTACCATTACTATTAGTAAATTACCATTACCATTTATATTTTTATTTTTTACCCAAATTACCAAAATCAATCTCTTTTGATAAATTACTCGCGTTGTAATGGTCTTTGAATTGTTTCTTTATTAGATGATTGTGCGTGATAAAGATATAAATTATCAAGGAGTTAAAGAAATAAGACAAAAATGTTATTGTTAATAGTTTTGTAAAGTTAAAATGATGAATTTAATATTAAATATAAATTTAAAGGGTCAAAGTGAAATTTAACGAGACGTGTAACCGAATACGTTATTTATCATTCATTCCTATCAATAGGAGAAAGGATGACGGAACAAAAGTGATGGATAGTAATTTCCTAAACTCACTATTGTCACTATTTCTCTCTATAGAATTAAAAGAATCATTTTTTTATTGAATCACTCATATTATTTTATTTTCAAACTAAAAACCTAATACTTAAGTTTAACAACCAAAGTGGGAGGTTACAAGGTACATAGATAGCAAATCTAAAACCAAAATCTATGAAATTTGCAGTTAGTGTTACCGGTCGAAATTGTAATAGAATCAAAAATTAGAGCTGATCCTGCGATGCATGAGGAAATTGAAGTGCTTTGATCAGATTTGCGTAAATAAGAAAATCGACGTGATAGTCACATTTCAGAACAGCGTGATTAGTCTGATATTGAAAATTGGATGAATCGGTTATTAGAGAAGATAACTATTTTGAATAATGAGTATATTCGAAGAGAGCATGAAATTCAATAAAGTAGGTTGAAATCCAAAGTATGGCAAGTTGAGGAGAAAAAATGATTGGAAAATCAATCTGATGAATCTTACACGGCTCATCGAATTCGAAGTGATCGTAAAAAAACACACTTCCAGTTCGATATAGAACATCGTTCTACGCGAAAGGAAAAAAGGATAAGCATCGATACATATCATCTAGTTATAGTGAATTTTCCATCTCGAATTGTGAAGGTGATTCATTTAAACAAATGAGATACCGACATTCTTTGAAGAGAGATGAAAGTCGTCTTCAAAAATCACGCCAAGAGTATAGATCAAAGAATGACGGTGGGCCTCAAAATGCGAGGAGAAACTCAAGGTACGACGGTAACACGTCTAACCAGTACGTTAATATTGCGGACCAAAATTTATATTTTGTTATAGGAACAACTTGAGCTAATCAATATATGCAATGAGTGGATTGGAGGAATTCTCCTCTATCTACTGAAATTAGGTCAATCCATCTACATATGCACTTTGATTATTCAAGTGGTGATAATATTCGAAGTGCTAACATCCATTAACAACATTTTTCAAAGTATTTATTCAAGTGGTGATAATATTCGAAGTGCTAACATTCATTAAAAGTATTGTTCGAAGTGGTGATATTATTTGAAGTGCTAACATTTATTAAAAGCATTGTTCGAAGTGGCGATAATATTTGAAATTCTAATGTTCATTAAAAAAACATTGTTCGAAGTGATGATAACATTCGAAGTGCTAATGTTCATTAAAAGTATTGTTCAAAGTGGTGATAATATTCTAAGTGCTAACATTCATTAAAAGTATTGTTCAAAGTGGTGATAATATTCTAAGTGCTAACATTCATTAAAAGCATTGTTCGAAGTGGTAATATTATTCGAAGTGCCAACGTCTATTTAAAACATTGTTCGAAGAGCTTAATTGAAGTGATGATATAATTCGAAGTGATAACGTCCATTTAAAGCATTGTTTGAAGAGTCAAGTTGTATGGCAACAAAAATTCTAAGTGTTTATATTCATTTAAAGTATGGTTTGATATGATAAATTATACAATGCGATATACAAGGCAATAAACATCGTAAGAGGGGTTTACTATAAGACTTCTTATAAAGAATATCTCTTAGGATGACAAAACCACGAGCCTTGTACTCTACTTTTCTTGCTATTGCTTTTTCCGGAGGCAAGATGCCATCTGAGAGATATTGAAGGAGAGGAAATCTCCAATCTTGAGGCTGCTTTCTCTGTATATTCAAACTTTCTTCTCCCTTATCCGGATTGATTTGAATTGATGGGCATTCTTGCACATGTATCCAAGGGTAGGACTCAGAGTAGGCTATGGTTGCCAAGGAGTCAGCCAGTGTATTTTCTGTTCGAGGTATGTGCTCATAAGTGACGCTTTTGAAATTGAGTGCCACTTCTTTGAGGATGAATAAATATTTAATCAGCTGTTCTTTCTTAGCTTTGGACTGACCTTGTGCATGATGGATAAGAAGCTGGGAGTCGCTCATTAACCTGACTTTTTTAGCTTCAGACTCATTATTGGAAGCCCTAAATGCAAAGCATATAGCCTGGTACATTCTGTCACCGTACGGAGAGGTTAAACATATCCCAGCACCACAACCCATGGTGCTTGATCCACCGTCAGTCCGAATGATCCATACTTTTTTATCTTTTACTCTGGTTGCTTGTTTAGTATCTCTATCTGAGTGAAATTCAACTAAGAAATCTGCCACTGCTTGGGCTTTAACTGCTGTCCGAGGGGCAAAATCAATATCGTAGTCTCCCAATTCCACTGACCACTTGGTCATTCTACTTGAAATGTCGGCCTTTTGGAGAAATGTTTTCAAGGGAAAAGACGTCCGGACAATAATAAGATGAGCCTGAAAATAAGGTCTCATCTTCCTCACATCAATCACCAGGGCTAGTGCTAATTATTCAAGTTTCAAATAGCATTTTTCTGCATCAATCAAGCTCTTGGTGATGTAATACACCGGGCAAGGATAATTATCTACTTCCCTTACCAACACTACACTTATGGCACAACTATAGACTGCCAAGTATACGAAAAGAGTCTCTTCATCAATGGGTTTAACCAAAGTCTTGGGGGAGGACAAATGCTTCTTAATTTCATCGAAGGCCTCATCACACTGTGAGGACCAGTTAAAGTCCTTTGCACCTTTCAAAGTTTGAAAAAACGGGGCACACCTGTCTGAATACCTTGAAATGAAACGGTTTAGTGCAGCCAGCCTCCCAGTCAATCGTTGTACTTCTTCAATATTCTGAGGAGGCTCCATTTGTAGTAAAGCATTAAGCTGGTCCGAATCATGCTGTATCCCTTGCTCACTTATCACATACCCAAAGAATTTCCCGGACTGCACTCCAAAGACACACTTTTCTGGGTTTAATTTCAAATTTACTTTTACTAAGTTAATAAAAGTTTCTTGGAGATCTGCCAAGTGTAACTCTTCGTCCACACTTTTCACCATCATGTCGTCGATGTAAACTTCCATGTTTCTTCCAATTTGATCAGCAAAAGCCTTGTTTACCAACCTCTAATAAGTAGCCCCAATATTTTTTAACCCAAATGGCATCACCTTGTAAAAATGAAGGCCCATATCAGTAACAAATGTAGTATGTTGTTGATCCTTCAGATCCACTTGAATCTGATTATACCTGGAGAAGGCATCCATAAAGGATAGCAGCTTGTTTCCAGATGTGGAGTCCACCAACTGATCAATTCGGGGGACCGGGTATAAATCCTTTGGGAAAGCTCTATTGAGATCTGTGAAATCGATGCACATACGCCATTTGCCATTTTTATTTTTTACCAATACCGGGTTGGCTATCCATAAAGGGTATTGAGATTCCTTTATGTGCCCTATTTTAGTAAGATGGTCGACCTCTTGAACTATGACATCAGCCTTTTCCTTAAAAAGGCTCTTCTCTTTTGTACCACAGGTGTTATGTCTATTCGGATGGACAATTGGTGTGATATAATATCTGCTGGTACTCCTTTAACATCAGCATTGCACCAAGCAAAAACATGCTGATGGTCTTTCAATAATTTTAACATTTTACCTTTTAATTCCGATGTCATCTTGGATCTTATCTTGACACTTTTTCCTTCAGCTAGAGAGTGAGTTTCAACTTCTTCAATTGGTATTAAAACACCAGGGGTCTCTCTGGGGTCATCAATTTCACCCTCTCCCCAGAGGGCCCCTCAAACTGTTGTTCCTCATTGATCCGAACTGCCACCAACGTCCGAGGAGCCAGTGCAGTTGCATAACATTCTCTTGCTACCTTTTGGCTGCTCCGAACAACTCCCACTTGTACTTGCACAACATACTTCAAGCATTGGTGGACTGTTGAGGCCACGACATACATCATAGAGAGCCAAGATCTCCCTAAAATAACGTTATAACAAGTGGGACAATCCACCACAACAAATAGTATTCTAACCATCTTTTTAAAAGGGCCTTTGCCCAACAACACCTCCTCCTCGAACTCCCCGATCACACCTCCTGAGCTTCCAGTGAAACCCACAATTGATCTGTTCGAACGCTGAATCACTGTTGGATTCTTCATTTTTTTTTGTAGGAAGTTAAAAAGAGAATATTGGCTGAACTTCCGGTATCCACCAAAATTCGCCTTATATCATTGCCTCCAATGGATGCTCCTATGACCACAACATCTTCATGTGGACCAGCAATATCTCTCAGATCATCATCGTCAAAAATAATAAAAGGAAAAGGAATTTACGATTGATAGGAAGTCATGCCTCCTTCAAGCTGGGTAGCTAAAGTATGAACGTGCCTCTTTCTTGAAGAAGTAGTTGGTGCAGTCATGGTGTCCCCTCTGAATATTGTAAGTGATTCAAAAAAGTTAATAAGTCCGGATACCGTCTTGCAACGCTCCACGATAACACCCATTTATTCCGGGTCGGATCAAGGTCCAAGTATCCTGACTCTACATCGAACCTCTCGATTATCACCATAGCCCCATCCGGAGCCGATGTGCCTGCATTATTTGGACCAGCCCGATTAGCACTATCAGGCCTATTTCCACCTCTTCTTTTAACATATGCCCCCCAACTTGCCTCTTTCAATCAATTTCTGCACTTCTTGTTTTAACGCAATACAATCTTTAGTGGTATGACCAGTATCATGGTGATACTGGCAAAAACCATTATTACGGCTCTCCCCAAGAGACTGTAAAGCAGCCGGCCTTCTGTAGTGTACTTCGTCTTTTGTTTTGTCATAAATGGTGGCTACATTTTCTTTCAACTCAGCAAACCACTCCGGTTTAACCCAAGGCCCTCGTTTATTTCTAGATTGTTGACTCTAGGCTGGTGCAGCTGGCTGAGACTGAGCTTTGGCTCTGTTATGACCCTGCCCGGCTTCCCTAGCCTTGTTTCCGGACTGGTTTTGGTTTGAATTTGGTGCAGCCGGAGCAGACCTCACCTGCATGTGCACCATAGTTTTCTTTGTTTCATCTACATTAATCTGCTTTCCGACCTGATTCAGCAAACCTCCCCATGTCATGGCCTTTTTTCTGGTTACTGAATCAGCCAAGTTTCGAAGGTTTAAGCCGTGCTACTTACTCGAAGCAATCAGCCAATCCATTTTTGGTATTCACAAAACGACTTATTTATTCTTTTAAAGACTCGTTAGGTTCCTAGGCACAATGGATAATCGTGTCTCCATTGCCCTTCACTTCCTTACTTCCAACAAACTGCCTCCGAAAGGCTACCCAAAAAGTGTCAAAATTCCTGATACAACCCCGTGGTAAGCTATTATACCATTTCAGAGCACTCCCCGTAAACGATTGGGAGAATTCCCTACAAAGTAATTTGTCGTCATCATCAAAACTCATCATAAATTTTTTGAATTGTTCTAAGTGGTTATCCGGGTTTTTGCTACCATCATATTTTTTCATTTTCGTACTGTCAAACCTCTTAGGAAGATTTCCGGACAGTATTTTGTGGACAATGGAGATTGTCTCCAATTTCGGCCACGACTGAAAACCGTATCTTCGTTAGGAGTTGCACAGATACTTGGCTCATCATGGAAGGCAAAAGGATCCATCACCATCCGATCTACGTGTCTCCGGCTATGAGACAATCCCTTGCCTATATGCCTCTTTAACCTTCCATGCCTATCCCTTTTTCTTGAGTACTTTTTGACTAACTTTTGTTTCTTTTTAACGGCCTTCATCACTGTTGGATGACAAGGATTCTTCGACTCCATCTTCACCTGAGGAGCTACTAGAAGATTCTGAATCTGAATCAGAGCTCTCCACCGGTTTAGACCGGTGAGACTTTTTTGAGCTAGCATGAGTTTTTGAGGGCTCATTTTCTCTTGGATTGTCAGTATGATGAGAAACTGACACCTTAGATTTCAATTTTATGCCCATCTCTGTCCTCTTGGCAGCCCTCAGAGCTTATATTTCAACTTTTAATATATCTCGCTCCTCAATCGTATATTCATCATTTTCACCCATCACTTCTGCCAAAGCTGGTGGTATTTCTTGCACGTCTGGATTCATCCGAACTGGTTTTTTCTGATGGTTTTGAATGCTAGATTCGGGCACCTTCTTCTCCCACTGTGGTCGCCAATTTGGTGTGGATAAGTTTTGAACGAGGGTAATTTTGTCTGAAGTTTTGTGGTGTTTCAAAGGTATTTAATGTTTTGTAGATTGTAGTGAGAGGATTGAGCTGCCTGGTTGTATTTAATTCTCATTTCCCTCATTAATGAAAGTTGTTGGGTATTTATACCCTTAATCGTGGGCCATATGGGCTTTCAGGTTGACTTATGGATTCGGGTCGAGTTCAAAGACCCATTAGTTTTAAGCAGGTAGGTAATTAGCTTGGTCATGAAGTGATTAAGTTTTTAGTGCATTAGTTCAGTTCGGATAGTTCAGTGGATGGATGTTGTCCGAATTTCCCCTGTTCGGTTTTCAGAAAGAGTGGTAATACAAACCGGACTCATCAGGTCTAACAAAACCAAATGGAAGCGCTTGGACAGGGCTTTCATCAACAGCACGTGAACTGGTTTATTTGGTGAAACTAAAGTTATTAATAAAATCAGGACATATTCTGATCACATACCTCTTATTATCACTATATACCAACAACATTAACATTAGGAAAAGCTTCAAATTTTTAGACATGTAGTCTCTTGATCCTCACTTTCTTCCCTTTGTTGAAAACAATTGGAATCAGGAAATTAATAAAGACCATTTGTTTAAGTTCTAGAATAAATTGAAAATACTTAAACATGGTCTTATCAACTGGAATAGTAATCATATTGGTAACATTTTCGATAGGGTGCATGCTCTGGAGGATGAGTTCAAGCTTGTGAGCATCATCATCAAGATCTTAACAATTATATCACTAAAGTTATTCTTTCTAAGGCCAGTGCTCTCCTGATTCAAGCTCAAAGAATGGAAGAGGTTTTCTGGATGCAAAAATGTTACTCAAGCTGGGCAATGGAGGGAGAGAGAAATACTAAGCTATTCCATAACTATGTTAAAAGAAAAAAGAAGAAGAATAATATAAATGGAATTAAGGAGGGCAATAATTGGATCATTGACAAGAAGAAAATTGGTCTTTCTACTGTCAATTACTTCAAGGACACGTTAACAGTTTACCGTTATTTGGATAAGAATGATGAACATGAGAAAATGTTGGATTCCATCTTCAATAATTTCCCTGCCATTATTACCAAGGATGATAATAAAGATTTGTTAGCTGAGCCTTCTGAAGAAGAAATTTGGAACATCATCAGCAATTTAAAAATATCTAGTTGTCCTGGTATTGATGGTTTTCATCATTGTTTTTATAAATCTTGTTGGAGTATTATCAAAGCTGATCTTATAAAGGCTATTAGCTCCTTCGTTAAAGGCAACTATATCCCAAAAGGTTTCCTTTCTACTAGGATTTGCTTGATTCCCAAATCTAGCAATCCCACTAGATAGAAGGATTTTAGACCAATCAGTCTATGTACCCTGTTGAATGGAATCTTGTTAAAAGTCCTTAATAATAGACTGGTTAAGCTCCTTCCTAAAATCATTTCTAAAAATGAGGATGGTTTTGTTCATGGCTATTGCATTCAAGATCATATCTTAATTGCCAATGAACTTCTGTTTAATATTAAAAAATAAAAAATATTCTTATTCATCTTGACATGTCCAATGCCTTTGATAAAGTGGCTCACTTTTTTATTATTAAGGTTCTTAACAGGTTTGGCTTCTCTAACAGCTTCATCAGGTACATTAATAATTTGATACTTTTTGTTAATGTCTCCATTCTCATCAATGGTGAGACTATGGGTTACTTTAAAACAATAAAAGGTCTTTGGCAAGGGGATCCCATTTCCCAAGCCTTTTTATCATTGCGGATGAAGTTCTTTTAAGGGGTCTGGATGCTCTGTTTCATGAAAATAAAACCATGTATTACAAAAGCAAAGGTTCTATGCATATTAATAGTCTAGATTTTGCTGATGATATCCTCATGTTTACTAATAATCATGAATCTTCTTTAGACATTCTTAGTTGCTTCCTTGAGAAATATCAAGATATTTCTGCTCAAAGAATCAACAAGTAAAAAACAAAAATTATTGTTGCATCTGGAATGAATTCTATCAAGCTCAACAACATGACTAACAACACTGGTTTCTCTTCAAGCTTCCTTCCTACTGAATATATTGGTATAATTATTAGTATCAACAATCTTAGCATGAACTTCAATAATCTCATTTGCAAGATCAACAACATAATTAAATATTGGGATTCTATTCACCTTTCTTTTGCAGGAAATATTTTCTCTTATTAATACAGTCCTCATGAGTATCATTCAATACTGAATGCACAGTAATCTTCTTCCTAAAGGATTTATTACTAAAATTGAAAGCATTTTAATCATTTTCTTTGGGGCTCTACCAGCACTGATAATAAGATTCATTGGTGCAAATGGGGGGAGGTCTGCAAATCATTTAAAGAATGAGGCTTGAACATCAAGAAACTGACCGATGTTCAAGAGTCCCTCTCTTGCAAGTTTTGGGTCAATTATAGATTCAATAACTCCTTGTGGTCTAACTTAATTCATAACATATATTGCAAAGGTTTACATCCTTTACAGATTACATATTCTAGGCCTGAATCAATGGTGTGGAAAAGGCTTTCCAATATCAAAGCTTTTGTTGAGCCTCACTTAAGCTAGAGATTGGGCAAAGGTATGGCAGAATTTTGGCTTTATAAATGGGCTAATTGTAAGCCCCTCTTAACTTTGGATGACAATGCTGACAATACTTAGTTCAAAGCTGAAGAGGTAAGTAGCTACTGTCTTAACAATTCTTGGAATCTTGAGGCCTTCTCAACCTTAATTGCCCCTTCTGATTTAATCAGAATTAAAGCTTGTAATGTTAAGTCTGATGTTTAGGACTATTTTATTTGTACTTTGTCCAAGAATGGTATGTTTAACCTGCATGATACTTGGGAGCAGGTTAGAACTCACCACAATGAATCTAACATTTATTCTAAAATCGGGAACTCCCTTACTCCTATGAAGAATTTCTACCTTTATTGGAAGCTTATTCTCAATTACATTCCTATAGAAATTATCTTGGGAAAGAGGTACATTTCCATTGCTTCTAAATACCAATTTTGTAAGAACATGGAATTCCCTAATCATCTCTTTGTTGCCTGTGATTTTGCTTGGCGCATTTGGCCTTATTTTGCTGAGATTTTTAGACTCCAGATTTTTAGATTTATTACAATCACCCATATAACTAGAACTTGGCTTTGGTCCTCTGTCAATATCGTTCATGTTAGGCATGTTATTCCCTTGCTTATTTTAAGTGTTATTTGGAAATCCAGAAACTCTTTTAAATTGAATGGAATTCCTATTACTTATTCTAAAGCTATTGCTGAGATTACATGTATATTATATAGTATTGACTATCGGCATAAGATATATCTGCAACTAAAACTCTAGGTTGCTTCAACTATGCTAAGGACAACAAGACTAGGCTTTCATATCTTAAATGGGTTCATCCTACTCATGGTTATATCAAACAAAATTCAAACAAAATTCCGACGCTTCCTGTTTAAATAATGGTGAATCCAATGGATCTATGGTTTTCAGAGACAGTAGTGGTAATCTAATGTAAGGTGTTGGAAACCTCTACGGTAAGCTTACTCCCCTTATGGCTGAGACCATGGCTTTGTTTGATGGTCTTCTTGTCTGTAAATCTAAAGACTGGACTCATGTTATCCTTAAAACTGACTCGCTTTCTCTAGTTAACATGCTTACTTATGGAAATTTTCCTTGGGCTCTGGATCTCATTCTTAATTGCATTAGGAGATTAATCTCTCCCTCCATGACTCTTTCTCACATCTTCAGAGACCAGAATAAAGCATCCGATCGGCTTGCTCGTTGGACTCTGAAGTGTAAAATGAAACATGTGCTATCTTTGACTGATATTCCTACTTTCCTTAAATCAATCCTTATTCTTGAAAGTCTTGGCATTGGTTATATAGTTTTTAAAAGATAAATACGAATTGTAGATTCTGGGATGCATAATACATGGTCTTTGTTGGTCTCAAGTTATTATTGTTTGCTCTCCTTTTGTTCGATTCATTGATTGTTCGCCTCTGTGGAGCTTTGTTGTGGTTGCTTCTCTCTAAAGTGATACTTCTGTCGCGTAATCGTCCTGCATCTTTCTTAGTCAAGATGTTCAGTTGGTTTATTCATCTTTAGCTGGTATCGCTAAATCAAAGCTGAGCTACTGCAGCTATGGTCTCAAATCGTCAGTTCTTTTTTGTCAATCTGACATGGTTGCTCCTGTAACTCTGGTGTTCTCCTTAATGAGTCTCTAGGTTTGATGAGACTCTGTTATTCAAGCTATCTGAAGATCTCATCCTTAATAATCTTTGTCGAATCTAATTTTGTTCGTAGCCTTGCTGCTCATTCCTAAGCTACTGTTTTCGTTCTCCAATTTTGTTTAGATGTTACTGTTGAAATTTCAAATTTTGTCCGTAATTTGGTTTTGGCGCCTCCAAATTTTGTTTCGGCACCATTATCTAATTCTATTCTATTTTAAAAATATCATTATTTTATAAATATATAATTTTTTATTAGATAATTGTTTGAAAAAAATATTAATCCACGCAACTATTCTCAACATTACTATCTTTAAATAATACAAAACCATTAAACTTTTTTAATATATATACTTTATTTTAAAGATATCAATTACCTAACCAACTATCATGTTTAAATAATAATAAAACGATTAATTTTTTTTGTTAAAAGTATAAATATTAAAACCTTATTTAAGGATAACAATTCACCTCCAGATATAATCGAATTTGATAAATACTTTAACCTTATACCGTCGGATCAATTTAGATTACAAAATGCTGGGACCGATTTAGTCGTGATTGAAATTCAGATTTGAAAACATTTCTCCATGCCATCAAGTTAAGGGTCTAATGTAGTTGTTAAATAGTCCTTTTTAGGGCTCTTACTTCTTCTCCTAAGACTCCATTTCGAAAAAAGAGAAGAAGAACAGAAATGTGTAGTTTTTTTTTCTCATGATTGGCATTCGGTTGTACGAAAAGTTAAACGGAAATACATGCAAAAAAAAAAGAAAACCAAGAAAATTTCCAGAAAGTGGTAGAATTCAACAACCAAAAATGATTTAGGAAATTATTATTTTTCCTTCATATTTGTCCCAGATTTAGACCCAAACAAAGCCTAAGAATTGAAGCCGGAACAAAACCAAAACCCCTCTTACATTTATGTATTTATAGCTAAGCCAGGTGGTGGTTTGTCGATTCGGGCTTGAGAAGCGATAAGGAGTCGGGCTGATGCGTCCGGAAAATGGCGGAGGCTAATGTTATAGGCATTATGCAAAGTGACTTAGACTGAAGCAGTTGCATTGCAGCTCCAATGTCTTCTTCCATCAGCTTTGCTATTCGATGTTCAGTTCCATCGTTTGACCATTTCTCCCATGCCGCCTCACCATCAATTTCCCCTCCCTAAATTATGCATAGTTCAAAAGTACAAAGAAATTCACATAGAATACTGTTATCAAAATGTTACGAATTGTTGATGTTACGAAATGTTACGAAATTCACATAGAAATTCACATAGTTGAAGGCGTATATTTTATGCAACAACTTTAGGCCATAATTTTAAACAGAATTACTATTTGAAGGAGAGAAAAGGTTTAGTCTTTCATTACCTCTACTGATGATAGCGGTACATCAGCTACAAGCTGTGCCACTGCAGTCGCTGCACCGAGTCTGCTCATGCTCAGTATCTGTAGTTTGTAAAAGAAGAATAAACATAATTTGAGACGAATGCATTTACACAGATTCTTAGAGTTAAGAGGGAATTTATACCTTGACTTGAAGCCTTAGGAACCTCACGTAATCGACAATTTCATCAAGCATAGCTGCCCTATCCGTCTTAATCAATAATTGTAACATATTAGAATATCCTCAAAATTCCAAACTCGGATATTTCGACAACAAAAGAATAGCTATTTTCTTCACAGAAATTTGTTATTAATTGAAATAAAGCCTAACCTTGTTGCAGCTAGGAACCAACTCCTGCAAAGCCCTCATTCTTTCTGCAATTCTTTCCCTACGTAACTAAATCATAAAGACGAAATTAATATATTAACATTCTCGATCAAAAAAATCCATACTTTTGAGCCAAATCTGTTTGCATAAATATTAAATCTTGCATACCCGTTCGGCTATACTGTGGGGATCAGTAGCTTGTCCTCGTCTTGCTCGAACCCTCGGGCGAATGAATGGTGGAGTTGGTTGCGGAGTCGCTCTTGGTTGACTATTGAAATTCTGCATTATAAATGGACTAAATAAGACCAACACAATCTAGGATAGTTTAAGAATAATGGGATATTTTGAGGAAAGAAGAAAAGAATTGGAGAGAACAAAAATACTGTTTTTCGTTGATATCAAAGTTAGTGAGACCGCAACAAAGTTTAAGCTGTTTGATATCAAGTTTCTACATTGTTTTTCAGTTGTAACTAAACTACATATAAAAATATCCGAGTGAGACCGCAACAAAGTTTAAGCTGTTTGATATCAAGTTTCTAGCTTTTCCTCGCTTTGGGCGGTTAGTATTAGTCTCCTTACTCCGAGGTGTTAGAGGCTCTAGTTCTATGATTTTAAGCCATTACACCACTAGTCCTTCCACAAACACGCCTACTCCTCGAGACTAGTTGTGTTGGATTTTACTTTAATAACTTGGTAACTATATATGGTGCAGTGTAACATTTTGAAATGAGTCTTAGAGTGGAGAGACTTAACCACCATTGAAAGCCAACTTTTCCTTACGGCCAAACAAGCTTGTAACATCGTTAGGGCTTATTTGGTGACGGGATAGTGATCAAATAGCTTACTTTTTTTTTATCAAAAGAGATACAAAAATGATCGACATAAATAACTACGGAAGTTGCCTCATTTTGATATAAAAATAACACTACATGACCAACTCAGTGACTAACTATTGGATTTAGCCGGCACTAGATTAAAAAGTTTCTACGCAAACTATTTTCAATCGTAAAGTTTTCTATTTTATATCAAAAGCTGTTGGATTTTAATACATTTTCTAGTGGAATTGTACCACCTAGAATTGTCTTACTCCCAATATAAGAAAACATCAAAAGTTCCATTAATAAATATAAATAAACTATTTTCACAAAAAATAAATAGTAGAACCAAACAGTTGTTTAATGTGCATTCGCGTGTGGAAAAAACTCGTGCACTACACATTCAATGTGTCAGCTTCCACTAGAGAATGTTAAGAGAAAATACATCTCCCCCCATTCCCCACTCTCTCATCAAGAGAGTGGAAAATCAAAGCTTATAGAAATTATTGAATGATTGTCAGTAAAATATAAAAAAAGATAGAATCTTTATGCCAAGAATTCCAAAACATATACGATAATATGATAAAGTTTCCAACTTTGAGTAATTAAAAGGGTAATTTTGGAACAAAACAAATTAAGATACCTGAGGCTGAGGCTGAGGCTGCGGAGGAGGAGGCCGGAGTGGCTGCGTTTGCATTTGTCCAAATACTGGAAAAAACCCAGGCATGTCTCTTTCCTACAAAAATAATAAGACCGATTAGCCCTTCCAAATTTATCAAAATTACTAAACACTCACAGGATTTATCTCAATTCTGTAGACAAACACAACTTTAGAGTTTCAGGGTTCTAACTTCTAACTTCTAACACAAACCTTGTTTTTTTTTTCGGTTTAGTTAGTAAGCTATCTTATTACACATCATGCTCTGTTTCGAATCTCAAAAAGAATATAGCAGAAAAAATACAGTTTATCACTGTAAGATTTAAGAAAATTTCAACTTTTATCTTTTTTCTAAATTTTTTGTTTAGAAAACCAAATCATAGCTTAAAATAAAAGAGTAAAAGGAAGTTGTAGAGAGAGAGACTTACATGGATTGAAGTAGAAGAGGAGTGAGAATTGTTATGAGTAATATTATTATTATTATTGAGATTGCTGTTATGATTCAAATCAACTGAAATAATTGAAGAAGAATCATGATGATCTTGTTGTCTTAAAAACCCATGATGTTCTAAATTCAAACCAAGAGGCATCATCATCATCCCCATACCCATCTCTCTCAACCCAGAATCACCACCACCAACACCGCCTCCGCCGCCACCGGAGCCCAACTGTAACGCCATAGACATAGTCGACCCACCAATCTCACCACCACCACCACCACCACCATAGCCAGGTGGTACAGCTAAAATCTGCTCAAAAAATTCATCACCTAAACCCTCTTGCTGATGATTTCCCGCCATGAAAATAATTGAAAATCAATTTATTGTTTTTGTGTTGTAATTGGAGATAGTTTTTACGAAACGGGTTTTGTTTTGTATGTGATTTAAATAGAGATGGAGAGAGAAAATGGACAAATTGGGATATTTTTCTTTTTGGGAAAACCAGAGAATAGTGGGGAGTGTTGGTGAAATGGGTGGCAGATTCGTAACCCGATAACCCGGTATAGGAATTGTGGTTTTCTAGAAATATTTTTGTTTTTTTTATACAGTAGCTTCTTTTGTATATAAAAGAAGAAAAAGTTTTGTTGTTTTTTATAGGAAGACTCGGTTAGTAAATAGCACAACATATTCGATATTCGCTATCCGAGATCAAAAGTCGCAAACTTTTAAAATGCAGGATTTGTGGTTCAGTGTCTGCTACTATTTTTTTATAACTTAAGAGACTTCTTTTATCAAATGATAGAGCAAATCGAGCATGTAATAAAACTATAAATAATAGGAGAATAATCGAGCGAACAATTATTGAAGAAAGAATAAAATAAACAATGTTTAATTTTTTTCGGAGGGAACCCGCAGCCGCTACTCAGAGTGTAATGAGTTCGCACTGGTTAAACCCTCAATTTGAGGCGATAGCATGCAAACCAACGCCAGAAGGTAAACCACACAAGGTGACAGACTCAGCCGAGAAAGTGTATGTAGAGGGACTCGAACTCATGACCTTTGATCTCAAGAATGTCATACTCAACCAACTCGGCTACCCCTTGGGGGCAACAATGTTCATCTTTACAATTAAACAATTGGATCCGACTACAGTGTGACCCCATAAAAAATTAAAATTTTAATTAATTTTAAATTGAAAAAATATCTATAAATACATTTGATTATTTTATTATCATATAATATCTAAGAATTACATAGTATCTCGTCAAAAATCACAAGTAGCAAAAAAAATAACCAAAATTGTTTCTCATTTTTTTTAAAGTTCATATCTTTCAAATCATAGTTCGGAAAAAAAATCTAAAAGTATAATCGGTTGTTTTTTAAAACAAACAAAAATAGATCTATTAATGATATTTTTTTAATTTGTTTTGGATTTTTTTTTCGTCTGTAACATGCGAGACTAGGCAAAATCAACCATACGAGACTCAATTTTCAATTTTCTACCAATGTGCATGTGAAAATAACAACAAACCCGCATCTTAATCCTCTGAAAATACATTAAACTCGCACCTTCTTTAGTTGTTGTAAGAAGAACTCGCATTGTTGCATTGTGCTATGGCACATGAAGAACTCTCATGTCTAATATTCAATAAACTTGCATGGCAAAAAATATACAGAACTCTCATGGTTGGAAACATAAGGATCTAACACAACTAATAGACTTAAAATCGAATGGTTTAATATACAAGAACTCGCACGGTTAGATTATAACGAAGAACTCTCATGTTCAATATTCAATCAACTCGCATTGTTAAAAAAGTACAGAACTCTCGTGGTTGGAAACATAATGTTCAAAACTCTCATGGTTAAAAATGTACAAAAATCTCGTGGTTGGAACCATAAGGATTATAATCAAGAACTCTCACGTTTGGATTATAATGAAGAACTCTCATGTATAATATTTAATAAACTCGTATTGTTAAAAATGTAAAGAACTTTCATTGTTGAACTCTTATGGTTAAAATCGAATGATTTAATATACAAAAACTCGTATGGTTAAAAATGTACAGAATTCTCATAGTTGGAAACATAAGGATCTAATGAAGAACTCCCGCGGTTGGATTATAATGAAGAGCTCGCATGTCTAATATTCACTAAACTCACATGGTTAAAAATATACAGGACTCTCATGGTTGAACTAGCATGCTACTGGCGAATTATTTTTTAAAAAATATCATCAATGTAACTAGTTTTGTTCGTCTTACAAAAACAAAGTCGATGATACTTTTAGATTTTTTTCTCGAGCTCCGGTTTGAAATATATGGATATTTTTAAAAAATAAAATAAAAAGAAAAAGTAAGAAAGATAAATTTTGGTTCAAGAATTAGAATTATTTATGTGGCTGGTGACGAAGCATGAGTATTTTAGGTATTATTAAAGAAATGGGTATTGAATGAGAGTTATTTCGTTGAAATGGGTGTTAAGTAAGCGTAAATGATAGTTTGAGTGTTATATGATAGTGTAGTTTATGAGTAGGTACGTTTGGTTTCATTTCCCTTTTAAATATTCAATAATGAAAAAGTGGCATACATAACATATTTGCAAAAATAGTTTGAAATAATTTATCCAAAAATTCTAATTTTGTGAAAATTAAAAAAAAAAGTCGTAATTGTCGACTGGTTAAATGTAAATTATCAATTACATCGTACACTAAACAAGATTAATTTCATTTAGATTACAACCCAGAGTTAGAATAAATAAATGCATGTTTATTAGTTCAAATATATATAACAACGTTTAGAGTGTAAAAAAACTTCATCGTTTTATTTTGAAATGTCTAAACAAATTAGTATATGTTTAGATACAACTTCTATAACACCGGTCAAACTTAAAAGAGAAAATAGAACTCCATCAGTCTGTATTTAGATATCTTCACAAGCTAGTGTAATAATTACATGTAGCGAACCATTAATAGTTTAAAAAAATGAGTTGCAATACTGGTTGTGAACGATAGTTTTTTAATTAAAAAAAGATTTGTAGATTACTTTTTGTGTAATAGTGACCTTTTATAATTGGATTTAACGAAGTACGTTTGGACGGTCATTGTAGGTTTTGCTCACTTTGGTATGATTTATAATGTCATTCAGATGGATAGAGGATGGTTATATAGTTTTATTACCATGAGTCTATGGATCACGTTTTGCTTAATACTATGATATATGGTTATATGAATGAGTTAGAAAAAGTCAATGGAAGTCTTGACTATTATGCAAATAATGTATGTATCCAAAATTATATGACAATATCGTCTATTTAAGTGGCAATGACATCAATTTTTAACTGCATCGTCCATTTTGTATCGTTCTTTGAAATATTCATTTTTATACAATTATGAAATGCACCTTCTCTAATGTCTAAAATGACATAATTCGGGGTTAATTTTGTTAATAATTTTTTTTTTTTGCACCCTCTCTAATTATTTTGTTGAATCCATTTTAGTACTATTGTGATTATAATGCCGCTCTCTAACATATTCGAAATACTTTCACGGTGAAACTATTTCGATCGAATCTCCCATGATGTCAAATTATGAAACAACCATCTAACCATCTTAGGCATGTTCCGATTGTACGAAAGATTATTCGATGGTCGGAATAATGTAAAATGTTTGTGAATCCAACGCTTCATTAAACCAAAAAATCGGCAAATCTCCTTTATCTATTGTCCACGCGTCTTTTAAATCCATCAAATAATCTACCTTCACATAGATAACACTATCATTGGTAAATATTGTGCATTCAAAAAAGTGCAAGAGATATGCACGGGTAGTTTTGAGTATTTAGGCTCTCGTTCTATCAAATTTTGCATCAAGAAACGCATGACGGTAACACAACCATTTCAAACCTAACCCCAACCCTCGATGGCTATTAATATTTTTACAGATATAAAAATTTCTCAATACCCAACAATTCATTGTAAACCTCATACATATTCTGTGTTTTCTCTATTTGTGTCAAATCTAATAAATCATCATACATCACGAGGCCTGTGATGAAAAAAAATCATATATCATAATATACATTTTTTAACTAGAATCGAAATGTGTTAGTCTCTTGATGTCATATCTTGATAAAATAAACTATTTTATCATTTGGTTCATAATGAACTTGCATAGACGACCAACCAAATGAAAGGAATGGAATTTTAGCAAATAACTTATGTATATCTATTTGACTAAATGGATCAAGTTATGCTGAAAGAAGGTAGTGAATCTCGATGAGGAAATACATAGGCAACTATAATAAATTTAATAAAAAATAATTTATAAAAAAATTATAAATATAAATTAAGCATTATTTAAAAAAATACATAACCTTTAGGGTCCAACGAAATTTAGTCCCACTTTATAACTTATAGTTTTCATATTCCTAGGGTTATATATATTTGGGGCAATAGTCTGTGAGATATAGACAAAAAAACAGAGAGAGCATTTTCCAAAAATACAAAATAGGTATAGTATTTTTCGATTTTTTATTTTCGATTCTCGTGAATGTAGTCACTTTAAAGAGGTTTGGTCGATGGGCAAATGATGTCAATTTTTGTTGAAATTTTGACAGTATGTTCGGGACATCTGAAGTTTTAATATGACTGGTTGGATTGTGATTTGGTGCTACATATAGGACAGTAGTTTTTATGATATTTTTTTATTTTGTGCTTCTCTTTTTTTGTACTCAATTATTCTAAGTAATTGTTGGTGAGCTTGTAGATCTTTAGTACGTTGAATTGGAGTTACTTGTACCCTCAACTTTTTATAATAATAGAAGTATTGAGGGTGGACTCCTAATCTGTCTCGTGGTTTTTTACATTTTACATTGAAGAGGTTTTTTCACATGTAAATATTGTGTGTTGATTTTTTTTTTTCTGTTGATTGTTTATTGTTGTTTGGGACCTACAGTTGGTATAAGAGCTATTGGTATGTTTAGCGATATGGACTATATTAATGGTAACTCCATGATTAAGTTAACATCAATAAACTATTCTATCTGGAGAATGATGATAGAGGATCCACTATATTACAAAGATTTATTCGATCCGATTGAGCAAGTTAAAGATAGTGATGGTAACTTTTCTAAACCAGTAAAACCGCAAGACAAACATGAAAAATGCTAGGAGAAGTTGAAAATAAAAGCTTTGGGAACTATTCAACAATGGGTTGATCTTAGCATCTTCAACCATGTTTCTCAAGAGTCCGACCCGTATGATCTTTGGAATAAATTAGAAGTTATTTATGAAAGAAAGACCGCTCATAACAAAGATTTTTTTATTAAAGACTTGTTAATCTGAAGTTAAAATGTGGTAAGTTAGTTTTTGAACATCTTAGTGATTTCCAAGATATCATTAACAAGTTGACTACTATGAAGATTGTTCTTGATGATGAGCTGCAAGCTTTGTTTCTAATGAGTTTGTTACCAGATAGTTAGGAGACTTTGGTTGTGACTATTAGCAATTTTGCTTCATATGGTGTTTTATCTTTGGACTTTATCAAAGAAATCATGTTCAATGGAGAGATTAGAATAAATTTGTGGTAGTTGACAATTAACAAGATCTTGTTGTTGAGAATAGAGGAAGAGGCAAGAGTAGAGGTTCCAAATTTTATGGTAACTCAAACGGAAGATCCAAGCCCATAGATTGGAAAGAGGTTAGGACATGCAACTATTGTGGCAAGCATGTCCATATACAGAAGTACTCTTATCGATGGAAGAAATAAAAATATAACGACCTAAATTCGTAAAATGAAGGTAATAATAAAAATACTAAAGCTTTTGCTCCCACTAGTAATGATGATGAAACATTAATTTGTGATATTAGTGAGTGCTATCATGTTAATAGTTCAGATTCAGAGTGGTTTATAGATACAAGTGTTTCATATCATTGTGTTCCTAATAGGGAATATTTTTGAAACTACAAAAGTGGATATTTTGGTAGTGTCAACATAGGAAACTAGAGCTCAGCTAGCATTGTTGGGTTGTGTGATATTTGTATGAAGACTTGCATTGGGTACATACTTACACTAAATGATGTGAGCTATATTTTTTTATCTACGTCTCAATTTTTTTTCTGCGCAAATGTCCTTGATCAAGAAGGTTTCTATCACACTTTTAGTGATGATAAGTGGAAATTGTCCAAAGGTTTAATGATAGTTGCTCAAGGTGGTTTATGTTGCTCTTTGTATAAGACATATTTGAAAACCTTGGAAAGAAAGTCACTCATTCATGTTTATAAAGATATTACTATTGACTTTGTTTTTTATTGTTTGACAGGAAAACAATATAGAGTTTCATCTTATAATAAGTTCATTAGAAAACAAGAAAAACCGGATTTAGTATATTCTGATGTTTATGGTCTAATGAAAGTGGATTCTATTGGAGGTAATATGAATTTTGTTACATTCATCGATGATGATACTTAAAAAACTTGGGTATACATGTTACAGAAGAAGAGCCAAGTGTTCGAGATTTTTCCAAAAATTCATATCATGGTAGAAAATGAGACAGGGAGAAAGTTGAAATGTCTTCGATCTGATGATGTTGGTGAGTATATTTCAAACGAGTTCAAAAATTATAAGTCACGTAATGGTATTAAACATGAAAAGACAACACCAAGTACATCACAACACAATAAAGTTGTAGAGAGAATGAACCAAACCATTGTAGTGAATGTGAGATGCATGCAAGAAATGTCTAAGCTTCCTCATATATTTTAGGCTGAAGCAGTTAATTGTGACGTATACTTGATTAATGAAGCTTCATCAACAACTCTTTATTTTGATATTCCAGGGAGAGTATGGAAATCAAAGGATCCTACATATTCACATATCAAAGTTTTTGGATTTAAGGCATACATTCCAAAGGAACATAAATCAAAAATTGATTAAAAAAACTAATCCTTGTGTTTTTGTTGGATATAGTGATGAAGGGTATAAATGCATACTATATGATCCTGAGAAGAAGAAAGTGGTGAGAAGTAGAGATGTGGTATTCTTTGAGCATGAGAAGGGTGCAGATCATTTCAGTACAAGGTTAACTTCTACTTTTAATGTATCTTTTAATATTACTAATAATATTTCTTCTTCTATTTTTCTTTATTTAAATCAGCCATCAAATGATAATATTGAGGTGGTTCCTAATGATATTTAGGATGTTCGATATGGTGGTGATTGAGAAGATTATATTGTTGTCAATGATTGTGATGAGACCCTATATGATGAAGAAGTTCATGAGCAGGGAGGGCACCTTATCCCTCAACTAGAGCATATATAGGTTTAAAGGTCAAGTAGATAGAGAACACCTTCAAAAAATTATCCAAGCTTAGAGTTTATTCTAGTCACTCAAGATGACGAGCCAAAGAATAATTAAAAAGTGTTATCTTATGAGGAGAAAAATATTTGTCTTGAGGCTATGAAAGAATAGATGAATTTTCTAGAAAAAAATAAAACTAATGAGCTACTGAAGCCTCTTAGTGGAAAGAAAGTCTTGAAGAATAGATGAGTATTCAAAAATAAAAGAGATGATGAGAATTTTTTCAAGTGGAAAGCTAGACTTGTCGTAAAATGATGCAATTAGAAAAAGGGCATTGATTTTGATGATATATATTTTCATGTTGTCAAAATGACTTCTATCTGAACTGTATTGGGTTTATCTGCAAGTCCAAATCTTGAGTTGGAAGAACTTCATGTAAAAACGATATTTTTACATGGTGACTTACATAAAAAAATCTACATGGAGAAACTTGAAGGTTTTGAAGAGGAATGAAAGAAACATTTGTTTGTGAGCTGAAGAAGAGTCTTTATGGGCTTAAACAAGTGTTGATAGCTGAGAAAGATGTTGCGATGATTATCATTTTGAAGAAATATTTAACCCAATCATTTGACATGAAATATTTGGGTCCAACAAAGAAAATCTTAGGCATGAAGATTACTCGTGATAGGAAAGTGTACTTGAACAGTTTAATTGGGAGCAGTGAAATGGATTTTCTAGATTAAGTTCATTGGGGAGCAGTGAAGTGGATTTTCAGATACTTGCGAGGCACCTCTACTTTGAGTATGTGTTATGGAGATAAAAAAAAACCTATACTTGAAGGATATAGTATGGCTGGTGATCTTGATAACCGGAAATCTACCTTGTGTTATATGCTCACAATTTGTGGAGGGCGATTTCATGGCAATCCAAGCTACAAAAATGTGTATCATTGTTGACAACTGATACATAATATATTCAAGCAGTGGAAGCAATCAAATTTGTGCTTTGTCTTAAGCGATTCCTTCAAGTGTTAGGGTTGAAGCAAAAAGAGTATGTGGTATTTTGTGATAATCAAAGTGTTATAAAATTTAAGCAAGAATCATATGTAACACGCACGCATCAAGCATATTGATATGAGATATCATTGGTTGCGAGATATGGTTGAAATAAAATAAATATAATTGAAGAAATCCCACACCAACATGAATAGTGCAAATATGTTGACTAAGGTTGTTCCCGGAAGCAAGGTTGAGCTTTGCAGTAAGCTCACTGGGATGAGGTTTAAGTGATTACCTCATGAGTGCATCTTCCCCGCAATGGGCTTGAGAGGGAGATTTTTATGGTTTAGCCCAAATTGGGCCCACTTTATAACCTACGGTTTTCATCTTCCTAGAGTTATATATATTTGAGGGCAAGAGTTTGTGAGACAGAGACACAAAAAGAAATAGAGAGAATATTTTTTTTAAATACAAATACATATAGTATTTTTCGATTTTTAATTTTTAATTTTTGATTTTTAATTTTTAATTTTCGATACTCGTGAATGTAGTCACTTTAAATACGTATGGTTGAGAGGCAAACAGTTTCGATTTTTGTTAAAATTTTGACAGTACGTTCGAGACATCTGAAGCTTCAATCTAACTTTGTAATATTTTTCCTTTTGTGCTTCTCTTTTTTTGTACTTTATTATTCTGCGTAATTGTTTGTGGATTTGTCGATCTTGATTAGGTTAAATTGTATTTACTCTCAACTATTTATAATAATAGAAGTATTCAAGATGAACTTCTAATCAGACCCATGATTTTTACTCTTTGCATTGAAGAGGTTTTTCGACGTGTAAATTTTTCATGTTGATGTTTTGTTTCCATTGATTTTATAATGTTGTTTGGTTTTTCCAAAAAGGGAATTTCAGCTAATAACTCATGTATATATGTCTGACTAAATGGATCGAGTGATACTAATAAAAGATAACGAGTCTAGAGGAGGAAACACGTAGGTAGCTATAACAAATTTAATAATAGTAATTTATAATTTAGAAAGTATAAATATAAATAAAGCATTATTTAAAAATTTAACCTTCATTTGTAAGTGTGATACGTCTCGTGCTCATTGTTAGCAAATAATCGAATTTTGTTGGTATCAAATAACTTGTTAATAACCTGTCGAGAGTCTTCATTTTCATCTGGAGGGAGGAAATTGTGGAGAAATCCTCATGGTATGTACACCACGTCCACAACTTTAACGACTACCACGTGTCACAATGTTCCATTTAACATGTTGAACATGCGTGACAAACCACTACTGAATACAGTTGACCAGGATTTATGACATGTAGATCATTTGGTAAAAACATGGTACATAGTCTACTCTCAAACCAAAAACTCAATGTCATTAGGTCAAACCCAATTCACGAGCTAAAACGAAGATGCAAAATATAACATATTACTACAATAGCAAGCGTATATAAAAATATAATTCTAATTTCAGATATTAAGATTGTTGTCTTAAGAAAATGTTATATGCGAATTCTAGAGAAAATAAGAAAAAGAAAGAATTTTTCAGATATTAAGATTGTTGTCTTAAGAAAATGTTATATGCGAATTCTAGAGAAAATAAGAAAAAGAAAGAATTTTTAGAGAGAGAAACTCTAAGTGCAAATGAGTAAAATAGAAATGTGTTCAACCCCTTTATTAGGTTAGCTTTGCCTTTTATATAGATGAGCCAAGACTTAGCCTTAAACTAAAATCGGTTATAAAAACAAAAGAGGGTAAATTACCCTTAGTACTTAATAATATTACATAGTAACAATCGTTCTCTTAAATTTACATTATGCACATTTTAGTCCTCCAATTTCCTAATTCTATATTAGTAGTCCCCTAGTTCTCATTTCAGTAAATGAACGAGAACTAAAATGTCTTCGAATTCTTCCATATGCCGCATCAGTTGTTGTGATAAAAACTCGAAATCAAATACTCCATATAAAACTTGTAAGTCCAAAAATAAACAGAAGATGCACATTCGAAGTAAAAAAAGATGTAGATTCGAAGTAAAAAACAGTCATCAAATCATTCTAAAACACTATAATTTTCCTTTCTTTCTCCTCGAATCACTATGAAAGTAGCTTCAAAACGTAATCATCAAATTCAAAGCTTCGAATCTCATCAAGAGTGTACACAAATGTAACCGTTTCACATTACCGTTCAGATCCATCAGGACTATCTAGCTATTAGACCCATAATTAGATAACTAGTCTGACAGATGTCGAACTCCTACCTTTTTCACCGTTTTGTATTCTACCCAATCATCATAGAGTCATTTCATCTTCACACGTCTTCTTGTCTTTCTATAAATTCTTCAATAGCCTCATATTTCATTCTCAAAATACAAATCACTTGAGAGAAAATTCAAACACTTGGCTACCTTCAACGTGTTTTTCATCTTTTCAATATCTTCATCTGAAAACTCAAACTTTCCGGTCAAAACCTATCTTCTGTGGTCCATCTTCATCCAGTTTATGAGAAAAAATCCAAAAAATAAAAGATCCAAGGCTAACATACCCAAAAAACCAAAATCTCCAAAGCTTGACAACAACTCAGTCTTCGGATCATACGACTACTTTTGCATCACTGAAAGAGCAGAGGAATATAAAGCTGCCGGACTAATCAAAAACACTCTTGTTGGAACAACCACCAAAACCATTTACTACGGTAATTTCGATCCAACCAAAATACCTACTTTCTCTCATTATCCTATAACCGAAGAACGTCCCTCTTCCAAATTTCTAGCACCTAAAACACCTCGAGCCTCTTCTTCTCAGATTAAAGTCTCTCCTCTGATTAGTGAAGAATCAAATGAATCTCTCTGAATTTTTTTTAAATACTCCCTCATCGACTCATTCTTCATCAATCAGAAAAAGAAAAACCTTTATAGCCATGGGAGATGATTCAGAAATCATTCCAACTCCTCCCTCTTCGAATCCAGCTACTCAGGCTTCTCCTCGAAGAGAGATAATCGAGGAGGTTCTCCAAGCAAATAATCATCCACCAGAAGCTGAAGATCCACTGCCTCAACAAAATCCTTCCCAAACTAGAGATGAAATAGCAGGGGCCAATGAAGCTGATTATTAGGCTACCAGAACCGATAATGAAGCTAAATCTGATGATGGGAATTCAAAAACTACCATGGATAAGAATACCCGTAAGCCTAAAAAAAACCAGGATTTATTTCTGAGGAGGAAAGAGCTGCCATCGGCATAAAATTATGGGATCTTGATGTTAATTACATTATTCAACTGAAAAAGGTTCGATACTGATAAGAAAAGATATTCCTCAGGGACCTAAGTGCAATTGATAGGGACTAAAGTGATAAGTTCTGTAAATATAGGGTTAAATTAGGCTTTAGGAGAAATGTAAAGGGTTGAACTGCAAATATACCATTATGTAACCGTTTCTCTAACTAACTCACTCAGTCTATTTAAAGAGGCTGAAGAAGTTAGTTATGCCTATGAAATAATCAGAAGCACTTTTCACTACTTAAAATTCCCTAAGAAGATTTGTGTTCCTGATTTTATCAATTCCGCATTAATTCTTACCAAATTGGCGCTAGAAGGAGGGGCGAAGATACCTTGATCAACAGATCAGAAATCGACGTCCGAGTTTTCGTTTTGCAAAGCTTTTTGTTCGAATTTTCATATTTTTGTTTAGTTTTTCGCTGATTGAAGATGAATCCAGAGGAAGGTGACAATCCATCTGTTCGAAAAGCTATGGAAACACTGAAGTCCGATCTGCAAGAGACAGGTAAATCGATTCCAACTCAATCAATCCAATTTGATTTTGAAGGAAAAATGAATGAGATGATAAGGAAGGTGGCAGAGCTTGACGAATTGGTAAAAAAGAAGGGAAATAATGATGGTGCTAGGATTAGGTCTAAGATAGCAGGGGGCGATCAGAATGATCAGTCGGATCAGTCGATGGACGATGGCGATGATCGATATGAACAGCGTAAAACACGTTTTGAGCAAAAAAAAGAGTATAGCGGGATAAAGAGGAAAGAAAAGTTACAAAAGCGACTGTATGTGAACTCTAGTGATGAAGAGGATTTCGAAGATTCTGAGTCTGATGAAACACCGAGGTACGAACGTTCTCGAGGCCATTCAAGAGGAGCAGAGCGTGAGCTCCGACCAGCTAGGGTGTATAAAGAAGGAAGGAAAAAGAAAGAAAGGCGAGTATATTCACCTCGGAAATATTCACCTCGGAAATATTCGCCTCGAAAATATGAAGGTGAGTCAAGCTTATATGCTACTATGGGGATGAGAAATGAAGACCAGTATGTTCAAGGAGTCGACTGGAGGGACTCACCATTGATCAGGGAGATCAGATCTGTGCCGCTTCCGAGGCGGTTTGATATTTCCAAAGTTGATAAGTTTGATGGGACTCAAGATCCCGATGATCATATAGAGCAATTTAAAAATTACATGACTAATTTCGAAGATGACGATAAATTGGTGTGTAGAGCATTCTCTCAGACGTTTAAGGGAACTGCGCTGAAATGGTTCAACAAGATTCCTAAGGAATCAATTGCAAATTTTAGAGGCTTCTATACCGCTTTCCGAAGACAGTTTGTGGGAAGCAAGGAAATGAGAGCTAATGGAGACACAATAATACAGTGCAAGCAGGCTGTGGGAGAAAAGTTAAAGGATTACACTAAGAGGTTTGTGTCAACAAAGGCTGAATTGGATGACTGTGAAGAAAGTGTGGCAATGGCGGCATTTAGGCAAGGACTGTTGTCTGGGGATTTAGCCGATGAGGCTACGAGGCGCAGGGCGTTAACGTTTGGAGCTCTTATGGCTCAGGTTGAGGATCAGATTAAGGTCGAAGAATCGACGCGGGTTCGAGGAGGTGCTAGTACTATTCAGAAGGGGAATGGACAATCTAACACGTCGAACAATAACCCCTCACGTCCGAAGAGCAATCAAAATGTTTCCAACCGAGGAGCTTCGAGCTCGTATCAAAGGGGATATAATCAACACAATTCTAATAATCACCAGCAGTTTAGATCCAGATCGAATGTGTGGGTAAGGCCAGATTATTATGCGGATCTGACTGAAAGCGTGGCTTCGATATATGAGAAAACAAGGGGAACAATAAATTTTAGAAAGCCACCAGCGATTAACAGGCCAAGAGAGGAGCGCAATAATAAGTTTTGCAGGAAATCCTAATTCTAAGCAGGAAACTTCATTGATGATTTTAGATGTTGCAGGTGATGATTTTGATGTGGCCTCGGAATATGTCGAACCAGACCCCAGTCGACTTTTGTTAATATCAATAGATGAGCCGATGCGTCAGGGACGTGTTCGAGATTTGTGTGCCTTCTTCGAATCACTAACAATATTTGGGGGAGATTCGATGACCAACAACACTAATAATTCGAGGAAGAGGCATATAGTGAATTTAACACGACAGATTGAGGGAGGAGCATCGGCACACCTAAGCAACAGAAAGGATGTGCCCTTTATAATTTTCGATGGGGATGATTTGAGGGGGATTACTGGGCCACATGAAGATGCAGTGGTCATAGGAGCAGAAGTATGCGGGGTGGAGATTCGACGAGTGCTGATTGATACAGGGAGCTCTGCTAATGTGCTTTTCAAGTCAACATATGAGAGGCTAACTGCTCCGCCTCGAATTGAAAGGTCAGAAAGGACTATCATAGGGTTTACTGGCGCAACAGCAAATGTGATAGGAGAGTTTGAGGGTGAAATTTCTTTGGGAAATGGGCCTTTCAAAAAGAAAGTACAAGTACTTTTTGTGGTGGTGGACTATCCATCGAGCTACAACGCTATTTTTGGGAGGTCGTGGTTGGCTAAAATGTACGCTGTAGTGTCTACAGTTCATCAATGCTTGAAGTATGTGATCGAGGACCGAGTCGGCGTAGTGCGAAGTGATCAAAAGGTGGCGAGAGAATGTTACGCTGCTGCATTTAGACTACGGGGCAAAAGTTATGATGATCCGATGGAGAATTAGCAGTTTGGGGGGTTGTCTTCTGATGGAACAGACAAGGGAATTGATGATCCGAGGTCAACCCCGAGTTCTGTGGTGGTCAATGAGGAAATAGAAGAATATATTTTCAATAATGGCAGGGTACTTCGAATTGGGACTCTGTTATCTTTATCGATGCGAGAAAAGTTGTTGACCTTTTTGTCTGAAAATTTGGATGTATTTGCGTGGAAGTCCGAAGACGTAGTGGGGGTCCCAAGTGACATCATATGTCATAGCTTGGCGGTTGATCCAAAGGTCAAATCGATAATTCAAAAAAGAAGGGCCTTTTCGTTGGAAAAATCTGAGGCCATAGTTGCCGAGGTGGATCGACTATATAAGATGGGGCATATCAGGGAGGCCAATTATCTGAGGTGGACGGCCAATCCTATGGTGGTAAAAAAGAAGAACGGAAAATGGCGAATGTGTGTGGACTTCACGGATTTGAATAGAGCCTGTCCAAAAGATCCTTTTCCAGTACCTCGAATCGATCAGTTAGTGGATTCCACTTCGGGAAATAAAATCTTGACATTTATGGATGCGTTTTCGGGGTATAATCAGATTCGAATGAATCCAAATGATGAAGAAAACACGACTTTTATCACTGACAGAGGATTGCACTGCTATAGAGTGATGCCGTTCGGATTGAAAAATGCTGGGTCAACATATCAGAGGCTGATGAATAAGGCGTTTGCTTCACAAATGGGGAGAAATATCGAGGTGTACATCGATGACATGCTTGTTAAAAGTAAAAGTGATGATGAACACATTGATGATTTAGAAGAGACGTTTTTGAATCTTAGAGCCATACAATTGAAATTGAACCCAAAAAAATGTACATTTGGAGTTCGATCTGGCAAGTTTTTGGGGTACATGATTAGTGAAAGAGGAATCGAGGTGGATCCAGAACAATTGAAGGCCCTGATATTGATGTCTTCACCTCAGAATATTAAAGAAGTGCAAATGTTAACGGGCAGGTTAGCAGCTTTGAACAGATTCATTTCTCGTTTTTCAGATAAGTGCTTGCCTTTTTTCCAGGTGCTACGAAGACCTAATAATTTTGAGTGGACTTCGGATTGTGAAGAAGCCTTTATAAAGATCAAAAATCTTTTGTCCTCTCCTGAAATATTATCAAAGCCTCGAAAAGGTGAGCAGTTATTTTTGTATATAGCAGTGTCGGATTATGCAGTAAGTGCAGTTCTGGTCAGTGAAGATATGAGAATTTCGAAGCCTGTCTACTATGTCAGTAAAAGTTTGGTTGACGCTGAGAAGCGCTATTTGAAGCTCGAAAAATTGGCACTGTGTATAGTAGTGGCAGCAAGAAAAATGCGCCCTTACTTCCAGGCACATACGATTGTGGTTCGAACTTCATATCCATTAAAAAACGTTTTGCAAAAGCCAGACATCTCAGGAAGGATGACCAAGTGGTCTGTGGAATTAGGAGATTTCGATGTGTTATTCTCTCCTCGAACAGCTATCAAAGCTCAAGCCTTAGCAGATTGTTTGGTGGAGTTTCACTCAAGCAGATCCGAAGAGAAAGATGGTGAAAAGGTGAACGAGAATCCGACGTGGACGATACGAACTGATGGAGGATCCAGTAATAAAGGGTCAAGTGCAGGAGTTGAATTGGTGGCACCAACAGGGGAATTTATGTTTCAAGCTATAAAATTTGGCTTTCATGCTTCAAATAACGAAGCTGAATATGAAGCTGTGCTAGCAGGATTACGGTTAGCAAAGATTTGTGGAGCAATATTTGTGCGCTTGGAAACAGATTCACAGTTGGTAGTTAACCATGTTAAAGGAGTATCGGAAGCTAAAAAGGAACGTTTGGTTTTGTACTTACAAGAGCTTCGAGGAATGATGGCACAGTTTGAAAATGTCGAAGTGGAGCATATTCGAAGAGGTAGCAACACAATGGCTGATTCTTTGGCAACAATGGCTTACTCTGAAGAATATCCATGGATCATAACACAACCATCGCCTTCGATCATACCGAATTCTGAGCAGTGTGAAGTTGTTAATGAGGTAGTGAATGATCCGATGTGCGCTCGAGGAGATTGGAGGTTTGACTTGTTAAACTTTATTTCGAAGGGAGTATTACCTCTTGATAAACACTTCCTCAAGAAAATAAAGTATAAGGCCCTTGGCTATGTGGTATTGGATGGGGTATTGTACAAAAGGTCTGCGTCGAAACCTTTGCTACGATGTTTAAGCAAGCAAGAGTCTCAGAACATTCTATCCGAACTGCATGATGGGGATGGATCGGCTCATTGTGGGTTTAAAGCTTTAACGCGTAGGGTATTGTTGGCAGGATATTATTGGCCTACTATTTTGCAAGATGCCAAGTCGTTAGTTCAAAGCTGTGATACTTGCCAAAGGTATGCAAATTTAATACACAAACCAGCAGTACCCCTAATGACAATTTCAGAGGAGGTTCCTTTCGATAGGTGGGGGATTGATTTAGTGGGACCATTACCTATGGCTTCTGGTGGAAGACAGATGATTATTGTTGCGGTTGATTATTTTTCGAAGTGGACAGAAGCAGAACCTTTAGCTGGGACAAAAGCTAAGGATGTAATCAAGTTTATTCAAAGTAGCATTTGCTACCGTTTTGGGGTACCTCGAAAAATAACGACGGACAATGGTCCTCAATTTAATAACAAGGAAATGGACTCTTTTTGCTCTTCGAAAGGGATACAGCAATGCTTTTCCACTCCTTTCCACCCCCAGGCAAATGGACAGGTGGAAGTTACAAATAGATCTATTTTGGATGGCTTGAAGAAAAATTTGGCAGGAGCAGCAGGGAAATGGCCAAATTATCTTCAAGAGGTGTTATGGGCATATAGAACAACCCCTAGAGAGGCTACAAAAGAGACTCCTTTCTCTTTAGTATATGGAATGGATGCTGTGTGCCCTGCTGAATCTACATTGCCTTCTTATAGACTACTACAATATTCCGATGCGGATAACGATGAAACTAGAAGGGTGGAGCTTGATTTGTTGGAAGAAAAAAGGGTCAAAGCACATTTGAATGTGATCCATTATCAAACATTAATGAGAAGTAGGTACGATGCTAAAGTTAAGAGGAGAGAATTCAAAATTGGTGATCGAGTGTTACGAAAAGTGTTTCTTCACACTAGGGATAAGCACCTCGGAAAATTGGCCCCGAATTGGGAAGGTCCTTATGAAGTCAAAATGAAGGTTAAGCCAGGTTCCTACAGGTTGTCAGATCGAGAAGGGAGGATGCTCAAACATCCTTGGAATATAGACCATTTGAAATTGTACTGTGAGTAAATTCAAACTTCGAATTTTTGTAAAACAGACATACTCTTTCCTTATCTGTTGGCCCAGAAAGGTTTTAACGAGGTGTCTGGTTGATATTGAATTTTTTAATAAAATTTCTTTTGGCCATTGGTTGTTTACTATGATGAGTGATTTATTATTTTGGTAACTTGGCAAAGATTGATCATCTTTGAAAGTTGACCAAGAATAATTTTCCGAAGCAATAGCTTTGAAGAAACAACCAAATTTTCGAGGTGCCACGTCTTATGAGTGCATCTAATTTTCGAGGTGCCACGTCTTATGAGTGCATCTAATTTTCGAGGTGCCACGTCTTATGAGTGCATCTAATTTTCGAGGTGCCACGTCTTATAAGTGCATCTAATTTCCGAGGTGCCACGTCTTATAAGTGCATCTTAATTTCCAAGGTACCTCCATTAATAAATACGTCTAATTTTCGAAGTGATAAATTTAAATAAGTACACCAAAAGTTTAAGATAAAATTTTAAGAGGAAGAAAAGTTGCTTGTTCATCGGATTAAACACGAAGTCTACAAAAAGGTGAGAATTACTTAGCCAAATACACAAAAAACAAACATAATGTGCCTAGACTATTAGGCATCTTCTTCTTCCGATGACTCTTCTGAAGCATCTTCTTCTTCTGAGGAACTTGGTGGCACTTCGAATGCTTCCCTTGGGCGACTTTCTTCAGGAACTTGTTTCCAAAGGTTCGTTAAATCCAACCTTGGACAGGCAGCATGAACCTCTCGAAGAATTTGAATAGCTGTATCAATTTGAGCTTTCTTGATACCTTCAAGCATTAAAGAGCCAACAGCGGCCTCGGCCTTTTTGACGGCAGCATTCTTTTCTTCCTCGAATTTTGTTCGAAGCGTAGTCAACTCAGTTTGGCAATTCTCCAGCTTCTCCTGAGTTTCTTTAACAAGTTTCTCAGCATCGGAAGATTTTTGCTTTGCCTCGGTAATTGCGGTGGAATGTTGAGAATTTAGGTCTTCAAGAGCTTGTCGATGAGAAGCCTCCAGAGCTTCGACTTTTTCTTTGTGCTCTTTAGCAAGTTTGTCTTTTTCAGCTTCGAATTTTTGAAGTGCCCCTGTTTTCGAAGTCTTTTCGAACTTTATTTCCTTTTTGCTCTTGATCAATTTTTGTGCAAGAAGCTCCAATTGTGCATGTGAATTTTTTACTTCTTCACATAATTTGTTGGCTGCAGCACTTAAGTTTTCAAAAGGATGAAGGATCGAAGTTACATCATCAGATTTGTCTGAATTGGGAAAGATTGTTGGTTGCTGACAGACAGGAACGATGGCGTTAGATGTCGAAGCCATAACAACCCCAGTAGAAGTTGATGGAGCAAAATTGGTAGGTTGAGAATCATTGCCAGTAAATGCAAAATCCCCGCTTGAATTGAAGTTTTCAAGGTTGAGGTAATCATCCACTTGACTATCTCCTAGTGTTAGTCCTCCATCAGGGTTCTCTTCGATAAAAGTTTTCCCATGCACCTCGGAAGCTAGTACTTCCTCTAGCATATCAGCCTCGTTCTTCTTCTTGGGCGTACCCGACTTGCTCTTTTTCTTCTTTGGAGAATTGTCCTTTTTCTTTTTTAGAACAGGTTCATCTTCTTCGGAAATGGGGGGAAGCTGAGGTGCAGATGCTTTTCGCTTTCTTATAGTCTTCGAGGTGTTGGAAGATTTAGCCTTGATTGCTTTGGGTTTCTTGAGGGTTTGCTTCCCTTTCTTTTTCAATGGTAAGTGGCTGTCACTTCGATTCCGGGTCGGAAGATAGCATTTCCCAACTGGTGCAAGTATCCTCTGAACTGCTAGGATGGGATCCGGTGGGATCATCGGATCTTGAGGGAAGTCAGCCCCTAAGGATATACGCCAGAGATGGCTATTCACAAAATTGATCGGCTCAAAGGCTGAGTGAAAGCCATTTCCCCAGGATTTTTCGGCCCATTCAGCCATTTGCTGAGTGGCTTCTTTTCGACGACTCTTAAATCGCCTCGGAATTTCTGAGAAAGAAAAGGGATAAACAGTTAGACAAATAAACTTAACTGGTTTGGCTAAGGGAGGGGGAGAGATGTTACTTACTGCTATCCTTCCAAGTGAGAGTGAGTCTTGAGGGGTTAGCATCGGAAATCTCTTTGCCATTCTCCCAAGCTCTTGATAGGAAGACAAACCTTTGCTTCCAAAATTTATCAGCTTCGAGGAGGTCATCGATTATCTTTAGGTCATCCTCCAAAGTTAGATAATAGAAAGGAAGAACTGGCCCATTAGAGACTTGGGTCACTGAGATGAAGTCCTCGATTTCGAGGGGAATGCCCCCTAGCCTCGACACCATAATGGCGGAGAATAAAGTAAATAACTGGTTTGGGGTAACCTGTGTTGGGCACAGTTTAAGAATTTCGAAGTACCTTACGATCATGGGATCCAGGGGAAATCGAAGTCCCCAATTGAAGAGCTCTGGATAGACTACCAATTCATCCTTCTGACAGCTCAGAGGCGTTTCTCCTTCCACTGGTAGTCGAAGGGTCATGTTATCTGTTAATCCCCACAGTTTTCTGAGTACCTCTTTCTCCGATTCGAGGTAGTAAGTGTAGGGTACATTCTTTAGGGCAAGAATGTACCGAGGAGAAAGAGGCTGAAGATTTTCTTGGACCAAAGCAGCAACATCCTCAGGGAGTGTAATGGAAAGTTTCTTTCCTCGAACTTTCTTTGGAGGGATCGTACCATTAGCCTCGGATTCCTCTTCGGCATCAGATTCAGTAGCTTCAGAATCGTCTTTGTTGTTATCTTCATCAGTGACTTCATTAGAGCGACTTCGGATTTGAGTCTCCTGTTGAGTCACAGAAATTGGCTGACTACTCTCTGGTGTAACGTCACCCATTTCTTGTGGGGGAGGAGAAGAGTGTGGGGGAGGAGAAGAGTTTTCTGCTTCTTCACCCATTGCTAGAAAAGGTGATTTTTTGGCACGTTTAACTTTGATAGCCTCGAATTGAGGAGGAGGTGAGTTGGGTTGAAGGTTTTTAGTCGCTTCAACTTGAAGCACAGGTGATTTGGGTTGTGGTTTTTTATCAGTAGGTGGCTTGTCTAAAGTGACAGCTTTAGATTTCGGATGAGGTCTTAGCAATGGAGAAGTAGGTTGATTTCGAGGAGGAAAGGTTTCTTGATTAGTTTCTGGTTGCGAAGCTAAAGATGAAGACGAAGTGGCAAGGTTGGGGTCGAAATTACCATATTCAAAAGTGGTACAAGAAGAGTGAGGACCGTTGTAGATCAACCCAGCAGCTTTGTATTCTTTGGCTCTTTGTGAAATACAAAGATAATCGTAGGCCCCGAATACTTGATTGCTAGAACCAGGGAAAAGAGGTTTCTTTGGTTTTACTGGTTTTCTGGGTTTAGATCTTTTGTATTTAGGATATCTTCTCATACAATGGTATCGATCTAAGAGGTTGCTTTGGTGGATGAAAAAGATGAAGTAATTTAAAGATTTATGAAGAACAGGTTGAAGATGGCTTGAAGAACAGGTTGAAGATGAAGAACAGGTTGAAGATGGTTCAAGAGGTGATTTCTCTAAAAAGTTCTTAGTGAATGAAGAGTTGGGTATTTATAGGATAAAGGAGTGACGTTGAGAATATGGAGAGGCAAAACCAGTGAGTTGCTCTCATTGGGTGGAATATGAAACGAAAAGAAAGCGTGTAGTGTCATGGGTCTACTATTAAAGGTCTAATCAATCTATCAAGTAGGGATCAGAGATTTCGAAGTATTAGCAAAACTACGTTCCTAGTAATAATGTTCGAAGTTGAGGCGAAGCTATACTTCAAGTTGGCAAGTTCGAAGCGATGGGGAAATCTGTTTGCACTTATTCACAAATTCGAGGAGAAGTCACAAATCATTGGGTTCAATCATAATAAAGAGATAAAGTGAAGAAAGTTGTATTGACTCAAGGTAGAGTTCGAGGAGCTAATAGTTCTTATAAATGTCTGTATAAGAACTAGGGGGGCTACTGATAAGGAAAGATATTCCTCAGGGACCTAAGTGCAATTGATAGGGACTAAAGTGATAAGTTCTGTAAATATAGGGTTAAATTAGGCTTTAGGAGAAATGTAAAGGGTTGAACTGCAAATATACCATTATGTAACCGTTTCTCTAACTAACTCACTCAGTCTATTTAAAGAGGCTGAAGAAGTTAGTTATGCCTATGAAATAATCAGAAGCACTTTTCACTACTTAAAATTCCCTAAGAAGATTTGTGTTCCTGATTTTATCAATTCCGCATTAATTCTTACCAGATACATATATTACCAAGAGAGCCAAGCTTCGGACTTAAAAAAAGAAATGGGGAATGGGAGAGAAAATTGCAGTTCGATTGCCTAAGAAAGGGGAAACTCCCTTAGACTGCAAAGACGATGAGTTGGTGGTTTACCCTAAAATCATCAATTGGGGTCTTCGGTTCCAACTGGATCTTATTATCGTGGAGTACTTCGAAATTCTCAACCTATGCCCTACTCAAGTGACACCGAATCAATGATTCCCTCTTATGTCAGTGATAATGGCATCTCGGTTATCTAAGATTCCGATCAGCATCAAGGATTTCATCTCCTTAACCCAACTATCAAAAGGTCTGAAGCTCCCCTTCTATTACCTCACTCTAGTAGATGACCTAAAAATCATCGATGATCTCTTGGAAGCTGATCAATTTTGGAAGCAAAAGTTTATCTTCATCTCAGAAGCATGGGAGAATGGCAAAGAGATATCTGATGTCAACCCATCAAAGCTAAATCTCACCTGGAGAAGCAACCGTAAGTAATTCAAAAAGTATAAACTTTAAAATAAATTTCATTTAGTGTCTTCCTCTTTAATTATCCACTTGCATGCTTATTCTAGAAATTCCTAGACGATATTCTATATGTCGACCAACAACTAAGGATATTTTCAAAAAACTTGCCGCCCGGGCCGAGAAATAGTGGAATAACACTTTCCACACCGCCTTCCAACTGATCAATTTCCTTAATACTCATTTGTTTCCGATCACAGAGGGATCCTTGCCTCTTCGAAATGGAAGAGCCCAATCCTCATTTTTCCTACAAAAGGTTAGTTCATCTTGATTGCAAAGTATTCTTCCATATCCGCAACAGGTCGGAAAGTCATCTGCCAAAAAAGAAAAAAGAAAAGGCTAACAAGAAAAAGAAAGGTAAAAAGGCAGCTAGCACGTCTGGTGTTAGCCCCTCAACTTCATCAAAGCCTAAACCTCGAAAACGAAAAGTAGGAGAGCAGACCATTTCACCCATCGAAAAAGGAAAAGATCATGAACCATCTTCTAAGGAAAAGAAAACTTCCTAGAGTTCTCATGGAAAGAAAAATAAACAAGCCAAAATTACTGAGTATACATTGGCCGATGAAGAACAAATCACAAATGTTGAAAATCAACAAAACCCTCCTTTCGGAGAGAAAGTAGCCGATAATGATGCTTTGATAATCATCAAAGAAAATGCTGATGATGGGAATCAAGACACTGAACACTTCGACCCTAGCAGCTTCATTAATTTTGATGAGTCGCATGAGCTTGCTGGAGAAGACGATCCTGTTCCAAGACCTTCAAACTCGTATGCATCACTTCGGGAAACCAACAACCGTCGAAGCGTCTCCAGAAATTATTTGTCCCTCTGCACCAACTACAACTTTAGATATGATTCATTGTCCTAGTTTAACAGAATTTCCTCCTCCTCCACCTAATCCTGCGATCTTTGTTGCGTTCAACCATTTACCGATCTCAATTCTGCAGCAAAAGCACTTGCTTCCCAAGTCGAAGCTTCTCAAGATAATTTGAAGCAATTGGACAAAGACATGGTCCGCTACAAAGGTCTTGCTGAAGATGAAAAACAGCTAAAGGAAAATTTTCAACGCAAGGTGGTCGAGCAATTCCATATGTACGAATTAGCAAGGTCTGAGCTTATTCGAGGCGATATCTTCATGAAAAATCATCTGCAAACAACATATTTTGCTGAAGAAGAAAAGCTAATTGCTTGTCATAAAAAAGAGATGAATAAGCTCAAAACTGATCATACTAATGAGCTAGCTGCTGAAAAATCCAAATCTGAAGGTCTCCAAAACTCTCTTACTTCCAGCGAGGCAAAAAATAAAGAGTTTACCGATGACATAACCAAATTGAAGAAGGATTTTGAGAAGGAAAAAGAAGCTGTTGTTGCTCCTGCAGAAGCTGAATTTTCGAAAGACATGTTGGCTGCCATTAACAATGGTAAATAAGAAACAACCATCACTCTTCTTCTAGAACTTCATGCAGCTTATCCAAGGATTAACCTCTCAAGTTTCTGGAATGACATTCTCATCGAAAAGTGTCCAAGTGAAGCCTTCGATCCTATCCCCGACTCATCATCGTCAGAGGAGGAATCATCCAAGGAAGATGAGTCGTCTGAATAATTTTATCGCTCTTTAAACATATTTTTTTGTACTTGTCAAATTAGAAACTTGCTTTTTGTACTTCAAAGAATTAATCTAATTGAAAAATATTTTGCTTATTTTTCTCTTTTATCATCTTCATAAATTATTTGATGCTAACAATTCTAAAATAGATATGATAAGTACTTTGAAACTCACAATATATAGTTACAAATTGTAAGTATACCACTTCAAATACCTTAGTGAAGTTGGTGGAAATGGTTGCACTTCAAATTATTGGTAGCATATCTAGTGAATGTTACACTTCGAAAAAATGCAGTGCATTAGTAAGCGTTGCACTTCGCAAAAACTATAATGTGTTCATTGAACATAATACCTCGAAAATGGTTGTTTCTTCGAAAAGTGTAATAAACACATCGGAACATTCTACTCTTAACCAACCTCAAAGATGATCAGTATTTGATAAGTTGTTAAGATAGTTTTAAGCAAATATTTATAAACAACCATTGGCCAAAAACGCATTTTATTGATAGTATTGAATATGTATATAGCGCCTCGTTAAAACCTTCCTGAGCCAACATGGTAGGAAAGAGTGTGCCATTCAAAAGTGAAAAATCCAAAATACAAAGACAAATCTATTCCCAATAAAACTTTAAATGTTGTATATTATATGGGTGCTGAAGCATCCTCCCTTCAAAATAGCAAAAACGATAAGAACCTGGCTTTATCCTCTTAACAACCATATAAGGCCCTTCTGAGTTTAGAGGCTTTTCTCCTTTGTATGTAGGAACACTTTTCTCAACACCTTATCACCTTTTTTGAACTCTCTTCTTTTCATCTTCGAATCATATCTATTCCTCATAAGAGTTTAATAATGGATTACATTCAAATGAGCTTGAACTCTTTTCTCCTCAATCAAATCTAAATTCTCCCTATTAACTTCATCATTGGAACCTTCAGAATATTGATTTATCCTAAAAGATGACATCGTAGATTCTATGGGGCTGATTGCATCCATTCCATATGCTAAAGCAAAGGGGATTTCTTTTGTAGCCTCCCTAGGAGTTGTCTGATAAGCCCAAAGCACCTCTTGCAAATAATTTGGCCATTTTCCTGTCACTCCAGTCAAATTCTTCTTCAAGCCATCTAAAATTGTTCTGTTCGTTACTTCGACTTGTCCATTAGCTTGAGGATGAAAATGCGTCAAAAAACATTCCTGAATTCCTTTTGACGTGCAAAATGAATGCATCTCTTTGTTATTAAACTGAGGGCCCTTATCTGTCGTAATCCTCTCAGGAACTCCAAAACGACAACAAATGGTTTTCACAATAAGTGGCACCTCTGGCCTATGAATAGCATTAGCAAATCTTTTACAAGTATCGCAACTTCGAACTAAATTCTTAGCATCATTCATGACCATAGTCCAATAGAATATTGCAATTAAAACTCTTCGTAATAGATCTTTAAACCCGCAATGAGCTGACCCTTCACCATCATGCAATTCTGATAACACCTCCTGTGATTCTTGTTTGACTAAATATCGTAATAATGGCATGTTTAACACCTTTTTATACAATATTCCATCTAACACCATATATCCGAAGGCTTTAACTCTTAATTTTTTGACCAACTTCGTATCATTTGGTAATGTTCATTGAGTCAAAAAATTGAGAATATCCGCCCGCCAATCGCCTCGGATAGCTTCAGATGTGACAAAGAACTCCTCTATACATTTGTACTGACTAGATTGAGTAACAATTGAAGGATATTCTTGCAGCAAAATCCAAGGATATTCCAGTATAAGCAATATTTGCTAAAAAACCAGCCACCATGTTACTCGATCGACCAAAATATTCAACAATTACATTATCAAACAGAAGCATTAAATTCCGAAGTTCCTGAAAATATAAAATCAAATGATCCTTTCTTGCTTCGGAAAATCCAGATACCTGATTTGCTAACAACTGAGAATTCGTTTCAAAGCGTACTGAATTTGCTTCACAAAATTTTGCCAATCTTAAACTTGCCAAAGCAGCTTCGTATTCAGCCTCATTGTTCGAAGCGTGAAAACCAAATTTAATAGATTGAATCATCGTCTCTCCAGTTGGGGCTATTAATTAAACCCCAGCACTGCAGCCTGAAACACTAGATCCTCCATCTGTTCGAACAACCCACCTCGAATTTACTGGTAAGTCTTCTTTACTTTCTTCCACAACCGATCTGCTCGAATGGAATTCAACAAAAAAATCTACCAATGCTTGCGCTTTTATCGTTGTTCGAGGTGTGAACAAAATATCATCATTCCCCAATTCCACTAACCACTTGGTCATTCTCCCTGAAATGTCAGGTCGTTGTAAAACATTTTTCAAAGAATGAAGTTCGGACTTCAATAATGCGAGATTGAAAATAAGGGCGCATTTTCCTAGTTCAATCACCAATGCTAATACAGCTTTTTCTAACTTCAAATACCTCTTTTCTGCTGCTATTAAACTTTTACTGATGTATTAAACCGGTTTTAGAATACCTGAATCTTCATTGATTAATATCGCGCTTAGTGCAAAATCCGATACCGCAATGTACAAAAAGAGATTCTCTCCATTTCGAGGTTTTGACAATATTTCTGGTGATTATAATAAATTTTTTATAATTGTGAATGCTGCCGCACATTCCGATGTCCATTCAAACCTGCTTGGTCCTCGTAAAACTTAAAAGAAAGGAAAGCATTAGTCAGAAAATCTAGAAATAAATAGGTTAAGTGTTGCTAACCTTCCTGTCAGAATTCACACTTCTTTAATAGACCGAGGTGAATTCATTGTTATCAAAGCTTTTAAATGTTCTGGGTTAACCTCTATTCCTTTTTCACTGATGACAAAACCCAAAAACTTTCCTGACCGAACTCCGAAGGTACATTTCTCAAGATTCAGCTTTAACCTGATTGCCCTTAAATTAAAAAACGCTTCCTATAAATCATCAAGATACGCTTCATCCTTTAAAATTTTTACCACCATATCGTCTATATATACATCCATATTTCTTCCGATCTGAGTGGCAAAAGATTTATTCATCAACCTCTGATAAGTGGCTGTAGTATTTTTCAATCCAAAAGGCATAACCCTATAACAGTGCAAGCCCCTATCAGTTATGAAAGTTGTGCATTCTTGATCTTTTGGATCCATTTGAATTTGATTGTATCCTGCAAAAGTGTCCATGAAAGTTAGTATTTTATTTCCTGAGGTAGAATCAATCAGCTCATCTATTCGAGGAACATGAAATGGATCTTTAGGACAAGCTCGGTTCAAGTCTGTAAAATCCACACATAATCTCTATTTCTCATTCTTCTTTTTGACCACTACCGGATTTTTCCTCCACAAAGGATAATGTGACTCCCTTATGTGTTCGATCTTGGATAACCGGTCCACCTCAAAAATAATTTCTTCCGCTTTTTCCGAGGAAAATTCCCTTCTTTTCTGAATTATCGGCTTCACCTTCGGATCAATAGTCAGGATGTGACGAATCACTTTAATTAATACCCCTGTTACATCCTTTGTCTTCCAAGCCAAAACATCCAATTTAACACATAAAAAATATAAAAGTTGTTGACGTAAGAGTGAGGTCAGTATGGTTCCAATTCGAAACATTCTTCCTTCCGAAAAAGTAAACTCTTCAATTTCTCCACTTACCGTTAAAGACCCTAGGTTTTCCCTCGGATCGTCAACTCTTTCTTCTAAATCCGAGGTCACCCCTTCTAACTGCTATTCATGCATTAAATCCCCACTGCTAGATCCTCGGATCCGGAGTGCAGTTGCATAACATTCTCTGGCTACGTTTTGGTCGCCTCTGACGACCCCACTCCGATCTCTAACCACATACTTGAAACATTGGTGAACTGGTGATATAACCGCATATATTCTTGAAAGAAATGACCTTCCAAAAATAGCATTGTAACTCGTGGGGTAGTCCACCACCATAAAAAGCACATAGAGCATCTTCTTGAACGGTCTTTTTCCCAAACTTACTTCTCCCTCGAATTCCCCAACAACACAAGTTGTTACACCCGTAAAACCTATAATTGTCCGATCTGATTGAGAAATTTGAGGTGGATTTGTCATTCGATCATAGGTTGACTTAAAAAGGACATTAGCAGAACTTCCAGTGTCAATAAGCACATGTCGAATTTCGACGCCAGCCACCTCTGCTCCAATAACTAAAACATCCTCATGTGGCCCTGTTGTTCTTGCGCAGATTATCTTCCTCGAACAAAATGAAAGGAATATCATTTTTCCATACAAATGTGTAGACATCTTCTCTTCAATTTGAGTTGTCAAGTTGACAACATGTCTCTTCCTCCAAATATCTGAGTTGCTTGTCATCGAATCGCCTCTGAAAATGGCTAATGATTCAAAGAATTTGCATAAATCTCGGACATGCCTCTTTTCTATTGGCTCTTCAACTGCCATCATAAGCAACCTGTTTGGATCCTTTTCCACATATTCTGAAGAAGCATCAAATGTTTCAACTTTTGAATCCAAGATCATCAAATTCTCAGCTGGCGCAGCCTTCGAAGTTGAAGCCACATTTTTTGAACCGCTCCCCTGCGACTATACAAAAGTCAAGAGCTTCCCATTTTTTTTTATCAAAGTATGAACCTCTTTTTTTCAGAGCAATATAATCATTGGTATTATGCTCAATATCTTCATGATATCTGCAGTATTTGTTGTTCCTTTTCTCCCCTGGCCTACTTATTGGGGCTGGCTTCCCAAAATTTACGGAACTCTTGTTCTTATCCCAAATCACAGCCACGTTCTCTGTCAAATCAACATAATACTATGGCATAACCCATTGATTTGGCCTTGTTCTATTATAGTTATAGGATGGAGCGTGATTTGAATATTCACCAGTTCGAGGTGGCAAGTTGTTGTTCTTCTGTCGTGTCTGTTGATTACCATTACCATTCGAAGGTTGCCCTTGGTTATTTCCTACCTGGCTTGAATTCTTTGGAGTGCTAACCGGTCCTCCTGGGACTCTAGTTGACTCATCGACCTTAATTTGATCCTCAACTTGAGCCACCAAAGCTGGAAAAGTTAAAGCTTTTCTCTTTGTAGTTTCATTGGCCAGGTCCCCTGGCAATAGTCATTGGCGAAAAGGTGTCATCGCCACATTCTCTTCGCAATTGTCCAAACTTGCTTTAGTCAAAATGAACCTCTTTGTATAATCCTTCAACCTCTCTCCAGGTGCCTGCTTGCACTGGATAATAGTATCTCCATTCGCGCTCATTTTCTTACTCCCCACAAACCGCCTTCGAAAAGCAGTGTAAAAATCCTTAAAATTTGAAATGGACCTCCTCGGAATCCGATTGTACCATTTTAAAGTCGTTCCCTTGAAAGTATGTGAAAATGCACGACACACACCAGTCGGTCATCATCTTCAAAGTTCATCATGTAGTTCTAAATTTTTTGATGTGGTTATCGGGATCTTGCATCCCATCGAACTTTTCCACTTTGGTAATGTTAAAACGCTTTAGAAGCGTTATAGAAATAATTTCACTTGTCAACAGAGAGTTTCTCGAGTCGACACCTTGCACAAACTAATCATCTGTTCCCATTACCGCATATAGATTTCGAGCAGTCTTAGCATACTGATTCGAAGTGTTCCCTTCAACAACGTAGAATGAGGATCAGCTTCCCTTTTAGAATTATTTTCCTTTTTATGCTTCCTCGACTGTTCTCTGTCTGATTCATATTTTGAAGAACTCTGTATCTTCTAAAACCTAAAGCAGATTTTTCTACCTCTTCATCACTAGAGGTTATATACTTTTGCTTGTCTTTTTTCCCTGTGCGAGAGGAATAGTGCTCTTTAGGAGATATAAAGTGCACTTTTTTATGTTCACTATTAGCTTGTCGTTTGGCACGTGATCGATCAGATTGATCTCCCATATCAATCTTTTCATTCTCTTGTCTCACCTCGGATTTGAGCTTCGCCGAGTGGATATCTTGTTCTCGTTGTTCATATTTTTCATTGAGCACATTTATTTTGTCTAAAAGCTGATTCATACGCATCTCAATGTCTGATTGAGTTTGGATTAAAGATGATCCATCCAGCCTATTTTCATTTCTTTGCAGGTCATCTTTTAAAGTTTCCATCGCCGATCGAAGTGATGGATTGTTTTCGGGATTTATTATATGAGATTCAAACAAAAAAACAAGAAGATCGCATTAAAACTAAATATATATAAAAATAATAAGCAATAAAACTTTAACGAGTTTGGTTTAATTTGTAGAAGAATATCGCTGGAATTTAAATCGAAAAAACAATAAAAATTATATATAATCCAAAGTAAAGTAGTGACTCACTGTGCTTATGAACAGTGAATAACTACTTTACGACTTTATCCTTTTATTTTTAATTAAACATGTTTATAAGTTAAAAATATTTGATCAAAATTTCTTCAAATCCTAATATAAAACCTAACTAAACCGACTAAAATTCATTTTCCATTCTTGATGTGTTCATCTCTCTCTTTTTCTCTTGTTCGACAAACCCTCACATAAGAATCCATTGAAGCTTTTTTCTTGGCGAATCTTCAATCTAGGTTAATAACTCAGCTGATCAAACTCCATACGAAATAAATATGGTACGAAAGTATTTAATATCAACGAGGGAAACCCTCTTGTTTTATCGTTCTTTACTAATGTTTCGAATTCTAATTAAGTATTATATCTAGATTTTTTTCCGACAAAATCATAGTAACTTAAAAGAATCATTGTTTCCGTATTGAATTTTTCATTATTATCTTATTTTCATGATTTTGTTTTGCGAATAATGACATACGGGTAAAAAAAATTAGGATATATAGTTATTTTATATATCGTTGATTAATTGTTTAGTGTGATAATTGATATAGATATATAATTTTACCAATTAAGTGAAATCATATTAAGTTCTGAATATGATATAGTTATGTTTAAAAAAGGAATTCCAAAGATATAACTAAATCACCTTATCTATCATGACTGGTATGGAGTTCTGTCTAAATCTCAAGAATAGGTAGAGAATTATTTTTTCTTTCTACAGCCTTATTTGTTTTGGTGAAGAAAGAAAGTTACTATTTTTATATTAAAATTGACGTTTTTAGTATTGCTACAAATAATTGGTCATCTTTCATTTCCTTCGAGTTGGTGCTTCCGTCTCCAATCGACATGAAACACAAAGAAGGGTTTGTTATGTGTGAGTGACGCTGTTAAGTTATATATATATATATATATATATATATATATATATATATATATATATGAATATGAGTGGCTTTAAAGTTGTACTATATTTCAAGTTGCATGACCGCGTCCAAATTTCAGGGATTATAGGTGAATTAATTATTACTATTATTTTGCTACCAATTTTTGGGAATGAATTAGAACATGTTAGAGCAATCATCTTTAATTTTTAAAAAAAATCGGTTTATGCCATTAGAATTATTATTGTTTCTCAAACCATCAATTTAAAATAAGTTATAAACCTAAATATTTGTGTTAACTTATAAGAGGTTGCAACAAGTGCACAATATTTGGAAGAATCTTCAGGAAAAGCTCGAGAAACTCCCTAAGGTGGAATTCATTTTTGTTCACATAGATTTTGTGTTCACACACAGCCCTGAACATAAGTCCAACGTATAGAGGTGGTAGTGAGGTTCCTAGAGGAGTCTTTGTTTCTTTTTTGTTAAATTCTATTGCCAAATGGTATTCATAATGCCTACATTATATAATATTATATAATATACATAATTTTGAATATAAACTTAATTCATGTTAGTTTCCACTATGGATGGATTAGAATGACATTTTAGCTTTTTAAGTATTTTATTGTTGATAGAAGCACACAACTTTGCTTAAAGATCACCAAATTAGTGATGTTCGATATGTGAATTTTCATCTTTCACTCCTGGCAAGTCACTCAAGTTCATCATGTTAGGGAAAATATTATTAGTGTAACATAAATTCTCTTTTATAGATCTGCACAAGATTGAAGAAACTATGTGAAAATGCGACGAATGGCACTGTAGGTGCATAACCAATTTCATGAATGGTGTCATCTCATTAAACTCCTTAAGGATTTTTTTATAATGTTATACTTTTCACATAAGAAACACAAAATTATGAAGTTCGAGAATCAATAAAATGATATTATTAGATATTTAAAAATTAAATCATAGATGACGAGTGAAGTCCATTGAAGCATTGACAAAGAAAGAAACGCCACTATATCTTACATCAACGATTTATTATTTTTGTTCAAATCGTGAAACCCTTGAGTTGACTGCTATTTTATACTTAAAATCTAATACAAATTGTATCAAATGAATACCGTTTGATGCCAACATAGGTATATGTCCGACGATGTCAAAATAAATAAAAAGCAACCGTATAGACACATACAAACAATAATAAAAAGCAACCTCTATAGGTGAAAAATGAAAATAAGCTAAAATAATTTTGTTGAAGTTATTTATCATTAAATTAGAATTCAAAACTAACAACCTCAGTGAAATTGTTATTGTATATAATTGATTTGATATTTTTTCTCACAATTTTATGTTCCATTACGTATAGTTGTACATTCGATTATGAGGGTTGGGATGGATCTTAATTGCAACGTAATTGAGTCCGTTTTTGCTCTCTCAATCATAACAGTATCATTCACATGTAAGTACAATCATATTTACACTTTAGAACTAACAAATAATTTTAAAATAAAAATCCAATTTGTTTTGATATATTAGAATGGGAATTTATATTTCATGAAAGGATTGGTGCTTTTCAATTGTTATTTTGTTTGTCTAAGACGTCTCCAACTAATTATAAGAAGTGTTATTAGATTAATTGATTAATATTTATTTATTATCTTGGACAATAACTCAAAAATATATTTATCATTACTTATGGTGTAACGCAAGTAAAAATAAATTTGGATATGCAATCGGAAAAGATGTTTTTATTAATATAATACTTTGTTCCACTTAAATTTAGATTCAGTTTCGTTCGATTTGTGATTTTTTCTGTTTTCTGTTAGATAAAAAAACTGACGTGAAAACATGTTTGGTTGTTGACTTGAAAATTCTTTTCTATGAAATTCAAAAATTCACTCTAAAGTTGTCATCAATTCTGAAAATCGAGTCAAAATATTGTTATGTAAATTTTGATGCTTTAGGGTTCATTTTTTCCATTTGAACGAGTAAAGCTATTCGTCAAACTTCCTTTATGTGTTTTATGAATGAATTTTTTCGTAGATTAATTTTTGTATATGACGAAATGAAGTTAAGCAAATTTAAGATATTCTCGCCACATATTAGACTAGATGATGAGCTGATAATAAATAAAAGTTAGTCAAGCTTTCAAAATCTATAACCCTCAAGCTCAAAATTACTTCAATTTGGATGTTTTGTATTTTGTATTAATAAGTAATTCAATTTCCCTATGTTTTATTAAAATCGAAAACCAATGGTTAGAAGGAGATTAATATGTTTCATCTAAACGAGCTATCTCGACCTGAATTTACTCAAAAAATGGTACGAGTATTGTAATTATAGACGAAAATCTTGAATCAAATATTATTGTTCGTGAAAATGGTAAATTTTTTGTTGTTTACAAAATAACGGTTGGTACCAGTATAACAATGATTTTTCTTTATAAAATTGGAGACGTTTTCTAATAAATATTTATGTTATTTTTTGGTACAGTATATATTTTGTATTTATATCTAATATTTTTTTTATAAATAATTATAGTTATATAGATATATGTTTTTTGAATTATCAACCTCGTAGCAACACGCGAGGGAATTTTTTACTAATATTATAAAAAGTAAAGAATTAAAAGAATTAAAAACAAGGTTGAAGAGAGGAAGGAAATGTATTATTGTAGTGTTTTGAGTTTTGAGTTTATGTATATTTAATAGATAAAAAGGATAAAATTATATTTTTATTTAAAGGAAAAATATCTATAAATACTCATTTAACTGTTTCATTACCATTTAATATCTAAAAATTGCATACTTACTAATATATACCTCTAATAGGATGAAAAACCACAATAACACTCTTTTTTTTCTTTCAACCAAATTTCACTTTCCTATTTTGTTTTTATTTTTTAAAAAAAGTTTGTATTTTTCAAACTGTAGCTCAAAGAAATATCTGAAAGTATCTTGAATCAAATATTATTGTTCGTGAAAATGGTAAATTGTTTTTGTTGTTTACAAAATAACGGTTGGTACCAGTAAAACAATGTTTTTTCTTTATATAATTGGAGACGTTTTTTAATAAATATTTATGTTATTTTTTGGTACAATATATATTTTTTATTTGTATCTAATATTTTCTTTTATAAATAATTATAGTTATATAGATATTTTTTTTTGAATTATCAACCTCGTAGCAACACGTGAGGGCATTTTTTACTAATGTTATAAAAAGTAAAGAATTAAAAACAAGGTCGAAGAGAGGAAGGAAATGTATTATTGTAGTGTTTTGAGTTTTTAGTTTATGTACATTTAATAGATAAAAAGGATAAAATTATATTTTTATTTAAGGGAAAAGTATCTATAAATATGCATTGAACTATTTCATTACCATTTAATATCTAAAAATTGCATATTACTAATATATACCTCTAATAGGATGAAAAACAACAATAACACTCTTTTTTTTCTTTCAACCAAATTTCTCTTTCCTATTTTGTTTTTATTTTTTTTAAAAAGTTTGTATTTTTCAAACCGTAGCTCAAAGAAATATTTGAAACTATCATCGGCTTTGTTTTTTTAAGACGAACAAAAGTAGATCCATTAATGATACTTTTTTAATGTTTTTGAATTACGTTTTTTGCAGTTAAACATGTACAGAAGTGTGATGATTAAAAATGTTTAGATCTCTCATGGTTAAAAATGTACTAAATTTTCATGGTTAAAAATGTACAAAACTCGCACGACTGGATTATAATGAAAAACTCTCATGTTTAATATCCAATAAACTCGCATGGTTAAAAATGTACATAACTCTCATAGTTCAAAATGTACAAAACTCTTATGGATAAAAATGTACAGAACTCCCATGGTTAAAAATGTATAGAAGTCGCACGGTTGGATTATAATGAAGAATTCTCATATTTAATATTCAATAAACTCACATGGTTAAAAATATACAGAACTCTCATTGTTGGAAACATAATGTACAGAATTCTCATAGTTAAAAATGTACAGAACTCTCATGGTTAAAAATGTACAAAACTCTCATGGTTAAATATGTACAGAACTCCCACGGTTGGATTATAATGAAGAACTCCCATAGCTAATATTCAATAAACTCGCATCGTTAAAAATGTACACGACTCTCATGGTTGGAAACATAATGTTCAACATTATCCTGGTTAAAAATGTGCAGAACTCTCTCGGTTAAAAATGTATATAACTCTCTCGGTTAAAAAATTACAGCACTCGAATGGTTAAAAATGTACAAAACTCTTATGGTTAAAAATATACAGAACTCTCATTGTTAAAAATGTACAGAACTCTCACAGTTAAAAATGTGTAAGACTCTCATGATTTCAAAATGTACAAGACACACTGTTGGATTATAATGAAGAACTCTCATGTTTAATATTTAATAAGCTCGCATGGTTAAAAATATACATAACTCTCATTGTTGGAATCATAATTTATAAAAGTCTCATGGTTAAAAATGTACAAAACTCTCATCGTTGGTAACATAATGTACAGCAATCGCATGCTTAAAAATGTACAAAACTCTCATGGTTGAACTCTCATGTTACTAGCAATTTTTTTTAAAAAAAGAAATTCAAATAATAACATCAATATATCTAATATGACCGTCTATGAAAAACAAAACCAATGTTACTTTCAGATTTTTTTTTCGAGCTTTGAAAAATATAAATATTTTATAAAATAAAATCATAATAAAGAGAAAATTTGGTTTAAAAATTAGAAGCAGTATGAAGTATAAGTATATGTGATATTATTAAAAAAATTAATATTTACGGTGAGTTATAGAGATAACATGAATATTAAATAAGTATACACAATATTGTTAGATTATAGTTTGCGAATAGTTATATTTTTAATTTGATTGATAAAAATGTTTAGAAAAAAATATATATTTAGGAAAGGAGATGACACTTATTATTTGATATTTACTGATTTAGGGTTTTTTGGATTTAGGGATTCGAAAGGTTAACTTTTGGGGCTTTTTTTTGGACTATTTGTTTTAAGCCCGTCTGATTAAGTTGTTTCTCAATTTTAACCCAAACTGTGTAATAATCAAATTTCGTTTTGCTAAAAAAATAAAAAATAAAAAAAAATAAATAAAATAAAATAAAATAAAATGACACTTATTTGGGCATGGACAGGGTAGGTATAGTTTGAATCTTTTTCACCCAGTTTTGAGAACTTTTTGTTTGAATTTCGTCCGTACCTAACGAATTTAGTCTTTTATATTTTTCCGCAACAGTCCTGACCGATAGGTCGCATTAATATATACTAAAATGGGAATTTTTCGGTCTTACCCTATTAATATTCACACCACGAGTTTATTGGTAGATTCAACTCGAGTTAGAAAATATACAAACTAGCAAATATAATTTGAAGTGCTCTAAGTACCAGACTGCACTACGTGTTGTGCCTTGTGGTTAAGGCTGATGCACACTGCATCAAACGCCACAAGTTCGACCGTCAGTAGCACATGATTTCCCTGTCTGTACGCGCTAAAATTGTTGCTGTTGTTGTTGATGCTCTTTCTTTATTAAAGAGGTAATATAAATTACCTTATTTTAAGTATTTGGAACTTTCGACTACCTTAGCCGTTGCATAGTTTATTTTATAGAAAAATGTTACATAATATTCTCATAATTTATAGTGCTATTCATACTTATATTTTTGTAGTTTTTTGAAACTTGTGATTTAATAATGGTTGGACAATTAGATGTCGAATTGTTACGGGATAAAAGTTTATAATGCTATTCATAGTTATATTTTTGTGGACAGGTAGATGTCGAAATATTACGAAATAAAAGTTTTTTTGTATTTTGTTTCTTTCGACTACATTAGCTGTTGCATAGTTTATTTTATAGAAAATGTTACATAATATTCTCAAAATTTATAATGCTATCTATGGTTATATTTTTGTAGTTTTTTTGAGCTTGTGATTTAATAATGGTTGGACAGTTAGATGTCGAATTGTTACGGGATAAAAGTTTATAATGTTATTTATGGTTATACTTTTGTAGGTTTTTTGGAACATGGTTGGACAGTTAGATGTTGAATTGTTACGGGATAAAAGGTTTGAGTAAGTGAAGTTTTTTATTTCATTTCAATATATTTCGTTGATTATTAGAAAAAATATTAGCCATTGAGTTCTATTTTTTTTGCTATTTATTTTAACATTCATTTTAAAATGGAGCGGTGATTATTGAAATCTGAGTGTGTCCGGAGAAAAGATGAATTGTGAATGAGACAATATTTTTGTTAGAGAATCATTGTTTGGTCGTCTCACGGCATCCCCAATGTGCATCGATGAACCTGGTAACGGAAGAAGTGTATGACGAGTTCAATATGTTTGGTGTGAGCATGGTAGACTGAATTTCCTAAATTTTCACATCGGATAACTGGAGGTCGGAGGTCGCAAGTAAAAAAAGTGTAGCTTAGTTAAAACAGATCATAGCCAAATCAATTTGGTGGAAAGATGAGCCAACGTTAGCTGCTTTGACCTTGTATTGGACCTAGTAACTATTGCCGTTTTTTTGATGACCAATAGACCGATGAATCCTCAGAGAATACACAATAATTACCTACGGATTTTCTGTAACCGGGTAAACTAGTCCAATTTGTATCTGAGAACCCAGTTAGTTGGAGATCGGGGCTAGGTTTCACATGCAGACCAAATCAGTATGTACCAGATAAGTATCTCATTATCTTCTTTACATATTGTTGGTGAATATTAGTAGAATCTTGTTAAAATTATCTTAGTTTATTTACTGCAAACAAAATATATGGTCGAGTGTGTAGTATATATCGACAGAAAATCACCAACAATGATGAAAAGAGGTTGAGCGATAACCATAAAAGTGGCGCATCGATTGGACATTGAGGGACCTTCGCATGCAAGTTCTCCATATACTTGGTCTGAGTTAAATAGAATCAGTAGTGTCCATATAGACCTATATATACCAAGGAATAGGTATATGGAGCCTACATCTTTTAGGGAAAAGTAAAGTGTAAGCTATGTATGAATATATATATACCTCCTCATTTAGGGCTCCGTTACGAAAGGTACTATTGATGTCTAAATTCTTGACATCCTAGTTTCTAGTTGCATCAATAGCTAGGATGAGTTGTATAATAGAAGCTTCAATAATATGGCTAAATATTTCTAAGAAACTAACTAAAACTAAATTTAAAGAATTTAAAAGTGATCGACACTATATACTTTTGAATGGGAATAAAAAAACTCAAAAATTGGTAATTGTTGGTTGACTGGCTATTCAATCTTGTATGGCCTCCTTTTGAGTAGAACCTTCCATTTTACCTTTTCATTCATAAAACAACCAAAGGTATAAAATTCTATATATACAAGGTTACGTGAAGTCATTTGAGAAACATATATTAGAGTTTTAATCATTTTAGAGACGTGTAATATGTTGTTTAAGGTAATTGGTATGCTTGTATAAGTAGGAATTTGATATTTTCATATATGTAAAATATATAATTTTGCACTACATAGTTCTTACCAGTGTAGTCGGCCTTTTGGTTTATGAGACTTGAGTTACCAACGGCATGGTAAGTAACGCCACTGTCAACATATCAGCCTGCTTCATTCCCCTATTCTTGTGTCATTATGTATATTCATTTGTCATTGGCATTCCTCTGATGGTCCTTAGGTGTAGATCTCATATATGTAGGGTCATCTCTGAAGTAGAAAATAGTGCATGTATGTTTACACCGTCCACATATCTAACAAGTAGACTTGTTAAGAGAAAACTTGCATCATCGACCTTCTCCAAATCCTCTGCCTTTATATGTATTTAAATGTGGTAGTGGGCCAATAGTTACTATTTTTTGTTACGTTTCTTCTGTTTCACATGCCGCATAGTTTGATGAAGCTAGGCTTAGATTAACTATTACATTTTGCACATCGTTAGCTTTTAAGATATGGTTTTTCATCATTGATGAATTCTCCAAGATTGTTGCCTTTTAAGACTGAAAGCATCATTGTATTTTATATAATCATAATCAAATCATTAATCGGGGTATCCATATCCACGATTTTATCTATGAATCTAATTCATCTATACTGTTTATATAAAGAAGAATAAAAGATAAATATATTGTTTATCCTCGTAAAATTCTCTATTGGACTTAGAATTGCAACATAAGATTTGTATGCGATTGCTGTCAGTAAAGAGAGATGCAGGCTATATATATTATATTATCTTGAGAGGCGGTATCAATCCATTCTTAAAAAAAAAATCTTTTGTAAACGGTGAATTTTTTTTAGTGTTAGTGATAAAAGAAATTGCGGTTTGATTTATATGAAAATGGTAGTGAATCAATTACTATACAATTAAACCTACTTAATGGTATTAATAATAATACTAATGATACATTTCATTTTACTTAATCGTATTATCCAATAAGAATCATATGTTTCTTTTTACCACTAATTATTTTCTGTTTACACACTTAATTTTTTTCTCAATTAACTCTCTAGTTCAAAATAATTAAGTTATTGTTCGTGATGGAGTCTTCACCAATATGGACTATAATCTTTATTGGGTTTCAAATCCAACACTTAACTTTTGGGTTAAAAGACCCTTCATCTAGGTATAATTTAGTCAATCGGTATCCATACTTTATTTATAACACTATAAGACTAAATAATAATATTTAGTAATATTTAATAAGTATTGTAATTATTATTATTATTTATTGGTAAACATTCTCATTGATTACTTAGTCAATATTCTAATTGATTACTTTAATTGGACTTTACCACAAGATTCCTGAATATCCTAAATTACACATGACGAGACATTCTAATTTATGATATCCTTACAATCTCCCACTTGGTTCATTCATATGTTTTGAATTGTATTCATATGACTGTGTAATTATGTAACATTGTCTCCTACAAATAATAACTAAACGTTTATCCATGTCCAGAGACGGCTAACAACCAACCAAAGAGCTGTACCACGACTTATGTGTTATAATGTTTCAACAATAAATCAAATTATAAACTGCCACCTTAGTGGAACCTAACTTCTTATGGAGTGCAACATGAAAGTAAGACACGACATTGTAATCAAAACGAGTCTATTATTTGGTTTGATTTATTTTGGACTGGGGGTACATTGGTAAAATATCTAGGGAGTGTTTTAATAATTGTGAGGTGTTTTGTGTTTAGTGTGTAGGGTAGAGAGATAATTAAGCTGTCTACTTGTATTAAATTCTGATCACCCTCATTAATTAGAGTGGTTTGGGTATTTATACCTTATACTGACCCATGAGTTTATCGGGTCGGGTCATGAAACATGGTTGAATTCAAAGATCCATTAGTTTTAAGTTGATTAGCAAATAGTTTAGTCAAAAGTTAATACATTTGGCGTGATATGGTTCGAATTTCCCCTCATCGGATAAGGGAATTTGCTTTGTGTATAGTGACCAAAATCTCCGAACTCATGAGTAGCCCATTTTTAGGCCTTGTAAAAGATCTTTGGAAGGGCTAAACATTTACAAAGCTAGCACCAATCCTGTCCGATCTGCTCATGTTGTTCAAACTTAAGAATTTATTTTCTCAAATGACCATGTTCGTATTTTATCAGAACTGATTTGCCTTCTCAGAATTCTAAGAGTTTTTCTTGAATCGTGGGACACATGTTAATATCTAGTTCGGCCTTCGAGCCATTTTTCTCCTAGATTATCGCACCCACTAGGTCTAGAAAGTTACCTAGGTTTCAATTTTTCACATGTTATGTAGCCTTTAATCATTGCGAAAACTCTTTTCATCTTCTCATTGGTAACTGCTGTTTTTACTGTTATATATAAACCTTTCCACTGTTTCATTGTCTTCCACACTCAAATATTTCTAGAGAGAAAACTCGGTTCATATTCAAATTTTTCTTGAGACATATATGTTCACAGCCGGAAACGCCTTAGTTAAAGGAGGTTGGTTGAATTTGTCTGAATTAGAGAGAGAAAAAAAAGTAACGAGAGATAATCGTATTGCTGCCAGTCTTCCCGTTTCTCCAAGTGAGAAAGGTAACCAGTCAAACCAGAATGCCGATCAAGGGTCGTCTTCTTCAAGAAACCCTAGAACCAGAAAGCTTCCATTCACAACAAACCTTTCATCCCTCCCATCTGGTTTTTCAGTGCAAGAGTCTCAACACCCTATTCCTAAAGAAAAAGCTGTCTCAAGTGTTAGAAGACCCTCACCGTTTATCGCGATGGGCTCAGACATAGAAAAATCACCAGAGAAGATAAATCATCGCCAGATTACTCGTCAAGCAAAAACGAAACCCACACCAACATCTTTAAAACCCTCCGGTTCTGAGGTAATAAATACTGTTCCACAAGCCAAATCTTTTGGACATCAGCCTTTACCAGATATCAGGCCCTCATAAGCAACAACTGCACAACCTTCTGAACAACCAGTTGTACAATCTCAAGTGAAGGAGCTAGAGAAACTTCCCTCAAAAACATCTGAACAGCCTTCTATAGAATATGGAAGACAGCATAGAGGAAGCCCCTTTCGAGACTGAGGCGTCCGGTTAAACAGGGGATACTATCTCAGATCGGAAAGGTAAGACCAAGGTAAGCATGACTTATCTGAACGCTCTTCAGGAGAGTTTAGAGGGTAAGGTAGGCCCTTGGTTCAAGCATGTTAGTGCCAAGTATTTGCTAGCTTTGTAGAACATCAATTACGTCTATACCCACACAACTGAGTTGGGTCGGATCTAAACCAAATGGGGGATCCCGGAGTCTGTAAGTGAGGATTCCAATCACTCCGCAGACCCCCATGTACTGTAAGTTGAACGAGATGGTAGTCTACACCGAAGTACTAAACTAGGGACGTCGGTTCCCCTTAGACCCATAGATTGTCAGATACTTTCATCTGATCAAACTATGCCCCAGCCAGCTGAGCCCCAACGCTTGGTATACTCTCCTAGCCTGTATCATGGCGTCAAGGCTATCAAAAATCCCACTCTCCATGGAGCAGTTTGCTATTGTAGCAAGTATGTGCAAGAATCACCAAATCCTATTTTATCATTACAATGTGGGGAATGATTTCAAAGTCGTGGACGACCTGTTGGAGTCCGAAAATCCTTGGAGGACACAGTTCATCTTTGTCGGTGGGACTTGGGAGAATGGTAGAAAAAATTAAGGCTAACACGAACCCCAGCCTCACGACCAGTAGATGGAAAATCAGTGATAAATTCTTCTCTATTTTCCTGTTCATTTCTTAAGTTGCAATTTTCTTATTTTAACTAACTGATATCACTCCCCAGTTCTACTAAAGAAGTTTGTGGGCCACTTGGAAGAAGGGCAGAAAACTTGTGCTAAGCTTAATGCGTGGACTTCGGAGAACTGGGGAACGCCTTCCATAATTGCTTCAAGTTGGGCAATTTTGTGAGGTCTCACCTGTGGAACACCACAGGCAGAAGATATCTTTCATGGGAAGAGCTAACTATCCCTCCCCCTGCTGATGTGATCCTAAATAGGAAAGAAGCTGAAGATGCCAAGCTGTACCTGCCTTCCAGGGCCAAAGCCCCCAACAAAATGAAGAACGAGAAAAGGAAGGCTACAACAGAATTAGCTCAAATAGCTGCAGAGGGGACTGGTTCAGAGAACCAAGGTGGCATTGATGTGGCATTTCTAAAAGCGGTGGAGGTTGAGACTGTGAATGAGGCCTCATGGGTCACCAATTTGGTTTGGTTTATTTTGGGTTGGGGGTAGATTGGTAAAATGTCTAGGGAGTGTTTTAATAATTGTGAGGTGTTTTGTGTTTAGTGTGTAGGGTAGAGAGATAATTAAGCTGTCTACTTATATTAAATTCTGATCACCCTCATTAATGAAAGTGGTTGGGGTATTTATACCTTAATTACTGACCCATGGGCTTATCGGGTCGGGTAATGAAACCAGGTCGAATTCAAATACCCATTAGTTTTAAGTTGATTATCAAATAGCTTAGTCAAAAGTTAATACATTTGTCATGTTCGGTTTTTTAGTGGTGTGATATGGTCCCGAATTGCCCCTCAACGGATAAGTGAATTTGCTTTGTGTGTAGTGACTAAAATATCTGAACTCATCATTATTCAACTGTTAATACTGAATAAGATCATACTAAATATCATTCAAATGATAAAGGCATAAACAAAATCATTGTATGATAAAGATGGAAATATATACATATATTCAAAAAAATACAATCTGAAATAAAATACATCACTCCAAATGAACATAAATACCCCTAATACTAAAGACATTCATTCGAACCCTATACTCTTGAAAGATGGAAGGTGTAATGCCTTAGTAAATGGATCTGCTATCATGAAATATGTATCAATATGCTTTACCCTTATCTTCTCATTTTAAATTCACTTCTTTATGGATCAAAACTTGATGTGTATATACTTAGAATTGCTGATACTACTATTCTCGTTGAAGTAGATGACATCTGAGGCATTGTCATAATAAATTAGAAGGGTCTTTTCCATTTCTTTTACTATATGAAATGTTGTGACAAAATTACTCAACCAGAGTGCGTATATAAATGCAATAAGCATGTTACATACTCTGCTTCCATTTTTGAAGTTGTGATAAGAGTCAGTTTTGTCCTCGTCCATGATATAACACCTCTTGCCAGAATAAACACATATTTGCTGGTAGACTATCTGGTGTCCATCCACCCCATATAGTTAGAATCAGAATATTTCTCGATTTCTAGGTTATCCGTTTTATCGTATGTCAGTCTAAAATGTTTGATATTCTTCAAGTAATAGAGCAGCCTCTTTACTATATTCCAACAAGAAAGTCCTGGTTTGCTTATGTACCTTTCTAGTGTTCCTACTATGAATTATGTATATGTTCTGGTAGATACCTGAGCATACATGAAACTAAAAACTACTGAGACATATGATATCTTCTGCATGATTTTTTTTTTAAAATAGGTTTTGGGGTACTAATTGAATGAAAAATTATCTCCTAAACTAAATGGGTATCCATAGGTTTTATTTCATCTAAACCATACTGATTTAATATGCTCTCGATGCAAATTTCATGCGGGTGACCAATGGTTACGATGGTTCTTTACTATACGGATCCCTAACACAAATGAGGCTTCCCGAATATCTTTCATATCATTTTTTATATTAATTTATTGGTGACATGTAATAAACTAACTTCATTAGTGGCTAGAAATATGTCATCGATATAGAGCACTAAATATATCGTTTTACTTTTATTGACCTTGCGGTATACACAATATTCGATCGGGTTTAACTTAAAAATAAACGTAATAATGATTTCGAATAATTTATGGTACCATTTGAGAAACCTATTTGCACTCGTAAATGGATATTCTTAGTTTAAAAATTGTTGTCTTTGGATCTCCGACCACAACGTGTTTAGGTTGCTTCATGTAAATTATTTAATCGATGTCTCCATTGAGAAATGTGGCCTTAATATTCATTTGGCAGAGCTCTAAGTCAAAATGAGCACCAAAACCCATGATTATTCTGGATGGGTCCTTTTATAATATTGGAAAAAAAGTCTATGTTTAATCAAATACTTCAATTTGATTGTACTATTTTGCTACAAAATATCATTTGTATCTTTTTACTTTACCCGACACATCAAGTTTGGTTTTAAACAAAAATTTGCGTCATAATGCTTTCTTACCTCCCGATAGAGTAGTAAAATCCCAAACTTAATTATAATGCATTGATTTATACTATGCATTTATTTCTTAAATCCATAGTTTAGAGTTTGAACTCTTCATGACATCCTAAAAAGGTGATTAGTTCTTATTCTCGAATGTTTGAAGTACCTTCATGTTCCTTGAGATATGACGCATAGTCTGAAGACACTGAATTTATCCTCTCTCAAATGGATCTTTGCAATGCGGGCTCTTTATGTTGTTTTATTTCTTGAGGTCGTTGAATTTTTTTCATCATAATTGACATCGACATTTTCTATCTGAGTTGGAAGTGCATCATTAGTCTAAAGAATTATAATTGAATTCCTTGAGATATTGCTAATAAGTGGTAAGCTACCTGTATTCATCTCATCAATGTCAGCGACTACATGAATTTGTTCTAATTCTTCCTCAAAACTGATAGGATTATCAGAATCTTTCTCCGCAAATTCAGCACCTTAAAAAATATTGCATTTATGGGTTCAGAAAAACTTGTAACCCCTAGAGTGGTCTGAGTAGGCTATAAAATTATAAGTAACTATTTTTGGGTCAATATTTCTCTTATTAGGCATGTATGGATTCGTTTTTACTGGGTACCCCTAAACATGAAAATGCTTAAAGTTGTGCTTAAGCCCTCTAAATAGTTCATGAGGTGTTTTAAATAATGCTGAAGAAGGTATATTTTTAGGATATATTCTACACAGTTACGAGCTTCCCCCATAGTGGAAATGGTAGACTTGTATGAACTATCATGATCGTAACCATGTTCATTAATGTATGGTTTCGACGCTCAGATACACAATTCATAGTGAGCGAATCTGAAATGGTGTATTGAGTGATAATCCTACACTCTTGGTGTAGAGAAAGAATGAGTCGTGACGTCGTTTTCTGATATATCTTTTTATGAATTTACTACTATAATGAGATCTGACAGGTTTAACATGTTTACCTAGTTGTAACTCAACTTCAGCTTTGAAGGATTCCAACATGTCAATAGCCTTTAATTTCTTACGAAAAAAATATGTGGTCATATAGTGAAAATTCATCTACAAGATAATAAAGTATGGTTAGTAATTCCATAATTCTTTCTGGAGTTGCCACAAATATATGTATAGATAAACTCTAAGACGTCTTTAGCACGAGATACCTCAAATAACCTTTGTTTGGCTTGTTACCCCTTGATACGCTGCACATATTTGTCTAAATAATTATAATTAAGTGGATCTAGAAATCCTCAACAACATGCTTATCTATTCTCATGAAAGATATGACATAAACATATATGTCACAGAGAAGCCGAATTTTCAGATTTTACTTTATGTGTGATATTTATTGCATTATATAATTTTTAAAAGTTAATTGATACATATTATAAATATCATCAAGCATACCATAGTAAACTAAATGTTGATAATAAAATATATGAAGTATTTCGTTACCAAATGAACACGAGTAACCATATGTCTAATAATAAAAAACGAGTAAATTCCTTTGAAAAGAGGGAACATACAAAACATCCTTTATATTCAAAATATATCCTAAACTTAAACAAAAATTTAAATTGATATATGGCTAAAATTGGGCATGCCACTCCATGAAAAGTATAAATCCGGATCTCTCCATAACTGAGAGACATGCGTTGGCTTGAGCCATACAAAGTAATACACACATGAGTTGTTGCAGCTGGATCAACTCACTATGTGTTATCCAAAACTCAAATTCAATTAACTTTCAAAGTTATAGAAGATTATTTACATTTATTGGACATCCATGTCTTGTATTAGGGGCAATTCTTTTACTAGTGATCAGATTTCTTGTAGTGTAAACATGGCAGCATATTGCCCTTTCCATTCTTGGACTCTCCTCCCTCTGTAGCGGATCTTGTATGCTTAGATTTTTCAGCTTCTATTGATGAATGCTTCATCTTGAGTTGATGATTACTTGTTCTGGTATTTACCATATTAGCCTCTAAAGCGCCTTACTCTGAATGCTTCTGCTCCTCATTGACCAGACTGGTAATGAGTGCTCCTGTCCCTCTTCTTCAAGAACATCGTAGGTTATTTCAAGGATCCAAAATTTAACATTTAAGGACATGAAACTGTATGCCACAATAATAGTCTATAGAGGATCAACTTATATGGTCTTTAGTTCCCTCTGAATATTATCATTGTATGGATGTATTTTTGAATCTTTCCATGTCCCTTGTACTTCATAGTGGAGAGTTTCTCAATAATTTTTTTTAATTTCAACCTAAGGGGCTTAACAAAACTCCACTCAAGGTGTTCAAACTAGTCATTTGTTAATAACATGTTAGTGGGAACTCAAGAATTCTTAAAGAACTTCATTCTGTAATTTATACCGATTAAGTCGGTTAGAACACTCCCACTGCACAAAATGTGCCCTTTTTCAGAGGTTAATCCTCTCTAAGACAATTATTAATTTTGTGAAGACACAACAAGAGTAAGATTTCCCTCTTTCACTTCTGAAATTTCCCCTCCATCAATTTGGGTACCTGAAATGATTTACTATAGTTGGTTGTCAATAGTTGGGAAACAAAAAATAAACACTATATTAATGAAACAAATATGAATTTTATACTAAACTAATCTAACATATACTAAAGGTTATGAGATTATGGATAGTAATTGGTCATTCACATGTACCACACTCGTCATAATCATTTACGAAGACTTAGAGCGCCAATGCGCTATACATTACCTCTTGAGCCATTACTTTAAGGTTAGAAATTGCAGTATCTATATTATATCTGATCAGCTAAAACTTTCTAAGGGAATATGCGACTGATCATGTAACTAAATGAACTTTTCAACAATGAAAACCCAGCTATGCATGAGTATTGTGTGTGTAAACGCAATAACGACATCATGTAACACGTGCTGACCATCGGTAAATATGTTTGGTAGTCTTCCTAGAGGGTCGACCTACAAACATAATAATTTTTCCTTAAGCTGTGAGATCTCAAACTTATTTTCTTTCATGAATCGCCTGAAATTTCCCACGAAGGTAGTATACCAGGTATGCTAATCAGTCTTAGAGAATGAGCATCTAAATTCACCACACCATAATACAGTTTGAGCGTCTGATAGTTCAAGGATGTGATATATCTTCTCTAGTGCTTAAACATATAAAGGAAGATGCTTCTTAATGTGCATATGGTGAGGGGACTTAACTATGAATCCCAAAAAATAGTATAACACTAAAACATGACAATATTTGAATAATTAGCCAACCTAAACGTGCAAAATATGCTAAATATCACATTAGAAAACATGTTGTTCCATGCATACATACATACATACATACATACATACATACATACATACATACATACATACATACATACATACATACATATATACATATATACATATATATATATACATACATACATATATATACATACGTACATATATACATACATACGTACGTACATACATACATACATACATACATACATACATACACATATACATACATACATACGTACCATACATATATGCATACATATATACATATATACATACATACATACACACATATATATACATATATATACATACACACATGCATGCATGCATACATACATACATACATACATACATGCATTAAAACTTACACACATATGATATCAAAATTTCTGAATTGGTTAGTTGCATCTCTCAATTGGGTATGTGCAACAACCTCATTCAAAAGTATTACTTCAAATAAAATAAAAATTCTAGAAAACATTGTAGGTCCAAAAACTCAAAGTGCACTTTCACCGCGATCATAATTGGGGTGATCGCGATAAAGTGTAGTCGTTGCAGCGACGAATGCAGGTCACGATGAACTGCACTGTTCCTGAGTTTCGGTGCAGCGAGCATCCCCATGGTCACGAAAAACTCTCTAATTTGTCAAATATTGAAAACCTCACATTTATAAATAAGGTTTTATCCTCATTTTTTAAAATAATTATGTACATTAAAAAAACAGATAACCATTTATGTACTCTCCATTGCACCAATTAATTTATAAACATGCAATTATATGTTCTCTAATACATACTTCATGAACATGTCTTTAAACATAAAAATAAAATTTAAAAAATATTCCAGAGGGTTTTTCTCCCAACAGAATCAATTAAAAAAATAAATTTATTAATTGAACTTAAGAGACTAAATTATTAGTTCATATTCTTACATAAATAGTAATCAAAGGTGGCTATGATACCAATTACTAGATCATGAGGAAATCGTTAATTGGGGTATCCATACACACACTTTTATCAAGAAATTTAATTATTATCTACTTTAGAAATAAAAACAATTAAAAGTATATAACTTTTTAAGAAGTAGAAAATTTTATTTATGAGAAAGAACTAATGGCTTTAGAGTACAAGTTATCATCTATACATACATTAATGCAAAGAAAGTATTTTTAGAAGCCTACAATAAATTGAGATTACAAATCAATCCTAAAGGAGCTTGAGAGTGCGAGTCTCAAACAAAGATGACAACTCTTGATGAAAAGAACTAAAGATATTATCTTTAATATTGTATAGGTTTGAGAGAAGAGAAGAAACAACATTTTGATTTAAGCCCTTTGAGTCCTTGTAATAAGAACAACCTATAAATAGAACTTGTATCTAAAAAAAAACACTAATCAGAGAGACCCTGCCAAATAGGTTAGTAGCAAACATAATACAAATGACTATGCTGATCAATTTGCGAATCTCGGGTAACCTAAACTAATGTTTTCTAACAAAATAATATCACTAAGGCTAGGATGAGAATTGGCCGGAGTGAAAATACAATTAGATTTAGAACTGAGAACCTCAATTTGAGAAATAAAAATAAACATATCTTTTACCATCGTAGAATTCCTTTTGGATTTAGGGTTGCATCACAAGCTTTTTTTGTGATTCATGTTACTAGAGATGATCACTACTGTTTTAAGAGTTGACATAGTATAATAGAAACCATAAAAAATCTATGAAAAATAGATATTAGAGAAAAAAGTACTTTTTTCGTAAAGGTAGGAAACCTTTAAGAGTTAGCCATAAAAAATATATGATTTGATTTATATAAAAATTAAAGTGATACAAATAATTCACAAAACTCATATAATTTTAATAATAATATATATATTTTTACATAATCACATGATTTGATACTAATAATATGGTACCTTTTACCATTTATTATTTATTATTTATTATTTTGAAACAACCTATTCTTTTTCAATTAATTTTCTAATTTAGAATAATTCATTTGTTATTTACGATGGATTATTCGTCACTCTCCGTTAATATATATACTATAATTTTGATTGGCTTAAACCTAACACTTAATTGTTGGATTAAAAAACTCTTCCTCAAAATATAATTTCGCTCAACGATATCCATATTTTAATTATAATACAGTAAGAGTAAATAATAATAATTTTTTTTATTATTATTTAGTCCAATATTTTAGTTGAATTCAACAAATTTCATTTTTTTTTCAAATTACATATGATAAGATATAAAATTTAAATGAGTGGTTTCAACTGGATGTAATCCTTCTCTAAGGATTACTCTTAAATTGTTCATTTTCTCTATTGGGTTCTTCTCTGATATGTAATGGAAGATTTCTCAGACCTGAGATACTCCGTTAACAATAAAAAAAATGGAAGAATGCAAAAGAAACTGAAGACATGAATGAAATTACTCAAAATACGAGAAAAACGTATGCAGAAACTCTACACAATGAAAGAAAATAGAGGAATACTTTCCTATGGAATTTCAACACAAAGTAGATCATGTCTCAGTGCAATACACATTTATTGGAAAATTCAATCAATGAATTTCAAAGAAGCAGACTATCAATGATTTTTTACAAAAGATGAAACTCAAAAGTGAATGCAATATAAGCATTTGGGATTCTCGTCATATGCTGCTTGAATTTAACTAAAAAAAACACATGTGTAAGGTTTGGACTAAAAATATATGGTACCAGGGTAATTTAGTTATACATCTACGGAAATCGAGTTCCCAGTTTAATACGAAATTTGAGTGCCCCATTAGCCCTGTCTGGATTAGATTTGAGAGACTACATGAGTTCATGTATAATGAATAGATGATATACTATATAGCTAAAACCATTGGAAGCCCATTGAAAATAAAAATCCCAGAGAAGAAAATGGCATACCATAACTCCTGCCAAGCATGGGTGGAGCTTGATATGACTATGAAGATACACCAGAATGTGTGGGTTGGTTTTTGGAAGAACCAGGGATGTTGAATTAATGTTAGATATAAGAATCTTCCAAAATACTGTAATCTACGTCATCATATTGGTCATGAGTCCTCTGCATAAAAAAAAGCTCAATATCGCAACAAGGAACAAGATACAATCTCCAATAAAACAGTTATAAAAGAATCCGAGGATAATAGTAAGAAGATAGCCCAAAAAATGAAGTTGCCAAAAGATTTAATAAATATAACAACCAGATTTTAAAGTCTATCATTGTTGTTCCAGATAAAAATAAAGCTTCGAGGTCCATTCCTAACAAGAATGGTGATATGTCTCTTAAACATTCTAATATACAAGAAAGTGAGATGAGAACTTATAATGACACTGATGTAATTGAAGCCATTCAATCATTGGAAAGAGGATATAACATGGACTATGACAACAAAAGCTTTGAAGCTTATACTCCTGATGCAGAAAGAATAAGAAGCCTGCAAGTGACTCCAACTTAGAAGAATAATGAATGTGATAATGAATTTCAGAAGGTTTTGAACAAAAAGCTAAATTACTAGAGCTGTGAAGAAAGTTAATAACATTGCCATAAAATCCCTGAGGTTTTCAAGGACTACCAAAAAGACTAAGTCAACTTCAAGATGATTAAAATATTAAATTGTAACCTAAGAGGGATCAATAATAAGTCTACGATTAGAATACTCAATTCCATTATATCTAAAGAAAATATTTTTCTTCTTGCTATACAGGATACTTTTACAAAAATTGATAAAATGAATTCTCTCTAACAAGCTTGGTGTTGATTTCTGTGCTGCTAATTTTTCGAATAAGATCCAGTTTTACTGGAAAAAAGAGTTTTCTGTCAAAGTGATTATAAAACATACCCAATGTCTCCGTATGAAAATCTTTAAATCTAATATGAACTTAAATTTCCTTCTAACTATCGTGTATGCAAAGTGTCAGTATTATAACTGGAGGGAGCTTTGGAATGTATTGAAGAACATCTCTGATACTTCAACCAACAAAGAATTATCTATCATGGGGGATTGTAACGTGATTGCTTCCCTGGATGAACAAATTGGATGTCTTACTTACTCTATGGAAAGCACTAAGGAATTTAATGACATGATAAGGGATTGCAGGCTTGAAGATGCTTGTTTTTATGGTTTTAAATATACATGAAATAAGAACTCTAAATGGAAAACACTAGATATATTTCTTGTTAACTCTACCTGGTCTAAACATTTTAATGATACTAAAGTAATGCATATCGCCAGAACATTTTCTGATCACAGGCCTCTATGCATCACTGTTAATAATGATAAAATTACTTACCATAAAAGTTTTAAGTTCTTAGATATGTGGATCCATGATCCTGAATTTATCCCTTTTGTGGAAAACAATTGGAATAAAGAGATCAATGGATACCATATTTTAAAATTTTAGCAAAAAATCAATAGATTAAAGCATGGTTTAAAAGAATGGAATAAATCTTATTTGGGTAACATTTTCAATAAGGTGGAGGATGCTGAAACTAAAGCTAAGTGCATGGAAAACAAATCTCAGGAAGTTAAAAATTATGATTCCAAATGCAAGTTTTTTAAAGAAAATGTTGAGATTCTCCTTGCTCTTAAAACGGAAGAAGCCTATTGATTACACAAATTGACTTGCTGATGGAGACAAAAATACCAAGTTGTTTCATAGTTTTGTTAAAAAGAAAAGAAAGAAGAATAACATTAACAGTGTTAATGAGAGAGAAGATTGGATTACTAATAAAATACTCATTGGCCAATCTGCTGCTGCTTACTTCAAAATTCTGCTTTATGAATCTCCTTATTCCTGCAAGGAGGAAGAAGAAAATCACCTAAAAACAATATTTTTAATAGCATTCCCAAGATTATTAATGATACTGAAATGATAGCTTATTGTCTACTCCTAGTGAGAATGAAATCTATGAAATTATAACTAACCGTAAGCCTTGTAGTGTTGCAGGTATGGATGGCTTTAATGGTTATTTTTACAAAACATGTTGGAATGTAATAAAAAATGACCTTTGTTTGGCCTTCGCTGACTTCATTAAAGGCAGAAAATTCCTAAAGGTATTTTTGCTACAGGTATCAGCTTAATACTTAAATCTTCTAACCCTACTAATTGGAAGGAATTTATGCCAATAAGCCTTTGTAGTATTCTCAACAAAATCATGTAGGAGATTGTAAATAGTAGTTTGATTATGATTATTCTTAAAGTTATCTCTAGAGCCCAGGGGGATTATGTTCCTAACACAACTATACAAGACCATATCTTGATTGCTAAAGAATTAATCTTTAATCTTGACAAGAATAAGAAAGCTGATAACATATTGATTCAGGTTGATATGTCGAAGAATTTTGATAAGATTTCCCACATATTCATCCTCAAAGTCCTTGATTGTTTTGGTTTCTCTGTTAAGTTTGTAAAACTAATTAACAGCTCGATTAGTTATGTCTATGTATCTATGCTTATTAATGGAAATGTATTTGATTTCTTCAAAATCAAAAGAGGTCTGAGACAAAGGGATCCCCTCTCCATCAGTCTTTTATTCTCGCACAAGAAGTGCTTATACGAGGATTATATAAAATATTCTATGGAAACAAAGCTATGCAATTCTATTCTAGAAGCACCTTGTTGATTCCTAATCTTGTGTTTGCTGACGACATCTTGATTTTTACTAACAGTATGGTTAATTCTATTTAAAACCTTGGGAAGTTTGTACAGCTTTATCAGAATGTCTCTGAGGAAACGATTAGTAATGATAAGGCCAAGATTATTTTACCTTATAGAATCAATAATGTTAGACTTGCTGTTGTTACTAATCTTTTTAGTTTCAATTCTAGTTTGCTACCCACTGGGATCACGTTAAACAATAACAACAACCTAGAAATTTCATCAACTTGATTAACAAAATCAATACAAGAATCAAAGATTGGGAAGATAATAAGCTTTCGTTTGCTGGAGACTAACACTGATTAGCTCTATTCTGATTTCTATTCCTACCTTTTGGATTCAGAGTTTTTTATTCCTAAGTCTATTGTTAACAAAATTGATAAGATTTTCAACAAGTTCTTTAGGGGATCTTCTTCTACTAAGAAAGAATGCACTGGTCATCTTGGAGTTCTCTTTGTAAGCCATTTAAAGAAAGAAGCTTAAACATTCATAGCATTAATGACTTACAAGATTCATATTCTTGTAAATTGTGGTTGAACTTCAGAAAAAACAAGAGTTTATGGGCTAATTTGATGCAGAATATCTACTGAAAAAGTTACACCAATTGCAGACCTCTTATACTAGATCAGGTTCAAGCATGAGGAAAATGATTTATAAAATTAAACACATAACTGAGCCTAACATTTGCTGGATTTTGGGAAATAAGGAAATCGAATTATGGCTCGAGAACTGGTATGACCATCCTGCTTTAATTTCTCTTAATGATAATTGTGATAATACATGTTATAGACATGAAATGATCAAGGATTACTGGAAATACAATGAATGTGATTACAACAAGTTAAGAATCTGTATTAACCAAGAAACCATTGAGAAGATTAAAAATATTTCTCTTAATATTAATCAAGAAGACTCTATCTCGTGGAAGCTGTCTAAGGACACTAAATTCAGTATTAAACATACCTGGAATCACCTGAGAACTAAACACAACAAATCCAATATGTTTGGTAAACTGTGGAACTTGGTAATCCCTAAAAATAATAATTTCCTTGCCTGTAAACTCTTAGATAATTACATTCTTGTGGACACAATCCTGTAAAAAAACATTTTGTTATTGCATCCAAATGCCAATTTTGCTGTAATATTGAATGACCTAAACATCTGTTCATTGAGTGTGATTTTGTTTGGAGCTTATGTGTCACTACGTTGGAACTTTTAAAATCAAAATTCAAAAGTTTATGACTATAGCTCATATGTTAAACGCTTGGTTCTGGTCTACCACAACTATGGTTCATGTTAGAACTATTTATCCTATTGTTATTCTTTGGACTATATGAAAATCCAGGAACAACTCAAAAATCAACAACAAGGTTCAAAATACAGAAACTGCAATCAGGTGCATAAACAACATTATATTTAGTCTGGATTACTCAAATTGTATTAGATCCAAACACTGTAAAAAGGATTACAATGTTGCTAAAGATCTCGGGTGTATAAGCTACATTCCAGAGAATCAGATCATTACTTACTATAAATGGCGTCTCCCTAAGCCGTATTACCTGAAGCTTAACACTGATGCTTCGCATCATCGGAATGGAGAATCGGGGGAGGTATTATCATCAGGTACCACACTATAGACATTATCAAAGGAGATATTAATCTCTACGACAAGCTTACACCACTTATGGCAGAATCTCATGCCTTACTAGATGGCTTACTGATCTGCAAAAAGAAGAATTGGAATAAGGTCGAAATCGAAACCGATTCTCTGCTATTAGTTAACATGATTTCATGTGGTAAATATCCATGGCATCTAAACCGAATTCTCCACTGTTGCTGAAGATTAATATCTTCAACTATGACTATTTTTTACATTTCAAGTGTCCAAAACAAGGCAACAAATTGACTTGCCAAATGGATTTTGGAATGTAAAATAAAAACTAATGTTTCTAACCTTCAAGCACCTAATTCTCTAAAAGCAATCACTCTGTTAGAAAATTTAAGCCTAGGTTATTTAATTTTGAAGATTAATCGATTAGCTATGCTTGACAGACGCTTTTTTTCTTCTTCATACTTTTGCAGGTTTTGTTGAAGCCGATAGGACTAAATATTGAGAGCTCTCTTTCGGAAATTGACAAAGATTCAGATTTCAAATTCATGAAAGGTTCCAGAATAAAGAAGTTGAGGATAAAAAGAGAAGATGAAGATTTCTTTTACTGCTAAGACGAAGAGAAGATGAAGTTGCAGAAGCTGAAAATTTTGAATTCTTAAAAGCTCTAATTGTTTTTCTTTCTCTTTCTGCTCTGGGGGGAGAAATTTTATTTCATTTTGCCGCCTTAATTTTGAGGTTTAGATTTAGTGCTCTTAGGCTATATTTGGACATGTTGGATCTTTGTGCTAACCTATTTGGTGGACATCAACGACTTACTTTATAAAACAAAAAAAGCTTATATACAAATTAGTTATCATCTAACAAATTCTTGAGTGATAAAAATCAATATTCTCAAGTCAACCATTTAGTATCAAAATACATCAAATATGCTTACAACATATACAAGATTACACGAGCTCGATTATATAACAATCAACAACATTAAAAAAATTAAATACTAACAAGATACTGGTTGAGATAAAAAAAAAATGAAAAGAAAAATTGATTTTTTTTTATAAATATTATTGATGTCTTCGTTAGGCTGTTTAGGATTGGGTAGGCATTCCAAAAACTACTTATCCAAACTTAAAGGACAGAAAATTCGTCATTGTTGACTATGAATGAATTCCTAACTAAGCGCTACTAGCAAATCACAACTGAGAGGAATTTAGATGTTAATCATTATCTACAGAAATCTTTCTCTCAGTCACAGTAGTTGTTGCACTACTAATTTTATAGAAAAATGTTAGAGAATATTCTCAAAGTTAGTCATATATAGGTAGTGTAAATCTTAGCTGTAATTCGTACACTGTTCTTATCCTCATATATAATACTCCTTATAAGTGTTCTGATGTAAGAATGTTTGGTTTGGTACTAAGAAAACCTAGCCACTAAATTCCGCTTCCTTCGCCACTAACATTCGTATTTTTTCTCTCTTTTTTCTGGTAGATTTTATTTTAAAAAATATTGTTGCTTTTATTTACTATTTTTATTAAAGAGTACCATATTCTATCGAAATGAAAGTAAAACTCATTTATCACTTACATTTTCCAAACTGTATATCCATACTGGGGTCTCTCCTTTTCATTTTAAAAATGTACAATTCATAGTGGGCTTTGTTTTTCTCGATGATGTAATAATGCACAACTGGTGTACTTTTGATTTTCAAATGGATTATCAGACGATCCCTTTTTAGTAAGACTATTATTTATTTTTGGAAGATTCTACAAAAAGAAAAAATATGTTAACAATGCTGCAATTTAAAATACATGACAATCTGAATACCCTCGCCGCTCATTCATCTCTTAATAAAAGATTTCGCTCTACCTACTTAAACATGAGACTTGATCCGGAGTATCTTCCAAATTTTTGAAATGTTAGTTTTATTTTAGTTAGAATAACCAAGGAAATAATATAAATATTATAATTTCGGATATTGTATCCAAATAAATATCAAAATTTCTAAGCAGATCGAATAAAAGATTTTCCTATTTTATATTTAATTAAGAGAGCTATTTTTGGTATTGAAATAAAATTGGGTTGCAAAAGTTACACTAATGGCCAAATAATATTTTCTACCACCTAATATGAAATACTATAAAATTTTAGAATATTTATACGCTAATTTTAGGTATTTTTCGTTTTTTTATCTTTCGATTCACAATGCTTTTAATGGACATAGCTTTTGAATCTATGAAGATTGTGATTTTTTTTATAACCTCCATTTTTCTTGTGAAGTTTTAACTAGGAGACTATGAAGATCTTCGAGACGAGCTATAGAGAAGCTGGTTATGTTTTAAAAAAATGAGCTGAATGAGATATGCGAGATTTGTCTTTGACGAGGATTCTCTTGAAGTAGTTTTCAAGAAAATCTGAATTTTAGCTTTGTTTTAAAAACTCTTAAATCTCCAAACTTTTCAGGTCCAATTGGTTCTTTTTTTGTGTTACGAAAGATGACTCTTTCTAGGACCAGGTTCTCATTTCTCCTTTGATTTGAAATCCAAAAGCAAATAAAAGGCTTCTAATGCTGAAGAGAGGCTTGAATCTTTATGAGAAACATCGAGGACTTTAGGTAATTCTTGATCATTTTCTCCTGTTGATATATATATCTTTTGGTTTGATCTTTCATACTTTAGATTGCATCTTTTCCATTTTGAAACACATTGAATTCTCTGAACAATAAGTAAATAAAGTCTATAGGTATATAAATCAGGAAGTACTTGCTTAGAATTGTTATTGAACTGTAAACTAGGTGGTTAAGTATTAGATTATCAACTATTCTAAATCCTCTATTCTAAGATAACCTCTTCTTAAACTTTCAAGGAAATAATAACATTTAGCTGATCGGGGATCTGACTTTGGTTGTAATCAAAGTTGCCTTTTGATTTTAAGATCCATTTGGCTAACCAATCAGTTGTCTGGTTTTGCTCCCTGAAAATATGCTTAATAGACATATTAGGAAATATAAGACCTATACAATAATTGAATGTCTTTATTTTCAACTCATTACAAAGGATTAAGCCATCGAGTAATGTACGACTTTCCGTTATAGGAGAGGAATGTTTCCCGTAAGTTATGCCAAAAGCAACAATTAGATCACCTTAAGCATTTTTCATTAATCTCTCATCACTGGATTCTCCTGATAGAGTACTAGATTCATCAGTATTTAAATTCATTATGTTTGCTTTAGGAGTAATCCACTTGATAACCAATAAATTTCTAGGATTATTAAGATGATGAAACCAACATAATTCTACGGCAGCTTTAGTGATGTTGCTCTAGTGAGATCTCTTTGGAAGCCTTGACATATCTAAGTTAAGAAAAATAAATTTAACCTGCTCGATCATAGTGTTAGCATTGCATTGGATGTTTTTGTGTTTATTTTTGTCTCATATGTTCCAAATTACCCAACATATTATTGGAGGCGTGATAGTTTTCAAGTGGGCTTTTTTGTTGCTTGCCCAGAACCAGGTTCCGATCAAGTGATGTAGTGTCATGTTTTTGGTTAATTTCCAAATAGATATGTAAAACGTCGCACTTCCCACACAATGTTATAATTAACAAAAAATGATGGATTGATCCTCAACTTTACAAAATTGGCACTTATATGCCTGATTAAAGATTACTTTATAGAGAATAGAGTTAATTGTAATCCAGTTGTTCATAATTCTATAGAGAAGAAAGAAAAAATCCTTAGGAGTAACAGAGTTCCAGATCCTACCAGAAAGAATGGATGTATTTCCTTTTGATCTAAAACAATTACACGACTCTTTGGTATTAAAGTTACCATCGGAGGATAAAGACCGAATGATAGGGTCTTTGATGTCAGTCTTAATTCTTATTTTTATTATTTTAGCAATGACAGAATAAGTAACTTGATCTTTTAGAAGGTCAAGATTTGAGTGATCCTCTTATCATTAGTTTCTTATTTTTATCCATTTTGTACTAAGACTTGTCTTCATTGTTGGAGAAGGTGATGAAGGGAAGATTAAAGCACTATTTTTCTAACACAAAATCTCATTCCATTCCCCAACGTTCCAATAAATATACGATTCAACTAGATTTCTTATACTTAGAAGCCTTCTCCATGTTTTTGAACATTTGTTGGAAGGTTGAAAAATTGAGAGCAGGGTTGAGTGAGAATAGATAGACCTCATGAACTTTGCTCAAAGAGTATTATAAGCCCTAGACCTAAACCATAATATACATGAGTAGAGAGTATGAAGATCCTTGAATATCATGATATTCAAGCCACCCTCCTCATATGGCTTACAAAGATTAGGCCACATAGTCCAATTAATAGCTTCTTTAGATTCTGTTGACCCCCAAATGAATCTATTACACAAGAATTTAGGAATACTATAACTTTGAATATGGTAATTAGAAAATATGGTTTAAACAATTTGGATAAGGATTAACCTTTCAAAAAAGAGATGAAATCTTAGAGTCTTATTATATAATTTTGTCTCTTATATTTGTGATGAGATCGTAGTAGTTATATAATCTATTGTTTGAAATAACAGAGATACCCAAATATTTAAGAGGAGGCAAGTTGTGCTTAAAGCCAGTTAATTTCTCAAGAATCTTGACATTTTATTGAGAGATTCCATAACCAGTGTATAGTTTAGTTTTTTCCTTATTGATGATTTCCCGTGATACAATTTGATAATATTGCAGGAAATTTGAGAGAGCCTTGATTTCCAGACTGTTCCATTTGAGAAGCTCAGGAAGTCATCAGCAAATTCCAAGAAGAGGATGTTCACGTAACTCCTCGTTTTGTACCTCATTTATAGCTTGGATCATATAGCTTCCTTCAACCTCTTATCAAGTATTCTTTAGTTACGATAAAAAAATAGGAGATAAAAAATCTTCGTGCCTAACCCTATTAATTGACTAAAAGAAACCAAATGGTTCACGATTTATCAAGATAGAAAACTAAGATATTTTTATACTCTTTATGATTAGGTTCAGAACAGTCTTGCTAAAGCCAAAGGTTTCCACCCTTTAATTTCTTGTTAAGTTCAAATTCTAGCTCTTGAGCAAAGAGGATGTTTTCATGGATATTTAGGGTTTTCTAATTTAGGTATTAGGCATATGGTAGTTGCTTGAATACCAAGAGAAATAATATGATTTTTTAAGAACCCATAAATATCTTCACATGGGTCTTTTTGAATTATAGACCAACATGATTTGAAAAATTTAAAAGTGAATCCACCAACCTCTGAAGCACTATTTGGACATAGATTCATGGTTAGCTCTTGAATCTCATTCTCATTAGGTAATTTCATTACCTTGTTATTATCTTCTTCTTTGATTTATTTAGAAATGATGTTAAATTTCTCCTCAGTTTAATCTTGGAAGTTAGATAAGATAGATTTATAATATTCTGCTGCAGATTCACCAAATTCCTTTAAATATGTTGTCTAGCTGCCTTCAACCCAAAGACCTTATATTTTGTTTCTCTTTATTATTTTTTCGACATAACTATGAAATATTGAGGTATTCCTCTCTCAGTTTTTCATCCAAATTATTTGGATTTGTTTGCTCCTAATATTCCTCATCTCTAGCTAATATTTAGAGATGAAGAGCTTGGGCTTTAGAGAGCTTGATATTGTCATATTCACTTTGAGAAACCTCATAGTTAGCCTATCTGAACTTCACTTTTTCTTTCATTTGGGTAATTGCTTCAAAAAAAATCCCAAACTATTTATTATTCCAACTCTTTAGTTTATATTTTAGCATTTTTAACTTGAACCAGAAGATATGCATATGAAGTCCATAAATATCTTCTGACCATATTTCATATACTTTGTTAAGAACATTTGGGTGGAAGACCCAAATATTTTGAAACCTAAATGCGGTTTTGACTTTAATTTTAACCAATGATATATAGATACTTAAGGGAGAATGATTTGACCTAATCCTTGTTAGATGTTTTACGTTTGTAAATGTAAAGTAGTCACCCCATCCAACATTGTATAAAACTCTATCCCGGTGCTTCCATTTTATGTTGTTTGTCCATGTAAAATTAGAAAAAATATAACTTGCATCTTCAATGATACAATCCAACACTGCCTCAGTAAAATCATCCATGCTCCTGAGACATAATGTGGAACAGAAAAGCTGTTCATGGGGCTTTGTAATAATATTCTAGTCATCCATTACAATCCACTTGGTGGATTGGATAAATAAATCCCTTAATATATTCCAGAGCATACACCTTTTTGACCTAACACGTTTACCATAGATTATCAAAACCCATAATTCATTATCCAAATCCTTGTGTTTCACTTTCAAGTGTAATATCTAACCTTGGTTAGAATGCTCCTCAATTTAAACACATCATTCCACAAGATCCAAAACTTATTTCTTATGTTAGTTATACCATGATGATAACCCAATTTCTTTGTTATATTTTCCAAATTATCTACTGAAATCATAGGTTATTGCAGGGCCACGAAGTCAATATTTTCCAGCCTTATTATTTATATTAACCTCATGATAGTAGCCTTGTTTCCTAACCCCTTAACATTGTAGCTTAGAATGTTTGTTGTCATTTGGGATGATTTGATAAAAGTCTGTCAGACCTTTTAGACATAGAAGCTTGGATTGGGGTAAGATCATTCAAGTTCTTATTTCTTGATATTTTCAATTTCTTATTTGAAACTTTTTTTAAATCCTTTCAAGATTTTAACTTGTTGAATTAAGGTGAAGAAGGAAAACTTCCAATGTTAGATTTTGAAGGGGACTTTGACTTTATTGATGAATGATCTGTATCTTTAGTATCAATAAAAGGGTTAAGAAGCTCAATATCGTGTATGGCTTCAATGATGTCATCCTTCATTATCTTTGTTTTTGATTTTTCTCTATCTTCTTTGATTTGTTGTATCTTATCAGTGACATTCTCTCCTATATAATCGTGGTAACCATTTCATTGACACAAATCACTTAAAGGTTAGAACTCTGAATTAATTTATTTTAATCTTATTGTTGCTGAGTTAATTTCATTGACTAAAAATATTAGTTTTCTAAATTACCTTCATTGACAATAATCAATTTTACCTAAAGAATCCAAACAGGTTGATCGTTTGTCAAATATGGTTTGAATTTGAGGTTTGTTCTATCTTAAAAATCTTTTTTCGGCAAGAGTTTCATGCAATTTGCTTGCTGACGGCCCACGTGATTACAATGGTTAAAATAATGAGGCATTTCACCTTAAAATACCTTTTTCAATATCTATCATATTCACCAAACGAGATCTATACTTTATGGATTGGTTCTTTAGAGGCATAGAGTTCTAACCATAATTTGCAACAATATATATACTCTGTTTTTTTCATGGGAACCTAAAATCTCTGGGGTTCCAATGTCTTTTGCCATACACTCAATTGTATCTTGGTTAAACATGAATTCCGGGAAGTTTGGAAATAAAATCTAAACTGGATTAATAGTCGATTCTCTATTAGAATTAAGGTAATGTTCCTATTTTAAAAGCCTCATGATTTTGTCTCCAACGGTCTATACATTGCGCCACTATAGTTTTTTGAGATCTTATTTCAGGTCTATTCTATGAAAATAAGTCTTGGATCCCAATGATAAATTGATACTTCTCTCGAGAATTTGAATCTATCAACGAATTTATAGAAGATCTCAAGTTTTGGTTTTTCCTGACGAAACTTTCCCGACTAAGGTATATTTTGAAAATTCTTTTAATATTTCTTTGTCTATTTCTGGAAATTAAATGTAAGGCATGTTATGTTTGCAAGATATGTTGAAATTTCCATTTTTGTGTTTCTCTATTTTTGCTCTAATACAATGAACATGATTTTAGTAATTTTCCTTGATTAAAATCAATTTTTTGAGATCGGTTAACATCTTCATTTAGAGAAAGGATACCATACATTTGATTTGTTTTTTACATTGAATTTCTTATATATATGATATTTTTCTTCTTAGATGGTGTTTTTTGCTTTGGGAAATGTAGAAAATGCATTCTCCATTTTCAGCTCAGCCTGCATTTTCCTTTTTGGAAATAGTCTCTTTTTGGATATTTGAGAAACAACCTTTGAAGGAGAAATTATTCTTGAACGTGTGCCATGAGAATGATCTGTAATTAGTATTTATTCACTATTAATGAAGTTTTGTAATATTTTCCCCTTATCTTCACTACTCAACTTTCATTTACAACCGTGAAAACTTTTGGTCAACTAATTGCGAGACTTTCCTCAAACCTACCAATGTCCCAAAAACATATTTCTTTGATTTCTCCAGCGGACTAGTCGAGTTTTTATTGTGCAGGTCCAACATCATTTTCATTCTCCTAAGGTTACCAACCAGTGAGCAAAAAACACTACACTTACATATCTTCGGTTGTGGAGTGTCCTAGTCAGCAGCAATAATCGATATACCATTTCTTTGGTAAAAGAAACCATGTTCATTTTGTCTTATATACTATAGATCATGGTATTGGATTCTTTAAATCCCTATTTGTAGGAGAGATATTGTATAAAACTTACCACTAAAGTTTAGCCACTAAAATGAACAAGTATAAAGGTGTATGAGATCCAAGAAATCATATAAAGCAGTTAAAAATGAGATGCTTTGTTTTATATAAGAGACAAACTTATGTGTAAATATTTATACATGAACTTGAGAGGTAGTGATTTAAATTGGTTTAATCAGCTTCCTCTAGGTAGCATTCAAAGCCTTAACATGTCGTAATATATCTTTAAAAACTAGTTTATTGGTTTGAAAATCATCAAGAGAGATGATGATTACATAATCCACTCCAAGTAATGACTGGATGAGAGTATCTGAGACTACAATAATAATTTGATACAAATAAATATTGGACTAGAGGACTGCCATGACTTGATGGTTGTTGCATCCTACATACTAAGAATTATGCCGAGAGTTTTGATAAAAAATATTATTAAGAATAAAACAATAAAATGTTAAGATTTACTAGCTCAGGTGGATGAGAAAATCAAAGTATATGAGATCGTGAAAGAATAGTGGGAGTTCCAAGTGCATACTTCTCCAACCATTATTTGAAAAATACAAATGAACCACTCAGTATGGTGCAAGTTCAAACGACAAAACTTGAGCTTGAAGTTGCAACTTACAAAGAACATACATTTAAAGTCTCGAGAATTCCAAGACATTACAATAATCAAAGGCATGGATTTAGGGGTAAGTTGAGAAGAAAATTTTGAAAACAATTACAATACTAGCCGAAAGCGGAACGCTTTACTCGAGGACCCTATATAAAGATTAATGAGAACTATGTGGTTATTTATGAAAGTGCTAATGATATGGTCAATTTTTAGCATCTTAAGAAAATATGGAATTCCAGAGAGATGAGAGAAAAAATATAAGTCTTGAAAGTTCCATAATATGGAAAATTACACTCGAAATTGCCTCACATTGAACAATAATGTTCAAAATTTGATTGATGAGGGAAATTTTCTGGAATTTGTAAGAAAGAAATATAGATACAAGCTTATATATTATATTGATACAGGTTTTGGATTATATTGATAACATGAATCTAGTTAGAGAAGAATTAGATAAATCTAAGGAAATAAATCTAAGGACATATATTATGTTCATAAGTCCATATTACACGTCGAGATTCATTACATATGGTGATAAAAAACTCGTCTTAACATTTGTAGTCGAGTCTAAGAAGATAAAGCCCTGCTTTTAAGCTCATACTATCATTAGTTAGAATATATTTCACCATAAGGAATATATTGCAGAAGCTTGATATATCTAGAAGACTGACGAGATGGTCAGTAGAGTTAAGGGACTACGAAATCAGATTAAGTTAAGAACAATAATAAATTTTCATACTTTAGCATATTTTCTAACTAAGATCCATTCAGAAAGACATATACCTTTACAGTTGCAACCAAAATAAACTTGGCAAGTTTAACAGATAAAGAAAGCAACAACATACTTTATGGAGTAAGAATTTAATTAAATTCTTCTTCAGGAGAGACCATGGCTCAAACCATTAAATTTAGTTTTTATAGTTATAACAATAAGGCATAGTATGAAGTTGCAATAGCTGGGCTTAGGTTAGCTAAATTTTGTAGAGCCATAAGTGTAAAACGCATCAGATACTCTCAACTAGTAGTCAACCAAGCCTTGAGCCAAACAGAATCTAAAAATATAATTTGATCTAATACTTAAAAGAGCTTCACCGCAGGAAACTTTGTTCGACCAAGATGTTTTTGAGAAATTATCAAGGACATAGAATGCAGGAGTCGATGCTCTTGCATATTCGGCCTATGTAGATCCAACACCAAGAATAATTCTCCAAGAGAAATCATCAAGTATCTTGCTAGATGATTTTTTATTAACTGTTTTAGCATCAGAGGTTATGCTTATTGAAGGAAGAGAAGAATTTTTTTTTAAGAATCCTCATAAAGTTATACCTTGTAGGAGGAAAACTTCCAAAACATAAGGCCGAAGCTGAGCGCATAGAGATGAGATTAACAATATTTATATGGGTTATGAAAATTTATATAGGAGGGAGTCACTACACATTTACTTCAATGTTTTGAAACTGAAGAGACAACTTTTGTTGTGGAAGACCTCCATGATGGGGAAGGAATTGGCCACTATGAATGTAAGGCATTGCAAAGAAGAATCATATTGTCATATATTATTGGTCTAAAATCATGGAAGATGCAAAAAAATTGTTAACATTTCTAACACCTGTCAACGTTTTGCTAATTTTAATGCAAGTCATAACTGCCCTCTTGGAAAATATATCAGAGAATATATTTCAACATATATGGCCTTAAAATTGCAAGGACCTTTCTACATGCTTTAATATGACAAAGATTATTGTTGGTTGTAGTAGATTATTTTTCAAAATGATTGGAAGCACAACCTTTAATAAAGTATCACAACCAACTCTATTTCAAAAGAAATTATTTAAATTTTTTATTTTTGGATACACTCTTTTTTTCCAAGTGCCACAAAGTTTTAATGAGGTATCCGTTATTAATAAAACAATTTACCATATTTATTCTAAGTCTCTGATAATTCACTGTGCTAAGCACTGAGAGAGTTATTATACCCCTCAAACAAACAAAATTCGAAGTGTATGATGATTCTAAATGTATTCCGAAACACTTAAGAGAGTCTTGTATCCCTCAAATAAACAAAATGCTCAATGCAGGATGATTCCAAATGCAGTCCTTAACACTTTAATAAGCCTTTATACCCCTCAATAAAACAAAAAGAAAAAGTATGGTATGATTTCAAATGTTATCCTAAAACTTTTATGTAGTCATTAACCCTTCAAGAAATCAGAAAAATATATATTTGGATGATTTTTAATAAAATCCTAACCATAAATGAGCCCACATATTCCTTTAGAAGTTTATGTCTTTGGAATTGATCACTCCTCTTGAGATAACAGATCCTCGACAACACACTTCATTCTTCTAATGTCAAGAAACATGCTAAAAACTTCCAAGATTTAAACAAATATGTACCTATACTCTAAGACTATTCTTAGATATAGAAATTAAATATATATAGTATGAATATTCATGAGAGAAACATAACCTACGAAAAAAAATATTTTATCCAAAATACCCCAACCATCTCGGGACTTTGGTTCAAATAAATTGCCTCATGGAATGACAAGTACAATCACGCACAAAATCAAATAAATTAATATTTATATGGAGGATAATTTTGTCCATCAAAACAATCAGAGCAATAATGATCAACAACAACAGCAGAATATATTATAACAGTTCATTGGCTTCATTGCTAGAAGAAAAACTATCTTTATTTCAAGCACAAAAAGAAAGTTCGAAAATATTAACAATAGCTGAAGAATAATGATTAAAATATTTTGAGTCACATTTACAAGATCGTTAATAAATATTTGGAAATTTTATAGATGTTTGCCAATGTTATTATAAATCCTTTACAAATACAATATGAAGAAAGGCTCAAGATTCAATGCCTCCATCAAATCTTGTCTTTGTTTGCGTGAATCCTTTATACTCTTCTGCAACTTTCTTATTTTTTTACGCTTATCAACTACATCTTTTTTGTTATTGTTCTCTATTTCCACAATCTTAAACAATAACTCGTATTTCTTAGGCTTATCTTCGAGTACTTCTTTATATTTCTTCGGATCAACAATAGTTTTTACTAACTCATCCCAAGTTACAACAAGTTTTTCTTTCACATAATCCAACTCAGTTTTAAAATGTACTTTGGTTTCAGTTTAGCATGGATATCAACCTGCAAACATCTTTCATTTAAAAAAAACTTTCAGCTTTCGTGTGTTCTCAAACGGTTCAAATACAAATTCAAGTAGAGGACGAAGGTCAAGAATGACTAGAATAAGACTTTCACAAGAACGGCGTAGAAGCACAAAACCACAGAACAAAGATTAAAAAAACCTAGAGTCAATAATGTTTACAAAGGTAAAATTTATAAATAACCTGCTCCGTTTACCTCACGACCAAATTCATGGAGGAAAAGTGAGTTGACAGCACCCTCAAACGCAATGAAATAGAAAATAGGCTAAACCGCTGAATTTTGCTCCAAATGAAAAGTGTTAATTAAAAAGTCAAAAGAATCTTTAGTAAATTTATCATCCATAGTTACATTATCTTTAGTATGGATATCAACCTGCAAACATCTTTCATTTAAAAAAAAAAACTTTCAGCTTTCGTGTGTTCTAAAACGGTTCAAATACAAATTCAAGTAGAGGACGAAGGTCAACAATGACTAGAATAAGACTTTTACAAGAACGGTGTAGAAGCATAAAACCACAGAACAAAGATTAAAAAAACCTAGAGTCAATAATGTTTACAAAGGTAAAATTTATAAATAACCTGCTCTGTTTACCTCACGACGAAATTCATGGAGGAAAAGTAAGTTGACAGCACCCTCAAACACGATAAAATGGAAAATAGGCTAAAACCGCTGAATTTTGCTCCAAATGAAAAGTGTTAATTATAACGTCAAAAGAATCTTTAGTAATGTGATCATGCATAGCCACATTCTCATTGGAGACATCCATAGGAGTTGCTGCATATACAACATCAAGAATGTCCCAAAAAATACTAGTAACATCAACAACATTGGTAACAACAATTAAGGCCAAGGAAATTTCAATACTTACGATGTCAATTGCAGTCTCATACGCTTTCTCCCTACCAAAAGACTTATCACTCCTTACCTTCTTAGTTTTATACCTCTTTGTTGAATCAATGTTTCAGAATTTTAATCTTAATGTTCCCGTGATAGAATATCTTAGCAACTGCAACATAAATTAGCTTGTATAACATGGTAGTAACCATCAATTTACTATGTTTAGATCTATAAGGGGCATGGGAGGTTTCATACAAAAAAAAATTATTTTCTCACCAGGAAAATAACTTTTCTCAACAACTTGAAAAACACGCTCAATAATGGTAACCTCTTTGAGGGTATATGATGGAAGGTGATAAGGAAATGGAACTCTGAGGACTAAAATGTAAAGAATAAAACCTTTTATAACAGATGGTAAGGTTAAAGGAGAAATTTAGGATTATGTATTCAAATCATGGACTAATATGAAATTAGCCCTTTTATATAACCGTTTTCAGTTATGAGCTAAGTCATTGTGCCTCTATATAAAGGCCAAGGCTGATCTAATAAATGGGTTGACCTTTCGAGTTTGATCATTTGTGCAATCGAATTTTCTCCCTTTATAAACTAATTGTCTCTCTACAATGTGACTTCTCTAAATTTACTTAGGCAATCTAAATAATCAAAGTCACCAAACTGGCGACTCCACTAGAGACCGATCAATGATTGGTGCCTACTTTGTTAGTAAAAAAATTTATTGATTTAAAAAAAAAAATCTTAAAGCTTTGCAATGAATCCAGAAAATGACCCGCTGGTTCGATCATCTGTTGAAACGCTAAAAACAGATTTAGAAAGGACAGATGATAGACCATAAGGGCCTATTCTGATTCACCAAACGCAATCCGAGATAGAGCAGTGAATGAATCAACTTATGGAGAAGATACATGCTCTGAACGAGAAATACGATCAGAGAGAGCAGGAGATTCAGTCAGCAAGGCTAAAATCCGAGGTAAGGCAAATGAATGACCAAAATGATGTTGGTGGTCAATTCGATCGATTTTGCACTGATCATCAGAAGTGAATAGAACAAGGCGTGCTTTGAAGCACCAAATGAGCGTCATTCATCTCGAAAAGAAAAGATAGATAAACCATGGTATCTCACATCTAGTGATGAGGAGGTTGAAAGCTTAGGATCAGGTTTTAAAAGATATCGAGGCTCTTCGAAAGAGGAAAATGATCAACCTCGCAAATATAAAAGAAACATAGAACTAGAAGAGATAGTGTACCTTACTGTTTGAGTGAGTCTAACTGGTGTGAAGGAAATAAGTCAAATCAATACAATGGGGATGATCAGAATTTGTATGCGGTAATGGGAACCGAGGATTAGTACGTTCAAGGTGTTGATCGGAGGAATTCTTCGTTGACAAATGAGATTAGATCTATCACACTTCCGAAGCATTTTGAGATTTCAAAAGTTGAAAAGTTCGATGGATGCAAGATCCAGATGATCATATAGAACAATTCAAGAATTATATAATAAATTTGGAGGACGACGATAGGCTAGTATGTCGGGATTTTTCTCGGACTTTTAAAGGAAGAGCTTTGAAATGGTATAACCAAATTCCAAGGGGATCCATTTCAAACTTCAAAGACTTTTATATTGCCTTTCGAAGATAGTTCGTTGGGAGTAAGGAGAAAAGGGCAAATGGGATACAATCATCCAATGCAAGCAAGCAGTTGGAGAAAAATTGAAGGATTATACGAAGCGCTTTGTCTTGACGAAAGCAAGTCTAGATAATTATGAAGAACTCGTGGCGATGGCAACTTTTTGCCAGGGATTACTCCGAGGAAATTTGGCTAATAAAACAACAAAAAGAAGAACTTTAACTTTTGGAGCTTTGATGGCTCAGGTTGAGGACCAAATCAAGCACGTCGGAGGAACAACAACAACCTACCACCTCGAACTGGATGGTATTCAAATAAATCTCCATCATACCAATTCAATAGGATGAGGCCAAATCAATGGATAAGGCCTGAATATTATGCAAACCTGACTGAAAGTGTGGCTCCAATTTTTGATAAAACTAAAGGATATCTAAATTTCAAGAAGCCCGCTCGAAGCAACAGGTCGAGGAAGGAGTGAAACAACAAGTTATATAGGTATCACAACGATATTGGTCATGATACTGCTGATTGAATCGCTTTGAAAAAGGAAGTTCAAACTTTAATTGAAAAATAGGAAGTTATTGACCTATGTGAAAGCATAAAGTAATGCAGAAAAAAATCCCATAGCATCGACTTCACAACCAACCAATCCAAATGCACGTGATAAAAATTTGATGATCTTGGATTTGAAGGTTGATGATTTTGATGCTGCATCGGAATACTTGGATATGGATCCAGGTCGGTTGATTTTGATGGTAGTTGAAGAGCCAGTAAAGAAGGGTCATGTTTGAAGTTTGGGTGAGTATTTTAAAACTTTGGCCATTTTCGGGGGCGATTCTATGGCTGGTAATACTGATAGCTCGAGGAAAAGACATATAGTGAGCTTAGCTACTCATATGGAGGGAAAAATGTCTACTCATTCGTATAGTAAGAGAGACATCCCTTTTATCCTTGTCGATGAAGATGATTTGCGGGGTACTGCAGGGCCACACGAGGATGCAGTGGTTATTGGGGCATAAATTGTTGGCATTAAGATTCGACGCGTGTTGATGGATACTGGGAGTTCAGTGAACATCCTTTTTAAAGCTACTTATGATAGGGTACGTTGTCCTCCTCAGATTTCCCAATCAAAACACATTATCATCAGTTTACTGGAGTAACTGCACGTGTTATAAGGGAATTCGAGGGAAAGGTAAGTTTGGGAAAAAGACCTTTGAAGAAGAAGGTTTGGGTACTTTTCATGGTGGTGGACTGTCCAACAAGTTATAATTCCATTTTTGGAAGATCTTGGTTGTTAAGGATGTATGACGTTGTGTCAACAGTCCATCAATGTTTCAAGTATGTAGTTGGAGACCGTGTAGGGTCGTCAGGAGCGACTAAAAGGTTGCTAGGAAACGCTATGCCACTGCACTTTGGATTCGAGGATCCAATAGTGGTGATATGATAAATGAATAGCAGTCAGGGGGGTTGACCTCAGATTTTGAAGAAAGGGTTGACGATTCAAAGGAAACCCCTGGGTCATTGACAGTAAGTGAAGAAATTAAAGAATATACCTTTCTTGAGGGAATGGTACTTCAGATAGGAACCTTACTGACCTCATCTATACGTCACCATCTTTTACAATTTTTATCCTATAATCTAGATGTTTTCCCTCGGAAAAAATAGGACGTGATAGGAGTACCAATTGAAGTAATTTTCCATAGTCTAGCTATAAATCCGATGGTGAAACCTGTTATTCAGAAAAGACGAGTATTTTCAAAAGAAAAGGAAAAAGCTATTGTTTCCAAAGTAGACCGGTTATCCAATGTCGAATATATAAGGGAGTTACAATATCCTTTATGGACGGTGAATCCGGTGGTGGTCAAAAAGAAAAATGACAAGTGGAAAATGTGTGCTGATTTTACAGACTTAAATCGAGCATGTCCTAAATACCCATTTAATGTTCCTCGGATAGACCAGTTGATTTACTCTACTTTGGGAAACAAGATATTGACATTTTTGGATGCTTTTGTAGGATATAATCAGATTCAAATGGATCCAAATGATCAATAATGTACCACCTTCATCACATACAGAGGCTTGCACTGTTATAAAGTTATGCCTTTTGGACTAAAAAATGTTGGGGCCACATACCAGCGATTAATAAACAAGGCATTTTCTACTCAGATAAAAAAACATGGAGGTATATATCGACGATATGGTGGTAAAAAGCTTAGTAGACGACACACACTTGGAGGATTTAAAGGAGACATTTTTGAATCTAAGGGCAATAAGGCTGAAGTTGAATCCAAACAAATGCACTTTTGAAGTTCAATCAGGAAAATTTCTTGGTTATGTTATCAGTGAAAAAGGGATTTAAGCTGACCTAGAGCAGTTAAAAGCTGTAATGTCTATGAAATTGCCTCGAAGTATCAAAGAAGTGTAAATTATGACAGGGAGGTTAACAACACTTAACAGATTTATTTCTAGATTTTTTGACAAATGTTTCCGTTTCTTTCAAGTCTTACGAAAACCAAACAAAATTTGAGTGGACCTCGGATTGTGAAGCAGCTTTTACAAGCATCAAGGGTTTATTATCATCACCATAAATATTATCTAAGCCTCGAAGTTAAGAACATCTCTTTTTATACATCGCGATATCGGATTTCGCAGTAAGTGCAACATTGATAAGTGAAGATTCAGAAATTCTAAAGCCAGTGTACTTCGTCAGCATAAAATAGGTATTTGAAGCTCAAAAAAATTTCATTGGCATTCGTGGTGGCTGCTAGAAAAATGCATCTTTATTTTCAAGCTCATACCATCAAAGTTTGAACGTCATTTCCATTGAAGAATGTTTTGCAACGTCCTGATATTTCAGGGAGAACAACTAAGCGGTCAGTAGCATTGGGGGATTTTGATATTACCTTTTCTCCTCGAACGACAATTAAAGAACAGGCTTTAGCAGATTTTATTGTTGAATTTCATTCAAGCAGATCGAATGAAGAAGTTAGAAAAGATATATTGCGAGTTAATTCGATGTGGATTGTTCAAACTGATGGAGATTCTAGTATTTTGGGATGTAGCGCTGGAGTTCAATTGATTGCTCCATCTAGAGAAACAATGCTTCAATCTATTAAATTTGGTTTCCACGCGTCGAACAATGAAGCTGAATGCGAATTTTATATCTTCGAGAGCTTCAAAACCTGATGCTTTTATTTGATCATGTTGTTGTAGATTATATCAATCGAGGAAGTAACATGGTTGATGATTCCTTACCAACTGTTGCATATAAGGAAGAGTATCCTTGGATTTTATTACAAGAAAATCCATCGATTTTAACCAATTCAAACCAGTATGAACATATTGAGGAATCATTTGTTACCCCAGATACAGTTCGAGGCGACTAGAGAACTGATATTGTGAATTTTTTGAATAAAGAAGAGCTGTCTGAAGATACGAAATTGGCCAAAACATTGTAAGGCAAAGCTTTTGGCTACATAGTATTAGATGAATATTATATAAGAAAGCATTGAATAGGCCATTACTACGATGTTTGAACAGTCAAAAATCACATGAGGTTTTATCCGATGACATGATAGAGCCAGGTAAGCGCATTATGGGTTCGAGGTATTGACTCGTCGAGTTTTGCTTGCAGGGTTTTATTGGCCTTCGATTATGAGTGATGCCAAGAATTTGGTTCAAAGCTATGATACTTGTCAAAGGTTTTCTAACTCTATTCATAAACCACCAATTCCACTTATGTCCATTACCGAAGCCATTCCATTTGATAGATAAGGAATAGATTTATTGGGACCTTTGTCGATGGCCTCTAGATGACGAGAAATAATAATTGTTGCAGTGGATTATTTTACGAAGTGGGCAGAAGCAGAACGACTATATGTGACAAAAGCTAAGGATGTGATTAATTTCATTGTAAACAGTATTTGTTGTCGTTTCGGAGTGCTTCGAAGAATTACTGCAGACAATGGTCCTCAATTTAGTAATAAAGAAATGGCTTCGTTTTGTGCTTCGAAGGGAATCAAGAAATGTTTTTCTACACCTTTTCATCTAAAAAAATTGGACAAGTAGAGGTCACGAACAGATCTATTTTCGAAGGTTTGAATAAAAATTTAACAGAGCAGCAAGAAAATGGCCTAATTATTTGCAATAGGTACTTTGGGCTTATCGAACGACCCCTATGGAGGCTACTAAAGAGACTCATTTTTCTTTGGCATATGGAATGGGTACTGTTAGTCCTGTAGAATCTACCTTGTCATCTTTTAGGATAACTCAATATTATGAAGAATTGAATAAAGAAGCTCATTTGAATATAATTCAAATGAGGAGAAAATAGTTCGAGCTCATTTGAATATAATTCATTATCAAACTCTTATGAGGAATAAATATAATTCGAGGGTGAAAAGAAGGGAGTTCAAGGTAGGTGACAAAGTGTTGATAAAGGTATTCTTACATACCAAGAAAAAGAGCATCGGAAAGATGGCCCCGAATTGGGCATGACCTTTTTATGGGTATTGAAAGGATAAAGCTAAGTTCTTATTGCCTTTGTGATAATCAGGGGAGGATGCTTCAACATCCATAGAATATACAGTGGTGTGGATAATTTATAGTCAGAGGGTATTTTAAGGGATTTTGTAAGTTGAGTATTAATTTATGAGTAGTGAGTAGTAAGAGAATAAAGGTGTCTGGTTGTATTTAATGTTCTTTTTAAAAGTCTACCCTCTTAAATGAAGTAGGTTGGGGTATTTATACTAGTTTTGTGACCCATGGGCTTTCCGGGTCGGACTCTGGATTCAGGTCGATCTTTAAAACCCAAACCCTAGATAGTGTTAGCATACAAGTGAGTCATGATTGACTAGGTCAGACTGTTCTTGATTTGCTTGGTGTAAGATATACCCGAACTGCTCATCCGAATGCAGTAGTGCCCTTCCAAAAATATCTGAACCTATCAGTAGCCTCTTTAGTTCTTTCAAAAATATTTTGGAAGAGCTAACTTATTCATGAAATGATATGGATCTAATCTGAGGTGTCTTTTTTTAAGGATTGGTTATTAGGAAAAAAGGACCACGATCGGATCCGTAGTGGTTCCATTTTCGTAGATGAAAAGCCAATGGCCAGAATTCTAAAATCTGACACGTGTCACACTTTGATTCAACCTCTCAGTCGTTTTTCTTCCATAGGACTTGTAATTATTTTTCAAAAATTAATTGAGTAGACTTAATAACCCCTAATAATTATTTGAACCTCTTCGTCTTCCCCAAAAGAAACACTCAAGTGGATTTATCTCTATGTAAACCTATTTTAGTGTTTGGTTTCCTAAAAAACTAAACTTTTTTATAGAGAGAAAAAGCTTGAGTTTTAAATTTTCCTATATATCTAAGATGTTATATGTTCACAGACATAACAACTTTTATTAAATGGGGTTGGTTAAACCTATCAGACTTAAAAAATGCAAGAAAAGAGGCCAGACATGAGGCAATGATCGCAACCGGACTTCCTCCTTCTTCCGGTGAAGCGGTTAGCCAAACGGTACCATAAAAGGATAAGAATACATCATCATCAAGAACATCGGTAACTCGAAAACCTTCTTTTATCCCAAAATTATCTTTGTTAGAATCAGAACCTTCAATTCTAGTATCTTTAAATCCTTAACCTAAGAAAAAAACAGTATCTAGTAGTAGAAAACCTGCATCGTTCCTAGCCATGGGGTCAGATATTGAAGATGTCACCCCCTGGGGAGTCACTGGACTCTCCAAGTCCAAAGACATCCCTTCTTCTTCCAAGAACGTCAGTTCAGAAGCATTAAACCCTATTGCCCAATCCCCTGCAAACCTGTACACTATGCCCGCTCTAATGAGGCCACCCAAACTAAAAAAGAGGCCATAGGTGCTAAATCGACCGAACAATGGTTGATCATAATGGAAGAAAATATGGAAGATAGTGGGGAGGATACCCTACTGGAGATATCTGAACAGACTAAAAATGTTATACCAGATCAGCCCAAAAGGGAAAAAGTAGGACTACCAAACACCGAATCACTCTCAGAGTGTTTAAAAGGGGAGGTTGGGCCAAATCTATGCAAGGTTAGTGTGAAATATTTGTTGGCCCTTCGCAAAATTGCCTATGTGTATACACACACCGCTGAGTTAGGTGGGATAAGACTAAAGTGGGGCTTCCCATAGTCTATTAAGGTTAGGATCCCAGTTACACCGGAGACTCTTTTGGATTGCAAGGTAAATGAATTGGTAGTATATACCAAAGTGCTAAACTAGGGACTTTGTTTCCCCTTAGACCCAGAAATTGTTCGATACTTTCTCTGATTAAGTTGTGCCCAAGCCAGCTGAGTCTGAACGCCTGGTATACTCTACTTGCTAGCATTATCGCATCCACGTTATCAAAGATCCAATGCCCATAAAGTAATTGGCTGCTATGGCTGACTTATGTAGGAATCATCTGATCCTCTTTTATCACTACAACTTGAGAATGACTAAAACGTAGTGAACGATTTGTTGGAGGCTGAACCTTGGAGGATTCAGTTTTTGTTCATAAGTGGAGCCTGGTAAAATGGTAAAAAGATCAACTATCAAACAAATTCGAGTCAACTGACTAGGTATTGGAGGAGCTCAGGCAATGCTTGCTAAGATCTCCACTTTATATTTAAATTCTAAGTTGTTTAGACAAAATTGATTATTGTGTCTTTCTGTAATACTTTCAAAGATGTTTTTTGGGCATATGGAGGCAGGAAAAGCTACCCTTGCCAAATTAAATCAATGGGTATCAGAGAACTGGAGGCTTGACTTTCTTAACTATTTCACTTCAGGAAACATGTTGAGGGTTTACTTGTTGAACACCACTGGAAGCAGAGACCTCACCTGGGAACAACTGACCACCCCCCCCCCCCCCCCCCCCCACCATCGGATGTCATCCTTAGAAGAACAGAGGCAAAGGATGGCAAGTTGTACTTACCAGCCCGAAGTAAAGCACTTAGTCATCTAGACAAGATGAAGAAGAAGAAGAAGACTGGAACCAATCCATCTCTCCGGAATTCTGAAGTAGCCAGTTCGGAAAATCCTAAAGGGATAAATACTGATTTTTTAGAACAACTGGCTGCAACAGTTGGAGAAACCGGGAAATTGGATCATTCAGATCAGGTTAAGAAGAAAAGTCATTAGAGGCCTAAAGAAAGTGACGGCCGAAAGCCAAAAAGAAGAAAAAGAGTAACCTAGGGACAAAGGTAATTCTCCACCCTTCGGTCAACAGTCCTACTCTCCCAGCTGACGTTCCTCCACAAGTAGAGGTACCAGATGACCCTCCTTCTCCAGTGTTTCCCACAGCTAACCAGCCATCTATTGAAGGAGAGGTCAACCTTGATGAGTTTCGCAATATGTATTTCAGCGATCTGGACAAGGATGACTTTGTTGGATCCTTTCCTCGAACCACTATTGCTAATGCTGTCACTTACAATGGCGAATCCTTCGAGGTATCCAGTGAGCAAAATACCCTAGGCCATGCATTTTTGGGTTTTATTGGTCCAATAGTGGATCTGGAAAGGCAGGTCAAGGAACAGGCTGGGAACATCGACTTTCTTACCATAGAAAATCAAAAATTGAGAGGCTCTCTTTCATCCGACCGATCAAAAGTGGAAGCTTTGAGTAAAGATAAAGAAGAGCTGAAATCTGAGTTATATGAGGCTAAGAGGGCCAAAGAAAAACTTCAAACTAAACTCTTCGAACTAGAAACTACCACTTCTACCAAGATCAAGTGTTTGCAGGAACATCACACCACCAACTCAAACGCCATCAACACTTTATCTGAAGATAAAAAGAATCTAACAACACTCCTTAAAGAGAGGGAAGAAGAAAATACCCTTCTAAAAAAAGAACCAAGCTCAAGAGATAGGAGAAGCGATAAAGAAGTATACTGCTGGTGTTGTGGATTCCTTGGAATAAAGAGACGAGCGAGTTAAGTTGGACATGGTTCTGCTATTCCATGAGGCCTTTCCAAAGAAGACACTCGGAACTTTGTGGAAATATGTACCGTACGAGGATATATCTTTTCACACCATGTCGAATGGTGATAAACATGGTTACTCAAGTGAAGATGACTCTAACGAAGGAACCGGTAAAAGTTCAAGTGCTGATACTAGTAGTCCTAAGGACGATGTAGGTAAAAAAAAAACCGAGGGGACAAAGCCCTAAGGTTATAATGTTTACTTTTATATGGCTCTGTAACATCTCTTAGGTCATCCTCATCAAAGACAATGAAAGGAAATGAAGTTTGGTATAGGTGTTTTGACATCCTCCCATCCAATTGAGTAGTCATAGTGTTGACATGCCTTTTTCTTGAACAACTTGACAGTGCTGTCACAGAATCTCCCCCATATATTGTTAAGGATTCAATATATTTTACCAGATCTGACATAGTAGTAGTTTTCTCCACTATTACTCATACTTGATTCCGATCCGGGTCCGAATCAAGGTAGTCAGAAATCCACATCAAACCTTTCAATAATCACAATGGTATCCTTCTGTCTGGATGTTCCAGGGGCTGCTGAAGGAGTCCCTCGAGGAGCATTGGTGTTGGATTGCATATTATCTGGCCTGCTACCCTCTTGTTTTTTTTAAAAGTACCCAATTTACCCTTTTCAATAAGATTCTGCACCTCTTGTTTCAAGGCTATGCAATCGTGGGTATCATGCCCCACATTGTTATGATATTTGCAGAAACGGGTACTTCGGGTCTCTCTAGGAGACTGTAGTGGGGTTGGCCTTTTAAAATGTACATCATTTTTAGTTTTATCGTATATTGTTGCTACACTTTCCCCCAACTCAACAAACCATTCAGGTTGAACCAAAGTCCCCTTTTACTTCTAACCTACTGGTTTTGGTTGGATTTATTTTGGATAAAAAACACCACTCTCCCCTCACGTTTCCCACTTATAACAAGTTAGTATTTTTAATTTGGGGTTGTAATAAAGTGGTCCTCTGTGTTTCAAAAAGCGGAACAAAAAGCGGGTTCTTTTGGTTTGTTGGGCCAGGTTATGGCTAGAATTAGGGTTAAAAGGGTTCGGTAAAAGTGAAACATGGTTTAATTTTTTTTACAGCTGCCACATGAGCATCCCACATAGATCATTGATGTGACTGGTCAAAAGGTATTAATGGTAGAAAATTTGGGCAGAGGTCAAGAATGACCGTTTTGTTCCACTTTTTAAAACAAAGAGGACCACTTTATTAAAGCCTCAAAGGAAAAGGACTAACTTGTTACAAGTGGGAAACGTGAGGGACAAGTGGTGTAATCTACCCCTTTATTTTTCTTGGGCCGATGTGACCCCTGCCCGGTTTCCTTCGATCTGTAACGGGACTGAGTTGTTGTTTGAGGAGTTGGCACTACGGTAGTGGATCTATTGTGACGAGTCACCCTAGATTTCTTAGTCTCTTTAACATTAATCTGCTTCCCGACTTGATTCAACAATCCCCCAAAAGTCATAGCTTTCTTCTGGGTTACATAATCAGCCAAATTACCCGAACTCAAACCTTGTCTTAGAGAGGCAATTACGACTTGTTCAAAACAGTCAGACAACCCAATCTTCGTATTTAGAAACCTACTGATATATTATTTAAGTGACTCAATAGGTTCTTGGGCACAGTGAATAATTGTGTCACCATTTCCTTTAAGCTCCTTCCTTCCAATAAATTTCCTTCGGAAGGCAACCCAAAATATATTAAGTTCTTTATAGATCATTGAGGAAGACTATTGTACCATTATTCCCTTAAAGGTTTGTGAGAAGACCTTGCATAGTAGCTTGTCATCATCATATAAGTTCATTATGAAATTCTTAAATTGTTCAAGGTGATTGTCCGGATTTTCACTTCCATCATACGTTTCTATCTTAGAACTATCAAACATTTTAGGAACATGCCCGTAGAGTATTGTTTTATGACACAGGCGATTGCCTCCAATTTTGACTGCGACTAAACACGGTAACTTCATTAGGAGTAGCAAAAGTACCTGGTTTGGATTAGAAGGCAAATTGATCGATCAACAAACGATTAATATGCTGATCAGCTGAACCTTTAATTTTTTTCTGATAGTTTTTTAGTCTGCCATGTCTATCCCTTTTTTCTTGAATGCTTCTTGGTTAGTCTTAATTTTTTTTTTCAATCGACCTTCATCATTACTGGACAAGACTGATTCCTCAAGCCTCGAATCGTTAGATGAACTGCTAGAAGACTCCGATGTGGAACTCTTCATTCGTTTGGATCGATGTGTTTTCTTGGAGCTGAGATGAGTCTTTATGAACTTCTTATTCTCACCAGGATTATCAGTAGGGTATGGTGTTTATACACCAGACTTTTTCTTTAATTCCTTTTTCAGTTTGTTTCCAAGCCCTTAAAGCCTCAATTTCATCCCTTATTTGATCACATTCTTCTTGTATGGACTGTTTTTTATTGCCACTGTGATTCATATGAGACACAATAGTGTGCTCATTATTTTCTTTTACCCCTTCCACCTCCAGAGGTGGAGCATTTTGTACATTCGGATCCATCCGAACTGGTTTGTATAATGGTTTTGAATCTGAAATTTAGGCACCGCCCTCTCCTACTATGATCTCTGGGTAGACCACCAATTCATATTTTTTATAATCTAGGGGTGATTCTCTTTTTTGGGGAAGACGAAGCATAATGTTGTCTCTCATTCCCTACTTCTTCTTTAGATCACTTGCTTGGCTCTCTTCGTTGTATGTATATGGAACGTTTTTTAGAGCCACTACATAGTTCGCATCGAGAGATCTCAAATCCCACTTATTGATGCACACTCCTCCCCGGATATTGTGATAAGAGCTTTCTTTTTCCTCGGTTTACGAGTTTTTTCGTGTGCAGTATAATCTGATTCCTTCAAATCTTCTTTTCAATCAGTCTTTTTATTTGACCGAGTAGCTTCAGAATTGAATTCTATTTCAGATGCCTCATCCACCAATCTAGGAGAGTTACTTGAGGGATTTTGTTGAGACGATATCAATGTCTCAACAATCTCCCTCAGGGAAGGAGAAGAGCTTGATGGATTTGAAGCAAGATTAATGTTTGAGGTAACATCAGCCTCATCACCTATTGCTATAAAATTTTCTTTTTTGGAGTTTGAGGAGGGTGAGAGTTTGAAGGTTTAGTTGAAGAAGGAGTCACTTTGGATCTCTTTGGAGAAGGTTTGCTCACTTTACGATTGGTTTGAGATGATGATTTAGTAAGAGAGGGTGTGGTTCGAGTTGCTTTAGGTGGTCGGGTTTTTGAGGATTGGCTTTCTTCTGTAAGAGGAGAAGGTGAAAAACAAGAGTTTTGGAAGGATCAAAGTTACCGTAATATATGGTCTTCGTAGATAGACCAACGGGAGCGTTGCTTATTAATCCAGATGCTCTATATTCTTCTGCTCTTTCATTGATGCAAAAGAAATCATAAGTTTCGAAGATTTTGTTGTCTAACTTTGTGGATTTTGGTTTTTTTGGAATTCTGGGTTTAGATCTCCTATATTTTGGACGCTTTCTCATAAACTGGTTGAAGATTGAACGGAAAAGATGAGTTTTTCAGTGAAAGTAGCCAGTAGATTGAAGAAGCAGGTGAATGTAGCAAAGGAGTTTAGTTTTTTTTACACTTTCTCTCTCAAGGAATTCTGTTTGTGAATCAAATAATGGGTCACAGTGAGATCTATAAGAAGAGAAATGTAGTGTTGAGAAGTGGAAAATATGGATATTGATTGGACAGAAGTTGAAGCGGTTATGTTGATAAGAATTCAACATCTGTCACGCTATGGTCGTAGTGGCAGACCTAGCCCTTAGGGTGTCATTATTTGCTAAGAAATAGACTTGACATCTAGGAGATCAGCTACTGATTCGAATCGTGATGAAATGAGGTGATTTCCTATTGAAATATTTCGATGGACTTGACACAAATAATGGTATAACAGAATAATTAAAGCAGTTTGAATTATAGAAAAGGAGATTATCTTCACTTCTCATTATATTAGAGGCTAGTTAATTCTCATTCATTTACTTACATGATAACTAAGGGGGATACTGATGAGGAAATGAAACTTTGAGGACTAAAATGTAAAGAATAAAACCTTTTATAATAGACGGTAAGGTTAAAGAAGGAATTTAGGATTATGTATTCAAATCAGGGACTAATATGAAATTAGCCCTTTTATGTAACCATTTTGAGTTATGAGCTAAGTCCTTGCGCCTCTTTATAAAGGCCAAGGCTGATCTAATAAAAATATTGGTTTTTTTGAGTTAGATTATTTGTGCAATCTTACTTTATCTCTCTAAAAACTATTTCTCCTTTTACAATCTCACTTCTCTCATTTACTTCAAGAATCTAAATAATCAAACTCTTAATAAATAATCAATTTACTTAGGAAATCTAAATAATCTACATAATAGAATCAAAGATTTTACTAATAACCAATAGCCAAAAATCTTAGAGCACAAGCCTTAGAAGCTCCAACAAAACTCTTCAGAGCATGGGAAGCAACATTTGAGATTTTAATGGATCAATGATCTAAGGATGGTACCTTTGTTGGAAACGTTATTGCTTCAGCCTGAGTATCAGTTTAATGGAACTTCATATCAACAGTTTTGGACCCATCTTTCTTGGTAGAAGGATGATAAAGAAATAACTCAGGCGTTAGGATTTGAAAGTTCTGAAGAAAATACCTTCATAAGAAAACCTTTTATTGTAATTTTAGGATAATTAGGTTTCACCTTCAGATTAACCACTTGGATTTTAGCAGCTTTAATGGGTGGATGGTTGGAAACTTGGACATAATTATGGCTACACATTTTCATTTTTTTTACAATTTAGATTAATATTATGTTGATCAGACAGGTGTAGCTCCAACAACTTTAGTCTTATTTTCCAAAGGTTTTTACCCTAATATTTCTTAAAAGGGAGTGTTGAGTGACAAATTTATTATTTTTAGAATCAACAACCTTAAGCTAAGAAGATATAGTAGGAACATAAATTGCAACAATTGTACCTAGGCTATTATCGCTTCAATGGGTTCCTAAACACTAGTTTTGAATAGTACGCCCAAGACATTAGAAGCAAAATTTATGTTTGGACCAGATTACAACCCACTAGATGTGAGATTATGAGCCTCCAAGACTATGTGATAATTATTTGACCATTTACCTAACAAACTCACCAAGTATAAAATGATTGATTGGCTTGGTGAATGCGCTCACGATATAACTTTAAGTTATGCACAATAAGTTCTTAGAACAACTAAATAAAACATGTAGTAGTACATGCTTCATATTATGCAAGTGAGGGTGACTAACACTAAGAAGTCTTTGATGTTAAAAGACTAAAAAAAGGGAAGATGTGATAATCGAAAACATTAAAGTTTACCATCAATTAGGAATTAGGTATCTAGGAACATGCGAGTAAAATAAAATAAGTGCAACATGTTTTCATGAAGAGGGAAATAACAAATGTTAATACTTCATCAACTCTAGCATGAGCAACAGTTTCTACACGTTTTGAAGTTGAATCTCAATGTCAACAAAGATCAGTCATTCAAACTTCTTCTTATAGACACGTTCTTCATTAATATATATATATATATATTATTTTCAAGCAATCCAGATCCTTATTTAATAAGTGACATTCTTACAAGCTCATACCATATGCTCACAACAATTTAAGCACTTTCAGTCATGACTTTAACCAAAGCTGAAGAACAAACATTTTATGGGTTCAATAGTAAGGGATCCCAATTTATACTTTGGGAATGAATACCAACATAGTTAAATAATGTAAGAATAGAAGTACATGAATTTCCAGAGTATGACGTAGGGAAATACTATATTACATGTAAATTTTTATTCACCATAATAGAAGTGCCAATAATTTCACGTGATTATACAAATCCTTCACTAGAATTATGATTTTTATCAGACTTGGTACATGAAGGATCCCCAAAAATTAGAATCTAACCCATATTCTGAATATAAAAAACTCTATCTGTATCATCATGAATGTGTGTATTTTTTATTCTTGCCATTTTTGGGAGAGAAGAGTTAAAAGCAATAAAACTTATAAACTAGAGAGAAACAGAAATGCCAAAGTGATCAAATTTAAACATAAAATATGAATATGAAAACATGAACAAAAAAGTTTCAAGCAGAAAAAAATAGAGGTAATTTTGAAAAATAATAGAATAAGGAAGAAAAAATGTATTTAAAGAAGAGGTTAGTAAGTCATAACATTTGATTTGTTTTATAGGTTCGAATATTTTGTAGATCAGTGGCTAGGATTCAATGAAATCCAACAATGATAAAAGGAGAACTTTATGAGGCGCAATCACTTGTGACACAATGATGACACTTCTTTATGCATGTCACACGTGTAAGGTGACTTTATAGTTTTCCAGAAACGTGCAGATCACACTCCTATCAATGAGTCAATTCAACAGTTAGTATTTATTTCTTCTTAACATACAAATTTCAGCAAAGCAGGAACATATATAGGGGAAGTCTCAACAAAAATATTTCGTCACCAAATAAAATTTTGGCTACACTAACACATGAAATCTTGGATTACATGTTTAACAATATATATTCTTTGTATATTCTTTCTTCCTGCTTTGAAAGGACTACGAAGGCTACTCTTATACTTACAAAGCCACTTGAAGCTATTTTTGCAAAACATTTCTTCTCAACTTTTAATCAGTTTTAACCTAAGTAACATTTTGTGTTTATGATATAACCAACTACTAGTAAATATAAAATATAAGATCTCATTGGTGAAATCGATATTTTTATCCTTAAGAAAGATTTAAACCGTCAAATAATTTCTAATGAGGCCTTGAACAGTATACCGTCCATGGACTATCACATTTGGCGACAGATAGTCCCTTGACTATCAGCTTTGGATAAAGTTAGTCCACCAGATCTTTTAAATCATGTGAACCTGCCACCTGTCACCATAGTCACAAGAATTTTGTATCACCATTGGTCTTTTAACTTTAGTATCACCATTTAGAAAATGAAGATTCAAGTTCAAAGCATACCAGAAGACAACAAGAAACATGCTGTTATGTAAAACATGCCGGAGAACAAAATAAAAATATAAAAAAAGAACTAAAAAAAGGCTGATAGGGGGTAAGGCTATCGACGGAGAAACAGGCAACAACAAACAAATTGAAACAAACAGTCAAAGTAAACCCAAGGCACTATGCCACCTTAACAATCGTAAACCATGTGAGTAAAAGATTACTTAAAAACACGAACATTGAAATGCTAGGTCTGAAATCAATATTAAAGTGTGATTTTCCATAGTTTTATTTATAGAGTGCATGATTAAAAGAAATCGTGTTGAAAAAAAGATAAAATAACATGTACAACTATAAAAAAAAAAAAAGATAAAATAACATAGGAGAAAAGAAAATTATAAAAGAAATAAGTAAAATTTACTTAAAAATTTTATTGAAAAAAACAAAAACTATTGTTTTACAAAAGACATGGTTGAGCCGAATAAAAAAACTATTAACGGCCGGATAATGTTTTTAAAAAACTGAGAAAAGAAAAGTTTCTTGCTAAAGTCTTGCTTCTATTATCTGAATAATATATTTTTAAAAATATATTATTCAGATAAAAATTCAATTTCTTGGAAAAAAAAAAGAATTTTTAAAAATATATTATTTAGATAAAAATTCAATTTCTTGAGAAAAAAAAAGAATAATATATTTTTATTATATTATTAAAGTCATGACCGCGATCAACTTTTGTGGAGAAAGAAAGAAAACCATATCAAATTTTATTAGTATAAAAGTAGGGTCATCTAAGCCACCCAAACCCTAGTCTACCAACAACACATTTTTGGTGGAAAAATCTACACATGAATCATTTTCCTTTTGATGTTGCGAAAGCAAATAAACCTAGAAGAATGATTTTATCTTATAAATTATTTGTGCGTGCGCTGTCCTGGACAACCATTTTCTATGTTTTATTTCTTTAGTAGGTGTATATAGATATATTATTTAATTCGGTTTGTGAGATTATTATATTAAATAACATTATTGGACAACTATGTAATTTATAAAATTAATAGATTATATAGTTATAATAAACATTCAATTATTTAATTATTAATGAATACACGTTTAATTTATAATTTTTTTTGAATTAAAAAAACTTTTATTAATGGAAAAAAATAAGGTATAGAATAAAAGCTTAGCACACTACAAAGAGAAATCGGACCTCATAATTAACCCATTTTTTAAATATGATACGGATCTAACAAATCCAAACAGTTTTTGGATTCAACATATCCTATCGAATAGTTTCCATCTTTAATTTTCAGACAACTCCTTTTCAGCTTTTGGATTCAACAAATCCTATCGAATAGGCTGGAAACCCAAATTTTCAGACAACTCTCCTCTGAAGACCAGTGCCATCATCTTCTCTCCCTATCCCCTCTAGCCGATAGAAGCAGAGAAATCCATTACTCAAATAGAGCTTAAACCCAAAATCAGATTTCTATATCAAAGAAAACCAAATCTCTCAGTAGAAATCTGATTTCAGCTATCCCAACACCCATAAACCCTCATTCCAGTTTTAGAGCCCAAATTATTCATCAAAGTGAAGAAATCTTCAGATACAACATTCCAATTCCAAATCTACAGTATTCATGCTATTTCTCCATTAAGATTCAAATTAGCAACCCTTCATCTTTCTCAAAGAACCTGCAACTTAAGAGAATGATTGACCATAGGAAAGATGTGCTTGCTGCCTCGTTAGTACTATAAGAGGACGAAAAACAACTCAGTTTCAAACAAAAACCATATAATTAATTCATAATTTAAATACCCCACATTCAAACTTTCCAAGAAGGTTGTAGCCTTCAACTGGTTTGGAGCCTGGTGGTTTAAAAATTACTTTTTCATTTTACATCTTAAAGTCAATTTGGCAAGTCAATTGGCTGCTTGATTTTGGACCCTAGAGATGTGCGAAATAGTTATGGCTCGCTTGATCAACCTTCTACGGAACTGTAACATAACTTTTAGCAAATCATGATAGTTCTCATTTGCTAAAACTTTTACCAGCAAAGGAGAATCTATTTTAATTTTCTAATTTATTCCAACCTTATTATTGTAGAGGAGAAGACCATCCAAAGTGATATGGATTCAGCCATTATAGGACTCAACTTACCATATAGGTTAGTTAAACCTGTAACAATTTCTCCACTTTAATTTCTAACAATAATTCCACCTCTTGAATCTCCATTTATTGGACAAGATGTATCGGTGTTCAATTTGATGAAGTCAATAGCAGGAGTATTCCATCTCATTTTAAATAGGATTTTGAATCTTCTTGACATAAAAAACCCAAATATTTTGCTGCCTTATTGTCTTTCCTCCAATCCTTAGATCTGAAACTATATGTTTGATCAAGGAAGAATATAATATGATTTATATAAAGTATTGTAGATTCTACATTATTCACCCTGTTATTAATTTTAGCACAATTTCTCTCTTTCCAAATAGACCAAAGAATCAAAGATGGGTAATCGGTCTTATATGCACATCATGATCAATAGACCAAAACCAAAATCTGATCATATATGCAATAGTCATGAACTTGTCAATTTTAATTTTAAAAAGATCAGTATAGTAGCACCAAATACCCCAAGCAAAGTCACAATTTATGAATAAATGTTTTGGAGTCTCAATATTACAACAAAATTGACACTTAAACACTAATACTAATTTCCTTTACTGTAAATTTGTATCTATAGGAATATAATTTTTCAACAGCTTCTAAGCAAGTATGCAGCACTTACGAGGAGTGATTATCTTCTATATTTTACCATTAAGATTGAACCTGATATTCTTGATTCTGATAAGGTTCCAGGTATTCTTCATGTTAAAATTAGGATTATTCATCCACAAGATAGTGTCATCCTTAGTACTATTAACATTGATCTTTGGAATCTTATTAATAGTACTATAAGAAAGATATCATTTTAGACAATCATTGTCCCAAAAGTTTTCTTTCCAAAACTCTTTAATTTCTTTGTGTCAAAACCATGAATTATTATTATTATTATTATTATTATTATCATTATTCAAAACTATAGTGGGAGGATTGTCATACTAATTTTCAACCCAACAATCGATCTCACCCTAACCAACTAACCATCTTATGTTAGGCTCATTCTTCTGTTTTATTTTTGCCAACTTTTTCCAAGTATGAGATCCCATCTAAGAATAGGAGACTTGAAGTGGGTGCATTTTCTTGCACTAAATATTATGCATTAGATTATCCCACAAGCTCTTGTTTGACCTGTAAACCAAAGATTACAAGCAAGTAATCTTACGTATGTTAAGACAATCCTCATTAAAATGTTTACACAAGGTAGTCCATGTGGACTAGTGTATTATTCTTTCATTATTAGATGATCCCCACATAAACTTTTCTAATATCTTTTTAATCTTTGTTATGATCCCCATAGGAAGGGAGCAACTTTCGATCTTGTAGGTGGGAATTGACACAAGGACAAAGTTGATAAGCACGAGCCTACCACCAAAAGATAAGTCCCTGCTTTTCGAGTCTTTAATTTTGTTATTTATCTTTGTTATAGGGTTGATGTAATTACTTACTTTATTGATATTGTTTAACGTGGTTCCTGAATACTCCTTAGGAAGATAACTAACACTAAAACTAGATAGATTATAAATAATAATAATCTTTATGTTGCACAGCGTAGTAAACATTATGATTTTGGTCTTGACATTATTTATAACTTGACTTGAGACATTCTGATAATTCTGAAGAAAAAAACCCAAATTGTTAATAGTATTATCCATACTATTAGCAAAAATAAAAATGCCATCCGCAAAAACTAAACACGGAATTAGTATTTTACTTCTAGAAGAGAATTGCATGGTTTTATTGCCATAGAACAACTTATACAGAGCCCGAATCAAGACCTCCTTGACTAGAATGAAGAGACTGGGGGACAGAGGGTCCCCATGTCTCAAACCTCTTTTAGTATTAAAAAAATCATAGACATTTCCATTAACGAGTAAAGAAACATAGACGAAGCTAATTAGATTGTAAATAAATTTGACAAAATCAGAAGAAAAACCAAAAGACTCTGAGACTTTAGTTAGGAAGGAATGAGACAGCTTATCAAAAGCCTTGGTCATATTAACCTGGATCATTAAGTTATGAGTTTTCTTCTTTTTGTTCAAATAATAAATTAGTTCTTTATCTATCAAGATATTATCACGAATATAAGTGTTAGGAACAAAGGATCATTGAACCTTAGAGATTACTTTAGGAAGAATCTTAGTTAATATGCTATTTAACATTATAATGTTATTTTGTTAAGCAAACTACACAAACCAATTGGCCTAAAGTCCTTCCAGTTAGTAGGATTATGAGACTTAAGAATTAGGCATAACCCTGTAGCCATTATACCTTTATGGATTTTCTTACTAAGAATAAAGTCTGATAAAGTTAGGCAAAGATCTTCCTTTATAATACTCCAGCAAGTCTTATAGAAACATACATTAAACCCCATCAATTCCTGCAGCACTCGATGAATTTAGATTAGAGATAATAACATAAATATCTTCTTCCTTAGGATTAGCCATAAGAAAGTTATTATCATCATTAGATATGAGTTGAGGGATATTATAAATTATAGAGTTGTTCATTATAAAATCCTCTTCCTCTTTGTTACTATAAGGCTGATCAATGAGCATGTCTTTGAAGTAGTTATCTGCTGAGTTACCAATCTGATCTTTGTACAAAGATGTTATATAACATTGAAATATCCCATTAAGATTCACTCGTTGTTAGCTATACGAGACAAAATCTCTCTCAAAGAGTTCCATAGATCAAACCTGTTAAACCTTTGACACTTTGCATATATAATAGTTAGCATGAAACTAGTATTATCATTAACCCTACTAACTTTAGTATGCAGTAATTGAGGATGGTTCACTAGCACATTAACCACAAAAGCCTTCTTCCAGAAAATTCACACTTTGTTAGAATTGTTAGAAGTAAAGTTACCCATACCAATTTTTACAGCAATGCTCATTATGTAATCTTCCTTCATTAAAGGTTCTTGGATTGCTACTATATTTGTATGCTAATTTGAAATTATAGACTTAAGTCTTCTTGTAGAAGACATGTTTCTAATCCCCTTAACGTTCCAATTCAGTATCTTTATCATCTTGAATTGGATTATATTTTCATGCTTGTCCATAGAAACATCAGAGATTCAATAGTTAAATTTTTCACTTTTTTGTACCTCTTGCAGTTTTGAGCTTCTTATTCACCAATTTGTGGAAATAAGTATTGGTTTCTTTAATCTTGTTATCTGGAGTTAAAGGTAAGATTCTTGATCATTCTTTGTTTGGAGTGTTCATATCTAAAATCAAGTTTTCATATTCTAAGTTATAGCATTTTTCCAAAGATTGGATTGCGTCAATTAGTTTTTCGTCTTTAGGAGTACTGTCTTCCATGTTTTTTATATACTTATATTCTTCCTTTTTGTTGTTGGTTGGACTAGAATTTGTATCTTGAACCAAATTGTTGTTTTGAGAGTCTTTAGATACTTTATTATGATCATCAATAATCGATTTCAAGATTTTCTTGCCTTCTTTGGTAACCTTCTTGATGTTATTCTCTTGGTTGCCTTTTTCTATTTCCTTGATTGTTGTGAATTCCTCATCATTTTGTTGAACCTTCTCTTTCAACTTTTTACAGTTGTTATCATTATGACAAATATGATAAAAATTAAAACAATACTTTCGTCCTTATAACTTATTTGTATCCAACATCCTTGATTTTCCTCGAAACCGACCCAGACCTTATTCTGAATATTTTGAGTTAAGTCTATCTCAAGACAAGCTAAACATGAATTGTGGAATTGTCTATTATTTTTAGGTATTTTAATTTGCAGAGGAATACCTATGGTTTCGACAATAGAAGAGATGATTTGTTCATCAAACAAGTATTCAGGGATCCTTTTCAACCTAATCTAGACTGGACATATAGGACATTCAATTTTTGTATTGAATTCACGGGTCTATTTGATGAGTCTCATCACAGAAATACCCATGTACAGTACGTTCTTTAATCACAATTTATACAGATCTTCTTTTAATTCAAACTTTAAAAGCAGGTACCTTGAAGCCCATATGGAAATATTACATTCCTTATTAAATTTCAATCTTTGTATAAAGTCATTTAGTATATTCTTTTTCAGTATTCCTTAGTTAAAGTTTCCTATTAGGGTGTATTTTATTTTGTTCTTCAAGAAGTTTTGAACATTTTGATCAAATTGGATAGAGATATGGTTTATTTTGTGTTGTATGAACTCCTCTTTAAACTCAAGTTTTTCCTTATGGTTGTTAACTGTATCAACAAAGGATTTCCCTTTGTTCAGAAAGTTTTGAGAACACTAGATTCCCTTATTTTCACATGTATTGATCTTGGTTTTTGTTGCAGATTGTTGCTAGATGACTAAATAATTTGGAGTTCTTCCAATGCAACGCAACCACCCCAAGAACTAGCGACTCTAATAGAAGCAGCAGATTGAAGAAGGCTAAAAATGATGGAGAAACCTTGTAACTAAACAAGAATTAAGAAAAAGTGCAAAAGATATCTAAAGAAGATTGATTCCCAAGATTCCTTTCTTAGAGAAAATTTCAAAGAAAATTTCTTTGGACAACTAATTAACTTTATGATTCTTAAATTTTATAATATAACATTAAAATAATAGGTTTTATATTTTTAAATTATAAATTTCAAACCTAAATTTTAATTTTAAATTTGAGAGTGTAAATTTTAATTCAAACTCAATTACCACTATGGATACAAACTCCATCAATGTTAAGCTTAAGACGATTTTCTATAGGGGGTGTCATTCAACATAAAGGGTTGTCTTTTTAATAGAATTATGGTTAAACAATTTAAATGAATGTCAATTACGAGATATTTAATCCAAATTCTTTTTTAAGAGATTAGAGTAATCTAATTTAATATCAAATGCATAATATTTTTCTTAATGTCTTGAGATGATATCAAATATTAATTGAATTTTGATTTATTTCTGGCATTCTTGATACTCCAACGGATGATTACAAGATGATTCTTCTAATTTGAGTTTGTTTATTACTTGATAAAAAACAGGTACTTATTAGGTGAATGATTAACATGTGATTTTCAATAAACATACGGAACAAGCTTTAAAATAATTCCATACTTCAAAAGTTGTTTGACAATTTACAAAGAGGTGATAAATTGTTTATGTATTATTACATAATTGACATTTTGAACCAAGTGTAAATTTGTTTAGTTGAATAATAGAGTCAACATATATAAGGCCTCTAAGTATTCTTCAAAGAGTGAAAGAGCACTTCTTTAGAGAAACAAGAATTCCAAATCTTTTTTTGTATTATGGAAGAAGGCTCTTTTGCTCTTAGTTTTTCAAAAGTTTCTTTAAAGTTGAATATACCAGTTTGAGAAACATTCTATTTAACTGTATCTGGTTTATCAACATGTAAGGTGAACTTTTTTATCATGTTAATATTATTTGTAGTAACAATTTCTTTAAATTTATTTAAGTTCCAAGAATTATTTTCCCAAATTTTATTGATCTTAACGTTATAATACCAGAGATGGTCCTCTTTAGGATTTAGAATAATGAGATGAATGATGTGATACCATCTCTTAAGCCAAAAATCAGAGTTACTATTACCAATTTTTTAGAAAATAAAAGGTTCAAAAAATTGTCTAATTGGGATCAGTCTTTTCCATATTTTTGAGTCCTTAGGTTTTTTATTGATTTGTAAAAGATGGTGATTAGAAAAGTATATAGAGTGCACGAGCCTTGACCATAAGGTTTAATGAATTCTTAATGTAAACCATAGCTTACATGAGTAATTGTTGTTTTGAACAACAAATAAGTTTCTGAAGTTTAATCTAGACTCTTCATAAGATTTACAAAGCTTAGATTAGTTGGTCCAAATCATCACATTTTTTATCTTCCTTAGATCCCCAAAGGAATTTCTCTAGGAGTCTATGTATTCTATCAATTATAAATTTAGGGAGGCATTAGGTTTGGATATGATAGGAGGGAATGGTCATTAAAACATATTGTATTAAGGCCATTCTGCCACCAAATGAAAGGTTTTTACAGTCACATTCGAAGATTTGTTTTCATGATTTGAGTGATAATATAATAAAAGTAACAAATTTGTTTGTAGGATGAATTGAGATTCCTAAATATTTGATGGGGAGGTTGGAATGATTAAAACCAGTAATGTTCTTGATATAGTTAAGCTTTATTCTAAGTTCTTAAAAGTTATGAATTTTGATTTGTTTGTACATATATTCTGACCATAAACCTTCTAATAATGGGTTAAAAATTCCTAAACTCTCTTGATTTTGTTTAAATATCCATTCATAAAGATTATCATGTCGTCAATGTAAGCTAAAGATGGAATTGGAATATCGGTTCTTAGGTGATAATACATAGATTGATTTTCCGAGAATAGTTTTATATTCCTCTAATGAAATACTCTGTATAAATGATGAAGAGGTTGGGTGACAGTGTATCACCCTGCCTAACATCATTGGAAGAGCTAAAGAATCCATAAAAAGATCCATTTACAATGACTGAAAATTGAGTATTAATCAGACTTTATTTGATAAGTTCAATGAACTTATTATTAAATTCAAAACTAGCCAAAGTGTTTAATAGGAAATTGGTTGAAAGCATGTCAAAGGCTTTGTCCATGTCAAGTTTAAAAATGAGATTATCACCTCTAGTATTTTTTATAATTCATAGATTAGTTCATGGGCAATTAATATGTTTATTAATGTTCCTATTAGTAACATAACCTCCCTAATCATTAGAGATAATTTTAGGAGAAGAGTGGTCAATCCGCTGTTGATCAGCTTAGAAATGATTATGCTTAAAACATTGCATAGGCTTATTAGCCTAAAACCACTCCAAGTTTTGGGGGATTCTTTTTTGGGGACCAAACAAAGGGCAGTGGCATATACTCCATTTAGAGCGGAGTTGACATTGCAGAAATATATTATATTAAGGTCTTGTTTAGTTATGTACCAGCAAGTTATATATAACTTTATGTTAAAACCATCAATACCAGCCACACTATTGGGGCTGATAGGTTGAATGGTTTTAAGAACTTCATCTTCAGATGGAGAGGATGTTAGAAAAATAATATCTTTATTAGTAATTATGTTTGGAATGATTTTTTGAAATTCAGAAATATTGTTTTTGGTAGTTGAGAGCTTAAAATGTCTTATAAATGATCAACATCAAAATTACTTGAAGAATCTTGGTTATCAATCCATGTATCATTGTGCCAGATACCATGAATCCTATTTTTAATTCTTCTTTTTTTGACAAAGTTTTTAAAACATGAAGTGTTCCTGTCTACATTTTTTGTCCAAGATGTAGAAGCTTTACCATGTATCAGTTTTTAAAACATGAAGTGTTCCCGTGATTCTTAGTTCGCAATTAACCTATGATTCTTGGTTCGTATTTAACTCATGATTCTCAGTTCGTATTTAACACATGATTCTCAGTTTGGACTTAACACTTAATTCTCAGTTTAGATTTAACATATGATTTTCATGTCGTATTTAATCTTTAATTCCCATTTCACATTTAATTTATGGTTTTCAGTTGACAATTAACCATTTTTTTACTCTTAGTTTACTTGAACAAAAAAATACTTGTGATTCGAATTTCTTAGACCAAAATATTCGCAATTGATTTTTTTTGCCTCAATACGAATTGCGAACGATGTTTTTTTCTAAGCGTGAATCACGACCTAGGATAAAAACGATTTGTGAATCACGAATCACATTTAGCACTTTGTGATTCGTGAATTGTTATTACCCTCGATAAGGTGTGAATAATCAAGGAGTAAAAGTAATTATAAAAATGGTCTTTACATAAAACGTAAATACCAAGGGTTGATAGTGCAAATATCCATAATATTTAATTGAATCCGTTATTCATAATCCATTCATATAAAAAGAAGGATAAATTTCAGAAATAAAGGATTAATAGACACTTTTCATTTATAGTTTTTCTTAATTAATTTCTCTCTCTATAAAGACTTGTGATTTTATTTTTCTAAAACTATTCCGAACATTTATCTTTTCACAAAAGATTTAATACTTAACATTGGTAACCAAAGTGGGAGAAGAGTCAGGTACCTAGATACAATTCTAAAACCACAAAATTTACGATTGAAATTAGGATAAAACCGGATACGAGAGCTCATCCCGCAGTTTTGATGGAAAACGAAACATTTGAACCAAATTTTCTTAGAGAAGAAAATCAGGATGAAATTCAGGGAAACGAATAGATGATCTGAGGGAAAACCGGAGACATATAATAGTGACAGAAAATATTGAGGCATATATGTTCCCTAACGGGAAAAGTTTACGAATGGAGACATTACTGTTGATAAGGAAATAGAAGTTCAGGGACAAAAATATAAACACTAAAGTTTAAGAGACAGATGGTAAAGTTAGAGGAGCGATTTAGATTACGTGTAATTTACTTTTTTATGTAACTACTTTCAGTTGTAAGCTAAGTCTTTGTGCCTCTATATAAAGGCCTCTATATGTACTTTTGTTAAGCCTGAAAAACAATCTTGAAATTTTGAAATGAATCCTGAAAATAACCCGCTGGTTCGATAAGCAATTGAAACACTAAGAGAATATTTACAGGGAAATGAAAATAGACCAGAAGTGAGCAGGAAATACACTCGGCGAAGTTAAAATCCAAAGTGAGGCAAGTAAATGAACAAACTGAAATTGGAAACCAGTCTGATCGATCTTGCACTAATCGACAGATCAGGAGTGAGCAGAAGAAAGCGCGATTTGAAGCTCCAAAGGAGCACTATTCTTCTCGGAAAGGAAAGAAAAACAAGCAAAAATGTGTAACATTTAGTGACGAGGAGGTTGAGAGTTCTGCCTCAGGTTTTAAAAGGTATAGGGGTTCTTCGAAGGAAGAAACAGAACAACCCCAAAATTATAAGAAGGAACACATATCTAAGAAGAATGTTCCTGGTTGTTTGCAGGAATCCAATTGGTATGAGGGGAACACATCGAATCAGTATGCGAAGACTGATCGGATTTTGTATGTGTTCTTGGGAGCCGAAGATCAGCATGTGCAGGGTGTCGATTGGAGGAACGCTCCGTTGACAAGTGAAATTAAAGCTATTACGCTTTCGAAGAGTTTTGATATTGCCGAAGTTGAAAAGTTCGATGAGATTCAGGATCTATACGATCACATCGAACAATTCAAAAATTACATGATGAACTTTGAAGATGACGACAGGATGGTGTGTCGTGCGTTTTCACAAACTCTTAAAAGAATAACATTTAAGTGGTACAATCAGATTCTGGGGAGATTTGTTTCGAACTTCATGGATTTTTATACTGCTTTTCGAAGGCAATTTATTGGAAGCAAAGAGATGAGGGCAAAGAGTGACACGATTATCCAATGAAAGCATGCAGTTGGAGAGAAATTGAAGGACTATACAAAGAGATTTGTTTTGACTAAAGAAATCTTGGATAATTGCGAAGAAGGTGCGGCAATGACAGCTTTTTGCCAAGGGTTATTACCAGGAGATCTGGCTAATGAGACGACGAAAAGGAGGGCTTTATCCTTTGGAGTATTAATGACTCATGTTATAGATCAGATCAAAGTTGAAGAGTAAACTAGGGTCCAAGGAGGGCCAGTTAATGTTCCACGGAATTTAGGTCAGGTGGCCAATAACCAGGGGAAATCTTCGAATGGTAATCAGTAGGCGCGTTCGAGGAATAATAATTTTCCACCTCGAACTGGGGGATATTCAAATCACGCCCCATCCTAAAATTTCAATAGACCAAGGTCGAAGCAGTAGATTAGACCTGAGTATTATGCAGACTAAACAGAAAGTGTAGCTACAAAGTTTTACAAAAACAAGAGCTTCGTGAATTTCAGGAAGCCTACTTCAATTAACAGGCCAAAGGAGGAGCAGAACAATAAATATTGCAGATACACGAGGCCAAGGGACTAATGATTATATTTTATTCATGAAAGAAGTCCAAATTCTGATTGAAAATGGAAAAATTTTGACTTATGTGAAGTCGCAGGGAAACGCGTCGAAAACTCCAACATCGAATTCACGGCCGGCTAACGCAAGTGCGCCAGTTGAGAATTTGATGATTCTGGATTCAAAGGCTGATGAATTCGATGCTGCTTCGGAGTATTTGGATAAGGATCCATATAGGTTTATTCTGATAGCTGTTGAAGAGCCAATAAAGAAAGGGCATGTGCGAAATTTGTGTGAATCTTTTGAGTCATTGGCCATTTTCGGGGGCGATTGAATGGCTGGTACTACTGATAGTTCAAGGAAGAGACATGTTGTCAATTTGACAACTCAAATTAAAGGAAGGATGTCCACTCACTTATATGGTAAAAATGACATTCCTTTTATAATGTTTGATGAAGACGACTTGCAAGGTACTGCGGCGCCGTATATGGACGTGGTAGTTATTGGGGCAGAAGTGACGGGTATTGAAATTAGATGTGTACTCATAAATCCCGGTAGTTCTGCAAATATCCTTTTCAAAACAACATATGACAGAATGCGTAATCCTCCTCGAATTTCTCAATTGGAGCGCACGATTATTGGATTCAATAGTTGTGACAGCATGGGTGATAGGAAAATTTGAATGAGAGGTGAGCTTAGGAAAGAACCCTTCAAAAAGAAGGTTCAAGTGCTCTTTATGGTGGTGGACTGTCCCACAAGTTACAACGCTATTTTTAGAAGGTCTTTGCTGTCCAGAATGTATGGGGTTGTGTCGTTAGTACATCAATGTTTTAAATATATGGTAGGAGATCGTGTGGGGGTCGTTCAAAGCGACCAGAAAACTGCAAGAGAGTGTTATGCCACTGCACTTCGGATTCGAGGATCCACCAGTGGGGACATGATGAATGAATAACAGTCAAAGGGGTTGATTTTGGAGTTTGATGAAAGGGTTGACAATCCGAGGGAAGACCCAGGGTCTTTGACCAGTAAGTGAAGAAATTGAGGATTATACTTTTTCTGAAGGAAGAGTACTTCGAATAGGAACCTTACTAACCCTAATTCTACGTCAACGACTGCTAGAATATTTTTCTTATAACTTGGACGTTTTCGCTTGGAAAACGGAGGATGTGATAGGGGTGCCGATCGAAGTAATTTTCTATAATTTAGTTGTTGATTCAAAGGTGAAGTCGGTAATTTAAAAAAGAAGAGAATTTTCATCAGAGAAAGCAAAAGCAATTGTTTCCGAAGTGGATCGTTTATCCAGGGTTGGGCATATAAGGGAGTCATAGTATTCCTTATGGACGGAAAATCTAGTAGTGGTCAAAAAGAAGAATGGAAAGTGGAGAATGTGTGTGGATTTTATAGAATTAAATCCAGCCTATTCTAAAGATCCATTTCATGTTCCGCGAATAGATCAATTGATTGATTCCACTTCGGGAAATAAAATATTAACTTTCATGGATGCTTTCGCATGATACAATCAGATCCAAATGGATCCGAAGGACCAAGAATGTACGACCTTCATAACTGACAGGGGATTACATTGTTACAAGATTATTCCTTTTAAATTGAAATATGCTGGAGGATTTAGAGGAAACATTTTGTAATCTAAGGGAAATCAGGCTAAAGCTTAATCCTGAAAAATGCACCTTTAAAGTTCGATCAGGGAAGTTATTGGGTTATTATATCAATGAAAGAGGAATAGAAGCTGATCCAGAATAATTGAAAGCTTTAATAGCAATGAATTCACCTTGATTTGTTAAAGAAGTGCAAATTTTGACAGGAAGGTTAGCAGCGCTTGCTAGATTTATTTCTAGATTTTCTGACAAATGTTTTCTTTTCTTTCAAGTGTTGCAAGGGCCAAATATATTTGAATGGACGTCGGATTTTGAAGCAGCGTCTACAAGCATAAAGAACTTATTATCATCACCAGAAATTTTGTCAAAACCTGGAAGTGGAGAAAAACTCTTTTTATACGTTGCAGTATCGGATTTTGCATTAAGCGCAGGTATTGATAAGTGAAGATTCAGAAATTCTGAAGCTAGTGTATTATGTCAGCAAAATTTTGGTGGCAGCAAAAAAAAGGTATTTGAAGATTAAGAAATTAGCATTAGTATTGGTGATTGCTGCTAGGAAAATGCGGCCCTACTTTCAAGCCCATACCATCGAAATCCGAACTTTATTCCCTTTGAAAAATGTTTTGAAACGTCCTTATATTGTGGGGAGGATGACCAAGTGGTCAGTGAAGTTAGGAGATTATGACATCTTGTTCACACCTAAAACTGCAATTAAAGCTCAAGCGCTGGCAGATTTTCTTGTTGAATTTCATTCGAGCAGATCAGATATAGAAGAAAGTCAGTATGTTGCACCAGCAGGTTCGATGTGGGTTGTTCTGATAGATGGTGGGTCTAGTATTTTGGGATGCAGCGCTGGAGTTCAGTTAATTTCTCCATCTGGAGAAACGATGCTTCAGTCCATCAAATTTGGTTTTTACGCCTCAAACAAAAAAGTGGAATAAGAAGTTGTTTTGGCTGGTTTGAGGTTTGCGAAAATATGTGGAGCAACTTTAATACTGTTCGAGACAGATTCCCAATTAGTAGCAAATCAAACATCTGGAAATTTTGAGGCAAAAAAGAATCATTTAATTTTGTATCTTTAGGAGCTTTGAAACCTAATGTTACTATTTGATCATGTTATTGTGGAACATATTAGTTGAGGAAGTAATACGATGGCTGATTCGCTAACAAATATTGCTTAAAAGGAGGAGCATCCTTGGATTTTGTTACAAGAAAGTCCTTCGATTTTGACCTAGTCAGACCAGTCTGATTATATAGAGGAATTGTACGTGACTCCAGATGTATTCGAGGTGATTGGCGAACTAATATTTTAAATTTTTTGATTCAAGGAACATTCCCAGATGATGTGAAATTGGCAAAAAAGTTGCGAGGTAAAGCCTTCAGATACATAGTTCTGGATGGAATTTTATATAAGAAGACATTGAGTATGCCATTATTACGATACTTGGATACGAAAGAATCACAGGAGGTGTTATCAGAGTTGCATGATGGAGAATGATCAGCTCATTGCGGGTTTAAAGCTTTATCTCGTCGAGTTTTGCTTGCAGAGTTTTATTGGCCTTCGATCATGAACGATTGCAAAAAATTTGGTTTGAAGCTATGATACTTTTTAAAGGTTTGCTAATTTTATACATAAACCGACAGTTCTACTTATGTCTATTACCAAAGCCATACCATTTGACATATGGAGAATTGATTTAGTGGGGCCTTTGTCGATGGTATCGGGAGGATGACAAATGATAATTATAGCGGTAGACTATTTTACAAAGTGGGCAAAAACAGAACCAGTATGTGGAACAAAAACAAAAGATGTATTTAAATTCATTATAAACAGTATTTGTTTCCGCTTTGGAGTATCTCCAAGAATTACTACGGATAATGACCCTCAGTTTAATAATAAAGAATTGATTTCATTCGGCGCATCGAAGGGAATTCAGCAATGTTTTTCAACACCTTTTCATTCCAAGCCAATGGACAAGTTGAGGTGACGAACATAACTATTTTAGATGGTTTGAAGAAAACTTTGACATGGGCAATAGGAAAATGGCCAAGTTATTTGCAAACATTACTTTGGGCTTATCAAACTACTCCTAGGGAAGCTACTAAAGAAACTCTTTTTGCTTTAGCATATGGAATGGATGTTGTTAGCCCTGTGGAATCTCCGATGCCATCTTTTAGAATAACCCAATATTCAGAAACATCTAATGACGAAGCTAATAGAGAAAATTTAGATTTGATTGATGAAAAAAGAGTATGAGCTCATTTAAACGTAATCCATTATCAAAATCTTATGAGGAACAGATACAATTCGAGGGTAAAAAGACAGGAGTTTAAAGCAGGTGATAGAGTGTTGAGGAAAGTATATTTGAATACCAAGGGGAAAAGCCTCAGATAAATGGCCCTGAATTGGGAAGGACCTTATGTGGTTGTTGAAACGATAAAGCCAATGTCTTATCACCTTTGCGATATTCACGGAGGATGATTCAACACTCATGGAATATACAACATCTGAAATTATGATGAGAATAATTATGTTGTATTTTGAAATTGTTTTTTTATTCAATATCGCACTCTTTCTTACCCTGTTGGCCCAGGAAGGTTTCACTGAGGCGCTATGTACATATTCAACATTATTAATAAAGTGAATTTTTGGCTAATGGTTGTTTACAAGTCTTTATTTAAATTATTTTGATAACTTATCAAAGACTGATCATCTTTGAGGTTAATCAAGAGTAGAATGTTCTGAAATGTTTGTTACACTTTTCGAAGAAACAACCATGTTCGAAGTGCTACGTTCAATAAACGCACTGTGTTATTTTCCGAGTGCTACGTTCAATAAACACATTGTGTTGTTTTTAAAATTTTACGTTCAATAAATGCACTATGTTATTTTCGAAGTGCTACGTTCAATAAACACATTATATTGATTTCGAAGTGCTACGTTCAATAAACGCATTGTGTTGATTTCGAAGTGCTACGTTCAATAAATGCATTGTGTTAATTTCGAAGTGCTACGTTCAATAAATGCACTATGATTTTTTATGAGCCACGATTCATTTAATGCACTATAATATTCAAAGGGTTACATTTTGCAAGTATAACTTAGTATATTATTATGTTCCAACTTCGAATAATTAGCGTAAATAAAGGATCACATAACTTGATGGCAAATATGAAATACAAGCAAAAACCTTTGTCATTTAGTTTAATTCGATGAGTACATATATTTTGGTACTAATATGACAATTACAAAAATATAACGTAAGGTCAAGGGATAGTAAGATCATTCAGATGATTCCTCCTCAGATGATTCGTCTTCAGATGATGAGCTAGGGATATGATCGAAGGCTTTAGTGGGGCGTCGTTCGGCCGAAATGACATTCCAGAAGCTTGAAACGTCTATCTTGGGATACGTAGAATGAATTTCCCGAAGAAGTGTGATGGTCTTCTCCTCTAAACGATTGTTGATGGCTGCTAACATATCCTTTGAGCATTCGTCTTCTGCAACAGCGATAGGAAGTTGTTTATCCTTCTCAAAATCAACCTTTAGAATGACAATCTCATCGCTCAAAATTTTATTTTCTGTTTCACATGTGGTAAGAGAAGTCTGAAGGTTATCGAGCTTCTCCTTCTCAACAGTTAATTATGTAAGGTGTTTAACCTTGAACTGATTTATCTCTTGTTGATGCGTAGCGATAATTTCTCTTTCTCGACCTGGTGTTGTTCTCATAAATGCCCTTGTAAAAAAAGAAGTCCTCAAAGAAGCTCAAACATTTTCATTTCGAGTAGTGGAATTGATCTACTATATGATTTTGAAATTTTTCCCTAAACTGTTTTTTGGCATCAGCAATTCCTTTGTAGCGAACCATATCATTGGTCAGTCGTTTTAAATGACCATGAGAAGCCTCAATTTGTTGAGTAAGCATTTTTGCAGTAGTATTGAGATCGGAAAATGGTTGAACTGCAGCAAAGACAACTGGGTTTGGTGGAATAAGAGGAAAAATAATTGGACTAAGCCGACGGATGAGGTCTACAAATGTAGTAGGAGCAGAAGGAGCAATGATTTCAGGAGATGCCTCGGAGGTAGAAGATGCAGATTTTCTACCAAAATTATGTAGAAGAGTTTGAACTTCTTGAATGACATGATCCTCTTCTCTAGTAAGATCTTGTGACTCATTGAAGTTGATGAAACTATCAAGATCGAAGTGGTCATCATTTTGATTATCTTCCACAAAAATTGCAGTATCTTCATCAATTGATTATTTTTCCTATGGAGGAATTTGTTAATTTTCAGCAATTGCAGTATCATGATCATCAGATACTACATCTTCGATGGTTGCAAATGTTTTCTTCTTCATTTTCTTTTGAGGACTGGTGGAATTTTTGTTTTTCGAGGGAGTAGATGTTTTCTTCTTTTTCAAAGAAGGCTCTTCTTTCTTTTCTTCCTCGATGGTTGACAGTGTACTTTCCTTTATTGTTTTTAATCGTTTGGGCTTCAGATTTGTTGAAGGGCTAGCACCAGATGTACTAGCTGCCTTTTTGTCCTTTTTTGCTTTTTTCTTTTGAGGAAGATGACTGTCAGATGTGTTTTGTATGGGTAAGAATACCTTGCAATCGGGGTGGACCAATCTTTGAACAACTTGTCGAGGGTTTGGTTGTTCCATCCAATTTGTAAGGGGGGAGGCTCCAGGTGTGATGGGAAACAAATGACTGTTGAGAAAATAGATTGGTTCGAAGGCTGTATGAAAAGCGTTATTCCATTATGTTTCAGCCCATGTGGGAAGTTTAATAAATATTTCATTGGCTCTACGTCGTCGAATGGAGTAGCGTGTCGGAACTGATGATAAGAACATATAGATTCACAATATATAAGAATAACAACGGTGAGAAAATTCAATTCAATAGGAGCAGTATTATAATACTTGCGACCGCTTTTCCCGACAAGATTCAATCTTCATGGAGTGGCCTCAGATACATCTTTGCCGTTTTCCCATGCTCCTGAGATAAAGATGAACTTTTGCTTCCAAAACATTTCCGCCTCTAGAAGGTCATCATCTAATGTAAGGTAGTAAAATGGAAGTTTTGGTCTTATGGATAATTTTGTTAAAGATATGAAATATTTAATGGTGATCGGAATCTTGGATAAGCGGGAGGCCATTATTACATAAAGAAGGGTAAACCATTGATTTGGGGTTACTAGATTTGGCCACATATTTAGGAGTTTGAAGTAGTCAACGATCATCAGATCTAACGGGAACCAAAGCCCCCAGTTGATGATTTCTGGATAGACCCATAATTCATTTTTCCTACAATCTAAGGGTGTTTCACCTCTTTTGGGAAGACGAAGGGTGATGTTGTCTCCCATTACCCATTGTTTTTTCAAAGCCGGTGCTCGATTCTCTTTGTAATATATGTACTTGGCATTTTTTAAAACAACGATATAGTTTGCATCAAGAGACCTTAGGTTCTCACCAATTGTTGATCTTTTTTTATCGGATATAGTAATAAGAGATTTCTTTTTTCTTGGTTTACGTATTTTTTTCTGAAGGGCATCTTCAGATTCTTTCAAGGTTTCCTCATGAGTATCAGCTTCATTGATTGATTGGGTAGCATCAGAATCAACTTCTGCTTTTCACGCCTCGTCTCTCAATTTTGGAGGATTCTTCGAGGGATTTTGTTGAGTTAATGTGATTTCATCAACAATATCCCTCAAGGGAGGAGATTTGGTAGAAGGGTTTCGTGTAGCATCAGAATCATTTCCCTTGGCTAAAAAAGTTCTTTTTCTAGGAGCTTTTGAAAGATAAGTAGAAGAAGGGGATGCTTCAGATGGTTTTAAAGAAGATTGACTAGCTTTATAACTAGTTTGAGGTGATGACTTGGTAAGAGAAGTTGAAGTTCGAGGAGTACTTCGAGGGGTTTTTGGTGTCTGAGTTTTCGAAGATTGATTTTCATCTGTAATAGGCGAAGGTGAAAAAGAGGAAACTTGAGATGGATCGAAGTTACCATAATATATTGTCTTTGTTGATGTTCCAAAGGGAGCAGTTCTTATCAACCCATCAGCTCTATATCCGTCTGCTCTTTCGCTTATGTAGAAGTAATCGTATGCTCTAAAGACAAGATTGTTGTCAAGTCCTAGATATTTGGGTTTTTTTGGGAATTCTAGTTTTAGATCTTCTGGCTCTGGGGTGTTTTTTCATAAACAGATTAGAGATTGATCGGAAAGTATGAGTTTTCCGGCGAAAGTAACAAGGAAATTGGAAGAGGTCGTTGAAGGTAGCAAAAAGATGGGAGGTTCTCTATTTCTCTCTCAAGAATTTTGGGTTGTGAAACAAAAAGTGAGTTGCTAAAGAATTTATAAGAGGAAGAAAGATGCGTGTAGAAGTGGAAACGGTTTGTGATGATTAGGCAGAATTTGAAACGGTAATAACGTTACGTGTTCGACATCTGTCATGCTAGCTGTAAGCCTAGCAACTAGAAAATTATGATGTATTTAACAGTTAGATTTTATAAATTTGGCTTCGAATTTAATTCGGAGAATGCTTGTCTGAGGGCATATTTCGATGTATTACTGCGTCTGACAAGATTCGAGGAGAAAAATAGTATTCATTTTAAGTTGTCAGATTTTGGAAGAGAAATTATCATTGTTTTTGGCACGATTCGAAGATAATTAGTTCTCATTCATTTACTAGCATGAGAACTAGGAAGGCTACTGATAAGGAAATAAAAGTTCATAGATTAAAATGTAAACAATAAAAGTTTAAGTGACAAATAAAGGCCGAAGTTGAACTAACAAAGGGTTTGAACTTCTGACTTTACTTACTTTTGTTCTCTTATTTTCTCTCTCTAAAATATTTTTCTCTCTCTAAAACACTCCAACTATTGTTTACTAAAGCTACTCCTAATAATCAAACTCACCAAGTGACCTACTTTGCGTTACCAATTGTTGAAGTGTTTATCTAACAATTTAGATGTGTGTGCTTGGAAAACCGAAGATGTGGTATGGGTCCCATCCGAGGTAATATGTCACAACTTGGCTTTAAATCCAAAAATTGGGCCTATCATTCAAAAAAGAATAACTTTCTCTATAGAAAAATCTGAGGCAATTATGGCTGAAGTGGATCATTTGCCCAAGGTCGGACATATACGGATGGTATAGTCCCCATTGTGGACTACAAATCCAGTGGGTGTAAAAAAGAAGAATAAAAAATGGAGAAAGCGTGTTGACTTTACAGTTTCAAATACGATGTGTCCAAAAGATCCATTTCATGCGCCAAAAAGTGATCAACTTGTTGATGCAACATCGGGGAATAAGATTATTTGTTTTATGGATTCATTTGCAAGTTATAATCAGATCCAAATGAATATGAAAAATAAAAAAAAGTACTACGTTGATTACTGAGCGAGGAATACATTGTTACTGGGTCATGCCTTTTGGGCTAAAGAATGCTGGGGCAACATTTGAAAGGTCCACAAGGCGTTTGCTTCTCATGTTGGGAGGAATGTAGAGGTCTATATTGATGATATGTTAGTTAAAAACTCAACAGATGATGAACATTTACGAGATTTAGAAGGAACACTTTTCAATCTTAGAATTATTCAATTGAAATTAATTCCATAAAAATGTACCTTTGGTGTTAGGTCTGGAAAGTTCTTGGGATATACTGATGAGTTCGAATATTTGAGTTATTGTGCCTTGACTAAATCCGAAGGGAAATTCAGAACAAACCACTATAATGAAATTCTGAACGGGACAAATGCATTAGGTGTTGACCAAACTAACTGCTAGTCACTTCACACCAATTACTAATGGTTCATTAAACTTGACCATACTTCATGACCCGGCCCAATAAGCCCATAGGTCAGTAATTAAGTATAAATACCCCAACCACTTTCATTAATGAGGGTCATCAGAATTTATTGCTAGTAGACAGCATAATTATCTCTCTACTCACCACTCTAAACAAAAAAAACACACCACAAAATACCCAAAACGCCTTTTAAACACTTTACGAGATTACCCTCACACAGAAATAAACCACTCTATCACCTATAACTGGGGTCATCAATTTCACCTTCCCCTTCAGAAGGTCCCAATAACTGCTAATCTTCATTAACCCCGATTGCTCCCAAAGTTTTAGGAGCAAGTGCAGTTGCATAACACTCCCTTTCTATCTTTTGGCTACTCCGGACAACTCCCACTTTCTCTTGAACCGCATACTTCAAACATTGATGGACTGTTGAGGCCACAACATGCATCCTAGAGAGCTAGGACCTCCCAAATATCGCATTGTAGCATGTAGGGCAGTCTACCATAACGAATAACACCCTGACCAGCTTTTTGAAAGGCCCATTGCCCAACAACATTTCTTCTTCAAATTCTCCGCAGAGCTCCCTGTAATGCCCACAATAGTTCTGTTTGACCGTTGAATCACGGCCGTATTTTTCATCTGCTTGTAAGAACTTAAAAATAGAATATTGGCTGAGATGCCAGTGTCAATCAAGATTCGTCTGATATCGTTGCTCCCAATGCATGCTCCTATCATCACAGCATCCTCATGAGGCCCATCAACGTTCCTTAAATCATCCTCAACAAAGACTATAACTGGAAAAAGAGTTTGGGACTGGTAAGAAGACATGCCTCCCTCTAACTGAGTGGCCAGAGTGTGAACATGCCTTTTCCTTGAAGAAGGAGTCGGCACAGTCATGGTATCCCCTCCAAATATAGTAAGTGACTCAAAATAATTTATGAGTCCGGACACCGTCTTAGTTTGTTTAGTTATGACCCCTACTTTATTCTTGGTTGGATCAGGATCCAAGTTTTCTGAATCAACATCAAATCTTTAAAGGATCACCATTGCCACCTCTGGAGCAGATGTTCCCGTATTGTTTGTAGGACCAGTCTGGGGAGCATTGTCAGGCCTGTTTCCACTCCTTCTGTTGACATAAGCTCCCATCTTGCCTCTTTCAATAAGATTCTACAGCTCTTGCTTTAAAGCAATGTAGTCTTCGGTATTATAAATATCATGATGATACTGGCAAAAACAATTATTACGACTTTCCCTAGGAGATTGGAGTACTGCTGGTTTCCGGAAATGAACCTCATCTGTAGTCTTGTCATAAATGGTTGCCACATTTTCTTTTAAATCCGCAAACCACTTCGGTTGAACCCAAGGACCTCTTTTATTCGTGGATTGTTGGCTCTGGGCTGGATTTGGGTGGGATTGAGTCTGTTTGGCCCTGTTGGACCCCTGCCCAGTTTCTTTAGCCTTGTATTCGGACTCGTTTTGATTTGGAGCTGTTGGGGTAGACCTCACTTATTGGTGTACCCTTGTCTTTTTAGTTTCATCCACGTTGATTTTTTTTCCCATCCGATTCAACAAACCTTCACAGGTCATAACCTTATTCTTTGTCACTGAATCGGCCAGATTCCCAAGGTTCAAACCTTATCTTGGGGAAGCAATTTCCACCTGCTCGAAGCAATCTGCTAACCAATTCTTAGTATTTACGAATCGACTTATATAGTCCTTCAAGGACTCATTTGGTTCTTGGACACAATGAATGATGGTATCTCCATTGCCCTTCACCTCCTTACTCCCCACAAACTGTCTTCGGAAGGCAACCCCAAATGTATCAAAGCTTCTGATACAACTCTAGGGTAAACTGCTGTACCACTTAAGAGCACTCCCCGTAAACGACTGGGAGCAGGCTCTACACAGAAGGTTATCATCATCATCAAAATTCATCATGAAATTTTAAAACTGCTCCAGATGGTTGTTTGGATCTTTACTCCCATCATACTTCTCCATTTTAGTATTGTCAAACCTTTTGGGAAGGTTTCCGGACAGTATCTTGGCAGACAATAGTGATTGTCTCCAATTCCTACTGTGACTGAAGATTGTGTCTGCATTGGGCTGATCAACAGCTGATCCACATGCATGTGACTGTGGTTGTGAGATGACCCTTTGCTCAAATACCTTTTAATTCTCCCATGCCAATCTCTCTTCCTTGAATACTTTTTAACTAGATTTTTCTTCTTCCTGGACCTCCCCTCATCACTTCTTGATGATAAAGACTCTTCAAGCTCAGTTCATTCGAAGAGCTACAAGAGGTCTCAGAATCTGAACTTTTCACCGGCTTAGACCGGTGAGACTTCTTAGAACTGCCATGGGTCTTTTTTGTATTTAAATGAGTCTTTGTTGACGGATAATTGTCCCTCGGATTGTCAGTATGATGAATGGCTGACGCCTTCGACTCGGTGGTATTTCCTCCCTCAACTTGTCACGTTCCTCGGTGGTATACTCATTGTTTTCCCCAACAACCTCCACCAGGGGTGGTGGACTTGCTTGCTCGTTCGGATCCATCTGAACAGGTTATTTTTACTCGTTTTGAATGATAGATTCAGGCATTGTCTCCTCCCATTGTGGTCGCCAATTTGGTGAGGTTTATTTTGAGCTAAGGGTAATTTTATAAAGTCTTTTGGGTATTAAATGTTTTGGTATTAAGTAGTGAGAGATTTGAGCAGCCTGGTTGTATTAAATGTTCATTACCCTCATTAATGAAAGTGGTTGGGGTATTTATACCCTTAATTAAGGACCCATGGGCTTTCGGGTCAAGTTATGAAACCGGGTCGAGTTTAAGGACCCATTTACTTATTAAGCTGATTAGCACATAACTTAGTCAAAAGGTGTTTAGGTGTTTATTTACTTTTGTCTTGTCCGGATAGATCAGTGGTACGTTTATGTCCAAATTACCCATGTCCGGATATCTCAGTAGGCGGGGACTGAATAATCCGAACTCATCAAGTGTGACCAGGCTTCTATTGAAATAAAGAAACATTTGTCTTCACCCAAAACTCTTTTCAAACCTGTTCGGGGAGAAAAGCTCTATATTTATCTAGTTGTGTCAGAATATGCAATAAGTGTTGTGCTAGTGAGAGAGGTGGACAATTACCCTCGTCTGGTGTATTACATCAGTAAGAGTCTATTGGATTCTGAAATAAGATACTTGAGACTTGAAAAATTGGTGTTGGCCTTAGTAGTTGCAGCAAGAAAAATAAGACCATATTTCTAAGATCATTCAATTGTTGTCCGAACGTCAATCCCCTTAAAAAATGTTCTTCAAAAAGATGACGTAGCAAGCAGAATGACCAAGTGGTCAGTGGAGTTGGGTGATTACGATATTGACTTTGCCCCTCGAACAGCGATAAAGCCTAATCAGTGGCTGACTTCTTGGTGGAATTTTATGCTGATAGATCCTCCGGACAGGAATCAGGAAACTGTTCTAAAAAAGAATGGGTAGTTCAAATTGATGGTGGATCAAGTACTATGGGTTATGGAGCTAGAATTTTCCTAACCTCTCTATATGATGATAGAATGTACCATGTTATATGCTTTGGGTTCAGGGCTTCTAATAATGTGTCTGAATATGAAGCAGCCATAGCTGGTTTTAAGCTAGCTCTCCTATGTGGGGCTAAGAGAGTCCAATTAATAAATGATTCTCAATTACTCATCCACCATGCTCAAGGGAAGTCTGAAGCAAAGAAGGAACATTTGGTGAAATATTTGCTTATGTTGAAAGAAGTAGCAGCAAACTTTAAAAATATTTGCTATGAGCTTATTCCTAGATCGGAAAACACTTTGGAAAACTCTTTGGAAATGATAGCCTATTATGAATCTTGCCCATGGATTCTTGTACAATACTGTCCATCTGTACAGACAAATCGGAAGAAATAGGGTGAAGAAAATATGAACATACTCGTTATTCAACCTAAAGATTGGAGATATGCTTTTCTAGTTTTACCTTCGGAATAAAGTTGTGGCAAAAAAGATCAAGTACAAGGCTCGCAGTTTCTTAATACTAAGAGAAGTTCTTTGCAAGAAGTCTTTCAACAGGCCTCTCCTCTGTTGTTTAGGGTTCGAAGAATCCCAAGTTGTACTATCTGAACTACATGATGGGGAAGGTTCTACACACTGTGGCTATAGGGCTTTTACCCGAAGAGTTTTGTTAGTAGGATGCTACTGGCCAACCATAATGGCAGACACTAAAGAAATTGAGAAAAAAATATGATCCTTGTCTTAAATATGGGAATGAAATTATTGTGCCAGCAGTACCTATGGAGTCCATATCTGAACCAGTATCCTTTGTCAGATGGGGTATGGATCTAGTTGGGCCTCTTCATATAGAATCTGGTGGATGTAGAACAATCGGTTACACTCAGAAGGCCCTTATGTGGTCTGTGAAAAGTCTTTTTACACACCAAGGAAAAGCAGCTCGGTAAGCTGGCTCCGAACTGGGAAGAACCTTATATGGTCTGTAAAAAGATTAAACCAGGAACATACAGGCTCCAGGACAAAGAAGGCAGAGCTCTAAAGCACCTAAGGAATGTTGAGCATCTCGGGTTATACTTAGAATATAACTCTTTTGTCAATATTTACTTTTTAAATACCAATGTAAATATTAGAGGCATACTCTTTCCTACCTTGTTGGCGCGGGGAGGTTTTAATGAGGTGTCCTGGTTTTTCAATAATATATGATACCTTCTTCAAACGTTTGGTGCAATTTTGTTTCAGTTTGGATATTAAATGCTTATTCAACACCCCGGCTCTCAAGACTTCTTGAGTTGATGGGATGTGCTTAACACTTGATCACATTTATTAAATGCATGTGGTCGGAGATGTTGGATACTATTGTTCAACACTTTCGAAATATCAAAGCCTATTTAAACATTGGTCATAAAAGATTTAAAAAAAATTAAACAAAAGGGAAATATGATAACTGAAATCTGATCGGACTCAAACCGATCACTAGTACAAAAAATGCCTTAGCCATCCAAGGACTTCACTATTTAAAAAAGAAAGTACATAATATAACCTTAGGGCTTGTTCCCTTCGGATTTTTCTTCATCACCATCGTTTTCGAGACTTTTGAGTTCAATACTTGAACTCTCGCCTGTTCCTTCATTATCATCAGTAGAGTCTATTCCACTAGAATAGTTACACTTGTCACCATCTGCTAAGATGTCGAATGGGATGTCATCATTGTCTAAATATTTCCACAAGGGACCAAGGTTCCTCTTAGGAAAGATCGCATGGAACAATAAGACCATATCAGACTTGATATCATCATCCCTCTTCTCCAGAGAATCAACTATTGAATTAGCATACTTTTCTATGCCTGCAGCTATGGCTTGAGCTTATTGGCGTTCCAGGGCCTCTTTCTCTTTAATCTTCTCCTGGACAGCATTCTCCAACTTAGCTTTGTCATCAGATAAAGTCTGGATGGTACCATCCTTAATTTTCAATTTCTCCTTCAAAGTTGTGATGTCTTTTGAAAAAGAGGTCTCCAGGTTGGAGTATTTGGTTTGAAGCTCTTTGATGGCCGCTTCTGACTTGAGCAGTTTGGCAGCTAACTCTTTTTTCTCATTCTTCAATAACTCTATGTTTTGTTGAGCACTAAGAAGATCATTCGACAAGTTTTTCTTGTCTGTGGTTAGGGAATTGATCGTACCAGTATGAGCCCTTACCTGTCTCTCTAGGTCAAGCATTGGTCGGATATAGCCTAAAAGGGCATGGCTCAAGGTATCTTGCTCCCTGGATTTTGCATAGGTCTCCCCATTATGAGTCACCACATTGGAAGAACTGGGAGGACGGTAAAGCCCCGCTAAGTCATCTTTCTCTAAGTCCTTAAAATACATATTGATGATTTGAAAGGCATCAAGATCTACCTCCTCGTTACCATCACCAGCAACCTGTCCGTAATGGAGGTCAATTGGAATTTCCTCATGCAAGGTAGGATCGGTAGCAGCTGGGGGAAGGACTTCAGGAGGGCGAAGGATTATCTCTGCTCCCATAGTGACTTTCTTTTTATTGGCAGTTTTCTCATCAGTGATGGCCTTACGCTTTTTGTCCTTCTTCGAAGGCTTCGGTGGGTTATTTGATCCACTAGCTTCCTTCACAGTCACTTCTACTGCTTCAAGGAAAGTAGCGTTAATACCTCATTGGTTCTCCGAACCGGTCTTCAGTATTCGTTTAACGTGGGTCTGTTGTGACTTTCTTCTTGTTGTTGTTCTTCATCTTATTGGGGGATTTGGCCCTGGAAGGTAGGTATAGATTGGCATATTTGGCCTATGTCCTACTTAGGATCACATCTGCGGTGGGAAGGGTAGTTAACTCTTCCTAAGAGAGATCTCTTTTTCATGTGGTGTTCCACAGGTGAGACCTCACAAAGTTTCCCGATTTGAACCGGTTGTGAAAAACATTGCTCCACTTCTCCGAGGCCCAAGCGTTCATCTTGGCACAAGTATCCTGACCTGCCTCCAAGTAATCCGAGAACTCCTTCGGAAGCACTGAAAAGAAGTATAAGTCAGTTCGAATTAAAAAGTTAACACTATAAAGATAAAAGAAGAAATAAAAGAAACTCACCAATGCTCTTCGAGCGACTGGTTAAAAGGCTTGGGTTTGAGTCAGCCTTGATCTTCTTGCAATTCTCCCAAGATCCACTAATAAATAATAACACCATCCTCCATGGTTTTTCGGACTCTAAGAGATCGTCCACTACCTTATAATCGTTCCCCATGTTGTAATGATAGTTTTTACACAAGCTTGTCACAACAACAAACTGTTCCATCAGTAGTGGAATCTTAGACAGCCTGGATGCCATGATACAGGCCAAAAGAGTATACCAAGCATTGGGGCTCAGTTGGCTGGAGCACAGCTTAATCAGATGGAAGTATCTGACTATCTCCGGGTCCAAACGAAACCGGAGTTCCCAGTTCAACACTTCTGTATAAGCCACCACTTTATTCAGCTTGCAATCTATTAGGGTCTCTAGGGTGATTGGAATTCTTACTTTTACAGACTCTGGGATTCCCCACTTGGTGTGAATCCGACCCAGCTCAGCAGTGTGGGTATACACGTAGGAAAGGTTTTGAAGGGCCAGCAAGTACTTCACGCTGACCTTCTTAAAACATGGTCCCACTCTACCTTCCAAGCTTTCTGGAAGAGCATCCGGATGAGACATACCCACTGTGGTCTTGCCCTTCTGATCTGGAGTTATATCTCATGTTTGACCAGACACCTCAGCCTCAAAAGGGGCTTCTTCTATACTATCTTCCATAGTTTCTTCCATCAATGTGGAAGGTTGTTCGGATGGCTTTGTAGATGGCTGTTCGGATGGCTTTTCAGATGGTTGTGCAGATGACAGTTGGGATAATCTGATTTCTGCTAGGGGTTGTTGCTCGGATGGTTTAGCCTGTGGCACAAATTTTATTGCCTCCGAACTAGAGGGTTTTGAAGATGTGGGGGTGGATTTCGACTTGGATTGACGCGTGACACGATGTGGAGTTAAATTATCTGGAGATCTTTCTGTGTCAGACCCCATTGCAATGAAAGGCGAAGGCTTTCTTACACTAGATACAGCTTTCTCCTTAGGTAAAGGATTTTGGGACTCATGTACAAAAGACCCGGATGAAAGTGGTGAAAGTTTTACTACAAATGGAAATTTCCTATCCTTGGAAGGTTTTGAAGAAGATGAGCCCTCATCTGTATTCAATTGTGGCTGATTTTTCTTTCACTAGGCGAAGCAGGAAGACCAACAGCAATGTGTTCGTCTCTTACTACTTTTTTTCTCTCTCTAGCTCAGATAAGCTCAACCAACCTCCTTTTACTAAGGCGTTTCTGGATGTGAACATATATGACTCACGAATAAATTTGAAAAACAACTAAGATTTCTCTCTCTAAGAACATTTGTGATTTTTGAAGATAATGAAACAGTAAGAAGGTTTTTATATAACAGTGAAAACGGGGCAGTTACCTCAGAGAAGGTAAATCGATTTTGAGCAATGATTAAAAGCTGCAAGGTGTGAAAGTTAAAGCCTAAGTAACTTTCTAGCCTAGTGGGTACACGAATCTAGGAGAAAACGGCTGGAAGGTCGAACTAAAGCCTGACACGTGTCCCACGATTCAAGAAAAACTCTTACAATTATGAGATGAGAAATCACTTCCACCAAAATACAAACAGGGTCACTCTTTAAGAAATGTTTTTGCAATTCGAACAAAACAACAGATGGAAACATGTTAGTATTGGTTTTTTTAGTTTTAGCTCTTCTAAAGATCCTTTGCAAGATCTAAAAGGGCTACTTATGAGTTCGGATATTTGAGTTACTGTGCCTTGACTAAATCCGAAGGGCAATTACCAAACCACTATAATGAAATTCCGAACAAGACAAAAGTATTAGGTGTTGACTAAGCTAGCTACTAGTCACTTCACACCAATTACTAACGGGTCTTCAAACTTTACCCGACCCAATAATCCCATAGGTCAGTAATTAAGTATAAATAACCCAACCACTTTCATTAATGACAGTAATCAGAATTTATTGCTAGTAGACAGCTTAATTATCTCTTTACTCACCACTCTAAACAAAAACAACACCACAAAATACTCAAAACACCTTTTAAACACTTTACGAGATTACCCTCAGACAGAAATAAACCACACCATAAGTGAAAAAAGGGATAGAAGTTGATCATGGCAAACTAAAGACTTTGATAGCAATGACCTCATTTCAAAAAATTAAAGAGGTGTAGATTTTGACATGGAGGTTGGCTGCTCTAAATAGATTCACTTTCTGAAAAATATGCTTATATTTTCTAAGTTTTGTGGCGGATAACAAAATTTACTTCCAAACAAGAATATGAATGGCTTTTTCAAATATTAAAGAGCATTTGTCCTCACCACAAATTTTGTCTAAGTCTCGAATATGAGAACAACTATTTTTGTATGTTGTTGTGTCAAATGTCGCTATCAGTTTTGTGTTGATAAGAGAAGAAGGTGGATCTCCTCGACTAGTTTATTATGTGAGAAAAACTTTATTAGCATCGTAAAAGAGATACTTAAAGCTTGAGAAGTTAGCCTTGGCCTTGGTAGTAGCTGCTAGGAAAATGCGCCCCCATTTTCAGGCTCATACGATTGTTATTCGAACATCTTTTCCATTAAAAAATATGTTACAACGACCAGATATCTTTGGTGGGATGACTAATTGGTCATTGAGTTAGTATATTTTTAGATTTCTCCACGAACATCAATTAAGGCTCAAGCTCTAGTAGATCTTTTGCTCGAATTTCATTCGAACCGTTCCAATTAGGGGAGTGATAGAGAATTGTTAACAACAGATTTAATATGGGTGGTTCGAACTGATGGCGACTCCAGTATCTTAGGATCAAGTGTAGGAGTATAGTTGATAACACCTACTAGAGAAGCTATGTATCAAGGCATTTGGTTCAGATTTAATTCGTCAAATAACGAAGCAGGATATGAGGTTGTTTTAGCTCGTTCGAGGCTTGGAAGTATCTTTTGGGAAAAGAAAGTTCGTTTGAAAACAGATTCACAATTGGTAGTGAATCACATAACAGGGACATCTGCGGCAAAGAATGATCAACTTGTCCTATATCTCTGTTAGCTTCATGGATTAACTATTGTGTTTGGCGAGGTGATTGTCGAATACATCAATCAAGGGGAAAACGCAGTGGCGGATTCCATGGAAACTATTGCATATATAGAGGACTATACCTTGATATTATTACAAGAAAGTTCATCTATATTGACAAATCCAGAATAGTGTAAGTATTCATATGGAGTGTTTGTTACTGCTAGAAAAAGATCGAGATGATTGAAGATTTGATATAACAGAATTTTTACTGAAAGGGACACTACCTCAAGACGCAAAACTAGCTCAGAGCTTGAGATTTGAATCCCCCGGTTATGCAATATTGGATGGAGTATTATATAAGAAGTCTTTAAAGAGGTTGGTGTTACGATGTTTGGGTAAGAACGAATCATAGGAGTTTTATCCAAACTACATGATTGGGAGGGCTCTGCTCATTGTGGATTTAAGCTTTGACAATAAAAGTCTTATCGGCATGATACTATTGGTCATCAATAATAAATGATGCTAAAAATTTAGTACGAAGTTGCGATACTTTTTAATGATTTTCAAATTCTATTCATAAACAGCCAGTCCCACTAATCTCAATATCTGAAGCGGTTCCTTTTGATGAATGAGGATTAGATTTGGTAGGACCGTTTCCATGACTTCGGGAGGAAGACAAACAATTATAGTGCATTGGATTATTTTTCGAAGTGGGCTGGGGGGCTAAACCATTGTCCGAGACGAGAGCCAAATATGTAATGCGATTCATTATGTCTAATATTTGTTGTCGATTTGGGGTTCCTCAGAATATTAATACAGACAATGAACCTTAATTTAATAATAGAGAAATGACTTTCTTTTGTAATTCGAGGGGAATTATACAGTGTTTTTCAACACTATTTTATCCTCAAACAAATGATCAGATCGAAGTTACAAACATATCTATTTTAGAATAACTAAATAAAAATTTGACATGTGTCGCTGGGAAGTGGCCTAACTATCTTTAAGAGGTCTTATGGCCTTATAGAACGACACCTAGAGAAGCGACTCAGGAGACTCATTTTTATTTATTATATGGAATGGATGTTGTAAGTCCTTCGAAGTCAACCTTGCCATCTTATAAAATACTCAACTATTCTAAGAATATTAACGAGGAAAATAATAGAGCATAGCTTGATTTAATTAAAGAGAAGAGCGTTAGGGCACGTATACGGTGGTGTAGAGAGGACTGAACCGGGTACGTATCACCTCCAAGATAATGAGAGGAAACTTCTACAACATATTTGGAACATTGAACATTCAAATTGCATTGGGAGTGATTGCTAGTACGTTTATGATAGTGTGGTTATTCTGTTTGTATAGTTTGTACAATGGTATACTATTTCCTCTCCTGCTGGCTCGAGAAGGTTTTAATGAGGTGTCACATATATATTTGCGGTTATAAATGAAGTTTATTTTTTTTAGCTAAATTTTGTTTTTTAGTGATGATAAAATTATTTTGGAAATTACACAATGACTGATCATCTTTGGAGTAATTTACAAAGATATAACTCGAAGTGCTAACAGCCATAGAAAGCATTATTTGAAGTGCCAATTTGAGTGGCACTATAATTCGAAGTGCTAATATCAATTTAAACCATTGTTCGAAGTATCAATTTGAGTGGAGTTATAATTCGAAGTCCTAACGTCAATTTACAGCATTGTTCGAAGTGCCAATTTGAGTGGCGATATAATTCAAAGTGCTAACTATCAATTTGAGTGGAGTTATAATTCGAAGTCCTAACGTCAATTTAAAGCATTGTTCGAAGTGCCAATTTGAGTGGCGATATAATAAAAAGTGCTAACGTCTATTTAAATCATGGTTTGAAGTTCCAATTTTAGTGGCGATATAATTCAAAGTGCTAACGATTATTAAAAGCATTGTTCGAAGTGCCAATGTAAGTGGTGTTATAATTCGAAGTGCTAATTTTCATTCAAACGTATTTTTCGAAGTGTCAATTTGAGTGACGATATAATTTGAAGTGCTAACATCTATTGAAAGCATTTTTCGCGGTATCAATTTGATTGGTAATGTAATTCGAGGTACTAAACGCTTGCTGAAGCATTTTCGATTATACGAGGATTGGAAAAAGGATATTGATATTTAGAAATTTTTAACCAAATTAAAAGTGATAAAAAGCGCTGCATGTTTAGCACATACAAACACAAACATCTACCTAACAAAATAAACATAGACACTACATAGACAAAAAACAACAATAAACAATAACAAAACAACAATGTTCATAAGTACAATACCACCTCCTAGTTACCCTCGTCATCATTAGGTGCCTTAACCGAGCTTATTTCTAAGGAGCCCCCTTCTTGATCTGAAGTGTCTGATGTGCTATGTTCATTATGCTCAGATTCGGATTATTCTGATTCACTTGGGATAATGACAAAGACTTCTTGAGGGCGTCGATCTACTGGAACTAAATTCGAGAATTCTGTTAAATTTTCCAGCTGAAAATCCTGATGGAATTCGCGAAACAAAGAGATTCTTGTTTGTTCTTCAGATATTTTTATGGCAGTAAGGCTACCATTCTATTTTTATCCACTGCGGATTTGATGGCAGCACACTTTTCCTCCTCTAATTTAACTTTGAATCATTCCAAGTCTTCAAGGGCTAAGGATCCGTGTAGAGGCCTTAGTCTTATTTTTCTTTTTCTATTTTTTCAGTAGTGGGGTTGGCGTCAGCAATGGGGGTCGAATTGGCAGATGACACATCAACTATATATTATGTCACAATTATTGGATGAGTTTTCGAAGAGCTCTTCTTTTTTTTACAAGCAACGACTTTTTTTATTTTCTTCGAAGATTCAAATGTTTCTTCTTTGGTATTGGTTGGATTAGTTTTTCTATTCGGTTTTCATTGAGGGATTTTCTTAGTTGGTTCTTTTGAGGAGATAGTTTAATATTTCTTATTCTTTTTCTTGGGGGGGGGGGGGGGGGGTAAATGGCTTTGTGACATATTCCAAACAGGAAAAATGACGCGTACAACATGAGCAATAACAAACAATAACAAAACAACAATGTTCGTAAGTACAATACCACCTTCTAGTTACCCTCGTCATCATTGGGTGCCTTATCCGAGCTTATTTCTAAGGAGCTCCCTTCTTGATCTGAAGCGTCTGATATGCTATGTTCATTATCCTCATTTTCGGATTATTCTTCAATAGTGGCCTTAGTCTTATTTTTCTTTTTCTATTTCTTCAGTAGTGGGGTTGGCATCAGTAATGAGGGTCAAATTGTCAGATGACACATCAACTATATATTCATTACAATTACTGGAGGAGTGTTTGAAGAACTCTTCTTTTTCTTACAAGCAACGATATTTTTTATTTTCTTCCAAGATTCAACTGTTTTTTCTTTGGTATTGGTTGGATTTGTTTTTCTCTTTGGTTTCCGTTGAGGACTTTTCTTAGTTGGTTCTTTTGAGGAGTATAGTTTAATTTTTTTTTCTTTTTCTTGGGGGGTAAATGGCTTTGTGACATATTCCAAACAGGTAAAATGACGCGTACAACATAAGCAGCTAGTCTCTTTACGATAGCTCATACACTTGGGGGTTCCATTAGTTTGTCAGCTAAGGATGACTGAATCTGGGGAGATTTTTCATAAATGGCTCAAGATGAAGTTCAGAGAAACGAATGCCTTATGAAATTTGTTACACCACTCCTTTTCTTCCCACTCAGTTAGTTTGACGAATGTGTCCTTGACAGCAGCTTAATGGATTTTGTACCACCTCAGTATTTCTACAATAAAAAAAAGATAAAAGATTTGAAGCAGAATTACATTTGGAATAAAAATAAGTCATGTTACTTACTGGTACTCTTCTATTTGAGGGTTAGCCTCAAATGATATTTGGTGGAAATCTCTTTTCTGTTCTCCTAAGCGATAGAGATAAAAAAAAGGATACATTTCCATAGCTTGTCGGCCTCGAAAAGATCATCAATAAGTTTCAAAGAGTTTCCGAGTGTGAGGTAGTAGAAGAGAAGAACATGAATCTTTGAGAGACCAGTCTGTGAAATAAACTACTCTATTGGAAGAGGTGTTTGGCCAAGTCTTGACACCATTATACATGATAGCAATATAAACCACAAGTTTGGATTGTCTTGCATCGAGCACATGTCGATTATCTCAAAGTAATCTACGAGCTTTTTTTCTCCACAAGAGAGAGGAATCTCCCCTACCACTGGTAACCAAAGAGTGACATTATCAGGTATACCCAATTACTTCTTAAAAGATTCAGCCTCATATGGATAAAAATACTCATATTACATATTTTTAGTGCAATAACGTACTCATGGAGGACGCTTTTGAAACTCACACTTAGGTGTGCAGCAATGTCTTCGGGAATATTGATTTTTTATTTGATTTTTTTCTTATTTTTATTTGGATTGGGTTTCTTTGAAGTATTATCCTCGTAGTCTAAGGGAGGAGTATTTTCTGAATTTTGAACATTTAAGTCAGTTTATATCCTAAACTCTGACTCAACAATCTCCTCGGAGAATTTGTCTCGAAGTTGAAAGGGGACAGTATTAGTTGCAGTAGTTTGAAGGATATCAGGTTCATTTATGTTTTTTTGTTGGTTTCCGAAGGAATTTCCTCTGACTCTTTGTTTGTCACAACCTTTTCCTTCAAAGGAGGAGATGGTGTAGGATTTTGTGAAAAGTTGACATCTTCATATTCTCTAATTGCTACAAATGCACTCTTTCAAAGAGGTTGACTTTTTTAAGGAGATGTTCTTTAAAGTATTTGAGGTTTTGTTTTCAGTTGATTTGAGGAGGAGTTTGAGTATCGTGAGAAGACACTTTTGTTTGGTTTTGAGGAGTTTTCTCTTTTTTAATTTGAAGAGATTGTTGTGAGCAGCCTTTGAAGGCTAGATCGGAAATATTTTGGTATCTAAGAGAAATTTGATCAAGGTTAACGGCTCCATATATTTCGTACGTGTGGATAGATTTGGGGAGTTGTCAATCACACCTGTTGCTCGGTATTCAACATCCTTGTCAGAGATGCTGAAGTAATCGTAGATACCAAAAATGGGTTTTTGGCTGATATTTGGTGTTTCCATAAACCGATATGATGGTAATTCTTTAAATCAGGCATAAACAGAGTAAATGGGAATTAGAGAAATTAGGATATGATTGAGATGTGTAGAGTAGAATATAGGTTCGATACAAAATGATAGACAACGGTTAAGTCTAAAGTAGACTCACATATGTAGAGTGTCAGAATTGGATAACATGTGTACTAGAAAGCTTCTATGAGGTTCTATTCTATTCAAGGTGAATACTTAATATTGAGGCGGTCCTGATAATTTTTCCGAACAATCATGAAACGTTTTCGAGGTGATCATGGATAATTTTTGAGGTGGTCATTGAAAGTTTTCAAGGTGGTTATGAAAATGACAAACAAGTTTATGAGGAAGAACAAATCCAAGAAAGGACAAATATTTTGGTCAAAATTATCCAACTATTTAACAAAGTTGAGGACCCAATGAGGTTCTGGAGCAATGAGTTAGCATATAATGAAAGCTAGCCCTTGTTAGGAAATTTTTACAACGATTAGGAGGACTACTGATAAGGGTGTAAATAATCAAGGAGTAAAAGTAATTATAAAAAGGGTCTTTATTTGAGTATTTTATAGTTAGAGGATAGATTGAATATAAAATGTAAATACCAAGAGTTGACAGTGTAATTATCCATAATTTGTGAATGAATTCCTTATTCACATTCATTTCCTATAAATAAAATGAAAAATTTCAAAAATAAAGGATTGATGGACACTTTTTATTTATAGTTTTTTAAATTATTTTCTCGCTCTATAAAGACTTGTGATGTCTAACCTGGTCAACATGAAGGATTTTATTTTCCTGAAATAATCTCGCGATTTAATCGTGAAATCGATTTTGTGATTTATTTTTTATTCTTAAATAGTGGAGATAAAAGAGAATGAAATAGTGGTAAGAAAAAATAATGAGAAACCAAAAAATAAAAATTAAAGTTTATATAGTATGTAAATGGTATTTTGGATATTGTGAAAGAGTTGGGTATTAAATGGTAATTGGTAATTTGAATAAATGGTCAATGTTATTAATCAAATATTTGGATAATAAGATGATAATAAGTTTGGTTTATTTATTAGATGTTATGTAACCCTAAAATTTATTTTATTTTTTTACTTATCTTCAAAATTGAGATTTAAAAAGAGAATTATGGTCTAGATTTAAAAATAAATGTGGAGTTTATTTTTAATTTTGAAGTTCATTAAAATTGCTTGGTTAATTTTTTTAAAAGTATCCTCTAAGAGTAAAAATAATAATTAATTAAAAATTCAGTCATATACTTAAACGTTATTACATTTTTTTTAAATTAATTTTATCTTTTATCATAATTTATGTTTTCAAAAGTATATAATAATACAACTAAATATATTTTTTCATTGAACAACCATATAAATATAAAATAAACTAGGATGGTTACAAGTGAATAAATATGAGTGATCATTCACAAATAAATCTAAGTAATTGATTATTTATATTAAGTAACTTATTATATGTATTATATCCCCTCAAGGTGGAGCTCAGGAGATAATATTCAATTTTTTTTTACGTTTAAAACATTATTGGTCTGACAGTGATTTGTTAAGAGTATATACAAGTTGATCTTCAGAAGAGACATGAGCTACACGAAGAACACCACTTTGAATGATATTCTTGAAGATGAGAGCTATAAGGGCATCGAAAAAACACTGGTAGGAAAACCAAATAGAAGACTGTTGTAGGGGCCTCTATGAGCACTACTATAGCAATTGAAGATGAGCATTACGGGTGTAACAAAACAGAAGATGAGCATTATGGACAACAAAGCGGAAGACATATACGAGGTAAAAAGTGAAAGAGGTAAATCGATTTAAGTAAAAAGTTCAAAGTTAAAGTAAAAAAGTAAAACTAGTAAATAAGGATATTTTGGGTAGGATTTAATGGGTGATCGTATATGGAACAAACAGTGATAGATTAGGGTGACACGTGTCAGCCTCTTGTTAATTTGCACGCGCCAGTGGCAAGAACGCAACGATTTAAAACATCAGTGACTCGTTTTGGGAACGAATGAAGCTTAGTGGCATGAATGCAACAGAGGTTAAAAACCGGTGACTTGACGAGGTTTTTAGCTGGGAATTAAAGAAGAATATGACAAATGTCATATTCCCCATAATGGTCATATCCTCTTATTTATGAGGTAAATGTTCATAAGAACGATATGCTAAAAATGTAAGATTTGTTGTAATGTGTATTTTTTCAACAATTAAATATTTATTATGGCTATACGCTTTATTTATTTATTTTAGAAATATGAGTGTTACTTGCTAAATGTATACATATTATGCTTGTTTTATTGTAATATCTATCAACAACTAATTTTGATTTACTGATTTAGTCGTTGATATAGTTATATGTAAATCTTACATTAAACTAAATGTGTTATCTTAAATTAGTAGCATCCAAATATTTTTACATATTAAATTTGTTTTACATCTTTGGATGTAGCTATAGTTAGAGATAAATGTTACATTAAGCTATATATTTGTTTTAATTTAGTAAAATTTATTATTTATATTATTTTATATGTTGTTCTAACTTGTTAAATACATTTTTCGGATTACTATGCATTCATCATTACTGATTATTTTTAAGTTTTGAATCTGTTTTTCACCCATATCTAGTTTTATAAGTTTAAGTCCTATTTGTGAGTTTGATTTACATTGATGAGGTTTTTTGGATATTTCATATATAAATTTATTACATACTTTTGGTGAAGCGAGTCTGATTTACTAGTGTGCTTATGTTGGTTAACCACTTTACATGCAACTTTATGATATTGGTTCTTGAAAACACTATAGCGTTGTTGGATTGTATTAGTGAAGTAGGTTAGATTCAGATGCGTTAGGTGATACAAAATATATATTAGGTGGTATTGTTGAAAGCGATACTGATCTTAGTTATTTATGATACAAAAAATAAGGATCTTGCTAGTTCTTCTTGTATTAATTGTATAGTTAGTGTAAGCAAAAGTTTTCGTTATGGTATTTTACAGTTTTGCTCTGTATGTTTTATACTAAAGTTGGATTTACTATTGATTATATTTGTAATTTTAAACAACGTATTATGGTTGTCTATAAATTAAAAGGTACTACATGTTATGATTGGAATATAAATGCAGTCGATAAGTCTACTAGTGGTTATATACATCATAAAGTATATTGATCATCGCACCTTTGTTACATTTTTAAGATGGACAATAATGGTAGTTTATCATGTGATGCTATTGTTGCTAAAATTCTGAAATAGTTGAGATCAAAACCTTCTACGACCCTTTCAAAATATGTTAAATATTTTAATATTAGATATGTATTTTTAGTTACTTACTAATTGGCTAGGACTAGTATTGATATACATAAGAATGAATTGTTTGAGGATGTTATATTATATTATAGTCATTTGACTAAGTGCTTTGATCAAAATAATGATTTTTATCTTGGGTGTTATTTAGTTTTACAGTCTGATCTAATTAAAAAATATATTACAAGACGTTTTGTTGTGTTTGGTTCTTGTTTGGAAGGTTTCCAACATTAGGACCTTTATTATTTTTGTATGGTACGCACTCACAAGGAAAGTATAAAGGTTAATTATTTGTTGTAAATTCTAAAACCGAGAATCAAGGTATAGTTTTAATATGTAAATTTATTTGAAATCATTGGTTATTCTAACAAGAATATATACTAATGTTGTAGTTAAATATTTGTTGTTTTTTTTTGGTATTGTTGTTATTGTTAGAGATATAAGGGTCCAAACTCATTAGCCTTTTATTTAATCTATAAATATAAGCATATATTCTATGTAAAACACATATTTTATGCATAATACAAAAACCGTAGTCGTCTAGCGGCTTCTCTATTTTGTTTCATATTTTACATGGTATCAGAGCCAGAAGTAATCTGATTTGAAAAGCGTAACAATCCTCTATTTTATAGATCTATCAGATATTTGATTTCGTATTAACTAGTAAAATTTGTGTTCGAAATACGAATATGGTCTGCTATTAATAGATAAAATTACAAATTAAATTATCGGTAAAACTACGGATTGGAAGGAAAAAATAAATACTGTAAATTTTACGATCGATAAAATTAGGGCTGAGTTAATGTCCAGAAAGAATCAGAATTGCAAATGGATAGTGTTTGTTAAAATTGCAATAGAGTATTTTGGTAAATTTGCATCAGTACTGTTTTGGCTGAAGTTGGACAATCAAACTATGGGTAAAATTGTAAAAGATTATTTTGGTGAAATTGCGTTTTGATGTACGAAGTAACAAATATGAAATTGCAGAAGAGTAGGTTCCTCGACAAAATTATATTATTAAGTTATTGGTAAAATTACAGCATCCGGATCCATTGGTAAAATTGCGGAAGATTATATAAAATATACTATAGTTATTGGTTAGTAAAAATTAATTGGTGAAATTGTAAGAATTTGTTTGGTAAAATTAATTATTGATAATTAGTTTGGATTTTTATTAAAAGTTGGATTTCGATTGCGATTTCAGTTGGATTTTGGTTTTGTTTTGGATCGATTTTTGTGTGGTTCCTAATTTGTTTTTTTGAATTTCGATTGGATTTGTGTTGGGAATTTTGATTTGTTTTTTGTCTGAATAGATACAGTTTTTGGTTTTCGGATCTGATGTGTGCATCTCCAGTCAAACGGTCCGATCAAAAGGCAAACGGTGTCCGTTTTTGCTGAATTTTGGAGATCGTGTTTGGGACATCCAAATCTTCAATCTTACCGGTTGAATTATGATTCGGTGCTACGGTTCGAGAAATATCGCTATTGGAACAGTGCAGCGGGTTTGTTGTTTGATATATAGACTTGGTATTAAGATTTAGTTTGGTATTTGGATTTGGATTTGATTGATTATTCGATCTGATTTCGCTGGACCATTGAGATTTTGAATTTGGATTGAGTTTGATTTTGGATTTGGGTTGGATTAAGATTTGGATTTGATTAGATATTGTGGATCGTATTGAGAATATGATAGGAAAATATGATTTTTTATTGTCTACTAGTAACAAACTGAATAAGAAGAAATTTGTTATGTCTACATCTGCATACCATTCAGGTATTTTTTTTTTCGTCTTCCACTTCAGGTTTTGATTCATCATTGTGGATTTTGGATTCGGGTGTGTCTCATCATATGTCACCTCACATGTCGAACTTTGTTTCGTTGTCTCATGTTTCACCCATATTTGTTTTGTCTGCTAGTGCTACACCAATGTCAGTATAGGGTATAGGATCTATTTGTACTATCCGATGTTTACTACGTTCCCACCATTACTTTGAATTTGTTTCGGTTATCCAATTGTGTAAAGCTGGTTATTGCATCTTGTTTTCTGATTCTGTTTGTGTTATACAAAATCAACATACTCATAAAGTGATTGAGACATGTCATAAAATAGGGGAAGTCTATGTTTTAGAGAAACTCGAAGTAACAAATGTGGATTATATGGTGTTGAAACATACTTAACTGATATTGTTTCCTCTGGTGTTGATTTGTCTTCGTTTCGTTTGAGTCCTTCATCGTCTGAATTTTATCTTTGGCATTCTCGTCTCGGACATGTATATGCATCGCGTTTAAAAAATTTAGTCTCTACAGGTGCTTTAGGTCAGTTAAACACTTGTAATATCTCGGATTGTAGTGGTTTGTAAACTTGCAAAAATTTCGGTGTTACCGTTTAATGAAAGTATTACTTCTTCTATTGCTATGTTTGATATTATTCATTCTGATGTCTGGGGACCATCTCCTGCCTCCACAAAGGGTGGTTCGTCCTACTATGTTTCTTTCATCGATGATTATACTCGATATACTTGGGTTTACCTTATGAAACGGAGATCAGATTTTCTTGGAATTTATAGAGAATTTCGGTCACTTGTTAAGACTCAACATTCTGCTGTAATAAAACGCTTCAGGTGTGACTTAAGGGGTGAATATACATCTAATGATTTTACTCAGTGACTTGGGACTTTTGCGTTATTTTTTAGGTATTAAGGTGGCTCACTCTCCAAAAGCTTATATTCTTTCTCAGACAATAAATATATCTGATTTATTCGAGCGAGCGCAACTTTCTGATAACAGGACGATAGATACACCTCTTAAAACCAATGTTCGGTATTCTCCGACTGATGATGTTTCTTTGTCAGACCCAACTTTATATCGAACTCTCGTAGGGAGCTTGGTCCATCTTATAGTTACTCGACCAGATATAGCTTATGTTGTTCATGTAGTTAGTCAGTTTATTACTGCTCCTACATCCGTCCATTGGGTAGCTGTTCTTCGAATATTGAGATATCTTTGTGGCACTCAGTTCGAGAGAATTTTGTTTCCTTCGACCTCTTCACTTGAATTACGTGCCTATATCGATGCTGAATGGGATAGTGATCCTCATGACCGAAAATCTACTATTGGTTTCTGTAATTTCCTTGGAGCTTCATTAATCTCATGGAAAAGTAAGAAACAAGATGTTGTCTCTAGATCGTCTACTGAAGTTGAGTACCGTGCTATGGTTATGACCATATGTTGGATTGTTTGGTTACGATGGTTTCTTGCAGATATGAGGGTTAATGTTACTAAACCTACTTCCTTACATTGTGATAACAAAAGCACTATGCAGATAGCAAAGAATTTTGTTTTTCATGAGAGGACGAAGCACATTGCAATATATTGTCACTTCACTCGGCATCATCTTCAGATTGACACTATCTTGCTTCCATATGTTCCATCAGCTTTGCAGGTTGCTGATATTTTCACAAAGGCTCAGTCAACAGCGCGGTTTCGTTTTCTTTGGGACAAACTCTCAATGCTTATTACTGTTGCATTGTGAGTTTGAGAGAGAGGTTATAGATATAGGCCCAAACCCATTAGCCTTTTATTTAATCTATAAATATAAGCTTATGTTCTATGTAAAACGCATACTTTATGCATAATACAAAAACCCTAGTCGTCTAGCGGCTTCTCTCTTTTGTTCTATATTTTATAGTTATTATTAAATGTTAGTTAAAAATCATGGTTACTCATTGGAGTTGGTCCCTTGTTTCAAAACTGTCACTTATCTAATTTTTGTATCAAAACAGTCACTTTGTTGCACCAATTGTCATTATTGTTAATCCTTTTTGTTACATTTTTTATCACTGCTAGTGACCATAAATGTAAATAATACCAACAAAAATGGTAATTTTGACACAAATATAACTTGAGTGGCAGTTTTGAAACAAGTTACTAACACTGATGACTAACTAGAGTTCTTAGCCATTAAATGTATTTATAATTTGGTAGATTAACTAGTAGTTGGTGCACATTTTTTTAATTAGCAAAGTTTGGTCCTAAATCTTATTTTTTACTACATCCAAATGTTTATTTCCATTTAATATGTGTAGTATGTGATGGAGAGTGAAACGCAGTAGAAGCCATAAGGTATAAAACCCTAATTTTTTTATTAATAAAAAACAATTCCCCTAACAATTAATAAAAGATAGGTTTACATAGAGTTCAAGCAAAACCCTAAAACTAAAAATATGAAAATTACAAAAATAACCTAAAGTATTAAAATTGCGAAAAAAAGGATAGATGAGCCTGAATGCCTAAAAAAGCCCATAGCTCACGAGAAAAGCTCGTGACTTGCGTTCGTGACGTCGTTTCCTTTGAAACAAGATGTTGTGGGTCAAAATCTGACACCGGAGCTCCAAACTGTCAATTCACCGGACTGCCTGCATCATTCCCGCCGGGGAAGAGAAGATTCGTCCTCGAATCAGAACCGGTCTCCCCATCAGAAGAGTCGTCTGCATAAGGAATCGCTGACGAAGATGCTGGATTCGCTGGTAGAGTTCCCGCTCGAAGTTGTAAGGAAGGAAAGCCTTGCGGGTTTTTCTTTTGAATTTCTCCCAGCTGCGGACTTTATCCTTGCCTTCACGCGCGCGGTTCTTCTTCACCTGTTGCCACCAAGACTGTGCCCTACCGCGTATGTGAATGGTGACTAATGCGACCCTTATCTCCTCATGAACTTCCTTGAAGTTCAGGACTTTTTCAATCTGGGATAACCAATCGATAAGTGCCTCTGCCTTAAGGCTGCCATCAAAGTCCGGGATGTCTATCTTGAATCCAAGCTCCCAGCGGCGGGTGTGAGAAGTATTCTGGTCGATCTCCTCCCCAAAAGGGTTAACCATATCCTCAACCTCTGTGCCTTGTTGCTTGGCGGTAAGAACAGCCACCTGTCGGGTAAGATCGGCTACCTGACGGCGTAGGTCAGCATCTTCACGATCATCTACATCACTTGTATCTCGGTACACTCTAGCGCCACCGCGACCGCTGGTTCTTCCTCGTACCATCGCGCAGGACTGCCTGTGTCTGATACCACTATGATGGATAGTGAAACGCAGTAGAAGCCATAAGGTATAAAACCCTAATTTTTTTATTAATAAAAAACAATTCCCTTAACAATGAATAGAAGATAGGTTTATATAGAGTTCAAGAAAAACCCTAAAACTAAAAATATGAAAATTACAAAAATAGCCTAAAGTATTAAAATTGCGAAAAAGATGATAGATTACCCTGAATGCCTAAAAAAGCCCATAGCTCACGAGCAAATCTCGTGACTTGCGTTCGTGACGTCGTTTCCTTTGAAACAAGGTGTTGTGGGTCAAAATCTGACACCGGAGCTCCAAACTGTCAATTCACCGGACTGTCTGCATCACTATGTTAACGTGTGAGGTTTATACATGTTTTATTTTGGGTATTTGATTTGACAAGTAAATGTTTAATGTTAGAGCCAAATGCTTCATGAGAACACCTAAACATCTGAATTATATTGTAATATATAAACCTATAATTGTTTGATCATTATATATGATTTTAATATTAGCTTTACAACTAAATATTTTTATTCTTTTCTTTTACAAATATTTTTCATGTCTGTTTTCTATTGCCCATTCTAAAAATATAAATAATTGGTCTTGATTTTTTAATTTACTAAAACCACATTTAAATAATCGTATTATAACATTTTATATATGACTAACACCCATGTAACATAAAATTTGTTGCTGGAATTTTCAGAACTACTCCCATTCTTATTATATGTTTCATAGGAGCAAGAATTTTATAAATAAGACTAGGGGGCAATTACAGTATTTTGTGAGAAAATAATTGATAAATTTGGTAGTGCGTATTTGCTCAAAATTATAAAAGTTATAAGATTGCATTTGATCCATTAGTTAATGAAGGTGACAATGTTGTTAAATATTTTATAGAGAATTTATCTGCTGAAATATTTTTAAAGACTTATTAAAAGTAATAGTTATGATGAGATGACTTCAAATGCTCCTGAGTGTTTTAATTTTGATATTAGATTTTACAAATGGCTTCATATAGTTCAACTTATTGATAGTATTAAGTTTAAATTTATGAACCAGATGTCTAGTTGTTTGAATATTTATAGGAAGTGGATTTTTTCCTATGTATAGAATTTGAAAAGAAATATCTAAAATTGAGAGGACATGGATTGTTCATAGTTATTCAAAAAATATATTTGAAATATTATAAAAATCTAGAAGTATGGTTTATATTGAATAATATTCATGTTTTTATAGTATTTGACACCATGGTAGTTTCTGTATTCTCACAGAGCTTGTATTTTGTAACACAACAGGTTTAATATTTTTTATTTTATTGATAAGTCTTTTTTAGTAATTATAAGACATGTTATGGAATTCGTATCCAATCAATTGCAATTTATTTGAGTAATTTGGCACCGATAGTAGTCTGTTATGTACTCCCTCTACTAGTTAAAGTTCACCCCAGATAGTTCAAATAAAAAAACAATTTGGTCAAAATGGCAAGTGGTTAAGAAAATGATGAAGTGTGATAAATATAAAAACATTCTTACTATGATAGTAAAAAATGCAATGTTGTAGGTTTTCTTGATACTTGATTTATTTATTTGTAATAATGAATTTTGTTAGAGTTGCAAGTTATATTTAAATAAAGTTTAATAATTTTGTTATGTTAATTTTTTCGCATTAATGAAGTTTATTACATTTAAATGTTACAACTAAATGTTTAATTATTTACTCATATTGATTATATTTTATACAATTCAGAGTACCAGCATGAGATACCATCCATAATCAAAACAATTTCGGTTTTAGGTCCAAACAAAACTAGAGGACTGAGTTGAAACACTTGGTCGAGTATGACGTAAGTGCACTATATACTTGCGAGATGTTTAAAATTCATTGTGCAAAATATAAAATTTTAAGTTTCAAAACATAGTGTACTACCTACTTGCGAAATGTTTATAACTATATGTACGAAATATAAAAATGTAAGTGTAAAAACATAGTGCACTTTCTACTTACGAAGTTTCATATGTTTGCTTGTGAAGTGCCATGAAACCTTGTAGTATAATATAATAATATTTCAAAATACTCTTCCAGGTTGGGTTCCAACCATTCGTATTCATGGCCTAGGTTTGAAAGAGATAAGAACAAACATGTAAAGTCAGAAATTCACGTAAATCTTGCTACCATGACACAAAACTAATATATGGTTCCTAACAAAACCAACAAATATATGGTTTTAATGGATTTTCATAATTATGTGAGTTTTAGAGTTCATTGGGTTTCTGTGTTATATAATTATGTTTAGTAAAAATAATGGTTGTGACTATAAATTATCGAATGAACAATGTTTTTCAAATTTCACCTTCGATGTCAATTTATAAATAATGAACAACGTGGTTGCGCCAAAATCATGTATAATTATACTATCTAAATTTATATGCTAAGTATTTACACGTTGAAATAAAAACTACATTTATGATTGATATGTATTATTGTATGAAATTTGATTTCAATCGTATTAAAAAATGATACATTAAACAAATATCATTATTTAAAATAGTGAACATAATATGAAGCATGAAAAAATGAACAAAAAAAACATAAATAAAAAAATTAAAATACATGTGAAATAAATTTAAATTTATTAAAATTAATGGATATACTATCAAATATTTGTTTTACTAAATGGTTTGTTTAAAAATAATTTTTATGTAAATACAAATATGAATTCAAAATATATTAGTTGGCACTAATAATTAAGGTTTTCTCTCTCTCAATAATGAGAGACGATTTTTCAAGAATCGTCTATATTATGGCTTTTCAGCCTCCTCTCTTCTGAAATCTTCTCCTTAAAGATTTTAAAGATTCCAAATTAAATCAATTTATCTCTTTCATTTGAAGTCTATTGTCCTACTTCTTCTCAAAATCTCGGTTCTTTCATCTTTTAATTTTGAAGCCACTTTGGAAATATTCCTCGGGAGTCTCTTTCTCTCTGCTCTGTGTTGATACCATTAACTGATGGTTCAAAATGAATGCAAGAACCATAAATCAAGACACGACATCTCAGCAAAATCATTCAGCAATCGAGTTCAACGACTTTGAAGAGGAACATGCTCAAAAATACAACCAAAGAAATGTATCCACCAACATCCAGTACTAGAATCCTGAGGAAAACAAGAACGAGATTTCCCCCTTTCCCTCTCGAGCAGACCATATAGAATTCTGAACCTTCAAATGAAATCTCATACCGAGAAGCTATTAAAAAACCACCATCTCGCAAAGAAATCTTTCACGAAGAGGTCACCATTACCCACAAGGACGACTGTAAAGCAATAATCTTTACTGCGAGAGATAAGTCCCTTCTTTCTGACTATTCTAGATTTATTCTAGTAGGAAAATTTTATTTAGGTCGACCTAATATAAATGAAATCACTTTATTCTTAAACAATCTAAAACTTTCTGGTGATATAAATTTGAGTGTATTAGATAAATGGCACGTTTTCATTGAGCTTAATACCTTATCTAACCTAAAACTCCTTTTGAGAAGGAATATGTGGTATTTCGGCCACCATTCTATGAGACTAATGAACTAAGATCCTGAATTCTCCACCAAAAAAGAATCTCTTGTTACCTCAGTCCGGGTAATCTTTCCAAAACTTCCTATATTCATGTATAACACAGACACTATAATGAATGTAACAAAATCTTTAGGTCATTATTTAGATGTCTACGTTTCATACTTTAACATTGCTAAATTTCATTGTTGCCAAGATTGGATAGAAATTGATCTATCAAAACTTCAATATAAAAGATTATGGATCCAATTTGGTGATCAAATGGGGATTTTGGTAGACATTATATATGGGTCATTACCCTTATACTGTCTACGTTGTCACCACATTGGTCACAATAAAGACCAATGCAAAAGAAACTATAAAACCAACCCCATCTCTCAAGAAACTATCTATGTTCCTGTCCTTGTGGATAGGAACATTTCAAACCTCCAACAGGATAAAAAAATAGATCCTTAAAACTCACAAGCTAAAATATATCATAGTTAATGAGAATTCTTACAAATCTGTTTATTTTGAATCTGTTAATCCTATAAGCAACAATATAAATATTGAAGCCATTAGAAATAATCTAACTCATCTAGAGTCTAATGATATATTCACTCCCTCTACTAGAAAATTCAAATATCATGAAGAGATTAATTCAGACAGTATTAAAGTTTTACAATATATTGATTTTGGAAACATATTCAACTGTTCCCAAGATCTCTTTGATGAAGATCATGTCTCTCATTCCACCAAATTTAATTTCCACAAAAGCCTCCCAACATCCCTAGGTCACAAAAACATTAAGAAAAAGATAAAACTTAATGAGAAAGAGTCTAAAAATATAACTAAGCTAATAGACATAATCTTGTATCAAACAAAAGTAAGACTATTTTTTAGTCCCTTGACCTTCCACCTCCTAGTTTTCATGATCATTAAAATCTTAAAATGGAATTCTAGAGGTCTAGGCAATAACAAAACAATTAGAAGAATCAAATCCCTAATAAAATCTAAAAATATTGAGTTCTTGGGTATCCAGGAACCCATGATATTTGAAATTAAAATCAACTATGCTCTTAAAAAATTGGTTTTCAACATGGTGTCTTCAACAAAACTAAAGAAATCTGGATTATTTTGAATGATCATTTCAAAGTGGACGTTCTCTGTAACAAAAAGCAACTTAGTAACTTAAATGTTTACCACTCTTTTGCCAATAAAACCTTTAATGTCGCTGTCATTTATGCTAAGTGTTTTAGAGTTAATAGACTGCCCATTTGGGACAGTCTTAGAAATTTGTCTCATCCTAAAGTTTGGGCACCCTAAATAGTGGATAGACTTTAGGAAAATATCTTTGCACTGTTTTAAACAAAATAATTTAAAAAATTATAAATGATAGGCTTTCTAAGATCCTCCCTAAGTTTATTTCTCCTTAGCAAAGGGATTTGTCCATGGAAGGAACATCCATGAAAAAATCCTTCTTTTCAAAGATATTTTATTTGATTTAAATAAAAAAGTCAGATATGGTAACATTATTATTAAGCTTGACATGACCAAGACCTTTGATAAAATATCTCGTTCCTTCAACATTAATGTTATGAAAGCCTTCGGCTTTCATGATAAGTTTCCTAATCTTATCAAGAATAGTATCACATCTTCTTCCTTCTCGATTTTAATTAATGGTGACCTTAAAGGTTACTTTAAAAATCTTAATGATATTAGGCAGGGGGATCCTATCTCCCCCAGCCTCTCTATAATTGTAGAAGAGTACCTCATTAGAGGTATTAACAACATTTTCAATAACCCCAAAGATATGATTTATAAAACCATACCCCCATTAATTCTCTTGCCTTTCTTGATGGCTTTGTCATCCTAGAAACGGTTCTACGAAGTGCAATGAGAGACTTAAAAGCTTCTTATCCCTTTATCAAGATATCTTAATCATGCAAAATCAAATTTTATTACCCCTGCCAATATGACCCTCACAAAATCAAAACTTTAGAAACTCAAATTGGTTTTAATCATAAGAACTTTCCTATCAAGTATTTAGGCATTAATATAAACAACAAGAATAAAGCCTTCATATCTGATGATATTATTCAAAAGAGCACTTCCAAAATCTACGACTGCCATTGTAAATCAATATCTTTTGGGGTAGATTAGTACCAATTCAATCAAAACTAATGACCATCCCTAATTTCTACATCCAAAGTTTCAATCTCCATCTTACTATTATTAATAGAATTGAAAAGATCTTAAACAAATTTCTGTGGGGTTCAGATGAAAACCATAATGCTATTCATTGATCAAACTGGAATAATGGGTGTTATCCTTATAGTGAGGATGGCCTCAATATTAGAAATATCAAATACTTGCAGGATACATATACCTGCAAGCTTTGGTTTACCTTTTCGTAAAAACCAATTCGCTTTAGGCCAATTTCATGTATTCAATATACTATAAGACTAAGCATCCTCTAGAAGTCAATAACAATCTCAAGAGGTCTATCATCTGGAAAAGATTAAAAATATTAAGGAGTTTGTTGAGCCTCATATTTTATGAAATAGTAATATAGATTTTTGGTTGGATAGTTCGAATAGGAACAAACCCCTTATCCAACTATCCAAAGATGAAAATAATTATTGGTATTGTCCTATCAAAGTTAACTCTTTCTGGCTTGGGAACCATTAGGATATTGATAATCTTAAACTTCATGTTACCCTTTCTGACATTAATAGGATCATTAAGCTTAACATTTACCCTGGAACAAATGATAACATTATATGGATTCTTAATAGCTCTGATAATTTCAACACAAAAGATACTTGAAATTGCATCAGACAGAAGCATAATTCCTCCCCTATTTTATTTTATGGAAATCCATGAGAGGTTTGATCCCTATTGAAACTAATCTTCAAAAGAAAAATATTAATATGGCTTCTAAATGCATGTTTTGTCCTAATATTGAATATGTAAATCATGGCTTTATTAATTGACCTATCTTTTGGAGTATCTGGACTCAATTTTCTCACCTATTTAACATCCATATCATTAATAATATGACCATTCAACACATGGCCAGAAATTGGTTATGGTCTTCAAAGAAATCTGTCTATATTAGGCACATTATTTGTTGGTCAATCCGGTATTACATAAATAAGTCTAAGTTTGATGGTCCTATCATTAACAGCTCTATGATTTTTGATGAAAAAATTCTATATCCTTGCTCAAATTAATATCATGGACGATTTTAAAAGAAATCTGTTGTCTGGTGATCACAACACTGCTGCTAGTATAGGTTATTTTTTCAAGACTAAAATCAATGACCATGTTCATGTCAATAAATGGATTGCCCCTTATGGGGACATACTTAAGCTAAATAGTGATCGATTTTGATCCTTGTGTGGTGTTGCTAGTAGTGATGGCATTATCATAAACAGAAATGGTGATATTGTTGGCATTTATGGCAGTTTTTATGGCAAACTCAATTCCCTTACCAGCTGAGACCTTAGCCTAATGGATGACTTGATTCTTTGTAATCAAAAGGGGTAAAAATTAGTTGATATAGAGTCTGCTTCTAAACTCTTAATCAACATGCGTGCAAAGGGAAATTTTCTATGGTATCCAAAGCAATAAATATCTTGTTGTCAGTCTCTCATATATTCCCTATAACTATAAAGCATGTCCCGAGAAACTTAACACAAACCGCAGATTGGTTGTCCTGTTAGATCTTAAATACCAAAATGAAAACTGACTTAGATGGGACCATCATTCTTAACCCTCTTCGAGCCATTGTTCTTCTCAAAAGCTTGAGATTGGGTTACATCAGTCTTAGTCACGATCCCTCCTGATTTTTTATGCTAACTTGTTTTTTATTTGTCCAATATTGTTAATTTCTTTTTGAAATTTTTCAGGTTAAGGTTGTTGCTATGAAGTCATGTATGATGGAAAGGTTGAAAGGAATTCTTGCAAGAAGAAACCCTTGATGGAAATGTTTAAAATTGAAGATATATTCCATCTTCAGCGATTTTTGTAAAATTCAGAAGTAATTGGTTAGTTTACTTCTGTTTTAAACCATCTGTAATTTTTTACTTTATCAATAAAATTTATTTTTTGTAAGAAAAAATTGTTTTAATACATTGATTGGAGCATTTCTTTTAAAAAAATAGCATGTAAATTTTAACAATGCCCAAAATTTGTATATTTTCAAAAAGTGAGTCAACCTTCTAGTTAATTCATTAATACAATTTTGTTTGTTAGAAAAAACCTTACATTTATGTTTAACGGGTGTACATATACGAATGTTTAACTTGTGTATATGCTCTTAAACTATTTCTACTGAAAAAATTGATAGATACACTACATATGCTCTTAAACTACTTCTATCCAAAGGATCACTGCCCCTTCATTTATTATAAAACTTTTTAAAAGTATTAAACACCACCATTAACCATTAAATCATTGAATAATTATACTTGAGAAAACACAAATAAAGTTATTAATAATTAAAAACAAATTGAATTAATATAAAACTAAAATGATGATTTAAACTATGATTAACGTCTACTCAAACATTTTATAAGTTTCCAAACTCGGGCCAAAAAACTGTATACCAAGTAACAGTGCGGGTTGCAGAATTGTATTTGGGGCTTTATATTGATAAGTGGGTTTTTGTTGAGGCTCTTATTTTAAGTAAATGGTCCACCATGACCCACCGTAACAAAAATAAATACGAATTAAACTAGGAATTTTGACTTTGGGCAAAAACATTCAAACAATGAGCTTGCACTTTGTCGAATCATTTTCAATCTAATTTATATGAATTATGGTTCGTTTTTTACTTTGAAAAGAAGTTAAAAATTCCTGCGCTTGATTCTGAATTAAAAACATTTTAAGATTTCACAAATATTTAAAAATATATTGAAAATCACTTGTAGCATAAACAACAAAACCAACTTAGATTCTGAAATATGACAAGTTTCAAAATTTCAGGAGGAAAATCTTTCATTTTCTATTTAAATATTGCAATTCTATGGAAAGTAGTTTTCAGACACTAACTTGCTTTGATTACAAGTATTGACTTTTGTTTTTGATAGCATAGAGCAATAAGAAAACTCATTTTGTTAAACATAAAATTGAAGCAGATTTCATAGGATGTAGTTTTGTCCATCTGATACACTTTGTAGAATCACATGTGGAATTATACTTTCACATATTACTTGTGCACATATGACCACCTTCTGATACATCAAAGCAGACTTCATAGAGCTCTTCAACTTGGTGGCACCTTTTATCAACATTGGACAAATCCTTATCAAGAGCAAATACGAAAATACGGAACGAATGTGATAATATCGAGCTTTCATTAGTCTCATACAGGGATAGAGTATCTGCAAAATTAACTATGTCAGGGTTTCTATAAGGGGAGATAGATACCAAAAAACGAATTTTACCAAAAAGTTTAAAATTTTGGTTAATAATAAAGCATTAATTTTGCCAAACACTGACAAGATTGGCCTCTAGGTATAGCAAATTTGGCTCTTTTCATTGTCAGTTCCCTTCTACAAAACCAGAGTGCCATTGCCAGTAAGCCATTACAAAACTTTTTTTTTATTCACATAGGTTTCTTTTGTCTTTAAGGCGAATAACCAAAATAGTCTAATATCTGCCTCTAAAAAGCTTAAAATAAGAGATAAAAGAGCCTAGCAAGCTACAACCGAAAATAATATAAATTTAATAAATTTTGACTTTTAAAAAACTAAAACCGAAACCATGTATTAATTTTCTTTGAGCATTGTTTTCACCATATGCTACCTTTTTTTAACTTTGAAAGTTGGTTTTCTTTTTTGTATTGAGCACCAAACCTATGACTTCTTCTAACTTGTTCGATTTGCTAAACGTAAGCTTAGCCTTTTCACTTATAAGGTGTACACCAAACAGCCCTAAGGGTATAAAGCAATTATGAAACTAACTTACCGAAAAAGCAGAACCTGCTTACTTATGATGTATAAAGCCTGCATTTGCCTGTTCCAGCGCAAACCTGGCATTCCTCTGCGCGTCCCTCTACGTGATGTACACAGTGCTCAATCCTATCAGTCAAAACATCCTGCGATATTTGCATCCACCTCGTTTTAGAAAAAAGAAAGAAAGTGAAAATACCAATACAATTCTAGTAAACTTAAGGGGGCACCAAACTATTATAGTGTAAAACTTTCTACCACAAGTAGCTCATGGAGACCAAGAGGCGCCGTTATAATATATGTTACATCAGGATACTCCTTTGCAGCATCAGCAGTCAATGAAGGAATATCCTGACAGATCAAACAAACACGAAATCGAATAATTGTCTTATATTTTCTTTCTAATTTCCTAGTGAAGGAAAAATAAATAAACTCAGTCGAACTACCTTGTGCCAATGCCGTCCAGGAAAGAGAAAAAACGGGGTAACTATCACTCGACTAACCCCTTGCCTAACACACGAATTATAAGCGTCTCTTATCGATGGTGCAGCCAACTCCTACTCATTAACAATTATAATTACATATATACCAATCAAAGTAATATCAAATCTCTTAAGAAAACCAAGAAATTACCATGTGAGCAGGCTCTACAATTTGGAGTTTTGTTTTGAGTTTGAACATGCTCACAAACTCATCTGAAATTTAAGAAAACTACATTGAGTTCCGAAATATAAGAGCGAAAAGCATAGTGAAATGTATTAGCTTACTCAACATGAGATTGGATTCTTGGCGACGTGAACCATGGTCAACGATGATGATGCCATCTTTCTCACTAACACCACCATGCCTACCTCCTACGCCCCAACATACTGATTTTGAACCATATTTCTGAAATTCAAATTTTAGGGGACATAAGCAATCTAAAGAAGACAAAAAATGCAAAATTTTCAAGAATCTACATCTTTCTGTAGCATTAAGATAAACAAACACATTTGTCATACTAATTACGCTAACAACTGATATCATTCATTACACACACTTAACTGATAAGAACACTCAAACAAACGTTAGAGTCAGAGTTCACTTCAATTAACGCACTGATATATCCAGTTCTATTCACCAAGCCAATGCATTTCGAAACAAAATTCAAACTTAAGAATACAATGACCGAGAGGTGGTGCTGATGACCCTACCAATTTTTCAAGTTGAAATCTAAGAATCAGGACATATTCTCCCTTCCATGGCTTCGAATCACACAGAAAGGTTTCAAACTTTTCTCTCGAAATTGTATAATTCCACGATTTTCTCAGGAGAAATTCCTTCAATTTCTTTCAACTCTAACAAATTCTAGAAAACGAAAGATCAAAATGAAACGAACCTGATTAGAGGTTTTAACAACCATGTCAGAGACACCGAGGCCAAACGAAGCGAGGCCCTTCTGCGATGGCTCAATAGCGAATCCGGGTCGACCCACAATCAAAGAACTGGTTCTGGTTTTGATGCAAAGAGATAAGTTGGAGAACTTGGAGGCAGTAGCAGCAGAAGATAAAGAGAGAGAAGGTGACAGAGTTCTTGATGAGACCTCCATTGATTTTTCTTTTACATCCCGACTTCTGAATTCCTAAATTTTCGGTTTGATTGCCATAGAATGATTAAGTGTCACGTTTATATATTAGACCCTCTATACTTATTTTAGTATATGGACCAAGAATATTTTTATATTTTACTGGCGGTTTATAAGCTCATATATCAACTTGCAACTCATATTCTTTTAGATTTTGGACGGTAATTAGTCCACCGATTACCCGGATTTTCGTGATAAGTAGTCTATCCATTAAAAAGAATTGGATTTTTCTTTTGTAAGAAACTTAAATTAAATGAAAGGGTTCATACATAAACCTGGAGCATATCCTACGGTAATACATCAACTACAATAAAAGTTAATAACAAGACAACATGGGTACCATAAGACAGAACATTGTCTAAATGTCCAAATAGAGATATGGCACAGTAGATATGACATAGCATAACAAAATCAACCTAAAAAGATGAAGCTACTCCGAGAGCTTCCAGTCGGAATCCACGCTCCAGTCGGAATCCACGCTCCAGTCCAGAAAGAAGATCACCTGAAACAAATTTTGATAGAATAAGTCAGGAAAGGTTAAAACGACGTTGTTGGCCAGACAATCTTGGTACCATGAAATCTGTATCGGAGATCCGATAACATTTGGTATGAGATCGAGGAGGCTAAGGTGGGAGCGGATCCAAATATTCTTGAATTCCGCTCCTTCCAAACGTGGTAGACGACCGCGTTGAAACACGTGCGCCAAATACAATGGTCACACAAATTTGACCAACTTGAAGCCTCAAGAGTCCAAGATTGCCAGCTCAGGGATTGAAAAGGGAACCCAAGTTTATTACTTGCGGCAATCCAGATACTCTGAGTGAAACTACATTCAAAGAGAATATGAGATATAGATTCCAAATCAGAGGAGCAGAGAGGGCAATCAGTTGAGGTATTGTAACCCCAACTAATGAGTTTGTCTCTGGTAACTAGCTTGCCCTTTATAGCAAGCCATGATATGAAGGAACGATGCGGAATGTTGTATTTATTCCAAACTAACCCCGCCCACCCCACGTTTTGGGTAGGCACACGAATAGCATTGTACGTGTCCTTGACTGTGAAAGTGATGCATCCATCTTTCGCAGTCCAGTATGGAACATCCATCAAGAGAGAGTTTGGTTGGGGGAGCGAGAGAATTAGTCTGTTGATTTCGTCCAGATGACTCCGACTACGAGCTCGAGCCGATCTCAAGTTGGCAGGCCAGCTCCATTCACCATTGTTTATGATGTCAGCAACCTTAAGGTTATTTCCCATTCGAGAGTCAGAAATAATATCAGTGCCATAGCGGACTGCAATCGACGAGGAGAGGAGCCACGGGTCGTGCCAGAAGGAGGTGTTCAAACCATTTCCAATTGCAACCCTGTATAAATTACGAGCCAACGGTCGAAGACGGATAATTTTCCTCCAGATCCAAGAGGGGGAGGATCCGAAGGAAACGTCCCAAAAACTTTTATTTTTAATTTTTTCCGTTTTGATCCAATCACACCAGATAGATTGGGTCTTATTACTAACTATGGACCAAAGGTGCTTAAGGACGGCCGCCTGATTCCAGCTTTTTAAATCTAGGATCCCAAGGCCGCCCTCTTTATAGGGAGTGGTAATGGTGGACCAGGCTATCTTGGCCCCATAGATCTTCATAGCAGATCCAGACCAAAGGAACCGACGAAGATACTGGGTTGATTCTTTAATTATTCTAGAAGGAAGAATAAAAATTGAAGACCAATATGCCTGACCAGCAAATAAAACTTATTTAATCAATTGAAGCCTACCCGTGTAAGAGAGGTGTTTTGCGGTCCAAGATTCAATTCTAGAGGTAATCCTGTGCAGGAGGGGCGGCAATCCGAGTGAGTTAGCCTACCAGTGAGGAGAGGGACTCCTAGGTATTTCACCGGGAGGGTTCCTTCCGGGAAATTCAAAATAGGCAGCAGATCCAATCTAAGTTGATCGTCAATGCCGGATAAAAAGATATGACTTTTAAAGGGATTGACTTTAAGGCCAGAGAGAAGATAGAAGTCGTCCAGAGCCTCTTTAATGAGATTAAGAGAATGAGTATCACCATGACAAAAAATCATCAGGTCATCTGCAAAGCAGAGGTTAATGATTTTCTGCTTATGGAATTTCCAATGAAAATGGAAATTCTCATTATGACTTTTCTCTTTAAGGATGCCCGAAAGTACTTGCATTACGAGCACAAAAAGAAGAGGGGATAGATGATCACCTTGTCTCAGACCTTTTTTTCCTTTGAAATTTCCATGAGTGTCTCCATTAATAATAATGGAGTAAGAGGGGGAGGAGATGCATTTGACAATCCATGAGATTATTTTCTCAGGAAAATGCATCGCAACAAGAACATCGAGAATGAGATGCCAGCGAATGTTATCGAAGGCTTTCATTATATAGATTTTAAGGGCAAAAAAGAATTGGATTTACTTTCCCCATTATTTATTTTGATGACAAATAGGATTTTCACTAAAATAATTTGGATTTAGATCGTTCATTATTTATTTTGGATAAAAATAATCTTACACGCATGTATATTTAGAAAACTAATTTTATTGAATTTAATTTTATTCGAAATAAATAATTATAAATTAAATCTGGGCACCTTTTGGTCGTTGGACAAACACAAAAATTAATTGGGAAAGTAATTAATTCTTGTCCAAAATCTATATTTCTATTAATTAAATACTATATTTTTATTAATCAAATACTAAATTTTAGGCGATAAAGTCACACAACAATAAAAATGTACAAATTCAAATTACTATATATATAAAAGTTATTAAAATGTATTTGGTTCATATCTTTTTTTTTCTTATAAAAAATAGCTTCATAATATGAACAAGGATTTAAAATATTTAATTTTTTTTAATAGCGATCATTTAATTCATTCTTAATTCTGAACTTTAATTGTTCGTATTCAGGTTGATTAACAATTTTTTTTGCGAAATATTTATAACTATATGTACGAAATATAAAAATGTAAGTGTAAAAAAAAGTGCACTTCCTACTTGCGAAGTATAGTACGTTTAAATATTTAGCAAACGTGTAAATATTTAGCATATAAATTTATATGCTAAATATTTACACGTTTAGTAAAAAAAATGTACGTTTGCTTGCGAAGTGCCATGAAACCTTGTAGCATAATATAATAATATTTCAAAATACTCTTCCAGGTTGTGTTCCAACCATTCGTATTCATGGCATAGGTTTGAAAGAGATAAGAACAAACATGTAAAGTCAGGAATTCACGTAAATCTTGCTACCACGACACAAAACCAATATATGGTTCCTAACAAAACCAACAAATATATGGTTTGAATCGATTTTCATAATTATGTGAGTTTTAGAGTTCATTGGGTTTCTGTGTTATATAATTATGTTTAGTAAAAATAATGGTTGTGACTATAAATTATCGAATGAACAATGTTTTTCAAATTTTACCTTCGATGTCAATTTATAAATAATGAACAACGTGGTTGCGCCAAAATCATGTATAATTATACTTTCTAAATTTATATGCTAAATATTTACACGTAGAAATAAAAACTACATTTATGATTGATACTTATTATTGTATGAAATTTGATTTCAATCGTATTAAAAATATCACATTAAACAAATATCATTATTTAAAATAGTGAACATAATATGAAATATGAAAAAATGAAAAAAAAAACATAAATAAAAAATTAAATTACATGTGAAATAAGTTTAAAATTATTAAAATTAATGGATATACTATCAAATATTTGTTTTAATAAATGGTTTGTTTAAAAATAATTTTTATGTAAATACAAATATGAATTCAAAATATATTAGTAGGCACTAATAATTAAGGTTTTCTCTCTCTCAATAATGAGAGACGGCTTTTCAAGAATCGTCTATATTATGGCTCTACATCCTCCTCTCTTCTGAAATCTTCTCCTTAAGGATTTTAAAAATTCCAAATTAAATCAATTTATCTCTTTCATTCGAAGTCTATTGTCGTACTTCTTCTCAAAATCTCGGTTCTTTCATCTTTTAATCTTGAAGCCACTTTCGAAATATTCCTCAGGAGTCTCTTTCTATCTGCTCTGTGTTGATACCATTAACTGATGGTTCAAAATGAATGCAAGAACCATAAATCAAGACATGACATCTCAGCAAAATCATTCTGCAATCGAGTTCAACGACTCTGAAGAGGAACATGCTCAAAAATACAACCAAAGAAATGTATCCACCAACATCCAGTACTAGAATCCTGAGGAAAACAAGAACGAGATTTCCCCCTCACCCTCTCGAACAAACCATATGGAATTCTCAACCTTCAAATGAAATCTCATACCGAGAAGCTATTAAAAAACCACCATCTCGCATGGACTTCTTTCACGAAGAGGTCACCATTACCCACAAGAACGATTGTAAAGCAGTAATCTTTACTGCGAGAGATAAGTCCCTTCTTTCACGTACTATACTTCTCTTTTTTGAACAAGAATTTCTAGTAAGGTTTATTTTTTCGCCCTCTTCCATCTTTAGTCTCCCTTCCCCTTGAGCACATATGATCATAAGTTCATTAATTGACCATTTATCCTTATATGTGTTATAAATATCATAAAATGGCCATATTATAGAGGAAGAATGCACAAAATGAAATCCACTAGGAAAGATTCAGACGTGGTAACTTCCAAATTCTTAAATCGGGTCGTAACTTCCAATTCATACTCTTTATGCCTACTTTAATATGAAATGCAACTAACATATTAGCACTAAAATTCAAAACCATAAAATATATATAGCATACTGGAATCATGCAGTATGACCAAATAAACATAATGTATTTTAAATATGAATAATATGTGTTCATTATCAACACATATAACACGCAAGACATAGGAAATCACATGCTTTGATACTCAGTGTAAAAAGATAATTTATTTTATGTATATTCTAACAACAATATGAATATACCGCTCTGGGATAATTTTATGACCTTTCTCATGAACTTTGCTTTGAGAAAGCTGGGCAGCTTTCTCGAAACCCATATATACATTGATACACGTATCACCACTAAAGTCCAACTTAGTTTCGCAAGGATATGCATCAATATGAACGTCACCGAAGATTTCCCAACCAAAATTGGTATTAACTGCCTAGACCAAATGCACAACCTTAATACTGAACATCGAGGATTCCCGCCTATCTGTAACAGAAGTAAATCATTTGAGCATAATGCAGCCAACTTCTCTAAATGCATTGACTCTTCCCATTCTAATACATCATCTATTGTCTTCAATCTCCATGAGAAAGAACATATTCTTGAAAATATGGATGTTATTCTAGTGTCCTCGAGTGATAGCGAACCTCATACAGTGCCAAACTACAATGACCTGAATATGAGCATTGATGGTAGCAAAACTACTAAACGGACTGCCCACTCGTCCCATGGTAACACAACTATTTTGGCCCAGATCCTACTGAAGCTGCTTGATTTGGATCAAGCTATAAAAGAGGTGATTTCTCTTATCACCCATCTTAGAGTTGTTACATATAATATTGTTGTTACAGAGAATCTCGAGAACACTATTATTCTCAAAACAAAATTGTATGTCATTTTCTGTTTATTTTGTAGCCCAATAATCTCATCTTGAAATGTGTGCGGTCTTAATGAACTTTTTTGGCAAACGGACATAAGTGATTATCAATTTTCAAATCATATTACCTTAGTGTGTTTGCTTTAAAAATATTAAAATCAGTAAAATTAATGGAATCATGAAATCCATGCTCCCTTATTGGCATTACAAAACCAACCATGACATGCATTCCCTAGGAAAAATATGTATAGCTTGAAACTCAAGTGTCTTGAAAGTCAATATTGGCTACCTTTCCCCCAAATAATGGATTGTTTCATTACCTTAATCGCATCAAATACTAACTCTCACATGTTCGACATCTATAGGTTAAATGAACCCCCAGACCGCTACCCCTTTTGGCTTGATATCACTCATATCTCAGCCAATATCTGCCATACCACGTGGGTGGCAATTGAAGATTTTAATACCATTTGCAAACCTGACGATTGATCTAGTAATTCAGACCAATGAACCTATTCTATCAACTATTTCAATAATTGTTGCTACTCTTGTTAAATAAGACAAATAGCTTAATTAGGTGTCAATTTTCCATGTCCAATGAAAAAATAGACAATCTTATATCTTCCAGACTGATACAATTTATATCAATACCAACTAAGACGATCATTTTCCCAATCCATTGACCCACGACGATCTCCCTTGTAGATTGCACCATACTCCCATCACCCTATACCTTAACACGTCCATATACCATGCCAAAAAAAACTTTTTAGGTACTTTAATATGTGGCAATTTCATCTAAACTTCTCTTATGTTGTCATTAATAACTAGAACACCTCTCTCGAGATTTCCAACATATTAGTCATACGTGGTAAGATTAAACACCTCTAAAAGGAAATTTCAGCCATAAAAAAAGATTTAGTAACATTAGTGATCGTGTTGAGAAGGCCCAACCCCTCATTCTTCTAGCTCAACAGTAACTGGCCACTGAACATTCTAACATTTCCTTTATTGAAGCGGAAATTATTACCTCAAAGAACTGCATCTTCCTCAGTAGAGCTGATGAGTCTTTTCTCAAACAGAAATCTTGTTAAACCTGATTCAAAAGGTTTCTACAACAACATCAAAACTTGTATAGCTAGTAACAAAATTGTCTTCATAAATAACCCCAATGGTATCACCTGCTTCAACCCTAAGGGTGTTTCTCACATATTTGTTACCATTTCACGAACCTCTTAGGTATCAGAAGCGAACCTGACTATCTTGGTCTACCCAAGATTAGAAGCTTAATAACCTCCAAACTAGGCGACCCCTAAAAAACAAAATATGATCAGACCTATTAATAATGAAGAAATCAAACACGATTTATTCAGTATTGATAGAAATAAGACCCTAGGGACGGATGGCTTCACTGATAACCTTTTAAAATCCCGTTGGCCCATATTTGGCCTAAAATTTTATAAAATCATTTACCGTTTCTTTTGTCACAACCAAATAGATCTAAGTTGGAACAAAACTCTCATTGTTCTCATCTCTAAAACAGAAAACCTATATATCATATCAGAATTTAGATCTACACCATGTTGTAATGTAATCTATAAAGTTATTTTTAAAATTCCAACTGCCACGATTAAAGACTCCATCCCTTTTCATATTGACCTATCACAATCGGCCTTCATCCCTAGCCGGTGTATAACCGACAATATCCTTCTAACCCAATACCTCATGCATAGCTATCATACCAACAAGGAAGGTCCCCGTGTTGCTCTCAAAATAGTCATCATGAAAGATTTCGATAACGTTCGTTGGCATCTTATTCTTGATGTACTTTATGATATGAATTTTCCAACTAAAATGATTGGTTGGATTCTTTAATGCATTACTACACCCACATACTCAATTTCCATTAATGACAATAGTTTTGACTCATTTAAAGGGAAAAATATGCTCCATCAAGGACACTGTTTCTCCTTCCTTCTACTTGTATTTGTAGTGCAAGTACTCTCTAACATCCTTAAGGAAAAAATTAACCATCTTTTGTTCGGATTTCACTAAAAATTCCAAAATGTCAAAATTATTAACCTCTATTTTATGGATGACCTGATAATATTCTACCTTGCCAACATCAACTCCGTCAATATAATTAAGGAGGGCCTCAACCTCAACCTCATCAAAAGCAAGGTTTATCTATTAAATATCTCAAACCACACACGTCTTGCTATCACCACCTCCCTTGGATTCAAATATGGATCGATTCTAGTTTGGTATTTGAGGGTCCTCCTCATCACCACACGTCTCACTTACAATAATTGTAGACCCATATTCACCAAAGTTACCAATCATATAAAATCATGGACTTCTAAATACCTTTCATAAGCTGGAAGACTCCAACTGATAAAAAAAATTGTTCTTTTTGCAAGCCAAATTTATTGGTGCTTAATTTTCATTCTACATTCCTCAATGAACTAAATTATCTCTTTTGATGATCATTATGGTATGATCATGAATTGAAAATTTTGGGCTCCAAGGTTGCATGGACGAATGAAACATTTCCTTAATCTGAGGGCGACCTTAAGATCCTAAACCTAAAAGTATAAAATTAGATGGTCGCTCTTAAATATCTTTGGTTCATACTAACAAATAACCCATCATATATCTGGACTAGTTGGATCATCACTGAAAAAAGAATAATGATAAGAACATATACAATATTATTTTAAGATTCTCCATTAGTTGGGTGGAGGGAAATACTCAATCTCAGATCCATTGCCTCCAAAATCTAATAAGTGGATGTCAGTAGCGGCACATCCACCTCATTGTGGTATGATCTTTGGTTTTCTAATAACTCTTTAGTTGACCGATATGGTCCAAATATTATACATTATGCAAGAATGTGAAGCAACAACATGGTATTGGACATCGTACGAGACAACACTTATATTTCGCCTGCTCATATCTGTTTTTCCAGAAGAACCCATCAAACCCATCTGCTACAAAATCGGTAAATATCAATCTCCTTCCACCTTTCTCTAATAGGGACGATATCAAGCTTTGGATTCCAAATGAGAATAATAATTCATTTACTATATATAGTACTTACAACTACATCTGTAATACCGTTCTACAAGTTAATTAGGTCACCTTTGTTTGGAACAAGTATAATATCTCCAGATACTCATTTATTATCTGGCCACCAGAAAAAATCATAGAATGGGGATACACAACCAACCTTGAGTGCATCTTATGTGCAAGCTCCCCGGAAAACATTAATCACGGTAACATATTGATTAGGAAAGCTTGTTCCAAAAAACTAAAATTAGGAAAGCTTATTCTAGAAAACTAAATTTCCATGGAAACATATTTATTAGCGAACGTGGCTGCACACAACCAGCGCCTGGAACCTCTTGCCTGACGGTCCTGGTCACCTATGAAGGACCGCATTTTGCCAATAATCTACTATATTTGGCATGAATGAAATTCTAGGATCGTTACCAACTCCCTGTCACTGGGAATTGGTATAACACATCGCATTCTCACTGACATTCGCTACAGGTTCCATGACACAAAGATACTTTGGTCGTGCTAAATCCCTCATTTCATCTATTAAAATTTAGATGGCTTTACTATTGCATGTTTCGAAACAACCGTTAAGAACCATATCCTAGCTGATAAGATGTTAACCTCACGTTATTGTTTCACATAGTGGCCATAACACTGTTAAAAACTTATTTACAAAAATATCCCTTGTAACTTGTATAGTTCAGTTTCATATTGTCGGTGAATGCCCTGCTGTAATTGGAAACTTTCTATTTTTAATATATATATATATATATATATACGCGTGGGCGCGCACGTGTGTATGTAGAGAATTTCTAAAAAAAACAGCCAAAAAAAAGAAAATTACTACGTAAAGTTATTATTTTTTACATTTTTATAGAAATTTTTCTTTTTCTTCATTCTCTTCCTTCTCTCTACTTTCTCTCATTTTTTGTCCACCTAAAATTCAAAGAATTAAAACTAAAACTAAAGAAGTTAACACTAACATTATTAATAAAAGTGTTACTCCTTACTTTGAAAACCACATTGTATTTGGAAAAAAAGACATTTATATCTTAGTTATTCGAAAGTTTCTCAAATCAGAATGAGTATTTTGTTTTACTGTAAATTAATATTTTTTTAGTTAGTATTTGTCTTTAGTAGGTGATAATATACTAAAAAATTGCAAAAAAAAACAAAATTAAAAGATAAATATTAACGATTTAGAAAAAATGATACATGTCAATCTGTAAATGTTATGGCGGACACAATGGCGTTGGTGTCATCTTCTGGCGGAAACAGAAACAACATGTACGCCAGGCTATTGGCACTCAGGTCACCGTGTCCGCCAAGACATGGCGCCAACGTCATTGTATCCGTCATAGGATGGCGTCAAGGTCATTGTGTCCGTCATATTTCTAGCAGAAAATGTCATATTCTTCGACAGAATGATGGCAACAAACACTACCTGAGCGCCATCGTCGGGTGGAATCGAATGTTTTTTTTGTTTTTTTTAAATTATTTTTTTGAAAAAAAAACAGAAAGATAAAAGTGTGTATGCCTCTTCTATGTCCACGTTGGAATGTGGAAACATATGTTTTGTTATCGTTTCGGCCATGATTTTTAATTTTACAAAATTGAAAAAAGAAAATTTTGATTAGTTTAAGTTTTAAGTTTTTATGATTTTGGTGAGTTTTATAAAATAAAATGTTTAGCCAGAATAGACTTCATATCTTGCCACCTCGTGGATTTCTGATACGTAATTAAATAAATTTCTAAAGATTTTAAAAACTTTTTGATGAATAGCAATTTTGTAAATATTGAACAATCAAAACATGAGTCGTTCACAAATTTTGGCTGTTTTTTTTATCTATTACTATGATTAAACTGCCTTCAAATATACTAACTCAAATCAACGTTCCGAATTTCAGTTCTAAACCCTTTTTTTTCAAGATTTAACCTCCCAATTTATACTACTTTAGCCATCAAGTAGTTAATTGTAAGATGCGTAGGTAATTTCTTAAAAATAGAAAATAGTTATGGTCAAGTTGTCTTGATCATGAATAACTTCTTATTAGATAGATAAGGTTGAATTTCATTCCCAATAAATATTATTTAGAAATGAAAAACACGTCTTACTACAGTTGATACAAAAATAATGTTTTTTCTGTACTTCAAAGCATTATTGGATTGGTAATTACTATTCTCCGTTTCTGAACCATTTCTGCAGATGCTCCAAGCTAGCTACTCTGTGCACAGGAGCTGCTGATTCTACTTTACCGGCCTCTCTAGAATTCAGCTGCACATTTTCAGGTGGAGATATGTTGTTATGAGCAGGTTTGAAATTCTCTTGAGAAAGGCGACAGGTGAAGTCATCAGCAGGACCAACTGTGGAAATTTCCAACGATGGATTGGTAATTGTAGAATTTGCAAGAAACGATGGGGTGAATCCTGTAATACTTTTGACAGTCTCCTCAGCCAACTTCACCTAGAAACAAAAGGACAGATAACAATGAAAGCCATTAAACATTATGTTCTCTTTTTGGTTTCTGATAAGAGAAAACAATACAAGTGTGTTAACTTATAATATACTGAATGAATTTGATTTTTTTTTTTGTATTCAAGTTATTTTAGCCCAACGGGTCTGATGAAAACTTCGCTAGTTGATAGAGACCCTATATAGTTTTAATTTTTACCTTTGCTCTCAATGTTTCAACATCAGCTTTCAAAACTCTGTTGTCCACAGCAGAATCATTGTACTTCCGAGTCATGTCAGTAAGACGCCCCGAAAGAGACAAATTCTCACCTTTAAGCTCAGCAACCTATGGAGGATAGACAAAATGGTAAATTTTTTACATAAAAGTCAGAAATCAAATGTTGCAACAAATATCACCCGGGAAAAACAATTTATACTTTGGTCTCAAGTTCGCTCAAATGAGCTTGCTTTCTTCTTCTAGAGCGCCTAGCTGACTCCCTATTAGAAAGCATCCTGAAAAAAGAACGCAGATCAAATTACATAAGTTCCATATGACAAAGAACGTTCCCATATAAGAAAACGACAATAAAACAAGACGCTTTGTTCTGTAAGATAGCATTGAAAATGCAGATCCAATAATTACCTCTTTACTCGTTTAGCATGAGCAGTTTCGTTCTCACCGTTAACTTCATCATCATCATCAGAGAGGTCTCTAGACGACCCACTTGTGGTTGATTTCAGCGGAGCTGCAAATTCCTTTTGTTTGGCTGGTAAGCAAGGCAGGCCAATTTGTCAGCATCCTTATCTTGTGACTGGATAAATCATAACCACTTCCTACATGGGTGATAACAGCGGAATATAACAATACCTCAAAAGTATTACATCCTGTATCTCCTGTATTTCCTATTTTCTTAATAGTCTCTCTCATACCCACCTATGCAACTAAACATCGGTTTCCACAAAGCTAAAACGTTAGCCTCTCGGCATTTCGTGATCTCTACTAATGGCTGCATTATCTATGGACTAAATCTCATAATTGTATACCTTAGTCTACCGTTGCATTGTTTCTTGGGCACATCTATGAGTCTGAAAGCATATTTCTTTGATTTCGAAAGTTAGTAAGTCAGTGTTTTTCTTAATTTAATCTGCCAATACGCAATCAAAACATTCGGCAAAGATAAAAAGAAGAAAACAATGTAGCATTATACATCGGGTCTTATCATCGAAAGATGCAAAAGTATACATATATTCATAGATAATAGCACAGGGTATAAGTTCAACGATGTAAACACCTTTAGGAGGAAGTTGTGATCCTAATACTGAATTGTTTGAAGCTTGAGTTCCATTCTCAGACCCAGCAGCCGAATCTTGGGGTTTTATAAATGATGCCTATTAACACGAACACATCAAAAAAAAGTATACAGGTTACCGTATGCAAACACACAATGTATATACATGTATGTATATGATTTCTTATCACATCAACTGATATCTTTCTACATCAAATTTCTTGAAGATAGAAACTAACAAATGAAAGCTCTATTATAATTGAATAAAAGGATTATATAAAAAATCCCTAAAACTAACAAAATGTCACTTGAACTCAACTTCCAAATCGGAGTTTGATTCCTTCAAATTTCACATAGATAATCAGCTTTGGATTTACAATCGAGCTAGATAATGTATAACAAGTTCATAATAAAGGATATAAGAAGGTTGTTACCCTAGACATAGCGACAGCAGCACAAGCTAGATCGAGCTTGCTTTTGAGGTAGCTTTGATAGTCCTCTGCGTCAACTTGGATCATATTCTGCTGCTGGTTGAGGACACCTCCATTGTCATGAGTCTGAATCCGATTCTCATTCTCATTCTGATTAATCGGAATTTGCTTAGGTATCTCATTCTGAATTTCGGTCTCACGGATTCCGACGCCGGGAGCGGAGAAATCGGCGTCTAATTCTTTGAGGAAGCACTGGAGTGACCACTCGGATTGGCTGCGGTTCATTATGGAACGTTCGTCTGGTTGAGACGACGGAGGTGACCGATCGGAGATTTCACCGTCCACCGGATGTGGTCGCTTCATTTTTTCTCTCTCTAGTACTTTTCGAGTTAATTTTTTGTTCCGAACATATATTAATATATGTAGGGTTGTTTGGTAGGAGACTATTTATAATGATAAAAAGTAGTAGTATATCCTAAAAAAAGCAAGTAGGAAAGTCTACATTTTAAGATAAAACATTATGTTATTAATAATACAATAATGTAAAGAAGATACGCCTTGTCTGGATAAGAATGTTGTTTATTTTGTTTATATTCTCATTTTATTATAAAAAGATATACTTTCTTCGTCTTTTAACAAAATATTTTACATTTCATTTTATTAAATCAATGTAAATTTTATATTATTTTTTATCAATTTTATTTTTTTTATAAAAACAAAAAATAATTCTTACACTCATTAATATATGTGTATAATTCTAAGATCGTTTTGTGTTAAATACCATAAAAAAGAAGAAGATCATTTTGTGCTAATACATTAGAAACTTAAAAAAGTTATAAAATTGAAAAAGGTTACTACTTACTACTATGTATGGATATATATTAGGGATCTTCATCTTGTAGTCTCTTTAGTCTCGACCAATCACACTAATAATAGGAATCATATATTTATGTTTGGAGTCAGATTGCAGACCAAGTTGGTGCTGGACCAATGGTACGGAACTTTAAATGATCTTAATAATTGTGAATGGATAAGTATATGATCTTCTTGTTGTTGTCCCTCCACCATTTATATTCTTTCCTATAAAATAGGTTAAATACGGATAATAAGTTTTTTGTGTGTGTAAAATACGGATAATAAGGTGGCAATGTTATATTGAATTTTTTTTATAACGAGATTCCAAGATCAATCTTTATTTTTTAATTTATGAGAAATTATTAATTTATTTTTTTTCATATAAAACCAAATTTTAAAAAAAAACTAACTTTTTTTTTCTAACTTTTTTTTTCTCTAACTAACCTAACAACTATCTCGAAACCCAAGCTGAGATATTTTTTGAGATTTTTAAGTTTTCAGTGCGATTATCACACGCGTTGCATCATAAATTCGCATTTTTACATTTTTTAATGTCAAAATCGTGAAGATGGACCTCGTAATTTTAACGAGATCGCGAAGGCAGTATTCACAGCTTTGTCAAAATTACAAGGTCTATCTTCGCGATTTTGAAAAAATAATGTTAGCTTATTTTTTATTAGGCGTAAATTGGGTGTCAGGTTTGCTCGATTTGGTTCAATTACATGCATAGATATGCGTAATTTTATTATTAAACATGCACAATTATGTTAAATTAAAATTAAAAATATTTTGATATAATTTGTACATACCATTTGTAGGTACCGGGCCAACCGCCATGTTCAATGGTCGATTACACGAAATTGTTTATAACGATACCTTATATACCAAACCCGATTTGGTCTTATGAGTTGAATCTGGAAGCAAAAAAGTAAAAACGACGATGGTAGCAAAAGTGGGAAAACTCCTAGGATGTATTTCTGGTGCGATAGACACGAGGTTGACAAATCTAACCCCAAACCGGGGTATGTTAAGAAGCGCCAAGAATGTTCATCGGAAAAATACGGGTGTCGGTTCTATTTAAGGGGAAAACCGGTTTTAAAGCTACCCAATTATTGGAAATTGATAGTGGTAGACGGGAAACACAACCACCAACCATTTTTGCACTTGGATGGTCACTCACGAGCCGCTAGACTAAAATTAGAAGACGAGGCGTTTGTTCGTAGTCAAACGGAAGCCGGTTCTCGACTAAGAGAGATATACCCCAGTTTAAAGCTTAAAGAATCAGAAAATGTATCTAACATGCGTACGATCTACAACATGCGTTAAAATCACAACTTGGTCGATAAAGCGAGCAAGACCCAAATGCGATACTTATTTGGTAAGTTAAAACAACACGAGTAATATGTTTGGGATCGAACTTGCAAAGCAACGAACGAGATCCTCTAGTTGTTTTTCGCACATCCTAAAAGCGTCGATTTATTTTACACTTTTCCTCAAGTTCTTATAATGGATAACACATATAAGACTACAAGGTATAAGACGCCTTTGCTAGAAATAGTTGGCCAAACTTTGACGAAGAAGACATTTTGTGTCGCTTTTATTTTTTTGAGCTCCGCAAAACAAGAGAACTACACTTGGGGATTATGTGTTCTAAGGGACGTGTTAACAAACAACATGTGCGCATTGCCTAATATTATCGTCACCTATAGGGAGTTGGATTTAATGAACGTTATCGATGATATATTTCCGGATGCTACTCATATAATATGGACTTGACATATTAATAGGAACATTTGATGTAGGAAAGTTTTGCCAAATTCGGACATGGTCGATGAATTCGTCAAATTTTATCAAAGGGTTGCCTATTCGGCCACCTTCAAGATTATAACAAAAACTTTGCCGAGTTACACCACACGTACGCATTTTGTCCAATGGTTTTCGATTACGTGATGAAGCAATGGATAGAAAATTATGGACACAAATTTCTCAATATCCACACGAACAAGTTTAAACATTTGGGCAACCATACTAGCAATCAGTGAGTTATATTACCATCTCCATACATTAGTTTTTAATATTAAGTGTTAGACTTCTAATTTATTTTATCTTACATTATAGGGCGGAGAGTGCTCACTCGAGCCTCAAACAGGCAACCGGCACTAATCTATACACATTTGAGCAATTTTGGAAAAATATTCATGCATTACTTACCGCTCAACACTCTAACATTTTCGAATTGTTCGAGCGTAGTACGTTTCATCCAAAAAACTCAACTAGAGGGGGTTAATACGGCTATTTATAAAGAAATCAAAGGTAAATTTTCATGTACGACTATAGATTTAATAGAGCAAAATCTTAAAACGACATTGGGAATATAGTTCACTCCCAAAATGTGTGGTTGTGTTATGAGGAAAATGCATAATTTACCATTGTGCATGCGAGTTAGCTTTGATTTATAAAGAAGGTAGGGCGATTCAAAAGGATTATTGTGATATTTTGGAGTACTTTAAAGATCAAAGCTAAGGATGAGGTTGGTACCGAAGATGAGTTTACGAGAAAACTCTCCTTAATAGATAACACCATCTGCGGTTATGGTGCACACGTCCAAGATCACATCATAAATAGGATGATGCAAATCGTAGATCCCTGTAGAAGTCATGTTTTGGAACCTGAGGAGTCGGTTGTCACTAAGGGTAGAAAAAACGCTGGTCGGGACAAATCAACTAAACGGAACCCATCAGAGTAGGAATATGATGGTAGTTTAGGCGCCAATACTCCTGGTACGATAGGTAGCATAGTCGCCTCAGTAGCTAATCAAGCCTTTTTAGTACCAAAAGACAAAGAGAAAGCCAGATGCAAGGCTCAACCTCAACCCAAGAAGAAGATAGTGACTCGATCGAAAAAATCATTCAAGGGAAAAGATTTTAGAGGTTAAGAGATTTGGTTCCCCAACTATTTGCATGAGTACATTTCTAACGTTGAAGACGTGTCTCCCGACGGTAATTACGGATTTCGGGCCGTTACTTTAACCGTCTATGGTAACTCCGATTCATGGGACCAAATTAGATGGGATTTGATCGTCGAATTGCAAGATCAACACGATCTATGGGAGAGGGTGTTTGATGGTTCACAACATGTAGATAACCTAGTATAAAGGTTGCATTTTTTTGAAGTGTATGACAATACTAATCAACATTGGATGACGTTATCCGACTACGGTTTAGTGATAGCCACTAGATATCAGTGTATTGTATACCACGTATCGCTCCACCAATCCTACACGTATCTACCTCTACTCGGTGTGCCTCTTTGATCGTGTCCTAGCATAAAAGTTGGTATAGGTTTCGTACATGGTAATAATTTCGTGAAAGTAAGTATAGTAGTGAATCATTTAATATCATGTCTTATTTTGTGACCGAATATTTATCTTAATTTATTTTTGTATAGGTTGTGTTGAAGGACCGCTTTCAGAAATTTATCCTACTTGGTTTCCGTTTGGAACCGACGAAGCCATAACCAGTTGGGAATACCGCTCGACAAAGGATTCAACAAAGATAACCAAATCAAGCCTGCCCCATCATCGACCCCACACGAAAAGCCACCACATGTCTATGATTTGAGGGAGGCCAATGATTTTGTAGACACTTTGGTACTTTTTTCTATCGCATTTATGAATACTTTATTTCAATTTTTTCGTCGTTTGTAATTTATACTAATACGGTTTATTTAATATGAAATTTCTACCTATGTATGATGCATTTCAACTACAGCCGTTCAGGATCCATATGTCTTGTTGTGCGCAGTAGTGATGAAATCAAATGCAGCTACCTTTTCGTCAAACCGCTCGAGCATTTGTTGCTCTTGCCATTTAAAATTAAGCAAGAAGCTGCTTCCTTCTAGAACATGACGGTGGTAGACTATATCACTAGGGATATGGTAGCGTATCTGGAGGATAGGATTGCTGCAAGGGAGAAGGTGGATGATGTCGAAGACAACATGGGATACGACTTCGGCTACTGAGCATTCTAGTTTCTTCGGTTGTGTTTTGAGTTTTCATGTTTCAATAAGTTGTTTTTTGATTTTGTGATTTCTTACATGTTGTTCTTGTTTTTTTTATGTTTATTTTAAGTTATTGTTTGGTTCTTATGTTGTTTGCGTTCAACTATCTTACTTTGTATGCACCTATTTGAGGTCAAAATTCAGTTCTCGTTTTTGTTGTGTTTTAATAACATAAGATACGTAACTACATATAATGATATAATAACATAGGACGTGAAGATAAAATTTAATCTAGATAGTCATAAAATAGGGGTATAAGATAGTCACGAGAAATCCACAAAATAGTCATATAATACAAGTCATGCAATACAAGTCACTCAATCACTCTCTCAGTACTGGCGCGCCACAAACGAACACTCCTCCATCGACCGACGCATCTCCTCCATACTCATCGTGTATGATATCGAATATCCATTAATAACACGATCAACCAAGTTATATAATCGTGCCTGGTAAGTCATCGCTCTCGGGGTCTCTACAACATATGGACCAGATGACTCGCACTCGAGATCAATCAAGGTGTACCATAGGTGATCCTAGACCCATACACCGTATGAAGAAGTCATACTCGGACGAACTATAATATATGAGAGTTGAGATAATAGATCATGCAACTCCAAGCACAATAAAGTTGAGATACAAAACATTATTAAATCATGCAAGACGAGGCATAATAAATCATGCAAGACTAGACACGTTTTTTAAGACGAACTAAACTAGATCCATTGATGATTTTTTTCCGTCATACCCAATAAGTATGGTATCGTATCTTTATCATCAAACTGTACAAGCCTCGCATATTTATTTATATATGGGCTTGCATGTTTATTTATACATGGTTTCACATGTTTTTATGCTTAGTCTCACATATCTTGCAAATCTATTCATGCATGGTCTCGTAAGTTTATTTATGCTTGGTCTCACATATTTTATATGTCTGGTCTCGCATGTTTTCATATATATATATATATATATATATATATATATGTGTGTGTGTGTGTGTGTGTGTTTACTTTAGAGACGATTCATAAACTGGCGAGTACTTACGATGTTGTATCTAGCAGGAGGAGGTTACCCAACCAGTTTTCATTTCTAAATTTGGCTAAAAGGTAGTTGGACCTTGGTGTGGAGGTGTGTCATACCTTTAATTTTCTTTATGTTCATAAGTCTGAAGAAGAGGAGTTTCATTTTTGAGGCAAGTGTTGAGCTGAATGTAATGCCTCATGAGCAAATAGTTATTTTTCCACTCCCAAAGTGATAAAGGTCATGTCCAATGTTACGTTTTATGTTGTTGCATATTTTACATTGATAATTGTGAAGGCCAGAGCTCTTCAAGGGGCTATAATCTTATTCATGCTTATCCGTAGTCAATTTTGACCTTGTTTGTTTGGAAGGCCAAAAATCTTCAAGGGACAGAAAGTTCGTTCATGATTATTCTTAGTAAATTTTGACTTTGTTTGTTTGGAAGGTCAAAGCTCTTCAAGGGCTGAAATATTTTTCAGACGTATCCTTTTGCTATGCTTTAAAGCTAGGCCAAAACAATTTTAAGTTTTTGTAGACTACCCTTAGACATACAAACTCAACTTTCAAATTTAGTAATGGTTTCTGGCTAATAAATATATAAAGGTTGTACAAAAAGGTAAAGAAGACGCATGTAAATGTAATACATGTTTAGTAAAGATAAATGCCTCCTTAAAACCTTCCCGGGCCACTGAGGTGAAAAGAGTACACCACATGTATATTAAAAAATTTACATATGTGTATAAATATTGAGGCCGAAGTTTTTAGAGGGTGGTAAAGCTTTAAGTGAATAATGTTTCAAGGGTTATATACCATATTCTCTGCTTCATCTACTAGCATGTATGTTAGTGGCTTTACTTTAGCTTCAAAGATGAATGGTCCTTCCCATTTCGGGATTAGTTTGACAATATGTTTTACCTTTGTATGTAGGAAGACCCTATGTAGAACCTAATGTACAGATCAAAGTTATATTACGCATCAGATTCTTGTAGTGATCTAACGGAATGTGAGCTCGTACTATTTTATCCTCAATTACATGCGATGAGTGTGGATCTCGTATTACGTGCTTCATATTATTCCAGGTGTTGGGTCACTGTCAAACCTAATGATTTGGTTATGCAAGAGATCCTACAGTGATTCACAGAACCATCAAGTTTAACGTAAGCTATTGGTAAGATAGTGTAGTTAGATAGAGAAAGTAACTACACGTGAGTAGTGACCAAAACTTAATGTACCCCCATCTCCCAAAGTGAGGAGATATGAGTTATTTATATTAACCTTTTTGTGCATAGGTGGCTATATTGGCCTAAAAATACATAAAACCTTTTTTGGGGAATTTATTTCTTCAATAAATACAAACTGATCTAGTTGACTATTACCCCTTATCAGTAGCCCCCTGTTCATATAGAGTTTGCCAAAGTAGGAATACAAAGCACATAAATCGTCTCGCTAATGTATGAAAGTGGTTTAGCGAGTTGGTTGGGTTACGGATAATGACGTACGTGAGAGTTTTCTTTTGTTCGTCAGGAAATTGACCAACTCGCTTCAATTTGACGATTCTAATGCATTTCCTGATGATTTTCACATATTTCAAGTATGTGGTCAATAAAATATTTCTCTTGTCGGCCACATATCGAACCCTGAATCAGTGTTGGGATGAAGGCAAATATCACTTCTGTTAGCGTGACGCAGTTACGCATACTGTTTGATTGTTTATAAAAAGCAGCTCATGATGTATTATCCTCTTTATTTTCAGAGAGAGAACAAAGTTCACAACTTGCTCTCTACTCGCTCTTTTGGTAGATTGCTTTGAAGTGAAAAATACTGTTAGGATCAGATATACTCTTACAATCTATTTTCCTTACTAAATTAATGAGTGATAAATACTTTAACGTCATTTGAAGGGAGTGGGGAATACAAAAAGGCCCGCTTGAGATTGAAAGTGAAGGTAATGATGATACAACCCATTCCTCCTCTAGTTAACTAGATTATGGAGAATGTTATGACCCTCCGAAAGTCTAAGTAGTTGACCAACCTTCTTAAGATGTGAGGGTCAAATGTGGCCTGACTTGTATATTATTCACACCGATGGGTACCTCTACAAGAACATCTTTTATCAGTCCCTAAACCTCTCATAACGATTAGAAGGCTGCCTTCCCTCTTGCAACTGTCGTTTCTCTGAGGAACCTAACTCCTCATATAGTTTATGAAACTCAACCAAAAATCACCCCTAAGATAAAGGGTAAAACGTCCTACAAGTGAATGGTTGCACGACCTCCCATAAGAGAAGGAGAACATAGGGAAAAGAGGGTGCACCGAGCAATGGAATAGTCAAAAAATTTCTTATTTCTTGTATGACATCGGGAAACACATTCTCAAAGATTTGCACCATATTCCTTATCAGTATGATAACCCATAGGAAGTCTCAAACATGCTAAGCAAAATAGGAATTTCAATCTAATTTTGTCATCTGACTTCTCAATCCTGATGAAACTCCACTTGTTGCGGAGGAGGATGAACTGATATTATTCCATGAATGGTTTAATGCAGTCTTTCGGTTTCTCATTTGATGAGTCCGATTTCTGTCACCACCTCGGACAGGGTCAATTCGGACAATGTCCACCTAACCGGACATGGGCAGTTCGGACACCATCATCCATTGGACTGTTCGAACATAACTAAAGTACTTAAAACCTAATCACTTTTTGACTAAGCTGCCTGTTCTCCTACTTAGAACTAATGGGTCCTTAAACTCGACCCGAGTCCATTAAACACGACCCGAAAGCCCATGTGGCCCAAATATAAGGGTATAAATACCCAACCACCAACATTAAACGAGGGTAATGAAAATTAAATACAACCAGGCTGCTCAATTCTCCCTCTACATTCTACCAAAACATTAAATACTTACAAAACTCCACAAAACTCTAAACAAAAGTTACAAACTAACCCTCAGACAAACATAAACCACACCAAATTGGCGACCACAGTGGGAGTGCGACGGTGCCTGGATCTAGCATTCAAAACCATCAGAAAAATCAGTCTGAATGAATACGGACGCACCAAAAATACCACCATATTTGCTTGAAGTGGTGGGTGAAAATGATGAATAAACCATCGAGGAGCGTGATAGATTAAAGGGTGAGATAGAAGCTCTAAGGGCAGAAAAGGAAAAGATGGGTATAAAAAGAGAATTCAAAGGCATCAGTTGCTCATCATACTGACAACCCTAGAGAGCATGAGCCTTCGAAGACCCATGTGAGTACGAAGAAGACTCATGATAGCTCCAAAAAGTCTCACTGGTCCAAACCGGTGGGGAGTTCTGATTCAGACTCAGAATCTTCTAGTAGCTCCTCAAGCGAGGATGGAGTTGAAGAGTCCTTATCCTCCAGTAGTGATGAGGGCCGATCTAAAAAGAAACAAAAGTTGATTAAAAAGTATTCAAGAAAAAGGGATAGACATGGGAAGTTAAAGAGGAATATAGACAAAGGGTCGTCTCATAGCCGGAGACATGTAGACCGGATGCTGGTGGATCCTTTTGCCTTCCATGATGAACCAGGTATCTTTGCAACTCCCAATGAGGATACCGTTTTCAGTCGTGGCCGGAATTGGAGACAATCTCCATTGTCTTCAAGATCCTGTCCGGAAACCTCCGTAAGAGGTTTGATAGTACGAAAATGGAGAAATACGATGGCAGTAAAGATCCGGACAACCACTTGGAGCAATTTAAAAACTTTATGATGAATTTCGATGATGACGACAAGTTGCTTTGTAGAGCATTCTCCCAATCCTTTACGGGGAGTGCTCTGAAGTGGTATAACAGCTTACCACAAGGGTGCATCAGAAATTTTGATACCTTTTGGGTGGCCTTCCGGAGGCAGTTTGTAGGAAGTAAGGAGTTGAAGGGCAATGGGGACACAATTATCCATTGTGCCCAAGAGCCGAACGAATCACTGAAAGAATACATAAGTCGTTTTGTGAACACCAAAAATGGGTTGGCTGATTGCTTTGAGCAAGTAGCAATATCATCTTTCAAACATGGCTTAAACCCTAGAAATTTGGCTGATTCAGTGACCCGGAAAAAAGCCATGACTTGGGGAGGTCTACTGAATCAGGGTGGGAAGCAAAATAACGTTGATGAAACAAAGAAAACTAGGGTGCACAGGCAGGTGAGGTCTGCCCCGGCTGCACCAAACCCCAACCAAAATCAGTCCGGGAACAAGGCAAGGGAGGCCGGGCAGGGTCATAACAGAGCCAAAGCTCAGTCTCAGCCAGCTGCGCCTGCCCAGAATAAGCAATCTAGAAATAAGAGAGGGCTTTGGGTTCAATCAGAGTGGTTTGCTGAGTTAAAAGAAAGTGTAGCCACCATTTATGACAAAACTAAGGAAGAAGTACACTATAGAAGGCCGGCTGCACTACAATCCCCTATGGAGCATCGTAACAATTCCTTCTGTTAGTACCATAATGACACTAGCCATACCACTGATGATTGTATCGCTTTAAAACAAGAAGTCCAGCATTTTATTGAAAGAGGAAAGTTGGGAGCATATGTTAAAAGAAGAGGAGGAAATAGGCCTGATAATGCTCATCGGCCTGGTCCAAACAATGCAAGCACATCCACTCCGGAAGGAGCTATGGTGATAGTTGAGAGATTCGATGTAGAGTCAGAGTATTTGGACCCTGATCCAACTCGAAACAGAGTGGGTGCCATTGAGGAACGTTGTAAAACAGTGTCCGGACTTATTAACTTTTTTGAGTCACTCACAATTTTCGAAGGGGATACCATGACAGCACCCACTGCTTCTTCAAGGAAAAGGCACGTTCATACATTAGCTACCCAACTGGAGGGAGGCATGACTTCCTATCAATCACAGATTTCATTCCCCTTCATTGTGTTTGATGAGGATGACTTGAGGGATATAGTAGGTCCTCATGAATATGTTGTTGTCATAGGAGCATCCATTAGGGGCAATGACATAAGACGAATTTTGGTGGATATTGGGAGTGCGACCAATATCCTCTTTTTAACTTCCTACAAAAAGATGAAACATCCTGCGGTAATTCAGCGTTCGAACAGGTCAATTGTGGGTTTCACTGGAAGCTCAGCAGATGTGATCGGGGAGTTCGAAGAGGAAGTTTTATTGGGCAAGGGCCCTTTTAAGAAGATGGTTAGAATACTGTTTATCGTGGTGGATTGTCCCACTTGTTACAATGCTATTCTAGGGAGGTCTTGGCTCTCTAGGATGCATGCAGTGGCCTCAACAGTCCACCAATATTTGAAATATGATGTGCAAGGACAAGTAGGAGTTGTTTGGAGCAGCCAAAAGATTGCGAGAGAGTGTTGTGAAACAGCACTGTCTCCTCGGATGTTGGGAGCAGTTCGTATCAATGAGGAATAGCAGTTTGAGGGGCTTTCTGGGGGTGAGGGTGAAATTGATGACCCCAGAGAGACCCCTACCGGTTGAAGAAGTTGAAACACATTCTTTGGAATAAGGAAAAAAATGTTAAGATAGGGTCCAAAATGGCATCCGAACTGAAGGGTAAAATGTTGAAGTTCCTAAAAGACCATCAGCATGTTTTTGTTTGGTGCAATGCTGATGTTACCGAGGTGCCATCAGATATTATATCACACCACTTGTCCATCCGAAGAGACATAGCACATGTGGTACAAAAAAGAAGAGTTTTTTCCAAAGAAAAGGCTGATGTCAGTGTTCAAGAGGTCGACAGGCTTACTAAAATGGGGCACATAAAGAAGTCTCAGTATCCTTTATGGACAGCCAATCCGGTCTTGGTGAAAAGGAAAAATGGCAAGTGGCGCACGTGTATCGATTTCACAGATCTCAACAGGGCTTGCCCAAAGGATTTGTACCCTGTCCCCTGGATTGATCAGATGGTGGACTCTACATCTGGGAATAAACTACTATCTTTCATGGATGTCTTCTCCGGGTATAACCAGATTCAGGTAGATCCGGAGGATCAGGAGCATACAATGTTTATCACTGATAGGGGCCTTCATTGTTACAAGGTGATGCCATTTGGGTTAAAAAATGCTGGGGCTACCTATCAACGGTTAGTGAACAAAGCCTTTGCTGATCAAATTGGAAGAAATATGGAAGTATACATCAATGACATGATGGTTAAAAGTATGGATGAAGAGCTACACTTGGCAGATCTCCAAGAAACTTTTACCAACTTAGTAAAAGTAAATTTGAAACTAAATCCAGAAAAGTGCGTGTTCAGAGTACAATCCGGAAAATTCCTAGGCTACATAATAAGTGAGAGAGGGATACAACCCGATCCGGACCAGCTTAATGCTTTGTTCCAAATGGAGCCTCCTCAAAATATTAAAGAAGTACAAAGATTGACCGGGAGGTTGGCTGCGTTAAATCGATTCATTTCAAGGTCTTCGGACATGTGTGCCCCGTTTTTTCAAACTTTAAAAGGTGCAAAGAGATTTGATTGGACCTCACAATGTGATGAAGCTTTCAATGAGGTTAAAAAACATCTGTCCTCCCCCAAGACTTTATTTAAACCTGTTGATGGAGAGACATTCTTCGTATACTTGGCAGTTTCCAGTTGTGCCATAAGTGCTGTGTTGGTAAGAGAGGTGGATAATTATCCCCGTCCAGTGTATTATATCAGCAAGAGCTTGATAGATGCAGAAAAACGTTATCTGAAGCTTGAAAAGTTAGCATTAGCCCTGGTGATTGATGTTAGGAAGATGAGGCCTTATTTTCAAGCTCATCCTATTATTTTCCGGACATCCTATCCCCTGAAAAACATGTTACAAAAGGCTTATATTTCAAGTAGAATGACTAAGTGGTCAGTGGAGCTGGGGGACTTCGATATTGATTTTGCTCCTCGAACAGCAATCAAAGCCCAAGCTGCGGCTGATTTCTTAGTTGAATTCCACTCAGATATGGATACAGAGCAAACAACTGAGATGAACGATAAAAAGGTCTGGATCGTCCGGACAGATGGTGGATCAAGTACTATGGGATGTGGTGCAGGGGTATACTTGACCTCTCCGTATGGTGACAAGATGTACCAAGCTATATGTTTTGCTTTTAGGGCTTCTAACAATGAGAATATGAAGCTGCTATAGCTGGTTTAAAGTTAGCTCATATTTGTGGGGCCAAAATGGTCAAGTTGATGAGTGATTCCCAGCTTCTTATCCACCATGCGCAAGGTCAATCTGAAGCCAAAAAGGAGCAGCTAATAAAATACTTACTTCTTCTCAAAGATGTGGCACTTAATTTCAAGAGTATTATTGTTTATGAGCACATACCCCGAACAGAAAATGAACTAGCAGACTTCTTGGCAACCATAGCCTATACTGAATCATACCCTTGGATCCATGTGTTGGAGTGCCCTTCCATTCAGCTCAACATGGGTAAGAAGGAGGAAAGCTTCGATATACAGATGGGACAACCCCAAGATTGGAGCTTTCCTCTCCTTCAATATCTCTCCGGTGGCATCTTGCCTCCGGATAAGTCAATAGCAAGAAAAGTTAAGTACAAAGCTCGTGGTTTTATCGTACTAAGAGATGTTCTTTATAAGAAGTCTTATAGTAAACCCCTCTTACGATGTTTGGGGGTTGATGAATCTCAAATAGTGCTCTCCGAATTACATGATGGTGATGGATCAGCTCACAGTGGATTCCGGGCTCTAACAAGGAGAGTTTTATTGTCTGGTTATTATTGGCCCTCTATAATGCAAGATGCTAAGGAGCTGGTGAGGAGGTGTGACCCATGCCAGAGATATATCAATGAAATACATATCCCAGCCATCCCTTTAGAGTCAATTTCTGAGCCTATACCCTTTGCTCGATGGGGGTTGGATTTGGTGGGACCTCTACCTATGGCATCCGGAGGACGCAGGACAATAATTGTTGCTATTGATTATTTTTCGAAGTGGATTGAAGAAGCTCGATTGGTAGGTACAACATCAAAAGCTGTCATAAAATTCATTTTATCCAATATCTGTTGCAGATTTGGCATTCCACAGAAGATAACAACAGACAATGGGCCACAGTTCGAGAACAAGGAAATGGAGAGTTTTTGTGCCTCTAGAGGTATACAGTATTGTTTCTCTTCACTTTTCCACCCACAAGCAAATGGTCAGGTAGAAGTGACTAACCGAACTATACTGTCCGGTTTGAAGAAGAATTTAGAAAGGACTGCTGGAAAATGGCCTAGTTATTTACAAGAGGTTTTGTGGGCCTACCAGAGTACACCTGGGGCTGCAACACAAGAGTCACATTTTGCCTTGGTCTATGGGATGGATGCCATAGCTCCCATAGAAGCAACTCTCCCTTCATTTCGAGTTCATAACTTCTCCGAACACGCTAACGAGGGGGCTATCTGAGGTCAACTCGATTTGATAGAGGAAAGAAGAGTTAAGGCACACCTTAGATCTGCGCACTATCAAGGTTTGATGAGAAGCAGGTTTGCTTCCAGAATTAAAAGAAGAGATTTTCAACCAGGGGATAAGGTGTTAAGGAAAGTTTTCTTACACACTAAAGAGAAGCTGCTCGGCAAACTAACCCCAACTTGGGAAGGGCCCTATATGGTCATTGAAAGGCTTAAACCTGGAACATACTGGCTAGAAGAAAAGGACGGAAGGGTTTTGAATCACCCTTGGAATATTGAGCACCTCCGGATGTACTTGGACTAGAAACTATGTAAATATTTACTTGTTTAAAAATCCATGTAAATATTTGGGGGCATACTCTTTCCTACCCTGGTGGCGCGGGAAGGTTTTAATGAGGTGTCCGGGCTCTTTTTATAAAATTTGATGCCTTCTTAAAAATTCGGAGTGTTCTTACTTTGTTTCTTGTCAAATTTTTGTCTAAACACCGGCCGGATTGAATTAAAGGAATGATGACTACTTAAACATTTGTCATCGGAGAATTTAAGCACTCTTACTTTAGAGTATTTATGAAATAACTAAAGGTTGTTTAAACACTAGCCACCAAAATTGAAAAAAAAACTATGAAATAATGCAAGAGCTGTGCGAAATAAAGACATCCATTAAAATAACCGAAGTGCCTTGGCCATCCAAGGACTTTAAGTTGTCAAAACAAACAGATCTGTCCGATCAAACACTGGACACAGTTACAAAAATGCCTTGGCCTTCCAAGGACTTTAGTTTAATCAAAACAAAAAACAAAAGATAATTAATATTCTAAGACTGAGCCTTTGAAGACGGCTCAGCCTCACTTGTTTTCTTCTTCTTGGGGTCATCATTCTCCTCACCTGGACTCTCCCCAGTGTTGTCTTCTTCATCGGATGAGGACACACTGGAGAAATCAAACCTGTCACCCTCAGTCATTGTATGAAAGGGAAGGTCTGGATACTCTACAAAAGACCATAAGTCTCCCAGATTCCTCTTCGGAAACTTCTCGTGAAAAAGCAAAACCATGTCCGACTTCACCTTGGCATACATCTCTTCTTGACTGTCAATCACATTGTTGGCATAAGCATCAATCTTTGCCTGGATTTTTGCCTCTTGCTCCCTTAGCATATCAGCTTTTTCCTCTATAGCCTTGGACACCGAGTCTTCGAGGGCGATCTTGTCGTTGGTCAAAGTAAGAATGACTTGATCCTTGGTCTTCATCTCCTTTTTTGAAGAGGTAAGATCTTTCTCCAATTCAGACTGCTTTTCCCGGAGGCCTTTGATAGTATCTTCTAAGGCAGCTACCTTTGTAACCCAACCCTCCTGGTTCTTCTTAAACTCCTCGTTTTCTCTCTTCAAAACATCAGAGTTTTGGTTGGCAATAAGGAGGTCTCCGGACAATCTCTCCTTGTCAGAATTAAAGGCAGTAATGATTGCTGCCTGACCTCACACTTGCTTCTCTAGGACCAACACTGGCTGAATGGTACTCAGTGTAGAGTGAGTTATAGCCTCTCTTTCACTTGAAACAGTGAAAGTTTTACCATTGAAGGTAACGGTGTTCGAAGTGCTTGGAGGGAGATAGGGCCCAGCAAAGTCATCCCTGGGGAGATTTTCAAAGTAATCACCAAGCCCTTCAAGCCCTGTAATGTCAACGCCGTCAATACTGAGGTCTCCTCCTCCAACCTCATTAGTTCGAAAGTCACCAGGGATCTCTTCTGCTCTTGTTGGATCAGTAGGGTCAACAGGAGGGAGAGACTCCGAAGGCCGGAGAGAAAGTTCATCACCCCTGGAGGTTTTTTTCTTCTTGGCCTCCCTCTCCTTGCTTTCTGCTCCCCGTTTCCGGTCTCTCTTAGGAACCCTTGGGGGTTTTGAAGATCCTGCCTCTTCCCTAGCACTCTCATGCTCTACTAATTCTAGCAGAGCAGCATCGATCTGGCTTGGAACTGGCCCCTCTAGGTTTGATGGAGCAGTCTCCTCCACTTCGGCAGGGTTAGCCTCCACCGCACTCTTCCTGCCTTTCCCTTTTTTGCCTTTCATTTTACTTGGGGCCTTGGCTCGACCAGGTAAGTACAGTGACCCGTCTGATGCGTGTGCTCTTTTAAGGACTACATCCGGAGGGGGTGGAGTGGTAAGTTCTTCCCAGGACAAGTCCCTTCGGCCAGTAGTGTTACAGAGATGGGACCTTGCGAGATTGCCTCCGGTAAAGGCGTTATGAAAACAGTTTCCCCACTTTTCAGCAGCCCAAGTGTTGATCTTAGTACAAGTGGTCTGCCCGACCTTTAAATAATCATTGAAATATTTAGGCAGCTCTATCAAGAAAAGAGACAAGTCCAGTCAGTTAAAACAAATTTGATAAAAATAAAAATGAGAATGTAAGGTGGGATTCTTACGATCACTTCGCCATCTGCTGGTAAGGAGACTCGGGTTGACTCCGGCTTTGATCTTCCTCCCATTCTCCCAAGCGCCACTCACGAACAAGAATTTAGTTCTCCAATTTCTCTCCGACTCAAGCAGGTCATCCACTGCTTTATAATTATCACCCATATTGTAGTGATAGAAGGGAATGTAGTGGTTTCTGCAGAGGCTTGGCACAGCTGCGAATTCCTCCATAGGTAGAGGAATTCCGGAGAGCATGGAGACCATGATACAGGCCATAAGAGTGTACCAGGCATTGTGGCTTAGTTGACTTGGGCAAAGCTTGATGAGGTGGAAGTACCTAACTATCTCCGGATCTAAGGGAAACCTTAGCCCCAGTTAAAGAGATTAGTGAAGATAACTATTTCACTAAGCTTGCAGTCCATTGGGGTTTCAGGATCTATAGGGATTCTTATTTTTATGTTCTCCGGAATCCCCCACTTTGTATGCATCCGGCCCAATTCGGCTGTGTGGATGAAAGCATAATTAATTTTTTGTAAAGCGAGAAGATACTCAACACTAACCTTGTGGAAACAAGGTCCCACTTTTCCCTCAAGGATCTCTGGCAGATCTGGGTGCCTAAGGCATAGTTTTTCTTTGCCTTTATCCTTCTTGGTAGCAACAGCATCACTAGTTTGTCCGGAGGGTTCGGACTCGAACGGAGCCTCTTCGACAGACTTCTCCATTACCGAGGAGGGGTTTTCAGCTGTTTTTGGGTGAGGGGAGTTAGGAGTTGGCTCAGTTTGACTTCCGGACTGTTGGGCTTCAATGTTTTCCTGAACTCTGGCCTCCGACTGGGGCTCAGATATGGTGGTTTCTCTTCGGAGGCTTGGGCTAGAGACCTCCGGTCCGGACAGTTTGTCCTTAGGAACTTTTATGGGTGCCTCTAACCCTGTGTTGCTATCTTTGGCCCCTGATTTTGAAGGTGTGCCTTTTGAAGCCTGCCCTTTAACCAGGCGACCTCTTCTCCGATCAACTAGTTTATTGGGAGAGACATCTGCATCTGATCCCATGGCGATAAATGGGGAAGGCTTCTTGAAGCTGGTAACTGCTTGCCCTGGTTCAACAGTGGGCTCTGATTCTTGAACCGATGAGCCTGAAACAATAGGAGAAAGGTTGGTTTGAAACAATCTCCTCGGTTTAACACTTCTGATGGAGGAGGAGCCCTGGTCAGGCTCTGTGTTTGAGGTTACTGGTTTGTCGATATGGGAAGTAGGTAGGCCTGCAACAATGCTCATTTCCCGTCAACTTTTTGTGCCTTTTCTAGCTCTGATAGATTAAGCCACCCGCCTTTAATTAAAACGTTCCTAGCTGTGAACATAAACTCACAACCAAAAAGAAGAATTTGTGTTTGAGAGAGAAAACTTTGAAATTTGACAAATTAAGTATGAAGATGATGATAAAACAGTATAGAAGTGATTAATTTATAGTAAACACACTTTGATACCTAGGAGAATTCGAAAGGATTTGCAATGATTAGGGAACGGCGCTGATGCCATCTTCATTAAATGAAGAGGTTTCTTTTCAGAGAAGGTGGGAGCGAAATTCTAGGTGAAAAAACGGCTGAAATAACGAACCAGAGAGAGACACGTGTCCCACGAACTCTGGCAAGAAATCGTTTAAATTCAAAAAACCTTTTTCAGTCCAGATAAAGCTATAACACAATTCGAAGGACCTGTCCGGATGTAACTGTCACTAGCAACATACTGTTTTTTAGGTCTTGCCAAAGGATTTTGAACACCACCTAAAAAAGGGGCTACTGATGAGTCCGGTTTCTGTCACCACCTCAGACAGGGTCAATTCGGAAAATGTCCACCTAACCGGATAGGGGCAGTTCGGACACCATCATCCATTGGACTGTTCGAACAGATCTAAAGTACTTAAAACCTAATCACTTTTTGACTAAGCCGTCTGTTCTCCTACTTAGAACTAATGGGTCTTTAAACTGGACCCGAGTCCATTAAACACGACATGAAAGCCCATGTGGTCCAAATATAAGGGTATAAATACCCAACCACCAACATTAAAGGAGGGTAATGAAAATTAAATACAACCAGGCAGCTCAATTCTCCCTCTACATTCTACCAAAACATTAAAGACTTACAAAACTCTAAACAAAAGTTACAAACTAACCCTCAGACAAAAATAAACCACACCATCATTCATCCAAAAATTATTCGTTTCTTTCTAATTTTTTTACACGTGTCCTGGCCAGGCTAGCCGCAATACGTAGCGCACTTTGGAGGGTTATCTTATTGCCTCTAAGCACTTAGGTATTGGCTTTAGGATGGATAATTTTCTATCATTATGCATCGTAACCCCCAACCCGTTTTATCTGATCTATTTTATGTTCTTTCCTAATAAGTAAAAAGTTTTCACTAGCCTATTAGAATCCAAGAGGGTGGAAATTTTATTTCTTCTTTGTTAGCGGGGCTTGGAAGAATGGTGAGTCGATCTTTACGGAGAACCTGAGTTGATTGAGGAGTACTTGGAAGCGAGATAGTAAGAGCTCGAGCTATAACATCTGACCCTGTTTTCGAAGTGTCAGTTTGGCTTGATTGGTTTTCATTTTATTTAACTTATACTAGTTGAAATTCTTTGTTGTAAGGTACAACAAGATTTTCACTTCTTTTTCCAAAAGTGTTGAGGTTATCTCCTTCCAACTTTTCTCATGGGCTTAGGACAATTGGGATATGATGTTTCAATGGTTCTTTAATTGTTATAACTTTTCTCGAACCAAGTTGTAGGTTATGACAGAGCTCCACAGCCTAAAATGTTTCATCCCCCATCAGTTCGAACTATCCATTCTGGCTTCAATATCCCCATGGACGGTCTAGGCTTTTTTAACATGATATTTCATGTGGAAATCGGCTAAAGCGTGAGCTTTGATGAATGTATTTAGTTCGAATGAGATGTTAAAATCCTCCAATTTCATCGACCACTTCCTCAATCACCTAGAGATGTATGTATTTTACAGAATGATTTGAAAGAGGTAAGACATTCGAACAACAATAGAGTGGCCTTAAAAATAGGGCATCATCTTTCTAGCCGCTACTACCAAAGCTAAAGCCAACTTTTGTAACTGACTGTATTTATTGGCAATAAACTCCTACTCACGTAGTAAACGGACTACAGAAAACTGTATTCCTTTTTGATCAAAACAAAGTTTGGTGTATAATCGGATACCGCAAGATATACATCCAACATCTTCCTCAGAACTGGTTTGGATAAAGTCTCCGAGGAAGCCAAATGTTGTTTTATTTTCTCAAAGACCTGGTCACACTCTTCTGTTCATTGGAAGTTATTTACTATCTTCACGACTTTGAATAAATAAGACTATTTATCAGAAAAGTGCGAGATAAAAGAATTTAAGGTTGCTAACTCGGCCTTCACCACTTGTACTTCCTTAATTGTTTGAGGTGGTTTCATAGGGTTCAAAGATTCTAGCCGCGAGGGGTTGACTTTAATCCTTATTTTTCTGGCTAGATATTCTATAAATATTCTAGATAGGATCCCGCAATTACACTTCTCTAGGTTAAGCTTGAGGTTCGCTTCTGTTAGGTTCTTAAACGTTTTGACCAAATCGACGATATGCTCAAAATCCTTATTTCTTGTAAAAAAATATGATATATGTATATATTAACCTTCCTCTTGATCTAAGAGGTGAACATATTGTTTACCAGTATCTGATAAGTAGCTTGGACGTTTTTTAAACTGAATGGCATAACTTTATAAAAATGTAAACCTTGATCCATCGTGAGGCCGTGTTTTTTTTATATGAGGGGTGCATTTGAATATGGTTTTAATCAAAATAAGCATTCATAAAAGATAGTAAATTGTTTTCCGAAGTAAAGTCCATCGGCTGATCCACCCGTGGGACTAGGAAAGGGTCTTTTAGACATGTCATTTAACAGTCTGTGAAATCAACACACATCCGCTAATTTCAATTTTTTTGTTTCACCAAAAATCAGTTGGTGGCCATGTGGTAACTTGTGACTACTTTCTTTATTAGCAAAATTATCAAATTTTATTTTTCATCTTCAGAAAACTGGTGCAGAGTTTCAAGATTTTTCCTCTGGTGAAATGATGCGGCTCAACCTATTTTCTCGATAAAACTAAACTAGAGGCCTCATTGGGGCCGTCCACCACACCGACCTCCATTAGAGGCTCTTCAAACCACTATTTTCCATTTTATATCTAATGATTCCTTATCTGTATCCTTTTCTTTTCTCAAGAGCATAGATGCCGCATATAATTATTTGGTTAACTTTTGGTCACCCTGAGCCACCCATACCCGGTATCCTACCACATACTTCAAACATTGGTCAATGGTTACGACAAGACCTACTAAAAATCGTATTATATGAGGTACCATAAAGATGATTCATACGATATATTGAAATTTGTTTTATCCAAGCATCTCAAAGTTAGGATATTTTTCATTCGTTTATATGTACTTCATAATAAATTGTTGGCTAAACTATCGGTGTCCACCAAAACCCTCATAATTTCATTCTATGAAATCAATGCATTAATCAAGACGATGTCCTCGATCTGACTACATCAGTATTTTCATATGGCCTCTGCTCGGCTAACTTAATGCTTAAACGGGCCCCGTTTGGGTTACGCTTGTTTCCACATATGACCTCGGCTCGGCCACACTCAAATCACCGTATGTTCCTCCTCAAAGGAATCATAAAATAACACAAATTTCATCTACTCAAAGAAGTCCAAAAGAAGCTAGATCATCTATCAATTCTAATCATCCTCGAATATCACTCAAGGTAACTCCTCGGAGTCAGCAAAAAGCTCATATTCTCATAGTTTTTCTGTTAAAAAAAACAATTATAGCTATAGAAGGCGTCGAAGTTGACACTTCTTCACAAAACATCATCAATAACCCTACTCCATCATTTCCTCCCCTTAGGGAGATTGATGAGACCATTACAAAGTCTCAACAAACTCTCTCAAACACCCAAGAGGAAAGCCCAATCTCAACGACAAATCCTCTTCGACTAATAGAAGAAATATCTGAGGAAGAAGCTGTTTTAGAAGCGACTCATTCATAGGCCAAAGGAATTGATGTTGCATCTGGCACATAATATGAAGCCTCGAAACAAGGAGCACCAAATAAAAGAAGAAAGAAAAATAAAGTTCAAGTTGAGATTCCCAAGGATGTTGATACCTCAATGAGTTTAAAATTGAAACCACTCATCCCGAGTACGTCATGACACTAAAAATATGCCATAAATTTATTATAACATAGCTCAAGCTCATCGTTTGAAAAAGAAATGGGGAATGTCAGATAACATTACACTTTGACTACCAAAGGAGGGGGAGACTCCACTGGATTTTAGAGCAAATGAATTAATGGTCTATCTTGAGATCATCAATTGGGGTCTTCGATTCCTACTGGATCCGATTATAGTAGAGTCCTTCAAAATGTTGCACCTCTACTCTACTCAAGCAACACCGAATTTGTGGTTCACATACCTATCAATGATTATGGCTTCTAGACTAAGCAAAACCCCTCTCTCCATCAATGACTTTCTTACCATGACTGGACTTTTGAAAGGACCGATACTACCCTTTTACTATGTAACACTGGTTGATGACTTCAAAATAATTGACGACCTGCTCGAAGCTGACAAATTTTATAAGCAAAAATTTGTCTTTATATCAAGAGTTTGGGAGAATGGTAAAACAATATCCGAGGAGAACCCTTCAAAACTTAACCTTGTTTGGAGAAGCAAGAGTGAGTTTTCTTTTTTTACCTCTTATTATTTTTTTACAACTGAAATGACCTTTTTCACATGCATTGCTACTTTACTTAGGAATTTCGAAGAGGTATAATAGTCGTAAAGAGGATACAAAAGATATTTTTGCTCAGCTGGCCACTTGGGCAGAGAATAAACGGGGAAATGGTATCCATTCATCTTTTCAACCAATAAATTTTATCAATAATTATCTCTGGAGGATCTCCTTGGGTGCCGATCTCTCAGAATATTTAATATACCCATCAAACCCAAACCTTGTTGTGAAGAGATTGTTAGCGCATGACAATAAGGTTATTTTGTCTGTGTGAAATAAATCTGAAAGCAATCTGCTCACAAAAAGTAAAGAGAAAAATAGAACAAAGCTAGTATATCGAGTGCTAGCCCTTCAACTAAACCCTAAAACCAAAAGAAAAACAACTGAAGTTAGTCTTCCAACAATCGTGGAAGGAGTCGAGGTTAAGCCTTCTTTAAAGAGAAAGAAAACTAAGGCCCCAAAGAAAAAGAACACTTCGAAAACTTCACCAATTAAAAGAGTAGAAAAGAACTTTAAAGAAACTGCGTTAGAAGATCTCATACCGAGGATGAAGAAACTGTAACGGAAGATCATCGAGGAGGAGCTTCAGAACATTGGATGTTGTATGGTGACTTTTTTTGTGGTATTCAAAACATATTTTTAAGATTGGATTCTAACTTTTAATGAATAAGTAACCTTCCTTTTTACTCATTTGTTTGCCTTTTTATTCGTACTTTTAGTCTTATTAACAAGTTAATATCTATGCAAATTCCAACATATGTCACAAATAAATTTGTGATTTATCAAATAAAAATAGTGCTTTTAGAAGATGTTAGCATTTCAAATATAACTAGTGAATTTAAAGAACGTAACATCTCGAATAAAATAAGTGTGTTTAGAGAATGTATCACTTCGAATAAAATAAGTTCGTTTAAAGAAAGTAGCACTTCAAACAATCATGACCGCATTTAAAAGATGTAGCGCCTCGAATATGGTTGTTTTTTCGAACAATACTTTTAATAAACGTATAGCACTTCGAATCAAAATAATTACTCTTGGTCAATAGCTTCAAAGATGATCAGTATTTGACTAGTTACCAAAATTTCATAAATAGTTATCTTTAAAGCAATCATTGGCAAAATTCAACTACAACAACTCATGAATAAAAACGTGAGTGAGCACGTCGGATTCTGATGAAAAGCTCATGTTAACTTTAAAAAGAAGCATCTGAATAAAAATGTGATGAGTACGTCGGATTCTGATGAAAACTTCAACCACAACAGCTGATTTTAATGGTTCGTCTTCATCAAGTAGTGACCAGGACCATCAGAGAAAGAAAATAAGGTTAACCAAAAAAATAATAAGGAAAGAGACAGGGAGGGCAAATTAAAAAAAATCAGGGAAAAATACAAGGGTCGGCGGATCATGGCATCGGTCATCTACTAAGTGATAAATTTTCGAGTTCAAACCAGGTATTTTTGTCACTCCTAATGAAGACAATGTTTTTAGTTGTAGCCACAATTGGAGACAATCACATCTGTCTACAAAAATACTTTATGGGCATTTGCCTAAACGGTTTGAAAGCTCCAAAATGAAAAAAATACGATGGAAGCAAATATCCTAATAACTTGAGCAGTTCAAAAACTTTATGATGAATTTTGACGATGATGATAAACTTTTATGTCGGCTTTCTCACAAATGTTTAAAAAAAGTACCTTAAATGGTATAATAACTTATTATAGGGCTCTATAAAAAAATTTGATGTATTCTGGATGGCATTTTGGAGACAACTTGTAGGGAGTAAGAAGCTTAAGGGAATGGTGACATTATCATCCATTGCTCTCAAGAGACGAATGAATCGTTGAAAGACTACATCAACCGTTTTGTGAACATAAAAAACGGATGGGCAGATTATTTTGAACATGTGGCTATTGCCTCTTTGAGGCAAGGGTTGAATCCATGTGAGTTGGTTGATTCGGTGACTCGGAAAAGTGCAATGACACGGGGAGGATTATTAAATCAGGTCGGAAAACAAATGACGGTGGAGAAAACTAAAAAATCTAGAGTATCACGCCTGAATAGATATGCTCCTACAACTTCGATCCCACAGGCCAGTACTGAATCCTAGGCCACAATTAATTATAGACCTAAAGATTCCGGACAAGGGTCACATCGACCGAGAAAAAGTCAATCAAATCAAGACCAACACGTTAGACCTAAGAGGGGTCCGTGGGTTCAACCTGAATGTTTTTTCTAAACTAGGTGAAAGTGTGGCTACTATTTATGATAAAACTAAAAATACTGTGCATTTTAGAAGACCAACACCAATTGAATCTCCTAGAGAGAATTAGAATACTCGTTTTTGCAAGTACCACAATGATGTGGGCCATGATACCCAGGATTGCATCGCTTTAAAACAAGAAGTATATAATTTAATTGAGAGATGGAAGTTGTCAGGTTTTGTTAAAAATCAAAGGAGAAATAGGCAAGTCAATACTCACTCTCAGCCTAATACAACACGAGCAACATCACCTACTGGTCCAAGGAAAAGTATGGGTGCATCTAGATAAGAAGATGTTATGGTGATTATAGAAAGGTTTAATGTGGACTCAAAATATCTAGACCATGATCTGAAACAGAATTTAGGTTGGGATGATAGTGAAAAAAACTTCAAACAATATCTGACCTTTGTAACTTCTTCGAATCTTTAACCATTTTTGGGGAGACATTGTGACTGCACCCTCAAGTTGTTCAAGAAAAAGATATATAAATAGTCTAACAACTTAGTTAGAGGGAAAATGTCTACACATCTTTATCAAAGCCCTGTTCCATTCATTGTCTTTAATGAATATGATTTAAGGGATATTGTGGGCCCACATGAAGATGTTGTGGTAATAGGGGCATCCATTGAAGGCAATGATATACGTCGGATTTTAATTGATACATGCAGTTTGGAAAATATTTTTTTTATCAACTTATAAGCAAATGAAGAATCCCTCAATCATCCAACGTTCAAATAGGACCATAGTAGGATTTATTGGATGCTCAATCGATGTAATTGGAGAATTTGAAAATGAGGTTTTGTTGGGGGAAATGACCGTTTATAAATATGGTAAGGGTTTTGTTTGTAATAGTTGATTGTCCGAAATCTTACATCGCCATATTAGTAGATCTTGGTTATCTAAGATGCATGCAGTAGGTTCCACTGTCCACTAATATTTAAAATATGTTGTGGGAGGACAATTGAGCTTTGTCTGATATTTCCAAAAGGTAGCTCATGAATATTATGTCACTGTTGTTGCTCCAAAATTGAAAGACGCAATGTAGGTTAACAAGGATAATAGTCAGTGAAGCCTTCTCCAAACTAAATGAGATAGATGGTCCAAAGGAGGCTCCTAGTTCAATAATCCCAGTTGAAGAAGTGGAAATTCATTCGTTAGGAGAAGTTAAAAGTGTACGGGTTGGATCTATATTGTCTTTAGATTTAAAGGGAAAATTACTATCCTTTTTATCCTATAATTTACATGTGTTTGCTTGGTGTAACAATGATATAACTGGAGTACTAGCCAATATAATTAATCACAAGCTGTTTGTGAAATCCGATGTTGGGCCGGTAGTGCAAAAAAGAAGAGATTTTTCCAACCTACTCCATGGTGGCTATAGGTCATTTAAACGGAAACTCTGTAAAAAGTCCGCTAAATATTGCGCTTTTATCATCATTCACTTGATGTCATAATAGTCAAGCTTCACAAACCATCTGATACATCTCACACATATGATTGGTTTGTGCAGTACGCTCCATAGAGGAAATGATGACCCTAAAATTATAGTGTAAGCTTGGAAATACAGTCTTATCTTTCGGACTAGAACTACTAATGCAAGGGTCAACTTCTCCAGCTACAACTAGTGAGTTTCAACATCGAGTAAATATTTACTTACATAATAAATTTCTTTGGATTCTCTTTTTGTCATCCCAAATTAGCACCTCAGTTACCGTATAGTCGGATAACGAGAGGTAGAGATACAATTGTTCCCCTGGTCTTGATTTAATCAACACTTCTGGTGAGGTGAGAAACTTCTTGATACTTTAGAATGTGTTTTTAGGCTATCGGCCAATGAAATTCTCATGGACCCTTCAAGGATTGGAAAAAGAGTTTGATCTTGTATAATGATCTAGAAATGAGTTTTTTAAGGTTCACAATCTTCTGGCCAATTTTTATATCTCTTTTGTGTTTTACGGGGGATATATGGCCGCTAGGTTAATAGTTGTGTTTGATCAACTTTAATACCCTTCTCGCTAACTAACCATGAAAGTTCATTTTTTGGTTTATACTTTAAATGACTCATTTGAGGTTGCTAAAGGTTTTGGCTAGATCCACCAAGTGATCATTTTTTTGGATGTCAGTGAATAAAATGTCATCGATATAAGCTGCAATTTCTTGCGTAATTATACTGGAAAGACCTTGTTAATAAGGATTTTATGCCTTGATCCTGTATTTTTTGAAATCTAAATGACATAATATTGTAGGAATGTAGTATCTTTCTGTGATGAAATTTTTGTTCTTTTGATCATTCTCATGCATATGGATCTGATTATTCCTAGAGTAGGTGTCCATGAAGGATAAAATCTTAATTATGAAGGTCATATCTATGAGTTGATTGATATAGGACATATCGAAAGAGTCCTTCGAACAAGCTTTGCGGAGATCGGTTAAGTTAACACACATTCGTCATTTTCCATTCTTTTTTTTACTAATAATATATTGATTATCCAGATTGGATAATGGGAATCCATAATATGTTATACGGAAGTCAGCTTATCCACTTCTTTGATGATAACTTCCATCTTTGTTTGTGAGTATGAAAATCACTTTTCTTGATTGACTATAAGTTGTTGTTGATGAATAACTTGTAGCATATGATTTCACGTGTGAACATGGTGAAGTCCTCGTAATTTCGGAGAACATAACTAAATTTTATTGTGCAAAGTCGAGTAATTCATATTTTAATTTAATTGATACGTAACATTTAGTTTCTTCCATCGTAATGCATCGACTTGCTCTCATGGTTCCATGAGGTAGGAAACTTCTCTTGGATCATTCATATCATCCAAGATGACCGAATCCTTGGTCAATTATTACTTCTTTAGGGTGAGGAAACTGCATAGAATATTCTGTAGGTTTTTTAGTTCCCTCTAGCCATTAACACTTTGTCATTAATCGGGCATCGAAAGCATTAATGGAAAATGGAGATGACAACATGCATTTGATCTAGGAACGATCTACAAAAAATGACGTTATAGTGGTATAGGGTGTACACTACTATAATTAAACATCATACCGTCTTTCTGAGTTTTTCTCTTCCAAGAGTAGCGTCAGTTTGTGCTCTCCAAAATGTTGTCATCTGCACCATTGAAACCCGTCATTATTATTTAAAAAATAATGATGATGGGTGCACTCTTCATATGATCATGCGTGCTTTGTAGATGACATTGGCGGATATTCTGGTATCCTTCATGACTCATTTGAGTGTTACTCCCACGAGCTCTTCTAGGATAATGACTACATCGTTATGAGGTGTTGTTACTCCTTGTAAATCATTGTCGTAGAATCTTAGAACTGGGAATATATTATAGTACATGTACGGGGAGGTATGGACTTAGTACTAGATATCAAGAGTATTTACATGTCACTTCTTAAGTTTTTCTAGAGAAATGATCCCCAGATGAAATTACTCCAATGGTTTGTCTGTTGGGATCCAAGTCAAGATATTGCTCATCAAATCTATAATATTGCATTGTTTTACAAAGAACTTGGTTTAACGGATATGGCTACATCATACCTCTCATGACTTGGTGGGAGGTCACGCTCAGTTGAAGAGTGTTATTATAAATGTATGTTTCCATTTTTTAAAAATTCAGAGAGTTTTCCCTCATCGGTCGAATTCTAGATCCAATCCTGCAACGACTAGCAATTCTTAGTATAATATCCAATATCGTTATGAAATTTATAGTATTTATATTTGTTTATATACTCATTTGGGGCCAATAATTTGTCTCGTATTTAGTAGGCAATCATATGTTTGGTACACTCGTAGATAACACCTAATTTCCAGTTAGCTCTGTGAAAGGTCCTTTAATTAGAATTTCTGCTCCGTTAGGATTATTGCTATTGTCAGAATTGTTCATTGGCTATCATCTGCAATTTTGGATGGTACATAGTCTCAGTTCGATCGATACTACTATTGGAGGCGTTTGGATGAGACTTCAAGTTTACTTGAGCCAGTGTTAGACGATATTTATTATGTGCAAGTGGATGATACAAGGGGTACGTATTTGGAAGTGTTGCATCTTCGTCAGGCCGTGCTATGTAGATATTCCCAATATTCATGTGATGTTTGACTCGCTTTAACAAGTCTCCAAAGTTGAGTGCCTTCTTCTTCATGGTGATATAAGAGAGAGAGAGAGATCATGGTAGTATTTATTGACTATAAATTGTAAATACTGCTAGGTCATGAGAGTCTTGTAACACATTTTTTGTATCTAAGAACCTTTGAGTATATTCTCCCAACGTCGCATTCGGTCGTTGTTTAAAGTGGATTATATAGTCTTCATCTCCCTTGATCACCTTGGGTCTAATGAAATGGTTATGAAAGGTCGTCATCAATACATTTAAGTTCCTTATGCGCTCCGTAAGGAGGCTACTGAACCACGTCAGGACGCTGCCTCTGAAGGTTATTAAGATGGCATAACATTTCATGTTATTGTTCGTCTTGTACAACATCATTTCACATTTGAAGAACCCGATATGGTACTCTAGTTCTTCCTTTCTATTGTACTTGTCCACTTATGGTTTCAGAAGTTGGATGGAAGATCTTCTTACAAGATGTGTGGATCCAAAATAAAATATTCCTAATGTAGGCTCTTTTCATCATCAAAAGTAGCAACGGTTCGTTTGTTGGATGGAGTGATATGGTTGTTGATATCATAGAACTTGTAATTATTCGGCCAAAGCAGGTGTGCTACTCATATTGGGGAATACAGGTGGGTACCCGTATGGTACTTCCCATAGTAGGGATTCGACTGAGCTCCAAGGACGCTTCAAGTATGAAATTATGCTGAGGTTGCTGTAGAGGAGGAGTATTTTTGAACTAGAGAATGATGTACTCCTAGCGGGGGTGCTGAAGTAGGTTGATAATCGGGTAGGATCTCTAATGAAGTTTTTTGAAGGTTTGGCTACTCTGTTGATTATTGATGACCTTGTTAGCCATATGGCTGGTGTTGGATGGTTGCTGTATGTTTGGCGCACACCGTTCACCTAACATGGTCAGAGGAGGGGGTGTTGTTTGACACCGAGCCTCATCCTCTATTCTTTCACCAACAGACTTGAAAATATTATTTTCTCTCATTTGTTTGCTTATCTTCTTGCGCTTTTGTCTTCCGCTCCGACTGGAGGATCCTCAATCTGAATTCTCTATGTTGTGTTTAGCTTTTGGCCACGAGGAGGGAGTTTTTTTGTCTGTGAGCTACTTTTTTGTAGCCCTTCCTTATCATCGACATCGTAGCTTCAGCGGTTCCTCCTAATAGTCCTCCGAAAACTAGATCATCGATTTTATTCGCGAAGCCTAGGTAGGAGACATAACTTGGAAAATTTTAAAATTATTGACATTTATTTTGTGCAACTTCTACGCTTAGTTTGTTGGAAATCCACTACAAACGTCACCGGAGCCTTCGAGAATGTTGGAGCCGATAACCGAATATTTGCAACCTCCAATCCTGCATCATCGATTTTATTTGCGAAGCCTAGGTAGAAGACATAAGTTGGAAAATTTTAAAATTATTGACATTTATTTTGCGCAAGTTCTACGCGTAGTGTTGGAAATCCACTACAAACGTCATCGAAGCCTTCGAAAATGCTAGAGCCGATAGCCGAATATTTGCAACCTCCAAACGTCATCGATAATAGGATCAATATATGCATCTAAATTCGTCATTGTTTTTTAAATTTCTTTAACATAGCAATTCACTCCCATAAAAAGTATCAGTTTAGTATGATAAATACCGATTAATAGGATCTGAATGTTTAATATAAATTTAATTAGAAAGTAGATTAATTTAACAAATTCAATATATTAAATATACAAGTGTCACGGTCTCTTTTTGTATTATATGTTTATATCTTATTTATAAAAAGTAAAATTAAAGTTATGTGAGAGTAAATTAAAATGTTGTGATGTTAACTTTTTGATCGTGTTTTTTTTGTAAAGAAATTTTAAATAAATGAGAATAGTTCATAAAAAAAACCTGGGGCATACTCCGAGGAGATAAAATCGGTTGATGCAGACCGAGTTACAGGTCTATACACCCTAATGATAAAGAAATAAAAGTAGACATAGGTAGTCGCAAGAAACTCTAGGTGATAAACTCTACGCAATCGAAAGACGACCCTTCTACTGGAAGGAAGCTCCCGGGAAGTCCACTAACAAATATCGAGCAGGAAAAAAGTTGAATAAGAATATAAATCAAAGTAATACGGCGGTGACCAAAGATTTCAGGACCGGAGATCGTACTTCTTTTCTTGGTAGAACACGAAATATTTTGTTTGTTATTTCATTTTTTTTGCATAAAAAAATAAATGTTGTGTCTTTATATTTTTACAAGTTAGATAATTGAAGTGGATAAATTCGATTTTTATAAATACTCAAATTTAGTTTTAAATTCAATTTTGTAAAATTATTTTAATATATAATTTTTTAACATTTTATAATTTTTTTTGTTTTATATATTATCAATTATTTCACCAATTTTATTAATAGATTTTTTTATTATAATTGTAAGTTTTTTTATACCTATTGATTTATTTTAATGTTTTTGTTATTTTATATTTACCGTTACTTTACATTAAATTTTTTAATATTATGCTATATTATATCATTTGAGTGATTATATTATTTTAGTGATTAAAATGAATATCTCTATTATTTTTAGAAGGCAAAGCTTCTTTCTGCAAAATATAGGTAAAATAATTCCGGGCTAAACAATTAAAATATAAATTTGGCCAAAGCTATTTCCTCCATGTCATTTTTTATTTCCTCCATCTTTCAAACTTTCAAAAACATTAGTGACTTGCTTTTACCAAATTACTCTTATTTTTATTTCAAATTTATCACTAGATGCCATTTATCTAATAGATAGTCTTATATGAAAAAATACAACATTAACCTAACTTTAATCCAAGATATATGATTCTACCTCTAAAATTAACCCTAAAACAAAGAACTTCAATTTTATTGAAGATTAATCATGGAAAATGAAGAAACCCAAACAAAGCCGGAGAACAACACTCAATCGACAAACAAGATAATTTAAACTTGTTTTTACGTTTTACAACTTCGTAGCTTGAAAATACCTATTTCGAAACTTAATTTTTTCAGCTAAACCCGATTTTTACAGTTCTGAAAGAAAAACAACTATTTCCGAGCCGGGCATTAGGAATCAGGTGTAATTTTTTTTTTAAAAATGTGCATCTGATTCCGAGAGGACCACTCGGAATCAGTTGCAAGTTTTCAAAAAAAAAATGTGCAACTCATTCCGAGAGGGCCACTCGGAATCAGTTGCAAGTTTTCAAAAAAAATGTGCAACTGATTCCAAGAGGGCCACTCGGAATCAGTTGCAAACTTTATGTCCCGTTAAAAACATCATCCGATAAAAAAACATCATCCGAATAACAAAAAACATCATCCGATAAACAAAAAACATAATTCGATTAAAAAAAACATCATCCGATAAACAAACAACAACATCCGATAAACTAGTATGATCATCCGATAAAATCTCGGAAAATATTACAGCATCAAGTTTTTTGAATTTTTTTGTATGCATCGAGCATGTGATTCCGAGTGGGCAACTCGGAATCACATGCTCGATGCATTTAAAAAATTGCATAAAACTTTTCTAAACCAAACCCTAATCGAAAATGAAAAAGCAAAGAAAAATAAAGAAATCATACCTTTTCCAAGCCTTATATCTTTTCTCTTCGAATGGTTTTGTGAAGAATGAGTTTTCTTCACCAAGCTTCTCTCTCTTTTGTGAAGAATGAATTTTCTTCTCCAAGCTTTTTCTCTCTCTTCAATTTGTAAGGTACTGGTTTTGTTGTTTTGTGAAGAATGAGTTTAGTTGTAGTGAATGGGTAATGGTATGTTAGGGTAATAGTTTTTTAAGAAAAAATGGGTATAAGGGCAAATATATATTTTCCTTTATGGAGGAAATAACAACATGGAGGTTTTTTCAAATTAGGGGAGAAATAATAATTTTGATGGGGAAATAGCTTTGGCCTATAAATTTTACAAATATAATTTATTAAAATTTAAATTCTTTTACACACTCAACATACATCTTTTAAAAATTCATTTGCTCATTATATTTTACTTATTATTTAGAATACGAAGACGTACATCAGTGGTAAATTTAAAATACATTATTAACACAATTTTGAGATAGTAGACTGTTCTTATTAATAAAAGCATATAAAAACCAAAATTTTCGTTGAACTATGATAGATATATGAGATATGAACTTTAACCTGGTCCATAGTTTGATTGGTTTTGTTTAGTTTGAGTTTTTTTTTTTTTTTTTTGTTTAGTTTGAGTTTAAATTCAAACATAAATCGCGTATGTTTCATGCCAAAAGATACAAAATTTAGAATTTGTGTATGTGATTGTATGGCGAGTCACTATCGGTTTTGGATGGGAACATAAGACTTAATCCATAAATAGGAAAAGCGCGCACAAATATTTGTGGTTTTATTTTGTAATGATAGCCGGATTTGTGGATAATAAAATATGATGATAAAATAATTAGATCCAGTGTGTGGTGGGTGGATGTCCATCTGTTCTTTTATCACCCTATTTTCTAGAAAATGAACAAGACCTCCTGCTTTATTAATTTTATTTTCTTTTGTCTGTACGAAGAGGATCTGCCATCTACATCCTTCATTATAAGCCTCAGCTTTTCTGTTGCTTTTCTTTTTTACTTAATATTTATGTTTTTAAATCATATATTTTATGATTAATTTTTTTAATCATGTTCGCGATTGCTTGTTTGTTTAATTTGAACTTAATATTTTATTTTGTCTACATTGTTAGTCGATCCTGTAAAAAAATTCAATAAAAAAAATGAATATATCAATATCGTATAAAAATAATATATAAATATTTCGGTTACATTTACAAAATACGCTTTTCTGATTTCATTTGGTCATTTGGATGATATTCTAAGATTGTAGTTTTTAATACAGGATCAGACTCCAAATAACTCCTTTTTGAATATCTTATTTGAAGATGATGAATCAATTGGCGACAGAATAAAAGAAGGTTCTCGAAATAGTAGTTCAACTGAAGAACAAATTGGAAAGACTTTAATTGTTGATTCATTTCTGATAGGGTCAAGCTATATATATCCAATTCTGATTTAAGTATACCCAATTTTGAGTATACCCAAAGGTGATCTAAGTCTATCCATTTTTTTCCAAAAATATCCTTTTGTAGGTATATAAGTCATTTTTACTGACTTCCATCCAACACATTTTTCTTACAACTTTCTCTCACTTCCCTCACTTCTCTTACTTCTCTCTAAACTCTCAAACTCTCTTCTCTCGAAACACTCCTACCTCTCTCTAAGATTGTCCGGCGCGCCACCACTACTCCTCCTCCATCATGTTGAAGAACAAAAACTCACCACCACCACCAACTACGTAAGTTTCCTAATTTAATTTTGCATATTAATTTACTTAGATCTATGTTAGATTTTAGGATTAATGATAGATTAAGGTATGAATTTAGGGTAGATTTTAGGGTTGTTTAGGGTAAAATTTAGGGTTTATGGGCCATTTTCCAGCCCGGTTGATTTTTACAAATTTATTTTAAAATTTTAAAAAAAATTGAAACTTTTAAGGAAGTTATATGTATTTCAAAATACATGAGAGTTATATGTATTTCAATTGGAAGTTCGATTTTGAATTGTAGTTTTTTTTTTAATTTTGCGGATTATATCATATGTTATTAATTTCGTTTATTTTTTTTTTGTATTATTACAGGTCTGATGCCGTTGAGAAGCGACGTCTTCCTCGGTCTAGGGCGTATCCCCCGGGATCACGGGTAACACACCCCGGGAAGAATCTGAAGATGGTACGGGCCGTCGAAGACGAGAGGGTCCGCGATGCTAAGCGCAGACGAGGTTCATCAGAGGACTCTGACACTAGACGTCTTAGGGAGGAGGAGGAGAAGAGGATCAGATCTGATCGGTCTTTGCGCCGAATCAACCACGGCAAGAGGAAAGAGAAGGTTGTAGAGAAATCAGTGGATGACAGTAGAGGTGGAGGCTCCTCACGACGCGAGACGTCACATGTACACCGATCACCACCTCCCACTACCAGTGCTACACCAAATCCTGCTACCAGTGCTCCACCACCTCCCGCTACCAGTGCTTCATCCCCTGCGTATACTACTACATATCCACCACCTGTTAGTGAGAGGGTGGATGCTACTGGGGACTCTGAGCAGGATACCATTGATGAGGAGCATATCAGTGCGATACACACAGAGGAGCAGCGGAAGACGTTTGCAAATCTGAAATGCAACAAGATACCTCTATTTCCTGACTGCAAGGAGCACGAGGCATATCACATCTTCATCGGACATGTAAGTACCAAATTTTTAAATGTCTAGTCTAAGGTTTTACTTTTATTTATGTTTGACTTAGTTTTTTATTTACAGGGTCGTACTTCGTTAGGCATACATGCACATTATAATGTGTTTCGTATGTGGGCCCTCGGTGCTCAGCCAGAGGTGCATCGGCACTTGACGCGGACTCCTTTCGGTCCTCTCATAGCTCACTTACCTCAGTACTTCACGCACTCAGTACTTGATAAGGTATTCGTTGAGCGTTGGAATCAGGAGACGAATACGTTCCATTTCTCGTTCGAGGAAATGACGATTACCCTAGATGTTCTTATATGGTTGCACTATTTTTGCGGATACTAGTCAGAAAAGTGTCAAGGCTGACTATTTGTACAGATTGAAGAATATGGATTCCGGTTTGTGGGACATAGCGTGGGGTACGAGTGCATTGGCATTCCTGTTCCGTGGTTTGGGTGATGCTTCGAAAGCATCGAAGCATAACGTGTACGGATTTGTAGCCAAGATAGATTGCTGGATTTATGACCATTTCCCCGTGTTTAGAGCCTCCGAGAACGCGGACCACGTAGCGAGGCAGCCTAGGATTGTGAAGTGGCTACCAAAGCGGATTGTTGGGCAAAACATCCGCCCCAAATTAGTTGTGCGTACTCTCCTTTCAGATCAGAAGGAGAAAGATGTAAGTGTGTAAATTTTAGTAGTCACTAACATATTCATACTAAGTTATATTATTTTTAACATTCTAAGTGTTTTACTTTATTTAGAATAGGTCATTTTCGAGCCATACGAGGATATCAGAGTCCAGTTCCTCGTGCTGGAGATCCGCACCATCGTTTATCCTTTGCGGATGATGAGAACGGTCGAGGGTTACATGCCTGGTCGGGTTATGCGCTAGTTCGGACGGGGTCAGGATGAACCCGAACTCCCAATTGTACTCAGACCGGGTTACAAGAATGAAGATTTGGATAGGTACACATGGCGAGAGAGTGTATGGCTAGATTGGCGTCAGAACTTACTTTTAGAGGATTGGCTGGCCGTTACCATAACCACTTATAGACAGTCGACGACGAACACCTACTGGAGGTACTTGGCTGAGTATGGTTGGCTACTATTAGTCCACCACCACGCACCACAGACGACAAATTGCTAGAGGCTGTTCGGTCGATTATTACATTACCTGTAGGCCGAGGGGAAGAGGGTGCGCTTATGTGGAGAGATCAAGTCTTGCAGCTCTTCTCTCCTTGGTTATTTGTCCTTATTAGTGGACTTGTTTTAGCTGTGTTATGATCTATCTTTTCATTCACGTTTATGTTGTTTATCCATTTTTAGGATTTGTTAAACTTTCTTTGTTTGTATTATGACTGATAGTTTTTTATTTGCTTATGAATGTTAGTATTTTATTTCCATCTTCTCCTTAAGTGACTCCATTAAACTATAAATTCACAAATTCGAATAAAAATTTATAAGCACATCTTCGACAACCGATTTAAACTCGTTCAAATCCGCTTGCAAACTTAACTCGTACCATTTTAAACAACCAACGTTAAAACCGTAACAAAAAGATTCTTTAAATTTTTTTTAACAAAAAACATTCGAACGGCTCACTAAAAACCTAAAACAAGATAAATAAGTGAAAACCTAAAAAAAATTACAAGTCATTGTGCACCATTCGTACGTAGTCATGAGCACCTAAGGTGCACACTACTGTGTACCAATGGTACAACTGTGTGTGCACCATTGGTACAATGCAAGGCGTACCCATGGTACATGCCCCTTTTACTGATGGTACAATGTACCGGCCGACATCCTATGTACCGACCGGTGCATGGCACCATCGGTACACAGTGAGGAGCATCGATGGTCCCTCACATTGTGTACCTATGGTGCACCCTGAATGCACTATAGGTACACAGGATGGTGTACCGATGGTGCTATGGACTTGGAACCATCAGTACACTCTATTATGCACCATAGGTACACAGTAGGCTGTACCTATGGTGCAGAATTATTAATTGAAATTTTTTCCCGCTTTGTTTTTCCCGCTTTTTTTTCGCGCTCTCTAATTCCCGCCAAACTAATATTTTATTTTTCTATATAAAGAGCTCTAAGTTTGACACAACAAACACATAAAAATATTCTTCAAACCTAGCTCAATTCTTTTTTTATGGGGTGGAGTGTGTTTGACGATACTCATCTTCTCAAGGCTGCAAAAAACGTGAAGTTAAAAAGGTCGGACGGTAATACCGATGAGTTTTTCGATAAAGTTTTGTGTATGATGTATTTCATAAACGACGAAATGTCTACGTCTAGACAAATGCCTCAATCTCGTACTCGTGAGCAGGTAGCCACTAGGTACAGGTGTATAACTAGTGGACCAATGTTCTTGGTGTTTAACGAGCGCTGAAAAGTTAGGAATGAGGCATTCGACTCGTTTGGTTTAATGATCACAGACTATTTGTCTATAGAAATGACAGAATATGTTCATTCTCAAATTTCCATGAAGGAGGAAACAATGCGTATTCTCAGCGACAATGGAGGCTATGATTTTGACTAACTATCTGTTCAATCTCAAGTTATGTACCCATGTTTTACGATGTTATTGTTGCTTATTTGTAACGTTTGATATTAAGTTATGAAATGAATAGTTGCTTATCGTTATAAGTTGGAAAATTTCATGAATTACGGTCAAACAACTGAAGTACAAAACGTTATGATAAAGTAAACAAAGTTCTAAACAACATAAATCCGACCAAAATACATAAAGCGACAAAAAGACATAAATCCAACCAAAACAACATAAATCCGACCAAAAGACATAAATCGACTAAACAAATTCATCCAGATTAGTTACTTCTGGGAATGAACAAACTGGTTTTCTCCATTCGAGCTCAGTGTATGTTTTGCAGCGACCAACTATTGGTAGCTCCTAATATGTAGCCTCTTCACTCTTCAACTTCTTCCACGTAGGGTAGGATGTATGCGTGCGCAAGGGCATATGGGCTTGATTTATAGCTATTTAATAAGACTTGAATTATAACTAAACAATGAGTAATACAATTGTAAGTAATAACAAAACCATAAATCGAATGACTTGCATTGACGAAATGATTTATATCAACGAATCCAAACCCAATTTCACGTATTTGGGCCATAATGGATGGTTTATCGCACAGAGGTAAACAAGTTTGACTACAGTTGTGAGACCCCACGAGTGACACAAAATGAACAATGCATTCGAACTTGGTTGTAATCGTAATGCCCATTTCCGGCATTGGCTTCCAATATTTGGGGGATGCTGGTGTGTCGTAGTAGTTTATACTTTCTGCAACCTTCATGTACTCCTCTTTACCGTTATATATCTTGTTGTATGTGTCATAGTTGTCCATTAGTTCATCGTATATTGCCTTTTAAATAGCTTGCCAACCTTCTTCATGACCGTACAACCCAAACGAAAGTGTTATATATCCACAGTGACCTGCCTTAACATAATTTATATCTGATATAAAAGGATTGAAGTGAGTCGGAAACCAACACAAAAAACCTTTTGGGTCATATATAAGTTCTTTGACTCTACCATTGGATGATTGTATGATGTTGCTAGCAAGCGAGGCAATGGAATAACTACGATTACAAGGTACTTTAGGCACATCTGCCCAAATCGTATTTGCACTAGCAACTGCTTTACCCTTTTTAACTTTTGGTACTCTTAAAGAGTTCATCACTGAGTCAAGACTAGCCTTATCAGCATCATCCACATGTTCCCAATGGCATTTTTCCGTTTCGTGGATGATGTATTGACAACTATTTTTCTTTTAACCTGCGGACGGCCTCAGTATTTCTGTTTTTCCAATGGCTCTAGCAATGAGGATATTTCAGGATAAACAATTTCAAACCATTTCTTGTAAATGTGTTTTATAAGGCTTTCATCTTTGGCTCCATAACATCGATACTAGATTTTGCAGTTCATCTTTGAGAATCTCTATGTTTGTACGGTATGAACGAGGCATTATTTCTAACCTTGTGGGTGTGAAATACTTCTAACGATGCAGCTTTTCCGTTTTTACCCCACTTGCGGACCTGGTGGTAGCAAGGTATACCATGGGTAGATTTTATCGCGCATATACAGACGTCATTGTGTTTAATATCCGACCCATCTTCGATAGCGATCATCTTGCTATCTTCGGCCTTCTCTACTTCGTCGAAAAATAGTTCTAACGCCACGTGGGAAACCTTGCCTGGAATTCATCAAATAGTTTGTCGGCGAACTTATGCAGCGCTATGTAATGACTCTTCTCAAACAACGACCTAATGGCAACATGTTGGATTTTGACTAGTGAATGAACCCTCCCCCAAAATAACTCAAAGTTTAATTTGCTTGTACGTTAGTAACGCTTTAGGTTAGAATGAGCACTCGCGACGCTAATAAGTCGTGCAATGTCCTATATGCAAGTTATTGTTCGTCTTCCAAACAACGAATTTGTCCGTGTATTTATCGAGCCACGATTTTTCAATGTATTCAATTGCAAGAGGATAGTCTTTGTACTCCAATAGCATATCTCGTCGGGCGTGATCAAATTCAGTGTCTGATGCTGCATACGCAATCTTCTTCCAAGGAGAAACAAATTTCACATGATCACTTTTCTCGAGGAAATATTTTCTTGTTTGCCCCTGAACATTCTGTGCTATGTGCCATCGACATAACATATGCGTTGTCTCTGGGAATACCACTTCTATGGCGTTCATCAGCGCTAAATCTCTGTCGGTCAGAATGACACGAGGTTCATCAATTCCGTGAACGGAAATCAACAAATTCAAGCACTCTAACACCCATTTGAAGTTGTTGAACTTCTCACCGGACATGAAAGCAAATGACGCACAGTAGGTCAATCAGGTACACGTCACACCCACTATCTCAAAAAATGGCATACCATATCGTATGACTTTATATGATCGATCCATGATCGACACCGTTGGAAATGTCTGCAAAAGGTCAACACTGACTGGATAGGCAAAACACATATCTGTAATGACTTATCCATCGTCTTCACCAGATTTATGTCATTCATAATAATTATGCGACTTAAGCTCCCCCAACAAGAACTGGAGTTGTGACCTACCCGCCTTCTTTAAGACCCTGCTTTTCTGTCGTGCATTGTAGATGGTGCGCATAGAAAAAACATGATCTTCGTTTAGCTTCTTAACACCATTCAGTATATCTTGGGGTTGGTACCAATGTAGGTCGCTCGTTCAACATATTCCATCTCTTCATCATTCAAACGACCAGCAAAAGAATAACTGTATAGCTGTTTTGAACTCTCGTGGTTATGAATACCACATTTCACTTCTAACTTCCATTGATGTGTGACTACGATTAACCCGAGAAGCTGAAATGGGCAGTCAATCTTTTTGGTTCTTCTAGACTTCCGTTTATGGTCTTTCTCAGCTACTCTTGGAGTATACTTTCCCGACCTCTCACACTGGAAAAACATCCTAGGACTTTTTCTACTATTTACTTTGTCGCACCGACTTATGTTGATAACCAAACCATGGAGTTTTTCTATCTTCGTAACCCATTTAATCAACGCTTCTTGTGTATAGAATTCGGTAGTGAAGAACAAATGACTGTAGTCAATAGCGAAAGCTTCCTTAGTCCCATGGGAGACATCTGTCCCCTATTATACAACAACAAATCACAATAAGCAATCAGGTATAATTAAAAAGGGATAAAAAACCTTGTTTTTTCGGAAATTTTGCGCAAACCAACGGTTTAGGGGCCTAGAACCGCTGTACACGAACTGGTGCACCGCCGGTTCTATGGCCTTGAAACGATGGTGATGGGGCCTCAGAACCGAGCGGACTGAGCCTCGTATACCACCGGTTCAAGGCCAAAGAACCAGTGGTACTGAGGCTTCAGTACTGACCGGACTGAGGCCTGAGCACCATCGGTTCCGGGCCATGGAACCGGTGCTGCATAGGTCACGCACGACTAGTTCTAAGGCCTCGAATCGTCCGTGCGTGACCTACGAACCACCGGTTCCATGGCCCAGAACCGATGGTGCGTGGTCAAACGAGGAAAAATCTTACCTTTTCCAGCGACGGTGGCTGCTTCCCGGCGACTGCAGCTCATTCTCCGACGAAAATTCATCATCTTTTTTCTCCGACGACATCAATTCCTCCACGCTAATCCCTAGTTCCGACTGATTCATGATCGATTTTCTGTTTTTCTTTTGGAATGAGGTTGACTGTTCTTGATTGTATTTTAAGTTTGAAGTTGATTTTTAAGATTTTCAGAAAACTAGACTACTTGGATGATAAATTCACTAAACAATAGTGTTGTTTTGGATATAGTTAGTGAAATAGGTTATTTGGTGAATTGGGTATACTTAGGATACATTTAGTAATTTTTTTTACTTAATGGCAATTTCGAGATTAATTGAAACGTCGAGGGTAATTTGGTAAAAAAAAGTTAAACTAAAGTCAAATGAGGATTTTGGGTATACTTAAACCGGAATTGGGTATATATATGCATACCCTTTCCGATACTTGAAATATTAGAGTATGAAAATCTAAGAGCAGCATAAAGTACTTGAACAACATACTCCAAAAAAATATATCAAATAGTTAATAACCACAATTTGTGCATAAATCATATATCAATTAATATAAAATATAAAATATTCTAAATTTATCAATACAAAACATTCTCAAATAGTGATTTGCAAATACATAAATACATAATAGGCTAGAAAAATCACTAATTTGCTTAATTATTTTCATATACAAGATATTATTTTACTAAGTACAAAATATTTATTAAGAAAACAAATCATTACAATAATTCTCTAAAAAACATTTAAGAGAGTAAATGCTTAAAGATAATCAATATAATAATTTCCTTAGTATAAAATATTGTTTCTACGCAAATTATTACAAAATATGCTAAGAAATCACAAATTAATTAATATAGAATAGAAAATATAAAAATATTCATTGGAAAAAATACAATAATTTGTACTTCACAAATCACAATAATTTTCTTAAAAAATCAATACATGTTTAAATATAAAATATTATTTCCATACAAAATATCACAAATAAATCGGTACAAAATATTCTAATGACCTAATGACAGACAAGAATTGGCTCAATCAGACCCTTTAAATTAGTCTAGTAAAATAATATTACCTATTTAATTTTAGAAAATCGCCAAGTTTTTTGTGCACATATTTATATTCCTACAATAAACTATACAATTAGGATTCATTTAGGAATGAAGAAACTATAAAGCAAACCTTGATAGAATCCAACTAGGCTAAGAAAAATCCCTAATTTTTTCAATATTTGTTTGAAACAGAAATGAATAAAACCTATTTTTTCAATGTTTTGTTGAATTAAGATTGAAATAAAATCTAATGATAAAGTTTACTACTTTATTGAATGAAAATCGAAGTAAAATCTAATAAAAAACCATTAGTTGAATCGACTTACGGTTTTTTAAGAAGTTAGAAAAGAGATAGGAAACTGAATCGAATTATTGAAGTAAAAAGAAAAATAAATATAAAAAATAAATACAAGTTTCTTGAAGAGAAGTTAGGAAAGGGAGAGGAAACATAATCGACTTACTAAAGTAAAAAATAAAATAATGTAAAAAATAAGTGAAACAAATATATATTTGGATATCTAGTAGGTCTCTAACTCATGACCTCATATATATTAGTATAGATATTTACCAGTATACTAAATTTATTTTGCTGATTTAGAGTTATCCTGGGAATACCCATATCCCCTATAAATCCGCCCATGGTCGAAGGGTATGCAATTAAAAGTTTTAGATAATGATCTTAAAGAAAAGGTTTCTGTTACAACTGAAGGTCCTTAGACAAGGAACTTGAAAACAAGGCTTTTGTAATCGAGTAGTTTTTAGACGAGGGGTCTCAAACCCGAGGGTTCTGAAGACGATGGATAAGAAAACGAAGAGCCTCGTGTCGTTTGGAATTTTGGAAGACTAGTAAAGTCATTTCACGAGTCATAAATGGCTTAGTAATAACCCTTGTAATCACTGTATCTTCATCTATGTTGAAGTCTATATATGTGATCCTTAGCTAGCTTTTGTAAAGTGTATAAAAAAGAGAGTCACATAGTTATTTCTCATAAAATCGATCTGCAGTATGTCCGAAGACGTAGGCATAATTTTCTGAACTCCATTAACAATTCTTGTGTGTTCTATTTTTATTATTTTTTGCAAGAGTTTTTCTTCAAGAATGACCCCGTTCTTATTTTGTCAGAACTGATTTCTTGTCTTAGAATTCTAAGAGTTTTTCTTAAACCGTGGGACACGTGTCAGACTTTAGTTTGACCTCCCAGCCAGTTTTCTTTTAAATTCTCGCAACCAGTAGGCTAGAAAGTTACCTAGGCTTTAATTTTCACACTTTGCAGCTTTTAATCATTGCTAAAAATCGATCCACCTTCTCCTTGTTCTTAATAACATCATAAAGAAAATAACATCACAATCACAAATATTCTTAGAGAGAGAGAGAGCTCGGTTCACTTCCAAACTGGTTCTTGAGTCATATATGTTCACAGCCAGAAACGCCTTAGTGAAAAGAGGTTGGTTGAACTTGTCTGAATTAGAGAGAGCACGTAAAGTAGCAAGGGACAACCGCATTGCTGCTGGTCTTCTTGCTTCTCCAAGTGAAAAAAACAATTAGTCACAACAGAATACTGATCAGGGGTAATCTTTTTCAAAAAACCCTAAAGTTAAGAAACTTATATTTGTAGCAAATCTTTCACCTCTCCCATCTGGGTCCTCCGTCAAGGAGTCCCAAAATCCTTTGCCCAAGGAGAAAGCTGTTTCCAGTGTAACAAAACCCTCACCTTTCATTACGATGGGATCATACACAGAAAAGTCTCCAGATAAATTAACTCATCGCCGGGTTATGCGTAAGTCTAAACCAAAATCCTCACCCACATCTTCAAAGCCCTCCAGTTCGGAGGCAATAAAGTCCGTACCACAAGCTAAACCATCCGGGAAACAGCCCCTAACAGACATTGATGAGTCCGGATAACTTAACCACTGCCTACTGAGATTTCCGGACAGGGGAAATTCGGACATAAACTTGCCACTGAACTATCGAGACACGACAAAAGTAAAGAATGCCTAAACACCGTTTAATTAAGCTATATGCTAATGAGCTTAATAAGTAAATTGGTCCTTAAAATTGACCCGGTTCCATAATTTGACCCGAAAGCCCATGGGTCCATAATTAAGGGTATAAATATCCCAACTACTTTCATTAATGAGGATAATGAACATTTAATACAACCAGGCAGCTCAAATCACTCACTACTTCATACTAAAACATTTAATACTCTCTAAACTTTCCAAAACAGTGGACAAAATTACCCTCAGCTCAAAATAAACCTCATCAGACACCAGATTATCTGAAGTGTCATCTAGACAACCTTCGAAACAACTATTTGTTAAACCATCCGAATAGCCATACTTAAAGGCATCAGAACAACCTTCTTCAAAACCATCCGAACAGCTTTCCACAGTGATGGAAGAAAATATGGAATATATCATAGAAGAAGCCTCTTTTGAGGCTGAGGCGTCCGGTCAAATAGGGGACACAACTTCAGACCTAAAAGGTAAAACCAATATGGGTATGTCTCATCCGGATACTCTTCCGGAGAGCGTGGAGGGCAAAGTGGGTCCCTGTTTCAAGAAGGTCAACGTAAAATACTCGCTGGCCCTCCAAAACATCAACTATGTGTATACCCACACAGCTGAGCTAGGTCAGATCCTTACTAAGTGAGGGATCCCAGAGTCAGTAAAAGTGAGGATCCCAATCACTCCGGAGACCCTAATGGACTGTAAGTTAAACGAGATGGTGGTCTACACCAAAGTGTTGAATTGGGGACTTCGGTTCCCTTTGGACCCGGAGATAGTCAAATACTTCCATCTGATTAAGTTGTAGCCCAACCAACTGAGCCCAAATGCTTGGTATACCCTTTTGGCCTGCATCATGGCATCCAGGCTGTCTAAGATTCCACTACCGATGGAACAGTTTGTTGTGGCAAGCTTGTGCAAGAACCATCAGATCCCCTTCTACCATTATAACATGGGGAATGATTATAAGGTAGTGGATGATCTTTTGGAGTCCGAAAACCTTAGAGGACGCAGTTCCTCTTTATCAGTGAGACTTGGGAGAATGACGGGAAGATCAAGGCTGACTCAAACCCAAGCCTTTTGACCAGCCGCTGGAAGAGCACTGGTGAGTTTTTTATTTCTTTCTTTATCTTTCAAATGTTAATTTTTTAATTTTGAGTTAACTCTTATTCTGTTTAAGGACGTCTGAAATAGTTCTCAGATTACTTAGAAGTGGGCCAGGACACTTGTGCCAAGCTGAATGTTTAGGCTTCAGAGAATTAGGGCAATACTTTTCACAATCGCTTCAAGTCAGGTAACTTTGTGAGGTCAACCTTATGGAACACCACAGGTAGAAGAGATCTGACATGGGAAGGGTTGAATACCCCTCTCTCCGCAGATGTGATCCTAAAAACAAAGCAGTTAAGTTATACCTGCCTTCTAGGGCCAAATCCCTTAGCAAGATGAAGAACAGGAAGAAGAAGGTCACAACAGACCCAGTTCAAACAACTACTGAGGGGACGGGTTTGGAAAACCAGGAGGGTATCAATGCTGCTTTGCTAAAAGCAGTAGAAGTGACTGTGAAGGAAGTTGGTGGGTCAAAAAACCCATCAAAGCCTCCCGAAAAGGACAAAAAGCGCAAGGCCAACAATGATGAGAACGTTGCGAAGAAAAAAAAGTCACTCTGGGAGCAGAGATTATCCTTCTCCCTCCAGAAGTCCTCCCCCTAGCTCCTACCAATCCTACTTTACAGGAGGAAATTCCAACTGATCTTGATTCCAGACAAGCTGCTGGTGATGGTAATGATGAGGTAGACTTTGAGGCCTTTGAAGACATTAATATTTATTTCAATGATCTAGAGAAAGATGACTTCGCGGGGCCCTACCGTCCTTATAGTTCTTCCAATATGGAGAGTCAAAATGTGAAGACCTATGCTATATCTGGGGAGAAAGACACTCAGAGCCATGCCCTCCTAGGCTATATCCGACAAGTGCTTGATTTGGAGAGACATGTAAGGACTCAAACATGCACCATTAACGCTCTAACCACAGACAAGAAAAATTTGTCAAACGATCTTCTTAGTGCTCAACAAATCATAAAGTTATTGAAGAAGGAGAAAGATGAGCTAGCTGACCAACTGCTCAAGTCCGAAGCGGCCAGCAAGGAGCTCCAAACTAAATACTCCAACTTGGAGACCTATTCTTCAAAAAACCTCACAGCTTTAAATGAGCAATTGAGAACTAAGGATGGTACTATCCAGATTTTATCCGATGAGAAGATCAAGTTGGATAGAACTATCGAAGAGAAGATCAAAGAGAAAGAGGCCTTGGAAGGCCAACAAAAATAAGACATAGCATCAAGTATAGAGAAGTATGATAATGAAGTAGTGGACTCTTTAGAGAAAATTGATTATAGGATCAAGTCCGATATGGTCCTGTTGTTCCATGGGACCTTTCCTAAGAGGACCCTTGGTCCCCTATGGAGATACTTAGACTATGAGGACATCCCATTCCATACTTTAGCAGATGATGACAAGCGCAACTCCTCTAGTGGAATTGACTCCACTGATGATGACGAAGGAACGGGTGAGAGTTCAAGTGCTGAACTCAAAAGTCCCAAAAATATGGTGGTGAAGAAAAATCTGAAGGGAACAAGCCCTAAGGTTTTGTTATGCATTTTTTGTTTAAAACATTAAAGTCCTTTGATAGCCAAGGCATTAAAGTCCTCCGATCAGGTTTTAATTATCGCATTTCATTTTTATTTAATATTCTGTTTAAATCGTCTATGGCCAATGTTTAAATAACCACCAATATTTCAGAAGTGTTGAATAAAAGGATCCAACATCTCCGATCACATGTGTTTAATAATTGTGATCAAGTGTTTAAACATATCCAATCAACTCAAGAAAACTTGAGAGCCGCGGTGTTGAATAAGCAATTAATATCCTATCTGAATTGAAACAAAATCACACTAGACTTTTGAAGAAGGCATCACATATTATTGATAAACCCTGACACCTCATTAAAACCTCCCCGCACCACCAGGGTAGAAAAGAGTATGCCCCCTAATATTTACATTGGTATTTAACAAGTAAACATTTACAAAAGAGTTCTATTCTAAATATAACCTAAGATGCTCAAAATTCCATGGATGCTATAGAGCTCTCACTTCTTTGTATTAGAGCCTATATGCCCCTGGTTTAACCTTTTCACAGACCATGTAAGGGCCTTCTCAGTTCAGAGCCAGCTTACCGTATTGCTTCTCCTTGGTACGTAAAAATACTTTTCTTAAAACTTCGTCTCATGTTTCAAAATCTCTTCTTTTAACTTTGGAAGCAAATCTGCTCCTCATTAAACCTTGGTAGTGTGCTGTTATCAGATGTGCTTTAACCTTTTTTTCTTCTATTAAGTCCAGCTGATTACGGATTGCTATATCATTAGCTTGTTCAGAATCATTTTGGACTCTGTGTGATGGTAAAGTAGCCTCTATGGGAGTAATTGCATCCATCTCATATACCAAAACAAAAGAAGATTCTTGCGTGGCAGTCCGATGAGTAGTTCAATAGGCCCATAATACTTCTTGTAAATAACTTGGCCACTTTCCTGCAGCTCCTTCAAAATTCTTATTTAATCCGGACAAGATAGTTCTATTTGTAACTTAAACCTGTAAATTTGCTTGAGGGTAGAAATGAGAAGAAAAACAATGTTGAATTCCTTTAGAGGTATAAAAGGCTTCCATGTCTTTATTATTGAACTGTGGCCCATTATCTATAGTAATCTTTTAGGGAGTCCCAAACCTACAACATATGTTAGATAAGATAATTTAATAACTCCCGTCGAAGTGGTTCCAGCCAAAGGAGCTGCCTATATCCATTTAGAGAAATAGTCAATAACAACTATAATTGTCTTGTATCCACTGGATGCCATAGGAAGAGGTCCCACCAGATCCATATCTCATCTGGAGAAAGGTACTGGCTCAGATATAGACTCCATAGGTACTACTGGAACATGAATTTTATTCCCATATTTCTGACAAGGATCACATTTTTTCACTATTTCTTTAGCATCTGCCATTATGGTTGGCCAGTAGTTCCCTTCCAACAAGACTCTCCGGGTTAAAGCCCTGTAGCCATAGTGTGCTGAACCTTCCCCATCATGTAGTTCGAATAATACAGCTTGGGATTCTTCAAACCCTAAACAGTGTAGGAGAAGCTTGCTAAAAGACTTTGTGTAGAGAATTTCTCTTAATATTAAGAAACCACGAGCCTTGTACTTAACATTTTTTGCAACAGCTTTATCCGGAGGTAATATCCCATCTGAAATGTATTGGAGAAAAGCATATCTCCAATCTTTAGGTTGAATAACAAGTATATGCATATTTTCTTCATCCCCTTTCTTCTGATCAGGCTGTACAGATGGACATTTTTGTACAAGAATCCATGAGTAGGATTCAGAATAGGCTATGGTTGCCAAAGAGTTTTCCAAAGTGTTTTCCGATCTGGGAATGTGTTCATAGCAAATATTTTTAAAGTTTGTTGCCACCTCTTTTCACATAAGAAAATACTTAACCAGCTGTTCCTTCTTGGCTTCAAACTTCTCTTGTGCATGATGGATGAGTAATTGAGAATCACCCATTAACCGGACTCTCTTAGCCCCACATAGGAGAGCAAGTTTAAGATCGGTTGTAGCTGCTTCATACTCAGAATCATTTTTAGAAGCTCTGAATCCAAAGCATATAGCTTGATACATTTTATCACCACATGGGGAGGTTAAGCAAATTCCAGATTCACAGCCCATAGTACTTGATCTACCATCAGTTCGAACTACCCATTCCTTTTTAAAAACAATTCCTGACTCATGTCCGGAGGATCTGTCAGCATGAAACTCTACCAGGAAGTCAGACACTGATTGGGCTTTAATTGCTATTCGATGGGCAGAGTCAATATCGCAATCACCCAATTCCACTGACCACTAGGTCTTTCTGCTTGATACATCGACTTTTAAAGAACATTTTTTAAAGGGAAAGACGTTAAGACAACAATAAAATGAGCTTGGAAGTAGGGTCCTATTTTTCTTGCTACAATTACTAAGGCCAATGCCAATTTTTCCAACCTCAAGTATCTTCTCTCAACATCCAGTAGACTCTTACTGATGTAATACACCGGACGAGGGTAATTGTCCACCTCCCTTACTAGCATAACACTTGGAGCATATTCTAATACAGCTAGGTACACATAAAGATTTTCTCCCCGAACAAGTTTGAAAATAGTTTTGGGTGAGGAAAAATGTTTCTTTATTTTAATAAAATCCTGGTCGCACTGTGGGGACCAATTGAAGTCTTTAGCATTCCTCAATACTTGGAAAAATGGAGCGCAATTATCTGATGATCTTGAAATAAACCTATTCAATAAATCCAACCTTCTTGTGAGCCTTTAAACTTCTTTAACGTTCTGAGGACAGTCCATTGTTAGTGAGGCATTAAGCTGATCCAGATTATGATGAATTCCTTTTTCACTTATTATGTAGGCCAAGAAGTTTCCAGACCAGACCCCAAATACATATTTCTCAGGGTTTAACTTTAAATTCACAGCTTCTAAATTTAAAATATCTCTTGAAGGTCAATAATGTGTGAATCTTCCTCCACACGTTTAACCATCATATCATCTATGTACACTTCTATGTTCCTACAATCTGATTAGCAAAAGCTTTATTCACCAGCCTCTGATAAGTGGCCCCATCATTCTTCAACCGGAAGGGCATCACCTTGTAACAATGAAGACCTTTGTCTGTGATGAAAGTAGTGTGATCTTGATTCTTTGGATCTACTTATATCTGATTGTACCCTGAGAAGGAATCTATGAAGGATAATAACTTGTTTCCAGATGTAGAATCCACCAACTGATCTACCCGAGGAACAAGATAAAGATCCTTAGGGATGCCCTATTGAGGTCAGTGAAATCAATACACATACGGCATTTGCCATTCTTTTTCTTGACTAACACAGGGTTGGTAGTAAACAAAGGATACTAGGATTCTTTAATGTGACCCATCTTAGTTAATTGGTCAACTTCTTGAACAATCAAATTTGTTTTTTCCTTGGAAAAAGCTTTTCTTTTTTGCCCAACGGGTGCAACATAACAACTTGTATGAAATAACATCTGCTGGTACTCCGGTACCATCGCTGTTACACCATGCAAATACATGTTAATTATTCATAAAAAAGGAAAACAACTGATGCTTTAATTTTGGTGCCAATTTGGAACCAATCTTAACGTTCTTTCCTTTTACGAGGGAGTGAGTTTCAACCTCTTCAATAGGTATTATGAAATTGGGAGCCTCCCTGGATTATCAATCTCACTTTACTCAGTAGAAGGCTCCAGTAGCTGCTAATCCTTATTATTCTTGACCGCCCCTAGAGTTTTGGGGGCAAGAGGTATTGCATAGCACTCCATGGCTATCTTTTGACTACTCCGGACAACACGTACTTGTCCCTGAACAGCATATTAGAACTCCCCATTCACATCTGTAGAACTCCATGTGAAGCGTACAATGGTTCTGTTTGAACGTTGAATAACTGATGGATTTCTCATTTTCTTATAGGAGCTTAAAAACATGATGTTTGCCGAACTTCCAGTATCAATCAAAATTCAGTGTATATTGTTCCCCCATATCGAATCCCTATGACCACCGCATCCTCATGTGGTCCTGCAATGTCCCTCAGATCATTCTCGTAAAAAACTATGAATGGGAATGGGGATTGGCACTGATGGGAAGACATTCCACCATCTAACTAGGTGGCCAAATTGTGGACATGCCTCTTCCTTGGTGAAGTATAATGTTCAGTTACTATATCTCCTCCAAAAATGGTTAACGATAAGAAGCTGATTAGTCCAGAAAATGTCTTAGTTTTCTCTGTTATTACTCCCACCTGATTTCAATACGTATCAGGATCCAAATACTCAGAGTCTACATCAAATCTTTCAACAATCACCATTGCACCCTTTTGTGTAGATGTCCCAGGATTGTTTGATGGACCTGTCCGGGGAGCATTGGATTGGGCATTATCATGTCTGTTCCCACTTGGCTTCTTAACATAGGCTCCCAATTCTCCCTTCTCAATAATATTCTAGACCTCTTGTTTCAACGCAATGCAATCCGGAGTGTCATGGCCTATATCATTGTGATATTGGCAAGAACGAGTGTTCATGTTCTCTCTGGGGGACTGCAATGTTGTCGGCTTTCAAAAGTTCACTTCATTCTTGGTCTTATCATAGATTGTAGCCATATTTTCCTCTAACTCACCAAACCACTCAAGCTGGACCCAGGGCCCCTTCTTACTCCTGGTTTATTGGCTCTGGGTTTGGTTGGACTGATTCTGCCTTGACCGGATGGACCCCTGTCCAGTCTCTTTTGCCCTATAACCAGATTGGTTATTCGCTGGAGGAGTTGTTTTCGTAATGGTAGACCTCACTTGATGGTGTACCCTTGTTTTCTTTGATTCTTCTACGTTGATCTGTTTTCCCACTTGGTTCAATAAACCACCCTAGGTCATAGCCTTCTTCCGAGTCACAAAATTGGCTAAATTCCCAGGATTTAAACTTTGCGTAAGGGAAGCAATTGTAACTTTCTCAAAACAATCTGCCATCCCATTCGTCGTATTCAAAAAGCGACTTATATAGTCCTTCAGGGACTCATTTGGTTCCTGAGCACAATGGATAATGGTGTCCCCATTACCATTCAGTTCTTTACTTCCAACAAATTTCCTCCGGAAGGAAACCCATAATGCATCAAAATTTCTTATACACCCCGAGGGAGACTACTATACCATTTAAGGGAACTTTCCGTGAAAGTTTGGCAGAAATCCCTACACAAAAACTTTTCATCATCATCAAAGTTCATCATGAAGTTCTTTAACTTTTCTAGATGGTTGTCCGGATCTCATCTCCCATCGTAATTCTCCATCTTGGAGCTATCAAACCTTTTAGGGAGGTGTGCGGAGAGTATTTTGCGGACAAGGGTGATTGCCTTTAATTCTTATTACGACTAAAAACGGTATCTTCATTAGGGGTTTCAAAAATACCTGGTTTGAACTGAAAGGAAAATGGATCAATCAGCAATTGATCAACATGCTTGTGCGCTGACCCCCTACCCTAGTGCCTCTTGAGCCTGCCATATTTGTCCCTCTTTCTTGAATGCTTTTTAGCTAACCTCATCTTCTTATTAGATCTCCCTTTATCACTACTCGAAGATAATAATTCTTTAACTTCTACCTCAGTTGATCAACTGGAGGACTCAGACGCAGAACTTTCAACAGGCTTGGATCAGTGTGTCTTTTTGGAGTTGTGGTGAGTCTTTACATATTTCTCATTGTCTCCAGGATTGTCAGTGTGGTTAAGTAATAACGTTCCGCATTTATTCTTGATATTTTTTTCTGCTTGTTTTATTGCTCGTTACGCCTCTATTTCAGCCGTCAATTGGTCTTGCTCCTCAACGGTATACTCCTTGTTTTCCCTTGCACTGTCCACCTCTGGGGGTGGAGCATTCTGCTCATTCGGATCCATCCAAACTGCTATGCTTACTGGTTTTGAATGTGAAATTCAGGCACCGTCGTGCTCCCACTATGGTCGCCAATTTGGTGTGGTTTTTTTCTACTTGAGGGTAATCTAGTAAAGTGTTTAAAGGGGTTTTGGGTATTTTATGTTTAGTGTGACTAGTAAATAGATAATTAAGCTGCTCACTAGTCATAAATTCTCATTACCCTCATTAATGAAAGTGGTTGGGGTATTTATACTTAATTACTGACCCATGGGCTTATTGGGTCGGGTTGCGATACTGGGTCGAGTTTAAGGACCCATCAGAAAATAAGCCAGAGAGTAGGAGAGATAAAGAATGGAATCTTCATGACAGACAAGCCCTTGGAGTCACCTAATTGACGTTATCCCACAATATTGCTTTCAATATCGTAAATGAAAGAACCACAACAGGCCTTATGAAGACGCTCTTTAGTATCTACGAGAAGCGGGCCATCGACATCAAATAAGTGTTCACTTGATGAAGAGCTTATTCAATTTGTGAATGATGAAAGATGCATCTATAGCTCATCACCTTAATGAACTCAATACAATCCCAACCAAGTTGAGTTCAGTTGAAATTGATTTTTCTGAAGAAATATGAACATTGATACTCGTGTCTTCCTACCAGATAGTTGGAATGCTAGTGTTATGGTTGTGAGTAGCTCATCAGTGAACAACAAGTTAAATTTGATTATGTTTGTGACCTAGTTCTTAGTGAAGATATTCAAATGAGAGAATTGGGTGAGTTATTAGTCTCCTCAGTCTTGCATACATATTCGAGAGGAATAAATTCAAAAAGAGGGAATGAACGTGGTAAATCAAACTGCTGAGGTAGATCAAGAGACGACAGGTCCAAGTCTAGGAATTCTAAAAACTTCCAAGGGTTGAAAAAGTTTAGTGTTTGAATTATGCGAAGATCGGGAACTATAGGAATCAATGCAAGAGAGAACCAAAGGACCAGGAGAAGAAGACACAAGAAAATGTCAATTTTAAAGGAGACGATGTGCTAACATGCTCTTTAGAAAGAAATGAATAGGATTGGGTGTTCGAATTAATAAAGTTAGTAATATCTATAGCAGGATCGTAAAGAAATATATGAACAAGGTTTAAAGTTAAACTGATCTAAAGCGAGCAGGACAAGTCCGACCGAGTATAAATCTGAGCAGTCTAAAAAATGATGAGCCGAGTAAAGCGATACAAACCATGGATATTCCGAAAGGATAAAGTAGATGATGCAAAGATGAACAGACATAAGCCCGAGCATAATCGATTTTGAGAAGAACCAAGTTGGGTTCAGTCTGAACAGAGTCGAGTAATAGTAGAGCAGAGGGGAAGCAAGCTCAAGAATAAGCAAGCAGATGCTTCGATCGAGCATATGATATTACGTATAAGAAAGGTACGCTCGTCTTACTTGCGCTTTATGAGTAACAGAAATAAATATTACTAATGAAGTCTAATATATATTTAATGAGTCAACTCAAGTAAACAATAACTCTCAAAGTAATGACCGCCAATTTAGGAACATTAGCATTAGTGATGGTCTACGTGCAAGACCAGTAGATCCATGTAATAAAGGATCCTGTTGTAACTGCTACGAGTAGTATAAATAGTACATCTGTAACGCATAATTGTATCTTCTTCTTCTCAAATTAGTAAAGTTACTATTTTGGAAAATATTTTTTAGGGTTTTCTCGTTAACATTTTTGGCGTCGTTTGTGGGAAAACTAAAACACTTGTTCGTATTTAAGCACCAATGGTAGTAACTAGTTCCGGGTACGAAATAGATACTATAGAAAGACGTATCACTACGACTAACCCAAACCAAACGGTGGAGTAGGATATGGGGCCTAATGTCGTTCCATCGCAGGCGACTAATGTCCAAGAAGTTCATCCCCAAGGAGGGGTGGAAGCAACGGTTGGGATCCCCCACTAACTTTTGATCCGCCACTAGCACCGGCCATTGCAAAATTTATAGCCAATCTGACCGATTCACCCTCCAGAGGCAACAATAGGGACGAGGTAACAGAGGTTAGGCAGCTCGAACAGCAAATCCAGGAAATGCAGCAGGCTCAACATAAGCTCGATCAGGACCAATAAGCAAATGATGAGGCTGCCAAAGCGGCTCTAGCAGAAATAAACAATGCAATCGACGCTTTAACCGCGAAGCTCTGTGAGGGTGCACATCCGCGACCAAGGTCGACTATTGAATTTAGCCGAGCAGCCAGACGCAAATGGTCATCCAAGCACGACAAATATGGTGAAAGGACAGGGGAGAGCAGCAGTCTAAAATGCCCAAAATGGAAGGAGTATTGCCAAGAGGAAAAATATGCATGCCCAAAAGCTAACAAATGAGGTGTAGCGGAAAAATATGATCATGTGTACCCGACAATGGCGGCGTATGGGCTCAAAAAATCACCTTTCGTAGAAATTGTTTTAGCTGGAGAGCTCACCAGGGAATTCGACCCTTTCCGATTGGAGGCGTATGATGGCACGAGCGATCCAGAAAGACACCTCGACCAGTTCCAAAATATGATGATGGCTTTAACCTGAACGATGCTATTCTTTGCCGGACCCTAACTATGACCCTTCAAGGTAATAGAATGGAATGGTTCAGTAGCTTACGTAAAGGTTCCATCTACGATTTTGCAGGGCAATGGAGTGCGTTTGGAAACATATTTGTAGGAAACAAAGAGTTGTGCCCAGACCCTGATTCCATCATGGACCGTAACAAGAGAAGGGAATAGTCATTGAAAGGCTATGTTAAATGATTTGTCCACGCCATGAACAAGCTCCCTAATTTAGTAGAAAATATAGCGGTGATATCTCTAAAAATGGGGCTCGATAAGCAAGGAAAGGTGTAAGCTTAACTGGTAATATTCGCATGTGAAAAAATGGGAGATCTCTTGGCTTGAGCCGACCAATTTATTAAAGTAGACAACGCCACCAAAATCAACTTCCCGGAAAAAATCGTATCAAAAACCAAAACATCTAAGTAGGATATAAAAAAGGTCGACGATGGGTCACGGAGGAAAACCCAGAGGAGTACAGGTACCCAACGCCCTACAATATATGAAAACTTCGCTCGATAGTTCATCCCTCTTACAAAACGATCTCTGCCCTCTACGACCGTACCAAAGATATAATTCGATACCAATCCCCACGAGTTATGTCAGGCCCGAGTTACAAGAGATCAACCAAGCATTTCTGCACCTACCATAAAGACCACGACCATGCAACAAACGATTGTTGGAAAACTAAAAAAAGAAATTCAAAGGTAAGTAGACAACAACGGGCTAATCCAATTTGTACACCAACAAAAGTGTCACCACCAACACAGAGAAACAGAAGAACCCCACCAAAATGAACAACACAAAAGAGTCGACACAACGAAACAACAATGGTTGTTTGGGATATCCGGAGGGGGTACCTTAACCGAAGTTGATCAACAATCCAGCAAATGGGCAAGGGAGGACCAACAAGTACTCTATGTGGGTGGTTCTTTTTACAGTACTTATAAAGAGCCAGTGGCCGACCTAATATTCAACAACGATGATCTGATCGGAATTGCCACACCTCACGAAGATGCATTGACAGTAAATATGGATATCAGAGGCAACCAAAGTATTGGTGGAATGGGGCAACTCCGCTAATATTGTTTTCAAGACAAGCTATGAGCAAATGTTGAAGGTTTCTCCATATAAACCAACACAATAAACTTTGACTAGGTATGAAGGAAAAACTTCTCAATGTGTGGGCAAAGTCAAACTCATGGATAAGGTGGGACATAGCGCTACAAAAAATGAAGTCAAGACCCTCTTTATGATCTCGGACGCACCCTACTGGTAATACTGTAAGGATTATACGGGGCAGCCAGCGCCCGACCCGAACATGCTACTCTGTCATTGTGGATCGCAACAAATCGGTACGATAGCAATTAGTATGCAAAGGGGAACCGAGTGAGCAACTGATAATTCTACCCTCGCCTGAACCGCTAGACGATCCCCGGGAAGATGAGCAGCAGGGTAATAAGCTGGATGACACTCTTGAAGAACCACAAGCATTAGGGTACACCCTCTTCATCGGAGCCTCTTTTGATCCAGGTCTCAAAACCTCTCTGATTGAATTACTAAAACAAAATTTAGATATTTTTGCATGGGCAGCCAGGGATGTAACCGGGGTCTACCCCTTAGTAATCTATCAAGAACTAGCAATAGATAGGTATGCAAAACCTGTTCAGCAGAAATTTAGATAATTTTCCAATGAAAAACAGGAAGCAATAAACAACGAAGTAACTAAAATTTCTGATCTCGGGCATATCTGCCGAGCTAGATATCCGCTGTAGATTGCAAAGCCCGTTCTTGTCAAGAAGAAAATAGGACATTGACGCATGTGCGTTGACTTTACTGACCTGAACCAAGCTTGCCCTAAAGATGCCTTCCCCGGACCTCGAATCGACCAATTAGTGGACTCCGCCTCGGATTGTGAATATATGTCATACATGGACGCTTACTCCGGTTACAACCAAATCTGCATAAATCAGAACGACGAGGAGCACACGACGTTTCAAACGGAAAGCGACCTATAGGTTTACAACGTCATGCCCTTCAGATTAAAAAATACAAGCTCGACTTACCAGCACTTAATCAATCAGACTTCAAGGAGCAGCTAAGGCATTGTATGAAGGCCTATATAGACGACATGATCGTCAAAACTAATGCCGCAATGCAGGATTTGTACGTGACGAGCAATGTTTTCGGAATCATACGTACGTATAATTTAAAGTTGAATCCATTAAAGTCTTCTTTTGGTGTCTAAGCATGAAAAGTTTCAGGATACGTGGTTAACGAAAATTGAATATAGGCGGACCCAATCTAGTTACAGGCGCTAATTCAGATAGAGCCACCTAAGAACATAAATAAGGTTCAATACCTCACGGTGCGCCTCCCGGTCCTCTCCCGCTATATGTCAAAAGCCTCCGATAAACGTCACCCTTTCTTTGAGGTCTTGAGGCGAGCAAATAAGTTCGAATGGAATACGGATTCTGACGAAGCCTTCGCTTTAAAAATTTACCTTACTTCGTCTGATATCTTATCGGCTCCAACACCAGGTGAACTATTATACCTCTGTCTATCGGTCCTCAGCTTGCTGTCAACGTGGTCCTCATTAGGGAAACAGAATGTGTCCAGCGCCCCATCTACTACACAAGAAAAACCTTAGTAGACACTGAAACCCGGTACCCGAACTTAGAAAATCTTTTATTGGGATTAGTAGTCGTGGCGCGAAAAATGAGACCGTATTTTTAGGGTCATACTATCGTTGTCCAAACGTCCTGCCCCCAGTGTAATGTACCCGCAAAAATCAGACGTTTCAGGATGCTTCACTAAATGTTAAGTTCAACTTGGAGAACACGATCTCAAATTCGAGTCCCGCGCGGCAATCAAAAGACAAGCTATAACATATTTCTTAACTGAATTTTCGAAAACCTCGGCAAAAAAATGGAGGCACCAACACTGCCGAAGAAGAGAAAATGGATATTGGAGGCCGATAGGGCTTCAAACGGCTTAGGTGGAGGATCTAGAATCATTCTAAAGTCACCAACAGGCAAACAGATCAAGTAGGAAATCCGGTTTGGTTTCCCAGTGACTAAGAATGTGACGGAGTATGAAGCAGTCATAGGCGACATGCGGTTGGCCCACATCTGCGGAGCCAATATGCTTCAGGTACGGTCAGAGTCAAAATGAGTTATAACCAAGATACAGGCGTTTATGATGAAAAACAAGAAGTTACGTGCACATATCTAACAATTCTAAAGGAATACGAGGCCGAATTCCACGCCGTACAATACGCGCAAGTACCTCGCCTTGAAAACTCCATAACATACTTTTTGGAAAATTCGGCCGCGGCCGCAGAACACCCACTGGTAATTACGCAAGAACATCCTAGTACCACTACTTATCTCTAGCCAACCACAGGCTGTTCAGTCAACAAATCCACCAATTGGAGAAACTCGTATTTACTTTACCTCAACCATGGAACATTACCATCAGACAAAGAACTACTCGGGCATTACAACTGCGAGTAGCTAAGTACTGTGTGCTCGATAGTGTTTTATTCCGCAAAATCGCGACCCGACCGTTGCTACGTTGTTTGGATTAAGAAGAAACTACCACATTTCTCCATGATCTACACTCCGGCAAGGTTGAAGCGCACTGCGGTCATTGAAGTATTACTCGCTGGATATTATTGGCCAGAGTTGGTTGCGGACGCATAAAAATGGTACAACAATGCCAAGCTTGTCAGCAATATGCTAACACTGGGCATCTACCCAACGAGCCCATGGTTGCCTATCACATTCCATGTCCGTTCGAAAAATAGGACATCGACTTAGTAGAAAATCTGCCGATGGCTATAGGGAAACGACAGTTCCTAATGGTCGCAATCGATTATTTCACAAAATGGGTAGAAGCTAAGGCACTATATAGGACCAAGTCTCAGGAGATATGCGACTTCTTACATCATCAAATTCTAACCCGCTTGGGGATCTCTCAAGTACTGATGAAAGATAACGGACCATAAGTCCAAAACTCGGTACTTTCCACCTTTTACAAACGTTTCAGAATCACCTAACATTTCTCCACACCGTACTACCCGCAAGCAAATGGTCAAGTGGAGGTCACCAACCGAACAATCCTTGATGGCATAAAAAAGAAGCTTGAATGAGCGAAGGGTAAATGGTCGGACAAGTTATCAGAGATACTATGGGATTACCGCACCACTCCTCGCATCGCAACAGGTGAAACACCATTCACCCTCGTTTATGGAACCGCAGCCGTGGTGTTTGCAGAAGTTATAATTTCGAGTCACCAAATCGCGAATTACTCAGAGGAATCCAACAAGATGAATCAAGCTATTAACGTTGACTTAATCGAAGAACGACAAGATCAAGCACGGGTAAGAGCAAAGCATTACAAAATCTTAATGCGAGTGTGTTTTAATTTCAAACTTCAACCTCAGACGCTGCAAATCGGGGAACTTGTTATGAAAGAAGTATTTCAAGGAGTAGGAGACAAAAGGTAGGAAAATTAGGGCCCACCTAGGAAGAACCCTACATAGTCATCTCCAAAGGCCACCAAGGTGCATTTCATCTCGCCGATCGAGATGGCCTTGCCCTTAAGCATCCTTGGAACATTAGTCACTTAAGCTATATCAACTCAAACAAAATAAGTATAAACCACACACATATTTCGCACTAATATCAACCAAACATCAGCGAGATCGACTAAGTCGAGCAGTATATTGCAAAATACAAATTATCCATAAATAGTTTTATTGTAAATTAAACTATGAGCTCACATGGAAAACATCATCCCATTTCTTAGTGGGATTCACACCTCCCGGTTCTACCGATATCTTAACAACAACGACCTCGACCGTTCCTGTCGCGTCGATATTTCCTTTGTCCTGCACTGTCAACAATTTCTGATGAGGCCCTAGATTAATTTCTGGATTTGATGCAACAAACTCAGCTGCAAGCTTCATCTTATCTCTATGGATCATGCCCATGTCCACATCCATCACTTTCGTTCTCGCTCCCGTAAATCCACATTAGCTTTCCTATTTAGAGCAGTGCATTTTCCATCTTTCTCATTCCGCATACTTTCCAGCTGCACTTTTAGCTCTGCTGTCAAACCTGCAATCTTTTTAGCCTACTTTTCCACCCTTCCAGCCAGTTTTACATTCTGGTCCAACAACTTTGAATTTTGGGTTATTAGCGTATCGTTATTCTTCACAAGATCGCTATTTTACGCAGATAAGAAAGTATTTTTACTCACGTCTTCCAAGCTTCGTTTATGAAAATCATCCCTCTCGTCACAAGTCCCAAGAAACTTACGACGAATATGATCGATCTCCTTCACAACTTTATCTAATCGTTGCTTCGCCGACCCATACACATTCTTGAATCGATCCAACTCGGTCCTTCAACCTCCGACCGAGCCAAAGAATAACGGGTTTGGTTTCCACTTCTTTATCAAAGAATATTTGACCGATGACATATGGCAATAAGCAAGGGCATGCGAGTTATACTGAACATACTCCCACCATATAGTTTTACCAATCATACTCCAACAAGATGAAAAAAAGAAGAAGAAGAAAAAAGAACCCACCTCGATAGCTAATTCAAACTGCCGTTGCAAAATCTTCGACATCGATATCGTATCATAAAAGAACAAATCACCACAATGGCTGAGCTAATTCATAATAATCTGTGAATATCTCGACATCACCAATTTTAGCGAGGTAACCTCCTCGGCTGCTCTGCCTACACCGTCAGCTCCACTACTCTGCCCTTTTGGGGACAAATTGTTAGGCAACACAATGTTGACAAAGGAGGACCCTGACCCTGCCCCGTTCACAAATTCCTTCATTAGCTGCGCCACTCTCTCAGGATTCAGCTTATCTTTTTTTTTTTCCACTCTGCTTGAAGAAGGGACCCTTTGGCTCTTAAACTTTTTGAGACTCTATAATCATTTCAACCTCACAATCTTTGGCCATATCTATTAGCCTTTCTAACACTGGGGGCTGTTCACCTGCATTACCCCCATGAAACCATCGATCTCCTCCTCATTTACTAGCACCATCTTTCGTCGGGAGAATGAAACTACGTTGATCACCACCTTGCTCTTCTTTATTAAAGGACAGTTATCCACATCTTCTAAATCATATTTACAGGGAAGAACCCTCCTACTTTCTTTTGCTCCTCTCCCTCCGCACTCTCGGTTAAAGCCCGCATTGGTGCCTGGCCCAAAACCTCTTTAGTATTGTCCCCTGAAATCTTCAGCTCAGACACTCGCCAAAATCCAAATTTCAAATAATTTATGGGGCAAAACACTTGCGTAGGCTCCAGTCCCCAAGCACTGTTGGCATCAATATCTAATTTTGTTACATGATTCACTGAACCCTGAGGTGGCCCCTTCTTACACCATTTTTGGTATTTACCTTCACCTGCAAAAACAACCGAAATAATTACAACACCATAAATCTACAACATAATAAAAAATATAAGCCACTATAATTCATCTTGATCGAGCATATGATATTTTGTATATGAATGACGCGCTCATCTCACTTGCGCACTATGTGTAACAGAAATAAATATTATTAATGAAGTCAAATATATTTAATGAGTCAACCCACGTAGACAATAACTCCCAAAGTAATAGGAACATTAAACATTAGTGATGGTTTACGTGCAAGACCAATAGATCCACATAATAAATGATCGTATTGTAACTGATATGAGCAGTGTAAATATTAGATCTGTAACACATAAGTATATATTCTTCTTCTCGAATCAATAAAGTTTTATTTTGGAAAATATTTTTTTAAGGTTTTTTTATGAACAAGAATATGGAGCATTATTTCACGCCACATCGAAGAAATAATTCTTCGACATTAATTTCCCTGGAAACCTTGGAAATGTGTATCTTGGTGATGATCAACCTTGTGATATTATTGGTAAATGTATTGTGAATATTAAGTTAAATGGGCATGTATGGAAGCTAAAAGATGTCATGCATATCCTCAACCTGAGAAAGAACTTAATCTCAGTAAGGAAGTTGACTAGCGAAGGCTACAGTACAATATTCCATGATAACAATTAGAAGGTTTCAAAGGGAGAAATGACAATTGCTCTCAGAAATAAGATTAATACTCATATAAGAAAACATAAACGCGTTGTTCAACTGTAATAGCAAGAGGAAAAAAAATCCAAATATGTGCCACCAAAGCCTTGACCAGATGAGTGAGAAGGGAAAGAAAATTATGCACTCGAATGGTAAATTCCATATAAAATATTCCAATGATCTCATCAAATCTTACTAACTATGAAATGTCTTTTCTATATACACTAATATATAATATCTAAAACATTCATCTCCATTCGACTATGAATATTTGTTTTCACTATTTTTATAGTCATAAAAAATATCTTGGGTGTTAGTGGATGCAAAAGTGTCAAGACACGACGTAAAAGTCTATTTATTAGTGAATAAACTTCATCTTTCTGTGTTATCACCATTCCTTGACATAAATCACCAAGAGTATAAAATTCCTTAAAATCTGGATATGTATGAATATCCAACCCATAATATTGTAATTCACACTTCAAATAAATGTTTTCTTCTTCCAAAATTATTAGGATATAATGTTTCAGCAAGCATACAAATATTCTCTATATTGCATTATCTGTAATCATCTCTAGAATTCAATGATGTACTCAAAATAAGAATCTTTGTTGATTTTTCACTAAACCTATTGTTTAACTCCTGTAATTGTTGATTTATGGCAGTGACAAATATTTATACTCAGTAATGATGTCTAACCGTCTCCGTCTGGCCTTTTCAACCGTTATTTCTTCATTTTTGAATCAACGACTTTGTAGTAGAAACCAAGTTGATAAAATTTATAATATCCTGATTGTTTTGTTCCAATACTCAATAAAGTAATTCAGTAATAACCAAAATCTACTTGATCATATATAAAATAAACACAAATTCATATGCCATTAACATTTTTAAGGCATTCAAAGCATCATTACATTGAACAAAATTTGTCACTTGAACAACTATTTTAATTAAAACAGAATGAGTAGCACCATACATTCTTATCAAACTGTATATTATTATGAAATGTGAACTCCATTTAGTATCTTAAGGACGCTATAGTGTTCCAGTTCAATTTGTACCTTTACCCATCTGAATCTCCTAAATATCATTTACATGTTCAATTTCAGCAATTTGATAACCTGCAACTCATTATGGTGTTTAATAGAACTTGTAATAGTATTGACAATAAAAAACTAAATATTGAAAGAAAGTATGAATTTGAGGAACTTCTCTTGTTACAACAACAAGTGCTAATTATAATTAATGTGTCAAACAGTGAATGTAAGAAGCATAACGATAATCTTTAAAAATGTTTTTAACTCATTCCATTCATCCCTGATATTACTGGTCTTGTCATACCCTGATCATACTTTCACCTACCAACTTTCTTACAAATCATATTTTGCACCTTTCTAGCAAAAACATGTAGAAGTTTTATTTGAATTTTTCGTGATGTGTATTTGGAATTTTTTAGAGCTTTATCTAAAAAACTCCTTCTATTTCATTATTGCATCATTCCAAAATGTTTAATATCTCCATAAACCCTAGTTATTTAAGATGCAACTTTTATCATGCGCTATAAAAGCATAATCTTGGAATGTTAACCATTTTATTGCATTTATTAACGTTTTAAGACGCAACCAATTTCATTTAATTTATTCTTCATTTTATTTATCAACTATCTTTTCCAAGTGGCATGTTTGATTTTTCAAATTAGAAAACAATTCTCTACAAAATAATGGGTCGAACTAGGATTCTTTCCTTTCCTAACATGACATAAAAACATAATATTTTCCATTGTTTACTTTCCTCCAAGTGTTAAAACCCTTAAAAATGAATGTATATGAACCACACCTTCCTAATGGTTTTTTCTCAAAAAGAAAACAATAAAAACAATATGTTGCATCTTTATCATGGGAATACTCTAACCAAGGATATTTTATGAAACCAAGATTTTTGAAATCAATGATAATGCTATTCAGGGCATGACTAAGGATAAACTTGTATTGGTTGATACTGACCAAGATTAACGGTCTCAAAATTTTGAGGAGGTTGTTCTTGCTCAATGTTGGTTTCTTCTAAAATAAGAGGTTCATCTTCGTTAACGTCAATTGAGAATGTAGCTTGTGCTTGTATATCACATTCACAAATATTTTGCTTTTTATGGGTTTAAAAAATAAAGTAATTTAGTTTCTCAAAGTGATATTCATGCTTCAGATAAGAAATGAGGGAAAATAGATTTATGAATTGTAAATGAGTATATATGTAATTCGGCGTTTTGAGAATGTAAAGTTGACATTAGTGATGAGGACTGAATTATTTAAAGGACAAATCAGACAAATGGGTTATTGAACCAAGCTTTATTTTATGTATACTGATGTAATAAAATATAATAATTTGAGGTATTTAACATAATAATGGGCTTTGGTTATAAATGGGTTTGGGTTACCAAAATGGATTCATAGATTATTTCGGCCCTTTAGGCCCAGTAGGTATCTTTGGCGATAAATAGGCCATTAAAGCACTAAATGAGAGTTAGAGAAATTTTCTTACTTTGTACCTAACCTTTCAAAACATCTCTCTGAAAGATTTTCTAAGAAACTCAATTCTCTCTCTCAAGCTCACCTAATTTTTTATTATTTCTTATGTTATAACTCAAATACCCTCCAAAAATATTTAACGTTAACAGTAGCGATCACAGTAGGAGACTGCGGAGGTACCCAGATAACAAAATTCAAAGCCTTAGATGTCTAAGTTTATCTCCATGCTCTATCGAATGATGGATTTTAAGATAAAAAGTTGTAGACTCAGGTGCTCAACAAAATCTAGAAAATTATCAAAGAGGTTGATCATGCAAAATCCATCATTTCTCGAAGAGGGAGCGTAAGACCATGGATATCTATAGTCATTCAAATTCTAGCAAACATTATGTGTATGAGTTCGAAGATTCATCGTCCTTTCTGAATAACGATCATCATCATAAAAAGAGAAGAAATCATGGTGATAAGCACAATCTAAAAAAATTGAATCGACATTAAAGGTAAAGTAAACACCATTTTTTGGATTAGCAAAGACATAAAAAGGTAAAGAAATACAGAGATTGATGGGCAAATAGAAGATTTGGCAAACCACTGTATTAAATATCAAGCGAATGATCTATTTACCATGCAGTTCAAATATGGTAATTTTGCGACAATTAATGAGTTACGAAAATTCCGAGGGACATAATTGGAGGCAATCTTCTCTTTTTGTGAAAATCATTTATGTACATTTCCATAGACAGTTCGACAATATCTAAAATGGATAAATTTGATGGGAGTAAAGATCCCGATAACCATATAGAAGAGTTTAAGAACTTTATAATGAATTACAATGTCGATGATAAGTTGTTGTGCTGGAATATTTCTCAAACATTCTAAGATAACGCTTTGAACTGGTATAATCGGCTTCCACAAAGATCTATCAAGAGTTTTGATATGTTTTTGATGACTTTTCAAAGATAATTTTTAGAAAGCAAAGAAAATACAAGGAAAATGAGAAACGATAATTCAATATCGCCAGTTGATGGGCGAAAGTCACATTAAACACTTTATAGAAACTAAAAAGTAATTGGAAGATTGCTTCAGACAATTATTTATAACTTTTTTTAAGTAAAACTTCTTCCCGGAGAATTAGTTGTTAATGTTAGCAATAAAAAAACAATATATTTTATGAGTTTTATTGTCGCTTGCTGAGAAAGAGATTAGGGTAGAAGAAACAAAGAGATTAAAGTTTCCCCATCTACAAAGGTAGGTTCCATAAAATACCATATGAGGCTCTCAACAGCAATAGGCCTAAACAACCTCATGCTCGAAGGACACTAATCATAATCTACCTTCATATAGGGTAAGCCAGCTTCCAAAAAGTTAGTATTATAGATCTAAGAGGAATCAATGGGTCCAACCTCATCACTTTGTATCGCTAACCAAGAGTGTTGCCACCATCTTTGACAAGGCAAATAATTTTATCCAGTTTAGAAGGTCACCATCTATTCAACCTCGGAGAGAAAATTGAAATACCCGATTTTGTAAGTATCACAATGATGTTGGCCATGCTACTAAAGATTGTATTGATCTAAAGCAAGAGATCCAAACTTCAATTTAAAATTAACAATTTACTATATTTGTCGAAGCACAGTCGGGGAATCGATCGCAAGCTCCAGTTGCTGGTTAAACTATTACCCAAAGTGAGATGGAAAAAGTTGCCCCTAAATAAGAAAATACTATGGTTACTAGTGGGCCTTATAATGAACTTGATATAGATTCAGAATATCTTGACCCCGATCATAACCAAGAAGTATCATGATGATAAATTAGCCTGAACATAGGAAAAAATTTAAGATTTGTATGCATTTTTTGAATCGTTAACTATCTTTGATGGGGATATGATGTCAGTACCTTCACGTTTCTCACAAAAGAGGCATATTATGAGTTTGGAAACCTAGTTAGAAAGATATATGTCTACCCATCTTCACCTAAACATGTTCATTGTACAACTAGGTGATGTCCCACAGCGTTCACCTACTGTTCGTCGGGTTGGGTCCCAACATGCGGACCATTAGCTTAGAAAGTTACATGAGGTACCTAGATCGACGTGAAATCCTGATAATGTTGACCAGGGGCATATTTAATAGGGGTTCTTAAGGGTTCTGCTAGTTCAATAACCCATTCTCTATAGGCTCATGCCTCATGACCGTAATTAGTTTACCCTCATTCGTCGTTCGAGCCTCGGGTTCTTACTCTCTTTGCAATCTCCTCTTCAAATCCCTCTCTCCAGGATCTTGAGTGAAGCGCACGTACAGTACTCTCCTGAATCGTATGGTGACATATATGTATGTGATAAGTCAAGTCTTCCTCGCTTTGATTAGTCGAGTAAGACAAATAATGACGTCTCATTCCGTTATCCCATCGCAAACTGCTATAACTTTGATACAAGCCATTGGGACGGTTATAAATTCATATCGTCATCCTCCTCTAGCTCAAGTTTTGTCTCGTCATTTATCTCTAGTCGTTATTTTGTTTATCAGTGCAACTCTTTTGAATGCTCCAACTACCGTCTAACGAAAGTTTTTCTTTTGATCTGAAGCGTTGTGAGCTTGACTCACAGTTTTTGGTTATGTTCTTCTAAGTAAGCAGGCAACTGAGTCGGTTTTAAGAATATTTCCAGACCCCTCACTTGTAATGTCGCTCACTAGGGTGGGAAACGTTCAGGTGCTTCTAGATTTTTCATGTCAATGCTGCATGCTTTGGTAAAATAGAAACTAACTTGGGAAACTGATTTTGAAAATTCTATTAGGGTACGAGATCTAAATGAGCTCATATTATTATCGTCACTGATGAGTTTAGATCTTGTATGATGTGCTTCAGATTATTTCATGCGTTCGGTCACTGTTAAGCGTAGTATTTTGATTTTGTAAGAGATACCACATTGACTCACAGAATCATACTTCGGAGTTTAATAAGCTATTGGTTAGAGAAAGTAGTTAGCGAGAGAAGTAGTTAGCGAGAGAAAGTAACAACACGAGAATAATTACCAAAAAGTGATGTCCCCCCAAAGAGAGGTAACATGAGTTATTTATATTAACCATTTTGGGCCTAGGTGGCTCCATTGGCCCAAAAATACATAAAACCCCTTTTTGAGGTAATTTCCCACTTTAATAAATACAAAGTGGTATAGTTGACTATCTGGTCCATAAATTTACCAAATTACCCTTTATAAAAATACAATTTAGTACTTATATCTACTAAATTACTGCCATACTCATAATTCAAGATTCAGTAGGAATGTATAGTCATTTCTACTAAAACTACTACATATATGCCATATACCAAGGCAAATAAAGTTTTTCATATGTCCGAACGTGGTTTAAATCTATATGACCAAATTATTTCTTGTAGGAATTTCGGTCAATTCCCTGTTGCAGACTCTATCATATTTTTTTGTTCCATCACAAATTGTTTTATTTGTTACTTTAACCTGACTATTGGTCTGAGGATGAAAGAGAGAGGATAAGGTTTCTTTGATACCTCTTATACCGTAAAACCATGTTAGATCGGTGTTCTGGAACTGAGTCTCACAATCTATTGTTATGACTTGCGAACTATTGTATTTAAAATAGATATTAGAATGTAAGATATATATAACTTCTTTGGTCGTGATATTTACTAGAGGTTGGGCCTCCATCCAATTTGTAAAGTAATCCACTACTACATGTAGGTGTTTTCATCATCTTATATCCATTGACAAAGGTCTTAGATGTCTAACCACATCTAACTAATAGAATGACTTCAGAAATGGTTCCAAGTTACATATTTAGGACCTGGATTGAGTTGGAGAAACGCTAACATGTATCACAATACTTAATTTTATTCTTGGCATCCTCTATTATAATATACCAGTATTATCCTTGTACCGAGATACTTTTATAGAGAGCCTTGTAACCGTAATGGACTTCATTCTCCATCATGGAGCTCTTCCACCATGAATGTGGCTTTATCGGGACCAAGACTCCATAATATGTTATAGGGAAGTCAAATTGTCTATTTTTTATGATAACTTCCATATTTTATTGTGAGTAGAACCTTTGTTTTTCTTGATCAACCATTTTTTGATGAAAACTTAGGGCATATAATTTCACATGGGACCCAATAACGTCGTGGGAATTCCGGGAGAGCATAACTACATTTTATTATCAAAAGTCAATTAATTTATACTTTAATATAATTGATAAGTTATGAATGATCCGTAATATATAGTTCATTCCATCGTAATGCTTCGAATTCCAGTCATTGTTCCATGAGGTGGAGTGCTTCTCTCGGATCACCCGTAATGCAGGCCTATTGGAGGTTCGGTTGCATTCCTGCAAATAAAAGAATTGATGTCACTTAACTGGTTGGCCTGGGACGTTTTGTTGGTAACAAATTAGTTGTATCCCTGCTTAATGGTGGTCATTCAGTTGCATCCCTTCCTGATGGTGTTGATTTTTATGGATCAGTGTTGGCTACCAATGGAGGTTCATATTAATATATATTTTTTTATACTGCACATTCAGCTGGAAACCTACAACGAGTTGTTTGAGGTTTGCCTGCAACATCAAATGAGCCGCCTTCAAAACCTAGTAAAGTCTCGGTGATACTGATGAAAATTGTTGGTCGTATGACTGGTGTTGGATGGTCGTTGTATTTCTGGCACACCTTTCACGTAGCCCGTGGTTGGGGGAATGTTTCTTACATGCGTACCCCTCTCTTCCGTCACTTAATCTTCTTCTTGCGTTGACGTCTTTCGCTCCAGCTGGAGGATATTTGTTAAAAAAATTCCTTGTTGCGTTTACCTATTGGATATGAGCATGGATTTGTATGTATGTTAGCTACTTTCTTGCACCATTTCCTTATCATCGAGTTTAGAGTATCATCGGGATCCTCCTCGTAGTCTTTCGGAAATTAAATGATAAATTTTATTCGCGGAGCCTGGATAGAAAATATAGTTTAAATTGTTTTTGAAATTATTGACATTTTCTTCGCACAAATTCGACACCATATGCTAGAAATCCATTGCATGAGTCATCTGCCTTCGATACTTTTGGAGCCAATAGACTAATGTCTGTAACCTTTAGACTTGCATCTTCGTCGATAATGGAATCGATATATGCATCCAAATTCTTCGATAAAAAGATCAATAATTGTTTTTTTAAATTTCTTTAGGGTAACAATTCGCTTCTCACAAACCGCGTCTATTTGGTATGAAAAAATTTCGATTAACAAGTCTGAATGTCTCATATGAGCTTGCTTAGAAAGTAGATTGATAGAACAAATCGTGATATTGTAAGTGTATTAATAATTTTTTTTCTTCTGTATTACAAATGATAATCTCCTATTTATAAGAAGAATATATAGTTAAATTATCACATAATAGTCATTATATACAAATAGTATTACACAAAAATGGTGCAAATAACATTTGTCACTAGTTCATTAACAGTGCAGATCCTTTTTTATGAAATATATGTTTTTTCCGTTATTTCTCTTATTTGTTTAAAATACAACTGGTTAGACTCTTATATCTTTAAGAATCATATAATGAGGTAGAACAATTCTATCCTTATAAATATTCGAAATTTAGTATTAAATTCAATTTTTGTGATTTGTTTTTCATTTTTTTTAATTCTACTAGTTTATCTTATAAATATTTTCAATTACTTCACCAATTTTATTAATAGATTTTTGTAATTTTAATCTTTTTACATCTATTGATCTACTTTGATATTTTTGTTATTTTATATTTACCATAACTTCACATTTATTTTTTAAATAAATTCTTGGTTAAAATTATATCATTTTAGTGACTATCATGAATTTTTCTATAGTTTTTAGAAAATAAAGCTGACTTTGTTTTGCAAAATATATACAAAATAACTTCGGATTAAAGAACAAAACTTAAAAAATTACGACTATAATTTATTAAAATTTGAAATAAATTAGCACATTCAATAGATATCTTATAACAATTCATTGACCAGTTTTATTTTATATTTTATTTATTTACTTTTAAATGATAAGGTAGGTAGATACCGTTTCAATATTTTTTTTCAAAGAATAGTTCATAACCCTAATTTTTTACGCTGACTTTTAAAAAAAAGGACGAGATACGTGAAATGTTTCAAAGAGGTGCCAAGCTTTGTTACCGCCTAAAATCTAACTATTCAAGTTTTCAATTCAAACCATTTCGTATTTCGAGGTTGACTGAACTTTTGATTCTTTTGAAAAGTTTGAAGACGAATGATTGATTAAGACTTCTAGAAATTAGACATTTCCATTCTATTAGTCAAGATTGGTGAAGATTGAAGGAAGCTCAAGCTTCAGAGCAAAGCATCTTACTGGGTCAGTAAGATAAAAAAATATTTTTCTTCTCAGACTTTAGATGACCATTAAATTGATGTATTGACTTTAATAAATCCTTTCTTTCTGGTACTTTGTGCAAGGTGAACAAAAAGAGGAACAATAGTTTTATTAAGAAATAGAGCTGCAAAAAAGACTATGTTATGTAAGATTACCTACAATAAATTGTTAGTTTCGGTTTACCATTGGTTGATATATTTGATGAAACGCATAACTGCAATTAGGATATGAATTTCTAAAGTTGTTGTCCTATTTGAGCTGTTATAGTTCTTTGAAAAATCCAATTTTCATCCAATAAAGCAATTTCTCTGAGTTGATTGAAAATTTGATCTATGTTAATGTCTTGCTTGAATTTTCATTTGTTTTCCCACTCAGCTAACCAATCTGTCAATGTTTGTTTTCCATTTAAAGTATGATATATAGACATATTCAAAGACAATAATTTCCTACAACAATCTAGTAATTAGGTTAGAAACAATGGGGCATTTATGAGTTAGGAGTATAGATAGTAATATTTTAGAATATGTCTCGATATCAAGCTGAGTGATTTGCATTTTTTAGCATAGAGTTAGGAAATCCAGGAGAGATCTAATTTTACAATGGTGGGACTTTGTTTGCCTTACATTCTTACTACTACACATTTGATTTCACGTTTAAAGTCTTAGATAATAGCATTACCCATGAGTTCACCAGATTAAGAACAAGATGCATTAATGTTTAATTTAAGTCTTGAACCAATAGGAATGGACTAGTTAATAATGATTAGTTTTTTTAATTTCTTTAAGTAATTAAAGAAGCAAAAGTCATAGGCCAAATCAGTATCATGAAACCAATAGTATCTTTTGGAGAGATTAGCTAAGTCCAGATTTAGGATAGCATTCTTGACTTGATGAATAAGAGAACTAGCAGATATTTTCTGTTGATGATACTTCATGTTGTTTCTGTGCTGCCGCAGATATTTTTGATTATGAACATCTTTAGGAGCAGACGAATACCAGTTCCTTATTAAATGGTTTACAATCATATGTCTGCCGATTTGAAGCTTAAAAAATATTACGGAAGTATTGCCGTACAGACCATGAGTTGTTGCATTAAACAAAAACATGTTTAGTTGACTCAATACTGTCACAATGTTGATATTTTGAAGCTAGAGAAATATTCTTTTGTTATAGAATTTTGTTCACAAAAACCCAATTATTAAGGAGCCTTCATAACAGAAAAGAAAACTTATATGGGGTAATAGTGTTCTATATTTTCTTGTAGATCATTGAGGGGGTTCCTTTAGTCCTCAACTTGTTATGCGTATCTTTGGTGCTGAATTCTCAAGAGTCAGCACCAGTCTATTGAATTTTATCTTCAACCATTTCATTGATAGATAGTTTGGTGATTTCATTTATGTCTGATGATGATAACTTTGGTAGATCACAACCTCCCTCGGTTTAGAACTCTTTAACTTTCTCTTGGGTGTACCATGATATGTTGTTGTTCTCAGTTAGATTTATTGGTGGTATTTTGGTGAACCACTTGTCCAACCAGAATCCACAGTCACATTTGCCAAATGTCCAGTGGATAGATTGAGATCTTTTCCTAACTAGTTGAACTTGCATAGGGTGATATGTAGATCAGTTCTGATGTGCATAAATTTAGACCATAGGATTTTATTTTATTTGATTTTTTAACATAACTTGCAAGAATAAATAAGCTGAAGATCTTCTATGTTCCTGATGTTTAATCCTCCTTCTTTGTAGGGCTTAATTAGTTTCTCCAGCTAGTCCAAGTCATGGCTCTATTTTTTTGGGTTGGGCATCAAAAGTATCTGCTACACATTGCTTCTATCCTTCTTATGATAGATTTAGTAGTAAAGAGTTTTGAAAATAGTATGGTATTGCTCACAGACTGGATTGGGGTAAATTTTCCTCCAAAGTAAAGTAGGTTATGATCCTAATCACGGGTGTTGCTTCTGATTTTAGTTTTACTAAATCTTCATAATGAATAATTGTACAACTAGAATGTATAATAGCTCCCACGTATTTCATAGGAAAACTACCAAGCTTTAAACATGTACGATGTTATATATAGTTTGATCTAGCATGAGTTATACTTGATAAATGTATAAATATTGACTTATCTTTGTTGATTATCTGCCCTTATTATTCTTGATTTTGAAAAGAAAGTTATAGATGTTGTTGATGCATGTAGTTGATCCATTAGTAATGATAATTATGCCATCGGAAAATGCCAAACAGGGGACCATTATTCAGCTAGTTGTCCTATACTTCATTGTAGCATTGTCTTGAAGCAGCTGTTTAAGAACTCCAATTAGGATCTCCTCAGTCAAGATGAATAGACTATGGGAGAAAGGTCCCTTTATCTGAATCCATTAGTGAATTGAAAATAACCACTAGCTTCTCCATTGATTATGATCCAAAACCCGACTTAATTAATAGCTTATTGGTTAAGCTTATGAACATGTTATAAAAACCATAAGCAGTTAGTATTTGAGTAATAAAGGATACTGAAACTCTGTCAAAAGCCTTTTCCATGTCCAATTTGATGATTAAGTTTCATTCTCTAGACTTCTTATTAAGTTCATAGGCTATTTCTTTGTTTATGATAAAATTTATGTTCTTACAAAACCACTTTGTTCTTCATAGATTAGTTTAGGGAGAATAGCATATATTTTGTCATTGAGAATCCTCGATAGATACCTATTGAAGATAGTTCATAGGTTTATGAGTCTATAGTCATTACATAATTTAGGATCATCTTTCTTTGGAATCAAACAACTTGTTGTTAAATATATTTCATTGCGAACATGTTCCCCATTAAAGAAAGCTCTTGTTTCTAAATAGAGGTCTTTAAATATAGTGTCCAAGCATTGCTTGAAAAAATTAGTATTAATACCATCTACCCCTACAATACTTGAAGAGTTTAGGACCTTGACAAGGTTATTGTTGTCTTCATTTATAATGAGATTATGAATAATATATGAAATGTCTGGTATTTCAGTGGTGTGAGTGTTTTCAGTGAGGAGAGTCTTGAAGTAGTTTACAACAGAATCTTCTACTTATTGAGGATCCTGGATCCATGTATTATTATCCAAATTTTTAATTATTCTGTCATTGTGTCTTTTCTTCTAAACATGATTGTAGTAGGCCGCAATACTCTTGTCCTCATATTTTGTCCAGTAAATGCTGCATTGTGGCTCCTAGTAAATCTCCTCTTTGGCAAGTAGATGGAGATGGTTTGCTTTAGATTTTGCAAGCCTGGTCTGGTCCTTTTAAGAATTGGTTTCTAAAAAACAGGTTTCATAATATTTAATCTTCTTCTTTCATTGAGTAATTGAGTTGAAAATGTTGCCAAAAATATCTAATTCTAGGCATTTAGGATTTCCTTGAGTATCTTGAGTTTCTACCATAATACCTGGATATGAGTGCCATCAAATTATTTCAATGCAGTAAAGAAGTCATGATGTAGCAGCCACATATTTTGGAACTTAAAATGTGACTTAAATTTAGCAAAATTGGTTGATATTTTGATACATAAGGGGGAGTGATCAGATATGTTCTAGCTATATGTGTAACAAAGGTGTTAGCAAAGTAATTAGACCATGTTGTATTTTCTAACACCCTATTGAGTCTCTTTCATTTTTGAGAATTAGTCCACGTATATTTGGTTCAGAGTACCCCGTATCCATGAGGTTAGAATCACTGATTGTATTGTTGAATTCGTCCATACTCCTTAGATAAATAGAAGATCAAAATAGTTTCTCGGATAGGTTTATGATTGAGTTAAATCTCTCATTACAAGCCATTAAGTTGATGAATCTGCTATATCTCTTAGATTATTCCATAAAGAAATCTTGAGGTCCCTTATATACTTTACATAGATTATTGATACCATAAGATCCTTGTCAAGATTTGAATGAGTAGCCTTTACATGAAGTAGTTGTTCTTGATCACATATAAGATGAATAACAAATTCATTATTCCAAAACACCCAGATCTTGTTTGACGTGTTTGATATTGCATTCTGGAATCCCAGGATTTGAGTAGTCTTGTTAAAATGGATGTTTGAGATCATTGGCTTATGTATTTCCAGTGATTCGATTTTTTCCAATCTTACAATTTATTTCACTCTTCTCTTTGTGGCCTTATTTTCAATCCCTCAAATACTTGATCATAGAATTGATATGGTCATCTAGAAGATCCATTTTGCGGTCTGGTATACCTTTGTTTTGAGCTGCTTTGGATATGTTGATGCCTTTTGATGTTGTTAGCTTTGTTTTCTTTAATTTTTTTGTCTGATATTTCTTAAAGTTTTTTCTCTTATTTTGGTGTAACTTTAGGTGAGGAGGGAATACTTCCCATATGTTGAGGCTTGGGAGAAGAAATGTCTGTGTACTGAATCATGGTCATTTGTAGCCGAAAACATTATACCCATTTCCAGAGAGTGCAATGCCTCAATTATTTATGTTTCATGAAGTCCAGGTATTATACTTCGAGCTTCTATTTGTGTGGTGCATTTCTTTGTAAATGTTCATTATAGTATATGTATTGTGTGTGTGTGTGTGTGTGTGTGTGTGTGTTGATGGCCACTGGAATTTTGTTTGATAGTTGAGTCATTGCTTTGCATAAGATTGCTCGCGGCTTCTTTTCTTTGAAAGGTGATGTTGGACCTTTAACTACAATGGACTTCATTCTAGGTATCCAAGTCACTGCAAATTTGTGTTGGTTATTTCTGTTTTAGAGCTGATTAGTTTGTTGGTCACTAATGTGGGGTAGGTTGTCTTGTATTAATTTCATGCATGCCTGTTTGTTGTGGCCTATAAGGGAGCATACTAAACAATAACTTGGTCTGTCACCATAGGTAACATCAATCCAGAAACCTTCAGACTTTTAAAAGCTAATCCATATTCTTTTCATTACAGACTTTGATAGATCCAACTCAAACCATACCTTACAACAATTGTACATTTCCTGGTTCTTGAAAAGAATCCAAGTATCAATAAGATTTCCAATTTTTTTGGCTAATGTTTTGATAGATTCAATATTGTATAGATAGTTAGGGAGATTGTTTAAGGTTATCGATAGTAGGGTGACTGATGACTTTGTTCTTGGATGAAAATTGGGAGTCCACTTCAAAATACGCATTGTATGCTTCTCCACAGTCTATACATTATTTCTTCATATTCTTTTAATGTCCTCCTGCAAATCAAATTCAATCATTAGGTGACGAGGATCCCATAGGGCTAAACTTAATTTCCCTTTGAAGACCAGATTCTTGAATGTTTTTTAGATTACAGCCTTTAATAGGCTGTCAACCAAAAAAATCTCAACTAGGATGTGCTTAGCCATCGAGTCGATAGTAATTTTATCTTCGCTCTGAAATTCTACAAAGATGTAGTAATCTTGATTCTGGATTTTGAAATTTTCATAAACAAAGTCCTCATTAGTTGCTCTAACACTATCACATAAGCTTTTCATTTGTTGCTTTGATATTTGTTGCCGCATTTTTTATGAAGATTGATGATTGTCATGTTGTTCAAATACATGGTTTGATTTGAATGTTGAATACTGAAGATGTTTTGATGGTGGATTCCCTGAATATCTTGATCGATACGATTGATTAAATGATGGAAATTTCTAAGGAAGAACGTTGTGGTTTTCTGCATTACTTATATCTTTAGGAGCCGTCTTCGATCATTAATAAAAATCAGAGGTGGATGTTGGAGATTCATTTGACGCTTTATATTAATAATATTGTGCTTAATAGTCTCGAGGTGATGGTTTTGTTGTTTATCAACAAATTGAATATTCATTAATTCAGTTAAAAAATTCCATCCATTACCAAAACAAAAATTGATTTTTCCGTTTTTCATTTACTTTTTATTTAAAGTAAAATTTAAAATAAATTATTAAAGATAATTTTGAAATACTAAAATATATAAAAGAATTTAAAACTCAATTTCTTTTTGAGCTATGACTAATACGTGGGATAGGAACTTTAACCTGGTCCACAGTTTGATTGGTTTTGTTTAATTTGAGTTTGAAGTTTGATTGGTTTTCTTTAATTTGAGCTTAAATTCAAACATATATTGCGGATGTTTAATTAGAATTTGTATGTGTGATTGTATGGCGAATCACTATCGGATTTGGATGGGAACATGAGACTTATTCCATAAATAGGAAAAGGTCGCGCATATTTGTGGTTTTTATTTTCCAATGGATAATCCGATTTGTGGATAATAAAATACGAATGAGAAAATAATTAGACCCAGTGTGTGGTGGGTGGACCCAAAATTGAGCATAAAGCTCATCTAGCTTTTTATAACCCTATTTCCTAGAATATAAACAAAACTTCATGTTTATAAGAATTACTCTTTTTTCTTTTGTCCGTATGTAGAGGATCTTCCATCTACATCCTTTATTATAAGCCTCAGATTTTATTTTGCTTTTCATTTTTTTTTAATTTTCTTTCTCTTACTTATGTTTTTAAATCCTATTGACTTTTATATTTAATTTTTCTCCTATCAATTTATTGACAGATTTCATCCTTGTTTACCTTTTTAATATAAAATTAATATTCTTTTGTGTATACCTATAAGCCTCAGATTTTATTTTGCACCTAGATGTGTAGTTGTAAGAAAAATATCAGTATTAAATGAGTTGACTTTATCATGTTTAATGTCAGTATTTTTTTTATAATAATAGATGTAAAGTAGTTGATAAGTTGATTTTGCATCTAGATGGGTAGTGTTAAGAAAAATATTAATATTAAATGAGTTAACTTTATTATGTTTAATGTTAATATTTTTTTTTTATAACAATAGATGTAAAGAAGTTGATGAGGTGGATGGCTGAGTCGAGAAGCGTACGTAAAGGGACTCGCGTTCATAAGTTTTGGTCTTAAGTATGTTTTAGTCAACCAATTCGGTCATCTTTTAGAGTACTCCATCCGTTCCACAATATAGGTCGTTTTAGAAAATACAAAAAATTCCTTTTTATTTGTCGTTTGGTAATATCAATACAGCAATTAATGTTTTTTTGACCAATAATATTTTATTGTTTGTTTCCTTTTATTAAATCAATAACCCTTACCCAATAAAATTAGATTGCTTCTTGTGTTTTATAGGAGAGAGAAATAATAATTGTATTTATTGGTTTCTACTCCAAAACCTTAAACGTCCTACATTATGGAACGGAGGGAGTAATAGATTTATTTTTTAAATTTATATATCATTATTAAAATGTATTTAAGATAATATATCAATTAAATATTAAATTTTAAATTTTTTAAATTTTTAATTATATTAATAGGCTTGTTTTGTTATATATATTGAGAGTTAAAATATTATTAAAATATTACATGAAACAATTTTTTGAACCAAGAAAGTCAATTATTTTTTGCTTTGTCCGGCGTCGATGAACCTAGTTGCTAGCCAGTTTTCCGACATACAACAGAAGAAGGAAGAATGTCTTCAAGTATGGATTCACATCTGCATATATTATCATCATCAAGTATATCCATAGCCAATAAATCGTCATCATCAGCATTCATTTCTAAAAACAGAAGAACATCTCAAATCAACCAAAACCTGAACAAAATGACTTTTGAGTTTTCATTGCTCTAAAAAAATAAAAATAACAAGAATGACATCAAATGAATTAATCAATCGAGCTTAAAACAATATATTAAGTTAACAAATAATCTATTTTTGACCATAGAACTCCTACACAGACAAAGAAATTAATTAAGAATGACCACCATTTAAATATTATGTTGCAGAACATTGTATCAACTAAGGAAACAATTCATAACCATGTTGGAATTCGAAACATAGGTGACCATATGCTCATCCAGTTTACTGCTAAAGATAAGGACACCATTCTTGTTTGTTAAAATTAACTATGGTGGGAAAATTATAAAAAGGTAAACCACAATTGAGCTATATATAGAAATTTTTGGAATCAGTTAAATTTGTGGGTGAATTAAACATATCTACATGGGTAACAAGACACATTATGCTCGAATTTTCTCTACTAGAAGACCTTCATAAGTTGTAGAAAAGACACGTCTGGTCTATTAGGGAATATTCAATGCGATTGCTAAAATGGAACCCATATCTTAATCCCATGATTGAATCCCCAATCATCCCAGTTTGGATTATGTTTTCACAACTCCCATAGTTATTGTTCAATGAGAAAAATAATAAAGACTCTAGCCTCTTGAATAGGTAAGAAACTTAATGTTTGGATTCCTGAAAATCATAAGGCTAAGCATAACTGCTGCAAAGCCTGAATTGAGCTTGACGCGTCAAAATACCTTATTCACAAGGCCTCGTTAGGCTTTTGTGATAACGATGAATGTTGGATTGATGTTTTATATCGAGAAATTCCTTCATATTATTCTACATGTCTACCCATAGGACACCAACTATCAGCCTCTAAAAAGATTACGATACCAAGCGAAAGACTATCAAAAGGAATAATCAACCTTAAGATACCCCAAATACCAAACCTAGTAATCAAACTGAAAGGTGGATTCCAAAATTGAAATATAATATTCTAAATAAAAATGATCCGGATCGAAAAAGTAACAAAGATGAAGAAGTAAATCAACACATGAACAATGAAGACATATTAGAGGAGAACTTCCATATCCAAGCTAAAATATAAGAAGGATCTTTGTTAAAGGATAAAACAAAAACAATATATTTTCCATATAATTGCATAAAAAAAAACTACAAAGACACATGACAACATAGATGAATCACTAAAGGCCAATGCATAAATTAAAAAGTTAGAAATAATCAAAGCTCTTTAGTCTATTGAAACATGTATAATATTTACACGTATAAATGACTATGCAAAATTGGACTCTGAGAAACACTCTCCTAATCAAAAGAACATTAGAAGTCTTTCTTCTTCTCATATACATGATGAACTGGAAATTGGAAAATATTTTAAGAAGATCTTAAGTAAGAAATTGAAGAAATTTAAAGCTAAATCAAGCAGATGTTATTACTATCAAAGCTTTTCATTTTAATGGACCTGTCACGTCTTCCATAGTAAATTTAAATGATTATTACATACTCAATTGGAACGTATGGGGAATCAGAAACAAAACTACTATGAGAAGACTCAAATCAATCAAAATGTATGAAAATAGTGTTTTAATTTCTATGGATAAACTAAAAAAAATTGTTAGAAATCTTGGATTTCAAGATTATACTCTAAAATCAATAATAAAATTTGGTTATTATAGAAGGAAGATTTTAATGTGAAAAATCATTGTAAACCTTGATCAATTTCATCATGTAAATATAAGTCACTCTTCAATGGATAATAAATTTCTTGTAATTATTCTCTATACTAAATGTATCATGGAGTAAATGATATACCTATGGAATCGTTTGAGAAACTTATCAGACAATTCTAAAGAATGGATAGTGATGGGTGATTTCGGTGATATCCCTACATCACAAGAACAACTCTTTTGATATTCTTTTTGTTTGAAAAGTCGTGATGACTTCAATAACATTATCGCAGATTCTTAGCTGGAAGATGTTGGTTATTCAGGATATAATTATACATTGAAAAATAATAGAAAGTGAAAGTGGCTAGATAGGGTACTATATAATACTGGATGAGCTGAATATTTTGAAGAGACAAAGATCAGGCATATGGGAAGATCATGTTCTGATCATACACCAATTTTCACATCAATATTAAATGGTCTAAATATGCATCATTCAAATTCCAAAACACGTAGATAATACATTTGGAGTTTTTAAGCATGGTAGATCAAAATTATAGTGCTGAAATAGAAGGGCCACATATGTATGTTTTATAGGAACATATTTAAAAGATTGAAACGCAAGCTCAAGACTTAGAAGTGGGAATATTTTGGTAACATTTTTATGCTGTTTTGGAAGCTGAAGAAGAAGTTCAGTTCCTAGATATATATACTTTGAAAAAAGTATTCATAAAAAATTTAAGCCAGCAAAGGCTCAAACAACTTACTTACAACTTATGGCTAGAGAAGATGCTTACAGGCATCAAAAGAGTAACACAAACAAGCTAAAAGATGGAGATAAAATCACTTCTACCTATTATAATTATGTAACAAAAATAAGAATGAGGAAAAAAATTCAGGTATACTTAAAGGAAATATTTGGATCACAGACCAAAATATCCTAGCTAAAGTAGTTGAGTCTTATTTCGAATCTATCTTAACATCTCAGTCGCTCAGTCCAATCAAAATAAAGCAAATAAGCTTCATAATATTATTCCTAAACTAATCACTGAATATGATAATATGAATTTGATCAAATTACATATAGAGTTTGAGATACATGACATAATTAAATCCTTAAGTCCCACAAGTACTGCTGGAATTGATGGTTATAATGGAAAAAATTTCAAATCCTAGTGGCAGATAATAAATAAAGATCTGTGTGCTGTTATTGTTACCTTTTTTAGGGGCAAGAAATTCCTCAAGATATATATGCTACAACCATATGTCTCTTCCCTAAGGTATATTCTCCTCAAACCAAATATGAATTCAGGCCGATTAGTTTATGTGCCTCTCTTAATAAAATCACATCCAAGATTCTAAATGACAGATTATCCCCAGTTCTCCCTAAGATAATCTTTGAAGAACAAGAAGGATTTATCAATGGTAAATATCCATGATAATATCCTGCTTGCTCAAGAGCTTTCCCATAACTTAGATAAAAAATTGAGGGGGTAATACTATGATAAAAATGGATATGACTAAAGTCTTTGACAAGCTTCCTTACAATTTTATCTCAAAGATAATGTAATTATTTGGATTTAGTATAATATTATTGGACATAATTGCTATCAGTATCAAATATGCTTGGTTTTTATCATAGTAAATGGGGAAATTTATGGATATTTTAAATCATCAAAAGTTATTAGACAAGGGAATCCTATATTCAATAGTGACTTTATTATTATTATAGGAGAAGAGTACTTAGTTCATAGGCTTAATGATTTGATATCAAGAGTGAAATGAGGTTCAAAACTAGAACTTTATTGGTAATACCTTATTAGAATTTGATGATGATGAGATTATCTTCACAAATGGTTCATCTTTAAATATCAACAAATTGGGTAATTTCCTGCAGCATTATCAAGTGAAATGTGGTCAAATCATCAACAAAGATAAAACTAAGATTATATCATCTTCAAGTATATCACATATAAGAACTAGAATGTTAGGAAATTATTATATTGGCATTGTTATCCATTCAAGTAACAAGGTTGGTAATTATTATGATCTGATAACCAAGATTATGAGCAAGGTTCTTGAATGGGAAGGTAAACACTATACGGCTCATTGGATAACCAAATAGACTTCAAAATGTAAAATGAAGGTTGGCTTTAATCAAAATCAAGCCCCCAATCAGCTAAATACTATTACATTATTGGAAATTATTGGTTTATGATGCATAATATTAGAAGACTCACTCCACGAGTTAGATTCATATACCAAAGAGTTAATTCATATACTAAATAGTTTATTGCCTACCTGAAAGATTAAAGTTTAGGGATACCCTGGTATATTTTTTGTTTTCAAACCTTATTTCCTAATCATTTCAACCAAAACAAATCTATTAATTTAATATGTTTTTCTTTATATTTAATTATCAAGCTCTATTATATGAAACAATTAAGTTAAGACTAACAAAATCTTTAAGCATGTTTATTACATGACTTACTTGATGCTTGTAAAAATGTTTTTTCAGGAACTCAAATCAACTATAAGAACTAATAGTTGGAACAAAATCGGTCTTAAAACTGGAAACAACGTCAAAGAAGCGTGAAAAGAACATTGAAGCAGAAATCAGAAAGATCTATGGATTTGAGAGTGATATCATAATAAAAAAAGGAAACGAATAAAAAAGAAATACAAATTCATATAATTCAATGATTGGGATATTACTTTATCACCAATTAAGATTGAAATAATGCTAGTCTTTCTCTGAAAAAATAGTAGTAAGAAAATAAGATATGGTTACATAGAATGGTTTGACTAGAAAAAAATGATTGAAATATAAAAAAAAGTAAAGAGCGCCAAAAATTCCTTTTTTGTTTTTATCTATTTTCAATCCTTAGCTTATAATGGTTGTGGGTTGTACCAAGTGTAATATCCTAGTTAAAAATAATTTTATTTTTAATTTTAAAAAAAATTAAAATTTCAAAATTTTATTAAAAAAATAAATGAAAAAATATTATATTCAAACACGAGTTTGAATAAAAAAATCAAAAAAAAAATTAATAGTGTTGTTGTGGTTTATTTTTGTCTGAGGGTAAGTTTGTAATTTCTGTTTAGAGTTTTGTGGAGTTTTGTGAGTATTTAATGTTTGGGTAAAATGTAGAGGGAGAATTAAGCTGCCTAGTTGTGTTTAATTTTCATTACACTCATTTAATGTTGGTGGTTGGGTATTTATACCCTTATATTTGGGCCACATGGGCTTTCGGGTCGTGTTTAATGGACTCGGGTCGAGTTTAAAGACCCATTAGTTTTAAGTAAGGAAACAGGCAGCTTAGTCAAAAAGGGATTAAGTTTTAAGTACTTTAGTTGTGTTCGGATAGTTCAATGGATGATGGTGTCCGAACTTCCCCTGTCCGGTAAGGTGGACATTGTCCGAATTGACCCTGTCCGGTTCTCATAAAATGTGGTGACAGAATCCGGACTCATCAGTAGCCCATTTTTTAGGTGGTGTATAAAAACCTTTAGCAAGACCTAAAAAACAGTCTTTTGCTGAGGACAGTTATATCCGGACAGGTCCTTCGAACTGTGTTATAGCTTTATCCGGACTGAAAATATTTTTTGGAACTAAACGGTTTCTTGTCAGAGTTCGTGGGACACGTGTCTTTCTCTGGTTCGTTACTTCAGCCGTTTTTTCACCTAGAATTTCGCTCCCACCTTCTCTAAAAAGTAACCTCTTTATTTAATGAAGATGACATCAACGTCGTTCCCTAATCATTGCAATCCTTTCGAATTCTTATAGGTATCAAAGCACCTTTTTTTGTGTTTACTATAAATTAAACACTTCTTTACTGTTTTATCATCATCTTCACACTTACTTTGCTAAATCTCAGAGCTTTCTCTCTCAAACACAAATTCTTCTTTTTTGTTGTGAGTTTATGTTCACAGCTACGAACGCTTTAATCAAAGGCGGGTGGCTTAACCTATCAGAGTTAGAAAGGGGTCAAAAAGTTGAAAGAGAAAGACGAATTGCTGTTGGCCTTCCTACTTCCCCTGTTGACAAACCAGAAATTTCAAGCACTGAGCCTGACCAGGGTTCTTCTTCAACCAGGAGTGTTAAACCGAGGAGGTTGTTTCAAACCAATCTTTCGCCAATTGTTTCAGGCTCGTCGGTTAAGGAATCGGAACCCACTTTTGAACCAAGGCTAGCAGTTACTAGTTTCAAGAAGCCCTCCCCATTTATTGCCATGGGATCAGATGCAGAAGTCTCTCCCAATAAACTAGTTGATCAGAGAAGAGGTAAAAGGGCAGGCTTCAAAAGGTACAACTTCAAGATCAGGGGCCAAAGGCAGTCACACTGGGTCAGAGGTACCCATAAAAGTTCCCAAGGACAAGCTGTCCGGACCGGAGGTATCTAGCTCAAGCCTCCGAAAAGAAACCACCACATCTGAGCCCCAGCCAGAGGTTAGAGTTCAGGAGAGCATTGAAGCCCAACAGTCCGGAGGTCAGACTGAACCAAGAAACAACTGAAAACCCCTCCTTGGTAATCGAGGAAGTAATGGAGGACTCTGTTGAAGAGGCTCCATTCGAGTCCGAAGTTTCCGGACAAACGAGTGATGCTGGTGCTGCCAAGAAGGATAAAGGCAAAGAAAAGCTATGCCTAAGGCATCCGGATCTGCCGGAGATCCTTTAGGGAAAAGTTGGACCTTGTATCCACAAGGTCAGTGTTAAGTACTTACTTGCTTTGCAAAAGATTAATTATGCCTTCATCCACACAACTGAACTGGGTCGGATGCGAACGAAGTGGGGGATTCCGGAGAATATAAAAATAAGGATCCCATAGACCCTCAAACACCGATGGACTACAAGCTTTGCGAAGTGGTCATCTTTACTGAACTCTTTAACTAGGGACTAAGGTTTCCCCTAGATCCGGAGATAGTCAAATATTTCCACCTCATCAAGCTCTGCCCGAGTCAACTGAGTCCTAACGCCTGGTACACCCTCATGGCCTGCATCATGGCCTTCAGGCTCTCCGAAATTCCTCTTCCAATGGAGGAATTCGCAGCTGTGGCGAGCCTCTGCAGAAATCCCCATATTCCCTTCTATCACTTCAACATGGGTGATAACTACAAAGCAGTAGATGACCTACTCGAGTCGGAGAGAAATTGGAGGACTAGCTTCTTGTTCGTAAGTGGCGCTTAGAAAAATGGGAGGAAGATCAAAGCCGGAGTCAACCCGAGTCTCCTCACCAGCAGGTGGCGAAGTGATAGTAAGAACCCCATCTTACATTCATTCTTATTTTTATCAAATTTGTTTAACTGACTTGTCATGTTTTTTTTAAAGTGCTGCCCAAAGACTTCAATGATTACTTAAAGGCCGGGCAGACTACTTGCACCAAGATAAACACTTGGGCTGCTGAAAAGTGGGATAATCGCTTCCACAATGCCTTTACTGGAGGCAATCTTGCAAGGTCTCACCTCTGGAACACTACTGACCGAAGGGATTTAACTTGGGAGGAACTTACCACTCCACCCTCTCTGGATGTAGTCCTAAAAAGAACACATGCACCGGACGGGTCACTGTACTTGCCTGGTCGAGCCAAGGCCCCCAGTAAGATGAAAGGCAAAAAAGGGAAGGGCAAGAAGAATGTGGTTGAAGCCAATCCTGCTGATGCGGCGGAAACTGCTCCAGCCAACCAAGAGGGGCCAGTTCCCAGTCAGATTGATGACGCTCTTCTTGAAGCTATGGAGCACGAGAGTACTAGAGAAGATGCAGGATCTTCAAAGCCTCCAAGGGTTCTTAAGAGGGACGTGAAACGGGGAGCAGAAAGTAAGGACAGGAAGGCCAAGAAGAAAAAGACCTCCAGGGGTGATGAACTTTCTCGCCGGCCTTCGGAGCCCTTCCCTCTTGTTGACCCTACTGATCCAACAAGAGCGCAAGAGATCCCTGGTGACTTTCAAACCGATGAGGTTGGATGAGGAGACATTAGCATCGATGGTGTCGACATTAAAGGGCTTGATGGACTTGGTGACTATTTTGCAAACCTTCCCAAAGATGACTTTGCTGGGCCTTACCTCCCTCCGAGCACTTCGAACACCGTTACCTTCAATGGTAAAACTTTCACCGTTTCAAGTGAAAATTATGTTATAACTCACTCTATATTAAGTAATATTCAGCCAGTGCTGGTTCTGGAGAAACAAGTGCGAGGTCAGTCATCAATCATTACTGCCCTTAATTCTGACAAGGAGACACTGTCCAATGACCTCCTCACTGCCACCCAGAATGCTGATGTTCTGAAGAGAGAAAATGAGGAGTTAAAGAAGAACCAGGAGGGTTGGGCCACAAAGGTAGCTACCCTTGAAGATACTATCGAAGACCTCCGGGCGAAGCAGTCCGGGTTGGAGAAAGATCTCTCCTCTTCGAAAGAGGAGATAAAGGCCAAGGACCAAGTCATTCATAGTTTGATCAACGACAAGATTGCCCTCGAAGACTCGGTGTCCAAGGCTACAGAGGAGAAAGCTGATCTGCTAAGGGAGCAAGAGGCAAAAATCCAAGCCAAGATTGATGCTTATTCCAACAATGTGATTGACACTCAGGAGGAAATGTATGCCAAGGTGAAGTCGGACATGGTCCTACTTTTTCATGAGAAGTTTCCGAAGAGGAATCTGGGGGACTTATGGACTTTTGTAGAGTACCACGACCTTCCCTTCCACACCATGGCTGATGGAGACAAGCACGACTATTCTAGCGCTGACTCATCCGATGAAGAGGAGAACACCGGAGAGAGTCCATACGAGGGAAATGATGACCTTAAGAAGAAGAAAATGAGCGAGGCTGAGCCATCTTCAAAGGCTTAGTCTTAGAATATCAACTGTTTTTTATTTTGATTGAACTAAAGCCCTTGGAAGGCCAAGGCATTTTTGTAATTGTGTCCGGTGTCTGACTGGATAGATCTTTTTGTTTTGTTATGACAATTTAAAGTCCTTGGAATGGCCAAGGAACTTCGGTTGTTTCAATGGATATTTTTACTTTGCACAATTCTTGCATTCTTTTATAGTTTTTCAATTTCGGTGGCTAATGTTTAAACAACCCTTAGTTATTTCACAAGTATCCTTAAGTGAGAGTGTTTAAATTCTCCGATGACAAATGTTTAAGTAGTCATCAGTCCTTTAATTTAAGCCGCCCTGTGTTTAAATAAAAATTTGACAATGAACTATTTAAGTAAGAACACTCTGAATTTTCAAGAAGGCATCAAATTTTATAAAAAAGCTCGGACACCTCATTAAAACCTCCCCGCGCCACCAGGGTAGGAAAGAGTATGCCCCCAAATATTTACATGGATTTTTAAAAAAGTAAATATTTACAGAGTTCTACTCTAAGTACATCGGGAGGTGCTCAATATTCCAAGGGTGATTCAAAACCCTTACATCCTTGTCTTCTAGCCAGTATGTCCCAGGTTTAAGCCTTTCAATGACCATATAAGGTCCTTCCCAAGTTGGGGCTAGTTTGCCGAGCAGCTTTTCTTTAGTGTGTAAGAAGACTTTCCTTAACACCTTATCCCCCGGCTGAAAATCTCTTCTTTTAACTTTGGAAGCAAACCTGGTTCTCATCAAACCTTGATAGTGCACAGCTCTAAGGTGTGCCTTAACTCTTCTTTCCTCTTTCAAATCAAGTTGACCTCGGATAGCCCCCTCATTAGCGTGTTCGGAGAAGTTATGAACTCGGAATGAAGGGAGAGTTTCTTCTATGGGAGCTATGGCATCCATCCCATAGACCAAGGCAAAATGTGACTCTTGGTGCAGCCCCATGTGTAGTCCGGTAAGCCCACAAAACCTCTTGTAAATAACTAGGCCATTTTCCAGCAGCCCCTTCTAAATTTTTCTTCAAACCGGACAATATAGTTCTGTTAGCCACTTCAACCCGACCATTTGCTTGTGGGTGGAAAGGTGAAGAGAAACAATGTTGTATACCTCTAGAGGCACAGAAACTCTCCATTTCCTTGTTGTCGAACTATAGCCCATTGTTTGTCGTTCTCTTCTTTCGAATGCCAAATCTGCAACAGATATTGGATAAAATGAATTTTATGACAGCTTTGGATGTTGTACCTGCCAGTGGGGCTTCTTCGACCCACTTCGAAAAATAGTCAATAACCACAATTATTGTTCTGCGCCCTCCGGACGCCATAGGTAGAGGTCCCACCAAGTCCAGCCCCCATCGAGCAAAGGGTATAGGATCATAAATTGACTCTAACGGGGTGGCTGGAACATAAATTTCGCTGCTATATCTCTGGCATGGGTCACACCTTCTCACTAGCTCCTTATCATCTTGCATTATAGTGGGCCAATAATAACCAGCTAACAAAACTCTCCTTATTAGAGCCTTGAATCCACAATGAGCTGATCCCTCACCGTCATGCAATTCAGAGAGTACCATTTAAGATTCATCATCCCAAAAACATCGTAAGAGGGGTTTACTGTAAGACTTCTTATAAAGAACATCTTTAGTATTATAAAACCACGAGCATTGTATTTTACTTTTCTTGCTATTGACTTGTCCGGAGGCAAGATGCCATCAGAGAGATATTGAAGGAGAGGAAACCTCCATCTTGGGGCTGTTTCATTTGTATATCAAAGCTTTCTTCCTCCTTGCCTATATTGAGTTGAATGGAAGGGCACTCCAGTACGTGGATCCAAGGATATGATTCAGTATAGGCTATGGTTGCCAAGGAGTCTGCTAGTTCATTTTCTGTTCGGGGTATGTGTTCATAAACAACACTCTTGAAACTTAAGTGCCACATCTTTGAGAAGGAGTAAGTATTTTATTAGTTGCTCCTTTTTGGCTTCAGATTGACCTTGTGCATGATGAATAAGAAGCTGGGAATCACTCATCAACTTGACCATTTTGGCTCCACGGATAATAGTTAATTTTAAACCAGCTATAGCAGCTTCATATTCGGACTCATTATTAGAAGCCCTAAAAGTAAAACATATAGCTTGGTACATTTTGTCACCATACGGAGAGGTCAAGCATACCCCTGCACCATATCCCATAATACTTGATCCACCATCCGTCCGGACGACCCAGACCTTTTTATCTTTCATCTAAGTTGTTTGCTATATATCCCTATCTGAGTGGAATTCAACTAAGAAATCAGCCACTGCTTGGGCTTTGATTGATGTTCGAGGAGCAAAATCAATATCAAAGTCCCCCAGTTCCAATGACCACTTAGTCATTCTACTCAAAATATCTGCCTTTTGTAGAACGTTTTTCAGGGGATAGGATGTCCGGACAATAATAGGATGAGCCTGAAAATAAGGCCTCATCTTCCTAGCAGCAATTACCAGGGCTAAGAAATAAGTGATGGAAAATATATTTTCTTGGAAAAGATATATAAGAAAAAAATACTTACTATAAATAATAAGAAGAATAAAACAGGCCTAATTTTTTGTTGATTAGAATAAAATATGATAATATTTATATATATCTTAATCCACTATTTATGGAGAAATAATCTAATGGGCTAGTGGACCTAATATCTTTAATATATCTAATAAGCATTTAGAGTTTATCATACAAAAATCGAATATGAGATGCTGATTGAGCTTTCGTGAAGATATCAACAACCTGCAAAGGTTATGGAACAAATAGAAGTGAGATGGTCTCGAGCTAAAGATGATGACGAGTGGAGTGACAATCAATTTCATGTGTTTCCTCATCTTATGAAAAAACATTATTTGCAGTATGCATGGTATTTTTGTTATCACAATATAAGGAAATGTGCAAGAAGCCATCAAAACCAAACAATCTCTCATGTTGTCAATGTCATAGCATGAAACTCAGCCTTAGTAGAAGATCTAAATACAAAATCATGTTTCTTGCTTTTCTATGAGATTAATAAATCTCTTAGGAAAATATATAAATCAGTAGAGGATTTACAATCATGATGATCGCTATCCCAATAAACATCACTATAGATATGAAGCTCGAGTGAAAAAATTGAATGAAACAAAATGTTATGTACTTAGTGCCACACATATATCTCAATATATGAAGAAAAGCTCCATAGTGGACAATATATGAGCAATAAAATATTGACTGACCACATGAACATCATGAGTTATATATGGTCGATTAATTTTAAGATAACCCAAGCTCTCTATATGAGGACGATACAGATTCGGGTCTGATAAAAAATAACACCATGAGTTGGAGAATACCAAGCATCGGTGTCAAGAGGGGCGTCAAGATTCGGGTCTGATAAAAAATAAAACCATGAGTTGAAAAATACCCAAGCTCTCAAATATATCTGATATATATAAATATATATATTATTTGAAAAAGAACATAATATTTTGGGGACTCGGGTACCTCAATACCCAAACAATAACGTAAAAACCCCAATTCTTTCCTTGCGAAGCGATGAGCAAAATCACGTTTTAGTGCCTCGGTACCATCAATATCATCACCTGTAATAATCATATCATATACACATATGGATTTAATAATCCTCCATGCACTCGTACATTTAATAAATAAAGATGAATCATGATTATTTTCATGAAAACTAAGTGAAATAATAGCTTTAGATAACTTCTCAAACCATGCACGAGGAGCTTGTTTAAGACCATATAAAACTTTCATAACTCTCCAAACTCCACCTAGTTGTAGAGCAACACTCGGAGAAGGAATCATGTAAACTTCTTCATGGAGGTCTCCATCTAGAAGCACATTTTTAACATCCAGTTGAAAGATCTTTCGTTAGGAAAGAGATGTAACAACAATAAATGCACCAATTATCGTGATTTATTACCAGGGAAAAAATCTCTTCATAATCCATACCATACTTCTGTGAATACCATTTTTCTATAAGATGAGCCTCAACAAACTCATTAGATTTTGTTTTGTTTTTAAATACCCAATGAGAACCAATTATATGCTTACCACGTGGAGATTTAACACCATATCATGTATGAGTCTGGTAAAAAGAAGTAAGATCTTCAGCCATAACATTTATCCAACAAAGATATGAAATAACTTCATTAAACGACTTGGGTTCATATAGGTCATGTATATTTTCTATAAAATATGCATAAGGAAATGAGTAAGAATAATAATCAAAATTTGATATAATGTTAGATTTGTACGAGTAGATCAACTGAGAGGTGAAGAATATGTAGTTTCACCAAAGGAAGAAGTAGACTCAGATATTGGTGGATTAGAAGTAGTATCATTTGGTGTACATCTCTTAGTAATTGATACATCATGAATAATAATTGTATTGTTGTTATTGCTAAATGGGTCAATAACATAAAAATATACCTTTGTTATGTCATGAATAAAATAAAATAGAATGTGCTCAAGAAATATGATATGTCAAGATATATATAACTTATGACTAGTTGAATCAAAACAACAATACCTTTTTTTGTAATACCATAACCCTGAAAAATAAAAATAGTTGTTTTAGGTGACATAATGTTCTTTTTGACAAGATTACAAATAAAAAAACACGTACAACCAAGTACTCGTAAAGAGGAGTAATCTGGAAGATGTTTATATAACTTACGAAACATAGACATCCCTGAATAATGAACATTAAGAATTCGATTAATCACTTATGTAACAGTATGAGTGATTCTCCCTAAATACCACTATGAACTTCAGTATAATAAAAGTAAAGAACAAGTAGTTCGAACAAGGTTACATTTCTGTTCTGCAACCTCATGTCGTTGAGGGGTGTTAGTACAAGATGAATAGTGTTTGGTACCATCAAATGCAAGCAATTGAGTGTAAGAATTGGAGGTATACTCAATCCAAAGTCATACTTGAAATATTGTTTCTCAGCAAAATGTTGAGTCTTAATAAGCACTCTAAAATCTCTATATAATTTTGAGAAAATCAGCCATTCGTTTAATAAAATAAACCCGTGTATAATGAGTGTAGACATTAATAAAATATATATTATAGGCCGAACCCCCATTTGTGGAAACATGAGATCGACACCATATATTAGATTGGATAATATCAAAAGGAGCAACAAAACAAAAGACAGTTAATGCACAAATGTTTTCGACTTTACAACCATTATAATCTGAGAAACTAAATATGTTCAAATGACCTACAAAACTTTAGAGACTAAAAAATTCACACGTGATGAAAATACATGTCTCATCTGAGAATGCCAAAGAAAAATTTCAGATGAAAAAAGACTGAAATGAAAATAATATAATTCAACGGCAAAGGCAACAATATGAGGCATGCATGTTTTTCTACTATAAACACCATAAAAATCCACATCAGTCGCTTCTAGTTTTTCCAAAACATAGAGTTCTTCTATATTAGGGCTTGCCCAATCACCGTATGGGTATGTTGATCTTGTATAACACAAACATAATCAGAAAAGATTCAAACCAAGGTTGAAAGCATAGTAAACATCATAGAGTGATATATGAGGGGTAACAATAGCCAAAACATATATAGATAAAATAAGAGGCAACAAACAGAATGTGACACGTGAGGTGACATATGATAAGATGTACCACAATCTAAAATCCACAAGGATAAATAAATACATAGAGTTTAAGAAGAAGCCGAACCTTAGTGGTATGCAAATGTAGCATGACAAAATTATTCTCATCATAATTTCCTGTCATATCTACAATATGAATCCGAAAGCTCTAATCGAACAAAATCAAACAATTGAGAGATGTCAAATAATATATATATATATATATATATATATATATATATATATTCCAGATAATCGAAATCCAAATAACGCAAATCCAAATAACGCAAAACCGACTCGAACTCTCACTCCAAAACTGAAATCAAAACCAATTTGAAATCCAAACACCAAACACGAAATCGAAGCAACTTCTCTAACCCAAGAAAAATCAAATTCAAAACGAAACCAAAATCCAAAATCCAAAATCCAAAATTAGCATAATACCTGGGAACATAGAGGAGAACTATCCCTCCCAAATCACATCAATCCAAGGATTGAATAATGTTGTGATACCATGTTAAATGGCATAAGCCTAACACTTCTTAAAAACACTTTGAGAAAAAATGGTTATTTATTTATATTATACATTACCAATTAAAGATACACAAATGATCTAGTCAACAATAAACAAACAATCTTAGACAATCAAACTCGGATACTATGTAAACATGAGAAAACAAAAAGAAAGTACGAATTTATAAAAAAATAAAATAGAATATATTTATAAAATCACAATCTGATGGATTAGTGACCTAATATATATTATTTATCTAATATGCATAACACCCACCTAACGTATACACAATTTAATTTAAGAGGCTATATAAAAGCTTATCAGCTAAGCTTTTTCATAATTCCTATATATTCAATGATAGTTAGAATTATCTCTTAGTGTTTTTTAAAACTATAATTTTGAGTATTCATCCCGACTTTACCGCGGTGGTAAATAATATTTATTTGACCATTGGACTGTAAGTCCTCAAATAAACGATTACGATTTTTAACATTGGCTTCCCGATTTAGATCCATTATATATCTATGTGGATATGGTTTTGTCAATATACCTGGTATTCTTTCATCATTTGGCTTTCTATTCTAAACAAGCTCTCTACTAAAGGCAAACTTATAACCTGGGGATGAACTGTTCCCCCGACTGTATCCAATGTGGTATTCATCCAAAGAGCCTGGATCACATTCTCGATAATTGCAGTTACTCCAAATCCATTTGAGATTCGCTTTCAAGAAACTGGGCATGATCCCACACCCTCCAGTTCGCCCACCTGGCTAGCCATTGCTACCTCTTGATCCTCAATTGCTACTAGCACCCCTCAGCTCTAGCGCTCGATATTCTGCTCCACTATCTACTACATTTGCAGTGAGAGAAATGCTAGAATCTTCAAGGATAATCGTTCTCTAAACTTTGTCACTGCTCATCATGTTCTCTCGGACCTTCGCTACCGCTTCCATGGATCCAAAATACAATGGCCTGGATAGCCGCATGGCCTATCTTTTCCCTTTGTAATATTCTCACTTTGACTTTATTAGTTTGTAATAGGTTTTCTGTAGCCCTATCGTCCGGGTTCCTTCTTGTCTCACTGGGCCCTTTACCCACTACGTATTTGTAAACACATTTTTATACATATATATATATATATATATATATATATTACAATTTTTTACAAAAAAATATGACTAAAGTTTTTTTCCCTCATTAAAATAAGCATTTTTTGTATGAAAGATATATTGTATCAAATTTGATGTCGTTAGATGAACAGTGTGAATGATTGTTTTTTCATTTATTGTATGGCTATTAAAAGATAAAAATATTATAAAAATATAGGTTTAAATCGCTGCATAATTTTTCCACTATCCATTTTTTAGTTAGTCTTTCGACTTAAAAATTATCATTTTCAGTTTTGGATTTGACAAAATTTATAAATTTAATTTTTGGCGCGTGATTATTTTTTATGGAGTCATAGACTAAATTTATAGATTCCACCAAATTCATGGACTAAATTTATAAATTTTGTCAAATTTAAAAATACATAGAAATGATTTTGAAGTGACGCATAATCTAAATGGAGAGTATAGAAGGTTTTCACTCCAATAAATCTTTTCTTGAAGTATAGTGAATCGAATTATCTTGATTTCTTCTAGATTATGCCTGCTATGATTTGAGGATGCTTCTCTTCTCTTCTTCAATGGTTCAATCATGCTATGTTACTTATGTTTCTTAGCATCAGCCCTTTTAAATCTTCGTTTTGCAGTCTCTGGTTCATAGCTCCCGGCCATCTCTAGCTCATTGTCAGATCTGCATCATCATTACAAAATTATGTATCAATAATAGAAACAAGATAACTAAATTTAAGAAAAGAATAATATTTCCCTAAGTGGAGTTCTCATCGCCGATCTAATCTAGGAAATTCAACTTGTTGAGATGTACTAATCCTAGATCTAATCTAGGAAATTCAACTTATTGAGGCGTACTCGAAACTATAAATAATTGAGATACAGAGATTGAAATACTCTCTATGAAGCTATGTTCTCTATTTTTTTTATTACTGAATTTTTTTGGCGCATCACTTTTCCATAACTGTGTAAGTAATAAGTCATCTAACAAAGAATTTTTTGATTAAAAAAATTGATTTTAAAGTTAAAAAACTAGATAAAAGAAAAGGCAAAGCTATTTCCTCCATCAATTTTTTTATTTCCTCCATAAATAAATAAAAACTCCACTTTGTTATTTCTTCTGTAAAGGAAATAATATATTTACCCTTTCTTTTTATTTTATACCAAAACTCATTCATTCTCCAGCAACTCCGTCGACTTCTACCACCATCTCAACTATCTCCCACCCTATTAACTTCTGCACACCAACCAACCCTATAAGCTTGTCATCATCAATCACCCATAGACCTTAACCCTAGCATAGCCACTATAAAAACAGCCTCCATTTTAGATTTCTCTTCAAATCTTGAAAAATAACAAACCATAGCCACCTATTCGATTTATCTTCTAATCTTGAAAAACAATGGTAGTTTTTCTCGAATTCTTCTAAGGTAGAAATCATTCGTTATTAAAAAAAACACTTAAAAATGCACCATTATATATTGAAACAAACAAAATGCACCTAATTCTGAGACGACATCTCGGAGTTAAGTGCATTTTTTAATATAAAAAACACCTGATTCCGAGGTGTTGTTTCAGAATCATGTGTTTTTTTAATATAAAAATGCACCTCATTCCTAGGTGATGTCTCATAATTAGGTGTTTTTTTCAGAAAAAAGCAACTGATTCTTATCTGCTGTCTCAGAATTAGTTGTTTTCTGCTAAAACCTGCACAAATCTGGATTTTTGAAAATATATTTTTTCAACACGGATTTTTAAATTACATGAATGTAAAACTAAAAAACAAGATTAAATTAACTTGTTGGTTGATTGAGTGATGTTCTCCAGTGTTAAATCTTTGGTTTGGGTATCTTCCTCTTCCATGCGTAATCTTTAACAAATTTGATTTTTCTTCTTTTTAGGGTTTAATTTTAGAAGCTAAATCATATATGTTGGATTTAATTTGATTTAATTATGTGTTTGTTGATATGAGGATTTCATAATGGTTAATGACATCAATTTATAAATTAGAAAGTAAAATAAAAGCAAGATAGTAAAATCAAGTGATAAGTTTTTTTATATTTTGAAATACGGAAGAAATAAAAAATATGATGGAGGAAATAGCTTCCCAAAAGAAAAATCAATCCAAAAAACTTATACTATACTATGATGATAAGTTATTATAATATAAAAATAAAAATATTCTAATTATATGATTTTAAATTATTAGTTTTACAAATATTGTGCACGATTCGTTCCTGAAAATACTTCATTCATAACAAAAAAAAAAAAGAATTAACAGAGAAAATATATTAAAAGTAAAATTCACATCAATGTTTTAATTTATATTTTTGGCCTTCTTTCTGAACTTATATATAGATTTCATTTTATGCATCATGATTCATGGAGTTTTGAGTTTACTTATTTAATGAAATTGGATTTTGAATTTACTTATCTAATGAAATTGGATTTTGAATAACTCTATGACCCGTTTCGATGTTCAAATCATAAATTGTATATAAAGATAATAATTGAATTTGATTAAAATTTTCATTTATCTACTTTTCAAAACAATTGTTATTCAATTTTTTTCGATTCATTATATAATTTCTGCATACAATAATTATGAAAATGGTGACATCAGGGACACGCACTCATTTACACGAACATACTAAATCCGACATACACGTTGCGGATTTTAAACATGATTTGCAATCTTCTCTACATTCGGTCGCTGTGCAGTGGTGGTGGATCATAGTTTATGAGTGCTAATGCTTACGCATTCATTTTGCTTTGTCCGTGTGTTAGTTATTATTAAACATCCAAATACTATAAATTATAGTGTTGTTCTTAATATTATATAAAAAATCTATATTTATAAATACAGTGGATAATCTCATTCTCCAGTCGAATTCAAGATCTCAATAATTTTACCCAATATCAAGCTATCATCAATTTAATCAAACCGAGAACAAAAAAAAAAACACAGCTTAAAATAAAATTTTAAATACTAATCGAAAGCATACGCAAACAATATATATATATTTATTGGAATTTATATTTCTTTTGGTTTTAACTTAGAAGTAATAGCACGAATAAAAAAAGTATTGAAAACATTTCATTCTCTATCATAATAAATGGAGAAACACGTGGATTCTTTAACTTGAACAATGGATTAAGACCGGGGGATTCTTGTCCCCCATTTTATTCATCATAGCAGATGAATTTTTAATAAGAGGCTTAAATAATTTAGTTGATCAAAGCAATCTTATGTCCTTCAACGTGAAAGGTTCTTTAAAAATCAATTGCCTAGCATACGCTGATGACCTAATTCTGTTTACTAATGGCTCAATATCTAATATAAAGAATCTCTCAAAGTTCTTAAATACATATCAAATATTATATGGTCAACAAAAAAACATAAAAAATTTACATTTATAGCCTCCAAACATATTAATAGACCTAAAGTAAAAGAAATAGATAACCTTTTAGGGTTTAAACATATTAATATGCCTATTAATTACCTTGGGATTCCAATTCACTCTAGTAACTTCTCTATAAACTTTGAAAAGTTAATAGAAAAGATAAGGAATAAAATTAACGAATGTAACTCTAAAAATATTTCCTTTGGAGGTTGAATAACATTAATAAAGTCAGTATTACTTTCTTATCCTAATTATTACATGCAATCTATAAAATTACCTTTAAAAGTGACGTACAGAATTAACAAGTTGTTGAACAAATTCTTATGGGGTTATAATGAAAACAATAAAAAAATCTTGTGGTGCAACTAGAATAAAATGTGTAAGCCTCACAATGAAAATGGTCTAAACATTAGGAAGTTAGAGGATACTCAGAAAGCATATTCATATAAATTATGGTTTAACTTTAGAAACAATAAAACTTTATGGTCTAGTCTTATGCACTCTAAGTATTGTCAAAATATTCATCCTCTTCAAACATCTTTAAAGTTATCAGACTCTAAAACATGAAAAATAATGCTTGAAATTAAGGAAGAAGTTGAACATCTGATTAAATGGAGGTTAGGAAAAGGTGAAATTGATTTCTAGTTAGACTGTTGGCACCATGAAAAACCATTAATAACCCTAACTCAATTGAATTCACAGCGTTATACACTTACAGAGGTTACAGAGTTTTGGAACAATGATAATTGGGATATTCCTAAATTGCAAATGTACTTACATGCTGTATATATTAACAGAATCACAAAGACACATATTAACTTTAACATTGATGATTCCATCATTTGGAAGAGCTCCACTGATGGATAATTTAATTAAAAAAAACTGCTAATTTAATTAGACAAAAAGGTATAACCTCTGTAATAAAAGGTAAAATATGGAGCAATATCTCTCAAAAAAGTGCTCTTTCACTCTTTGGAGAGTATTAAACAACTTAATCAGTGTTGACACAGTAATGCAGGAAAAAGGTTTTAATATTGCTTCAAAATGTATAAACTGCAGTGTATATAATCCCTTAACCATGCTTTTGTTTCTTGTGAGTCTTCTTGGTTAGTTTGGTACTATTTTTCAGAAAAATTTAGCATACAGATTAGAAAGCACATGACTATAAACCATGTTATTAGCCTCTGACTTTTATCTACTACTAAGACCACCCACATCAGGACTGTTTTACCTGCAGGAATAAGCATAAGCATCAAGATGTGATCTATTCTTATAAAACAATTATTAACCACATATCTCTTATGCTAATAACCTTAGACTCTGCATCATTGATTAATAGAAAACATTAGAAAGGTGATCACCTAATAGCAAAGGAACTTAGCTGTTTCAATCATATAAAGAATACCAAACTTTTTGTATATATCAAATGAAATTGTCGTGCTGTTAATATATACAAATTAAATTGTGATGGTTCTTCTTTAAGGAATGGTGAAGCTAGCTATGGCTTTCTTATAAAAAACAGTTTAGGTAACCTGATTGTTGCTAAAGGTAACACATTAGGCAAGTGCACACCAATTTTAGCTAAGATTATTGCTTTATTAAATGGTCTCTTAACTAGCAAAGAGATAAACTTGAATATGGTAGATATAAAAGATAGATTCCTTAATATTATTTAACATGTTAACAATAGGAAAAATACCCCTGGCACCTCGAACAAATTATCAACTGCTGTAGAAATCTTATAAAGCCACAAATGACTATAAAGCATATTTATAGAGAACAAAATAGGACTGTTGATTGGTTAGCTAAACATACTTTTAATATTAAAAGGAATTTGAAATTGATACACATCATACTTTGAAGGAATTGTCTGCTATTATCTTACTGGAATCACTAGACTTAGGATATTTTCGATTCTTTGATTAACCTTTTCATGGCAGGTTCTTAACCTGGCCAATACTTTCCTTGTAGGTACAAAATTATACAAATCAGGTATACAAATAATTTCCTTAAGGAAATCTATTGATATATTAATTATAGTATAACTTGTTTATTGAGATATAGTTCATATAAATTATAGGGTAAAACAAAACCTAACAAATATCTTTTAAATTGGTATAAAATTTTAAAATAAACAATATTGTTTAAAACGTTGCTTATAAAATCGTAATAATAATTTCTTTTATTACGATCACTAAAATTTTATCAAATATATTTTTACTATTTCAAAGTTATAATTGAGGTGGAAATATTTTGAATAGGATATCGAGATAAAAGTATAATTTATTTGTAATATATTTATTATTTATATTATGTAACGAATATAAATAAATAAAAAAGTCCGTGTAATAAATACTAAATCTCACGATAAATTCTTATAAATAGAAGTCAACCTCCATAAGTAAACTATCCAATTCTATCGATAATACAATCACACATTTTTTTTATCCTCCAGTGCGTGCCCTTTTCTTCAGGAGAGAGAAACATATCGTTTTCAATCTAGAGAATAAAGTTAGAGAGAAGATTCTCTCTCTAGAAAGAAAAACTTTATCTTCTTTCTAGACGTTTTTCACCTGACTTTCTCTCCTCCTTTCTCAACCTAATTTTTTTCTTGATTTTACACTAATCACTACTTTTTCTTCCGAATCATACATCTTCTCCAAGAATAAACAAAGCTTTTCTGGACGATTTATGCTTTTGGTGAATCAGACGACCTTACGGTAGATTAATCCAGATTCCGTTCATATTATAAGCTGGAATGATTATTATCAATTTTTCTATTTAAATGGAAGATTCACCACAAGATAATATTGAGAGAGTTCTGGTTCGTAAGAAGACAGAAAATGTTCAAAGACGAAGTGATTCAAAAGTTCCCGGTAAGAATGTTGTTCGATCTCTAATTTCTTCATTGGAGGATCTAGCAAAAGTTAATGTTCAGGAAGTTCCGGCCGGCGAGAAGAAAACTGTACTCAAGAGAAGACGGAGTGCTTCTAAAATTTCCGGTATGAGTGTAGATTGTGTTATTGCTTCTCCTAACGCTTTAGTTCCGTTCGATCCATCGGTGACTAGAGAAATGTTGTTCAATGCTGATACTTGTGATTATGAACGAGAACTAAGCGATGAACAAGATGATACGAATAAAGATCGAAACATCATTGCCGTTCGTGAAACGGGAAAACTACTTTTAACTGCCTCCGACGAACAGATTGCTGTTTCTACTGGTTTCGATTTTTTTTCTCCGGCGACTGCTGCTACTGGTATTCCATTGTTAAGGCACAGTGTGAAATCAATTCATGGAAAATTGGGGCAAAGAAAGAAACATAAGAATAAACAACTAGCTCTGACGCCTGCAGATCTGTCTTCAGAACCGTTCTTGGCAAATCAAAGTATTGTGGCGAACTCTCCATTGAAAGAGGTAACAAAATCTGTAAACGGAACCTTTTCCGGTGACCGGAATGTTGCTACCGACGTTCACAAAATTTCACCGGCGCATTTAAGTGGGTTCTGTAACGGACGAGACAAATCAGTGGAAGAATCGGTTGCATTCAACTTTGGAGAATCTGTCATTACTCCTAATAAAGACGGGCTGACCTCTGGTGAAAAATTCAAATTCAAATTCTTTTCTCTTAATGATAGCAGTTTAAATGGACGAGAAAAATGAATTAATATAAATAAAGAAAATTTGAATCAGAAAAGAAACGGTTCTGGTGAAGGTAAAAGTTCAATTATGGTAGAAAAGGAAACTGCATTGGAAGGTAACGGTTCACTTAATGCTTTTAAAAATGTGAACGAGAATATTTATGGATAGGGAACAACTCAATTTAAAGCTAATATAAACTTTGACGATCTGCATGGAGGAAAAGATAACAGTTCAATAAATTTGAATTCAAATAAAGGAAGTTTGAATTTGAATTCAAATAGAAATGACTTTAATTCTTATAAAGCGCATGAAGAAAGAAACGATTCTCTTCAAAAGAACGTGGGAAAGGTAAGTAACTCCTGTAATGGTAGTAAAGAATCAGACCCATTAAATGCACAACGCAAAGGAGAAGACCGATTTTCTTCTTTTCAAACAAGTAATGTCAGAGCTAATAATATCAGTAAAGAAGGTAATTTGTCTCGAGAAGAAACATTTAATCCATTTCAAAGCAGTAAAAAAATGGAAATAATGGACCAGCAACATATAATGCTAGTAATGTAGAGCACAGGGATCCATTATATAAGAATGCTCATAATCCTTCCGCCATTCCTACAACACAAACTCCTTCTTCAGTCATTCCTACTAAATCATTCTCCAGCTTATTCCAAGCTTCTCGTTTAGCTTCAAAAGGCCTCAAGCTCCAATTTATCCCTCCACCTTCAGATGATGGCAATATCATCCTTGATCCGGCAGATGAAGTTCCGTTCATCGAAATTTGGGGCCATTGTCTTATCGGATGCTTCATCGGTAAGTTCCCGGGGAAAATTGCTCTTGATACTATTGTCAAAAGATGGGGTGTTAATTGCAAAACTCAGCAGTATGGAAAAGAATGGATGGTTTTTAAATTCCTCACTGAATCAGATCTGCTTCATGTACTAGCTAACGGACCCTACATTACTTACGGTAAAACTCTCATGCTTAAAAGAATTGATAAAGATGTTATGCTGACAGATGATCTGTTCACAACAATTCTAACATGGATAGTGCTAAATGATGTCCCTCTCAGCATTTGGAGTGAAACAGGTTTAAGTAAGATTTCTTCAAAAATTGGTACGCCTCTCTTTACTGATCAATTTACATGCGAAAAGACTCGGATGAAGTATGCTAGAATTCTAGTAGAAATTGATGTTAGTAAAAAACCAATTACGAGTTTTGGTGTGAGGCTTCCCTGTGGTAGGCGATATACTCAATCTGTTATATACGAAAATTACCCACTGTTTTGCTATGTGTGTCAGAAATTTGGACACAATCACTCTACTTGTCCATCTACAGAGCAGGGTACAACTAAAATCAGCGAGAAGCAGAAAGAAACCTCGACACGACCATCACGGGCAGCTCAAAACCTACGCAAGAACGCAAGTGACATAACAAGCGGCCCTAGAGGTAATCCTATCACTTCTACACCATCTCAGAAAGTCACCGTTAAACCCATCGCACGCCCCAGATCATCTGAAATTCCCACCCCTTTTATTGGAGAAGAGATGAACAACACCAATAAAGAACACGTCCGTTCAAATAATACCGACTACTTGCCTAGCCGAATCAGCCCCCTAGTTGACACACCGATGACTTATGTTAATGACCAGGAACCCATATTTGACCATCCGCAAGACAAATATGAAACCATAACTTTCACCAGCAACGCAGATGATCCATCAACCGTTCCATGGCAAAAAGTACAAAGCAAACGATCAAAGAAAAATGCGAGGCGCAGAGTGCCCACAAACTCCTCGGTTGATAAATGAAGATACTTATTTGGAACATCAGGGGCCTATGTGGGAGTACAGATCGAGGCGCTTCTCTCTCCACGGTTTGTAAGCTCGTCAAACAAAATTATTTGCCTATGTTTTGCCTCTTAGAAACTAAATTCTCGCAAGAACATTTAGATAATTTTATGTTTTCTCGTTTCATAAGCTGGAATCATGTTTCTAATCTTAATGTTATAAGTAGAGGACGCATCGTTGTTGTTTGGGATGCTAGCAGGGTGGCATGTACGGTGATTGAATTTGGAAGACAACACATCCACTTTCAAGTCCATTGCAACGTCACTCAAGAAAATTTTTATGTTACGTTTGTTTACCCTTTGTATACTGTACCACAAAGGAGAGTTCTTTGAGAGAACCTAACCACTATAGGGGCCAACATTCGTTTACCTTGGATGATTACGAGAGACTATAACACCTATTGTGCTCCAGGAGATCGAATTGGGGCTGCCCCACTTCGAAATGGTGAGTTAATTGATTTAAATAATTTTCGGATATCTCACGGTCTTGTCGATGCTCCTTCCACAGGTCCTTTCTTTACTTGGACAAATGGTAATGTTTGGGTCAAGCTTGATCGAGTCCTTATATACCATGGGTGGAGTGATAAAGATCTCTTATGCAAAGCCACGTTCCTTCCGATGGAACCCGTTTCCGATCACTTTCCAGTTATTGTCTTGATTATTCGAGATTTTCAGTATGGTTGTCGGCCCTTCAAATTCTTCAACATGTGGCTTGATCATCCCAGATTTGCTAGCATTGTAGAAAGTTTATGGGGTCAGTCTATTGATGGTACGAAACAATATATACTTACGCAGAATTTGAAATCCTTAAAGCGTCCGTTAAGAGATTTGAATAAAGCTGAGTATGGTGGCATTCTAGAGCGTACAACTACTGCGAATTCGTCCTTTAAAGAGGCTATCTCCTCACTCATGGCTAATCCTGATAACATTGCTTTGAAAGAAGAGGTACACAGATTACGGGATCGTGCGAATTTCCTTCCTAATGCAGAAAAAAACTTTCTTCAACAGCGTATGAGGACCACCCACTTAGTTGACAGCGACAGAGGTACGAAATACTTTCATAGCTTAATCAAACGAGATATTGCAAGAAAGAACATTTCCTACATCATCCGCAATGATGGCACCCGCACCACATCCCCTACAGAAGTTTCCTCCCTCCTTGTAGATTTCTACACGCACCTCTTTGGCTCATCTCGGCCAAGCTCCCCCATTGATCCAACGATCATGAGTCACGGATCCATCGTCAGGGATCAACATTATGAGCAGTTTCTCAAACCTATTGAAGTTGATGAAATCCTTAATGACCTCTTTGATATCGGGAATGACAAGGCTCCGGGACCGGACGGCTACACCTCGGCTTTCTTCAAAAAGAATTGGGAACTTGTGGGAACAAATTTGGTTGATTGTGTTCGTGAGTTCTTTGATATTGGTAGACTCCTTCGTGCAACAAATCACACCATCCTTGCCCTTATTCCAAAGAAAGACAACGATTCTAAGGTGGGTGACTTTAGGCCAATTAGGCTCACAAATGTTACTTACAAAGTGATTACCAAAATTTTGGCTAACCGAATGGCCTCTTTACTTCCGAATCTCATTGATAAAGGACAAGGTGCTTTCGTGAGTGGTTGAAATCTTGTTGATAATGTTTTCCTTGCCCAAGAGTTGGTTAAAGGTTCGAATCGTTCAAGAGTTTCTCCGCGATGTATGCTCATGGTGGATCTTCGCAAAGCATTTGACACAGTCTCATGGGACTTCCTATCAGATATTCTCCATGGTATCGGGTTTCCTCCGAAGTTTGTGGGATGGATTCTTGCTTGTATCACTACAGCGTCCTTCTCGGTTTCTATCAACGGCGAGCTTCATGGCTTCTTTTGTGGGCAACGGGGCTTAAGGCAAGGTGATCCCATGTCCCCTACTTTATTCATCATTTGCCTCGAATATCTGTCTCGTTTGTTAAAAAAGAAATCGAGCGAACCGAGTTTTAAATTCTATCCAAAATGCGGCAGCACTCACACTACCCACCTCGCTTTTGCTGACGATTTGATACTACTTTCAAAAGGAGATGAGACATCGTTAACATCCTTATGGAATGCTTGAGCCATTTGGAAGATGTTTCGGGATTATCACTGAATCCTTCTAAATCCAAAATATACCTAGCCGGGGTTAAAGGGATTGTTTATGATCGAATGTTGGAAAGAGTCGGATTTGAAGTTGGCACTTACCTTGTACGTTACTTGGGGATACCTTTCACTCCTATGACCGTCTCAGTTACTGATTTTTCCCCTTTGACAGAGGCTATCTCGAGTTACATTCAAAAATAGGAACATATGAAACTTTCCTACGCAGGAAAACTTCAATTGATCACCTCCGTGCTTCAAGGGGTCGAATCATTTTGGTTCCGCGCTTTTCCTTTGCACTCGGCGGTGCTTAACACGATTCGCTCGCTCTGCCTCAAGTTATTCTGGGGGGGTAGACCTGCTCGGAATGCTTGGGACAAAATCTGTAAACCCAAAGATGAAGGAGGACTTGGCCTTATGGATATCAGAGTTTGGAATCGTGCCCTTCTTACCCGTTCGATTTGGTTATTACATTCTGACTCTGAGTCGTTATGGATAAAATGGGTGCATGAGTATTATCTTCGAGGACAAACTATATGAGACTACCAAAGACGAGATAGAGACAGTTATCTTGTTCGGAAGCTTCTTGATATTAGAGACTCTTGGATACAGATATTTAGGGGTCGAGATAGTGCCATTCTGGGTCTTGAAAGCTGTACTTTGGGTGGAAAGCTAATTACTAGACGTGTCTACGAAGCCATGAGAACAAAAAGTGAGGCATGCCCAAATCTATCAAAGTTATGGAAGAGATTCATCCCACCTAAGTTTTCTTTCACCGTCTGACTAGCCTTCAATTGTCGCCTTGCCACGAAAGACACTCTCCACTACACAGACTTGCCTAACATCAACTGCCCATTTTGCAGGCACTCAGATGAGTCTGGTGCCCATCTTTTCTTTGCTTGCAGGTTCACTAAAGAAATCTGGAGTCGTATCCGATCATGGCTGGGGATTACTCGAGAAATGACAACGCTTGATAGTGCACACAAATGGATTAGGAAGGAGCATCGAGGAACATCCTACCGATCCCGTGCCATCAATCTTGCCTTCCAAGCCACTGTTTTCGAGATATGGCGTGCCCGCAACCACCTTGTGTTTGATGAAGAGACCGTGACTCAAGACACCATCGTTATCCGAATCAGTCTCATGACCTTGAAGATTTTATTTAGATTATATCCGCATTATCGACTCACATGTTAGAGTCTTTTTTCATTGATACACTCAGTTTTTCGGACTTTCTATGTAATAGTCCATTAGTGCCGGCCTGGAGACTTGTACTCTTTTTCCTTAGACCGGATTTTTACCGAACGGGTGGTCAAGGTTTTTTAAAGAGGCAAGTGCTCTAGACCTTTATCAAGGCACTCTTGGACATGTCTTTTTCTTTTAGGTACATTGCTACCCTGAATTGTACTCACTTGAGAGATCATATGACTCTCTACACGATTGTAACCTTATTTTTATATATATATATATATATACACCCACATTTACCAAAAAAAAACACACATTTTTATTTTTTCTATCTTATATTTAATTCTTTTTTTTATCAAAAAGATTTAGGTAATTTGTTAAAAAATTTACCTTAAATTTACCCTAACAAATTTGATACACTTTGTGGTAATCGAAAGTTTCTCGCTAAAAAGAAAAACCAAAACCGTTTCGGTAGAAACAAAAATTCACAGTACTTCATCTGATGCCCTAACTCCCTAAATCCGACCCCTTGTGCCCATTGCCAATAATCAACTCATCGATGGAGTACAATTTTGCAGCTTTATCAAATGTGCCAGAGAAAAATCCTCAAACAAACCGTCCGTCAGCCCCGATCAGCCGAACTACGGCCTCCCCATACTTCAACTTATGGCGGAACTATACGAAGGATGAGTAGGTTCACCATGTCGCCGAACTCCGAACCGAGAAAGAGTGCATCAAATTAGTCTCTCTACCATGTATCAAGAGTCTACAAGTGAAGCCCTATTGAGTACGATTTTTATAAGTCGTGGCCTGCTTTACTCCCCAAGCTTGTCTCCAACCTCCAAAAAGCTTCCCATATACTCGTTTTCGCCTTTTACGTGATAGACATTGGTGATAAGAATGGACCATGATCTACAAAGTCCATTCAGATCTCAAAGATGAGTTCTCCAGGATTGATTTTTTCTTCAATTGCAACAATCAGATTCTTTCGCGTATCCAAAACGATTGAGGTGCGATTTTATATTTCAATTCATATCAAATCGGAAATCAGGTATAAAAGTTTATTTTAATGGATCAATATGATAATTCAAGTTGATCACATGCTGTGTTCATCATTGTGTACGTAGGGTATAATACATTGTCATGATCATCATGAATTGTGAATAATTGTGTATTCTCAATATGTGACTTTTTGTGTTTATATATTGGTTTATGAGCTGTCTTGATGTTTAGTTATTCATACAGTAGAACATGTCCATTTTTTGTCGATTTATGCTTGGGGCCTAAAAGTGTTTGATAATATGTGGATAAAAGCTTTTCAACAAGTGTAATACCATTTGCAGATAATCATAATAGTCGGTATGCGTACCTGATAGTCAGTACGTGTGTTACAAGAACTGAGTAGTGTGTAACATGTATTTAATCTGTACAAGAACCACTGTGTGTATATTATACTATGTGCACATAGTAATCCATAAATATCGGTATAATTTGTATAACTCATACATATAACAGTCGTGCTACGCAAGTATAAGTATGCGAAGAGGTAAACACTAATGTAGCCTGCATACATGTCATGTGTGTAGTATGTTATGAAATATACAATTTAGTGTATGTAAGTGTGTGTTAGATACTGTATATTATTCACCATTAATGCATTGCAAGTGGAAAATATAACACTTCAAGAGGAAATCACGAGAGGTGGTACGGTTGTAAAGGAGCTACGAATAGCAAGGAGCAAAATTAAAGAGCTCCAGAGTATGATTCAATATGATGCTAACCGGACAAAGGGGCGGTTACTGTTTTTGAAGCAACACATGTCTCGTTAAAGTTTCAAGCAAAGTAATTTTTGAGAAGGACGTAACCACTAATGCTACACCGGATCCGTGAAAAGAATACTATTATCAGTAAAGTGTACGAGACGTCTCCTTGACGCATAATCTCTTGAGTAGAGACAACCCATACCCACCACCGATCACCAACAACCTCTCCCGAATTGGAAATGAATCAACTATAATAGTTTTGGCTACAGATTTTGATGCGACTTCCGCTCGGTTTTGCTTTCGAATCACCCTTGACAAAGGCAACTAATGAATGCTCATAGTCGTTTCCGCCAATAATGACAAGCCCACCATCGCAGTCAAACCCGACACCATCAGCGATAACTCCATAAGCGACTTTCTACAGCCCGTTTTGAGAATGGACAGCTTTACCCCACGCAGGGCGTTTGGTGATGCATCGACACAGAAACGTGAGAAGATACGGCTTGAGAATCTAAATGCCCACCCGTCACTGCTACGGAAACAAGGGGTGGTAAACCGGAAACCGAGACTTAACAAAAAAGGAAAGCCTGCAAAGCCCTCACCTCAGCTCTATCTCCAGTGTACGCTCCACCTCCAGCCCCTCCATCTTCAGTGCAAGCGCCATTACCCGCTCCACTATATTTAGCTTTGCCAGCGCGACTGCCATCGTGAGCTCGGCAAAAAATAAATAGTCCATAAGCTTCTCCACTTAATCAACAACACAGATCTCGTAATTGCATGCAAAATTTTACAGTTTGGTCCAGTTCATTGGCAATGACTCCATCCATAAGAACACCCAGGAATCACCGAAGAGCATGCAACAGCTGTTGAACTTCTAGCTGAGCTTCCAGGAAGCTGTTGTTCTGCCGTTCACAAACCGTACAACATTTAGGTATCTCCTTTCGCCATGGAGCCGTCGGAGGAAGGCTTTAGCTCGGTCGATCCTCACCTCAACTCTGGAAGATGAGCCGATGGTGACACCTGCAAGAAATCAATGCAATGTTAGAACATGAAGAGTATGATCCACACCCAAAAAAAGTATATCTTATTCTTTTTATACTAATTTAGAGCGGTTACAACAATTAATACTAGAATCTTTATTTTCCTAAAGTTGACGTAGATTATTGAATATAATTGATTATGATAGATGTTATATTACAATATATATTAACTCAATCTTTGACTAAATAAATTGGATATTAATCTAATTTATTTCCTGTAACACCCTCCCTCAAATTCGTGCTGGTAAGTGAACCAGTAACAATTTTCGAATAAGAAATTGATGCCGCTGACGAGTTATAACTTTGGTGAAAATATCGGCTACTTGGAGATCAGAAGAGATGTGAGGAAGAGATATCACCCATTTTTCCAAAGTATCTCGAATGGAATGAAAATCAACTTCAATGTGTTTGGTGCACTCATGAAAAACAGGAATGGTGGCAATCTGAATGGCACTACTATTATCAGCATGAAGAGGGGTAGAAGTTGTTTGAGGAAATCTAAAATCCTCAAGGAGACCGCGTAGCCATACAATTTCGGAACAAGCACTAGACATGGCACGATACTCGGCTTCGGTAGATGATTTAGAAACACGATCTTGTTTTTTACACCTCCAAGAAATTAGAGCATCACCTAAAAACATACACCAACCTGTAGTAGATCGACGTGTATCCGGACATCCAGCCCAATCAACATCACTATAGGAAACAAGTTGAAGAGATGAGACAGCTGGAAAGAACAAACCACGAGTAGTCAAGCCTTGAAGATAACGAATGATGCGTCGAACTGCAACAAGATGTTGATGTCGCGGAGATAACATAAACTGGTTGACTTGATGAACAACATAGGATATATCAGGGTGCGTAGTTGTCAAGTAGATAAGACTCCTAACCAAGCGCCGATAAAGAGTAGGATCGTCCAAAAGGTTCCCTTCATTTTTTCTAAATTTGACATTTACCTCCATAGGAGTATCAACAGAAGAAGCATCCTCCAGACCCGCCAAAGTGATGAGATCATGAATATACTTTTGTCGGTTCGAAAAAATACCATTAGCCCGACGATGAACTTATAATCCTAAAAAGAATGTAAGTTGGCCGAGATCTTTCATATGGAAAGTTCCATGTAACTGTTTTTGAAGCTTAGTAATCAAACTAAAATCAGTACCGGTGATGATAATATCATCCACATAAACCAAGAGAAAGACTATACCCGATGTAGATGTGTTTAAAAATAAAGATACTGACTTTGGATAAAACTGAAAGAAAGAAGTGTACGACGAAAATTTTCAAACCAAGCTCGAGGTGCTTGTTTGAGGCCATACAAAGAACGCCTTGCCTTAACTTACAGACATCATGACGAGAAGAAGTACTCATACCAGATGAAAGCTTCATGTAAATCTCTTCTTGAAGATATCTATGAAGAAAAGCATTCTTAACATCCATTTGATGCAACAAACACGATTGTGAAACAGCAATAGCCAAAATGCTTCGAATGGTGGTCATTTTGGAAACATGAGCAAATGTCTCCTCATAATCAATCCCATTTTCTTGTTTATTACCCAAAGCTACAAGAAGAGCTTTATATCGCTCCAAAGAGCCATCAGAATGTAGTTTCACAAAGAAAACTCACTTACTCCCAATTGGTTTAACTGTAGGAGAACAATGAACAATATCCATGTATGATTCTCCTCAAGTGCTTGAAGTTCTACTTGCATTGCGTTTTGCCAACACTCATGTTCCATGGATTATTTGTAGCTAGTGGGAATTGAAATACTGGATAAAGTAGTTACAAGAGAGACATGGGAAGAAAAACCATACCTATCAGGGGGTCGAGAAGGATGAGCAGATCGACGAAGAGTTGTAGAATCAAGAGCAGGATCAGGCGTCGAGACAATATTAGAAGGGATCACAGTAGTGGGACCAGACTCATCTCGATTACGTCGTCGATACACAAAACCAGGTTTAAATCTTTATATAGATTTTAGAATATCAGAAACTAGGCATGAGAGATAAAGATGCAGGAGGTGGATCAACATGAGATGGAAAAAATATTGATTTTCAAAAACAAATCACATTCCTAGACACCCAAAGAGATCATAACAAACATAACCCTTATGAGGAATAGCATAACCAAGAAAAGCACATTTTACAGATTGAGCAGTAAGTTTATGACGTTCATGAGTAGGAAGGTGTACAAAACAAACACATCCAAAGGTACAAAGATTAGAATATGAAGGAGAATGACCAAACAACTTATAAAAAGGAGAAACGTGATTTAACGTAGGAGAAGGTAAGCGATTAATAAAAAAACAGTCGTAGAAAGTGCTTCACACCAAAAACGAGGAGGAACATATGATTCAAGTAAAATAGTTCTTACGACATTAAGAAGGTGATGATATTTCCTCTCAGCAACACCATTTTGTTGTGGTGTTGAAGGACAAGAACGCTGAGAGAGAATCCCTTTATTTTGAAGAAAGTTTTGAAACTCATGTGACATGTATTCACCACCCCCAGAATCAGATCGTAAAACTTTTATATTTGCAGAAAATTGAGTTTCAATATATGCAAGAAAGCGTTTAAAACTGAAAAAAAATCAGCTTTAGCCCAAAAGAAGTAAACCCAAGTAAAACGACTAAAATCATCAATGAATGTAAAAAAAATACTTGTAGTGTGCATGAGAAACAATGAGTGCAATCCCCCAAACATCACTATGAATAACATCAAAACATTGTGAAGCACTAGATGCATGATGAGGAAAAGGTAAAACCTTACTTTTACCAAGTTTGCATGATGTACAATCAAACGAAAGATCACGAGAAGAACTTGTTTTATTTCCCAATAATCCAGAATGAACCAAAGTATGAAGTACATCAGAATGTGGATGACCTAGACGTCTATGCCACATTTGGTTTCGATAACCAACAACTTTGCAAACAAATGAAAGAGAAAAACTAGGAATATCAATGGAAGGAGACTTATATAATGGAAAGAGTCGTCCCACTTTAGGACCCGTCGCAATCATCTTTCCTGACACTTGATCCTGCACAACACAACTAGAAGGAGAAAAAATGACATGACAATTATTATCGACCAATTGACCAACATAAATAAGATTTGTGGAGAGGTTATGAGACACAAAAACATTAGTGAATGTGGAAGAAAGATCACCAACAACACTAATAGGCACATAATGACCATCAACAGTGTTAATTTTCAGATCTGCATCATATTTTTTAACATTAGACAGAGGAACAACGGTATTGGTCATATGGTTTGAGGCTCCATAATCAAAATACCATGGTGTGGAATAATGTTTTGGATTACATGAGAGTCCAAAAGCAGAAAAACAAAAATTATCATTTGTTGTACCATTTCAGGAGTGAGTGTGTTTGGATTTGTTGTTGGAGAAGGAACATGAACAATCGGCGAGGCAGTAGGAAATGCAATAGAACAAGCACTAGTGGAGGCATGATAAGCAGTACCTTGTCGTCGTTCAGGTCGAGTGGGACAAGTAGAGATGATGTGCCCTTGTTTCTTGCAGTAATTGCAAACCTTTTGGGACAATCTCGAGCAATGTGGCCGAAAGAATTACAACTATAGCATTGGATGACACACATGTCTCTATTTTTATTTCTCGTATGTGTTACATAAGCTACCGGAACCGGTGTACTGATACTAGCTTGATGTTCAATAGATGTTTGAGTTATCATTCGCTGCTCCTTACGAAGAAGTTCACCCAAACATGCATCCAGAGATGGTACAAGATGACGATTCATCAGATCAGATCGTGTAATGTCAAAATCCGGTCGTAGCTTCATCAAGAACTGATCTCGTCTGCCGGTTGCATGCATTGTCTGGATAGCAGAAAGAGCTGAAGCACGAATATCAGCATAAATTATATATGAATAATCTTCCCAAAGGTTTTGAAAACCTGAAATATATGATTCAACGGAAAGACTTCCTTGAGTGTAATTAGCCAACTCAGACTCCAATTGAAATCTCCTAGCAGAGTTGTCTTGATTATAAATTTTCTTTAGATAATTCTGCATACCAGCAGCGGTTTTATAGGGCTTCAAGGTGAGAACAAGGTGAGGTTCGAGTGAACTAAGAATCCAAGTCATGAATCTAGCATATTTTATTTCCCACTTGGACAAAACATTAGCATCTAGAGGGGCAGGATCAGTCCCATTAATATGACCTTATAATTCTTTTCGTTCACATACAATTAAAATTAAAATTCCCAAGCATAATATTTTTTCCTAGTAAATTTAATATGAAACGGCTCGAATTTATCCAGTGACATGATGTAACCAAGAAAAATAGATCCACGAGAACAAAAATCTGAAATAAAACTAAAATCCCCCAATTCTCAAAAGAAAAAAATTTCTCACTACCCAAATACTCTCGAAATTCAGAAAAATCTGAAACTAAAATCTCCAAATGCTCTCGAAATTCAGAAAAATCTCCCCACCCAAAATACACGAAAAATTCACCATCCAAAAAACTCAGGAAAAAAAAATCAATTCCGCTCTGATACCATGTCAAAAATATTTCTTTCTGAAAAAGTATATCTTATTTTTCGTTCTCGTTCACCTTTTATACTAATTTACAACGGTTACAACAATTAATACTAGAATCTTTATTTTCCTAAAATTGACATAGACTATTACAATATATGTTAAATCAATCTTTGATTAAATAAATTAAATATTAATCTAATTTATTTCGTGTACACTCCCATACCGATATAGCAACCAATTCAACCTTACTGTGCTAACCGCTTACACAAGGGTCCGGTATCCGATCTGCAAAGCTAAGTTTTTAAATTTATATTTTATTTATGAATTTATTTATCTGTCAATCATAACAAATTAGAACCGTAAATTAATGGCATAATGTCTGCTAAGTAAGTTAGTGCACATAATAGTACAAAATTATGAAATTGCATATTTTTGTATCACATGCATAACAATATACATTATGTATTAATAAAAAATAAATGGTCACGTAACATTTATAAGTGATACAACAGCAGAACATAAATAATACGGTAGCCTGCACAATATACATGGCATATTACCAATAGCTGATTACTACAGGCACCCCTAAACGAGACCCTTTATTTTTTAGTAAGACCTTTAATTTTGAGTTTTTTGGAAATTTGAAATTATTAAAATATTTTCACATATAAAAACTATCATTTTTTTCAACTACCCATTTTCTTCTTCTCCTTCTCTCTTTCTCTACCACCTCTTTTTCCAAAATTCCAAACAAAAACACAAAATTTAACAATTTCAAACTCCCACCCAAACATTTAATAAACCTTGATCATTAAAAGTTAAAACCCAACTACTCCAAGCATGGATTTAAGCGACTATAATGATGATTGGAGCTGCAACGTTGATGATTTCCTTTCGGAGGAGGAGGAGCCGCTTACTGACCATATGGAGAGTGTACTTGAGGTAAAAATTAAGTTTTTTATGAAATGAACAAATTTTCGCATTTTCGTGCTTTGAAATGTACACTTCCACGCAAGAACATGTGAAGATTGTGGCAAATGTTCGCACATACAGACGAAGATTGGCACAATCTTTGTGTGTTCATACAAAGATGTGCCAAAATCTTGGCATTAACATGCAAAGATGTGCCAAAATCTTGGCATGATTTTGCGAAGATTTGGTAAAATCTACGCATGTTCATGCGAAGATGTGACCTGTCTTGGTTTTATATGCCCGTTTTTGGTTGAATATTGAGTTTGTCTTTATTATTTGAATTGTAAATACATGTTTACAATCGATGGATTTATTTTTGTTGTGATTTTGTTTTATTGAAATGATCTGTGTTTGTCTAGGAACCGGCGGAAGCACCATGCAACATGGCGGATTATAGTCAAATTTTTACGATGGATAATTTCTACACCAAGGCGGAATTGATCGAATGGGTTGATAAAGAGAGCAAGAGTATAGGATTTATTGTTGTGGTAGATAAAGATGACGATGGTAGTAAAAACGGTAAAACCCCGCGGTTATATTTCAAGTGCGAGAGGCACGGTGTTTACAAGCCGAGGCCGAAACCGGGGATTGTGAAGAAACGACGAGATTGTTCATCCTAAAAATGCGGATGTCCGTCCATGCTTAGGGGCAATCCGCTGTTAGAAGTACCCGGTTATTGGAATTGGTAGTTATAAATGGAAAACACAACCACCAACCCTTCTTGCATTTGGATGGTCATTCACGGGCCGCAAGGTTAAAAACGGAAGATGAGGAGTATGTTCGTAAACTCACAACAATCGGTTCTCGACCAAGAGATATATACCGTGGATTGAAGTTAAGAGATTCGGAAAATGTATCTAGTATGCGTACCATCTACAACATGCGGCACAAGCACCAATTGGTTGATAAAGCGGGCAAATCCCAAATGCAATACTTGTTCGGTAAGTTAAAGGAGCACGAATACTATGTTTGGGAGCGCACAAACAAAGAAACTGACGAGATCCTAGAATTGTTTTTCGCACATCCCACAAGCATCGATTTGTTGCGCACTTTTCCTCAAGTGCTTATAATGGATAGCACGTACAAGACTACAAGGTATAAAATGCCTTTTCTAGAAATAGTTGGCCAAACTTCGACGAAAAAGACCTTTTGTATAACATTTGTTTTTATGAGCTCAGAGAAAGAAGAGAACTACACATGAGGAATGAGCGTTCTTAGGAGAGTGATGGTGAACGACATGTGCGCATTACCAAATATTATCGTCACGAATAGGGAATTGGCTTTAATGAACGCTATCGATGAGGTATTTCAGGATGCAAATCATATCTTATGCACTTGGCATATAAATAGGAACGTTAGCTCATACTCTAAGAAAGTTTTGCCCAAAGCAGACATGTGGGAGGAGTTCTTAGAATTTTATGTCGCAGTTCAACATTCGGCGACGATCGAAGAGTATAACAAAAACCTCGCCGACTTGCACCAAGCCTACGCATATTGTCCTAAGGTTCTCGAGTACGTGATGAAAAAATGGATAGATCCTTACGGACACAAATTCCTTAATGTCTACACTAACAAAATTAAACATTTGGGCAACCACACTAGCAACCGGTGAGTTATATTATCATATATATACATTATTATATCTAATTAGTTGTTAGACTTGTAACAAATTTAAGTTTATGGTTTAGGGCGGAGAGTGCTCACTCTAGTCTAAAACGGGCAATCGGCACAAGTCTATGCACGTTTGAGCAATTTTGGGATAAAGTTCATGCGTTGCTTCGCATTCAACACTCTACCATCTTCGAAACGTTCGAACGAAGTTTGTTTCGTCCTAGACAAGCATCTAAGGGAGCTATCTTTAGCGGCATCAAAGGTAAACTTTCATGTACATCCATTCAAATATTAGAGGAAACTATTAAAAAGACCGGGGATTTGTGGTTCACTCCCGCAAAGTGTGGTTGTGTCATTAGGATAACACACAATTTTCCTTGTACGTGTGAGTGTGCTACGATCGCGAGAGAAGGTAGGTCGATTCAAAAGAGTGAATGTGATGTTTATTGGAGTACTTTAGCGATCAAGACTAGGGAAAACGTTGATACCGAAGATGAGCTTACAAGAAAGCTATCCTTAATTGATAGTACCATACGCGGTTACGGTCCACAAGTGCAAGATCACATAATAAATAGGATGATGCAAATCCTAGATCCCGCTAGAAGCCATGTTTTGGAACCTAAGGAACCGGTTGTCACGAAAGGTCGGAAAAAAGCCGGTCCCGACAAGTCAACTAAGCGGAACCCATACGAGTGGGAATACATAAAACAGTATCTTAAAAACAGTATCTTACAATCCGAAACATAAAATGATACGTTGGATACATAAAAATGGGAACAAAATAAAATGGGCAGTCAAATAAGAAACACCAGTACATGGTAAATGGAAACTACAACAAGTTCAAACATTAACTTAAACAAACAATACATAAACTCCAAGATGCAAACAATTAAAAACATAACGTAATGCTCATTAGTCGAAGTCATATCCCAAGTTATCGTCAGAGTCAGTCCCCTCTTCCCTTTCAGTAATCCTATTCTGAAGATACGGTACCATATCCCTAGTGATGTAGTCTACCACCGTCATGTTCCATACGGCGGCTGCTTCTTGCTTAATTTTAAATGGTAGAAACAACAAACGATCCATTGGTTTGCAAAAAATGTACCTTTGCTTGATTTGTTCACGGTTACACACAACAAAACCTTTCGTTCCTAAACGGCCGTAGTTGTAGTACATCTTACACGAGATTAGCTCAAAAAATGCATCGCTACTATCTTCACCCAACTATCGCAGGGCAAGTTTCACTGCCTCGAGCAAATGGTAGTCTTCATGAGGGGTAAACTCCATTATTGCACTGTTTATGTTTGAGGAGTTCTAAGCATCCAGTTATAGGCTCGTGGATGTTTGGGCGGGAAAGTTTTAAAGGCGGGTGTGTTTGGCGGAAATTTTTGTAGGTGTCTCGTTATAGCGAGACATCTAATAATGGAAGTTACGCTATAATGAGACACTTATTATTTCACTACTACATTTGATTACTTTTGTAAATATTAGGTGTCGCACAATCATTCATCAACGTGGATTACGTTATCCTTATCTTACAAGTGTTTTTAATTGATATGTTTACTTGGAAAAGACGTTTTTAGGCAGTAACAATTATAACAAATATATCAATGGCAAAAAATGTGTCCATGGACTGAGTTGGAAGATCAATATCTGATGATGGCATCAACTGAAGTTGGTAACACGAATATGATAGATGGGGGTAATAAGTACTGATGGGCATTTCTATGCAAGATGTACTTCCTAAATGGGTGGGATGGTGTTCAGCCGCTTAGAATTTCTAGGCGTGTTGATGAGGTGAAATCTAGGTGGTCCATCCCAGTCACATTTCGTCAACATCCAGTTTCTGGCCTCACCGAATTGGAACGTCGTGTTGCGTGTAACCGGTTCAACTGTCAAGTCACGGATTTTTTAACATAGGACCAGCTGGATTCGGTCCGCGCTGACATTATTGACATACGCCTAGAGAAAATGTGTGACTAACAAGAATGCGAAAGAAGAAAGGAAGTTTATGTAATTGAACTGGCTTGATAGATAAACTCCGATTAGTACTAGTGGATGCTTATGTTAAGGTTCATGTTTTAGACTATGTTTTAGCATGTGTTTTACTTTATGTTTGAGTTTCTCGTTTGAGTTTTGATAAGGGCGGAATTCGCCGATCTCAATTAGAGGGGTAAAAACATAATGAATAAATATTAGATGTAATTAAAGGGCATGCGAAGTCAATCAGAGACTAATGTGTAAAGATAAAAATAGTAGAGGGGCCTCATTGATATGTGGTGAGCGGCCCACTAAGAGCTTAAATGGGTCCTCCTTATTTTAGTATAAAAGGGTGACCCACTTGCCTAAAAAAGGGGATTGAATAATATTTACTCTGAATCTTCCTTTATCTCTCTACACTTTCTCTCTCTAGTCACATCTAGCACTAAGGTACCAAGAATATTCCCCAATCAATTATCCACTCATCAAGTTTATGTCTAAGTGTCTGATTCGGTTTATGTTTCAATTTGTGTTGTTATTCGTGTTTCTAAAAATGTTCGAGTTTGTGTTTGAGTTTATGTTGCGTTCTTTTGCATTCTGATGCTTATTTTAAAGTTAGAGTTTGAACAAGTATTTGAAATTTATATCACTAAAATTTAACAAAATAACATAACACATAATTAAACAACGACGCAATACCATATCACAAAATTGAAACTGGTCAAAAGTAAACAACACATAAAAAGTCAACAACTGTCAACACATAAGACATAAATGATAATCAATCTCTGTACTCGTGAGAAAGACGGTAGCACTCGTCCAAAGGCTCCCGAAAGTCCTCCAAACTAATTCTGGGGTGGCTCTGCTCGTACGCCTGTAAATCCAGTATGTGCGAAGTCAGCTCGTGCAGTCTGGTGGCATGTATGTGTGGTGAAGGGTTCACCCCTAACTCTGCATCATCTCGGCGAGCCTCTGGATCAGATATGATGTACCACAAGTTCTTCGTAATCCATGAAGAGTAGATCAAAGTGGTACCATCCTCCTGACCAGGAATAAACTCTGCACCCTTCAAACTCGGGTGAATACAGTGTGACTCCCAGTTGTTCCAAGTGAATGCATCCTAGAGGTAAAGGGTGTTCGCACGACGAACCCTACTAGAACCGGTAAGAATAGGACGCAGTGCACCAGGAACCTGTATTTTAAAAAAAATTCTAAATTATGTAGCACACATGCGCAATAAAAACAATATTAATATTTCGAGTAACAAAATATTACCTGCTGGATGCGACCCAACTGTCTAGCCACCCGTAGCGGATAGTACGCCTCGACAATGTCCGACGACTTCAACGTCGCATCTATCCAAGCTATATCAGAGTGACCTCGAGCATCCCGCATGGTCGTATACGATATGAATGATACCTGCAAAATATTAACAAACCATTTATCATTAGCAACTTATATTATATTTACGATAATTTAAATGAAACTGATTATAACTTACATCGTGCTCGAAAAAGGTAGCTAGGTGATCTCAAACACCGTCTCGAGCCTCGTGGCTTTGTCGAAACTTTAGACGCGCATGCCGGCACAAAGTAGGATGTGCGATACTATACCTCTGGTACTGATGAACTGAAAACGACTGGAAATGGCCGTAAATCCACGTCTCTAACAAACCCAAAAATCTAGAAATACCCGAAGTAACGTGTAGGCAACCTCTGCCTAGCTGGTAGTAGAGCTGCGCGAGTATCATCTGTCCCCAGTTATACCTCCCCGAGCTACTGTAATCGTCAATGAACTGTAAGTAGTCGATACTAATGTTGTTGCCCGACTTGTTGGCCAATATGGTACAGACAAAGAAGTGCAACAACTAACCCCTGGTAGCTCGGCGAACATCCGCATCAGTAATATCATCGTCGTAATACTGATGAGTGCAGAATCTCCTCTTCAGCCATGCAGCGAACATGCCTCTTACCACCACCTTTGTTCTCCTTAATCTCCACCTCAAGCTCCCTAACGCTGCACCCAAGTAAGCGAGCGTATGCCGCAGTACGCTCATCAGCAGTAGGGTACTCGTATATCTCACAGTTGACACCCACAACTGAGAGCCCTGTGATCATATGGAAATCATCCAGGGTGATGGTCATCTCTACGAAAGAGAAATGGAACGTGTTCGTCTCGGGATGGCATCTCTCCAAAAATGCCTCAATTAGATGGACATTTGTAGACCACTTACCCAAGGCGTCAACAATGGGCCCGAAACATGTGACCATAACGTGCTCACGTACCCGTGTCTGGCGGACTTTCACGTCCCAACCACGATGAGTATGGTACATGGCATAACAGCGCAACTGTAGCCGAGGCTGCATAAAAAAATACAATATATATAAACATATATGAGATCTAACATTTAAGATAAACCAATAACCAACATGTTCAATATATATGCAGTATAACAACTAAGATAAACCAATAACCAATAATTTAAATAAGAGGTATAACATATAAGATACACCTATAACGAATAAATCGAATAATAAATAAAACATATAAGATAAACCAATAACGAATAAATTTAATAACATATAAATTCATTCTAACCTAAACTAATAAATTTTCTAAGAAATAAAAATTATAACACAAACCAATAACAAATCCAATGCAGTAGACAGTGTTAAAACCAAACAGATAATCAATCGAATGCAATAGACAACAAATAAACCTATAACTATAGCACATACCAAATTGCCTCCGATAATAATAACTTTAAAAAGTAAATTAAAACTAAAAAACTTACATCGTCTTTGAATACGATGTAAGCCTCATGCTCTTTGTAGGCATGGAATATCGAGTAAAGGTCTACCACGTGACGTTTATATCTACCGAACCACTGGTCCGTAGATAAGCGACGATGAACAGGGACATCGTCGACCTGTAATGCCCCTCTAGTTCGGCGGCGGACGCTCCGAGATGTCTCACCACGTACAAGCTCCTCCGTCTCATGACCTGAATCTAGGTCTGTATCTGTAGCGGGAGAACGTGGGCGCGGAGGCATCCTACAAAATAAAAATTACTTAGACGAATTCAAAATTAAAAACAATGGAAAAGGGATATAAAATTGTACTATAACACGCGGCATACTTCGAATTACACGAAAACGGACAAAATGGATCCAAATGGTCCGATTTGGCAAATCCACGCATTGACTTGCGTGGAAATACCCAGTAGCCGAAACCCCTGCATCAACCTAAAACTACCAAAAACAACCCCAAATCCCAAATAAAACACCCCTAAATGGTCATAATATCCTAACTAAACACATACATGCAGTTATAATTGAACAAAACAACTCCAAATACATAAAAATTCGATTTTTCTACCCGAAACTTAAACTCTAAATATCTCTAAAAAAACCCATAGAAATTGAAAAAAAATTGCACCAACAAGTAGAGAATGCTTACCTTAACAGCTTCTTTGGCGTTGGTTTTGAAAAAAAAAATCACTTAAAAAATCGAGGGTTTTAGGAGGCTAGAGAGAGTTAGGGTTTGGAAGTGGAGAAAGAGAAACAAATTTAGAGTTTTTGGTATTTATATGAATGACAATTTTGTAAATAATGGAGGTCTCGTTTTAGCCAAGCTGGATCTCACTATAACCGGATCACGTTATAGAAAAAACGGGTTTTATTTCAGCCTAGCCCGATTACTATATACTTGTGGTAAACTTATAATAGTAATACAACACTCTTACTTTTTGTTGAAAATATAAGTAAATAAACAGATACTAGAATATAAGAAGCACACGTCTTTTCTGCAAACAACACAGCCTCCTCTAATGTTTTTTCTGTACAAGATTGTATAATACCAGCACTAAAATGTTAACTTCAACAGTTTCTAATTCATTTTATGCTTAGAGATTGGTTAAGTCGAATCATTCAAAGTCTTATCTCATTTCCATTCTTCAAGTTGCTAATTTGATTATAGTTGAATATGATCCCGCCAAGCCACCATCAAAAATAAGGAAGAGCCGTCGAAATCACTAATGGAAGCACCGGGTAAGTCACCAGCAGAATTGCCGAAGAAATTACCATTGAAATCACCAGCAAAAATGTTTTTAAGACGCTGAATTACTAACCGCTCCCCATTAGGAGATGGATCAACTACAGTTGACTTGGCTACGAATTTTTTATGCGACTTACGCCTTTGAATTTCCCTCGACAACGGTTCCTGATCGTACTGCCGCACCTTAGCATCAATCCGCTTATACTCGCCAACGGAAAATACATCAACTGTATCTACAGCTGCAGCAGCATCTGGTGCTTTAATGCCACATATGCAACCATCGACCCTACATACGGTGTCGCCTTCGGCACAAAATAGTTACCGAATTCAAACACAAGCTTCTTCCAGTATCACATTGTCCTGCAAGTGCATCTTTTCCGGTAACCTTGGACAATTACCTCCCCAGCAGAAACATCAATTGACAGTTCAGGGGTTGAGTCGCAACCTTCAATCTGGCTCTACTAACCCAATGGGAAATCAATGATACCGACAGCAATTTCTGCAGCTTGGGAGACAACATCCTCCTCAATGGCAAACAATGCAGTCTCAGCACCAGAATTGCCGCAGACTAACGGCATTAGAAGACAGGATCTTGCAGTAGCTATAACTAAAGTCAGTAGCATCAACTTGGCAGATTGACTCCAAAGAACTCAAAAATTCGATTCTTCCAGCATGTTCCATCTTTACTATCCATGTAACATCACACCAAGGCCGCAGCCTAATCTACTATCATAGCCTGTGGCGAGATAAATCAAAACTTCTTTAGGTCGACAGTAAGCTGTAAAGCACGGCCAACCATCAATAGCCAAGATCAACCACTGCGGATGAAGAGCTTACTCATACTTCTCATAACCTACTGGACCAACCAATTTGTCAACAATTAAATCAGCAAGTTTAAGAATCAGCCCTACGATTTTTCGAAGTTTAGCCGGCATGGTTGTCATAGTTTCTTCGACATGATTAGTGACGCTTTAGCAAAAAGGATGAATGAATACTGAGCTATGACAACTGACAAAATAAAAGCAAACAACTTCCCTTAAAAGCATATAAGATCACACTGTCCGGATATTATATGCGATTATTATATAGTCCTTAAGTTTGGCTACACTCCAAATCAAGGACTAGGGGACTCTTGACGATGAAATATTTGTATAAAATATCGGCATAAAAATACAATTTATTTTTAATTTAATTAGGTTTTATTATTGCATATTTATTATTTATATTATGTAATTAATATAAATAAAGAAATAGAAACGTTCACAATAAATAAAAATAAATAGGGAAGACTAAATGTCACGTACAAATCCTATAAATAGGAGTCGAGCTCCATATATAAAATATGAGATTTTATCGATAATACAATTACACATTTTTCTATTTTCTTTCTATATTTCTTTTTTTTATTTATTTTTATAGAATGATTTAGGTAATTTGTTAAGAAATTACCTTAGTAATAATTTCCTTCTTGACTAGGGCTGTCAAAAAAATCCAAAAAATCTGATATCCGATCGAAATATTCGATATCGAATCCGAAAAAAACGGATAATATCCGTATTCGAAAGAAAACGGATAATATCCGTATCCGAAAGAAAACGGATAATATCCGTATCCGAAAGAAAACGGATAATATCCGTATCCGAAAGAAAACGGATAATATCCGTATCCGAAAGAAAACGGATAATATCCGTATCCGAAAGAAAACGGATAATATCCGTATCCGAAAGAAAACGGATAATATCCGTATCCGAATTCGTATCCGAAAATAGCGGATATGGATATAGACATATCCGTATTCAAAATATCCGATATCCGAAATTGTATAAATATATATATATAATTTTTTTTATTTAAACATATTTTTTAGCTATCCCACATCGTAAGGAGCAAAACACAATACTAAAAAAGTTGTCCATAAATATGGAAGATTGCTTCTTTAAAAATTATAACTTATCCCACATCTAAAGTTACCAAACTCTTTATAAAAGACATGGTGACTTTACTTAACAAGTATATATTTTTTAGTCTTTTGACTCTTATCCCACGTCTAAAATGTGAAAAAGAATTGCAACCAAACTTTCTATAAAAGACATGGTGACTTTTCAAAATAAGTATATTTTTTTAAACCTTATCCCACATGTGAAATGGGAATATGAATTTCTACTAAAAACTTTAGTGGATATTCGGATTCGGATATTATCCGAATACGGATAATATCCGTCGGATACTATTTTTAAAAAAAATCGGATTCGAATTCGGATTCAAATAGTGATTTCGGATTTCGGATTCGGATATAGACAGAACGGATATCCGAAATATCCGTTTAACAGCCCTATTCTTGACCCATATAAAATAATTTTATGTTCACGCGAATAAATTATACGTTTCTTATGTGAAAAGTTTATATTTAACTATTGATTAATTGGAAAATTTATACTATTCCAATTTTTAAAGATATTTTATCATAAATTAAATATCATTCTATATAATAATATTATTATTTTTAAAAGATATGTTAATTGATTGACTGATGTTACATCTCTATTTATATATATTTTGTGTTACAATAAATATCTCATTAATATTATGGAAATATCTCATTAATATTATGGAATAATGGATGATATAGTTCTAACTAATAAGATATGGAGTTAGGTGTATTTTTTACTAATTTTTATAAGATATTTACACATTAGATAAGATGGTTGGGGACTAATTACACCATTATCAGTAATGTTAGAGATAAAATTCATAACGAAACCATTTTACGACGTTTCCAAGATATAAGGAGTCCTCGTAGTCAATTGTCATAAATCGGTTACTAAAAAATTGACTGAATTCCTAGCCGCGGCCCTTACTTCAATTCCTAGCCGCGGCGGATCTACGTTGGGCCCGGGAGGCCCCCTTACCTAAAATATACCTTTTATATTTTTTTAAGGTAATAATATAATATTAAAATAAAAGTTATACGTCACCTTACCTAAAATATATATTTTATATAAATAATATTAAAGTAAAAATTTAAGAAAATAATTATTTTTTAGGAATGTTATAGATTTAAAGTAAAATTTTAATTTAAAAATTATTATGTTGACTATTTTTAATAAACTTTTTAGATTAAAAGTCTTAGGCGTTAAAAATTTTAATTTAAAAAAATCTTGGATTATGACTATTTTTAAGGAAAAATTGAAGTAGAAAATCTTGAATATTTTAAAAGAAAAATTTAAGTTGGTATCTATAAATGGTTGGATGTAGTCTCGGGCATCTCAATCTCTAGAATATTAGAACTCTTGATTGATTTTGTAAGTATTCTCATTCTTTTTTGAGCTAATATGTTTTGATTTTATATTCGTTCAACCTTTCTAATGAGAATACTTACAAAATCAATCAAGAGTTCTAATATTCTAGAGATTGAGATGCCCGAGACTACATCCAACCATTTATAAATACCAACTTAAAATTTTCTTTTAAAATATTCAAGATTTTTTACTTTTCTTTTAAAATATTCAAGATTTTTTACTTAAATTTTTCCTTAAAAATAGCCATAATCCAAGATTTTTTAAATTAAATTTTTTAACGCCTGAGACTTTTAATCTAAAAAGTTTATTAAAAATAGTCAACATAATAATTTTTAAATTAAAATTTTACTTTAAATTTATAACATTCCTAAAAAACAAATATTTTCTTAAATTTTTTACTTTAATATTATTTATATAAAATATATATTTTAGGTAAGATGGCGTATAATTTAGGTAAGAGGGCGTATAACTTTTATTTTAATATTATATTATTACCTTAAAAAAAATATAAAAGGTATATTTTAGGTAAGGGGGCCTACGCCCCCGGGCCCGCCACTGGCTCGTAGTATGTGCCTGAGTATGAAAGAATGATTACATTTAATTTTTTGGGACACCACTTGTCATTTGTTTCAAGCTTGTATTTATGAGTTTAATGATTAACGAAAGTTTGTGTTTTTCATGCAGAAATAATTATGTCAGGTTAGACTCTTAAAAACTTCTTAACCATGTTTGTTCTAATTTGGTTAGTCAAATTATTATGAGAGACGTCTCCAATTTGGTTAGTACTTAAATATTCATGCCTTATTAAAACCATTCGTTGACCAAAACCTCCCTTAGGATAAATAGCTTTCTTTTTCGAAGAGAAAAATAATACAACTAAGAATTAGTAGGTTGGTAGGGTATCACATTCTTGTATCTATTTGATTACATTTGCCTCATCACACTTTGATTTTTTGTTGGATATGGATGAGTAGCCCATTAGTATTTGTGATAGTGATGAAGGAAGATTAGTCCAATGTTGTCCAAAATATTTATGTTATTGGTTGAAACGTTCTTTAGTCTTTGTCGAGACACTTATTCCTTATACCGAAGCATTTTTTATGTTTGTCGAAACATACTTTATCTTTTTTTATTGCTTTGTTTGTTTGGAAGACACTTGGTCTTTGAATTTTTGATTACTTTAGAAACTTCGAATTGTTATCGATGCTTGAATGATAAATTTATTCTTTGTCAAAGGTTTTCTTGCCTTTGTGGAGTTTTTATTTTTGCTTCAACTTTATTTATTTTTTCTTTGACTTTATTTATTTCATTAATTTCTGCTCCTTGCCGAGCGTTTTGTATATGTATTCCAATAACCCCCTCCCCATTCCTTGATGAAGGGTGAGAGAATGAAAGCGATTATTTCTTTTCTATTTTGAAGGAATTTACTCCTTTATTCTTGTATTAATTTTTAAAATGGCCATGGACTCCCTCTTCATAACTGAAGTTAAAGGCTAGAAATTTTTGTTACCTCTAGATATTCGATTGAAGAAAATTATTGCTCATTTTGATGAGTTATAATTCTTAGGAAAGTATTTTTGTATTAAATACGTTGTGTATTAGTAAAATTTGTTTTTATTCCCACGTGTTTGGAATAAATTTTTTGTTCGAAGGAATTGATTCCCTTATCTTTTTATTTTTGTGTATCCCCCCTTAAATACTTCTTTTATGCTAAACTACATACTAATAATTATTCTTTATTCATTCAGTTGAAGGAATTTTTTATTTATTTTAACGACGAATAATAATATATATTTTTTGTACTTACTACATTGTGCAAAGAGCACTATGTTTTATTTCCAAGTAGTTATACGTTTAGAATTTGAGGGTCTATTTTAATAAATTTTCATATGCACTTTTGTTGGTAAAAATTAACGTGTGTAATAAAATTACTTATTTTATAGGTGTACGTATAGTCCTTTGATATACTTTTATTGTTGATGTAAGAAATGATCTTTTGTTGAATTTTAATTTCTGATTTAGTTTAAATACATTTTCTTTGTTTGTCGAATTTTTTCTTGTTAATTTCTTATTATATTTATTTGCATTGCTCTTCTGTTAGTTTATTAAAACAAACTTTTTTATTTTTTAAAATTTTGTAAGCAAAAGAGTAATTGTTTTAATTCTGTACTCGTAAATTTCAAATATGGCTTCATTCAGTTTTCAAACTATTGGTAGCGAAGACTATACTCGTCTTGATTTTGAACCCAGATCAGTGTTTGATTGTGTGAATGTAGACCAAAAGATTAATTTGACAATTCGTTCATATTCATTATTGTCTAAAAGTGAGATTTTCCAGAAATTTTGGAGACTCGTGTAACCATAAAGATTTTATTTTCTGATTTTCTAATTAGCGGGAAACTCTGACTGATTCCCACAACTATGAAGTAATTTGTTTTCTCATACCCTTTTGATGAAAGGTCCCTCTTTCCACTAAACATTGATATTGTTGAGTTTTTTCATTTAAGCTAAATTTCTGGAGGCAATTGCTTCCCAAAATTTAGCTTTTTTATTTTCAACTATTATTTTGTCGAGATGGCTATTTGTACGATTTTCGTTAAGAATGTTTTGACAACTATTAATTTTTTGATTCGGAAGAAGAGTTTTTTCTTTTATGTTGGTGTGTCTATATTTTTGCAGATTTCCAGTGTTATGGAAGCCTCAAAAAAATGTTTTTTTTATGTTAGTGGTGGTTAGTCCGCCAAGGTTAAGAATAGTTGGGATTCGATTAATAATTTTTGGAGTGTTAACCGTGAGTTCTCATTTCTTCAGCTCACTTTCTTGCTTTTTCTTTTTTGTTGTATTTTTTTTGTTATTGTTAAGTCTGTTTTGATTCTTTAAATAAATCATCTTACTAAATCAAAGATATGTACTTTAAAAAGACACTATGTAGTTCATCCAGTCTTGTTTCTAGAGTGTCTGGTGTGTTTTCTTCTATTGCCGAAGGAGATGAGATGAGATGAACGAGAGATAAGAGTTTTAACTTTTAAGAGTTGTAAGCGCTCAAGTATATCATGTGATTTTGTATTATATTTCTCAAATATTAAAAGTAAATGTATTTTCTTTTTGAAATTGCGTACCTTTGCATTATGTAGTGGATATACATGATGTTTCTCCTTCTCCCGCTCCTCATTCAGTTCTTTTTGGAGACCATATTTAGGCTCCTCTAATATGTGTTGCTAATGGTTCTGGTTCTTCTTCCTCTTTTTGATTGTGGTCCTACATAATTCGTAGGCATGACTGATTTTTATTTTTCTGATGCTTTAAGCATGAGAGTAGTTGAGCTAAAAGATTTGGAAGTGAAGACCGATGATCTTTCGGGCGATGATATAAAATGTTTAGGTAAAAATGTTGCTTCCAAGTTCAGATGTTTAAATGTTACTTTCTTCGAATCATATTTCCATTACTAGTATAACAAAGTGAAATAGTCTCATCCTTCCAAGTATTGAGTTTACCAATTCTTGAGATAATAGCTTGGTAAACATATCTGTTAGGCTCTTACTTGAACACATGTAGAAGACTGATATAATCTAATCTTTAAGTAAATTTCTAACATGTTAGACTTATATTTCTAGACTTTCTACTCTACATATCATTTTAGGTTATATTAAAAGGTGTTTGACTATCATAATAAATGTGTATTGTCATTTTTTTATTTAGAAGTGAATGGTACATTCAAAACTATTACTTTATATCCGAATGAGATATATATACATGTACACTTGAACTTTAAGAAACACCATCACATGAAAATGTAAAAGCAACTAGTTTGGTGATCTAACATGCATATACATATCCTGCAAGTGTTTCTGGAAAATTAGAATAAGTATGAACCTTAGTATATAAGCATTTGTTCATCTTATTGTGTTTAAACTCATCAAATACTATAACATGATGAAAGTTTTCTTATCATTTTATAGGAGTTAGTTTTAAATCATATAAGGACATAACAAACTTGCATATTTTTGGTTAATTAACTGAGAGAATAAATCATTTTGGTATTTATTTATATTTTATCGTCAAAATCTATATTTAATAATATTATTTTAATATTTATTTGTTTAATTTGAAGTTTTTCTATTGATGCAATTGGGAAAAGCCTTTTTATGGTCGTGGTTCTTACAACCGGACCATATGTTTCAAATGATATTTATCATTTTTTTTCGAAAACTTTTGGCTACAATCTAGCTTAAACTCTTGAATGGTACCATATTTGTGGTGTTTCTTTTGAAACATCCATATATAACTAATTAGTCTTGAACTATAAGGTAAATCTAAAAAATTCTAAATCCGGTTAGAAATTATTGGATTAGTGTATCTTTTATGGTACCTTTCTAAAATATTTAGCGTTTAGAAGATATAATTTCTTTACAAGATTTGATGAGGTCGTCTCTAAAAAAACACGATCACAATTTTCTAAATGATTTTTTATGACTTTCTTGTAAAAACGAAATTCTTTGAGAATATATCTTACCGGATACTCAAACTTTGGTTATTTTCACCATTTCACTTTTACGAGGCTCACAAGTTTACTCTACAATGCAAAATTATTCTTGTAAAGTCATTTCTTCATATTCGACATCAGTTTGATTCTTGTTATCACTATGTAATTTGAAGTCAAAGAATTTCACTTATATAGATTCAGTAACCCTACTAGACTCACAATATAACAACTTATAAGATTTGATATTATCTTTATCCAATAAAATGCATCTTATGGCTTTTAAACCCAATTTCAATCTCCTTCTATTCATGTTCTCACAAAATGCAAGATACCTATCTACTTTAAAGTAAACAATATTTGGTTGTTTTTTTACAACTCACATAGAGATAACTCGATTTTTCTATAACGAAGATGATTAATAATTTGATATATTGTTAAAATAGCCTCACTCTTATACGTTTACATGTAAATTAGACTTAGCTAACATGTTATTTCACCTCTCAATTAAATTTCAATTTGTTCGTTTAAACAATTCGTTTTTTTTGTGGCATAAAAAGCTTTAAACATTGATGAATTATCTTATATTCTTCACAAAAAGTAGAAAGCGCATTTGACAAATACTTTCCACCTCTATCACTATGCAGTACTATAATTCTAGTGGATAGTTGGTTTTCAACCTTATTTTTGAAAAGCATATTAGATGACTCATATAATCTGTAAATAAGTAGATGTAGATGTACATAGAGCAAGAATCTATGATTATTATCAAATATACTTTATCCCAATACGTAAGGCATCATTTAACTCACATAAAGAAATGTATATTAACTTTTATAATTTTATGTATTGTTTAGTATTAATATAAGGCTCTTTGACGATATTAGATTCTACAAGTAAATCATAATTATCATAAAAACTTACATCAAATTTTGTAAGTTGAATTTTTTAGTTTTTATGAATTATGTTATACAATATGTTCAAGTTTACTATATAATAATAAATATATTTTTTGCAAAAAAAAAACTATAAAATTAGTAATTTAATTAATAAAAGCATACTACTACAAAGTTTTACAATTCTACCACAAAATTAATTTATCCCAATGAAAGTGATCGTTTAGATCTTAAGAATTTACCAGACTTGTCCACCAAACAAATACAAATTTTAGCCAAAATGTTACAAGAAACAAGATTTTTGTTCATATCCTGAGCATACCAATAATTCATAAATGTTATCATATTATTGTTTGAAACCCTTACTCAATGTTCCCAGGTCTTTTCATTCTAGATTTTTGGTGTAAACATTTTCATATCACTTCAAAGAATATTTATTTAGTTTGTTTGGATAGATTTATATCATAAGAAATAGACATTGCGGTATATGTATCATACCACCAACTTGATGTTTTGTATCATAACGTTTACGCTCTCACTATTTTTGAAAGATTGTATTCTCTAGCAAATTGATTGCTTTACCATAAAGTTAAAATAAATAAATTACGTAGTTTGTCTTGTATTTTGTTATAAGTATTTTCTAGTGAGAAATTTTGCTTATTTATTTTTGGTTCAACTGTGTTAAGGTTTTTGGAATTTTCATCCTTGGATATTTTTTTATGTTTAATACACGATTTTTTTCAAATCTTAAGTGTGTTTGGATTTTATCAACACTATACTTCTCATAGTTATGAATAATTATTCTTCTGTAATGATTTTAAAAAATCAATAATTTTATTTTAATTGCTCCAACTTTGAAGTTTTTTAGAAGGGTTACTTTTGACGTGCACATGCTTATTGATCATAGCTTGAGTTGATAGATTTTAAGGAAAAAATGTTTTTCGCCTATAAGTATGTAATTAAGTATAAAGATATAACAAGGTTATTGGTATGTTACTCATCTCTTTTGATTTTTTACGTCAGAGCATTCCAAATCTTGAACTCAAACTCTTTTATGGTGATGAAATCTTATAATCAATTTGAGAGCGTGTTCTGAATATGTCTTTGATACATTAAGTCATCTTTTGCATGCTTGTCGTTTCTTTATTCATCTCATCATAGTCATAAAAGTTAGGCTCGTGAAGTTTAACCAAGTCAGGATCGAGTATATATTGTGAAAAATAACTTCAACATACCATGCTATTTTAAATAATTAGTACCAATAACCTGATCCAAGCGAACCAACTTTTGGTTCATCATTTTACTTGTTATAAATATCAATTTAATTGACATAATAATATATAATATATAATTTTATTTGATTTTATTTATGTTTAATAATTATAAATATCACTTTTATTGACATTATAATATATAATAGTTATTTTTATTTAATATCATCTTTTCTTTAGTAGTTATGAATATCATTTTTGTTGTTACTTATTTTGAAAAATATAAACCAATTGTATAACTTTATTCGAAAAATTCAATTGGAGAGAAATGTTTTTTTGTTTGATTTAAGACTTGTATTAGATACGCTTTTTAAAAAGAATTATTGTATACAACGTATCACTTAGATTACTCATGAAATATATTTTATAATATAATACGCATTCTAACTTACCATACAAAAAGCTAGAAATAAAATATGTATTCCATAAATTTAGTAAACAATGATAGTTTAAAAAATTATATATAGATAATTATTGTTTGTTAATTATTATCTCATCCAACTAGGTTATTTATAGGTGTAAAGATAATCATTTAAACTAACAAACATTTTGAGTAATAAACTTCAAAGTTAATGGGTAAGATAAATAAACACATACTTTTGTTGGCGTCGTGAGAAACAACCTGGCTCATCAAGTTAACCTATAAAAATATTAATATTACCAATATTACCACGGTGAGATAAGTTTAACCGTTGAAAAACTTAATATAACGAATGTCTCAACAACAACAGACATGGACACCCGAATGAATTATCTAGTCGTCTCATAAATTTTAATTTATTGACATATCCATTATATTATATATCTAAATGATGACACTTATCGTGCCGATCCTATAACTAATTTCGAGGTGAGTAACCTGTAACTGACAGGTCCTAAGTTATTTTCCAAATTGCCACGACAAGCAATACTCAATATTTCATCAGTAAGGTCAATCACTAGGAACTTTGAACGTTATTGTATATTATATAAGATCTAGTAGCATGCGTTATCGCATCAAACATATGCAAAATCTACCATATCTTATTGGTCAGTTGATGTGCGGAGTATATACTGTCGTGATATATGTGACCAGTAAGTTGGTGTTGCGGCAATGACCCTGCTCTATGTAATGCATGCAGCAGTGCACTTGATGCACTTTTGCAGCCCTGAATCTTCAATGGTATGAACCTATTTATCACAGTGACCCGAAAAATTTCATAAAAAAGAAACTAAAATTTTTCAACAAATTAATATTTTTTTATTGCAAAAGTTGAGATTGATATATTTAACCATTCATTATCTAAACATATTGAATCTAAAAATAAACTAAGTATACATTTTAAATCTTATTTTGATTTTCTTAAGCACCCGATCCAATATTGAAATCATATTAGAAATAATAATAATAGTCTTTAGTAAACTTTGAACTAATGTAAGTTGTTTATGAGACCAAAACTCAAATACATATAAGTTTTTAAACAATTATGTTTGGTATAGTAGTTTACTAAATTATAGGTGTAAAACACATGTAATATCTTTGCATGTTCTTTTTTGAGATATGAAATAATATTTTTGGTTCTTACGAAAAACAAAAAGAGCCTCCAAAGAGAAAGAATAACTGATATATGTGTATAACAGATTCCAATATTAGACAATCTAAAAATGTTGATATTTATAGGAGAATATAATATGAAGAAAAAAATTAATGAATATTTTTTGTCTAAAAGTTAAATCCTAGAAGTACTATTGTAATTGCACTTTAAGATTTAAACAATTTAAGTGTATGTTTTCTCTAGAAGAAAAGTATATAATTTTTGTTTCTAGATTGGATCCATCGAATTTAATATACTAAAAGTTAACATTGATTATAAACTATATTAGATTTCGAAGTCAATAAATTAAATGTTGGACTAAAGGATTATCCCTCGTGATAGTTTTTAGCTCAATTGTTATATATACTATAACAAATCTACGGTATTATCCGGTAGTCTAATCTAAACTAGTGAAGATAAATAAGACATTCTAATTTATTATATATTTACACTATCTCACTTAGATCATCATGTGTACTAAGAATTTTCACTTATATGTGCACTTAATAAAATTATTATAATTACAGTAACACAAATTTTTTTTATCACTCTTGATGATAATTAACCAAAAACTAAGAAAGTCGTACCACTTAAAACGTAATGGTTTCCATAATAAACATGTTTTAAACTATAACATGACCATATAATTACAATATGTTGGTTCCCAAACGAGCCTATTTAAATAAATTTGAGATCGCTTAACTAAATAATTAAATTTAAAAAATAAGTACAAAACATTTGTTATATTATATATCCAAAAACATATGTACAAATTAATGTAATAATATAATATAATACTATACTAAAAACTAAAATAAAAGCGAATCAAGAATAAATATAACTAGATACCATCTAACCTAAGGATACTCATGCAAACGTGTGTTGGTGAAAGACTAAATATAGTAATACCTTACTGAAAGAATCTGTATTGATGGAGTTTGTGTTCATATGTTCAACCCTGATATGATCATTATGAACTCTCTTTTAAGCATGTATAGCTTGATCTCTATATATTTAGATTATTACGAGCTATAGTTGTTGCTCGTGAACATTATGTATGGATTATTGTCACAGTAAAAAATGAGTGGTCTTTAGATTCATTCAAATTTACATAATATTTTAACAAATATCCTATCCCATGATGCATGGTGTAACTTTTTAAAACACGACACATATTATGTCACCATAGTAGAATTTGCAACAAGATTTTGTTTTTCACTTTTAAAAACAATTGCACTTCTATCCAGAATGAATACATATCTAGTTGTGAACCTTTGAGTGTCCATGCAAATAAAAACATGTGTATCAGAATGGATTTTGATCTATAAATTCTTTGATATGTAGTATGTCTGTAATCTTTGATATTTTTCAAGTACCAAAATACCATTTTAACTGCATTCCAATAGTCAACTTCTGAATAGCTGAAGTATATTTCGAGTATTTGTACCATAAAAGTATGTATATTTTGAAACAAACTCAAGCAAACATTAGATTTCCAACATTTGAATCATGTGGACATGTATGCATAAACTGAATATCAGTTATTTATTAAAAAACTAACTTAACGATAAATTATTAAATATTTCTATATAGGTATCTATAATTTAATTGTTTTATAGGTCGTAATACTACCATATTATCTCAATTCAGACGTTGTGTGCTAGTCTTAGGATTCCCCGATGGTGATTCTTAGTAAGCTGATTTCCAAAAATAAAAATCATGATAATTCATATAAAATTTCTCGAATTGAAAAGTCTTAGTGACATGAAATAAATCTATATCGTTTGTGATAAAAAGTATACAGTCGACATGAAATACTAATTATATTACTTTAATCCCATTGATTTTGTAATATATGTAATCATTCATAAATTTATCTTAAACCCAAATGAAGTCATGTTACGTAGAAGCTTGTGGTATCGTTGAGTATACCATTTTGTTAAATCTTTCCACTTTACATGCTACATCACGTATGGTTTCAAATAACCATTTGTAAAACTTGATTTATTTCTCTCAAGTTATGAGATAATATCCCACACTAAATTACCCTACGTCAATTTATATCTTTCATTCGTTGTTTATATTCAGAATTCAGAGTTTAAACCTTTAAAAACATCTCAATACTAGATTAGATATTAGTTCGGGATCCTAGAAGACTCATCATGTTCATTTAGAAATATCATGTAATCTAAAGATATGTGACATTTTATTTTGTTTAGTGAGCCCACGTATTTTAGACTATCATGCTACACAATTTCCTAAGTTTTTTTTAAGTTTTATTACCATGAATAACATCAACATTTTCTTTTTTGGCAAGAAACTGAACATCTGTCTGAGGTAATATACTCTATAATAAATAGGAGATGACTGGAAAACTAATTGTAACCGAGATATCAATGTAAGAGTTGGAATGGATTGGGTTCAACTCTTGCTAAAAAAATATTGTTATATGAATCCTTCCTTCTAAACTTTACATTATTAAAAGGAATTTATAGTTCTCACTTGGCCTATAAGACTTGGCTTCATTTGGATATCCCCAAATATGTAAATATTTTAAATTGGATTTTTAGTAATACAAAACTCATATGATGTCTTATATGTTGCTTTGATAGGTACTATGTTAAGAAGATATGTTGCATGCTTAATATCTTCCACATAATAAAGTATATTAAGACATATAAATGATAGACTCCTAACTATTTCCTATAATATACATGTTTTCGCTCAAATACACAATTCATTATGCGCAAAACTGACAAAATACAACATGAATATATTCATGTGATCCATCATACCGACTATAGTATTACCGTTATGATTAGATATGAAAATTTAAATCATTTTGTCAGGTTTTAACTCAATCTCGGTCACAAATTTACTTGAATTTATTAATAGTTTCATACTTCTCATAAAGGAGATAGATGAATGTATAAAAAAATAGTCATTTATAAATAAAATGATTACTTTTAGTGATGTTCAAAGTAATGAACTGCAAATGTTTGTATGAATCAATTCCAAGATTTTAATACGATAGACATCAAACTTTATTTGCTTTGACTGTTTTCTTTTGATATACCCAACACATGTCTCAAAGTCAAGATGAGCCAAAATAATCAACAACATGCTTTTCAATTTTTTTATAAATATGACTAAAATGATTATGCCATTGGTAACCTGAATTTTTAAAAGTTATTTTAGTGGATACATATATAATTTATAATATTATTTAACATATATAACGTTGGGAATATGGGTGTTGTGAATTAGGGGTCCGGTCCGCATATGCCGCCTCCGTTCATTTTTTTTTTATAAATATGACTAAAATGATTATGCCATTGGTAACCTGAATTTTTAAAAGTTATTTTAGTGGATACATATATAATTTATGGGAGGCTTTGCATTTGGTCCACTACCAAAAGGTCTCATACTAATTGAGGTATGTTCTTACTTATATACCACTAATCTTTCCCATGTTTAACCGATGTGGGATGTGGGACTTTGGTCGCCACCCTAACAAATCCTCCTCTCGAACAAAGTACCACTTAGCCTCCTCTCAATTGACTTTCATCCGCCCACTCTAGTCAGGTTGGAGACTACCTGACCATAGAGGCACTACGGATGTTACTGCTCACCTCCTCTTAGACCACACTGTCTTGTTCCTTAGCGCCACTCCAATCAAGCCACACTGCTTGATGAGCCACGAGCACTCCGAACTAGGATCTCTAGAGCAGATCACCTTGATCATATGGCTACTGGTTCATCATGTTCGACCTCCGAGAATATCACCACCATCGCGTTCCGTCTGGGCCTGACGCTCTGATACCACGTGTTGGGAATATGGGTGTTGTGAATTAGGGGTCTGGTCCGCATATTCCGCCTCCATATATAAGTAAGAACAACCCGGTCTCAACACTAGTATGATATTGCCCGCTTTGGCACCCGAAGGCCCTCACGGCTTTGCATTTGGTCCACTACCAAAAGGCCTCATACTAATTGAGGTATGTTCTTACTTATATACCACTGATCTTTCCCATGTTTAACCGATGTGGGATGCGGGACTTTGGTCGCCACCCTAACATATAATTTATAACTATTATCTAAAAGACATATACCAAATCATCAAATATCATAAAAGAGATGGAATGTATCATTGTCAAAATAAAATAGGTTTTAGTTTTACTTAATGGTAATAGACTTATATTTTAGTATTTAATTTAGTTTTAGTTAACTAAATTACTTATTAGTTTAGTTTAACTAAATTGGAGTTATTTCTACACATAAGTTAAAGAAAAAAATAGAAATTATAATAACTTCGCGGATTAATTTTTAATATTTATAAGTTTTCATAAAAGATAAAATTGTAAAAAATAATAATTTCACCGAGTAAAAAGAAAAAAAGTACGACATCACAAAATAAAATTGTTTTTTTTTTTCAATTCCCTGAAATAAACCATTTAACTCTTCAACCTTTTTGGGACTATTCAATTTGAATCGTCTAAATTCAAATCCTAACGTTGATTTTGTATTTCATTCTATTATTAGTTGTTCACTTTTTGGTAGCTTAAAATAAATTATATATATATATATATATATATATATATATATATATATATATATTATAGATTTTAAAATTATTTATTTATTATGATAATAGTTTGAGAACTATCTGTGAAATCAGGACTATAGTCTAAATACCATCTATGAAGTCTCCAAAAGAGATACAAGAAGCATAAAATGGTGAAACACAACTTTTGGAATTTTGCAAACATGAGTCAAGAAGACAATATTAATCCTGCACGATCGAACCAGCTCTGTATCTTTTTCATTAAATAAAATATAATAAAAATTAAATTCTTAATCTTAGCCAAACGGCTGAAAAAAACTATAAAAGAAAAATAAAATTATTATATTATATTATTAGTAAGTGTTGCACAATCACCGCAAATAAATTTTATATTATTATTTATACAAATAATATATATAGCCAAATTTGTTTGTTGCATTTCATTTTTTTAATAAAAATATATGCAAACATTATTGAAATTATTTGTGTAGGTTCATGAGTCATGCTCTGAAAGTCGATATATAGTCTAAATAAAATATGAATATAGTAATTGCACCTAAAATATATGAACCCGTATACCTAACTATATAAATTATAGAAAAAGAACTGGACAACAATAAATTAAGCCAAATATTTTTCGAAATCATCATAAATACAAATAACGATGAGTAATGAAGACAATTTCTAACAAGGTCATAATTTTAATGCAATAACCACGTCAAAATGGGTGATGATTGCATACAACAAATATAACTTAGAAATCAAACAAAAATTACACTTGTTAGTCAATATTTATACAAATGAATTGTAACCTTATGTAAGAAACCATACATTACGAAATCGCTAAGGCGAGTTCACGAGGAGTTCCAAAAGTTCTAGTGTTCATATCCGCTAGACATGGTATATTACCGATCCAAAACATGAACGCCAAAAATGAAGGATGTAAAATAGAGGTCAAATTAACGTCTCCTTAATCGAAGATGGTCAATTATTATCGTTTAGTGTGAATTTGAGCTTGGAATTGGTTGTAGCTCATATACACTAAATGAAACAAGATTTATAGAAAACACGGTTGATGAATTCAGCACATGAATTGCACAACACATATTCCATAAGGGAGTTTAGTCCACAACTTATAAGTTTGTCTTGAGTAGACAACTGTCCTGGATACCAATCCAGAATAAAAGAATGACACAATATATTGTATTTATGTCATATTAACCCAGTCCACCCGATACAAGGGGGTAGACGTACAGATGACATTGTATGCATCTTTGGTTGTGAAGTTTATGTTCCCACTTTTAACGATCCAACAATGGACGTCGATATATTTGATGTTAAGAGGAGGCAGAGAGAGAAATAGAGAATGAGGTTTTTTATCTCCCAAAAATTACGAAGATTTCTAGCACTTGCGAGCCTAATTTGGGACGCTAGTTCTAGAGTCCATCCAGAATGATGTCGCTACCTTAAGATTGTTCTCAAGCCTTGAATCACGAATAATACTTTGCCATAATGGGTTACCGGAGAGCTAGGAGCAGACACATGTCACACTTGATTAAGGAATTCTTCCCATTAGCGATCGCCATCCTATACATATTGCTAGACATAGGCCTATGACGTAATTTTTTTCTTCAGGTCTAAGAGGGAAAGAAACCAAGATTTAAAGCCCAAAAGTTTTAATTTTTAATTTTTTCGTTATAATCTAGTCACATAAGATAAAATTTGTATTTCCACTAACAATGAACCATTAATCTTTGAGGACATCTGCTTAATTCCGGATTTTTAGATCCATAAAGTGTCGCCGTTTAACATAGATAATATTATAGTGGACCAAGACACTTTAGTCCCCAAAATCTTAATCTTATAGCTTGGCCAGAGGAAAAATTGGAGAGATTCAGGTAGATTTTAAAGAACCCTAGAAAGAATGCGAAATATTGAAGACCAAAATATTTGGCCTCTAAAAGCAACTGATTTCATGAGCTGGAGTCTATCCGCATAAAAAAATGTTTTGCAGTCTACGATCAAATATAAAAAGTAATACTTTTTATAAAAAAACCAACAATCATTATAGGAAATTCGATCTGCAAATAAAAACACACCATATACTATAATGTAAGGTAGTTGGCATTGTACTTTAAGATGCTAATCGAATCTTGACATACTGAAATTCACCTAAAAACATCAACTTTATGAAGATGACTTCAAAATAGTCTACAAAATTCATTTAGACCGTCTAAATTTATATATAAAAATATCATAATACCAATATCCTAATAAATTAAAAATTAAAAATAATTCAAATTTTAATAAAATTTGGATTTATACATTAATTTTATAATATTTTAATTATTATATTTAAAAAAATATATGGTTTTTTATTTATAGAAAAAAAATTAAATGTTATTATTGAAGTATAAAACTTTAAAATAGCTTCAAATAGAATAAAAGTTTTGGAAACAACTACTAGTTTCTCCCATAGTTTTCTACCATTTACATATTTAGGAAATCTTATTCATACTAAATACAGTAAATTGTTATTTGAGGATTTGATTACCAAAATTAATTCTGAAGTTTATGAGTGGGATGAAAAGCTTCTCTCATTTGGAAGGAAACTCACCTTAGTTCAATAAATTATGTTAACCATTCCAAATTATCATTGTCAAAGTCTAATAATTCCTAAAGAGATTACCAATACACTTGAAGGAATTTGTAATAAGTTCATTTAGGTTCTAATAGTCTTAAAGATAATATCAATTGGTCAAAATGGGAGCATTATGCAAGCCTTTTGATGAGGATGGTCTCAATGTTAGGAGGATAAATAGTATTCAGACATATTACGCTTGTAAGCTTTGGTTTAAGTTCAGAGAGCAACAAACTTTATGGGTCAGATTTATGAAATCCATATACTGTCCTAATACTAACTCTATTATGTCTAATTAAAACAAAAAAGGCTCTAAAACTTGGAAAAGACTTCTAAACATCAGGAACTTAGTTGAGAAATAATTGACCAAGGTAACTTAAACTTGTGTCTTGACAAATGGTATCACACAAGCCCCCTAATTTCCTTATCTAGTAATGATGATAATTCTTGGTATGTTGAGGATAGAGTGAGAGACTTTTGAAAAAGTAACTACCGAAACCTGAATATTCTCAAAGACCAATCCTACCATCTCACATAATTAAAATTGAGAAATTCAAAATTAAAAATGATATTAAAGAAAGTCTCAAATGGACTATGTCTGACACTAGATGCTTTAGTACCAAATAAAAATTGAATACAATTATATATAAAGGTACCAAATCGATGATATACAAGAAAGTTTGGAATTCATCCACACCTAAGAAATATTCATTATGTTGTTGAGGGTCTTAAAAAACTTGATTTCTACTGATTATATCTTTTAAAGATGGAATTATTATATGGCATCAAAATGCCAATTTTGTGAGAATGTTGAGACAACCCAACATCTCTTTATAAAGTGTGATGTGGCATGTGAAGTATGAAAATACTTCGTAGGACTTTTTCGTATCTTAATTAACAAGGAAATGACTTTTCCTACTATGGTAAGGGTCTGTTTAGTTCTACAAATAAAAGTGCTCATATAAGAACAATCATACCTTTTATTGTGTGTTGGGTATTATGAAAATATAGAAACAAAAGTAAACATGAAAATAACAGTCCTAACATAAACTCAATACTGAATTGTATACAATCCATATAATCTAAACTAGATCAAACAAAATTTATTAAAAGGGATTATTGGTCTCAAGATTTAGATTATGCCTTAGAATTACGATGTGTACACCATTCATAAAATCCTAGAATTTTCCTTAACCTTAAATGGATTCTACGTAAAAGGAATAGATTTCAGCTAATATTGATGTAGCTTGTAATAACATTGGAGAAGCTGGAGGGGCTAACATTTGAAAAGGAGAAGTATGAGTCAACTAAAGAAATAAAAATACATGTTTTAATGTACCAGCAAGAAGGATTTGGAATCCATTAATTATTAACTCCGAAAGTTAGACTGATGATAGCGTCATAGTGAAGGCATGTGTGCTGGAAATTTGGTAGATATGACTATCAAGCTACCATCAGTTTAATTTCCTATCAAGGAGCTAAACTGAGTGGTTGAAAGGGAAACATTCACCAATATCCATGACCGTGGTAGAGAGAGGTACTGGAGCAGCTAGGGTTTGGTATTGAACATATGAAATAAACGCTATACAAATTCAACAAAACCATCAAAGCAAAAAGGAAAAATTCAAACTTAATGAAGAAAGGATGTGAAACGTTATACCTGAATCTAATAGAAGACTAATCTTACCCCATAAAGAGAAACAATCATATGATTTCAAGTTAGCTGAAAGAAAGCTACCTCATGTGTAGAGTAGAAAGAAAATACTAGATTTTAGTTGAGAAACTTTACTTACAATTTCAGAATCTCAAGTGGAGTATGACCAAACAATTGAAAAAGTTGGAATATATGTCAAGAGCCACCACCAATCCATTGCAGATCAGATAACCTGAGGAAAACAATCCACGTTTCCGTGGTTGTTGGAGAAGAAGATAAAATTAGGGGCTAGGGTTTTTTCGAATCTAAAGTCGATCCATCAAGAAAAATAATTATAAAGTTTAAATAAGTAGGCCTTAATTGGTTTCAGGTCAGCATATTATAAGGCCAATAACTATACCTGTTTATCATACCTAACTACACACCGTGTAATTTTAGTTTTATATTTCTTTTGGAAAAAAAAAAGTATAGAACTTTAAAATATAAATAAATGAACATTAAAAATCAAAACGTGAAAGGTTGTTATTTAGCTATTTTTTAAAAGTCTATATATCAAATATTAATATAAATAATGTTATTTTCAACTAGAAAAAAATTATATAGTTAGCATCTAATATCCCTTTTAAAATTTAATTACGAATTACTATTTAGAAAATACAAGTTATCAAAGATATTTGGGTCACATTTTTCACAAAAGCATTCTATACTATACAAGAACATTAAATATATGCACTTTCCATCTTTTTCAAATCGCAGCTTGAAAAACAATATAGATAATAATAACGTTTTTAAGATAAATAAAACTAGATTTATGAAGCATATTATTTTTTAATTTTTTTTTTCACAAGACCAATTCACTATGGTTTCACATTCCACATAAACCTAGTTTCACATTTTGCATTTGGATGTTTTTTTTCTTCAAATTTAACAGTGACTTCACCTTTCGCAATTATGAATTTATTTTTTAAATTTTAATCTGATCTAGCATTTTGGCATTGTCGTTTATGGTTTCTGTTAAACAACAAAGAGAGAAGTAGCCGCAGGAGGCGACTAGGGTTTTGTGTTTATTAGAAAATGTTCCTTTTTTTATTGAACTGTTTTTTATAATGCAAACCCAAGTAAGGCTCTCAATATATAGAGAACTTAGAAGCATATACAAAGAAACTTAATACACTGAATATTCTAACACTCTCCCTCAAGTTGTGTAGTGGGATCACCAATACCCAACTTGGATAAAACTGATTCAAATGTTCTTGCAACAACCGCTTTTTTCAAGATGTCTGCGAGTTAGTCTTCGGATCTAACAAACGGAAGTTCGACTGTCCCATCTTCAATCTTTTCTTTTATGAAGTGCCTATCTATTTCAACGTGCTTTATTCTATCGTGTTGTACCGGGTTCTCTGAAATCTTAATCGCAGCTTTATTATCGCACATTAACTGAGTTGTACACTTCAGGGGGGATTCGATTTCTTTCATTATCTTCTTTAACCAAAGTATCTCGGTAATCTCCTTAACGATTCCTCTAAATTATGATTCAGCACTTGAAAATGATACTACTTTCTGTTTCTTACTCCTCCAAGTCACCAAGTTACCTCCAAGAAGAGTAAAGTAGTCAGCAGTTAAACGCTTGTCGTTAGGATTCCCTCCCCAATCAGCATCTGTGAATACTTCAACATCAAGGTGTTAATTTTTCTTACAAATTATACCTCTTTCTGGTGTGCCTTTGAGATATCGAATAATCCTCATTACTGCCTCCATATGGTGTTCCTGAGGATGATGCATGAACCGGCTAACTACTCCCACCGCGTATGCAATGTCGGGTCGAGTGTGAGCCAGGTAAATCAATTTTCCCACCAACCTTTGGTACCTTTCTTTACTCGCTGGTCTGCCCCCTTCAATTATCTTTAGTTTGTGATTCACAACCATAGGAGTGTCATTTGGTTTGCAATCCATTATGCCAACTTCAGCTAATAAATCCAATATATATTTCCGTTGAGAGATATAAATCCCTCCTCTGGACCTTAGAACCTCGATTCCTAGGAAATACTTCAATCCCCCAAGGTCTTTCATTTCGAACTCCTTGAAGAGGTTTTTCCTAAGAGAGCTAATTTCTTCTTCGTCATTCCCCGTTATCATCATATCGTCGACATATATTATAAGACAAGTGACTAATTCTCCTCTCCTTTTGTAAAACAAGGTATGATCCCCATTACTCTGTTTGTAGCTATACTGCTTTATTGCCATTGTAAATCTCCCAAACCAAGCACGAGGAGACTGTTTGAGCCTATATAATGCCTTTTTCAGTTTACATACCTCATTTTCTTGAAAACCATCAGAGAACCCTGGTGGGGGTTCCATATATACCTCTTCTTCCAAGTCTCCACATAAGAAAGAATTCTTTACATCAAATTACTGAAGAGGCTAATCTTTGTTCGCGACTATTGAAAGTAAAACTCTGATATTGTATATCCTTTGGCAACCAATCTTGCCTTGTGTTGCTTAATGGTGTCATCGGATTTATATTTTATATTAAACACCCATCTACACCCGACTATTTTCTTCCCTTGTGGTAACACACAATTCTCCCATGTACCATTCCTTTTTAGAGCTTCCATTTCGGTATTCATTGCCTCATGCCATTCAATCATCTTCTTAGCTTCTTGAGCTGTTTTAGGGATTTGTTCAGAGAGAATAGTAGCTGAAAACGCCTTTACAATCTTCGTCATTCCTTTCATGTCCGTTTTTACCGGATATGTAGAAGCACGAGGAACGTGTTCTGGTGAATACCGGTCAGGAGGAACCCCTCTATATTTTCTTGGTGGAAGAACCAGAGTTTGAGTTTCAAAAAATGAACTTCCTAAAATGTCATGGCCAGTACCATTTTGTGAATCATGACATTGTAAATTGTTTACCTCTTGATGGACATTTGCTTCGGCTGATTTGCTAGTAGTATCCATGATATTTATTTCTTGTTGGACATTGTCTTCGGGAGAATCATTGGTGGTAAGAACTGCCTCGTCAGTCTCCTTTATGTTGGAAGAGGCGTGTTCGGTGGCGCCATCTACCGACTCTGTCGGCACATCCTCAAAGTAAATTTCATATAGCAACCAGTCGAGTGATTCACTTACTTTCTCCCATGAGCACGAGATTGGTGGTCAAAAAAATAATCAGATTCTAAGAAGTCACAGTCCATGGTGACATGGATTCGACGAGTAACCAGATTGTAACACCGATAGCCCATTTGATGGAAACCATACCCAACGAATACACACTTTTCAGCACATAGATTAAGTTTGTTTCAACTAGTTTTAGGGATATGAAACAACACCGAACAACTAAAGACATGAGGTGGTAAGGTCATAACAGATGGAATTGTAACTTGGGTAGCAAGCACTTATAATGGAGTTTTATTTCCTGGACATCGGGTTGGTAGACGATTTGCAAGATACGTGGCTGTAGCAAGACCTTCTGGCAAACATAATGAAGAACTCTAGATTCAATCATAATAGCACGAGTTTTTTCAAGTAAAGTACGATTTTTTCGTTCTGAAGTACCGTTTTATTGAGGTGTATTTGGACAAGTAGTTTGATGGATAAGATCATTTGTTTTGAAAAAATTATGCATTGTTTGGTTGACAAACTCTGTTCCATTATCAAAACGGAGAATTTGTAAAAAAAATTCAAATTGAGTCAAAATCATTTTGTAAAAACAAACAAATATTTCTGGTACTTCCGATTTATGTTTCATGAAGTATATCCAAGTCATTCTCGAGAAATCATCCACAAATAAAACAAAGTATCTGATTTGATTGTTAGTGGAATTTAGTGTTGGACCCCAAACATGAGAATGGATTAGCGAAAAAACATAATCAACTCTAGTATTACTTTGATTAAATGAGACCCTACGATTTTTTTGCAAGAATGCAGGTTTCACATTTGATAGATGACGGATAAATTTGGTAATCCCCTGCCAATGGCTTCAGAGGGCGTCACACCATTATTGTTATCGTTGATTATTTTTCAAAATGGGTAGAAGATGAACCTCTATATCGGACAAGAGAAAATGATGGTATCTGGTTTATTTTATCTAATATATGTTGTAGGTTTGGAGTCCCACAGATAATTACTACTGATAACGGACCACAATCTAATAAAAAATATGTGAAGGCTTTTTATTCTTCCAGAGACATCAAGTAGTCTTTCTCAACACCCTTTCACCCTCAGGAAAATGGACAAGTGGAGGTTAGTAATAGAACTATCTTGGATGGTTTGAAGAAAAATTTAGAGGGAGTAGCTGGAAATTAGCCCAATTATCTTCAACAAGTATTATGGGCTTATCGAACAACTTCTCCGACAACAACTCATTAATCATCTTTTTGTCTAGTATATGGGATGGATATACTGAGCTCAACAAAATCTAATCTTCCATCCTATAGGATATTGAATTATTATGAGGAAAGTAATGAAGAAATAAAGAGGGTGAAACTTGACTTTATTCAGAAAAACAATTGAAAAGCATCTAAATTCACTCCATTATCATACCTTGATGAGAAGAAGATATGCATCTAAAGTTCGACGGAGAGAATTCAAGGAAGGTGATAGGGTCCCTAGGAATTTTTTCTTGCATACAAAAGAAAAACGACTTGGTAAATTACGTCCAAATTGGGAATGCCCGTATTTAGTAGTTGATAAAATAAAGTGTGGGACATATCATTTGCAAGATAATTAAAGAACATCATTACAACATCCTGAACGTGAACAATTGCGTCTGTATTGTGAGTAATATTGTGAGTGCTTATTTGAAGATTATTTGATTATCAATGTACGAAGCGGTGGCATACTCCTTCCTCTCCTGGTGACTCGGGAAGGTTTTAATGAGGCACCTGTATAATTGGCATGGTGAATAAAATATTTTTTTATTGTCATATATCAACTCTGTGGAAACTCTTAGGACAATTTTAGTATCAATATGCAGTTGGTGACTCAAATTTATATACTTAACAAATTTGTTATAATAATTTACACACAAAGCAAAACACTTTGGATTCAAATAAGAATTCATCACCCATATTATAATAAATCAAGTATGAGTAATTTTAAATTTCAAAATTAAAGTAATGTTTCATAGTATTTTATAGAGTGACTATTGTTTGAGGTGACTATTTTTCGAAGTGATATTTTACGCAGGGACTATTATCCAAAGTGATATTTTACTTTGTGACTATTATTCAAAGTGGTATTTTACTTAGTGACTATTATTCGAGGTGCTTATTTTTTTAAGTGATACTTTATTAAGTGATTATTATTCACGGGAACTATTATTTGTAGTGGTACTTTATTAAGTGATCATTTTTCGAGGTGACTATTTTTTGAAGTGCAATGTTTCAAAATAGTAATTAATGCATTTTTATTTTTCAAAGTTAAAAATTTCGAAGTGATAATATAAAAAGTAAAAGTCTAAAAGTGAAGTGAAAGATAACATGGTATTTAAATATATGGTTCAAACCATGTTATGAAGCATTAGGGTTTTTGGCACTACAAGTTTTCTTTTTCTTCAAAGATACTGTCTTCTTTCTCTTTGAAGCTTCAAGAGTAGTAGTTTCGGTTTCAGGAGTTATAACCTTATCATTTTCTTTTATTTTTATTCTTTGGTATAGACTTCGATTTCTTTTCACCTTTCGAAAGGTCTCCCCCCATCTTTGTTCTTTACTTTGTGGCTATGATCCATATTCATAGCAAGAAGAATAATTCCATTATCCATGGTAGCCAACCTTTTTAACAGCATATGAGGCGCTATGAGATTCTATCATTTTTTCAGGAGATATAATTTTTTCTGGAGAGATTCTCCACATGTAGCTCTGAACAATGTTTAACGGGTCGAAGAATTGGTGAAATTCATTCGATCATTCATTTGTTTCCCATTTGCTAAGTTTTAAAAAAGTCTCATCGGCAGCATCATTGTGCTCTTGTAAGTGTTTTGTGATTTCTAAAAAAAGTAAACTGACTTAAATAAAAACTATTAACAAATTAATTTTGAAATAAAGTAAGCTTACTAGTACTCTTCCACTTCAAAGGGATATTTTGAGGATTATCAGCTGAGATTTCTTTGAGTGTCCACTTATTAAGAAGAACTTCTGCTTCCATATTTTGTCAACTTCGAGGAGGTCGTCGACTATTTTCTATGCATTTTACATAATAATGTACTATAAGGGTAGGCAAATATTATTTGACACGCTTGTCTTACCTATAAACTAATCTATCAAAAGCCTAAATGTTTACAGCCTTGAGGCCATGATACAAAAAAGTAATATGAACCACTAATTGGGGCTAGCCTGGCTCAAACATAGGTCGATCATTTTGAAGTATTCGAAAATGGACGAGGTCTTGTGTAAATTAGATACCCAAATTTAGAATCTCTAGATACACAATCAATTCATATGTTCTACATGACAAATGAGTTTCTCCGATGGTAGGAAGGCATAGAGATGGAGTCAAGGATTCCCATTGTTTCCGATGTATAAGTGCATTGTATTCTGCAAAATACTCATATTGTAGTTTTCTCAGAGCAATAATGTACTATGTGAGTAAATCCTTTGAAATTTTCACTGAGACTAGCAACTTGTTCGGTTGGGAGACAACAACTTCGACTTACTTGTTTTTCTGTTTCTTCATTTTTCTTGAAGCTTCGCATTGAGTGTTGGGTGCAGAGGTGTCTTTAATGATCTGTATGTCTGAATCATCAGTTGCTATTGATTCTTGATTGTTAACCTCCTCGGGAGTTTCATCTTGCAACTGGAGAGGGGTCTGTGTTGCACTTATCTTCCCTTTTTTTGAAAGCACCGTATGTGATTTTCTAGTTATCATAGTTACTCCCTTCGGGGGAGGATTAGTCTTCACTGTTTTGGGTTTGACTCTTTCATCATTTGTTTCTTTGGGGTTTGATGAGCGAATATTTCTCTTAGAAACATTTTGGTCATTAGAATCACCCATAGTGCGGTATTGAGACTTCAGACTAGATTTTGAAAGAAAGTTTTAGGTTTCAGAGAAGAAGGATTGTTGTAAGAAGATCTATGGTCGGTAGTTTGGGGTTTTTTTTAGAAGACACCAAGGACACTATTCATGTAGCTTCTTTTTCAGCAGCCAGTTTAGACATAAGAAGCAAGTCCCATGCGTTCTTTATCCCAAACATAAAACTTAAGAAAAAGTACCAGATTAAAGTGGAAGTGCATTAAGATAATTAGGAAAGGATAATGAAGCTACGGTGGTGTTAACTGATGAAGGATTGTGGAAAGATGAGGTTAACGATGAAAAAAAGGAAAAACTACTTTCTCTTTCTATCTATAGATTTTGTTATGAGTATTTATAGCAAGTGAATTAGATTCTTAGTAGGCTTTTCAGTGAGGAGTTGAAAACCCTCCATATTTACCCAGACACGTCAATCTTGTAAGTGTAACGATTATATGATGAGATTGTTGTGGTTTCGACGAATGTCGAAATGTGTTAGAAGAAAAATAACATCTTCCATAAAATTCATAAGATTAAAGGTGTTACTTCAAAGTATATCCGATAAGGGTTCATTTGAAGAATACTTTGAGTTTAGGTCTTACACCTATGAAATTCTGGAGATGTCTCGTTCAAAGACATGTTTTAGTCCTCTCTTAGAATTTTTCGCAAGGACTATGGGACACTGATAAGGATGTAATTAATTCGAGCCAAAATATTTAGTTGGACAGGGTTAAATGATCAAAAAAATAATATGTAAGATTCTAAGTAAGATAAAAACTTAAAGGACTAAATACGAATATTTAATAAATATGTTTTTACTTAGCATTATAATGGAGAGAAAAGTCCAGTAAGTGAACTGTATGTCTTATATATGGAACTTCACACCCTTATAAATAGGTATACTGTATCTTGGAAAAATAAATCAATCATTACTCTTTGACTTCAACACTTGTTAATTTATCTCTTTAAAAAACGTTAAGAACTCTATCTCTCTAGCTGTTCGATTAACCTCTCTAAAAATAATTTTAAAGTATATAGCAATTATAAACTTCCAATTATACCAGAAGCGATAGCATACTAATTACATAACCCGATTACTGCTAATTTCACAACCAAATATAGTAAAAAATATATTATTTCATAGATATCGTTTTGTTTGTCTTAAAAAAATCAATGTTATTATTGGATTTTTGTGGAGTTATGGTTTGAAAGATATGAAATTTAAAATAAACTCTAATACAAATGTTTTCTCAGAACAAAATTCCTATTTACGCAACTTTTTTCTTCTTAATTACGAAACCTGATTACTACTAATTTCATAACCAAAACCCAAAAAAAAAAATCTTTAATGGATCCAAAACTAATAGTATTTTTGAATTTTCTTTGAGCTATGGTTTGAAATATATTGCATTTAAAAAAACTCTAACACAATTGGTTTTTCACAACCAAAGTCCTATTTGTGCAACTCTTTTATTCATAATTACGTTACTCTATTACTCTTAATTTTGCAACAATATGCAGTGAAAAAATCTTTCATAGATTTAATTTTGATCATCCTAAAAAGTAAAATCAATCGTATTTTCGTTTTTTTGGAGCTATGGTTTGAAAGAGATGACAATTAAAGAAACTCTAACGCAATTGTTCACCACCAAAATCATAAATACACAATTCGTCTCTTCTTAACTACGCAACCCAGTTACTCTTAATTTCGCAACCAAATGTAGTAAAAAAAATTAAAAAATATTTGATGGATCAAGTTTTGTTTTTCTTAAAAAGGCCTATGATACTTTTTGATTTTTTGGAGATATAGTTTGAAAGATATGACATTTAAAAAATCTCTAACACAATTGTTTTTTTCACGTTTAAAGTCCTATATACGTAACTCTTTTCTTCTTAATTACGCAACCCGATTACTCCTAATTTTCCAACCAGATGCAGTAAAAAAATAAAAATAAAAATAAAAATATTTCACAGATATAGTTCTGTTCGTCTTTAAAAAAACCAATAATATTTTTGTATTTTTTAGATTTATAGTTTGAAAGGTGTAACATTTAAAAAAACTCTAACACAATTTATTTTTCACAACCAACATCATATTTGTGTAACTCTTTTCTTCTTACTTACGTTGATTTCACAACCAAATACACTAAAAAATTAAAATAAATTTTTTCATGGTTTAGTTTTGTTCGACTTAACAAGACAAAACGAATGATATTTTTGGATTTTTTTGGAGCTATGGGTTGAAATATATGATATTAAAAAAAACAATCCTAACACAACAAATGTTTTTCCATAACCAAAGTCATATTTACACAACTCTTTTTTCTTAATTATGCAACCTCGTTACTTCTAATTTTTGGAACCAAATGGAATAAAAAAATATTTTACGGATCTAATTTTGTTCGTATTAAAAAGACAAAACCAATAGTATTTTTGTGTTTTGTTTTTTAGTTATGATTTGAAAGATATGACCTTTAAAAAAACTTTAACACAATTGTTTTTTCACCAAGAAAGTCATATTTAAGAAACTCTTTTCTTCTTAATTACGCTAATCGATCACTCATAATTTCGCAACTAAATGCAGTAAAAAATAATAAAAAAAATCTTTCATGGATATAGTTTTGTTCATCTTAAAAAAACCAATAGTATTTTTATATTTTTGTGCGAGCTATGGTTTGAAAGATATTACATTAAAAAAAACTCTAACACAATTATTTTTTTCACAACTGATGTCATATTTACACAACTCTTTTCTTTTTAATTTAGCAACTCGATCATTCTTAATTTTTGGACCCTTAACAAAGTCCAAAACAAGTTTTTTCAATACAAAAAATGTACATATTTTAGCAACTATAAAAAGTTAGTTGTTTCACACCAAATTAACAGTTATTTTCACACAAAAAAGTTGTATTTGTTTTTCACACAATCATACTTATTTTATAATCCAATCACGCATAATTACACACCCAAAAAAATCCAAAAATATATATTATGGATCTACTTTTGTTTGTTTAAAAAAAACTAAAACCAATGATATTTCCGGATTTTTTTGGAGGTATAATTTTAAATATATAACATTTTTAAAAAATAAAACAGGAGAGAGAAAAAATATATTAAGGGATATATATGTAATAATAAAAAATAAAAATGGTTATTTGTAATTAAGTTATGAACTAGATGGTTTTCAATAATTTCTCACTCTGAGTTGTTATAAGTAAATAATTTTGAATATGAATGGTTTGCTGTAGATTATCATTAAAAAAAGTAGGATATTATATCTTAAATGACAAATATTAAAAATAACAAGATTAGCATGGTTTTAAATAATAGTAAATAATATTTGAAATATTAAAATTAACAATGTATTTATTTCAGATAAGGCGCAACATTATCCAAAATAAATTAGCTTTCAATAACTTAAAAAATAACAATTAAAACTATAACAAAAGTTGATAGATTGCAGAAACCTAGACGAAATAAATTATGATTCCCAAAACAGATTGGGTTCAGGTTTTTAATTTGTCCAGTCTAATACGATCCAAAAATAATAAATTATATATATATATATATAATAGAGATATAAAAAAAATCTAGAATAATCTTGAAGAAACATAATCTTGAAGAACCAGATTACTGGGTTATTGGAGCTTCAATCAATCACCAAAATACTTATCGTTCACGATGTTGGCTGGCTCATGGGGAGCACGATGAAGAGGGTGAAATATTTTCACCAAATCCTTTGAAAATGATTCCATCATAGGTGCATGTAATTTCTTCGTAACAAGAAACAACATTTCTTCCTCTAAAAAAGAAAAAAATGTTCTTCAACAAGGTACATTTATGAATAATAATGTTATTCCTCTTCTATCTAATGCTGGGAGTATAAAAAATATTGGACTTAATCTAATGTTTGAGCAATCAGATCAGACAAGTCAGGTTAATCCAACTACAGTTCAGCTTAATGTTCCTCCAAGATCATTTGCCGATTTATTGAAAACTAAAGTGAAGGATGCCTGACATGAAACTATCATAATTCAACAAAACTTTGACCATATTTTTGGTAAATTTGAGTCAAAGGATAAATAAAGACTTCAAATAAATGCAAGACAAACTCTTATTGTGATGTTTGCCACATGAAAGCCAAGTATGGACTTAGTTAAACAATTTCTGGATATGTTTAGATTTGATGGTGATTATAGTATTACTCAATAGGATTCAACACACATTTTTATTGAGTTTGATATCAAGGATGATATTAAGAAAATATGGCGAAGAAACGTTTGGACAGTGGGTAACAAAACTATGTGGTTATTAAAATGGACTCTTTTCTTCAACCAAACCAAAAGTGTCATATTACCCCTACTTGGATTAGCCTTCCAAACCTAACTGAATGCATGTTTAATAAAGACACAATCAAAGTTATAACAAAGGAAATCATAACTTTTTGAGTATCTGGGTACCTCCAAATAATTTAGCCAGACACAACAGTTGTAAGATCTGGCTTGAAATTGATGTTTCTAAAGAACTAATCAAAAGGTTATGCATCAACTTTGGTAAATAATATAGGTTCTTGTAGGACATAGTTTATGATCATTTACCAGCCTATTTCCTCAAATGCAAAAATCTTGGATACTCAATGAAAGATTACAAAAAGATGAATCTTTCACAATGAAAACAGATTACTAATTTTATTCTTATGGATACTTCAACATCCTCTATACTAAGGCCAAACCAAATATCCACTATGCTAATTATGAAAATTAAACTACAAATTTTGACAATCAAAAGAGTTTACAAGATGTTGTATTTGATAAAAATGGGGCTATATATAAAGATAATAATGAAACAAATGCAAATGGAAATATAGAAAATTGTACTGACTCTAGATTAAAAACCAACAATATCAGTGATTCTGAAGTTATAGAAGCCCTTCACGTTATAAATACTGAGGCTATGTTTGCTACCAATAGGGATCAAGTTTGTTCAGCTTTGGAATCAATCTCTTCAACTAGAGAAACTATGCAGTCTTCCATGTTCTCCTAGTCTAAGGAATAAAGAAAGTGAGAAAGAGTTTAAGCGTTAAAAATAAGAAAACTAAGAAAACTAAAAGTTGGAATGCCAAGTGACCTATTTATTTTATCCAAACTCATGCATTTTAAAGGTTTTGGAAAACCTTCTACCAACCCTTTTAAATGACAACTTCCAGGTTAAACTGGAATGTAAGAAGGGTAGGGAACAAATAAACTATAAGAGAATTGAGAACTTCTGTATGTGATAACCTTAGATCAATTAAAGATGGAACTAAGGAGTGACTTGTTCTTGGAGACTTTAATGTTATTTTAAAATTTAATGATAAAATCTCTTGATCCATTATCTGTCTAAGAAGTATTGACGATTTCATTAATGCTCTCGTGGATTGTCATGCCGAATTACTCTTAATTATGCAATTGAAAACAATTGTTTTTTCATACCGAATTACTCTTAATTATGCAACTCGAGAACATTGTTTTTTTACAACCAAAATTACTCTTTATTACGCAGCTTGAACATAATTATTTTTTCAAGACTAATTTTGCAACCCAATAATTCTTATTCTTACAACCAAATACAGTAAAATATTCAAAATAAAATGTTGTGATTCTAGTTTTATTCGTCTTAAAAAACCAATGATATTTTCAAAAACTATCGGAGCTATGTTTTGAAAGATATGGTATTTTAAAAAACAAAAACTCTAACAGAATTGTTTCTTCACAACCAAAGTTCTATTTACGCAATTCTCTTTTTTGATGCAATTTATTTACACTTAGCAACTGGAGCACAAATTTATTTCACAACCAATTTACTTTTAATTACGCAACTTGAACAAATTTTTTTTTTCAAAACCAAATTACTATTAATTATGCAACTAAAACACAATTTCTTATTCCACACTAATTTTGTAACCCTATTACTCTTATTTGTATAACCAAATACAGTAAAAAAAATCTTTCATGGATCTAGTTTTGTTCGTCTTAAAAAACAAAACCAATGATATTTTTAGATCTGTAACACAATTGTTTTTTCACAATCAAAGTCTTATTTACACAATCCATTTATGCAACCACTCACAATATAATTGCGCAACCCAATGACACATATTTCGCACGCAAAAAACTATCTAATTTCACAACTAGATTTGACATAATTTCTCACCCTCTCAATAGTTAGCATTTTCACAACTTTTTCCAACAAGCAATTACACACCCAAATCAGCAAAAACAAAAAATCCCCAAATTTAATTTCCCAAAATCATTTTTTTCAAATAATTATCAAAATATTTACATGAATGTATAAATTCAAAGAATAAACATAACTACAACAATCATATAATTATCAAACAACACCAAAATAACTCGACACAATAAAAAATAACAAAAACAAAAAACAAAAAATATTGGAGTCATTAATAAACGGTAGATAAATGAAGAAGAGCAAAGAAAAACACAAACGATCGACAATTGTAGAAGATATTGATCAAAGAAAGAACAAAAAACAAATCTAAAATCATAGAGCAGATTGAACGAATGAAATAAGAAAACAAACGTATGAAAATCGTAATAACAAAACGATAGTGGCTGAATATAAAAATCGATATGGTTATTAGTAATTTACTTTTAAAACTAGGTGGCTATTTCTACTTTCTAAAACCATAGTTTGTTATATATATTTTTTAAAAAGAAGTATGTGAAACATTAGGCCTGTTTAGGTTGGAGCTTTTCGTGAGACAAGTGGAAAAAGATGGAGAAGAGATGCCTTTAGATGAGGGTATTAAAAAAAGGGCTCACCGAGATGCGGAAGCCGAAATTGAAAAAGAAGAAAATGATGGTCGAGACGGTTGTAAATACATGTTCATGTGATACCACAAAAACTTTGATTGCATCTAATCAAAGAGATTCAAGTGAATGTGTGGTAGTGTCCCCTTCCAAGAAGAAAGATGGTGAAGGGAGACAAATGAGTCCTTGTCTTAGTAACCATTGTGTCTTAAATCACTATCTAGTCCTTCGACTATCACATTTTATGCTATTTAGTCCCTCGACTAAAAAATAACGGGTGAAGGTTTCTTGACTATTTAAAATCTGTAAATTTAGTCCTCGTGCGTTCTCTGTGGTTTTGCCACGTGTTATCGTAGTTAAATCGATATTGCCTCAGAGATAGTCCCTTGACTTTTAATTCCGTGTTTACCCTTTAAATTTAATATTTTTAATTAGTTTTTTTTTTCTTCTGAAAAATAGAGTAACGCAAAATTTGTAATATTGTGTTATTCTTTTCCCATTTCGTTTCCTTTATCTAAATAAAAAATGCACTTATATATTCGACAGTGTTGGGATGTTTTAGCTCCTTAAGTAGTTTTATCTTTCTAAGTGCAATGAAATTTACTCCTTTTTTATTACCTAACTGAATCTGCATAATAGCAACGTATTGGGGTTAAAAACACCACAGGTCCTCCATGTTTGTCACTTGTAACACATCAGTCTCTATTCTTTATCTCTGTAATAAACCGGTCCCTTATGTTTTAAAAACATAACAAACAAATCTTTTTTTGAAAATTTACGGGACCTGTTTATTACAAATTGAAAACGTGAGAGACCTGCTTTTTTCCGCTTCGAATCCATTTTTTATGGTTTCCCTCAAACTAAACCCATTTTTTCTATTTGGATCAAACATTAACAGATCATTAATGCTTCAATTGCTTACGCGAGATATTGCTCGTGTAAGCTCCCAATCTATTTTCTGATTCGAGAAGCCAACCTCGCGTCGAATATATAAGAGTGTTTTCTAATTTAGGATAAAGAAACGAAATGAGAATAAAAAGAAACTAGAGTATCACAAATTTTGCGAGGATATATTTTCAAAAAAATAAAAATAAATAAAAAACAAAAAACAAAAAATATTAAAAAATATTAAATTTAAATGGTAAAAATAGAATTAAAAGTCAAGGGACTATGGTGACACGTGGCAGAACCAGGAAGAAAACCACGCGCGATGACTAAATTTATTAATTTTCAATAGTAAAGGGACCCTCAAGAGACTAAATGACAGAAAACGTGATAGTCGAAGGACTAGACAACAATTTAAACCGGGAAAAGACCACGCGCAGGGACTAAATTTATAGATTTTCAATAGTCCAGGGACCTTCACCGATGATTTTTTAGTCGAGAGACTACATGAAAAAAAACACAATAGTCGAAGGACTATAGAATCATTTAAGCCAAGAAAATAGTATTGAAGAAGAAATAAGTTCCAATTAAAGGGCAGTGTGAGGGGCCGAAAATCCGTCATACAATACTCTAAAGAAACTAGCTATGGTAGTAAGTTTGACCCCTCTAGTTATGCATGAAAACCAGTCAATAGACTAGGGTTGTACATGTATTGACTCAAATGATACTACGAGGATTGGTGATTATACCCATACTCCTCTCACCGAGACCTCATAGTTATGGATTCGAGTGTTGACCACTTGGCTTCTAACTCTGTTGGTGTTGTAAGTGTTGGTGGTAAGAGGGGATGCTTTTGGAGGGGTGACCAGTGCAGAGAATGTGAGTGCGGGGCCTCAATTTGGCCCTTTTTCTATAGACCAACCATTAATGTATGGATTGGGATAACGCCCAGTCATGGTTAGCATGCTGAAGCCCTCTCTTCTTATGTAAAATCAATTATAGAAATGCCTGGAGCTAACGTACTATAACAACACGTCCATGGTAAACATTCTTCATGACCAATTGGAGTTTGTGCTGGAGGTAAGCTTACAAATAGATGTTCATTTTATTCATAATTTTGGAGTATCACGGTTGTGCTTATCTTCTTATTTTGATGTGTTTATGCTTGCAAAGTCATCACGATTCTATAGAAGTGACATATCATAAGATGACCCTTACTTAAAACCCGAGCCCTTAGTATTTTGCTATAGTAAATCCTTTTACGTAGAATTATTGTGATACAAGTGGGCCTATAGTGCGTCCAAGCTGTGCTGTGATAAGCCTATAAAGGAGAATTCAGAAGTGGATAAGGTGTTGGCTTCACTTAGTAACGAGAAGGATTCATTAAAGGAAAGAGATGATGAGCTGACTGGATAATATGTTATTCTAGCGAAGTGATCCACCGAGCGGATAAAATAGGACTCTGTATTGCTGAAGAAAGTTGAGTAGTTCACCATCAATTTTTGGCCTTCGACTGGAAAACACCACTATTAGGGAGGATATTACTCGATTGACGGTAGAAATTAATGAGGCTAAAAAGAAATGGGCCGATAGTGCTGCAAAAGCATATGTCGATGAAGAAAACGATACAATAGGGGGTTTTTAACACTTTTTGGAGAAGGTATGAAATGATGCAATTGTGGAGGTATATAAATGAACCCTGACTTAGAGCGAGGAGGATACATGTGCTAAGGAAATATGTTTAGAATAGTTGTATATCTTCTATCTTTGATTTTAATTAAGATGAAGTGTTTTTTCTATGTGAAAAATGAATATGTTTTGTTAGTTCTCTAAGTATTTTGAACAAGTAACACTTTATTGTTGTGTTAACTATAATGTTGATTAGTTTTTTTGTGTCATATGTATGTTGAAATGTTAAGTTCTTTGTAGTTTGAGGAGATGGCGGGGGGAGGGGGTTCTTGGTTCTTTACTTAAGCAAAATTAGGATTGTTACATAGCCACGTAATTTTAGCGTATTAGTTAGTTCACATATTAGGCATAATAAGCCCATGCTCAATATGACATATAACATGGTCTTAAAGACTTGGTAATTATATATGTTCGCTTAATTGAGCATTTTTTTTCGGGCTCAGTATGCCCTTTGCATATTCTTATAAGCTTGGTTTCTAAAACCAGTTCACTTTTATTGACTTGGTAATTATGTATGTTCGCTTAATTGAGCATTTTTGTTCGGGCTCAGTATGGCCCCTTGTATAGTCTTATACTCTCGGTTTGTAAAACCAGTTCGCTTTTATTGACTGTTTGTGTCAGGTATTAGTATGACCCATTGCGTAACCACATCAGAGTGTCTTATTTTTACCCGTTCGCGTTTATACTTTTAGCCAACCCCTCCCCCCTTTTTGCATGCTGTAGTTTATGTGTTTCCGATGGAGACGTGTATTTACTTTATTGTGCATTTAGTTTTAATACTGTTATTTAAGTGATTAGTTAACAAAGAAATATTTGGGAAATTAAGATTTCATTAAGTTCTTGGCTTACGATGTGTCTCATTAAAAATCCTTAAGCGCTTAAAAAAGTAAAAAATAGTGCACAGCCGTTCTATATGGTATGGTGATACATTTTAAATGATTAGTGTTCCAAGGATTCTTTAATGCATTACCATCAATGTCTTCCATCTGTACGCCCCATATTGTCCTTTTCAAATTACTTTGTATGGACCATCCTAGTCGGGGGCGAGCTTGCCCGTATTTTAGCTTGCTCGGTGGAAGATTTTCTTCAGGACCAACTCACCCACTTTGAAGCTTCAAATTTTTAATTTGGAATTAAATCTGATTCTCATGAAAATTTTGTAGTGCCTCGAGCAAACTCTTTCCTAGTCTCCTTTCTCCTCGATCTGGTCGACAAATAATTAACGGCCCTCTTCAGTTAGGTCATCTCAATAGTTTGTTATGCGATGTCTTAGAATTATAATCTCTATTGGTAGTACGACCTCCATCCCGTATACTAGAGAGAAAGATTTATCTCATGCAGTCAACCTGGTGTAGTTCTAAATGCTTATAACACCCATACTAGTTTGTTTGGCCATTTTCCTTTAGAGTTCTCTAACTTTTTTTCATCCCTGCCAAGATTGTTCGATTTGTGAACTTGACTTACCCTATACGGTGTTGAGATATATTGACTTATTCCAAGCCCCTGACAGAAGGTTATTACAATCACATTTTAAAACTGTAGCCCATTGTCGATCATGTGGATCTGTGGAATTCTAAATTAGGAAAGGATATGATTCTACATAAAGTCACATATTTCATGGGCTCTAGTTTTAGAAAAAGCTTTTGCCTTGATCTATTTCGTGAAATAATCCATCGCCACTATTAAGTATTATCGTTTTCCTAGGGTCATAGGAGGGGGTCCAACCAAGTCTATCCCCCATTTTTTGAATGGGCATGGTATTGGGAGGATTCTCATCGGTTATCTAGGTATAAGATGTTTGTTAGCAATATATAATGATCTATTTTTATACCCATTATTTGATTATATATAATGGTATGGGCAACGTTTAGCATAATTTGATATTAAATCAATTATCTTAAGGTCATGGTACTTGATTGATTTTTCTTTTACGATGTTTTGAGTTTTATGGAGAAGCTGAAAAAGTGACACCAATAATGGAAGACTGGGTAGAGTTTTGTGAATTGTTTCAGTTGCAATCGAAAACGTTATTGTTATAAATGCCTAGCAAAATTGTGAGAAATTTAAATCTCTTTTCTTTTTGTAGTTGACATAGATAGTTTTGTCCACACATCTTAGCAACAAACTAAGACAAGTCATACCTTAGACAACTCATACTGCTTAAGCCAAATACTCATGTGATGAAGCTATTTGGCCTTGGAAAATTGTAGTTACTAGCTAGAACTACTTTATTTTTTTTAAACTAAACTGAAATGGGTCTATGAATGTATATTATAAAATGTCAGCATTTATGATTTATGATGTATGAAATTGGTCTTATAGGATATAAATGCTTGTAACTTAGTAGAAAATGAATGGGTATCCAGATAAAACAAGAGAGGAAATAGAAAATGCTTGTCCATTTTGTCAACACAATTGCAACTGCATAATATGTCTCATAAAGGATTTATCCTCGCATGTATAGAAAATAATCTAAAAATAAAAAAATAGATTTGAAAAAAAACTACCTATCCAAGAACAAAATAAAAATCAAAAGAAGTAGTTTAAGAAATTGGCATAGTCTACTGAGTCGTTGCAATCTGACAATGTGCCTTATGGCTCCTTATAGTGACTACTTTAACACTTTTATCTTTCCTGGTTCTAGATTACTGTTTGTTGTAAAACTTATTAGTGGGTTGAGTTTTTTTTCTACTACTTTAAATTTCTTGGTAAGATTGACTATAGGTGTTATCCCTTTGGTTTGATGGAAAAATAAATCTTGAGTAATTTTGATTGAGTAGAGTTATTTTCATGAGGTGTAAGGTAGTTTCTCTCATCATCAAGTTCAAGAATAAAATCCAGATAGTTCATATCCCGTTTTTCTTTGGAGGTGGTAAAGTGGGTTGAATTTTTGTTCATCGAGGCTTCTTATTTTGGTTCATGATTATTGTTATTTCGATATTTAGGGTATCTGAAAATAACCCTTATATAGTTAATAAATCGTATTTGAAGTATTTGATGTATAAAACATCAATTCCATTAAAAAACTAATAGTAAGAAGAAATGTGAGATACCATTGTATCATGTACTGTTAATACGCGATGCGAGATTGCAACAAATAAAAAGAAGACATGCGAGCCTACTGCAAACATAATATGTGATACGACATTAAAACATGTCATGAGAGACTACTTCAACTAAAGCATGTGAGACTATCGTACTATGCGAGAATGTTATTATGAGAGATTACGGTAACTAAAATATGAGAGACTACTTCAAATATAATATGTGAGGCTCCATAAATACATATCACGAGAAATTATTTCAACTCAAATATACAAGACTACTATAAATGCAACATGGGAGATTGCATAGATACATATCATGAGAGATGTGAGTTTACAACAAAACATAGGATATGATATGATAGATGCGCTACAAGTTCATAATAATTCAATGTAGTAACCCATTGATAACCAAGACTAATACATTCAAAGATTTCTAATAGAATACTTTAAATTTAATAAAGGACAAATCGAACATAGAAAATAAAGTAAATTTTGAAAAGATAAAATAAAGAATAATTCATTGATCTAAAAACAAAATAAACAGCAAAAGAAACACATATAAGAATTTGGCTTATTACTCTAGGTCCTTACACTCTTACATTGGACCTTCTGGCTCTTTATAGAAGATGTGACTTGTTCAATATTTTCATCATTACTAGTTCAAGATTTTTGCTTGTTGTGAGACTTTTTAGCGGGTCTTTGGGATGGAATCGTTGCTGGAGCTTTAAAAAAGATCTAATATTGTCCAAATCCTTTGTATTTGTAGCCATGGTATAATGAGGATAAAGCCCTCAAATAAATTCAACAATATTTGGGTCTTCGTTGCTATCAATTAGCCATAATGTGTCTAGAATTGTCATGCAAGCGGAGTCAGTGCAAAAGTTTACGGAGTGGGTTTGATGTTCGGCCATTAGGGTTTTTATGAATTTAAATAGAGATAGAGTAAACAAATAAAACAACTATTAAAGTTAGATGGTAAAAATAAGGTTTATATAGTTAGTAAAAAGTTTTTTTGGATTTTTATGTGCTTTAGTCATCTCAAATGTTGCAGCTATCCTCTTGATAATTGACATGTGTCACAACAAAGTACATGGATAATGATAGATGCGAGACTATTCTAATTATTACATGCGACACCGAAACAAACACGACGCGCGAGATAATTTCAAATTAAATATGTGAGACTCGTGCAACGACAACAAATAAAATGTGACATGCGAGACTACTCCAACTACTACATGCGTTATTGGAACAAGCATTACACGTGTGACTACTACAACTAAAACAAGAGAGAATAGTGCAAATACAAAAAATAAATAGAATTTATACAAGACTATTGAAACTATTACTATATGAGATACTAATTGAAAAAACATTACACGCGAGACTATTGCAGCTACTACATGCAATACTGCAACAAATACTATACGCGAGACTGTTGCAACTACAACACGTGAACATGGAGAAAAATACTACATAATAGACAACTAAAACTAAAAGATTCGAGACTATTGGTAAGTATCTCAAGCGATAATGGAACAAATAATACACACAAAATACTAAACCTATAACAACTAAGACACAACCAAGAGTTTGTTTAAATTAAAAAATACTTAAGTTTACAAAACATTATTTGTTTTCTTACTTACAAATTATATCATCTACAAATTACTTAAGTTTACAAAAAATTACATCAAAAAATACTTCATGAAGATATCTTCCAATAAATGTTTATTTTTCCATAATTAAGGAAAGGATAAGACATCTCTACTCTTTTTAACGTACACATATCTTCATTACATGGTTTAAAAACAAAACCATTCTAGATAAACTCTCTTGCATATTGACAAATAAAAATATCGTTGTTGACTGTTCCTAGTTTTTTGTTGTGGCATATCTATACGTGTAATTATCTTATATTTTTATTTATAAAGTATGAACTTTGTTTCACGAGGTACTTCAACGGTAAACAATGTTAAAATAAACAAAATAATAAATATATGCGAGACCATACAATAAATAATTAAGAATGCCATACTAGACCAATTTTACAATGTGAGACTTGCAATACTATTCAACGCAAGATATTAAATACGTTGATACGAATCTGATGATTGGAGGCATGCGAGACTATATAGATTAACAATACAATACTAGGTAATGTTACAATGCGAGACCTGTACTCACAACCAGATAATAAAAGAATGTGAGGAAATATACAAGACCACTTACCGGGGAAATGTTACAACGCGAGACATGTAATGCTTACCATTGGTGCAAAAACAATTCTTGTTTAGTCTGGTGTGTATTTTCTGGGATGCAACAGTGGGTTATAGTTTGTTGTTTTTCGTTTTTCAAGGTCAATAATCAGCAATGACTAATGGTTCATTGATATTTATGGATTATGCATATTGGAATCAACATACAATATGTGTTGTCTAGCATACTGAGGAATACACCATTTTTATTACATCATCTTTATTGTTCGACGAGGTTTGCATTAACACAAAGGATTACAAGCAGGTTTTATTCAAGAATATTAGCTAATTTAGTCATACTTACCGCGATATGACCGTAAATTGCAATCGGGTGGAATCTATCTGACAAATTTCAATCAAAACTCACGATTAGTATTTTAAATTTTGTGTTACTAAAATTCTTATATTTTCAACCGTCAATAATCTACCAAAAAATAAATGGGGGACATGTCATACAAGAAGCGATACTTAGCAATGTTAAAAATTAGTCATGTATTGAATGAAATGAAACATGTGAAATATTTTCAATTTACCTTATAGTCCAGCTCGTTTTTGTTTGGTAGCACCATTAGATCATATACACAAACATTCATTGTTACTGTTGCATATGATGGGTTAAATACCATACAATTGGGTCTTCTTGTTAGTCTCCTATTTGCATCTTAGCCAGTTTATAGTATTCACTGAAGTCAATCAATTACTTTGTTTTGGTATTTATTCCCCAATCAGTTTCAGTCACCTTTTGTATCTCATATTGCGCTTCTAAAAAAACTTATCATTCATCAGTTTCGTGCACTTGTGTATTTCCATTCTTCAAGGTGAGAGACAAGTATAAATTGGGATGTATGACATATATACAAGACTAGGTATCCATGAACTAATTATGTGAAACCATATATACACGAGGGATAGATGTGAGACCTCGACACATTTCATTGATTGACGCGAGAATCGTTATACATGAAGGAACGATGCGACTCCTTCTATACATGGATGAAATATGCAACACCACTCATAGAAACCAAACATGTGATTCAAATAAAAAAAATGGCGAGAGCAAGTAAATCAAACTGGAGAAAGCCTATATTAGTTTTTATCCGACCTTATGTATATACATAACTAGAGGTGTCTAATGGTTCTGGAACCGCGGGTAAAAACTGGAGAACTATTAGTAAACCGGCGGGTAAACTGCGAAACTGGCCCGTTAGAATTGCAAACCGCCAGAATCGCAAACCGGCAGAATCGCATAAGCAGTAAACCGCCAGAACTGCAAACCGTTAGAATCGCAAACCGCGATTTATTTTTAAATATTATAAGTGTTTTAATTATTTTATAACCAAAATCGTATCTTAAGTTATATTTAACAAATATTGAGATATTATATATGATTATAAAATATTATTACATTTTGGTTACTATTAATCTGTTTTGGTTATTAATATTTTAAGTGTTGTAATTATTATATAAATCAAAATTTTAAATATTACTTATGTTATTATTACATTTTGAATATTATTATTATGTTTTGGGATCCAATATTACTAGTGTTGATATTATGTTACAACCAAAACTATATCTTATCATGTTAAAATATTACAAATTTTATGGTTATAATTTTAATATTACATTTTGATTACTATTGTGATTTGGTTATAAATATTACAAGTGTTTGTTATTATTTTATAAACCAAAATCAGATTTTATCATGGTAAAAGATTACAACTTATATTGTTATAATTTTAATATTACATTTTGAATATTATTATTGTGATTTGGTTATAAATATTACAAGTGTTATTTATTATTTGTTAAACCAAAATCATATTTTATCATGGTAAAAGATTACAAGTTATATTGTAATAATTTTAATATTACATTTTGAATATTATAATTGTGATTTGGTTTTAAATATTACAAGTATTATTTATTATTTTTTAAATCAAAATCATATTTTATCATGGTAAAAGATTACAAGTTATATTGTTATAATTTTAATATTATATTTTGAATATTATTATTGTGATTTGGTTTTAAATACTAGAAGTGTTGTTATTATTATTTTTTTAATAAAAATGTTATCTTATAATTATTTGATAGTACAATTGTTGTTATTATAATAAAAGATAAATATTTTTTTTGTTTATTTAGCCGTTCACAATTTATACTCTTGCGGGAAGGAGTTGTACAAATGATTTCAAATTAAAATACAAAATCTAAAATACTTTTTTTATTCTCTTGTCGCTAGCCACGTTTTTAAGACGCAACACTTTCTCAACAGTAACTGCATTCGTAAAGGATCTGTCAAAACTTGTCCTCGAGTCTCACGATTAGCCTTACTTAACGCAGCAGCAATCAAATCGACCATCTTCGTCTTCGTACTAAGACTTTGTTTAGGAACAACGATCTTACTCTTAGTTATAGTCCAGTGTTTGACACTTCGTGTCACCTTGTCGACCATTTTGGAACTAAAAGTTCTTTTGGCGGTCTTACTCAAAATCGTAGGTGTAGTGGCAGGTTTGAAACTTCATGTCTCCTTATCGACCATCTTGGAACTAAAATCTTGTTTAACGGTCTTACTCATATTCGTAGGTGCAGTGGCAGATTTGACGCGTCGTGTGATCGAATCCCTCTCGGGTGGAGGAGACATCATAAAGGAAGAAAATTCCAAAAAATTAATTTTCTTGGTTGCTTGTCCTAACCTGTTGTTGAAGCCATAAAACGCCATTGGAAATTTGGGATAATCACAAATAACAACTAATAAAAACTAATAACAATTATTTTTCGAAAAAAAATCTAATTATTTCGAAAGTAGAACTACAATATGTAAAATAAGAAAGTAGAGTTTTATAGAAATTCCAAAACTAGTAGAGAGATTTAGAGAGATGTAGAGTAGATTTAGAGAGTGTGTGAGTTTGGAGTTGGGGTCTCCTCTATTTATAGGGGACACCCATAAAAAAATTCAAAAATTTCGGAAAAAAAAGTCTGGACCATCCCGACTGCAAATCCGGACCATCCGAACAAAAGTCCGGATACCCCGGATGGATGACGTCATCCAATGGTTATTTTTTTATAAAAAAATAATTTTTTAATAAATATGGAATTTGAACTATTTAAAAAAAACTCTATATATAGGGAATTCGAACAATTATTTAAAAAAAAAAAAAACTTATAAATAGGGAATTTGAACTATTTAAAAAAAAATTATAACTCTATAAATAGGGAATTCGAACTATTTAAAAAAAACTCTATAAATAAGGAATTCAAACTATTATTTTTATTAAAAGTTACTTAAATCTCTTTCAATTTCAATTTTTATTTTGCCATTCAAAAGAAATTTATGTCTATCCATATACTTATACAATTTTAGAAACTTTAAATTTATACTTCAAATATTGAATAGTTCGAAAACATAGCCGTAAACTATTTAAATCATCTAAACATATACACTTCAAGCTTGAAAGATCTAAAGAACTTCCTAATACTTTAAAATCAGACTACAATTATATATCTAATAGGTATATATTATTTAATATGTACCTAATATTAAATAAAATATCTTAAATATCTAAATATAATCAAACAATAAACAAATCATATTACAATTATATTGTTTACGATATATTGTTTAAGGCAATCAATAATATTGAAATTTATAATCGAAATACATTTAAATGTATACATTTTATTTAATATCTACCTAATATTAAATAAAATATCTTAAATATATAAATATAATCAAACATATCAAAATCATATTACAATTATTGTTTTAGAATATAATTGCTTGATTATAGAATTTCGATTAAAAGGATATAGTATTTAAATTAAAATACATTAAATAGTTTTATATTGTACATATCTAAATTATTGAAATTAGATTCAATTAACCCTTACAAATTAATTTTAAATAATATTATAAAATATTTTGATAAACTATGCCTAAATGGTTTTCTGCTGAATAAACTCCGAAATTGAATCGTTAGAACCGCAAACCGGCAGAACCATATAAACATTGAACCGCCAGAACTGCAAACCGTTAAAACCGCAAACCGTTAAAATCGCAAACCACGATTTTCTGTTAACGATTTTGACGGTTCAAGGTTTGAACCGTTTGACACCTCTATACCTAACTCATGTCCTTGTAGCAAAATTGCCTCTATGTTTTACCATATTTTTCTCTTTAGCTTTACCCACTAACTATCATCGCATAATATTTAAAAGACGGACCTCACTTTTTCTAATATATCTTAAACTAATTTTTATTGAAAATTATGATTATTAATGTTTTCAAAAATCATATAGGGTTAGAAGTGATTAAAAAGAATTAAATTAAATTTAAAAGATATCAATTATATAATTAAATGAATTAATTAACTAATTAGTTAAAAAATTGAATAATCTAAATATTATTCCATTAGGAAGAATAATGTGTTAGTGATTTGATTTTGTTATTATAAAAAAAATATTAAATTAGTTAAAAATATCATTTGGTTATTAAAACAGAATAATATACTAATATAAATATAAGAGATGTACAAGAGAACATAACAACAACAAAGTAATAATAGTATATATTCTCTCTAATTTTCTTTTTCTTTTCCAAGCAAATTCTAGTTTTTATCTTTCCAGCATAGTATTATAGCAATGTTTTCATCCTCACATGAGAAATAAAAAGGTGAAGAAGAGGAAAGAAGAAAACGAAAACAAAAGAAAAGAAAAGAAAAAGAAATAGTAGAGGGAAAGATGGAAAAAAAACAAAAAAAACAAAAAAGAGACATAAATAACAAGATAAAAAAAATATAAAAAAGACAAAGGGAGAAGAAAAATATAGAAAATAAGATGATGAAGATGAAGATGAGAAGATGAAGAAGAAGAAAGGGAAAATAAAGTAAAACAAAAGATGATGAAGAAAAGAAAAGAACTAAAATAAATAACAAAAGAAAAATGAGGAGAAAGAATAAATAAAAAGAAGGAGAAGGAAAAAAAATATGAATGAGAAATAAGGAGAGTGAAGAGAGTGAAGAAAGAAAAGGTTAAAGAAGAAGAAAAAAAAGGTCTCAAGTAGGATCTGGAAGACGAGTTAGCCATCTTAGAGTGATGCATGAGTTTGCCATCCATGATTGGATGCACGAATAAGCCATTCCAGAGTGGATGCACGAGGTAGCCATCTGAGAGTGGATGCACGAGTTATCCATCCGAGATTGGTTGCACGAGTTATCCATCCGAGATTGGTTGGACGAGTTAGCCATCTGAGAATGAATGCATGCGTTAGCCATCTTAGAGTGGATGCACGAGTTAGCCATCCGAGAGTGGATGCAGAAGCAACCAGCCGCAAATAAATAACGACAAACAAACAACTAGAAGCAAGCAAACAACAGCAAACAAACAACCGCAAGCAAACAACCAACCACCAATAAAAAGCAACAAACAATAAGAACATTATGAATCTTCAATTTATATTTTGAGCAAGTTGAATATTAGAAATCTGAATGTTCAACTTGAGGGGGAAGTGTTGAAGATTATCATTGTTAATGTTGTTAAATGTCGTAAATGATTGGAAGTGATTAGAATAAAATAAAATTAACCTGGAAAGATATCAATGTGAATTAATTAATTAATTGGTCAAGATTTGGATAATATATTCAATTAGGAAAAATATTGTGTTAGTAATTTGATTTTGTTATTATAGAAATATATTATATTACTCAAAAATATTATTCTAACATAAAAATAAAATACTATTCTAATATAAATATAGGAGATGTACACGAGAACATATCACAAAAATTAATAATAAAATCGATTGCCTTTAAATATCTTTATGTTTTATACTATTTTTTTATCTTTCCAACATGGTATGAGAACCATTTTTTTTTATTAGAACAAGAGAGCTACAAGAGAATAGTGTTTCTATCTTGTGAATGCATGCATCCATTCTTAAACCCAATAAAATCTCTATGCCATTAACACTCTCTCTCCTCTCATTAAATTCATAAATCTTTTGCGTCCAAATAAAGCATGTTTTCGCACACGGATTTGACATTATTATGAGGTGTAGCCTACCCTCGTCTATCCTTTCTAATCACCTCGTTGTCGCTAGGGTTCTTCTCTCATACACTTCAAACTCCGCTGTTATAACAAGCTTAAGTAATATGTTTATTACACCTTACACTAATTCCATATCTAATCTCCCAAACCTCAACCTATCTATTTCTCTAACTATGGTTGAAACTCGCACCAGTACAAAACCTAAGAAACGGGGCTCCTCCAACCATCGCCCCAATCGAGAAATCACCTCAAGAATCTCAAACAATTCAACTCCGAGTTCCATCCCTCCTGAACACCCTGATAGTCCTTGCGATACCACCCTCTCCTTTAAAACCAAGTCATTTCTCCCTTCATCTCCATCGCCATCTTACTCCCCTTTGGTCTCCTCAGGCCTACATGGGCTACCGCTCTCAGTTTATATGTATTTGCCCCCAGTGGTGACCCCCACATGTGGCATGAAACACTTCTCTGAGGCTAGCCTGTGCATACTCGAGGATATCTGGCAGTATATGGAATCCACACCCTTATCGATTCCCCCCTCCCTTTCTGCTCACGTCAACATACTGGTTTCGAGGATGATGAGGAACCCTATGAAATTAAGTCATCCATCTCCTCCTCGAAGCTGTAAAGACTCAAAGCTATCTACGTTGAAAATGAGTGCATGATAGCTTCGAAGTCCAATGGCAGTGACAAAATGGATAACATCGAGCATCCCAACTCCCCTAAGTCTGTCTCGCGACCTTCCTCTTTCATGGCAGTGATAATATAACTGATTCCTGGTCTTGGTGCAACGAATCCATCCGTTCATAACAAATCATCTCCTCTATCGTGGAACCTCTGGTCCTATTTCTCAAGCACTTTTTGCGCGCAAATGATCGCATATCATCTCTCCAAAAAACCTTATTGAGCCCATTGTGTATCCCTCTCTATGAAGTAAACCCTCAACGTCCCCTATAAATTTTGATAAACCCTCTTAATCTCCCATGGATGTAAAAAACTATCATCTATCTTATGTTCCTTCAATCTCTCCAAACTTCTCGATCACAAATAAGTATATTTTCGAAGCCTAAAAAACTCTTATTGCTAGCCAACCACCTCAGACCAGCCAGCCTCTACAGCGCATTCTCACCACCTTAGAGATTCAAATGCTACGGAGCCCCCCAAGTAACCTTATTCATCTCTCCCGATCTACCTCACTTCATAACACCATTTTTCAACCGTAATTTATACCTCAAGTCTCCCAAACATTAATCTTATACCTAAACCATCCTCCGCCTCATTCCCACAATTCTTCTATGGGTGTAATAGCAAGGGCCACGCTCTATCCCGCCCTCACTTCACCAAATCAAACCCTTTCCATGGCCTTCTCCTTGGCTATACCGTCTTGCAGACCTTAGCTCCAGGCCTTGTGTTTCAAAGTGCCAACCTCATCATGTCATCACCTCGTCTATTATTTCCAACACCCCCTATCCTTGATAAATCTCCAACCATCAGGTTCGTCCCTCTTTCATCCATGCTCTACCCCGACAGCCATACCCACTATCATGCCAATTTATCCTGGCTAATCGTGGGCCAATATTTTCTTACAGCCTAAGGACATACGCTCTCCCATGAGTATGAAAATGTGAGCTTTGTCCATATTGAAGACGGTGTGTTAATATTTCCACCTGAAACCATTTTGGGTGATGAATATGAATCGGTCAAGTGTCTATCAAGATACTTCTTAACTAAGAAAAGGGTTGTCCATCAAGTCCAATCCCTAACCTTTAATGTTTGGAGCATCCATGGTCTCAAAAAGTGTAAACCCACTCTTTTAGGGCATTACTTCTTTAAATTCTCGAATGCAGACAAATCAATACAGGTCCTGGAGATGGCACTTTGGTTCTTCAGTAGCCATCCAATTTTCTTAAAGATTAAGGAGCCCATGGACACTTCCGCAAAAGAAGCTCTCAAAGAAATCCCTATATGAGTAAACTTTCATAGGCACCCTTACGAAATTTGGTCAGAAAAGGACTATGCGTTCTCGAGAGCTTCCTCAGTCACCTATATATGTTGACATACACATAGAAAGCAGGACAAGACTCAACTTTTCTAAGATTTGCATTCTCATGGGCTGACATCTTTCCGGCGTTCATAATCATAAGTTGTCTAGGCAAATCATATATTGTGCATATGAATACCAAGGCCTACCGACCATTTGTGTGAGGTGAAAATCAATCAGCCACACCGCTACCGCCTACATGGGCTCGAGGGAGTCATCTCGCGCTAGTTCGTCAAGGAGAAGACATGGAAATGAACCAGTGGAAGAAGCTCATGATCACACCATCTCCTTCTCAAGTGACAGTGATCTCTCTCTCCCCTTCCTCTACCTACGAGGACTTAAGGATCAGCATCGAAGCAACTGGTTAGAGAGAGCACCATTTCATGGAGATGTGCATGGACTCTACTGTTGGACTGATTGGGAAATGATCACTAGATAAAGATACTTTGCTAATGACAGTCATATAATCAAGGGTGCAAGCCGGCAAAGCTTTGTCAGTCAAGATAAGTATTGGTGGGAGTAACACCACACGTACTAGTTAAAATATATTTCATTCTTTAACTCTTTAATCAGAACTTTAATGTTATTTCCATGTTGGAATATTCAGGGCCTAAATGACCCTATTCGTCAAAACGATATTCTGATTTTGTGTTTTCTAATAATATCAACGCTTTCTTATATTAAATTTAACATTGATAATGTTTCCAGAACCCAAGTGTTTGTAACATCACGTTGGGCCAAGATGATTCCGTGGTGGCATGCTAAGACCAACCATGACCATGACCATTACGATCGTATTTGGGTGGCCTAGAACCCAAGTGTGTGTAACATCATGTAGGGTTTTATGTCTCCCCAAATCATGGAATATGAAATCACTTAGATATCCAAAATAAAAACTTTCAACCTTATGGTTATCTACGGATTTAACGAACCCTCAGATAGGATGCCTATTTGGCAAGACATCTCTAATATCGCCCGAACCAACAATGAAAACCGTTAGAACAGCTGTATTGTTGCTTTCAACAATTGTTGCCACTTATTTGACAACCCCATCTCTTTTAACATTGACCGACTCTCGTAAACCATCTTCGCGATGACACTTTTTCTAATTCATTTACCCACTTTGACCTTGCACGCACATCGGACCACACACCAATCATCATCCGTCTTACATCCCCAATTGCTTCATCCCAAAAACCATTTAAATATTTCAATATGTGGTACTTCCACCCTTATTTCTCAGACTTTGTCTCGGATAGCTGGAGATCCTCTTATGATGGAAACCCCATGTCTATCATCACCAAGAATCTTTCCTGCATTACCCTTATCATTTTCACGCTCAACAAGCATGAATACAATAACATTAGTCATAATGTTAAAAAGGACAAAAATTCCCTTTTCTAGGCCCAAATCAGCCTTGCCTCCAACCCTACTAGTGGAACCCTTATAGACATTGAGAGAGAGGCCTCCAACTTATATATTGTCTCTAGCAGGGCCGAAGAATATTTTCTCAAGCAAAAATCCCGTGAGACTTGGCTCAATCTGGGCGATAGAAACTCTAAATTCTTCCATAATATTATAAGGGCTCGTAGAGCGCGCAATAGAATTTTGTCCATCACAAAACATGATGGGTCGTCCAACTCGAACGCACGAGACATATCTAACACCTTCTTTAATCATTTGTCAAGCTTTATTAGCTCAAGAGGCCAACCTGACTATGTTATCCTTGATAGAATTTTACCCTCACTAATATTTGATGAGTCCGGACGAATTCACCACTACTCACTGAGAAATCCGGACAAGGGAAATTCGGACATTAAGTGCCTATTGAACTATCCGGACAAGACAAAAGTATTAAATAACTAAACACCTTTTGACTAAGCTAGGTGTTAATCAGCTTATTAAGTAAATGGGTCCTTAAACTTGACCCGGTTTCATAACTTGACCCGAAATCCCATAGGTCCATAATTAAGGGTATAAATACCCAACTACTTTCACTAATGAGGGTAATGAACATTTAATACAACCAGGCAGCTTAAATCTCTCACTACAAAACACCCAAACATTTAATATTCTTAAAACCCTCCAAAACACTTGACAAAATTACCCTCAGCTTGAAATAAACCACACCAAATTGGCGACCACAATGGGAGGAGAAGGTGCCTAAATCTAGCATTCAAAACCAGCAAGAAAAACCAGAATGGATGAATCCGGACGAGCAAGGAATTCCACCACCTTTGATGGAAGTCATGGGAGAAAACAATGAGTACACGACCGACGAGTGAGACAGATTGAAAGCTGAAATAGAAGCCTTGAGGACCACTAAAAAGGCAGAGATGGCTTTAACAGAAAAGTTAAAAGCATCAGCTATTCACCATACTCACAACCCAAGGGAGAACGACCCATCAACAAAGGCTCATTTGATCACGGAAAAGACCTGTGTCAGTTCCGAGAAATCTCACCGGTCCAAGCCGGTGGAGAGCTTAGAATCTGAGTCCTCTAGTAGCTCCTCGAATGACGATGAGCTTGTGGAGTCCTTGTCATCTAGCAGTGATGAGGGGAGATCCAAAAAGAAACAAAAGCTAGTTAAAAGATATTCAAGAAAGAGGGATAGGCATGGAAGACTAAAGAGGCATCTAGGAAAAGAGTCGTCTCACAGCCACAACCATCAGTCGTAGGCATGTGTGTCAACTGCTGATGGATCCTTTTGCTTTCCAAGATGAGCCATGTATCTTTGCAACACCTAATGAAGATACAGTATTTAGTCGTGGTCGAAATTTGAGGCAATCTCCATTGTCCTCCAAAATATTGTCCGGAAACCTTCCTAAGAGGTTTGACAGTACTAAAATAGAGAAGTATGATGGGAGCAAAGATCCGGAAAACCATCTGGAACAGTTTAAAAAAATTATGATGAATTTTGATGATGATGACAAACTTCTTTATAGAGCCTTCTTCCAATCTTTTACGGGAAGTTCTTTGAAATGGTACAGCAGCTTACCACTAGGTTGTATCACAAACTTTGATACGTTTTGAGTGGCCTTCCAAAGGTAGTTTGTGAAGAGTAAGGAGGTGAAGGGAAATGGAGATAATATTATCCATTGCGCCCAAGTTCTAAATGAGTCACTAAAAGAATATATAAGTCAGTTCGTAAATACTAAGAAAGGTTTAGCTTATTGCTTTGAGGAGATAGCAATACTTCCTTAAGACAAGGGTTAAACCCTGAGAATCTAGATCATTCGTTAAGCAAGAAGAAGGCCATGACCTGGGGCGGTTTGCTGAATCAGGTGGGAAAACAAATCAACGTAGATGAAATAAAGAAGACTATGGTACACAGGAAAGTGAGGTCTGCCCCAGCTGCTCCAAAATAGAACCAGTCCGGATACAAGGCCAAAGAAACCAGACAAGGGCCCAATAGGGCCAAACAGACTCAATCCTACCCAACTCCAGCTCAGAGCCAACAGTCCAGAAATAAACGAGGACCTTGGGTCCAACCAAAGTGGTTTGCTGAGTTGAAAGAGAATGTGGCAACCATCTATGACAAAACAAAAGATGAAGTGCATTTTAGGAAGCCGACATCGCTTCAATCTCTTAGGGAAAATCGTAATACTTGTTTTTGCCAATATCATCATGATATTGGCCACAACACCGAAGATTGCATCGCTTTGAAACAAGAGGTGCATAATCTTATTGAAAGGGAAAGCTGGGAGCTTATGTTAAGAGAAAAAATGGAAAAAGGCCTGACAATGCTCACCGGACTGGCCCAACGAACAATGCAGGGACGTCTGCTCTGGACGGGGCTATGGTAATCCTTGAAATATTTGATGTCGAATCGAAGTATTTGGATCCTGATCCAACCGGGAATAAAGTAGGGGTTATAACAGAACATACTAAGACAGTGTCTAGACTCATAAGCTTTTTGGAGTCACTTACTATATTCGGAGGGGACACTATGACTGAGCCAACTCCTTCTTCAAGGAAGAGGCATGTTCACACTCTAGCTACTAAGTTAGAGGGAAGAATATCTTCTTATCAATCCCAAATTCCCTTTCCCTTTATTGTTTTTTATGAAGATGATTTAAAAGACATAGTTGGGCTTCATGAGGATGTTGTGGTGATTGAAGCTTCAATTGGGGGCAACGACATCAGGAGAATTTTGATTTACACTGGCAGCTCAGCCAATATTCTCTTTTTAAGTTCTTATAAACAGATGAAAAATCTAACAGTGATTCAGCGTTCCAAAAGATCCATTGTGGGATTCATAGGGAGCCCCGCGGATGTAATCGGAGAATTTGAGGAGGATATATTGTTGGGCAAAGGCCCTTTCAAGAAAATGGTCAGGATACTATTCGTTATGGTGGATTGCCCCACATGTTACAATGCAATCTTTAGGAGGTCCTGCATTTCTAGGATGCACGCTATGGCTTCAACATTTCATCAATGTTTAAAGTACGTTGTTCAAGGACAAGTAGGATTTGTTCGGAGTAGAAAAAAATAGTAAGAGAATGTTATGCAACTGCACTAGCCCTAAAACTCTGGGGACAGTCCGGATTAATGAAGATTAGCAGGTCTTGGGGCCCTCTAAGGGTGAGGGTGAAATTGATGACCCCAGAGAGAACCCTAGTGTTTTGATACAAATCCAAGAACTTGAGACCCACTCTCTGGCTGAAGGAATGAGTGTTAAAGTTGGCTCCAAGATGGCACCAAAATTGAAGAAAACATTGTTTTCCTTTTTGGAAAATCACCAACATGTTTTTTCTTAGTGCAATACAGATGTGACCGGAGTACCTGCAAGTGTTATATCACACCAATTGTCTATTCGGAGAGATCTTGCACCCATTTTGCAAAGAAGGAGAGCTTTTTCTAAGGAGAAAGTTGATGTAATAGTTCAAGAAGTTAACCGGCTTACCAAGATGGGGCACATAAAGCAGTCTCAATATCCTTTATGGACAACCAACCCAGTGTTAGTAAAGAAAAATAATGGTAAATGGCGTATGTCTATCGACTTTACTGACCTCAACAGAGCTTGCCCAAAAGATCTCTATCCAGTCCCCCGGATAGATCAGTTGGTAGACTCCATGTCTGGAAACAAGTTATTATCATTCATGGATGTCTTCTCTAGTTATAACCAGATTCAAGTGGATCTGAAGGACCAAGAACACACTACCTTTGTTACAGATATGGGTCTCCATTGTTACAAGGTGATGCCTTTTGGCTTGAAAAATGTTGGGGCTACTTATCAGAGGTTGGTGAACAAAGCATTTTCTGATCAGATTGGGAGAAATATGGAAGTATATATTGATGACATGATGGTGAAAATCTTAAGAAAGAGTTGCACCTAACTGATCTTCAATAAACCTTTGCCAACTTAGCAAAGGTTAATTTAAAATTAAATCTAGAAAAATGTGTGCTTGGGTGCAGTCCGGAAATCTTTTGGGGTATGTAATAAGTGTACGAGTTATACAGCCTGATCTGGACCAGCTCGATGCCTTATTAAAAATAGGCCATCCTTGAAATGTTAAAGAAGTACAAAGATTGACAGGAAGATTGGTTGCATTAAATCGTTTTATTTCAAGGTCTTTGGATAGATGTGCCCCATTTGATGAAGACTTCAACTGGTTTCCACAATGCGACCAGGCGTTTGATGAAATAAAGAAGCATTTGTCTTCTCCCAAAACTCTTTTTAAGCCTGTTGATGGAGAAACACTATATATATACTTGGTTGTGTCAGAATGTGCTATAAATGCAGTACTAGTAAGAGAGGTGGATAATTATCCTCGTCCGGTGTACTACATCAGCAAGAGTCTGATGGATGGTGAAAAGAGGTACCTAAAGCTGGAAAACTGGCACTAGCCTTGGTGATTGCTGCCAGAAAAATGAAGCCATATTTTCAGTCTCATTCTATCATCGTCCGAACGTCTTTTCCTTTGAAGAATATTCTTCAGAAGGCAGGCATATCAAGCAGGATGACCAAATGGTCATTAGAATTGGGTGATTATGATATTGATTTTTCCCCACGAATTGCAATCAAAGCTCAATCTGTTGCCGATTTCTTGGTAGAGTTCTATTCGGACAGAAGTACTAAACAAGCTACAGAAGAGAAAACTAAAAAAGAGTGGGTTGTCCGGATAGATGGTGAATCAAGTGCCATGGTTTGTGGGGCTGGGATATGTTTAACCTCTCTGTATGGCGATAAATTATACTAGGCTATGTGTTTTGCTTTTAGGGCTTCTAGCAATGAGTCTGAATATGAGGCCGCTATAGCTGGTCTAAAGTTAGCTTTTCTGTGTGGGGCTAAAAGATCAAATTAATGAGTGATTCTCAGCTTCTTATCCATCATGCTCAAGGTCAATCTGAAGCCAAGAAGGAGCAGTTGATCAAGTTTGTTTATTCTTAAAGAAGTGGCAACCAACTTCAAAAATGTTAGCTATGAGCATATTCCTAGATCGGAAAACACGCTGGCAGACTCCTTAGCAACCATAGCATACTCTGAGTCATACCCGTGGATTCCTGTACAAGAATGCCCCTCCATACAACAAAATCTTAGCAACGAAGAGGAAGAAAGCTTAAGTGTACAAGTGGTTCAACCCAAAGTCTGGAGATTTCTCCTTCTTCAATACATCTCTGGTGGGATTTTGCCTCCGGAGAAGGCTATGGGAAGGAAGATGAAACACAAGGCTCGCGGTTTCTTAATTATAAGAGAAGTTCTTTATAAGAAGTCGTTCAGTAAACCTCTACTACGTTGCTTGGGGCTGAAGAGTCCCAAGTTGTCTTATCTGAACTACATGATGGAGAGGGATCAGCACGTTGTGGCTATAGAGCTCTAACCCTGAGGGTTTTGTTGGCCGGATACTATTAGCCATCCATAATGGCAGATGCCAAGGAGTTGGTGAAGAAATGTGACCCATTCCAAAGATATGGTAATGAAATTCATATCCCAGCTGTTCATATAGAGTCAAATTCTGAGCCAGTGCCTTTTGCTCGTTGGGGACTGGATTTAGTTAGGCCTCTACCAATGGCGTCCGGAGGGTGCATAACTATTATTGTAGCCATTGATTATTTCTCAAAATGGATAGAACAGCCTTACTGGCGGGAACTACTTCGAAAGCTGTTATAAAATTTATCTTATCTAATATTTGTTGCAGATTTGGGGTTCCACAAAAGATAACCACAGATAATGGGCCATTATTTGATAACAAAGATATGGAGAATTTATGTGTCTGTAGGGGCATTCAGCATTGTTTCTCTTCTCCTTTCCACCCACAAGAAAATGGTCAATTTGAAGTGGCAAACAGGATCATCTTATCCTGTATGAAAAATAATTTAGAAGGGGTTGCAAGGAAGTGGCCAAGCTATTTGCAAGAAGTATTGTGGGTATACCGGACTACTCCTGGAGCTGTTACACAAGAATCTCCTTTTGCCTTGGTGTACGGGATGGATACAATTTGTCCTATCGAGGAAACTCTACCATCACAGAGAGTCCATAATTATTCCAAACAGGCCAATGAGTTGGCGATTAGAAGTCACTTGGACTTAACAGAAGAAAGAAGGGTTAAGGCTCATTTCAGAAGCACCCATTACCAAGGTTTGATGAGAATCAGATTCGCTTCCAAAATCAAGAGAAGGGATATTTAGTCAGGGGATAAAGTATTAAGGAAGGTTTTCTTACATACTAAAGCAAAACAGTTCGGCAAACTAGCTCCAAACTGGGAAGGCCCTTATGAGGTCCCCGAGAAACTTAAGCCTAGGTCATATAGACTTCAAGACAAAGATGAAAGAATCCTGAAGCACCCATGGAATATTGAACACCTCCGGTTATATCTGGAATTAAATTTTTGTATAAAGTTACTTGTTTAAAGTCCGTGTAAATATTACGAGGCATACTCTTTCCTACCCTGGTGGCGCGGGGAGGTTTTTTCAATGAAATATGATGCCTTCTTAAAATTTTCGGAGTGATTTGATTACAATTCCTTTCAAGTCTTCGGAGTAAGATAAACCCGTCCGGGTAAAAACCGGATGCTGATATTAGAACACAGAATATGCCTTGGCCATCCAAGGACTTTGAGTTTTAAGAAAGGCTTAACCAGACTCAACCGAACGCAATTACAAAAATGCCTTGGTCGTCCAAAGACTTTAGTAGTTCACAAAATTAAGAAAACACAAAAAAAAGATAGTTAAAAACCTCACGGCTTATTCCCTTCGGATGTTCCTGCGTCATCTTTTTTCTTATGGTCTTTGAGCTCATCACTTGAGCTCTCCCCGGTTCATTCTTGTTCATCAGTAGTGTAATCAATTACACGAGAGTATTTCTTTTTATCACCATCTACCATAGTATGGAATGGGATATCTTCATACTCTACATATTGCCACAAAGTACCAAGCGTCATCTTCGGAAACGTTTGGTGGAAAAGCAGTACCATATCAGACTTCACTTAACCATACCTTTTTTCTAGGGAATCTATCACCCCGTTGGTGTATTCATCGATGCGAACCTAAATTCTCTATTCCTGCTCTTTCACCAAGTCTTCTTTCTCCTTGGTTTCCTTGGATATAGCCTCTTCAATGGAAGTCTTATCACCAGACAAGGTCTGAATGGCATCGTCTTTAGTCTTCACATCTTCCTTCAAGGTAGAGAGATCTTTCTCCAAACCAGAGCACTTAGTTTGGAGCTCTGTGTTAGCTTTCTCCGAAGTGGCCAGCTTGGTTGACAGGTCTTCCTTGTCCTTCTTCAACTCTTCAAGCTCATTCTTCAGTGCCTCAATGCTCTGGTTAGCTTTGAGGAGGTTGGTTGATAGAGTCTCCTTATCTATATTAAGGGTGTTGATGACTGTGGACTGATTTTTCACTTCCCTCTCCAAATCGAGCACTAGTTGGATATGACCTAAAAGATAATGGGCCACCTTATCTTGGCCTTCGGAAATAGAAAAATACTTACCATTATAGGTTACCATGGTGGAAGAACCTGAAGGATGGAAAGGACCAGCAAAGTCATCTTTCTCCGAATCGGTGAAGTAAAGACCGATGTCCTAAAGGGCTCTGATGTCAAGCCCTCCTCCGGTGCTCTCTCCCAGTTGCAAGTCAGTTGGAATTTTCTCTGCCAAAGTGGGGTCAGCAGGAGCTGGTGGAGGAGGAAGCTTCGAAGGGCAAAGAGTTATTTCTCCCCCTAAGGTGACCTTCTTATTCTTGGCAGCCCTTTCATCGCTAATGGCTCCCCGTTTTTTGTCCTTCTTCGGAGGCCTTGGTGGATTTGGTTTTTCTCCTGCCTCCTTGACAGTTTCATCTTCAACCACTTGGAGCAAGGAGACATCAATCCCTCCTTGGTTCTCCGGACCGGTCTCTTCTGCAGCAACATGAACTGCCTCTCCTGCAGCCTTCTTTTTCTTTCCTTTTCCCTTTATCTTGCTAGGAGCCTTGGCTGTGGAGGGCAAGGCCACTTTCCCATTTTTTCCCTCTGTTCGCTTAAGAATGACTGCTGGGGGAGGTGGTGTGGTCAATTTTTCCCAGGTGAGATCTCTCCGGCCTATGGTATTCCACAAATGGGATCTCACTAAGTTGTCAGAAGTAAAACAGTTTTGGAAATCGTTCCCCCAACTTTCTGCAACCCATGTATTCATCTTGGCACATGTAGTCTATCCCTCCTCTAGATAACCGGTGAATTCCTCCGATAATACTAATAAGGAAGAAATGAATTATTCAGGAGAGGAATATTTGTAAAAATAAAAATGAAAAAATGAAAAACAAGATTAAAGACTTACTTGTGCTCTTCCACCTGCTGGTAATCATGCTAGGGTTAACCTTAGCTTTGATATTTCTCTCATTCTCCCATTCTCCCATGACCCACTGATAAATAGGAACTGATGTTTCCAGTTCTTCTCTGATTCCAACAAATTACCTACCACTTTGAAGTTGTCCCCCATGTTATGGTGATAGAATCGGATGTGGTGATTTTTGCATAGGCTCACCACAGCGGCGAATTGCTCCAAAGGGAGAGGAATGTCGGACAACCTCGATGCCATTGTGCAGGCAAGAAGGGTGTACCAAGCGTTTGGACTTAACTGGCTTGGACAAAGCTTAATGAGGTGAAAATTCCTAACGATCTCTGGGTCTAAGGGAAATCTGAGCCCCTAGTTGAACAGCTCGGTGTAGATAATGATTTCATTGAGTTTGTATTCCATCAGAGTCTCTGGTGTACTGGTATCCTCACCTTCACTGATTCTGGGATCCCCCACTTAGTCCGGATCAGGCCCAGCTCAGCGGTATGAGTGTAAAAATAGTTAATATTCTGCATGGCCAAAAAATACTTCACGTTGAACTTCTGGAAGCAAGGTCCTACCTTGCCCTCCAAGCATTTCGGAAGCTCCGGATGAGCCAATCCAACCTTTACTTTGCCTTTCCCTTTTCTGTCAGAGGCGGCGTCCCCAGTTTTCCTAGAGGCTTTAGTTTCGAAAGGGGCCTCTTCGATACTATCTTCCATCACTTCTTCCATCATTATGGAAGGTTTATCAGTTGTTGAGGATGGAAGAGTGTCAGCTTCTGGCTCAGTGGTCTGTCGAGATGGTTGAGCACCAGTTTCTTCTAGAGGTCTGACGTCCGGTTGGGGCTTAGCTCCGGAGGATTTTTCTAGAGAAGCTACTTTGGATACCTCTGATCCGGAGGACTTATTTCGAGGGGCTCTTATGGAAATCTCTGATCCGGAGGGTTTGTCTTTGGTTGCAGACTTAGAGGCCTCCAGTTTCGAGGACTGTGATTGTGAACCAGTCGGTTGGGCTTTCACCAAGCATGTTGTCCGGCGTGGATTGGTTTTCTCTGGGGATTTTTCGATGACAGATCACATGGCTATAAACGGAGAGGGTTTTCTAACACTTGATACTGATTTTTCTTGGAAAATATAGGGCTGGGACTCCTGAACAGAGGAGCCTGATGGGATTGGCGAAAGGTTTGGCTTGAATAGACGTTTAGGTTTTGGATTTCTGGTAGAAGGTGATCCCTGATCAGCTTCTAGAGATGGTTTATCAAACTTGTCGCCTGGAGAGACTGGGAGACCAGAAGCAATGCGTCTCTCTCGTTTAACTTTCTTTGCCTTCTCTAATTCAGAAAGATTCAAACAGCCGCCTTTTACAAGAGCGTTTCTAGCTGTGAACATAAAACTACCCAAGAAATGTTTCGAAAGAAAAGGTGAAAAATATGTTAAAGATTTGTAGAGTGGTGAAGATAGTGAAATAGTAAAATAAATTGGTTTATATATTAGTAAGGAAAAAAGCATATGATACCTAGGAGAAGACGAAAAGATTCCAGCAATGATTGAAGACGGCGCTGACGTAGGAAATATGAAATGCATAGGTTACTTTTAACGCTTAGTGGGAGCGCTGTTCTAGGTAAAAAACGGCTGGTAGGTCAAATCAAGATGCGACACGTGTCCCACGATCCAAAGAAAAACTCTTAGAATTCTGAGAAGAAATCATTCCTGACAAACCTCGAACCAAACACACGAACGTGCCAGAAAATATCGTTACTGACTAAGTGAGTTTTTTAGTCCTGCCAAAGATTTTTGACAAAGCCTAAAAAATGGGCTACTGATGAGTCTGGACGAATTCACCACTACTCACTGAGAAATCTAAACATGGGCAATTTGGACAATAAGTGCCTACTGAACTATTCGGACAGGACAAAAGTATTAAATAACTAAACACTTTTTGACTAAGCTAGGTGCTAATCAGCTTATTAAGTAAATGGGTTCTTAAACTTGACCCGGTTTCAAAACTTGACCCGAAAGCTCATGGGTCCATAATTAAGGGTATAGATACCCAACTACTTTCATTAATGATGGTAATGAACATTTAATACAACCAGGCAGCTTAAATCTCTCACTACAAAAGACCCAAATATTTAATACTCTTAAAACCCTCGAAAACACTTGACAAAATTACCCTCAGCTTGAAATAAACCACATCAATACTAAGATATCCCCATCGGATAAAGCAAACATGTTGCTTCCAATCTCGGATGAGGATATTAAGAGGGTTTTTTTATATCGACAGCAATAAGGCCCCCGGCCAGGACGGCTTTAGCGCGAGCTTCTCCAAGGCCTGCTGGCCCATCGTTGGTCCTGACATCTGTATTGCGATTGAAAAAATCCACTTTGGAAAGATGAACCCTGATTGGGATAAAACCATTATTATCTTAATCCTTAACATTGACTCTCAATCTCAAAAGTTCTTACGGCTAGGATCAAATCGACCCTCCTATGCCTTATAGACCCCTTCCAGTCGGCTTTCGTTCATGGCTGATCCATTAACGACAATATCTTGCTAAATCATGACCTAATGCATGGCTATCATACCAATCCCAAAGAGCCAAGATACTCCTTTAAATTCAACCTCATGAAAGCCTTTAATAACGTCCGATAGAGACTTCTGTTAGATGTCCTTTATGCAATGAACTTTCTAACTAAGATGATAAATTCGATAGTCCAATGCATCTCTTCTTCTTCCTATGTTGTTAGCATCAACGAATTCGTTATGAGATCATTTGTTAGGAATAGATGCCTTTTCCAAGGAGACCCTCTTTCCCCGTATTTGTTTGTTATTATTATATAGGTTCTCTCATGCATCCTTCGCGAGAAGAGTCAGGATCTTTCATTTGATTTCCATTGGAAATGCCTCAAGCTAAATATTATAAACCTCTACTTCGCACACGATTTAATAATCTTCAGCTGCAGCTCCACCTCTTTAGTTCAACTCATCAGGGATGGACTTTCAGAATTCTCTCTACTCTCGGGTCTTTTGCTAAATCCTAACAAAAACCACATCTACCTCTCGGTTATCTCTGACATGACCTACTATATTATCATGAATATCCCTGGCTTCAACGTTGCACTATCTATGTGAGATACCTCGTAATTCCCCTTATCACTTCAAGACTCTCGTACAATTATTTAAAGCCACTATTTCTCAAAATCATCAACCACATTAATTCGTGGACCTCCAAAAACCTCTCATACGCAGGTCGTTTCCATCAATTAAAATTAGTGCTCTTTGCCAGCCAAGTTTATTGGTCCTCTGTTTTCATCATCCTAGTGCGGGTCCTTAACGAGCTCTCCCAACGTTTTCGTCGTTTCCTCTAGTCAGAGCCTGAAATGAAGATCATCGGGGCCAAGGTCGTCTGGGATAAGCTTACCTTTCCCTTGGAAAACGACGACCTTGGGATCCCCAACCTCCATGTCTGGAATCAGGCAGCAGCCCTGAAATATTTTTGGTCTATACTTACCAGGAACAAAGCCTTCATTTGGACCATATGGATTCTTTCAGAAAAAATAAAAGATAAATGCTTCTAGACCCTTTCTATTGGTTCTGTTATCAGCTGGGAATGGTGGAAAATCCTCAAGCTTTGCAGCTATGCGGCCAACATATACAGGGTTCATTCTCGAAAATGGCTCTTCTACTTCTATTTGGCATGACCTACAACTCTTCCCCAACTCGCCCGTTGACCGTTATGGTACCTCCATCATCGAACTTGCTTGTATGTGTGGAAACTTTCTCATCTCTGACCTCATCCTTGATGGAAATAGGTTTTGGCCCCCTTATGCACGAGTGGGTTGTCATCTTCACTAACCTTGGTGTGGATTATTTTCGATTGAGGGTAATTTGGTCAGGTGTTTTGTGGTGTTTTAAAGGTATTTAATGTTTGAGTGTTTTGTAGTGAGAGATTTAAGCTGACTGGTTGTATTAAATGTTCATTACCCTCATTAATGAAAGTGGTTGGGTATTTATACCCTTAATTATGGACCATATGGGCTTTCGGGTCATACTTATGAGTACTCGTAACAATGTCCGGACAGATTTCAATTTGTGTAAAGGATTTATCCGGACTGGCAAAAACTCTCAGAAGCTTAAAGGTTTTGCCAGAGATCGTGGGACACGTGTCCCTTTCTGATTTGTCTCATCAGCTGTTTTTCTCCTAGAACGACGCTCCCACTCATTTCATAAAGTAACCTCTTCAATTAATGCTGGTGACATGAGCGCCGTCTTTAATCATTACTCCCATCTTTTCGTATTCTCCTAGGTTTCAAGGCATCTTTTGTCTCTTTAGTATAAATTAACCCATTTTTCACTGTTTTACCATCTTCATCATCTTCTCACTTTTAATCTTCAAAGCTTTTATATCTCTTTTGCAAAAACCCTTTTTTGTGTGTAAGTTTATGTTTACAGCAAGAAACGCACTTGTAAAAGATGGGTGGCTTAACTTGTCGGAGTTAGAGAAAGTTCAAAGAGTCGAACGAGAAAGGCGCATTACTGCAGGCCTCCCAGATTCTCTCATCGACAAATCTGAAACACCAAGTTTAGAGCCCGATCGAGGTTCGTCTTCTGCCAGAAGTTCTAAACTAAGAAGGTTATTCCAACCTAGTCTTTCATCAATCGTCTCAGACTCATCGGTCCAGGAATCAGAGCATATTGTTGAACTAGAACAAGTAGTTACAAGTACCAAGAGACCCTCCCCATTCATTTCCATGGGATCAGATGCTGACATATCCCTAGAAAAGCTGATAAATCGACGAAGAGGTCGTCTATTAAAAGGTCAGGCTATCGCTCCACAGTCTAAATCTCCAAAATCCATGCCTTCTAAGTCTGGGGGCAAAGATAAAACTACAGGGTCAGAAGCACCCATAAAGGTTCCTAAGGACAAAATGTCCGGTCTGGAGGCGACCAGTTCAAGCCTTCGAAACGAACCCTCCGGATCTGAGCCCCAGCCGGACTCCATACCACAAGAGGAAAGAAATGCTCAGCCATCCGGAGGGCCTACTGAGCCAACCACTAGCACTTCTCTCCCAAAAACAACTGATAATCCTTCCATGATAATGGAAGACGTAATGGAGGACAGTGTTGAAGAAGCCCCTTTTGAGACCGACATCTCTGGGCAGACGAGTGAGGCTGTCATTTTCAAGAAAAACAAGGGCAAAGAGAAGTTATGTTTAAAACACCCGGAGCTGCCAGAGTGCCTTGTAGGAAAAGTGGGACCTTGCTTCCACAAAGTGAGTGTAAAGTACTTGCTAGCCATGCAGAAGATCAATTATACTTTTATTCACACAGTTGAACTGGGCCGGATCCGGATGAAGTGAGGGATCCCAGAAAATGTTAAAGTGAGGATACCGGTTGATCCAGAGACACAAATGGATTACAAGCTTAGTGAGATAGTTTTATATACTGAGTTATTCAACTGGGGGCTTAGGTTTCCCTTGGACCCAGAGATCGTTAGATATTTCCATCTGATAAAGCTCTGCCCAAGCCAACTGAGCCCCAACGCTTGGTATAAACTCATGGCCTGCATCATGGCCTCCAAGCTCTTCGGAATCCCAGTTCTGATGGAGCAGTTTGCTGCTGTGGCCAGCCTTTGCAAGAACCACATCATCCCCTTCCACCATTTTAACATGGGCGATAATTACAAAGCGGTAGATGACTTGCTTGAGTCGGAGAAGAACTGGAAGACTTAATTTTTGTTTATCAGTGGTGCTTGGGAGAATGGGAAGAAGATTAAAGTTGGTGACAACCTAAGCATGCTTATCAACAGATGGAAAAGCACATGTAAATATTTCATCACATATTTCTACCTTTTCTTATAACAAGTTCATTTGTTTAACTTCTCTTCCTTCGTTCTTTGGTAGTGCTGTCGAATGAGTTTAATGACTACTTAGAGGAGGAGCAGACTACTTGAACCAAGCTAAATGCTTGGGCTGCTGAGAAATGGGGAAATCGCTTCCACAACTGTTTTATCGGAGGCAACTTGGTAAGATCCCATCTCTAGAATACAACCGGCCGGAGAGACTTGTCTTGGGAGGAGTTAACCACTTCACCCCCTCCGGAGGTAATTCTCAATAAAAACAGATGCAAAGGATGGAAAGTTAGCCTTATCGGGAAGAGCTAAAGCCCCAAGCAAAATGAAGGGCAAGAAAGGCAAGGCTAAGCAAGGCGTGGCTGAGGTCAACCCAGGTGATGCTGAGGAAGCTGTCCCAGCAAACCGGGAGGGGCAGGACTAAGGAAGGATTGATGCTGCTTTGCTACAAGTGGTAGAAAACGAGAGTACCAAAGAGGTAGTTAGATCTTCAAATCCCCCAAAGGCTCCCAAGAAAGACAGAAAACAGGGAGCAGAAGGTGGAGATAGGGAGGCCAAGAAGAAGAAAACCTCCAAGGGAGATGAAGTTGTTCTCCGACCTCCAGAGTCTCTTCCTCCGGTTGACCCAACAGACCCAACTCAAGCAGAGGAAATTCCAAGTGACTTTCACACTGGAGAGGGCACCGGAGGGGACATCAACATCGATGAAGTAGACATCAGTGGGCTTCAAGGGATTGGTCTATACTTTGAAGACCTTAAGAAGGATGACTTCGCTGGCCCTTACCTCCCCACAAGCTCCTCGAACATTGTCACTTTCAACGGTAAATCTTTTTCTGTTTCAGGTGAGAGAGACATTGTCACCCACTCCTTTTTGAACAATATTCAGCCAGTGTTCAACTTGGAGAAGCAAGTGCGAAACCAGTCAGCCATCATAAAAACACTCAACTCCGATAAAGAGAAATTGTCTAACGACCTTCTTACTGCCAACCAGAATGATGAGGCATCGAAGAGAGAAATTGAGGAGTTGAAGAAGGGGAAAGAGGATTTGGCCACCAAGTTGGCCACTTCGGAGGGAGTTGTCAAAGAACTCCAATCGAAGCAATCTGACTTGGAGAAGAATCTTTCTACTTCAAAAGAGGAGGTGAAGGCCAAGGATAACGTTATTCAGACACTGACTAATGACAAGACTTCACTTTAGGATGTTGTGTTCAAGGCTAAGCAAGAAAAAGCTGACTTGTTAAAGGAGCAAGAAAAGACAATCCAAGCTAGGATTGATGCCTACACCAATGAGGTGCTAGACTCCCATGAGGAAAGGTACGCCGAAGTCAAGTCAGATATGGTCTTGCTCTTTCATGAGAAATTTCCGAAGAGGACACTAGGAGATCTATGGCGGTTTGTGCAATATGAAGACATCCCATTCCACACGATGGCGGTTGGGGCTCAGCTGGCTCGGACAGAGTTTGATCAGATGAAAATATCTGACAATCTCTGGGTCCAATGGGAATCGGAATCCCCAATTAAATAGCTCCGTGAAGATGACTAATTCATTCAGCTTGCAATCCATAGGAGTTTCAGGATCTATGGGAATCCTTATCTTCACATTTTCAGGGATCCCCCATTTTGTGCGCATTCGACCTAGCTCAGCCGTATGGATGAACGCATACTTGGTCTTCTGTAAGGCCAAGAGGTATTTAAGTTCGACCCTATGAAAACAAGGCCCTACCTTCCCTTCGAGACACTCCGGCAGCTCCGGATGCCTCAAGCACAGTTTTTTTTTGCCCTTATCTCTTTTGGCAGTCGCAGTGTTACTAGTCTGACCGGATGGCTCAAACTCAAAAGGGACTTCTTCAAGAGAGTCCTCTATCATTTCCTCCATGATCGTTGGAGGAATATCAGTGGCAGTGGCCCGGGGAGAATTCAAACTTGGCACAGCCTAGCTTCCGGACTGCTGGTTTTCTGTGTTTTCTTGACTTCTAGTCTCAGGCTGGGGCTCTGAGGCAGAAGTCTCTCTTTGAAGTGCTGGGCTGCTAGCCTCCGGACCGGGTAGTCTTTCCCGGGGAGCTCTGATAGGCACTCCAGACCCAGGACTGCTATTTTTTGCCCCCGATTTTGAGGGAGTGTTCTTAGAGGCTTGCCCCTTAACCAGCCGACTCTTTCTTCGGTCGACTAACTTCTCCGGGGAGTTCTCTATATCTGATCCCATCGCTATGAAGGGTGAGGGTTTTTTGAAGCTAGTGGCAGTTGCTCCTGGTTCAACGATGGATTCTGATTCCTGAACAGAGGAACCAGATATGATGGGGGAAAGGCTAGGTTGGAATAACTTTCTAGGCTTAGTGCCTTTGGAGGAAGAAGATCCTCGATCTGACTCTGCAGCAGAGGCGATTGGTCTATCAACAAGCGAAGTAGGTAACCCTGCTGCGATTCGTCTTTCCTTCTCGACTTTTGGTGCCTTCTCCAACTCAGAGAGGTTGAGCCACCCGCCTTTGATCAAAGAAGTCCTTGCTGTAAACATAAACTATCAAGCAAATCTTTGCTTTAGAGAGAGAAAGCTTTAAGAAAATATGCAGTGTAAATATGAAAGAGATAGTAAAACAGTAGAAAGTGAGTCTGAATTTATAGTAAATCTAAAAAAGCAGTTGGTTCCTAGGAGAATTCGAAAAGTTTGGCAATGATTAAAAGACGGCGCTGATGTCATTATTTGTAATTAAAGAGGTTGCTTTTCGAAGAAGGTGGGTTCGAAATTCAAGGTGAAAAAACGGCTAAAGCAATCAATCAGAGTGTGACACGTGTCCCATGAACTCTGGCAAAAACCGTTTTGAATTCGTGAAGCTTTATCTGTCCGGGTAAACCCATAGATCTGTCCGGATTTAAAACTACTTCTGACGTCGGACTGTTTTTCAAGTCTCTGACAAGAATACTTGCTCAAACACCTAAAAAAGGGGCTCCTAATGAGTCTGAATTCAGCATGCTCCCCGGACACGGACAGATCGGTCCAAGGCCTCCGGACCGGACAGATCACTTTGAACACTATGACCATGGGACTGTTCGAACTATGACAAAAGTATTAAAAAACCTAAACACTTCTTGACTAAGCTACTTGCTCACCTACTTAGAGCTCATGGGTCTTTGAACATGACCCGGGTCAATTAAACATGACCCGAAAGCCCATAAGGGCCCAAACATCAGGGTATAAATACCCAACCACCTGCATTAACTATTGGTAATGAAAATTAACTGCTACCAAGCTGCTTAATTATCTCTCTAGTTTCTAAACACTTAAACACCCACACCACCATAAAATACCAACTGAAATTACCAGCCTACCCTCAGGCGATTATTATCCACACCAAATTGGCGACCACAGTGGGAGGAGAAGGTGCCTGAATCAAGCATTCAAAACCAGCTAAGAAAATCTGCCCGAATGAATCCGAACAATCCAGAGCTTCCACCAGCTTTGCTCGAAGTGGTGGAAGAGAACGATGAATACACTGTCGAAGAGCGTGATGGTCTAAAGTGTGAAATAGAAGCTCTGAGGGCAGAGAAGGCCAAGATGGGCGTGAAAGAAAAATCCAAAGAATCGGTTGCTCATCACACCGATAACCCCAGAGAGCATGAGTCTTCGAAGACTCATGTGAGCACCAAAAAGACTCATGCCAGTTCTAAAAATTCTCACCGGTCCAAGCCTCTGGAGAGTTCTGACTCAAGCTCAGAATCTTCTGATAGCTCTTCGGACAGTGATGGAGTTGAAAAATCCTTGTCCTCTAGCAACGATGAGGGTCGAACCAGAAAAAAGCAAAAGCAAATTAAAAAATATTCAAGAAAAAGAGATAGACATGGAAGAATAAAGAAGCATATTGGCAAGGGGTCATCTCATAACCGGAGGCATGTGGACAAGATGCTGATGGATCCCTTTGCCTTCCACGATGAACTAGGTATCTTTGCAACTCCCAATGAGGATACTGTGTTCAGTCTTGGAAGGAATTGGAGGTGTCTTCTAAAATTCTGTCCGGAAACCTCCCCAAGAGGTTTGACAACACCAAAATAGAGAAGTACGATGGCAGTACTGATCCGGACAACCATCTGGAGCAATTTAAAAACTTCATGATGAACTTTGACGATGATGATAAACTACTTTGTAGGGCATTCTCCCAATCCTTTACGGGGAGTGCTCTGAAATGGTACAACAGCCTGCCTCAGGGTTGTATTAAAGATTTCGATACGTTTTGGGTGGCCTTTCGAAGGCAGTTCGTAGGGAGTAAAGAGCTGAAGGGCAATGGAGACACAATAACCCATTGTGCCCAGGAACCAAATGAATCCTTGAAAGAATATATAAGTCGTTTTGTGAACACCAAGAATGGGTTGGCTGATTGCTTCGAACAGGTGGCAATAGCATCCCTAAGGCAGGGTTTGAACCCAGGAAATCTAGCTGATTCAGTGACCAGAAAGAAGGCCATGACCTGGGGAGGGTTGCTGAATCAGGTTGGCAAACAGATAAATGTTGATGAAACAAAGAAAACCAGGGTGCACAGGAAGGTGAGGTCTACCCCGGTGACACTAAATCCCAATCAGAATCAGTCCGGAACAAAGCAAGAGAAACCGGACAGGGGCATGGTAGGGCAAAAGCTTAGTCTCAGCCAGCTGCTCCTGCTCAAAGTCAACAATCCAGAAACAAGAGAGGGTCATGGGTCCAACCGGAGTGGTTCGCAGAGTTAAAAGAAAGCGTGGCCATTATCTTTGATAAAACAAAGGATGAGGTACATTACCGGAGACCGGCAACACTACAGTCTCCCAGAGAGCATCACAACAACTCTTTTTTCCAATATCACAATGATATTGGTCATACCACTGATGATTTCATAGCATTGAAACAAGAATTTCAGAACTTGATTGAAATGGGAAAGCTGGGGCCTATGTGAAAAGAAGAGGGGGTAACATGCCTGATAACACTCACCGGGTTGGTCCAAGTAATGCTGCTCCGGAGGGAGCCATGGTTATAGTTGAAAGGTTTGACGTGGAATCTGAGTACTTAGATCCCGATCCAACTCAGAACAGGGTGGGTGCTATAGAGGAATGTTCTAGGTCGGTCTCCGGGCTCATTAAGTTTTTCGAGTCGCTTACAATTTTCGGAGGGGACACTATGACAGCTCCTACTGCTTCTTCGAGGAAGAGGCATGTTCATACTTTGGCCTCCCAGCTAGAAGGAGGCATGACATCTTATCAGTTACCAAACTCATTTCCCTTCATTGTGTTTGATGAAGATGATTTAAGAAATATTGCTGGCCCTCATGAGGATGTTGTTGTCATAGGAGCATCTATAGGGTGCAATGACATACGACGAATCTTGGTGGATACTGGAAGCTCAGCCAATATCCTTTTCCTAACCACTTACAATAAAATGAAAAATCCAGCTGTAATTCAGAATTCGGACAGGTCAATCGTGGGCTTCACAGGAAGCTCAGCAGATGTGATCGGGGAGTTCGAAGAAGATGTGTTATTGGGCAAGGGCCCTTTCAAGAAAATGGTCAGAATACTCTTTATTGTGGTGGATTGTCCCACTTGCTATAATGCTATTCTAGGGAGGTCTTGGCTCTCTAGGATGCATGCAGTGGCTTCAACAGTCCACCAATGCTTGAAGTATGTTGTTCAGGGGCAGGTTGGAGTTGTCCGGAGCAGCCAAAATATTGCAAGAGAATGTTATGCCACTGCCTTGGCTCCTCGAACGCTGGGGGCAGTCCGTATTAATGAACAATAGCAGTTTGAGGGCCTTTCTGGGGGTGAGGGTGAAATTGATGACCCCAGGGAGACCCCCGGAGTGTTGATACCGGTTGAAGAGGTGGAGACACACTATTTATAAGATGGAAAAAGTGTCAAGATAGGGTCTAAAATGCCACCTATGTTGAAGAATGAAATGTTGAAGTTTTTAAAGAACCATCAGCATGTTTTTGCTTGGTGCAATGCTAATGTTACTGGAGTCCCATCAGATGTGATTTCACACCACATATCCGTCTGGAGAGATGTAGCTCCAGTGGTTCAAAAAAGAAGAGCTTTTTACAAAGAAAAGGGTGATGTCATTGTGCAAGAGGTTGACAGACTCACAAAGATGGGGCACATCAAGGAGTCTCAATACCCTTTGTGGACTGCCAATCCTGTCTTGGTGAAAAAAAAGAATGGTAAGTGGCGCATGTGCATTGACTTCACAGACCTCAATAGAGCTTGCCCAAAAGACTTGTATCTGGTTCCCCGGATTGATCAGTTAGTAGACTCTACCTCTGGGAACAAGCTGCTTTCCTTTATGGATGCTTTCTCCGGATACAATCAGATTCAAGTAGATCCAAAGGATCAAGAGCATACCACATTTGTCACTGACAGAGGTCTTCATTGCTACAAAGTAATGCCATTTGGTTTGAAAAATGCTGGGGCTACTTATCAGAGATTAGTCAACAAGGCATTTGCTGATCAAATTGGAAGAAATATGGAAGTATATATTGACGATATAATGGTGAAGAGTGTGGATGAGCAGCTGCACTTGTCCGATCTCCAAGAAACTTTTTCCAACTTGGTGAAAGTGAATTTGAAGTTAAACCCTGAAAAGTGTGTGTTCGGAGTGTAGTCCGGGAAGTTTCTAGGCTATATTATAAGTGAGCATGGAATACAACCTGATCCGGACCAGCTCAATGCTCTATTCCAAATGGAGCCTCCTCGAAACATCAAAGAAGTACAGCGGTTGACGGGGAGATTAGCTGCCTTAAACAGATTTATCTCAAGGTCTTCGGACAGGTGTGCTCCTTTCTTTCAAACTTTGAAGGGTACAAAGGGCTTTGATTGGACCCCGCATTGTGATGAGGCTTTCAGGGAAATCAAGAAGCACCTGTCCTCTCCCAAGACTTTGTTTAAGCCCGTTGATGGGGAGACCCTCTTTGTATATTTGGCGGTTTCAAGTTGTGCCATCAGTGCTTTGTTGGTAAGAGAGATTGGTGGTCATCCCCATCCAGTATACTACATCAGCAAAAGTTTGATAGATGTGGAAAGGCGTTACTTGAAACTCGAAATGTTAGCATTGGCCTTGGTGATAGCAGCCAGAAAGATGAGGCCTTATTTCCAGGCTCATCCCATCATCGTCCGGACTTCTTTTCCCCTGAATGTCCTTCAAAAAGTAGACATTTCGAGCAGAATGACTAAGTGGTCAGTAGAGTTGGGGGACTTTGACATAGACTTTGCTCCCCGAACAGCAGTCAAAGCCCAAGCTGTGGCTGATTTTCTGGTCGAATTCCACTCCGATAGGGATTCAGAGCAAGTTACTGATATAAAAGATAAAAAAGTATGGGTCGTCCGAACAGATGGTGGATCTAGCACCATGGGATGTGGTGCAGGAGTATGTTTAACTTCCCCGTATGGAGATAAGATGTACCAGGCTATTTGTTTTGCTTTCAGGGCATCTAATAACAAGTCCGAATACGAAGCAGCTATAGCTGGGTTAAAGTTAGCCCACATTTGTGGGGCCAAAAGGGTCAAGCTGTTAAGCGACTCCCAACTACTTATCCACCATGCCCAAGGCCAATCTGAGGCTAAGAAGGAGAAACTTGTGAAATATTTACTCCTCCTCAAAGATGAAGCGCTTAAGTTTAAAAGTGTTGTCTATGAACACATTCCCCAGGCAGAAAATGAGCTAGCAGACTCACTGGAAACCATAGCATATACGGAGTCATATCCATGGATCCATGTACTTGAAAGCCCCTCCATTCAAATTTGTAAGGGTAAAAAAGAGGAGATTTTTGAAATACAAGCAAAACAACCTGAAGACTGGAGGTTACCTCTCATGCAGTATCTCTCCGATGGTGTTGTGCCTCCGGATAAGTCACAAGCCAGAACATTGAAACACAAGGCTCGTGGTTTCATTATATTGAGAGAAGTGTTATACAAGAAGTCTTACAGTAAACCTCTCATGCGCTGTTTGGGGGATGAAGAATCACAAATGGTCCTCTCCGAATTGCACGATGGTGAGGGGTCAACCCATTGTGGGTTTAGAGCTTTGACAAGAAGAGTTTTACTCTCCGGTTATTATTGGCCATCAATCATGAAAGATGCTAAGGAGTTAGTTAAAAGGTGTGACCCATGCCAGAGGTACAGCAATGAAATTCATGTACCAGCCATTCCTTTAGAATCAATTTCTGAGCCTATTCCTTTTGCTCGATGGGGATTGGACTTGGTGGGGCCTCTCCCTATGGCGTCCGGAGGGCGCAAAACTATAATTGTGGCAATTGACTACTTCTCGAAGTGGATAGCAGGGACAACATCAAAAGCTGTTATAAAATTCATTATATCCAACATATGTTGTAGATTTGGTGTCCCGCAGAAAATAACAACAGACAACGGGCCACCAATGGACAATAGAGAAATGGAGAGCTTATGTGCCTCAAGGGGTATACAACATTGTTTTTCTTCATCGTTCCACCCACAAGAAAATGGGAAAGTTGAAGTGGCCAATAGAACTATAATGTCTGGTTTAAAGAAGAATTTGGAAGGGGCTGCTGGAAAGTGGCCTAGTTATTTACAAGAGGTCTTGTGGGTGTACCGGACAACACCTGGGGCTGCAACACAAGAATCACCTTTTGCCTTGGTCTATGGGATGGATGCAGTAGCTCCCATAGAAGCAACTCTCCCCTCTTTTCGTGTTCATAACTTCTCCGAACATGCTAATGAGATGGCAATCAGAGGTCAACTTGATTTGATAGAAGAAAGATGACTTAAAGCTCACCTTAGAGTTGCACACTATCAAGGCTTGATGAGGAGCAGGTTTGCTTCCAAAGTCAAAAGAAGAGATTTCTAACCAGGGGACAAAGTATTAAGGAAGGTCTTCTTACACACTAAAGAAAAGCTCTTCGGAAAGCTGGCCCCAACTTGGGAGGGTCCGTATATGGTTGTTGAAAGAATTAAGCCTGGAACTTATTGGTTGGAAGACAAAGATGACAGAGTTTTAACTCATCCTTGGAATATTGAGCATCTCCGGATGTACTTGGAATAGCACTTGTGTAAATATTTACTTGTTTAAACATCCATGTAAATATTTGGGGGCATACTCTTTCCTCCCCGGTGGCACGGAGAGGTTTTAATGAGGTGTTCGGGCTGTTAAATAAAATTTGATGCCTTCTTAAAAAATTTCTAAGTGTTTTTAAAGTTTTGTCCCTTGTCATACTATCCGGACTGAAATATCTAAGGGCTATTTAAACTCTAGCCGGAGAATTTAAACACTCTCACAATGCAACATCTAAAGGCTACTTAAACTCTGGCTATCAAAATTAAAATGAACAATGAAATAAGATGATGGTTGCACAAAACAGAGATATTCATTGAATGAAATAACTTAAACTTGCCTTGGCCTTCCAAGGACTTTTAAATAGTCAAGATACAACACAAAAAACCTGTTCGGTCGAGCACCGGACACCATTACAAAAAAGAGTGCCTTGGCCTTATAAGGACTTTAGTTTGAATAAAAAATAAACAAAGTAAATCATAAGTTAAGGTTGAGCCTTTGAAGATGGCTCACCTTCATACACTTCCTTGCCTTTGAAGTCGCCTTTCCCTTTGTCTACCTTCTTTCCTTTGGGATCGCCTTTCTCTTCATCTGGGCTCTCCCCGGTATGCTCTTCATCATCGGATGAGGACGCACTAGAGACTTCATCCTGATCCTCTTCGGCCATTGTATGATATGGAAGGTCATCATCGTCTACATAACGCCACAAGTCCCCTAGGTTCCTCTTCGGATATTTTTTATGAAAGAGTAGAACCATGTCGGACCTCATTTTCTCAATCAATAGCTCTTCACTTTTAATCATCTGGTTGGCATAAGCATTGATCTTGGCCTGGATCGTAGCCTCTTGATCCCTTAGCAACGTATTTTTCTCTTCGGCAACTTTGGACACTGCATTTTCAAGGGCAATCTTATCAGTAGTTAGGTTGGTGATGATCTTGTCCTTTGCCTTGGTCTCTTCTTTTGAGGTAGTAAGGTCTTTCTCCACACCGGACAGCTTCTCCCGGAGGCCTCTGATGGTTTCCTCTAGAGTAACAACTTTTGTGTTGCTTTCCTCCTGATTCTTCTTCAACTCCTCATTTTCTTTTTTTAGCATGTCAGCATTGGCAGTAGCAGTGCAAAGGTCTTCGGACAGCTTTTCCTTCTCAGACTTAAGGTCTTTGATGGTGTCTGCTTGACCCCGAACTTGTCTCTCCAGTGTAAGTACCGGCTGCACATTGCTTAGCAAGGAGTGGGCTATGGTGTCTTTTTCACTAGAGACAATGAAAGTCTTACCATTTAAGTTGACAGTGTTAGAGCTGCTCGGAGGAATGTAAGGCCCTGCGAAGTCGTCTCTGGGGAGGTTGAGGAAGTATTCGCCAAGTTTACCAAGACCGGTGATGTCTACTTCATCAATGTTAAGCTCTCCTCCCTCAACTTCATCAGTATGAAAGTCCCTTGGGATCTCTTCAGCATGTTTTGGGTCAGAAGGGTCAGCCTGGACAGAAGGCTCTGGATCCCGGAGAGCAAGCTCATCTCCCTTAGCAGTCTTTTTCTTCTTGGCTGCCCGGTCTGCCCCTTCACTCCCCTGCTTGCGATTCCTCTTGGAAGCCCTTGGAGGTTTTGGGAGGTCTGCTTCCTGCCTTTCGGTCTCTTGCTCCACTACCTGCAAAAGAGCAGCATCGATTTGGCTCTGAGCCGGCCCCTCTGGGTCTGTTGGAGCATCCTTCTCAGCATCAGCAGGATTAGCATCGCTCACCACCTTCTTGCCTTTCTCTTCTTGCCCTTCATTTTTCTTGGGGCTTTGGCCCGGCCTGGCAGGAAGATTGTCCCATCTGCTTCATGGCTCCTCTTAAGCACAGTGTCCGGAGAAGGCTGGGTGGTGAGACCTTTCCAGATTTCCACTAGTGAAAGCATTGTGGGATACTTTCACTAGTGAAAGCATTGTGGAATCGGTTCCCCCAGTTCTCTGCGGCCCAGGCATTGATTTTGCCACAAGTGACCTGTCCGGCCTTCAAGTAATCACCGAACTCCTTAGGCAGTTATGTGAAGACAAAAGAAAGACCAATTAATTGAAATCAACTATGAGAAGGAAGAAGTAGACAAAGATTTAAAGTGGGATACTTACGGTCACTCCTCCACCTGCTTCTGAGGAGGCTTGGGTTCACTCCGGACTTGATCTTCTGTCCGTTTTCCCAAGCGCCACTGACAAACAAAAATTGGCTCCTCAATTTGCTCTCAGACTCCAACAGATCATCAACAGCTTTGAAACTGTCCCCCATATTGAAGTGGTAGAAGGGGAATTGGTGATGTTTGCAAAGATTGGCCACTGCAGCAAACTCTTCCATAGGAAGAGGAATCCCGGACAGCCTTGATGCCATGATGCATGACATCAGAGTATACCAAGCGTTGGGGCTCAGCTGGCTCGGACAGAGTTTGATCAGATGAAAATATCTGACAATCTCTGGGTCCAATGGGAATCGGAATCCCCAATTAAATAGCTCCGTGAAGATGACTAATTCATTCAGCTTGCAATCCATAGGAGTTTCAGGATCTATGGGAATCCTTATCTTCACATTTTCAGGGATCCCCCATTTTGTGCGCATTCGACCTAGCTCAGCCGTATGGATGAACGCATACTTGGTCTTCTGTAAGGCCAAGAGGTATTTAAGTTCGACCCTATGAAAACAAGGCCCTACCTTCCCTTCGAGACACTCCGGCAGCTCCGGATGCCTCAAGCACAATTTTTCTTTGCCTTTATCTCTTTTGGCAGCAGCAGTGTTACTAGTCTGACCGGATGGCTCAGACTCAAAAGGGACTTCTTCAAGAGAGTCCTCTTTCCTTTCCTCCATGATCGTTGGAGGAATATCAGTGGCAGTGGCCCGGGGAGAATTCAAACTTGGCACAGCCTGGCTTCCGGACTGCTGGTTTTCTGTGTTTTCTTGACTTCTAGTCTCAGGCTGGGGCTCTGAGGCAGAAGTCTCTCTTTGAAGTGCTGGGCTGCTAGCCTCCGGACCGGGTAGTCTTTCCCGGGGAGCTCTGATAGGCACTCCAGACCCAGGACTGCTATTTTTTGCCCCCGATTTTGAGGGAGTGTTCTTAGAGGCTTGCCCCTTAACCAGCCGACTCTTTCTTCGGTCGACTAACTTCTCCGGGGAGTTCTCTATATCTGATCCCATCGCTATGAAGGGTGAGGGTTTTTTGAAGCTGATGGCAGTTGCTCCTGGTTCAACGATGGATTCTGATTCCTGAACAGAGGAACCAGAGATGATGGGGGAAAGGCTAGGTTGGAATAACTTTCTAGGCTTAGTGCCTTTGGAGGAAGAAGATCCTCGATCTGACTCTGCAGCATAGGCGATTGGTCTATCAACAAGCGAAGTAGGTAACCCTGCTGCGATTCGTCTTTCCTTCTCGACTTTTGGTGCCTTCTCCAACTCAGAGAGGTTGAGCCACCCGCCTTTGATCAAAGCAGTCCTTGCTGTAAACATAAACTATCAAGCAAATCTTTGCTTTAGAGAGAGAAAGCTTTAAGAAAATATGCAGAGTAAATATGAAAGAGATAGTAAAACAGTAGAAAGTGAGTCTGAATTTATAGTAAATCTAAAAAAGCAGTTGGTTCCTAGGAGAATTCGAAAAGTTTGGCAATGATTAAAAGACGGCGCTGATGTCATTATTTGTAATTAAAGAGGTTGCTTTTCGAAGAAGGTGGGTTCGAAATTCAAGGTGAAAAAACGACTAAAGCAACCAATCAGAGTGTGACACGTGTCCCATGAACTCTGGCAAAAACCGTTTTGAATTCGTGAAGCCTTATCTGTCCGTGTAAACCCATAGATCTGTCCGGATTGAAAACTACTTCTTACGTCGGACTGTTTTTCAGGTCTCTGACGAGAATACTTGCTCAAACACCTAAAAAAGGGGCTCCTGATGAGTCCGAATACAGCATGCTCCCCGGACATGGACAGATCGGTCCAAGGCCTCCGGACCGGACAGATCACTTGGGCCGGACAGATCACTTTGAACACTATGACCATGGGACTGTTCGAACTATGACAAAAGTACTAAAAAACCTAAACACTTCTTGACTAAGCTACTTGCTCACCTACTTAGAGCTCATGGGTCTTTGAACATGACCCGGGTCCATTAAACATGACCCGAAAGCCCATAAGGGCCCAAACATCAGGGTATAAATACCCAACCACCTGCATTAACTATTGGTAATGAAAATTAACTGCTACCAAGCTGCTTAATTATCTCTCTACTTTCTAAACACTTAAACACCCACACACCACCATAAAACACCAACTGAAATTACCAGCCTACCCTCAGGAGATTATTATCCACACCATGGTTGTCAAGGAGTCTGCTAGCGTATTTTCTGTTCGGGGTATGTGCTCATAGGTGATGCTTTTGAAATTAAGTGTCACTTCTTTGAGAGAAAATAAGTATTTAACCAGCTGCTCCTTTATTCTTCGGATTGACCTTATGCATGATGGATAAGAAGCTGAGAATCGCTCATTAACCTGACCCTTTTGGCTCCACAAATGAGAGTTAATGTCAAGCCAGCTATAGCAGCTTCATATTCAGACTCATTATTGGAAGCCCTGAAAGCAAAACAAATAGCCTGGTACATCTTGTCACCGTACGGAGAGGTTAAACATATCCCATCACCACAACCCATGGTACTTGATCCACCATCGGTCCGGACAACCCATACGTTTTTATCTTTTTCACCGGTTGCTTGCTTAGTATCTCTGTCTGAATGGAATTCAACTAAGAATTCAGCCACAGTTTGAGCTTTGACTGTTGTTCGAGGGGCAAACTCAATATCATAGTCTCCCAGCTCTACTGACCACTCGGTCATTCTGCTTGAAACATCTGCCTTTTGAAGAACGTTTTTCAAGGGAAAAGACGTCTAGACAATGATTGAATGAGACTGAAAGTAGGGCCTCATTTTCCTAGCAGCAATTACTAAGGCCAGTGCTAGTTTTTCAAGTTTCAAATATCTTTTTTCTGCATCAATCAAGCTTTTCCTGATATAGTACACCAGTCGAGGATAATTATCCACCTCCCTTACTAGCGCTGCACTTCGGGCACAATCAGAAACTGCTAGGTATATGTAGGGTGTCTCTCCATCAACGGGCTTAAACAAAGTTTTAGAGGAGGATAAGTGCTTCTTAATTTTATCAAAAGCCTGGTCACACTGGGGAAACCAATTAAATTCTTTCGCACCTTTCAAAGTTTGAAAAAACGGGGCACACCTATTCGACGACCTTGAGATTATAACGGTTTAGAGCAGCTAACCTCCCTGTCAATCTTTGTACTTCTTTAATATTTCAAGGAGGCTCCATTTGTAACAAAGCATTAAGTTGGTCTAGATCAGGCTGTATCCCTTTCTCACTTATCACATACCCCAAGAATTTTCCGGACTGCACTCCGAAAACACACTTCTCTGGATTCAATTTTAAATTTACTTTCATCAAATTGGCAAAAGCTTCTTGGAGATCGGCCAACTGTAGCTCTTCGTCCATATTTCTTCCAATCTGATCAGTAAAAGCCTTGTTCACTAACCTATAAGTAGCCCCAGCATTCTTTAACCCAAACGGCATCACTTTGTAACAATGGAGGCCCCTATCAGTAACAAATGTAGTATGTTCTTGATCCTTCGGATCTGCTTGAATCTGATTATACCCGGGGAAGGTATCCATAAATGATAATAGCTTGTTTCCAGATGTGGAGTCTACCAACTGATTAATTCGGGGAACCGGATATAGATCTTTTGGGCAAGCTCTATTGAGATTTGTAAAATTGATGCACATACACCACTTTCCATTTTTCTTCTTTACCAACACCGGATTGGCTGTCCATAAAGGGTATTGAGATTCCTTTATGTGCCCCATTTTCGTAAGCCGGTCAACCTCTTGAACTATGACATCAGCTTTTTCTTTAGAAAAAGCTCTTCTCTTTTATACAACAGGTGCTATATCCCTCCGGATGGATAGTTGGTGTGATATAATATCTGATGGCACTCCGGTTACATCAGCATTGCACCAAGCAAAAACATGCTGATGGTCTTTCAAAAAAGCTAACATTTTACCCTTTAATTCTGATGTTATCTTAGACCCGATCTTGACATTTTTTCCTTCAACCAGAGAGTGAGTTTCAACTTGTTCAATAGGTATTAAAACGCCAGGGGTCTCTCTGGGGTCATCAATTTCACCCTCTCCCCCAGAGGGCCCCTCAAATTTCTAATCCTCACTGATCTGAACTACCCCTAAAGTTCGAGGGGATAGTGATGTTGCATAGCACTCCCTTGCCACCTTCTGACTGTTTCAGACAACTCCCACTTGTCCTTGCACAGCGTATTTCAGGCATTGGTGGACTGTTGAAGCCACATCATACATCCTGGAAAGCCAAGATCTCCTTAAAATGGCATTTTAACGAGTGGGACAACCACCACAATAAAAAGTATCCTGACCATCTTCTTAAAAGGGCCTTTGCCCAACAAAACCTCCTCCTCAAACTCCCCGATCACATCTGCTGAGCTTCCAGTAAAACCTATAATTGACCTGTTCGAACGCTGAATTACTGCTGGGTTCTTCATTTTTTTTGTAGGAAGTTAAAAAGAGGATATTGGCTGAACTACCGGTGTCCACAAAAATTCGTCTAATATCGTTGCCCCCAATGGATACTCCTATCACAACAGCATCTTCATGGGGACCAGCAATGTCCCTCAAGTCATCATCATCGAAGACAATGAAGGGAAATAGAATTTGTGATTGATAGGAAGTCATGCCTCCTTCCAGTTGGGTAGCTAAAGTATGAACGTGCCTCTTTCTTGAAGAAGCAGTTGGTGCAGTCATGGTGTCTCCCCCGAATATTGTAAGTGACTCAGAAAAGCTGATAAGGCCGGACACCGTCTTGCAGTGCTCTATGATTACACCCACCTTGTTTCAGGTTGGATCAGGATCCAAGTACTCTAATTCTACATCAAACCTTTCAATTATCACCTTTCAGTGATCAGGCCTATTTCCACTTCTTCTTTTAACATAAGCCCCCAACTTCCTCTCTCAATCAAATTCTGTTCTTCTTGTTTCAACGCGATGCAATCTTCAGTGGTATGGCCAGTATCACGATGATACTGACAAAAACTATTATTTTGACTTTCTCTGGGAGATTTTAATGCAGCCGGCTTTCTGAAATGTACTTTGTCTTTCGTTTTATCATAAATGGTGGCCACGTTTTCTTTTAATTCAGCAAACCACTCTGGTTGAACCCAAGGTCCTCGCTTATTTCTAGATTATTGGCTTTGAGCTGGTTCAGCCGGGTGGGATTGAGCCTTGGCTCTATTTTGACCCTGTCCGGCTTCCTTGGCCTTGTACCCGGACTGATTCTGGTTTTGATTTGGTGCAGCTGGGGAAGACCTCACCTGCCGGTGTACCCTGGTTTTCTTCGTTTCATCCATATTTATTTTTTTGCCGACCTGATTCAGTAAACCCCCCCCCCCCCATGTCATGGCCTTTTTCCTGGTTACTGAATCAGCCAAATTACCAGGGTTCAAACCCTGCCTCGGAGAAGCTATTGCTACTTGTTCAAAGCAATCAGCTAATCCATTTTTGGTGTTCACAAAGCGAATTATGTACTCCTTCAAAGATTCATTTTGTTCTTGGGCACAATGGATAATAGTGTCTAAATTGCCCTTCACTTCTTTACTCCCAACGAACTGTCTCCGGAAGGCCACCTAAAAGGTGTCGAAATTTCTGATACAGCCTTGTGGCAGACTATTGTACCATTTGAGAGCACTCCCCGTAAAAGACTGGGAGAATGCTCGATAGAGTAGCTTATCATCATCATCAAAGTTCATCATAAATTTTTTAAATTGCTCCAGATGGTTATCTGGATCTATACTACCATCATACTTCTCCATCTTTGTGCTGTCAAACCTCTTAGGAAGGTTTCCGGACAGTATTTTAGAAGACAATGGAGATTGTCTCCGATTCCGGCCACGACTAAAAACAGTATCTTCATTGGGAGTCGAAAAGATACTTGGTTCATCATGAAAGGCAAAAGGATCCATTAACAAGCGGTCTACGTGTCTCCAGCCATGGCTGTGACTATGAGACGACTCTTTACCCAGATGCATTTTCAACCTTCCATGCATGTCTCTTTTTCTTGAATATTTTTTGACCAACTTTTGTTTCTTTGTAGAACGGCCTTCATCACTGCTGGATGACAGGGATTCTTCGACTCCGTCTTCATCTGAGGAGCTGCTAGAAGATTCTGAGTCTGAATCTGAGCTCTCCACCGGTTTAGACCGGTGAGACTTCTTTGAACTAGCATGAGTCTTTTTAGTGCTCACATGGGTCTTTGATGGCTCATGCTCTCTTGGGTTGTCAGTATGGTGAACTGCTGAAACTTTTGACTTTTCTTTCACACCCATCTCTGCCCTTTTGGCAGCCCTCAAAGCTTCTATTTCAACTTTTAACTTGTCTCGCTCCTCAATCGTATATTCATCGTTTTCTCCCACCACGTCTGCAAAAGCTGGTGGCACTTCCTGCTCGTCCAGATTCATCCGAGCTGGTTTTTCTTGATGGTTTCGAATGCTAGATTCAGGCACCTTCTCCTCCCACTGTGGTCGCCAATTTGGTGTGGATTATTTTCGACTGAGGGTAATTTGGTCAGGTGTTTTCTGGTGTTTTAAAGGTATTTAATGTTTGAGTGTTTTGTAGTGAGAGATTTAAGCTGCCTGGTTGTATTAAATGTTCATTACCCTCATTAATGAAAGTGGTTGTGTATTTATACCCTTAATTATGGGCCATATGGGCTTTCGGGTCATACTTATGAAACCGGGTCGAGTTCAAAAACTCATTAGTTATTAAGCAGATAAGCAATTAGCTTAGTCATAAAGTGATTAATTTTTAATACATTAGTCCTGTTCGGATGGTTCAGTGGGTGGTTTTTGTCCGAATTGTCCCTCTCCGGTTTCTACAGTGAGTGGTGAGAAAATCCGGACTCATCAAACCTGATCTTCTGGAAATTTGTGATGTTATCAATTTAGTTCTTTCAGCCTCCAACGCTGATGACTCCTTCTTATGGATCCCTAATTGTTCTCGCCCTCACTTCACGATTAGTAGCACATATGATTATATTATCCCCTCTAGTCCTAAGGTGATATGGGCCTTCCTTTTCTAGAAACAATAGAATATCCCAGACATTCTTTCATCACCAGGCTCGTTATCCATAATAAATTTTCTACCAGGGACAAGCTTATCAGCTAGTGTTTTGATTCCCCAGGACAACGCCCTGTAATCCTCCGCGGATTCTTTATATCATATCTTAATCAGTTGTGCTTGATCCTCCCCCATTTGGGACATGATTTCCAGGAAATTGGATATGTCTTCGCGTCTTTATACTTGGGGGCATTGGCCACTTTTGGCGCACTACTTTTTGCTCGATCCATTTACTACATCTGGAACGAGATGAACGCTAGAATCTTCAAGGATTCCCAATCCCTCAACTCGGCTTTGGCATGTCGAATATTTTTCGATATCCGCTATAGATTATATGGCACTAAAATTTTGTGGCAAGTCTAGTGTCTTCCCGCAAGTTTCTAGTTTATAAATATTTCTTTTTTTGTAATCTTATTACACTTTTACAAAGTTATGTAATTTTATTACACAATTTCTATGTTGTATGGGCTCGTACACCCATCTTGTTTTGTAAATAACTTTTCATAAATTTTATCTAGAGCTTTGTATACAAAAAAACAAGATAAAAAAAGGAAAAGAAGAAAAATAGATAGGAGGAAAATAAATATAAAAAGAGAAGAAGACAAAAGGAGAAGAAAAAATATAGAGAATAAGATGAAGAACATGAAGAAGACAAAAGAAAAAAGAAAAATAAAACAAGAATGAAGAGAAAGAAGAAGAATGAGAAAGAAGACTAATGATAAATAAGGAGGAGAAATAAGAAGAATGTTGGGAAGAAAGAAGAAGGCGAATGAAGAAAAAAATGGGCATGAAGAAAAAAATAGGTCTAAATTAAGATCTAGAAGAACAAGTTAGCCATCCGAGAGTTGATGCACGAGTTAGCCATCCATGATTAGATGCACAAACAACCAACCACCAATAAACAACCAGTAACAAGCAAACAACCGCAAACAAACAACCAGCAGCAAACAAACAACCATCAATAACAATTAACAAATAAATAAAAGCCGAGACGAATCTTCAATTAATATTTTGAGCAAGTTGAATATTAGAAATCCGAAGGGAGTGTTGAATATTATCATTATTAATGTTGTTAAAGACCGTAGATGATTGGAGGTGACTTGAACAATACTTAATTAAGCTCGAAATTTATCAATTATTAATTAAGTTAATTAATTAATTGGTTAAAGATGTGAATGATAATTTTTTGTGTTATAATATTATTCAATTAGGAAGAATATTGTGCTAGTGATTTGATTTTTTTATTATAGGAAAATATTATATTAGTCAAGAATATTATTCTCTCAATAATATAGTAATATAAATATAGGAGATGTACAAAAGAACATAACAATAAAAATTAATAATAAAATGGATTTTTTCTAATTCTTTTTAGAAACAATTCTACCAAAATTTTTTTATCTTTCCAACAACTCCATGTCGCGATTCATCACCTTAGTTTCACTTCTCACATACTTTCATCAACAAGAAAAATTCGTGCCACTTGTTTTGAAACTAGTCAATCTGTTGGCAATTCACATTTATTTCTTTTTCCATCTTTTCCCCTCCAGTCACTTTTCATCACCAAAACAAAATCGTACATAAATATATCACCAAATTGGCGTTGTATGTGGGAACTTGAGGTCCTAGTAAGATGAATTCTTCAAAACCAATTCAAACATCATTTACAACTTCTATTAGTTTTCTAAAAATCCATAAAAACTTTAAAAATAAAAAAGAACAACAATATCATTCGTTACTCCAAGTTCATAGCCTATTGTTGTACCAAAAACTCATATTGTACATGAGGCACGTGCTCTTGTCAACACAGATTTCAATAATAGATAGACCAAATGAGGAAGATGCATTTGTCTAAATTATTAATGATTTAGAATCTTGTGGCTGTTGTTGGCTCAACGCACCATTTATGTTATATGGTTTATCGACATAAAGAAAACAATATTGAGGAATGAGATAATGGAACTTATTCCACATTCAGGAATCACTGACATGGCCCTTCCAAACGCAGAGTCATTTATAACTCCCAACTTTCAATGAAATATGACATAAATGAGCATTCTAATCGTGAATCTTCTAGTATACCGACGACATTACCTGTGATCGTTTGCGTTCTCATAAAATGAGCATAACACTTTTTTCTCATCATCGCAATGAGAGAAAGAGAGAGGTGCATGTGTGTGCGCCTCACTTAAAGCTATATAAGAAAAAGTAGAAACTTAGACCATCCACCTACTCCCCTAGTGGATCATTTAAAAAACATTACCCGCAAGTTTCACTTGTGAATCAGCCAAACAATGAGAACCATTTGATGGTTCCTCCAACAAGTCAACCATGTCTATGTTGTGCAGGTTTAGCAGCGTCGTTGTTCTCTCAAAGTTACCAACCTGCAAACTAATAGAGTTTCATTTTCATACCTTCGGTGCACCAGTGGCTTAGTCAACCGCAACACATAGGGCATTATTTTACTGGACCTGCAAACCAAAGCTACTTTGGCTCATTTTTTTGCTGAGCATAGGTTAAACCTTATTTCTTCTCCATTGGCTCCAACTATCTTGTATGAAGACTTGACACCGAAGCTGAAACAATATAAGATGGACAAGTATTATGACATATGAAATCTAAAGCACCACATAGAGTAGTTCAAGAATGAAATACTGTATTTTTAAAAGAGATGATAGGTTCATGTCTAAAACATTCTCCACGACTTGAAGAGACAACACTCTGGCATGATTTAACCAACTTTATCCAGACAACATCTGAAAGTTCAACATGTTATGAACTTTTTTCAAGAACTAATTAATTTGGTATAGAGTTATCAAGAGAGATGGTGACTATATTACTTCTTGTAAGTAGCGCCCACAAGAGAGCCTTTAGAAGTATTCTTGGTGTTTTGTTCAAATAAAAGATATTTTTGGAAGATTGCCACAATTTAATGGTCGGTGTAGCTTACATAAAAGAATATTTCTTAGAATTTTTGGTAGAAACTATCATGAAAAATAAGGCCATGTACTTTGGGGATTTGATGTGTCGGATGAACGAATAAATCAGAGTGGATGAAATTATTAAAGTTAGACTTTTGGGGATTCTGAAGACCTACCCTCCTTACCATCTCATGGAAAATGCTAATGTGCATCTTAAATTGGAACGAGTATAGACAACCGAGCCTCAGCTCGAAGTTCTTACTTTCAAGTTCAACATAACCAAAGTTCTTGTGAGATCGAAACATCATAACTTTATCCAAGATTTCTTGTGCAAACCGAAAAGCAACTATAACAAATAACTACAACAGCATCTGAAAGCTCAAAAGATTCAGAATACAGGATACCTGAGGGTAATCTATGATAAAGCCAAAAATGTAATAAAATTCGGAAGGCGCGAAGAGATATGGACTTCCAAAAAGATGTGAGATATGAACAAATTATGTAAGTTTCACGACGATTATTGTATTGCTTTAAATAATAAAATGCAGATCCTCGTTGATAAAAAAAAAACCTTAATAAAAATATTTTTAAAAACCAAAAATTAAAACGAGACAAATTAAAACTAAACATAAAATTTTCACCAAACACTTTAACCAAATGAATAGTAAAAAACCTACCATCGGACATTTTTTAATTTGGACTAGTAACATTTGTCATAGTTTAATTGTTCAAACCCGAAAAATGGATAATAAAGTGAAGTAATTTAGCAATAGCATGAACAGAAATGGGACAAACTACCAAACAAATTTTAAATTAAGTAGTTGATTTTAATACTCTAAAAATAAATTCTTTTACGGAAAACTGGCGGTAAAAAATCCAACAAAAAAGAATCATCTGTATTTACTACTATTCCAGATTCTATCAATTTTAATAATATTATCGTCTTTGACAATCCAAATAAGCGTAGCTTTCTCATGTCAAGTATGACCGACTTATCATGCCATGGTGCTGAGTTTCTACAAGTAAGTATCATCTTACTCGGAATCAATGATCTCAAAGATAAACAAAAAACTTGTGCTTTTTAAAATCAGCTGAATAGCTATAAAGAAACACACAAGCCAAATAGTAATAATGCACAATCATAATACAAATGACATTCGAGCAACACCACCGATATCTAAATCAGGGTAGCTGAAGACTGCACCCGGTGTGCATTCAATTAGTTATCAAGATCACAAAGCACGGGATTGGCTTCGAGCTGCTCCACGAATTTCTCAAGGATTTCCTTCACCAATTCTTTGAAATTAATGTCGGCTTCTGCAACACGGTTTTTGATCTTGACCTCAGAAAAAACTGTGTCGTAAAGAGAAAGAACAGGTTCGTTGTCTTCAGATAGAGATGGCAACCCCAACTCTTTTCCATTTTTCTCAAAGAAGCTCTTAATTAACTCAGATGCTCCCTGGCCATCTTTTTTATTAAGTTTTTCATGCAATATTTTTTCCATCACACTGTTCAGTTGCTTCTCGTTTGATAAGAGCTGAAACATTTTTGTACAATAGGTTATCAGAATTATTCATCTGTTGGTTGGAGGAAAATCAAATGAGATTCTTTGTTGTTTAAAGCCATAAATTTTCAACATTTTTCTCGGAGAATTAGAGGGTAATGTGTCAGCATAGCACCAATACAAGGAATGACTTCACCTCTTTGTATCTTGAAAAAAATTAGGAAACAGTTTTATATTTGTTCAAAATATTTAACTTTCTCCTTCATCTCTTATTTTTCTTCACCTTCGCGTCAAAATTTCCAAGATCCAAACAACGTTTATAAGATCATATAGCACTAATTTTGAAAAAGTATTGAATCTGGGGACAGATAAATATAATTATGGAATTGGTACATACCTTTCTTAGTCGAGAACCATTGACGAGCTTGATGTTCTGGATTACAACAATTTGTTTCTTAGATAAAGCGTCTGCTATTTCTTGAATAACAAGCTGAAGCAACTCTGCAAACTGCGACTGCCCTAGTTCTTCTTTATCCTCGGCTCCATGCTTCTTCAATATGTCGTTTAGCACTAGAAAGTCTGTCCATTATCATTTAAATATCATCAGAAGTATATATCGTAAAGTCAAAAATAGAATGCTAATCTAACTTTGAAGCAGACAAAAAGAAAGATGGAACAAAATAATCAACCATTTTCTGTTCATGAGATCTGTTGGTAACCAAGACAAATAAATGTTGAACTTAAATTGCGCCAAACTTGAAATTCTTTGTTATTAGGATGTAAAAGAAATATTGGGAAAACACAGTGCTTCTCCGTTCATTCTTAGAATAAAATACTATTCAAATACTTAAGATGAGTTTAAGATAGTTGTAGTGTATTAATTTGGTTCATAAAAATATCCTTTTGTTTAAAAAGATATAACATTTAGATTTTATCTTCCGATTAAAAGGGAGAAAAAAAAAGACCTCAATAATAAATTTAATTAATAGAAAATGTTTATAATTGACCTAACTCGTAGAGCTCCCAGGGCAATCAGATTCTATATGATAATTTACTATCAAAGGTACAAGGTCAATTTCAACTTTGACACCAGCTTTCTCAAGATATTTCCTGTCTACTGTCAAATTTTGAAAGCTACTTTCTTCTTACTTTTAAACTCTTGGATTTGAGAATTGATATAAAGAGAATATTTAGATCTTTCGTCAAGTACTAGGACTAATTTCCGGACATTGAGCAGCAACATTCAATGACTGCAGATTTTCATAAAGCAGAAATACAGTACTCAGAACAGTAAGATTACTCTATGAAAACACAGGAGTACCATAAAGAAAAATAAAGGAAAGTAACATAAAATCGCAAACCTTGAAATGGAGGGATGCCCAGTCCAACTCCCATTTGAGATAGAGCGTTCCTTATCTCACTCTTGGAAATCTTCCCCTTATCATCTACATCCAAGTCAGTGAACAAGTTCTCTGCTAACATCGCAAAATCATCCTCATCCTCCAAAACCAGCCTCAGATTACTCCCATCCAGAATTGAAACCACAAGTGGATCATCTAGTCATAAGTCAAAAAAGTTAAACCAAAGGCAATAACTACAGTGAAGAATAGAACTAAACAAAAAACAGTATCGTACTCAGGCATCCCCATAAATAAGATGTTTCTTCTTTATAACCAAGAGTATCGAGAACGTCGTAGGATCATTTCATGGGAAAAAAAAAAGTATAACTCTGACATAGTTCGGAAAATCTCACACATAGCAATTACATGTGTGTTCAGGGAATTTGTTTTCGCCCAGCAAAACCAACCTAGACTCGCATCAAGTATGGCATTATAAGGTTGATCTATTGAGCATGTTATTTTTTATGAAAATATATGTAGAGCAAAGAAACCCAGGATGGTGTCTGAAGATCAACTTCCAAAAGAATTGTTTTATATCGAAATTGAAATGGGCAGGCTATAACATAATTGCATAGAGAATTTGGTAGGTTAAAGTTGGGATTTGGGAATGTAAACAAATCTAGCAAACATAAATCCTGAAGCAATTAGGGAAAAGCCTATGAGTTTCTCCAAAAGTTGCTTCAAGGCAACATAATGACAGATTTTAGCTCTCAAAAGCTAGGGCTAGTCCCAAAAGCTGAATCAACAAAAGCTAACATTAAAATATGGATCAAATAGTAAAATAGGAGATAAATTCCCAAAATCTGTAGATCCATCTGAGTCCACAAACATTCTTTAAATGTCTAAGCAGAGAAAACAAGCAGCCCTGTATATACATTTGCACCAAATCTGTCAAACATCTATGCACCTATCTTTTCAACTCCATAGAAACAGCTCAATATCAACGATCAAGATCAAACACGCAAATTACAGATACATACATCGATATATAACTACTACTACTTAAAAAGATATACACTGATACACATATAAATAGTTACTACCTCTCAGTTTATCGGCGATGGCGGTTAGATATTCGTTGAGCTTATTAGAAGCTTGTGATCGAGTAAACTCCGTGCGCCGGAAATTGACTTCATCGACATCCGACGATGAAATGCGAGAAAGAGCCGCTGTTTTAAGGTGCTGAGGCAATGAGAGACCGAAGAGAGATTGAGAGGCTTGGGAATCAGCGAGCTCGAGGAGTTGAGCACCGGTAACAGCGACATCGAGTTCCGGCACTGAGAGATTTAGGGATCGCAGCTGTGATCCGTCGACGATCACCAATCCTTCGTCAGACATTTTCAGAGAGAGAGAGGAGGTTGAAGTGAATTGATGTTTTAAGAGAGAGACTTGACTAAATCAAAATGGGTTTCCGAATTCCAATAGAGAGAATTCTTCAGACAGACGACGTTGAAAGCGTTGAATTTTATTGAGACCAGGTTCAGGTTGTTTGAATTATATTTTCACCCTTTTCGGATTTGGTATGCCAGTCACGCGTTTAGCACAAATATCAAAATGCTTATACAGATTTAGAACATCATTTTCAATAATTAATCGGTGGTTAGGAATAAATTTTGTTTTAAGGGTTTTTTTCTTTTTTATCTAAAATATCTTTTTGTTAGAGGATTCTGATTAGCACCTGAAGCTAAGTAGAGATACTTGAATTTCATAATCACTTTCAATGTCTAGGCACTGAACAGTAAATCGTCCCTCGACTATCGCGTTTGGTGGCAGATAGTCCATTGACTTTCAAATGTTCGTTGACAGTCCCTGGACTATCGCGTTTGGATAAAGTTAGTCCACCAGATCCTCTGATCAGTGAGAGGCTGCCACCTGTCACCATAGTCCCCAAATTTTTGTATCACCACTAGTTCTTTGAGTTTAGGTCAAACCCAAAATGTAGAATATTACGAAAAACTAAACTCAAGGGACTAGTGGTGATACAAAAATCTGGGGACTATGGTGACAGGTGGCAGCCTCTCATGAATCAGAAGATCTGGTGGACTAACTTTATCCAAACGCGATAGTCCAGAGACTGTCAGCGGACATTTGAAAGTCAAGGGACTATCTGCCACCAAACGCGATAGTCGAGGGACGATGTACAGTTCAAAGCCTCAATTTCTACGTTAATGATGACTTTAATTTTACAACTATTCAAAAGAGCACGAGCTTTTGTTTGAAAGGGGGAAAGCTTCTCATTTATGTTGTCGTATCTATGAAGAATTGTTCTTTGATGATCCTTGATGATAATGGTTCCACTGGATTCTTCCGATTGAGTGCTACACACATCAGAGTTAAGCTTTAATCTTCCTTGAATAGGAGACTTCCAGGTGAGCGGTTTTCTTTTTCGACTGAATGTGGTTGAAGCATCCCATATGAGAGGTTTCATTCTCACAGTTTTTCCAATGCTTTTTCTTGAGTAATTTAGAAAAATCGAGACTAGTTATAATGTGCTTTATATATAGAATAGAAGACTTAGCTGAGTAATTGTTTCATTTAAATTTGACTCTGTCACGAGTTTGGCAGATGACCCCGTGTATGACGAGAGAAATGATTGTCTTCATCTGAAATTTTGATGGGGAGGACCATGACCAGCTTCTAGCCATGTGGATTAGAGTCATAAATTTATTGATTTGAACATCAAATATTTTTGTGAAATAAACCCAAATTAACCAAGCATAGTTACAGGAGACAAACAAATGTTCATTTGATTCAATGTTATTGCAGAATTGACATTTAGATACTAAGACTAGATGTGTTACCTGCAAAGTAACCTCAGTAGGAATAAAAAAATTTAGTAGTCTTCAATGAAAGAGAGATCATTTTATAGGAGTTATTTGATTCCATGTTCTTTCAAATATAGTAGAGGTACGGTGATTTGTTTTTAAGCTATGCAAAGCATCTTTAATGTTAAAAGAACCATTATCAGATAGATTCCAGTGAATATTGTCTTCAACATGACTATTAGTTTTGAATTCAAATATTAAATTTAGACTAAGTTAGAGAAGAGAGAACTTATCAAGTTTAATTTCAAAAAAACTCCATCCCAGTTTACTGTTTTTCCTTTGTACCATTTGTTGTCATCTTCTTCTTCAAATTTAATAATTGGAGGCTTTCCAAACCAGTTTTCGAGCCAAATATATTAACATTACCTTGACCCAAAATCCATCTAATTTGGTCTTCAACAAGATTTCTAACCTCAGTCATTTTATTCCATGTCAAGGAACTTTTTTTCTTAAAGTTACTTTGTGAAGGGTGCATTCCTTTGCAATTGGTACTATGAATTAGATTAGACCAGAGAGACTTATTTTATCTGAAGTTTAACCAAAGCTTTATAGACTATGAATTTTAATAATCTTTCAGGCTGTGTAGATTAAGGCCTCTTTCACTAAAGTAATTACAGTTAGTATTCCATTTACACCAGTGAATATTGTTCTTTTTACTAAAGGACCCCCACAAGAACTTGTTGAACATCTTCTCTATCTTGTTAATGATGGTTTTGGGGAGCTTACAACTTTGAATCTAGTAGATAGGGATGGTTAAAATGACATTTTTTATTAGCATAAGTCTGCCACCGTAAGAGAGTTTATTGCCTTCCCAAGACATAATTTTTTTGTTGATCTTATCAATCAAAGGAATGAAGTTGATGTTTCTGTTATTGGAGTTGAGGTATATTCATAGATAAGAAGTAGGCAAGGATCTCATGCTGAATCTAGTTTGAATATCAAGAGCGTTGATTTTATCTTGAGATATGTTGTTAGCCATTATAATTTGAGTTTTATCTTTGTTGATGGCCTGGCCTGATGTGTCTTGGTAAGTTTGTAAGAATCCTCTTATAAAGTCCGTAGAAGATGACATTCCATTAGTAAAAAAATAGTAAATCATCCGCAAAAGCTAAGTTAGGGAATATTTAGATTGATTTATAAGAGTATTTGAGAGTTTTATTTTATTCAAATAAGTTTGTTAGACCTCTGATTAAAACTTTTTCGTCAATGATGAAAAAAACTAGGAGACAATGGGTCTCCTTGTCTCACTCATTTGCTAATTTTTAAAAAACCAATCGTCCTTCCATTAAGGAGAATAGAAACATAAATTGAGTTTATAAGGTTTCTAGTTAGGTTAACAAATCTCTGGCTGAAACCATAACATTTAAGAACTTTAAAAATGAATCTGTGAGATAAGTTATCGAAATATTTTGACATGTCGACTTTTATGACAATATTTCCAGCTTTAGTCTTCTTTCTCAAATCATGAACTAACTTATTTTCTATAAAGATGCTTCTTGAATGGTTCTTCTCTTCACGTAAGCTCCCTGAACATCAGAAATCAATTTAGGTAGTAGATTAGAAAGTTTGTTATTCAATAGTTTAGACATAATTCTGTTGAAAGTTGTGCAAAGGCTAATAGGCCTAAATTGATTCCAGTAAGAAGGATGATTAATTTTACGTATTAGGCAAACACCAGTAGCCCTGATTACTTTAGGGATATCATGACCTTTGATGAAATCAATCAAGGCCGTGTAGAGATCCAACTTAATTATGTACTAACAAGAGATAAAAAAACATTTATTGAAGCCATCCATGCCTGCTGCACTGGATGGCTTAAGGCTCTTGATAGTAAGAAAAATTTCCTCTTCTGAAGGCTGAGCTAGGAGAAGGTCATTGTGAGCATCATTTATAAGTCTATGAATATAATTAAAGATGTTATTATTTAAGAAAGTCTTCTCATTTGTAGAGTTATTAATATAGGGGGAGGTAAGCATATCTTTGAAATATGTTTCAACAGAAGAGCTCATTTGATCTTGATCAGTAGTCCAACGATTGTTTATTTTTATGCTGGAAATTTTACTTTTCCTTCTCTTTTTGTTAACAAAGTTGTGATAAATTTGGGTATTTCGGTCATCATCTTTGATCCAACAAGCGTAACGTTTTTTGTGCCAGTAACTCTCCTTCATAGTTAAGGCTAGAAGGTGATTGGCAGAAGCTTTAGAGAGACTAATCTTATCTTCCAGGCTATTAGTAGATAAGTAGCTAGCTTCACACGCTTTAATCTCTTCCTTAGTAGCAAGGAATTTATCAAATATGGTAGCAAGGAATTTATGAAAGATGTTTCCAAATGTATCTCTATTCCAGACTTTGAGATCACTCTTTAGCCTTTTGATTTTATTCCAAAAAAACAAAAAGAGGGTATACCTCCATGTTTTTATGCCATCTATCTTCCCCACTCTTTAAGAAACTTGTGTCGAGAGTCCACATATTTAGAAATTAAAATATTTTATTGGTTTTAATTGTTTCTTTGGTGATGCTGATGATTAACGGAGTATGATCGAAATAGGTTTACGCCAGATGAATAACTTCAGTGTTGGCAAAGCTTTCAGCCCAGTCTTGCTTGATCAAAACCCAGTCCAATCTTTTACCTTTAAGATTTTTAGTCCAAGTATATTTAGGACCAACAAACGCAACATCTTCTAGCTTACAGTCCCTGACCATATCATTGAAATCTTCTGCACTTTGCTGACAAAAATTTAAACATCCAGTTTGATCATTGAGAGAGCTAGTTGAGTTAAAATTACCTAACACCATTAAGTCTTTCACATTAATAGAGATATCCTTGAAAGTATTCCACAAGTACACTATGTTTCTTCTTTGACATTTAGCTTGAATGATTTTGTTGTAGCCTTTGTGCTTTATTTCATAATAAACACATTGAGCATGATCTAGCTGCATCTTGATTTCAAGATCATCCTGCCAGAAAATCCATAATTTGTTAGAGCTGTTAGCATAAAAATGGTTGAATTTAATATAAGATGCAATTTATTCTTGATGATTATAATTAATAAAAGGCTCATCAATAAAGATGAGCTTAATTTTATTTTTCTAGACAAATGACTTAAGCCTTCTTCGGGTAGACTTATTGTCGATTCCCTGAATGTTCAACTAAGAATGTTAATCATTAGAAGCTTGATCGGTAGTAGTTTTGGTCTCTAAAAACTGTAAAGACTTCTTCACCAAATGAATCTTTTTCTTTTTGCTTCTGGTCTGTTTCAGTGTTGGTTCAACAGCTATTGAAAGCTTTTGTCAGTGTCTTTTTTTTATCAAGGTTGGGGTATCAGGAAAGCTTCCTATATTGCTTTGTTTAGGTGTATGATATCTAGAAATGATGTTGGTCTGTTCTGGGGGAGATAGGTTGCAGTAAAAGACCAGAGACTTGATAGCATTGATGATTTCTTCATTCGTTGTATATTCTTGTATAACTTAATTGCTTTGATCAGTATATTGTTAATACTTCTTTTTTCCCTTTTATCTTGAGTTTGATCTTTTTTATGTTGGAATTTTGTTGTTGGACTCTAATTATAGACTTGAGTTTCTTCGTTCTTTGGTAATGTGGGTTAATATCTCGAGTAGTTTTATTTTCAAGTAAGGGAATGTCTTGGGTTTGCTGATTTTTGGATAGCCTTCTGCATAGATCTTGTCTATGACCAATGTGTTTACATTGATGACAGTAAGGACATATATTTTTTTATTATATATTTAACCAACACCCATCGTTAGAGCCAAAACCAACCCATATCTGATGATGCAAAATTCTAGTAATGTTTATTTCAACCCATATGTAGGCAGCATTGAATGGGCCATGTTATTTTCGGTATCCATGTCTTGATTGGGTTACCTAAAGTTTTAGCTATGGATTCTATAACAAAACCGTTGTATAGAAATTCAGGAATCTTGGATAGTTTTATCCATATTGATGTAATTGGGCTCTCCACTTTCGGATTGAACTTCGGGGACCATTTTGAGAACTCTCATAATAGAGTTGCCAATGGTACAGGAAATTATACTCCAAAGGTTGCAGATGTCTTCCTTTATAGAAAATTCAAAAAGAATATTATGTGCATCTCTTGTTGATAGATTTAGGTTGCCTTTAAACCTTCTTTCGCTTATGAACTTGTCTAGAAGTTGTTTTTTGTATCCCTTCAAAGAATTTTCCAATCAAAGTGAATCTTGTTGTTTCCAGTAATTTATCTTTATCCTCTTTTGAAAACTGAATTGAGATATGATCTTCTTTGAATTTAACATATTCTAGATTGTAATCTTTGGTTTTAGGCTTTTCCTTGTATAAGTCGACGTATTTCATCATGGGTGAAGATAAAAGGCTCATTTTTATTTCTACTTCTTTGTTGAAAGTTAGGATAGTCTTGGATTTGTGGAATCTTTGTTTGGTGTTGTTCGATAAAGAAGCCAGAAACCTGGAGACCAGAAAACAGAGAATAGAGAACAGGAAAGAACAAAAAACAGAGCAATGATGCAAGCTTGAAAGAAAATCAGAGAAGAGAAAGTAGAAGATTTTGGCCACATGGAGGGGATCAAAGAGAATTGATCAGCCTAGACAATGATGGAAGAAGAGACTTGATTAGCAAGAATGAAAATCTTTTCGCAATTCTTCCTCTCCCAAATATTTTTCATTATCTCTTCTAATAAATATTTTTTTGTTTTAGGGGTCTTGAATATGAAGGTATAAAACAATAAAAAAATTGATTATTAAACTTTGTTACAAAAAATTAACAAATAATATAAATTTAATAGTAAATATTAAATATTTTTTTGATATAAAATTGTGATACTTTTTTCATTTTTCATATTTGTTTCAAAAAAATAAATATATTTTATATTTATAAATAATCTAAATTATAATTATGGATAGAAAAATCGAAATTGATATTTTAAATTAAATACTAAAAATTTAAATTTTGCACAATTGTTTAAAACTCTTTAAATTCGTGTATAGATAAATAACTAATATACGTATTATATTATGTGAGTCTAATAAGAAAGTCATATTAGATACGGATTTTAAATAGATTTTGATAAATAATAACGAAATATCTACTATATTGAACATAGAAATATTGTTCTCTTAACAAATCCAAAAAAACTTAACTCTATGTAAGGCATAATCGATCATTTGATTTAATATTCGACAAATAGGAAATGAAATGTTTCGATAAGGCACGACAGATTTTATAGAATTCTATAAAAGAGATTACAAATTTTAAGTATCGTTTTGGAAAATCTATTAAGTACGGCGTGACAAACTATATAGAATTCTGATAAAATCACGAAATATTTTAGGTATCTTTTACTAATGCTTTAAGTAAATTATTATAGATCTTAAAGTAAGTACCAGTAACTACCCAAAAGCAAACTTATTCTCCACTTACTATCTTAATTATCATACAGAATACAGAATCGATGAAGAACGAAAAGGAGTAAAAGAGTACTAGATGGAAAACAGCAAGCAAATTCGTAAGTTTTCTTGGTTTTTTTGTTTATTCATTAGGTGAATCCAGAAAAGGGTTTCTTTATTGTTTTTCTTCATGTTTTGTTATATATTATTTGATGCGATTTAAAATAATATATAAAAATTGGTATCAAAGTCAGGTTAACCCTTTTTTTGGATTCGGTAGAATAATTGAATTGTGTATTGATAGATAAAGATGCATGTTTTTATTCATCGTAAAGAATCCATGACATTGAGATTATGTGTTAATTGAACTGGTTAGGGCATGAATTTAGAAATTGTATGAAAAGCATATTATGTGATTTATTCGTATAAAAAAGCATGTGTAATTTTTTACATGTTTTATATGAATAAATTGTAATTTTGATAGTTTGGGGATTTGTTTTGGGTTAAATTAGGGTTGATTGATGTGTGGAATTTCTTCTCTCGAAATTAGCATCAAATGAACCATAATATAACGAATAAAATAAATACTATTGGGAGAGTGGCTCATTGACGGCTTAACCCCACATGTTAACGTTGATCGAAGGTTGTCCGACAATATTCACAATGACCAGCGAACTGCTGACGTTGTAGATGAACACCGCAACTTATGAGGTATTTCGCAATATACTATTGTCGTGATGACATCAGTATGAGTGTTGTTAAATAGTGTTTTTCGGAATATGAACATTGTGTGAACAATATTTTCGAGAATGAATAATAATATTTTAAAAAAACTACTCATCGAAACATTATTCATCAGGTTATGAAATGTGTTTTTCGAGTAGTAAACAGTAATTTCGGATGATGAACAATGTTTTTTTGAAAATAGTATTCATTGAAAAAAAGTTAATTAATTATTTTAATTAATATAAAATATGTGACATGATTTATTTCACAAATTTGATCTGTTTGGCATGCTAATTTTTGTATGTTTATTTATGAATTAAATTGTATACGGTTGAATGATTAAATGACGATGCATGACTAAGGTTTCGTAGACCGGTAGGTGAAACTAAGAAATTAATTTAATCGGCCCTTCAAAAGGTTAAAATTAATTTTCTTATGGATCTTAGGCTTCAAAAGGTTCAGGGATTAATTTAAATTCAAATATTACCGACCCTCATGAAGGTTCACGTTTAGGTTTAAATTTATCATTAAAGGGAGAAATTACTGAAAATGGTCCTTGTGTTGATTTTAATTTTAAGTAGGTGAAATCGGCCCTTCGGAATTCATCGGTACTTAAGATAGACTAAATACATCCTTGCAATTTTTTGATTTTAATTAAATGAAATCGGCCCTCCGGAATGTTTCACCGGTACTTAAGAAAATCAAATTAGAGTTATTTTAATCCTAGTAGATGACATTGGCCCTTCTAAATGTCTCATTGGTACTTATGAAATTAAAATAATATTCATAGTATTTTTCTCAAACTCATAAAATTGCATATTAGTATGATTTTCCCTTCGGTGTCTATTATCAGGGAATTTTATGTTTTACATGTATTTGCCATATTCATGCATATGTTTTCAGTTATATGTCAAGATGATAAATGTACTTTGTGTTGTTTGTTCTTATTATAGTATCCGCTAATTACAATTTATCGGGGAACTGTCAACCAATGTTGGATTGTTCGGACTTCCAATTGTGAAAGGAAGATATGTTTCTGTTTTTATCTATACATATTATGACCATGAATTGTCAACTCCCAAACCATCCCTCTTTAGTCCGAAAAGTACACCGGAGGAAACTAAGGCCGATGAAAGGTGGGAGAAGTCAAATAAGTTATGCATGACGCTCTTGTTACATGTGATAAAAGTAGCGTTGCGTGGGGCTATCCCTAAAGGTGTTACCACAACCTCGGTCGTTCTTGCAGAGGTTGAGATTTGACCAAAATTAGAAGGTAGAGATGCAACATTTGCTCATCAAGCTAGCTACTAAAATGTATAATGGAAAAGGTAAAATCCGGAAGCATATTATGCGAATATCGATGATTGGCCAAAATTTAAAGGCAACCGGTTTAGACTTACCTGAGGAATGCATATTGGGGTTCACATTTCATTCGCTACCAGACCGGTTTAAGTATTTCCAGTCCACCTATAACTGCATGCAGGAAAAATGGAATATTAATGAATTGATTTCCCACGCTGTACAAAAATAGGATAAACTTAAAGGCATAGAAATTGAGGTTAATGTAATTACATCTGCAAAAAGGACGGGGCCTAAGCGGAAGGAAGATGGCAAAGGACTGGGTCATGGTCTGATCAAGAAGAAAAGAATTAGGCCCTAGACAAGTTCAAAGCTTTTAGGACCGAAGTTGAAAAACAACTTGGTAAGAGCATTAAGACTGTTATATATGACTGTGGTAGTGACTACTATGGTAGATATGACGGATTGTGTGAACAACGTCTAGGACCCTTTGCACAGTACCTAGAGAAGTGTGGAATAGTCCCTCAATACACTATGTCAGGTTTACCTCACATGAATGGTGTATCTGAGAGACGGAACCGAACACTAAAAGATATGGTTAGAATCATGATAAGTCATTAATCTCTACCATTATCTCTCCAGGGGAAGCTATCAGATGTGCCATTTATATACTCAATCGAGTACCCACCAAGGCTACTGTTAGGAACCCATATGAGCTTTGGAACAGGCGTAGACCCAATTTAAATCATATGCATGTGTGAGGTTGTCCAGATGAGGTGAGGCATTACAAACCTCAATAAAAGAAATTGGATCAAAAAATAGTTAGTTGTTTTCTTATAGGTTATTCCGAACATTTGAGAGGGTTTAAGTTTTATGATTCTCTCACTAGTACAATATTTGAGACAGGAATAGCCAAGTTTCTAGAGGATGTTGAGTTTGAGGGGAAGGATAAGGGAACATATGTTGATTTTGAGGAAGAATCTATATAAATTCATTAGGGTTTTAATGAGGATATTCAGGTATCAAAAGATTAGGCTTTAATTCCAATCATTTCGGTCCCATTAGAACAAGGTAATCCTCAAATTAACATTGATAATCCACTTGAGAGTTCTAACCATGATACAGATATGGTCCACGTAAAATAAGAGAAACCTCAAGATAATATTCCATAAGGGAATCAAATTGGCGTCGTTCATAATGATCAAACCCTACCTCCTCAAGAAGTGCAACAAGATGAAATAGTTCCCTTAAAAAGGTCCAAGAGAGAAAGAAAAAAGTACTATAGGTCCATAATTTATAGTATATCTTCAGGAGCATGATGAGTTATGTGTTGGAATTATAGATGATCCCTCATCATACAAACAGACCATGGCTAGCTCTGACTCTTAGAAGAGGATTGACGCTATGAAGGAAGAGTATAAATCAATGCAGGACAATGCGGTGTGAGATCTTGTCTTATTACCGGAAGGGGAAAAGGCAAATGGTTGTAAATGGGTTTACAAAACCAAACGCGATTCTCTGGGTAATATTACAAGACATAAAGAACATCTTGTAGCGAAAGGTTATACTCAACATTAAGGGATTAATTTTAAAGAAACTTTTTCTCTGGTATCGACGGAGGATTCCTTTAGAACAATCATGGCATTAGTTGCACATTTTGACCTTGACCTTCATCAGATGGATGTTAAGACCGTTTTTCTCAATGGTAATATTAATGAAACAATCTATATGGTGCAACCAGAACACTTTGTGGAATATAACTCAAAAGATCTAGTTTAACCTTAAGAAATCCATTTATTGGCTTAAACAAGCCTCATCACAAATTCCTTGGGGTGATAGTCGGTTATGACTTTGAGATCAACTCTGTTGAGGATTGTATGTATCCCAAGTTTAGTGGGAGTAATTTTATATTTTTTATATTATACATGGATGACATATTGCTTGCTTCGAACAATAAGGAATTGTTACACACTAGAACAAATATTTCTATCAGACAAGTTTGATATGAATAATCTAGGTGATGCCAGTTTTGTGTTAGGAATCTAGATACATTGGGATCATTCTCGTGGTATTCTTGGATTATCACAAATGAAACACATTGAAAGTGTGATAGAACTTTATGGATTCGCAGATCGCAAACCCCTAAGTACCCCAATAGTAAAGGTTAACAGACTTAGTGTAGGATAATGTCCTAAGTTAAAACTTGAGATTAAGGAAATGAAAACGATCCTTTATGCTACGGCAGTTGGGAGTTTAATGTGTGCTCAAGTTTTTACTAGGCCGAATATTTTCTTTAGTGTAAATATATTGGGGATATATATTAGTAACCCAGTCATGGATCACTGGAAATTAGTTAAAATGGTACTCAACTATCCTTAAGGAACAAATGGGCACACGTTGACATATGGGAATTCGGATAAACTGGAGATCATTGGGTATTCCGACTCTGTTTTTGGTGGATGTGTATATACACTAAAGATCACGTCAGGAAACACATTCTTATTGGTTGGAGGTGCAATATCCTGGAAAAGTGTAAAGTAAACACTTATTGCATCATCCACTATCGTGGAAGAATTTGTTGCGTGCTTTGAGGCATCGAACCGGTAATTGTGGTTGCGGAATACTGCAGTGCAATATTATAACAGTAATAAGAACTTATCTAGGTCCAAATACATAGACATAAAGTTATTTTCTGTTAAAATGATAGTTCAGATGAGTCAGATAAATATAGAGCACATTAACCCAAACTCCATAATATCTAAGACCCTCTAACAAAGGCGGTTTTGCCTAAGGTTTTCCGAGGACACACCAGCAGTATGGGTGTAGTTGATTTAGAGGATTTTTAGTTCCAGCGGGAGAGTTTGTAATGGGACCTTATGTTATATTTTATAGATTGTGCACATTAAAGTTCATTGCAATATATATGCTTGGAAAGATTTATTGATATCTGTACTGTATTGGATCTCCAAAGGTAGGAACCATTTAAGAGTAGATATGTATGATTACAAACCATATTACTCTTAGGCCAAGCTCTATAATTGGCCCAAGTAATTGATTGATAATGGTAAAGTGATTACTGTTGCATCATATTGTTCACATTACGAGAAATAGGTCATTATTCCTTTATTGTTATCAGTCATGTACATGGTTGTACCGTTTTCCCATTGACAATTAATATAGGGATCTCATTAAAGTTAAATATGTATTCTTGAGTAACCTGTGGCGGTCCAAGTGGGAGATTGTTGGAATATATTTATGTAATATATTTATGAAATGACAATAATTTGGACCGACATGCTAAATAAACGGCCATTGTCTTAAGGAACTTCAAATTAAAAATAATCAAGTTAATTATTTAATTAACTAAATTGGACCTATAGGCGAAAATGCGTTACGGGCTCAAGTGTGGTAATCGGGTTAAATTTGGGCACTGTGAGGAAAAGGGCCCAAATCTCAACACTTAAGCCTGAATTAATAAATTAGGGATATAAATTGAATTATCAATTTATCAGGTTATGGTCCCGGACACAAGAAAGTAATAAAAGAATATCTTTATAATGTTGGGCTTCATATTGTAAAAATTATAAGTAAGAGGCTAGGTTTTGCAGGAATATCCTAAAACCTAATAACAAACAGAAGGCCGCTTCCTTCATTGTCAGGAAACCTTTCCCTTTTATAACTCGTTTTGCAGGTTTCTCAAATCAATATACAGAATCCTTGAAGAACGAAAAGGAAAAAAAGAATTTCTCAAAACAATATACAGAATCTCTTAAGAATGAAAAAAGGAACAAAAGAATACTAGATGGAAAGAAGCAAGCAAATCCGTAAGTTTTTGAAATTGCATCAAATAATATATAATATTATTTTCATTCGATTTCATCTTCTAGTCGAATTCTAAAATCCGTAAATATAAGTGCAGAATTTTATTTTATTTTGTTGTTTATTGTGTTTTAATTAGACATAAATTATTACTTTAGTTTGATTTTATGGTTTTAAATAGGTTTTGTTGTCGTTTGAATTTTGTGTTTTAGGTAACATTTGTGATGAATATGAAGTTATGTGTTATGTGGCTTATGGCATGTGTTGTGTATCTCGTATCTTGCATATGTCGTTCTGCATTTCTCGTCTCACACTTGTAAGCCGAGAGAAAGCAGATGGTTGACTATAGTAGTTGAGTGATCCGAGACTTTATTTACTTGAGATGCGAGATACGAAGCTTTATCAATTTTCAAATGCGAGACTTTGTTAATTTCCAAATGGGAGACTTTTTTAATTTTCAAATCCGAGAATTTAGTAATTCTCTATTCGATATGTGAAACATGAATTTATTTTATTTTATTGAATTTTCAAATATAGGTACATGATGTCTAGAACTCAACTAGGTATTTTGAAACTAAATGATGAAATTGTAATTCTTGTGATCTTGGCTTTTTTGAAGATTTTAAAGGTATTTTTAATTTTTTTTAAGTAAATGAGATGTGTTTGTTCGAGTTAATTTCAGACTAAAATATTGTTTCGATGACCTCAAGAATTATATCTTAGCTTGTGATTGTGACTTTGTTGGTTTGTTATTAATGGTTGATATTTTGGGTTGTTCAAATATTATTATTGATATAGAAATTGATGTTGTTGTTGACGAAAATGTTAGAAAAACTTCTTTAAGTTTGTTTGAAGCTTCAAATCAATATTTTATTAGTGGGAAAGTAGTTATGGTATTACTTATTTTATTGTAAGAGAAAAAAAACTTACTATTGTTGGATGGTTTGATGGAATTAGCGATGTTGGGCGAGTATTTTAAAAATGGGATAGTAGATTTAAGATTAAATATATATTGGTTTTATTTAAGTGAAGGCTTTTACCTTTAAATATTTGTATAACATTAAATAAAAAATAATTGTTGATTATGAGAAAAAAGATTCAAAGGGATATTCATTGAGACTTTATGTGGCACTTGATACGTCTATTGTCAAGTAGTATGTCGAACCTCACATTTGTTAGGACTGGTTTGTTCAAAGAAAGTAGAAAACATTTAATATCGGATTTTATTGCTAATGAGATACATGATTCTATTAGAATCAAATTTGATGTTACAGCTAAAAGCGTGAACTCATTTGTATAAACAAACTATTGTTTAAATATCTTGTAACATTTTTCATGGATTGTTTCAAATAAAGTTAAAATGATTGTTTATAAAGATAATTGTACTTTGTAGAAACTACATAAGAGATACTTCAAATCCTTGAAGATTTTTTATATTACAAGTGAATACTTATTGTAATATAGTCCGTAAACCAGCACATTCAAGCGTGTTCTATAGAATTTGGTTATTGTCTCCAAGGTTCCATTATTATCGTCTAGTTTTATTTATTTATGAAATGTTTTTTATGGACAAACATAAATGGGTATTGTTGTCTGCCATAACTTAAGATGGTAAAATGGTGATTTTTGTTCTTTATTTTTTTTTATTCACAAAACATGTTTTTTTTCTTATGTTATGCGTAAAATATGAGAGAAAACATATGCTTGATGCGAGATTATACATAACAACTATGATAGATGTGAGATTATATATAACCAATATGATAGATGAGAGACTGTGCATAACCAATATGATACAAACAAGACTATGTATAAATAATATGATAGATACGAGGCTATGCATAACTAATATGATAGATGTGAGACTATGCATAAAGAAATATGATATATACGAGACTATGTATAACCAATATGATAGATACGAGACTAAACATAACCAATATGATAGATGCAAGACTGTGCATTGATGAGTCAATAATGGTTTGGGGAATATATTTGGGATCTTGTGCCAGATGTGACTAGAGAGAGAAAGTGTAGAGAGATAAAGTAGATCTAGTAAAATTAATATTCAATACCCATTTTGAGGCAAGTGGGTCACCCTTTTATACTAAAATAAGGCGGACCCATTTAAGCTCTTAGTGGGCCATTCATCACATATCAATGAGGCCCCTCAACTATTTTTATCTTTGCACATTGGTCCTCAAAGAACTCAGGACGCTATATTAGCTACATCAGATATTATCTATTGTGTTTTTACCCCTACGACTTAAATCCGCAAATTCCGCCCTCATCAGTAGCCCCCCAGTCTTCGGGAGTTTCATGAGCGGAGACTTGTTAACGATCCATCATTAATTGTCCGGTCTTCATTTAATCTTCAGGTTCTGTCAGTTTCGCTCTCCCGACGCTCGAGGCTTCTTCATCGGTCACGTTCCCGCGCCTCCTCTTTTCGTTCTGCTGTGGTCCTTAACCCGGGCCTCCCGTGATGGGCCTGTCTCTCTTACCGATCGTGGTCGTGACGGCCCATATCGAAGGTGGGCTCGTGATGAACGGCTTAGGTCAGCCCTTGTCAGTCATTGATCAGTACGTGTCATTAGCTAACGGGTCACCTCTCTGTCAGACTAGGTTCTTAAGGAGACTCTTCGTCTTCCCGTTGTGCTTTCGTCGATTGGTATCCCCCGATCTCTCAATCTTGCCTATAAATACCCCAAGGTCCTCAGTGTCTCTCAGAGGCATTTTAGAGAGAGAAAACGCTGTCAGACCATTTCTAGAGAGGGAAAGAGAGTTTGTCCGACCCTTCTTTATTTTGGCTTGTTTGTTGTATGAAACCCGGACCTCCGACGAAAAAACCAACCAAGAAGAAAAGAAAACCCGAGTGGAGTTTTGAAGAGTGGTCCAGCATCGGAGATCGAGCAGAAGAATACCGACGTGCTGGTCTGATCTGGGGGTCCAACTCCAAACCTTTTGTTCCCGCTCCGCCTCCTCACGATCCCGTTCTCGCCATCCCTATCCCGGCAGAATCTTTCCTTGTATCCGACCCTTCGATTTCTCCATATCCCGAGGCTAATCTTTCCCCAGAAACCGTTGTCCTATCATCCAGTGGAAGTTCTTCTCTTTCCCCGGTTGTTAGGTCGAGAAGTCCGACCCTATTGCCCGTCAACTCAACCGCTCCCCGACGTGCTCGCCAATCCAAATTCTTGATAATGGGAGAAGACAGTCCCTCTAAGTCCCCCGCAGGAGGTAATGATCCTGAAATGGTTCAACTTACGCCCTCGATTCGAGGGTATCGGACCGGTACTAACACTGCGGTCACCTTTTTAGGTTTGCCCAAACTTCAGCTAACTCCCGAGCAGGCGGAAGCGGCTCATAGGGCCATGGCGAGCGATGCTGCCGATGCTTCTACTTCTCGGGTCAGACCATCAGAACCAGATGCTGCTAACGCCCGATGCTCTAACCAAGTTTCGACCCAAGAGACCGGAGAGTCGGAAGTCGACGTTGCTCCCGCAGAAGTCTGCGTCGCTGCTGCTGGCCACGCAGCTAACCCCCCGGATGACCCCTTGCCCGAAGCAGTCGCAGCAGCCATCACCATTCAGCTGGCTACTAACAAAAGACGTGGTTTCTCTTTTCGAAGGGAAGTACCTATACTTCCCTGAGTCCGACCATAGGGAAATGCTGATCCGTTGGGGAACTCCCGAGTGTGTCAACGTTCGATTCCCGCTTCCCGGGGAGACCCCTGTTCACGTCAGACCCAGGGAGATTGTTGTCTTTACCGAACTGTTCAACTGGGGGTTGCGCTTCCCCTTGGACCCTGAGATTGCGCTCTATTTCCGCACCCTCCAAATCTGCCCGTCGCAGCTGACGCCGAACGCTTGGTATACCCTAATGTCCTGCGTTATGGCTTCCCGCCTTTCAGGTCGGGCCATGCCAATGGAGGAGTATATCGCCATGTCGGGTCTGTCCAAATCCTAGAAATCCCCATTCTTCTACTCTTCTCTTGGAAACAAGTGGAAAATTGTCAACGATTTCTTGGAAGGGGACAAAGGGTGGAAGCATCGGTTCGTATTTCTGAGCGGGTGTTGGGAGAACGGTCTTCCATACTCTTCGGAGAACCCGAGGCAGCTGCTGCGGACCTGGGTCCATGATGGTACTACCCTCCCCCATGATTTTTTTTTAGATCTTTATTTATCGACCCTTTGCGTAGTGTCGAAGGACTGGCTGCAGGGGGTGAAGAAGGACTATTCGAAAGCTGCGGAGTCCACTTTCGAGGTGCTGAAAAGCTACTCCCGAAGACACTGGGGTCGGGGCATGCACCGCACCTTCATGGATAAGAACTTGTTCATGAGAAACCTCTGGCGCTGCTCAACCGAGGCTCTTACCATCGAACACCTGCGAGAGCCTCCGAGCCTGGACGACGTGCTTGCTCGAACCGGGCGTCCTGGGTTCATACTGTATCTGCCCAAACGCAACAAGGCGCCCAGTAAGCGTCCAAAGTCAGAGGACGACGGGGGGGTACAAGAGGCCGGAGCCGTGGCGGTAGGTGAACCGAGCAGGATAGCAGCGCCCGAGGCGGGACGACTGGACGTAAGTCATAATCCGGCCGTGGTGCAAAAAAGGAAAAACCGTGCGGAAACGGGGGGATCCAAGTTGAAGAAGTCCAAAACTGCGAGAGAGGGTTTGGCAGTTTCGAGCGCGGGGGCAGGTGCTTCAGGTCCTAAACTTCTGGATCAAGTTGGTGGCGTCGGAGATCCTCCAAGGGATGACGTTGTGTTGATTCCAGACGATACTGAGCCCCCCGAGGCTTCAAACCAAGACGCCTCCTCGTCAAGTGGTCCCAAATTCCCGGTGCTGACGATGCTTGGCAGCCCGCACCCTTTTCCTCTTCGGAGCACTGATGGTCTAGCTTTGTCGCTATATAATTTGCTTGTACCGATAGCCATGAAAGAGCGTCGGGCAAAGGAGCTTAGCCAAAAGTTAGTCTTGGCGGAGACAAAGATTGCCAGTCTTACTGCGGAGGTGGAAACTGCCAAGGGGGCCCAGGCGTTGGCGGAGGGTCGGGTTGTTGAAGCTGAACGTCTTGCTACCGAAGCGAAAACGGCGGCGGAGAAGGCGACGCAGGTGATGGAGAAGGCAAAAAAAACCGCGGAGGACGCGGTGAATGTTTCGGAGACGGCGAGGAAAACCGCGGAAGACCGTGCCACAGCTTTGGCACTGGAGGTCCAAAAGTTGAAATCCTCAAACGTTGCTTACATCAACCGGTGTAGGCAGTGGTCGGACAAGGAGACTGCGGATGCCAAAGCCGCATACGTGCTGTCACTCCACAACCGCTTCCCGGACCTTCGCCTTGGATCGATGTGGTTCGACGTACCAGAGAAATACCGGCCTGAGGGAGTCGATTGCGGGGAATCCAATGACGCTGACGAGGATGAAGAGAATGAGGATGAATATGGGGATGAAGACGGGGACCAGTGATACCGTTCCGCCCTTTGTTTTTAAATTTTGTAACTCTTCGGGGGCCGTAGGCTCCTCTGTTGTTTTTGTTGAACCATTTTAACTCTTTTTTTGGGGGTCATGGGCCCCCCTGTGACTATATATTGAATTTGCTGGGTATATTTTTTCGTACATCGTAAACCCTTGCTTGGTAAATTTTTTTATTTTTCAGTTAAAAAACAGGTGTGGATCGGTAATACCGAAAAACCCATTTAAGGCTCTGTAGATCGATTTGTCATCGAAAGTTTTTCCAGAGGGTCGGGAAAACTAAAATGTAGATCGGTAAAACCGAAAAACCCATTTAAGGTTCTGTAGATCGATTTGTTATCGAAAGTTTTTCCAGAGGGTCGGGAAAACTAAAATGTAGATCGGTAAAACCGAAAAACCCATTTGAGGTTCTGTCGATCGATTTGTTATCGAAAGTTTTTCCAGAGGGTTGGGAAAACTAAAATGTAGATCGGTAAAACCGAAAAACCCATTTGAGGTTTTGTAGATCGATATGTTATCGAAAGTTTTTTCCAGCGGGTCGGGAAAACTAAAATGTAGATCGGTAAAACCGAAAAACCCATTTAAGGTTCTGTAGATCGATATGTTATCGAAAGTTTTTTCCAGCGGGTCGGGAAATCTAAAATGTAGATCGGTAAAACCGAAAAACCCATTTAAGGTTCTGTAGATCGATTTGTTATCGAAAGTTTTTCCAGAGGGTCGGGAAAACTAAAATGTAGATCGGTAAAACCGAAAAAAACCAATTTGAGATTCTGTCGATCGATTTGTTATCGAAAGTTTTTCCAGAGGGTTGGGAAAACTAAAATGTAGATCCATTGATATTAATAGAAACGGACGACGTCCAGCTCGTCAGCTGTCCAAAGTCGCAACGATTTAATATTTTGGAAGGCAAAAGACTCTTTGATTAATATATTCGGGGGTCGGGTTTTGCTGATGCCTCGTTAAAACCTCCTCGCGCCACCGAGGTAGGAAAGAGTGCATCCCCGACTGTTTACAAATTTAAACCAAGTAGAATACAATGTGAAATACAACGTGAAATACAAATTTATTCTAGATACAACTTCAAGTGTTCGATATTCCAGGGTAGCCTTAAAAGGTGTCCGAGCCTATTCTGCAGCCGGGACGTCCCGCTCTTGATTTTTTCGACAATTTCGTAGGGTCCTTCCCAATTCGGGGCGAGCTTTCCGAGGCTCTTGTCTCTTGTGTGAAGGAAAACCCGTCGCAGAACCTTGTCTCCGACCTTAAACTCCCGACGGCGGACTTTAGATGCGTATCGACTTCTCATTAGGGTCTGGTAATGCAACGAGTTTAAATGGGCACGATGGCGCTTTTTTTCTATGAGGTCGAGCTCGAGTCGTCGGTTGTCGTCATTCGTCTCCTCCTGATAAGTTCCGACCCTGAAAGAAGGAAAGATAGATTCCGCGGGAGTGACCGCGTCCATTCCATATACCAGAGCATAAGGTGTCTCTTGGGTAGCCGTGCGGGGTGTGGTTCGGTAAGCCCATAACACTTCTTGTAAGTAGTCAGGCCATTTTCCGGCGTTTCCCTCGAGGTTCTTTCTGAGGCCATCAAGAATGGTTCTATTTGTTACTTCGACCTGTCCGTTGGCTTGAGGATGGAAAGGAGCAGAGAAACACTGTCTGATGTTATGAGCGGTGCAAAACGCTTTCATCTTTGCACTATCAAACTGTGGCCCGTTATCCATAGTTAGCCTCTGCAGCACCCCGAACCGGCAACATATGTTAGCCCAGATGAATTTGACGATATCTTTGGTCTTGGTGGCAGATAAAGGTTCGGCTTCAACCCACTTGGAGAAGTAATCTACCGCCACGACAATCGTCTGCATTCCTCCCGATGCCATTGGTAATGGTCCGACGAGGTCGATGCCCCATCGGTCAAAGGGCAGCCCTTCGGATATGGATTCTAGGGGCGATGCAGGTATGTTGATGGCGTTCCCGAACCGTTGACATGTATCACAGGTTTTTACTATGAGCTGCGCGTCTGCCGTTATGGTCGGCCAATAGAATCCCGCGAGAAAAATTCTCCTAATCAGAGCCTTGTACCCACAGTGGGCCGTGCCCTCACCATCATGCAGTTCGGACACAATTACTTGAGATTCGTGGAAACTTAAACAACGAAGGAGAGGCCGGCTAAAAGATTTCTTGTATAGTACATCCCCCACCAGGACGTAGCCTCGTGCTTTGTTGCGCAATTTTCGTGCCGAGGCGGAGTCGTCGGGGAGCCGACCCTCAGCCAGAAAAGAGATAATACCCTGCCGCCAATTTGAGGTTACGACCGAAGAGATCTGGCAAGCGATTTCAGGTCGGTTGTCCAACTCATGACGTTTGACAATGGACGGGCTCTCTTGCTCTAGCACCCATGGATAACTACTAGAGCAGGAAATCGTTGCCAAGGAATCCGTTGTTGTATTTTCATTTCTTGGGACATGTTCATAGGTAATTTTGTCAAAAGAAGCAGCCAAAATTCTTAGTGCCGCTAGGTATTGTACCAGATGTTCCTTCCGAGCCTCCGCACTCCCCGAGGCTTGGTTTATCACAAGTTGGGAGTCGCTTATGAGGCGTACTTGTCTTGCCCCGCACACCTGTGCCAACCGTAACCCTGCCAAAGCGGCCTCATATTCTGCTTCGTTGTTTGAAGTATGAAAACCAAAACGGATGGCCTGGAGCATGCTCACGCCCGATGGAGTTACGATTTGTATCCCAGCTCCACAACCACTAACGTTCGCCCCCCCATCTGTACGGACGGTCCATTCGCCCTTCGTTGTTTCTTGTGAAGGCACCTCCTGCTCGGGTCATTCTGAGTGGAACTCGACTAAAAAATCGGCCAAGACCTGGCCTTTGATTGCTGTTCGGGGTTCAAACTCGATGTCGAAGTCCCCTAGTTCTACCGACCACTTGGATATCCTCCCGGACATGTCTGGCCGTTGAAAAACATATTTGAATGGAAATGACGTGCGGACGATGATAGGGTGAGCTTGGAAGTACGGGCGCATTTTCCGCGCTGCTGTTACTAGGGCCAACGCCATTTTCTCCAATTTTAGGTACCGAGTTTCGGCGTCCAGCAAGCTTTTGCTCACAAAGTATACCGATGTTGGGGTCGGCCCTGATTCGCTGATTAGAGCTGCACTGACCGCATAGTCCGTGACCGCGATGTAGAGGAAGAGCGTCTCGCCCCTAGTAGGCTTGGTGAGGCGGTTCGGGGACGACAGGTATTCTTTGATCCCTAAAAATGCCTCGTTACATTCGGGAGTCCAAACAAAAACTTTCGCTTGTCGCAAGACCTGAAAAAACGGAGCGCACTTATCAGACGATCGAGAAATGAATCGATTTAGGTCGGCCAGACGCCCGGTCAGGATCTGGACTTCTTTGACGCTTCGGGGGGGAGTCATGTCGGCTAGAGCCCGGAGTTGGATAGGGTCGGCTTCGATCCTTTTTTCACTGACGAGGAATCCCAAGAACTTCCCTGATCGGACCCCAAAGGAGCATTTTTCCGGGTTTAGTTTAAGGTTTATCCTTCGTAAGATCTCAAAGGTTTCCCTGAGGTCGGCAAGGTGGGCCTCATCGGTCCCACTTTTGACCAACATATCATCAATGTAAACCTCCATGTTTCTCCCGATCTGACCTTCGAACGTCCTGTTGACTAGTCTTTGGTATGTTGCACCGACATTCTTCAGCCCGAAGGGCATCACTTTGTAGCAGTATAGTCCCCGACCTGTAATAAATGTGGTATTTTCCTGGTCCGCGGAGTGTAGCTTAATTTGATTGTAACCGGCATAGGCATCCATAAATGACAGTAGTTTGTTACCCGACGTCGAATCTACCAACTGGTCGATCCTCGGCATCGGGAAAGGGTCTTTCGGGCATGCCCGATTAAGATCGGTAAAGTCTACGCACATCCTCCACTTCCCGCTCTTCTTTTTGACTAGAACGGGGTTAGAAATCCATAAAGGGTATTTTGCTTCCTCGATATGTCCGATACTGGTCATCCTCTCAACTTCCCGCAGAATTACATATGCCTTTTCGGGGGAAAAAGCCCAACGCTTTTGAACGATTGGTCTGACATTCCTGTTGATGGTCAACTTATGAATCGCGAAAGATTCTGGTACCCCCGTGACATCCTCCGAACACCATGCAAACAAGTCTAGGTTTTCCCGGAGGAGGATCAATAGCTGTTCCCTTAGGGCCGGCAAAAGGTTTACCCCGACCCGCAGATATTTTCCTGCCGCGAAGTGATGCAGCTCACATTCTTCGTCTGTTGTCAAAAGGCTTGGGGCCTCCCGGGGGTCATCCACTGGTTGTGATCCCGGAAGGGTCCCCCTTAATTGCTATTCTTGAGCTGGAAACATCTCTTGGTCTTTCTTAGGTGCCAACGCAGCTCGGTAACATTCCCGCGCCGCTTTCTGGCTGCTCCGGACCACTCCCACGTTGTTCCCAACCACGTACTTTACGCATTGATGAATGGTAGACGTCACAGCATGCATGCGTGATATCCAATACCAGCCAAGAATGGCGTTGTGTGAGGCAGGTGCGTCCACTACCACAAACAAAACTGTGACCTCCTTTTTAAATGGACCGCGACCCAACTGGACCACTCCCTCGAACTCTCCTATAACGTCGGCTGCTGACCCCGTAAACCCGACGATGGTTCGGTCGGATCGCGCGATCAGTGGCCGTGTTCTGAATTTGGAAAAAGTAGACGCGAAGATGATATTGGCTGAGCTCCCGGTATCTACCAAGATGCGCCGAACCTCCTCTCCCGCAATCGCCGCCCCGATTACAATGGCATCCTCATGAGGACCAGCTATATCCCTCATATCGTCATCATCGAAGTGCAAAATTGGAGAGGGGACACTTCTGTTTTGGAAGCAAGTTCGGGTCTCCAGCTGAGTGGTTAGGTTGACAATGTGTCGTTTCCTGGACGAGTGCGTAACTCCCGCCATAGAATCTCCCCCGAAGATGGTTAACGACTCAAAAAATTCACAGAGGCCACGTACGTTACCGATGCTCTCCTCTGCCTCCTCCTCAATGATCCCGATGATGTTAAGATTTGCTTCGGGGTCGAGGTACTCAACTGAAACGTCGAAATGGTCGGTCACCTCCGTAATGGCCATGGTGGTCTCTGGCTTTGGTACGATCACAACTTCTTTTGAGGTCGTGCCCCGCTGTGTCTTTTTCACGTATTCCAACAGGTTCCCGTGCTCTATGAGCATCTGTATTTCTTTCTTTAAGGCTATGCAATCCTTCGTGTCATGCCCGACGTCATCGTGGTAACGGCAATAGCGGTTATTTCTTTGCTCTCGGGGCGTCGGGATGGGAAAAGGCCTTCGGTATATCTCGCTCTTCTTGGTCTTTTCGTAGATTGATGATACGCACTCCATTAGGTCCGCGAAGTAAGCTGGTCGTGTCCATTTGTTGGACATCGGTCAAGGAACTGTCTGTCCAGCTTGCTTTGGTTTCGAACTGGTTAGGGCCGACGGCTTGGCCAACACAGGAGGGGTCGGGGGTATCGTGCTAACTGGTTGGGCCGCCCTTGCGTAATCCGACCGGGAACCCTGCCTTATTACAACCGACGCTTGGGCGCTTTGCTGGATCTGTGCTTCCAACTCAGACGCTTCTGTTTCTTCGATTAATATTTGTTTCTCTATCTGAGCTAGAAGCGCGGAAAAAGTGAACGCTTGCTTCTTCGTCACGGCTTGCTTCATCGGACCCGGAAGTAGACTCACGCGAAACGCCGTTAGAGCCACATTCTCTTCGCAATGATCCAGGTCAGTTTTCGCATCAATAAATCGCCTAGTGTATTCCCTGAGACTCTCTCCCAGCTTCTGCCTGCAATTCATGATTGTGTCTCCGTTGGCCCGGAAGCTCTTACTTCCCACAAAGTGCTGCCTGAATATCGTCCAGAAGGTCCCGAAGTTCCGAATGCAACCTTGCGGCAAGCGGTTGTACCACTTTGAAGCCATGTCCCTGAAAGTCATAGAGAAAGCTCTACAAAGGAGCTTGTCATCATTGTCAAATCTCAACATGAAGTTTTTGAAGGCTTCCAAATGGTTGTCTGGGTCGCTTTTCCCGTCGTATTTTTCCAGTTTAGAAATGTCGAATCTCCTTGGGAGTTGTCCCGCTAGTATTTCATCGGATAGTGGGGAGGCCCTCCAGTTGACCCCGAGCTCGCATGCTCCTCCCCCAAGGCCTTCGGTCCAGACTCCATAGAGCCCCTCATCGCCCGGGCTGACAAACTGGCTACTGGTTCGGTAACCAAGGTTCTGACTGTTTGATGGTTGCCACGGGACTGGTGGTAACATTTCTCGCTCTCCGCGACTGGCGGTACGCATTTCCTCTTTCTCAAAGGATACCGGGGTCTGCTTATCGGTGCCACCCTTCTTATATTGTAGAGGGTCTGCCCTGGGTCCTCATAGGCGTCGGGATCGATTCTTTTGTGTTCGTTGAACTCTTTCCCGCCGCATATATTCTTTGCCCGACGAGTCGTCCGAGGGGTAGTCCGATGTCACTAACCGGTTGTTCTCCGGGTTTCGACGAGTCCTAGCCGCTCGCTCGTTGTTGGGGGGAGAGTCCCTGTAGTACCTAACGGGTCGGGCTTCTACTCGCGGATCGCTGTTATGGCCGGCAGCCTCCCGATCCTCCAGGATTGGCTCTTTGCCTTTTCCTTCCCGGGCCCTTTTCTCGTCCAGCGCCCGCTGTCTTTCCTCTTTTAGCCGGGCGATGTCCTCGAGGAGTTGCTTTCGGGTCATTATTAAAGTCGACCGCTTGTCCCGACCCAGGTCGTGCCATTCCCGACCAGGGGCTCCTACATCTTCCGACCCAGAGACGGCTTAGATGACTTCTCTACCGACCCCCTCTATCGCAGCTTCACTGTTCATCCCGTAAAGTGTGATTTTCAAAGGGCAACAGATTCCTTTTGGGTATCACCGTTTCCCACAGACGGCGCCAATGATGGCTCAATAATGGTTTGGGGAATATATTTGGGATCTTGTGCCAGATGTGACTAGAGAGAGAAAGTGTAGAGAGATAAAGTAGATCTAGTAAAATTAATATTCAATACCCCTTTTCAGGCAAGTGGGTCACCCTTTTATACTAAAATAAGGCGGACCCATTTAAGCTCTTAGTGGGCCATTCATCACATATCAATGAGGCCCCTCAACTATTTTTATCTTTGCACATTGGTCCTCAAAGAACTCAGGACGCTCTATTAGCTACATCAGATATTATCTATTGTGTTTTTACCCCTACGACTTAAATCCGCAAATTCCGCCCTCATCATGCATAACCAGTATGATGGCTGCGAGACTATGCATAAGCAAGATACTATATGTGAGACTATAACACTTCTTAACTAGTGTGAGACTAACTCATAACCAATAATAGTGTGATTTATATTGTTCTTTTTATAACTTTTTTCTATGTGTTTTTCTTGTTGCATTTGCTATTTTTGGATTAGAAGATTGTGATAATTGGTTATGGTTTCTAAAGATGTTGAGACTTCACTTGTTGAAACATCAAATCATATTTATTAGTGATCATAATTTAGGTATTTTTATTGTTTTTACTACTTTATTTTCAAATTGCTATCATGGATACTTTATTTTTCATCTTATTGGGAATTTGAAGTATTTTTTTAGCGGTATATCCTCACAATTTAGGACTAAGATGGTATACATGTTTAAAAATTGTGTTTCCTCCTCGACTCAGAACGTAAACAGTTAATATATGGACCAAATTACTAATGAAACAGGTCATAAAATTATTAGTTTTTGCAAGAATTTACCTTCGAAAAAATATGCGTGTAGTTTTTTTTATAAAAGCAAGCAGCAGAGTTCCATGTCTTATACTCTAACATAGTCTTTCAATATTATATCAAATATTATTATAGTCTACATATAGTAGAATTAATTGACAAGATTAGAGTTTCACTTATGAGTCAAATTTTAAAATATTATACGGATGCCGAAGGTTGGAATAATTATTTATATATTGAATTTAAAAATAAAATTTAAGGTCCGTGTAGGAATATGTCGTTCATGTGGAAAATTGAGTGTCTACTATGCGTTATGTTTTGGTTGTCATATTTTATATTTGTGAAAATCTTATATGTTGAGTCATCTATTCTGTAAGTACTTATAAAATAATTTATTCATATAGCATACCCGTTTTTACTATTTTTGGTGAAGTATTTAGTTCAAGAATTCTCTTACAATACTTCTTTCAATTTTGAATATGAAAGCTAGAAGACCTAACAAGAAATATATTACATCTAGAAGAGAAATAATTATCTAAAAGATAATGAGTAGTCATATTTCAAAATTAGATCATTATAGACGATCATGTCAAAAGGTCTTGTAAAATCTATGTGATTTTGATACTTTTTTCTTAAGGCTTCTGTAATTTGATATTTTTATTTGCAGTAATGTTTTTTTTTTTTTCTATTAACGTTTTCAGACTTTTTTGTTTTTTTGTAATCGGAAATACGAAACAGATGCTCAATGCGAGACTAGGCATACCCAACTACATATGAAACGTGAGAGATGTGGGATAATATATGACATGCTAGACCGGGTATAACCAACATTATGCAAGACTAATTCATAAGTAACTACATGTAAACTCGCTGATGCGAGATCATGTATAAACATATTCATGCGAGTAACCATATAACACTTACAATTTTTTATATAGTATCTTGTGTTGTATCTACTGTGTTTTTTTGTTTTGGTTCTAACAAGTTTAAAATTATTAATACCGAGTTATCAATGTCGATTACTAGTCCAATGGTTGATTCCACCTTGTAGTGCTCTTGTGAGAATCAGAACAAAGATTATACTTTCTCCTATCGTTGCGTAATTCATTTTCAACTACTCGTATAACATCTTGACCACTAAGTATCAATGCATACATTAAAATAATATTTTTTAAAAAATTATTTATAATCTATCATATCTTTACACTGAATAAATTAAAATTTATTATACCAATATTTATAGTAAAGTAAAGTAAAGATTATAATCTGTACTTTCAGGCTTAAGAGTAAAAAATAAAGGAAATATTATAATATGTAATGCCTCTCTTAACACCCAAAATAAAATATGTCACATCTTTATTGACATCCAATGTATAATCTGTCCTTTTAGACTTGTAATCAAAGTCAAATCTAATTTTTCTTGCTTAAAAATAAACAAGAAAAGATATAACATGTATTGCCGTTAAATTTATCACAATAAAATGTTTCATGCTAGGTTTAAGTTCTAAAAATGAAGAAAAGATTATAATATGTCTTACCTCTGTTGAGATTAAATACAAATGATGACAAATTATAACTTTTTATACCTCTCTTGAGAGTAAGTACAAAATATATCATAATTGGTTTGACAATTAAAGTAAAAAATAGTACCTCTCTTTCTAAATTAAAGAGAAGAAAGGACAAATTATAATATATCATGCTTTTAAATTGAATATACAATAAGAGGTTGTACATGTCTTGATAACATAATGTAAAATATGTCATGCGTGACTTTGACTTGACAATCAAAGTAAATATATAATCTGCCTTTCTTAACATAAAAGAAGAAAGGAAATATTATAATATATATTACATTTACATTGAATGAATTTCAATCCGTTCTACGAATGTCAAAAAATATAGTAAATATTTATATTTTATCATGTCATGCTTAAAAGTAAAAAAGAAAGAAATATTATAAAAGTGACTTAAAAATATATCATTCTTGTCTTGATAACCAATATAACTTAAAATAAAACAATGAATGACATATTATAATGTATATCACCTTTACATCGATTACAATATAATGTATCATGCTAAACTTGATATTAAAAAAATACAAATATATTATACTCAACAATCAAAGTAAAATCTAACATGCCTTGCTTAAGAAAAAACAATAAAAAGACAGATTGTAATCTATATTGCATTTATATTTTATTATAATATAATATGTCATGCCATGTTTGAGAGTAAAAAAATAGATATTATAATATATTATACTTATCTTGACAATCTATCTATAATTTATCATGTATGTATAAACAACCAATGTATAATTTGTCATACATGTTTTGGCAGCCTATAAAAAATATGCCATGTCATGTTTGGTAGTCTATATAAAATTTGACATACTACGCTTTAAAAAATGAAAAAAATTATGTTCAACATTTTCTAATCTAACATGTCTTGGTATATTAATATATAATAAGCATAAAATATTTGTCCTAAAACAAGTTATTATTATTTACCCCATAACATAAATATTGAAAATAACATGTATTACAATAAATATTTTATAACATAATTTCCTTAAAATTATAATATTTTATAAACCTAATTTAAATATTAAAGATAAAATAAAACTCACAAAACTTATTGCTCTATTTAATTATTGATTAATAAAACTAAGTAATTTAATAGTTCTCGTGTAATAACTGTAACGTTATCTTCACAAAACATTAGTCAAACATTAATTAAAATTTATATTTTAATACACAACCATGCATCTTTAAATACTTTATCGGCTTCATTGATTTACATATACAAATAACTGATTTTTTTAAACAAAAAACAACAAAATGGCTCTAAAAGAGAAGAAACCAAAATATGATAAACAATGATCATCGGATATGAAGTTTGATAATTATTTTGGCCATCCATGATGAATGATCGATATCAAATGAACCAAGTATTTGGTTCAATACCTGTGATGAAGAATCATCTAAAGATGATTGTGACAATTAAATATCTAAATATTATGATCATTCATGAATATTCAAAGGGTAGCCACGACGATGACTCTAATCTAAATGGAACATCCAACACTACTCTAGGTGTTGAAGAAACTTCTTAATACACACAAGATTCAAAAGATGAATAATCTGAACATGAACAGTCTGAAGATGAGAAACATGAAGAAGAAAAAAAATCAAGTAACAACTATTGTGATGTTTCTAACTAAAGATGTCGTTTTCGTATCTCTTTTCTAGTGTACTTTTAGTATTATATATTCAATTTTTATTTGGCTATCGAAAGAGATTCAATGATTTTTTTATATTATCCTTTATTATCTCATTAATTATCGTAAATTCAATCTTTTTATATATTTTATTCATGTGACATATACAATATATTATCAATTTTACACTTCCTCATTATCTTAATTTTGAACTATGTTTAGCTACATTTTTATGCTTTCTAAATTTATTTATAAATTTTACTTATAAATACATAATTGTATTAAAAAACTAGATTTCATATTAAAATATAACATATATTAGCTTATACATTGAACGAATTATAAAAGAAGACATGCCACATATCTAAATTTGAATATGTTTCAAAATAATATAATTTATCATTCTTTTCTTTGGATAAAATAAAGAAGAATATATAATTATATAGCTTACATTTATACTGAATATGTAATAATATATCATTCGAGTCAAAAGGAAAAAATATTATAATTTTCCTTCATCACCTCTTTTTTTGGGAATTTTGAGTTCAGCACTCGAACTCTCACCGGTTCCTTCTTCGTCATCAGTAGTGGAGTCAATTCCACTGGAAACGTTGTACTTGTCGCTAGTTGTCATGGTATAATGAGGAAGATCTTCGTATTCTACATATTTCCAAAGGGACCAAGAGTCCTCCTCGGAAATGTCTCATAGAAGAGCAGCACCATGTCAGACATAACTTCATTGTATCTTTTCTCAAGGGAGTCTATCACCTCATTGGTATATTTATCAATGCTTGCCTGAATAGTTTGCTCATGCTCCTTCATCAAGTCTTATTTCTACTTTAACACCTTAAACACATTATCTTCTAAGGAAATCTTCTCACTGGACAAGGTTTGGATAACACCATCCTTGGTCTTCAAGTCCTCCCTTAGGGTTATGAGATCCTTTTCCAAACCGGAGCACTTAGTTTAGAGTCCGATACTGGTCATCTCCAAAGTAGAAAGTTTGGTTGATAGATCATTTTTGTCCCTCCTCAGGGCTTCTATCTTTTTCTTCAGTTCTTCTATGCTCCGATTAGAATTGAGAATATTGGTTGACAGAGACTCTTTGTCTGTAGTAAGGGTGTTGATGAGTGCAGCTTGACTCTTCACTAGTCTCTCCAGATCAAGCACTCGCTAGATGTGACCAAGAAGGGAGTGGGCCACAATATCTTGTTCTCCGGAGATGGAGAAAGACTTACCGTTATAAGTCACCATGTTAGAAGAGCTTGATGCACGGAAGGGACCACTAAAATCGTCATTCTCAGAATCGTTGAAGTAAAGATAAATATCTTGGAGGGAACTAATGTCCACTCCATCAATCCCTCCTCTGGTGCCCTCTTCGGACTGCAAACCTGTTGGAATCTTCTCAAGTAAAGTGGGGTCAACAGGGGCTGGTGAAGGTAGAAGCTCTGAAGGGCGAAGAATTATCTTTTCCCCTAAGGTGACCTTTTTCTTTTTGGCATCCTTTTCGTCACTGCTTTCTCTTCTTTTCCGGTCCTTTTTAGGAGGCCTTGGTGGGTTTTGTGATTCTCCTTCCTCCCTAACATTCTCAGCCTCTACTACCTTGAGCAAGATAACATCAATTCCCCATTGGTTCTCCAACCCGGTCCCCTCTGTGGCAGCTTAGACTGCATCTGTTGCAACTTTCTTTTTCTTCCCTTTCATCTTGCTGGGAGCTTTGGCTCTAGAAGGCAAGACCAGTTTACCATCTTTGGCTTCTGTCCATTTAAGGATTACGCCAGGAGGAGGAGGTGTAGTTAGTTCTTCCCATATGAGATCCCTCCAACCTGTGGTGTTCCACAGATGAGACCTCACTCGGTTGCCTGAGGTGAAGCAGTTATGGAAGGCATTCCTCAAACACTCCACAGCCCATGCGTTCAGTTTGGCACAAGTTGTTTGCCCCTCCTCCAGGTGTCCGGTAATCTCCTTCGGCAACACTAAAAAAAGAAGTGACAAATAAATCAGGAGAGAAATAATTGTAAGTTAAGAAGAACATGAAAAACAAAGATAAAGAACTTACCCGTACTCTTCCATCTGCTAGTTAACATGCTGGGGTTGGTAATGGCTTTGATCTTCCTACCATTCTCCCATGACCCACTGATGAACAAGAACTGTGTCCTCTAGTTCTTCTCAGACTCCAGTAATTCGTCTACCACCTTGAAATCGTTCCCCATATTATGATGGTAGAAGGGAATATGGTGATTTTTGCATAGACTTGCCACAGCGGTAAATTTCTCCATTGGGAGAGGAATTTTAGACAACCTCGATGCCATTATGCAAGTGAGGAGAGAGTACCATGCGTTCGGGCTCAACTGGCTTAGGAAATGCTTCACTAGGTGGAAATACCTGACAATTTCTGGGTTTAGTGGGAACCGAAGTCCCCAGTTTAACACCTCAGTGAAGACGACCATATCATTGAGTTTACAATCCATCAGAGTCTCCGGTGTGACATGTATCTTTACCTTCACTGACTCTGAGAGCCCCCACGTTTTCCGGATCCGGCCCAACTCAGCGGTATGATTATAGACATAGTTTATATTCTGCACGACCAACAATTATTAACATTGAAAATTTTGTAACAAGGGCCTACATTTCCCTCCAAGCACAATGGGAGATCCGGATGAGCCACACCAACCTTGAATTTTTCTTTGCGTTTCCGATCAGAGGCAGCATCTCCAGTTTGACCTGATGCTTTTGTTTCAAAGGGATCCTCTTCGATACTATCCTCCATTACATCTTCCATCACTGTGAAAGGTTTATCTGTTGCCTTGGATAGTGGAGGATCAGCTTCTGGCATTAAAAATTGTTCGGATGAATGAGCACCTGTTGTTTCTAAAGGCCTGGTGTCCGGTTGAGATTGAGATCCAGAGGGCTTGGCCTTTGGGGCTACTTTAAATGCCTCCGATCCGGAGGGCTTACCTTATGAAGTTGCTTTGGATGCCTCTGATCCGGAGGGCTTTGGCAGTGATGTATTTGTTTGGGATTTGGACATACGAGTCGTACGGCGAGGGTTGATTTTTTCGGGGACTTCTCTATGTCAGAACCCATTGCTATGAAGGGGGGAGGTTTTTTTACACTTGAAACCGTCTTTTCTTTAGCAACGGAGGGTTGAGATTCTTGCACAGAAGAGCCTGAGGGAAGAGGAGAGTGGCTTGGTTTGAATAACTATCTAGGTTTGGGATTTCTAGAGGAGGACGATCATTGGTCAGCCTCTTGGGTCTGTTCACCAGATTTCTTACTTGGGGAAACTTAGAGACCAACACCAATACATTTCTCTCGTTCAACTTTTTTCGTTTTTTCAAATTCTGACAAGTTCAACCAGCCGCTTTTAACAAGTGGGTTTCTCGCTGTGAACATAAAACTCTTCAAGAAAACGTTTGAAGATGAATGTGAGAGTCTCTCTCTCTCTAGAAAGTTTTTGAGTGATGAAGACAATGGAATAGTAAAAAAGAATTTATATAACAGTAGAAAAAAGTAACTGTTACCTAGGATGAGTTGAAGAGTTTTGGCAATGATTGAAGACAACGCAAACGTGTGAAGGATTAAATGCCTAGGTAACTTTCTCGGCTTAGTGGGTGCGCCGATCTAGGAAGAAAAACGGATGGTAGGTCGAACCGGATTGTGACACGTGTCCCATGATCCAAGAAGAAAACTTTTAGAATTATGGGGAAGTAAGTCGGTCCGGACAGGTTTCGAACTAAGTTAATAATGAAGATAAACCTCCCAGCACAAAGTGACTAAGCAGGTCGGACAAAGTTACTACTGGCCAAGTAAATGTTTTAGTCTTGCCAAAGATATTTGAAAAGGCCTAAAAAAAAGGGCTACTGATGAGTTCAGATTATCCAGTCATAAGTTACTGAGTTATCCGGACAAGGGCAATTCGGACATAAACGTACCACTGAACTATCCGGACAGGACAAAAGTAAATAAACACCTAAACACCTTTTTTTACTAAGCTATGTACTAATCAACTTAATAGATTAATGGGTCCTTAAACTTGACCCGATTTCATAACTTGACCCGTAAGCCCATGAGTCCGTGATTAAGGGTATAAATATCCCAACAACTTTCATTAATGAGGGTAATGAACATTTAATACAACCAGGATGCTCAAATCTCTCACTACTTTATACCAAAACATTTAATATACAAAACAGTTTACAAAATTACCCCAGCCCAAAATAAACCACACCACCATCAAGTCCACGGGCAGGTATACAAAATCCTCTTTTGGAAAGAAACCAATACATATAAGCCTTTATAACGTGCAAAATATGAAACATATCTTGATTCGAACTTGAAATTAGAAACATTTATTTATCCAACTGTGAAATATAAAATATGGTGGTTATATCAAATGTGTTATATGAAACACATATCAAACCAATTGTGAATGTGAAAAACTTATTAAATCAAGAACAAAATGCAAAATATTGTTTACCTTGTAGTCAAGTTGGTTTTCATTGGCTAACTTCATCATCTTACTCACATAACATTGTTTTTAGAACTAAGTATACAACTGGATCGACTTTCTTTGTCCCCTTTTTGTTTCCATATTTGAGTTTTGTTTTAGTATCAACTAACCATGAAATTTCTCGCATTGAACAACTTTCTCAAATATTACTTTTCCATATAATTTCCATAATTCTTCTTGACCTATCACATTATCTGCATTTGTTGCATGTTTGGTTTTACCTTTCAGAATTTATTTAGGTTGTTATATTTTACCTTCTCCTTCAAAAAACCAAGTATATAATTGTAAAATAAGATAATTGAACTAGTTGCAAAACAAAGCTAAAAGTGAATTAGAAATTCAAAAAATATGACAACACCAATTGCAAAACATGAAATGAAAGGAAAAACAATATATAAAACAAGGGTAAACGCAAATGTAAAATGTGAATTTTTTTTACCAACTGTAATCATAAATACAAAATACAAAATGATGACATGTGCTAAATACATATGAAAATTTGGATATGTTTGACATTTTCTAGAGATTTGTAAAATGAAAATCGAGTGTTAAATATATTTGGAACTGAAAATTGTGAAACAATTTTTTTTTCAAACGCGAAATATAATATTTACCAAACCCGAAGTAAAATGCAAAGTGAGTGTTAAATATATTTATAAGTTTTCTCAAAATTGTGAAATATGTAAAATAAGTCACATTTTCAGTCTACTTTATTTCACTTACATCTTGTTAGTTATAAAATTGATGTTGATTATTTTCATCCTACTTAATTTCAATTACTATCTATTATAATAAAGCGTTTGTCGTTGCAAGTCTAGTCATCCCCTTCTTGAAAGCCTCACATGTCTTCTTTTTCTCCTTAATATATTCTTCAATATTAGAATTTTGAAGCTTGATTTTTTTATTTGGTCCGAGGTTCTTTTGTCCAATATTACCGACTTTGATATCAACTTTTTCTTTTCCTAAAAATAATCAAAACATACTTATGAATACAGTTGTAAAATGCGAAACAAGGCTTATGTCAAATATGAACAACGAAACAATGCTTATAAAAGATGTGAAGTGCAAAACATGTATGAAGTGTATTACAAAATGCAAAACATGCTTTTGAAATATGAAATGTGAAACATTACTAAAAGAAAATGAAAAATGAAAAATGAAAAATGAAAAATATTATATAAAAGAAATACAAATGAAAAATGGATGATTACCTCTTGTTCATTTTTTGGTAATCTTTTCAAAAGCATGATATGTATTTTAAAATGATATTGATTATCAATCTTATTACGAGAATGCATATTCAAATTAATTTGTGACTCTTCAATTGATTTCTCTAGATATCAAAGTATATTATGATGTAGTTATTCTTATGCATGGTTTAAGTTCGAACATATTTGGTTCTTTTTCTATCTTAGAAGATCTATAGTTGTTAGCATCTTCTTGCACGTGATATGTTAGATTAATTATGTTATCTGTCATTCCTCCGTTAGTGACTCCAACTTCCATTGCATCAATCTTTGTCATATTTTTCTTCTTTAACACAATCTTATTTTTCTGAATCTTCTCATGATTCTTTCTCATAACTCTCTTATTCCTCATAGCCTTCAATACCAAATGCATCTTTTTCGGAAATTGTCAGATGCAGTGGCGTGTCAAAAAACTAAAAAATTATTTAACTATTTAAATAAATGTAAAATGAAAACAAGGCTTAAAGTAAACGTGAAATGCAAAAAAAAAAATGAAACAACGTCGAACAATATATACAAATGCAAACCAAGGTTTAAAAATAAATACAAAATGATAAAAAACATTGTCTATAATAAATGTGAAATGCGAACCAACGTTAAAAAAATATGAAATGCGAAAACATACCTGATCATATGTGATATTCTCTAAAGATTCAATCAAAGGAAACTTTACATTTATTTTTTCAGCTCTCATCCATTTGAAACATCTTTGTATCAAACCTTATATAGCTCATATTATCGCAGTTGTTGTGTGTCTCATTAGAAATGGTTGCATGTCATTTGTATAAGAATGAGTACATTTTATGTGTTGAAAAAATAATACGTTACTAACAACTAGTATAACAATGCATGTTACAATATTTTCAAGACTCCTTTCACAACGATTTGTTATCGAATTCATAAATTTATGTTTGATTGTTCTTGCCCAATCGTAGTTGTTTATATTTCCATGTATTTGACGGTTTTCCATGCTTTTGACGTAGTAAACCATCATAGAAGCCAATACATTACCAAATATTTAAAATAACAACGTTGAGCAGACTAACAAAATCAAAAGTATAGCCATATTAGTTACTCATTACACTCATCACATTTTAACATCTTTTGTTATTACATACTAAGATAGAGAAACATCATGTAACTAAAATGTGTAATGAAAAACATGAAGTAATTAAATGTGAAATAAAAAACATGAAGTAAATAATTTTCAAAATGCAAAACAAACATAAAATATGTTGAAAAATGAAAATCAAGCAGAAAACAATATGTAAAACAAATTTGTAATGCTTGTTTGTTGTATTTTATTCCTTTCAGCGTGTCAAAAAAATATGTTGTTGTTGTTATGTATTCTTCTTCATATCTAGGTTGGAGGGTTTGTATGTAAATTATATTGTATCTTCGTCGTGCTTCAACCCAAAAATAGTATTTTACGTTATTTTATAAGTTATAGGAATTTTGAACCCAACTTGAAAGCTCTATATTCAGTGTCGTATGTCTACTATTTCTACTATCAAGTCCTACTATTTCATGGTAGCGGTTTTATCATTCCCTAAGTCATATATAGCCTTGAAGAACTATGGAATGTGGTTGTTCTTATTAATTTCATGTGAAATATTGTTACTTGTTTTGCCTTCATTTCTTTAATTAGGGTATATAGACATGATTTGAAGAATACAAGTGTGACCATATTTCTTGTAACAAATATAAAATGTTAAACATATGTTAATATTAAATGCAAAATGTGAAACACGTGTAATACCAAATGTGAAATGCGAAATAAAATTGATACATGCATCACACATTAATTGTGAAATGCAAAATAGTAACAACATATAACTGTATAATACGAAACACATTCATAATACAAGATTGAAATGAGAAATACACACGTAAAAGGAAACTGCATATCTGAAATACGAACCAAGGTATAAATCGATTGCGGAACAAGATTTATAAATGAAATAAAAAATGTGAGACATAAATATTTCCAAACTTTAAACCACTAAATAAACCTTGTAACCAAAATCCAACTCACAAAACAACATACAATAGAATTGATTTCCTATTTTCAAACCATAGTACTAAAACACGGTTCTACAAATTTGAAAAATGTATTTTTCTAATATTTTCAAACATTGGTTCAACTAAAAATATTAAACTCGAACTCTTAAAACTAACAAAATATAGTCAAACTAAAAGTAAACTTACTTTACTGAAATGCAAGATGAACATACTATGGATAGGGTTTTGATGTGGGGAAGAAGAATTAGGGTAAGAGAGTTTATATTTGAGATTGAAGTCTTGTTCTATTGTCGGATTTGCTTATAATATTTGTGATGGTAGAGAGAGATGTAAACTATAAAAACAAAAGGTCGCGCATGTTGAGAAAAAATGTTTATACTTTTAACTCCTAGTTAAAAATAGTCCATATATCTATAGATGACATACATTTTTCATATAATGAAGTGATAATTAGAAATCGTATTTAATATTTATGGCAATTCAAATAAACGTTTCTTAAATCTTAACTTTTTACCGCTGTCACCAGAAAGGTGGATCCGCCGTAGGTGTTTCCAAAAACGTTGTCTTTAATTTAGTGATGCTGGTATGGTGAATGTTGTTTCAATTGGTAGAAATAGAGACTGTAGATTAATTGTTGAATTAGGTTCTTGGTGTTGTTTATGTTATTTTACGTTTTCTTTTCAGGATCTGGCTTATATTTTTCAAGGTTTAGAGGGCAAGAAAACGATACGAAATTCCTAATTAAAGTTTGGTCCTCATTCCATATTTATATAATTCGATTCATTATCATGAATTTCTAAAATAACCATTAAAGTAGCTTTGTAATTTAATGTAGGTTATAGTTCAAACTAAGAATTTCTTTGCACGTACCGTCCTCATACGAGTTATTTCCATGGATTTGCTGTATGTCTTTATACGAGTGATTCTTACTTGTTTGTATTTGTCTTTCTACTAATATTAATGGACGGTGAAAGTGAGGTGCCAAGGGGGGACGAACTAGAGGTGGGTATCTTAGGATTAGTCTTTAAACATCTTAAACTAAATGAGATCTTAACTCTTGCGAACTGTGTTTGCAAAGGGCAAGGCTAAAATGAGACCCCATTTGGCTATAATGAGACCCCTCTATAATGAGACCCCATTTGGCTATAATGAGACCCGAAAAAAGACACATTTACCCCTGATATAAAAGCCATATTTTCAGCCCATTTTCTCTCTTTTCTCTCTTTTCTCTCTTCTCTCTCTACTCTCTCTCAAACTCACCAAAAACCTCGAAATCAAAACAGCAAGTTTTCTCAAATCCAACATCAGAAACATCTTAAGGTACGAATCCTTTACATATCCATGTAATTTTTATGCATTTTCGTTTAGTATTTTTAGTGATTTTTAGAGTTTAGTGTTCTTGATAAAAAGTCGGATTTTCATGTATATTTAGTTGTTTTTTTCGAAAAAAAACTTCAGATTCGTGTTAGTCGATTCAGTAGGATCGTTTTGGTACCATGCATGATGAATTTGGGTTGGGTTTTGGGGATTTGGGTTCGATATCGAAATTTGGGGCTGCTGTTTCTGGAAATGGGGATCTGCGAACTGTGCCCTCGCAACCCGTGCAAAATTGCGAACGACCCGTTCGCAATTTTGCATGGGCTGCGAGGGGACAGTTCGCAATTTCACCTAATTCAGAATCTGAGACTTTGTGAAATTGCGAATTGGGGATTCGCAATTTCACCAAATTGCGAATTCCGAGTTCGCAATTTTGGTGAAATTGCATGGCCCCAATTCGCAATTTCACAGTTTATATATTTTTTGTAAATTTTTTTTTTGCCAAATAGTTTCTATCTATCCCAAATTTATTAATAATTTATATGTTGTATTTCAGCATGCCTCGCAAACAGCAGCACACACCTGTTCGACATTCAGGAGGCTCGAGCGATGATGGAGAGCACTCCGACGTTGTGTCACGGTCACGGTCCGTTAGGCGTAGGCCTAGCGCTTCCACTCCGGCCCCTGTTCTATCCCAGGGGTTTGAGACATTCGACCTGTTATTTCGGAGGGTGAACCCCCACGTACCTGGTCTATATCCAGAGTATGCACAGCACGAGGCTTACCGTGTCTTTGCTGGAGAGGTAAGTAATGACGTGTTTTAAAGTACGTTTATATGTTCTATTGTATTATTTCTAACTTGTTTATGTCTTATGTAGGCTCGTCGGCACTCACGGCCCTACGCTATGTACGGTACCCACCGTGCGTGGGGTCTTGCTGGGCAGCACAGGGTAAGGGAGCAGGTTATGATGACTTGTTTCGGCCCACTGGTAGATGCGTTGGAGCGTTGGAATACCAACGTTCATCTTGTAGATGCCTTCCTGGAGAGGTGGCATTCGGAGACGAACACCTTTCACTTTAGCTTCGGTGAGATGACGGTTACGCTAGACGACGTCCACGTCATCACTGGTCTCCCGGTCACAGGTGATGATTTCGTAGTTCAGTCTTTTCCTAGTAATGGACAGCGTGAGGCTTGGTATTCTAGTGCATTAGGCATAGATTTGGATGACCTTAGGTATGAGTTAGGGCGTAACAGGGGGGGTAATGGTAGATCTGTTCGTTTACAGTTTTTACGCGAGAAGTACATGGTACGTAGATATACAGATGAGAACATGTCTGATAGTGATGTAAAGTGCGTCACTAGGGGTTATCTGCTGCATATGTTGGGTTGTTGTGTTCTAGTGAACAAGACGGGGAATAGTATATCTTTAGATTACCTCCAGTTTGTAGAGCATTATACCTCCTCCGTTAGATATAACTGGGGACAGCATATACTAGCTCAGCTGTACCACCACCTAGGGAAGTCCTCGCTGCACACGACTTCAGGGATTGCGGGTTGTATTGCCTTGTTGGAGGCGTGGATATACGATCACTTCTCCACCTGTTTGCCTACGATTAACACGAACTACGACTGTTCTATGCCGACGATGTGCCGATATGTTCCGACGCCGTTTCGTGCGGATGATGAGACTCGGATTAACATCCGACAGGGACTGATTTCGTTGACGGCGAACCATGTGAGTTACAATGATTTGTTATATTTGTTTCCATAGCTTTAATTTATTATTACTTTCATTTTTGGAAGATTATTAACTAACATTTTCATATGACACAGGTTTGGTTCATGCCTTACGAGCATCATCGTGCTTATTTCCCTTCTCAGGATGTGGCTTGGATTGACCACACCCTGAAGGCGTTCGACGTAGTTGAGGCGTACTATCCGCTTCGGGTGGCTCGACAGCTAGGGCACGTTCAGGACATACCACCGGCGCTGCGGACTGTTGTACCCGTACATAGGCGAAAGCGTGTGAACACGCGCTTCTTGTGGGATGAGGCCACGTGGATATCATGGAGGTCACACGTTGTTGACCCGAGGATTCGCGGTGACAGGTACATTATAGGCGGTCCTGGCACGACCACGACGTACGATGTATGGATCAGTGACCACCTATGGTACGTTCTTATTGATCCTAGTATTATTGCTCCATCTGCGGCGCATGTTCCAGAGCCCCCTAGTGCGATGACATATCAGGCACGACTGTATCAGCTTTCCGATCGTGTTACTGATGTTGATTCTAGAGCGGAGTCGATGAGTGTGGAGGACTTGCGTCGGGAGATACATGAGTGTCACCTTTTAGGGGTCCAGTACCGCCAGTTCGATTGAGTTTGATACTACATTATTTTTTTGCTTTGCTTTAGTTGTTGCTTTAGTTGACATGGTTGTATGGAATTGATTTTGGTTCTTTATTTGTTGCTTTTGTTCGGATTAGTTGATAGCACCTTATTTTTTCTATTTTAGTTCTACTTAAGTTGTTCCTTTCACTTATATGATGTGCATCTTAAAAACAACAACACTTAAAATGTAACACCTAGATTTCTCCCATAATATAAAATACACAAGGAAATTACACACATAGCCTAAAAGCATTTCGTGATTAAACATACATAAGCAACTAAATTAAAGCAAACTGTAGATAAACTAACCCTCAGTCAGCATTGGACACTTAGTTCTACGGAGTCGGATAGTTCATTCCATACCCATCTGAATCACTACTTCCTTCGGGAGTTGAATTCAAACGAACGCCTGTCGCTATTGCGTCTGCTATTTGTTGCTCTTCCGACTGTGTCGCTAAAGACACCATCTCCGGCGTGATTGTACTTTGCGATCCCATGTCGAAAATCTTTCGGAGGTTGGTTTGGACTTCCCAAGGAAGTGACTCGATTTGTAAAGTCACTGTTTTAAGGTAAGCTAACCTTTCAGACACTTCTTCGCGTGTGCGTGGTCGAGGCATCATACATCTCGGGCAGGAAGCCTCCCTACCGTGGTTGAAGAACATTCTGCACAAGACCGCATCGATGAAGCCAGGAACGCCCTCTTCTATTGCACCCCTCACGATGTCAAATGCGTTTAGGAGGCTTGCATCTTCGTCTACGTTCCAGCCTGAATCACACATTGTTATACCTTAAATGTTTAGTTTCTTAGTCTGATGGTAGTATTTATAAAATCGAACTGGGTGGTTCAACTCAAAATTTGTTAGCGGGAAAGGTTGTCTTTGTTCCCGCTCAAATCTGTTTTTAGCGGGAAACCTTCACTCCATTCCCTCCATATGTTTCCATACAATATAATAATATTCTGATGAAACTAATAGCTGTCTAGATTTTTGAATGTACTGTTGTTATCCTGCAACACCTAATATTTAAAAAGGTACAATAACTATTCAGTGCAATAATAGCAGGGGTCTCATTATAACAAAAATTCCATCACCAGGTTTACCGCTATAACGAGACACCTAAAAAAGTTGCCGCAAAAAATATCTGCTTTAAATGTAGTTCCCGCCCAAACAACCACGACCCTATAAATAGACGTGAAGCACTATTCGAACAGTAACAATTTAACCAATGGAGTTTACCCCTAATGAAGATTACCATTTGCTCGAGGCAGTGAAACTCGCCCACCGAGAATTGGGAGAAGATAGTAGCGAAGCGTTTTTCGAGCTGGTCTTGTGTAATATGTACTACAACTACGGGCGTTTAGGAACTGAAGGTATTGTCGTGCGTAACTGTGACCAAATCAAGGAGAGATACATTTTTTGCAAACCAATGGATCGTTTGTTGTTTCTACCTTTTAAAATTAAGCAAGAAGCAGCTACCGTCTGGAACATGACCGTGGTAGACTACATCACGAAGGATATGGTAGCGTATCTTGAGAATAGGATTACTGAGAGGGAAGAGGGGATTCAGTCTGACGACAACTTGGGATACGACTTTGACGATTGAGCATTGTGATATGTTTTTAATAGTTTCCACCCGGTAGTGTCTGTATTGTCTGTTTGTTTTACTTAATGCCATAACTTGTTAAAGTTTTCATTACCTAGTTTTGTAGACATTATTTGGTACCCGCTACTTCAAACAACAACTAATTAAAAAGTCACACCTCAAAAAAAAAAACCAGTGATAAGAAAGCAATAACTTCAAACAACAACTGATAAGGAAATTGACAACTTCAAACAACAAACAGTAATACGAAAATCACAACTACAAACTACAAACAACAACTGATAATAAGACAACAAACAGTAATACGTAACACTGCATAAGTGGAAGGCTTAGTCGTAGTCGTGTCTAAGTTTGTATTCCACATCATCCACTTCACCCCTTGCAATTATTTTGTCCTCTAGAAATGCTACCATATCCCTTGTGATGTAGTCTATCAAGGTTAGGTTCCAAACAGAGGTTGCTTCTCGCTTAATAAGCGATGGCAAGAAACACAGATGCTGTATTGGCTTGCAAAAATTGTATCTGCTTTTGATCTGCTCACGAGTACGTATAACGACACCTCTTGTACCGAAACGACCGTAGTTCATATACATCGTACATAGCACACGCTCGAAAAACTGATCGCTTGTATCTTCCCCCAGTATCTCGCGTGCAATCTTCACAGCTCGGAGCATGTGGTAATCTTCGTCCGCCGTAAACTCCATACGTACACGTTAACGAGTTTTAAATTTTCGTTCGTGCGGTAGGTTGCAAAAGTGTCGTATTTTGTTAGATTTTATGTCCCATTTTATAGGAGGCGAGTCAATTTTGGTGGGCGTTTAGTATTTGGATGAGGTCTCATTATAGCTCAATCCATACTATTTCGAATGCAATGTTGTTTTTCGCTATAATGAGACCCTTATTTGAAGAACGTGGGTTGTAATAATTAATTTCTATATGTGTGTATTTTTGTATATATTATGTGTCACCACATTAGTCGCCCATCCAGATTACGTTATCCTTACATGTCTGACAACGTTATCCTACTTTTAAGTAGGTTTTAGTCGGTTCATATATCTTATCTTATACTTCAAATCACAGTTAATAATAAAGGTTTTAAAAAAAATCAGTTCAAAATAAATTTAGTTTTGTAGTCGGGAAGGTCACAGAATTAGACCATTTTAGGCTACTTTGATGTAGTTTTTTTTAACTTTTTTGAGTTTTTTTTTTTTTTCTCCGCAAAATTCAAATCATTAGGGCCACTTGACTAATGTTTGATGTTGGTTAAAAAAAATTTAAGTTTTGGAGTCGAGAAGGTCACAGGATTAGACCATTTTAGGCTAGTTTGATGTAGTTTTTTTAACTTTTTTGAGTTATTTTTTTTTTTTCACCGCAAAATTCAAATCATTAGAGCCACTTGACTAATGTTTGATGTTGGTTAAAAAAAATTTAAGTTTTGGAGTCGAGAAGGTCACAGAATTAGACCATTTTAGGCTAGTTTGATGTAGTTTTTATAACTTCTTTGAGTTTTTTTTTTTTTTTTTTTTCCGCAAAATTCAAATCATTAGAGCCACTTGACTAATGTTTGATGTTGGTTGAAAAAAAATTAAGTTTAGGAGTCGGGAAGGTCACAAAAAGTTGAAAAAACAATTTTTACAGAGGGCATTGCGAACACGGGTGCTTGTAAAACGCCGGATTTGCGAATGCAGGCCCATCAAATTGGGCCAATTTGCGAACACCCACTTCGCGATTTTGCCAAATCGTAGTGGTGGGAGTTCGCAATTTGGCCAAAATCACGCGTTCAAAGTTCGCAAAACCGCCACTCGTCCGTTGCTTCACAACTTCGCTCCCAAACATAGTACTCGTGTTCTTTTAACTTAGTAAACAAGTATTGCATTTGGGTCTTGCCCGCTTTATCAACCAAATCATGTTTTTGCCGCATGTTGTATATCGTGCGCATGCCTGATACATTTTGCGGGTCTTTAATCTTCAACCCGCGATATATCTCTCTCGGTCGAGAACCGACTTCCGTTTGACTACGAACGAACAATTGTTCTTCGACTTTTAGTCTAGCGGCCCGAGAGTGACCGTCCAAGTGCAAAAATGGATCGTGGTTGTGTTTCCCGTTTAGCACAACCACTTTCCAATAACCCGGTAGCTCTGAGACCGGACTCCCTCTTAAGTAGAACGGACACCCGCATTTTTTCGATGAACATTCTCGGCGCTTCTTAACATACCCCGGTTTGGGGTTAGGTTTGTAAACCCCGTGCCTCTCGCACCTAAAATACATCCTAGGAGTTTTCATGCTTTTTGTACCGTCGTCGTTTTTACTCCGGACCAAAATGAATCCTAGCTTTATGCTTTCGGACTCAACCCAATCAACCAAATCGGCTTTGGTGTAATAAGTGTCCGTACTAAACACTTTCGTGTAATCGGCCATCGAACATGGCGGTGGACCGGGTTCCTACAGAGTTCATTCATGCAATTTTATGAGAACATATATATACCTACATGATCATATAAATTCCAAAACAGGGCGTTTTTGCGAATTCCAAATTCGAAAATTCAGCGAAATTGCGAACTACAAACTCGAAATACAGCCTAAATTGCGAACAACCCGTTCGTGGGTTTGGCTGTTTCGCGAACGGGCCGTTCGTGAATCAGGCTTATTTGCGAACGGGCCGTTCGTGAATCAGGCTTATTTGCGAACAGCCCGTTCGTCTATCTGGGGATTTCGCGAACGGGAAGTTCGCAATTTGGCACGAACTGCGAATCCCCAGTTCGCAGTTCATCACTTTTATAGCGGTACCAGCGCTATATTCGCACTGACTCGAAAAATTTCGGAAAATACCTCGTTTTGGGTTTCTAAATGGTCCGTCAACGGCTCTTCTTCCTCCGATGCGAAATCATCAAGGTTGCAGCTGAATCCTTCACTCCAATCACTCAAATCCATGTTTTTTAGAGATTTTAGGTAGTTTTAGAGAGAGAAAGCTCTAGAGAGTGGTTGGAGAAAATTTGGTTTTTGGTTCAAAATTGTGACTTATAAGTGAAGGGCAAAATCGACAATTCACATTGAAGAAAAAAAAATTCTGAAATTGGGGTCTCATTATAGCCAAATGGGGTCCCATTATAGCCTTGCCCGTTTGCAAATCATGGAACAATACAGTCTCTGCTCTTTATTGCTGGAAATGGATAGACTTAACCCGTTATCATGACATCAGACTTTATACCTTAAGAGACTATAAAATAACTATAGTTTATCCTGCATTGCGGACCAGTATATTCTTTAACTTATCATGATTTATCCAGCTAGCTGTTTTGGTGTGAAGATATTGAATACATGATGGTTTGCACAAAAATAAATTTGAAGAGTTAACCATTGATAAGGTAGTGGATACCCACAACCAATATAAAAGAGAAGCGTCAGAGCAGAGCAAAAGGAAAATTAAGGAAGAACCGAGATATAAGAGGAATGGGTACACTCAGAATAATAAGAAAAAGCAGACAAGCGTTTGAACAGAGCAGAGCAGGTCTAAAACCGAGTACACACAGAATAAGCACTGAAACCGAGCATAGCAGGGTCAGAAGTGTAAACGGAGCGCATTCCGAGTGCACGCAACACCGGGCTAATATGAAATGTAATTTGCACGGTCAGAAGTTTTAGAGATAAAATATACAATACCGAGCCCGACTCGATCAAAGACTGGATGAGCACAAAACTGACCGAGCGAACCGATGAAAGTTGTTCTGCTCGAAAAGTCTGAAAACGGAGTGTCATTATAGCATGCTAGCGTTTATGGAGGTCAAACATGAAGACTACATTGAAGACCGTTGATCAAGGATAATAGTCAGCAGTCGAATACATTAAATTTCACTAGTCAAGGAGGATATTCAGCGGTCATTATAATCTTAGTCTATATATATAAATTACATGTAATAAATAATAGAAAGTAACTGCCAAAAGTAGTATAAATAGAGAGTAAAAACAATATGAAAGGGATATGTTCAAAATATTTTCGAATGAATAACATTACTATCTTGGTTTACCAGTGTTTAGGTTTTCCCATAACATTTTTGGTGTTGTCTATTGAAAATCCTAAAAAAAAATTTATTAAATCACCAATGGTAATAACAAGATCCGGGATCAATATCGAACCTAACAAAAGATGCATCCCAATGGCTAACCATAATCAAGAAACAGAGCCAAATATGGGATCAACTCTCCCATCACCAGATATCCAGGACAACTTGGAAGAAACCTTGCATAGGAACTCTCCGGTTACGGTGGACCCATTGGTCACACCAGTTATCACGGAATTGGTCACCGACCTGGCAGATCGACCTCTTCAACCCAACTTTCTAGAGGATGCAACTGAAGTTAGACATTTGGGGCAGCAGATCCTGACAATACAGGTGACGCAAGGTAAGGCTGATCAAAACCATGAAGTCAGAGACCTAACAAATAAAGCAACCATGACATAGCTATAGGAAGCAGTTAACACATTGACTGCGAAGCTGCGAATGGACGAGCGCTATAAACTTACTAAATCCGTCATTGAGGTAAGCTGAGCAGCGATACGAGAAGGATCCTCCAAATGGCACAAGTATGGTGAAGGAAAAGCAGCGGGCAGAAGCACCAGAAGCAGGCTTCTTTGAAAATTGACAAATAAGGAATGATTGAACAGTATGATCACGTGCGCCCGACTACGGCTGCCTTCTGGCACGAGCAAATCAATTCATTAAAGTAGATTACGCCACCAAGGTCCCTCCCTTGTTAGGGGAAACTAATCCAGCTACCAAAACATCCGTGGTGGATAGTAGAAGGAACGAAGAGGGATCCCGTAGGGAATCATCAAGAAGCGCCAATGGGTATCGAGGGGCATCTTTGAGAAGTACTAATAGATCCCATAGAGAATCCACAAGGTCGTAACCAACCAACGCTTCGCGACTTATGAAAATCCTGCACGGCAATCCCCACCATTTACGACTGCACCCAGGATAGGATACGATACCAATCCCACCCCCCCCCCCCCCCCACCCCCCCGACTATGTCCGCCCCGAGTTACAAACGATCAACCCGACATTTCTGCGCATACCATAATGACCACGGCCATGCGACCAATGATTACTGAAAACTACAGGAGGAAATATAAAAATTGGTTGACAACGACTTATTAATACACTTTGTCCGACAACAAGAATCAGGATTTTAAGGCAGCACACTGGAGGGTTCTCATGCTAGGCGAGAAGAGCCACGTTAAAATGAGCTAGCTAATCAAGAAAAGGATAGATCTGATGACTCAAGGAAGCAACAATAGATGCTCTCCATATCCGGATAGGGGTCTCTAACTGAGGCAGACCACCAAGCGATGAAGAGGTAAAGGGAGGACGAGCAGGTGCTATCTGTAAAGGGACCCTCTTACAGTAACTATTGGGAACCAGTAGCCAACTTGGTATTTAACGGCGATGATATGTGATGAATAGCCACCCCTCACAAGGACGTCCTGACAATAACTCTAGATGTCGGATGGGTAATGATGACCAAGATATTAGTAGATGGAGGCAACTCGTCCAATATTATTTTCAAAGCTAGCTATGACCAAATACTGGGAGTCCCTCCATATAAGTCAACACAAGACACCCTAACCGGGTATGAAGGAAAAACATCCCAATGTGTCGGAGAAGTCGAGCTATTGGTAAAGGCAGGACATAAAGCAGCGAAAAATGAACTCAAAACCATCTTTCTGATCTTGGATGCTCCGAGCCCTTACCATGCGATCATAGGGCGCCCTTGGTTGCATAAAATGGAAGCAACTCCTTGCACCGCCAATGCGTCAAGTACCCCATTGGCAATTCTGTTGCCATTATCCGCGGCAGCCAACGAGCAGCCGAACTTGCTACTCGATGATCGTGGATCCAAGCAAGCCAATCATATAGCAATTAGCCGGCAAAAGGTGGACTATGGGACAGTGATCGTGGAACCACCAGTAGAAACCCCCTTGCCCGACCTTATGGATGACCCATGGGACAATGAGGAGAAGGACATCAAACCAGAGGGCGTTATCGATGAAATTCTAGCGGACGAGCGTGTCCTCCGCCTTGGCGCTACGTTGGACTCAGGTTTCAAAAACTTATTAGTAACTTTATTACATAAAAATTTGGATGTTTTTTCATGGACTACTCAAGAAGTAATATGAGTCGACCCATCTATCATATGTCATGAGAACAATCGATAGGTACGCTAAACCAGTACGACAAAAGCGTCGGTCTTTCTCCAACGAGAAACAAACAGCAATTGCTTCGGAAGTAGCCAAACTACTTGGGCTAGGTCAGATTCGCCGCGTACGGTATCCAGTATGGATTGCTAACCCAGTCTTGGTAAAAATGAAAGGTGGTGATTGGCGCATGTGCATAGACTTTACCGACTTGAATAAAGTGTCCCCTAAGGATGCTTACCCTCTACCACGCATCGACCAGTTGGTAGATTTTGTGTCTAGCTGTGAATACATGTCATTTATGGACGCGTATTCAGGTTACAATCAAATTCGAATGCTCCCAAACGCCGATGAACATACCACCTTCCAGACCGAGCGTGGCCTTTACTGCTACACAATCATGCCTTTCGGACTGAAAAATGCAGGTTCCACTTGTGTGGATTATATTCGACTGAGGGTAATTTGGTTAGGTGTTTTGTGGTGTTTCAAAGGTATTTAATGTTTGGGTGTTTTTTAGTGAGAGATTTAAGCTTCCTGTTTGTATTAAATGTTCATTACCTTCATTAATGAAAGTGGTTGAGTATTTATACCCTTAATTATGGGCGACATGGGCTTTCGGGTCAAACTTATGAAACCGGGTCGAGTTCAAAAACCCATTAGTGTATTAAGCAGATTAGCAATTAGCTTAGTCAAAAAGTGATTAGTTTTTAGTATTTTTGTCCAATTCGGATGGTTCAGTGGGTGGCTTTTGTCCAAATTTCTCTTGTCCGGTTTCTACAGTGAGTGGTGAAAATTTCCGGACTCATCAATATCCTCTTTTTTAGGTTTTGTCCGAAGGCCTTTGGCAAGACCTTAAAAAATCGCCTTTGGGCACTTGTAACATTTTTTGGACGGATTTAGTGTTTAGTGAAGGATTTATCCGGACTGAAAAACTCTTCAGAAGTTCAAAGGTTTTGCCATGGATCGTGGGAAACGTGTCATCTTCTAATTTGCCTCACCAGCCGTTTTTTCTCATAGAATGGCTCTCCCACTAATCCCAAAAAGTAACCTCTTCATTTAATGTCTATGACGTCAGCGCCGCTTTCAATTATTAATTTTTTTTTCGTAATCTCCTAGGTTCTGGGCAACTTTTTATCTCATTATTATAAATTACCTCATTTTTCACTGTTTTACCATCTTCATTACTCTCTCATTCCTTCATCTCAAAGTTTTCACCTCTTTTCTCAAAATCCTTTTGGTGTGAGTTTATGTTCACAACAAGAAACGCACTGGTAAAAGGCGGGTGGCTTAATCTCTCGGAGTTAGAAAAAGCACAAAGAGTTGAGCGAGAAAGGCGCATTGATGCAGGTCTTCCAGTTTCTCCAATCGACAAGTCTGAAACGCCATCTTCAGAGCCTGATCGAGGTTCATCTTCTGCTAGAAGCTCCATACCCAGGAGGTTATTTCAACCAAGTCTTTCACCCATCGTATCAGGCTCCTCGGTTCAGGAGTCATACCCTACTGTGGAACGGGAAAAAGATATTACAAGCACAAAGAGACCCTCTCCATCCATAGCTATGGGATCAGATACTGAAAATTCCCCAAAAAAATGACACTTCATCGAAGAGGCGGCTTATTAAAAGGCAAGGTTGCTGTTCCACAGTCTAAATCTCCGAAATCAGGGCCCCCTAAGCCTGGGTCCAAGGACAAAGCTATAGAGTCAGAGGTATCCATCAAAGTTCCTAAGGCTAAATCATCTGGTCCGGAGGCTACTGGAACAAGCCTTCAAAATGAACCCTCCGGTTCTGAGCACCAGCCGGACACCAGACCACAAAGATGAAGCGATGCTCAGCCGTCCGGACAACTCATTCCATGGTGATGGAAGAGGTGATGGAAGACAGCGTTGAAGAAGCCCCTTTTGAGACTGATGTCTCTGGGCAGACGGGGGAAGCTGCCACTGACAAGAAGGGAAAGGGTAAAGAGAAGTTGTGTTTAAAACATCCGGACCTGCCGGAGTCCCTTGAAGGCAGAGTGGGACCTTGCTTCCACAAGTTGAGCTTAACGTATCTGTTAGCCATGCAGAACATTAACTACGCCTTCATTCATACTGCTGAATTAGGCCGGATCCGAGAGAAGCGGGGGATCCCAGAATCTGTCAAAGTGAGGATACCGGTCGATCCGGAGACGCCAATGGACTGCAAGCTGAGTAAGATAGTTATCTACACAGAATTGTTCAATTGGGGGCTCAGATTTCCCTTGGACCCAGAGATCGTTAGATATTTTCATCTGATAAAGCTCTGTCCAAGCTAACTGAGTCCCAATGCTTGGTACACCCTCATATCTTGCATCATGGCCTCTAGGCTCTCTGGAATCCCGCTTCCGATGGAGAAATTTGCTGTTGTGTCCAGCCTTTACAAGAATCACATCATCCCCTTCTACCATTACAATATGGGTGACAATTTTAAAATAGTAGATGATCTGCTCGAATCAGAGAAGAATTGGAAAACCCAATTCTTTTTTATTAATGGAGCTTAGAATAATGGGAGGAAGATTAAAGTTGGTGTCAACCCAAGCATGCTCACCAGCAGATGGAAAAGCACGGGTAAATATTTCATCATGTTTGTTTTTCTTTCCTTATAAAACGTTTGTTTACTTAAATTCTCTTCTTCTTCTTTGGGTAGTGCTGCCGAAGGAGTTCTCCAACTACTTGGAGAAGGGGCAGACAACTTGTGCCAAACTGAATGCTTGAGCTGCTGACAAATGGGGAAATCGCTTCCACAATTGTTTTACCGCTGACAACCTGGTGAGGTCTCACCTTTGGAACATAACTGGCCGGAGAGACTTGTCTTGGGAAGAATTGACCACACCACCTCCTCCGGGTGTCATCCTACAGAGGACAGATAAGAAGGATGGGAAGTTGGCCTTGCCGGGCAGAGCTAAATCCCCAAGTAAGATGAAGGGCAAGAAAAAGCCAGATGCAGCTAAGGTCAATCAAGGTGGTGCTGAGGAGATCGCCCAGCAAACCAGGAGGTGCAGGACCAAGGGGGAATTGCTGCTGCTCTACTTCAAGTGGTGGAAGATGAGAGTACCAAAGAGGCAGTTGGACTTCCAAAACCCTCAAAAGCTCCCAAAAAAAGACAAAAAAACGGGGAGCAGATGGTGGAGATAGGGAAGCCGAGAAGAAGAAAATCTCCAAGGAGGATGAAGTAGCTCTCCGGCCTCCGGAGTCTCTTTCTCCAGTCGACCCAACAAACCCAACACAGGCAAAGAAAATCCCAAGTGATTTTCACACCGGAGAGGATACCGGAGGGGATATTAACATTGATGGGTAGACATTAGTGGCCTTCAATGGATTGGCCTTTACTTTGAAGACCTCGAGAAAGATGACTTCGCTGACACTTACCTCCCTCCAAGCTCTTCGAACATCGTTACTTTCAACGGTAAGTCTTTTTCTGTTTCAAGGAAGAAGGACATGGTGACTCACTATTTGCTGAGCAACATCCAACCGGTGCTCAACCTGGAGAGACAAGTGCGAAGTCAATCTACCCTTATCAACACACTCAATGCAGACAAAAAGACTTTATCTAACAACCTCCTCAATGCCAATCAGAGTGTTGAGGCATTAAGGAGAGAGATCGAGGAGTTGAAGAAGGGGAAAGAGGAATTGGCCACCAGGCTGGCCACTTCGGAGGGGGTTAACAAAGAACTCCAATCTAAGTGTTCTGGCTTGGAGAAGGATTTCTCCGCTTCGAAAGAGGAGGTGAAGGCCAAAGACAATGTCGTCCAGACCCTAACCAATGACAAAATTTCGCTCGAATATGTTATGTCTAGAGTTAATCAGGAGAAAGATGATTTGATAAAGGAGCAGGAGAAGACAATCCAAGCCAAGATCGATGCATACACTAACAAGGTGATAGATTCCCAAGAGGAAAGGTATGTTCAAGTCAAATCAGACATGGTCTTGCTCTTTCATCAAAAATTTCGAAAGAGGACACTCGAAGATTTATGGCGATTTGTGGAATACGAAGACCTCCCTCACCACACTATGGCCGATGGTGATAAGCACAACTATTCCAGTGGTTAGGATGATACTACTGATGAAGAATAAGGTACGGAGAGAGCCCTAACGAGGAACCCAAAGACCCCAAGAAGAAACCAGATGAGGCTGGAACATCAAAGGAAGCTCGGCCTTAAAGTTTTAACTATATTTTTATTTTTCTTTAATTCTTGTGTTAGACTAAAGTCCTTGGATGGCCAAGGCATTTTTGTAACCGTGTCCGGCTCTTGTCCGGATAAACCTTTTCTTTTAAAACTTCAAAGTCGTTGGATGGCTAAGGTACTTTTCATATTTTAATATCATTCCCCGGTGTTAGCCGAGCAATTTTACCTTACACAATACTTGTATTGTCTTATAGTTACCCAATTTCGATGGCTAATGTTTAAATAGCCCTTAGTTATTTTACAAGTATTTTAAAGTGATAGTGTTTAAATTCTCTGATGAAAAATGTTTAAATGGTCATCACTCTACCAAATCAATCCGGCTCGTTAGTGATACTTTAAAAAGTTTCAAAAAAGCTATCAATCAAACCACTCTGAATTTTTCAAGAAGGCATCGAATTTCATTAAAAAGCCCGGACACTTCATTAAAACCTCCCCGCGCCACCATGGTAGGAATGAGTATGCCCCCTAATATTTACATGGAGTTTAAACAAGTAAATATTTACATAATTTTCATTCTAGATACAACCAGAGGTGTTCAATGTTCCATGGGTGATTCAAGATCCTTCCATCTTTATCTTGAAGCCTGTATGTCCCAGGCTTAAGCTTTTCAATGAACACATAGGGTCCTTCACATGTTGGAGCTAGCTTGCTGAACTTCTTCTCCTTAGTATGTAGGAAGATGTTTCTCAACACTTTATCCCCTAATTGAAAATCCCTCCTTCTGACTCTGGAAGCAAACCTGCTTCTCATCAATCCCTGATAGTGTATGGCTCTGAGATGAGCTTTAACTCTTTTTTCTTCTATCAAGTCGAGTTGACTTCTGATTTTCACTTCATTAGCCTGTTTGGAAAAATTGTGGACTCTAAATGAAGGAAGAGTTTCTTCTATAGGAGCTATTGCATCCATACCATATACCAAGGCAAATGGGGATTCCTGTGTAGCAGCCCCAAGAGTAGTCTGGTAGGCCCATAGTACTTCTTGTAGATAACTTGGCCACTTTCCAGCAGCCCCTTCTAAATTATTTTTAAGACCGGACAGGATAGTCCTGTTCGCCACTTCAACCTGACCATTCGCCTGTGGGTGTAAAGGAGAAGAGAAACAATGCTGAATGCCTCTAGAGGAACATAAGCTCTCCATATCCTTATTATCAAATTGTGGCCCATTATGTGTGGTTATCTTTTGTGGAACCCCAAATCTGCAGCAAATATTAGATAAGATAAATTTTATTACAACTTTTGAAGTAGCTCCTGCCAATGGGGCTGCTTCTATCCACTTTGAAAAATAATCGATGGCAACAATAATAGTTTTGCACCCTCCGGACGACATAGGTAGAGGTCCAACAAGATCCAGCCCCCAACGAGAAAAAGGTATTGGTTCAGAAATTGACTCTAAAGGGACAGCTGAGATATGAATTTTATTACCGTATCTTTGGCATGGATCACACTTCTTCACCAATTCCTTGGCATCTTTCATTATAGAGGGCCAGTAGTATCCGACCAACAAGACTCTTCTGGTTAAAGCTCTATAACCACAGTATGATGATCCCTCACCATCATGTAGTTCAGACAGCACTATCTGGGACTCTTCAATCCCCAAACATCGCAAGCGAGATCTAGTAAAAGACTTTTTTGTAAATAACATCTCTTAGGATTACAAATCCACGAGCCTTATACTTCACTTTTCTTGCTACTGCCTTTTCTGGAGGCAAGATGTCATCTGAGATGTATTGAAAAAGAGGATACCTCCCATCTTGCGGTTGACTCACTTGTATGTTTAAACTTTCCTCCTCCTTGGTTTGACTGAGTTGAATGGATGGGCACTCTTCTACGTGAATCCATGGGTAGGAATCAGAATATACTATGGTAGCCAAGGCGTATGCTAGTGTATTTTCTGTTCGGGGTATGTGCTCATATGTGACGTCTTTGAAGTTAAGTGCCACTTCTTTAAGAATAAATAAATATTTAACCAGCTGCTCCTTTTTTGCCTCAGATTGACCTTGTGCATGATAGATAAGAAGCTGATAATCACTCATTAACCTGACCTTTTTGGCTCCACAAATTAGGGCCAACTTTAAACCAGCTATAGCAGCTTCATATTCGGACTCATTATTGGAAGCCCTGAAAGAAAAACATATAGCCTGGTACATTTTGTCACCGTACGGAGAGGTTAAACATATTCCAACACCACAACCCATGGTACTTGATCCACCATCAGTCCAGACAACCCATAATTTCTTAGTATTTTCCCTTGTTGCTGGCTTAGTGTCTCTGTCCGAATGGAATTCAACTAGGAAATCAGCAACATACTGAGCCTTGACTGCAGTTCAAGAGGCACAATCAATATCATAGTCTCCCAACTCCACTGACCATTTGGTCATTCTGCTTGATACGTCTGCCTTCTGAAGAACGTTTTTCAAGGGAAAAGACGTTCGGACAATAATAGAATGAGACTGAAAGTAAGGTCTCATTTTCCTAGCAGCAACTACTAAAGCCAGTGCTAATTTTTCAAGTTTTAAATACCTCTTCTCAGCATCTATCAAGCTTTTGCTGATGTAGTACACCGGACGAGGATAATTATCCACCTCCCTTACTAGTACTGCACTTATGGCACAATCAGAGACTGTTAAATATATGTACAGTTTCTCTCCATCAACAGGTTTAAACAAGGTTTTAGGGGGAGGATAAGTGTTTTTTAATTTCATCGATAGCCTGGTCGCACTATGGAGACCAGTTAAATTCCTTTACACCTTTTAAAATTTGAAAAAATGGGGCACACTTATCCGAAGACCTTGAGATAAAACGGTTTAGAGCAGCTAACCTCCCTGTCAATCTTTGTACTTCTTTAATATTCTGAGGAGGCTCCATCTGCAATAAAGCACTAAGCTGGTCTGGATCAGGCTGTATCCCTTTCTCACTTATCACATACCCCAAAAACTTTCTGGATCGCACTCCGAAAACACACTTCTCTAGATTCAACTTTAAATTTACTTTTACCAAGTTGGCAAAAGTCTCTTGCAGATCTTCCAAGTATAGTTCTTCTTCCACACTCTTCACCATCATGTCATTAATGTAGACTTTCATGTTTCTTCCAATATGATTAGCGAAAGCTTTGTTCACGAACCTCTAATAAGTAGCCCCACCATTCTTTAAACCAAAAGGCATCACCTTATAACAATGAAGGCGCCTATCAGTAACAAAATTAGTGTGTTCTTGATCCTTCGGATCCACTTGAATATGATTATACCCGGAGAAGGCATCCATAAAGGACAACAACTTGTTCCCAGATGTGGAGTCCAGTAATTGATCATTCCGAGGGACCGGATATAGGTCTTTTGGGAAAACCCTATTAAGGTTTGTAAAGTCGATACACATTCGCCACTTGCCATTTTTCTTTTTTACTAATACCGGATTGGTTGTCCATAAAAGGGACTGGGATTCCTTTATTTGCCCCATCTTAGTAAGTCCCTTGCTATCTTTTGACTACTTCGGGCAACTCTCACTTGTCCTTGCACAACGTATTTTAAAAATTGGTGGATTGTTGAAGCCACGACATGCATCCTGGAGAGCCAAGATCTTCCCAAAATGGCATTGTAACATGTGGGACAATCCACCACAGTTAAAAGTACTCTGACCATCTTCTTAAAAGGGCCCTTGCCCAACAAAACCTCCTCCTCAAACCCTCCCAATCACGTCCGCTGAGCTTCCCGTGAAACCCATAATTGACCTATTCGAACGTTGAATCACTGTTGGATTCTTCATTTGTTTATAGGAAGTTAAAAAGAGGATATTGGCTGAAGTGCCGGTGTCCACCAAAATTCGTCTAATGTTATTGCCCCCAATGGATGCTCATATTACCACAGCATGGGGACCACCTATGTCCCTCAAATCATCTTCATCGAAAACAATGAAGGGAAAAGGAATTTGCGATTGATAGGAAGTCATGCCTCCTTCCAGTTGAGTATCCAGGGTATGAACATGCTTCTTCCTTGAAGAAGCAGTCGGTGCAGTCATGGTGTCCCCCCCAAATATGATAATTGACTCAAAAAAGATGATGAGTTCGGACACGTCTTGCTGTATTCTATGATAACACCCACCTTATTCCGGGTTGGATCAGGATCCAAATACTCTGACTCCACATTGAATCTTTTAATTATCACCATAGCCTCATCCGGAGCCGATGTCCTGCGTTGTTTGTTGGATCAGTCCGATAAGCATTATCAGGCCTATTTCCACTTCTTCTTTTAACATAAGCACCCAACTTTCCTCTTTCAATCAAATTTTGCACCTCTTGCTTCAAAGCGATGCAATCTTCTGTGTTATGACCAATATCATGATGATATTGACAGAAACAATTGTTACGACTTTCCCTGGGAGATTGAAGCGCAGCTGGATTCCTGAAGTGTACTTCGTCTTTTGTTTTTTCATAGATGGTTTCCACATTCTCTTTCAAATCGGTAAACCACTCTGGTTGAACCCAAGGCCCTCGCTTATTTCTGGATTTTTTGACTCTGAGCTGGTGCTGGGTGGGATTGAGCCTTGGCCCTAATGGGACCCTGTCCGGCTTCCTTAGCCTTGTACTCGGGCTGATTCTGGTTCTCGTTTGGTGCAGTTGGGGCGGACCTTACCTGCCTATGCACCCTGGTCTTTTTTGTTTCGTCTATATTGATTTGTTTCCCCACTTGATTCAGTAAACCGCCCCACGTCATGGCCTTCTTTCTGGTTACTGAATCAGCCAAATTACCAGGGTTCAAACCCTGCCTTAGAGAAGCTATTGCTACTTGTTCAAAGCAATTAGCTAATCCATTCTTGGTGTTCACAAAGCAACTTATATATTATTTCAAGGATTCATTTGGTTCTTGGGCACAATGGATAATAGTGTCTCCATTGCCCTTCACTTCCTTACTTCCAACGAACTGTCTCCGGAAGGCCACCCAAAAAGTATCAAAATTTCTGATGCAGCTCTGTGGCAGACTATTGTACCACTTCAGACCACTCCATATAAAAGACTGGGAGAACGCTGTGCAAAGCAACTTATCATCGTCGTCAAAATTCATCATAAAGTTTTTGAATTGCTCCAAATGATTATCTGGATCTTTACTCCCATCGTATTTTTCCATCTTTGTGCTGTCAAACCTCTTAGGAAGGTTTCCGGACAGTATCTTGGAAGACAATGGAGATTGTCTCCAATTCCGGCCACGACTAAACACAGTATTTTCATTGGGAGTTGCAAAGATACCTGGTTCATCATGAAAGGCGAAAGGATCCATCAACAGTCGGTCTACATGTCTCCGACCATGGCTGTGACCATGAGATGACCCTTTTCCTAGATGCCTTTTCAACCTTCCATGTATGTCCCTCTTTCTTGAATACTTTTTGACAAACTTCTGCTTTTTTTTAGAACAGCCTTCATCGCTGCTGGATGACAGGGACTCCACAACTCCATCTTCGTTCGAGGAGCTACTAGAAGATTCTGAATATGAATCTGAGCTCTCCATCGGTTTAGACCGATGAGACTTTTTTGAGCTAGCATGAGTCTTTTTAGTACTTACATGAGTTTTTGTTGATGGGTCATGCTCTCTTGGATTGTCAGTGTGGTGAACGGCTGACACTTTCGATTTTTCTTTTAAGCCCATCTTCACCCTTTTAGCAGCCCTCAAGGCTTCTATCTCAGCTTTCAATCTATCTCGCTCTTCAATCGTGTATTCATTATTTTTCCCCACCACTTCTGCCAAAGTTAGTGGTACTGCCTGCTCGTCCGGATTCATCCGAACTGGTTTTTCTTGATGGTTTCGAATGCTAAATTCAGGCATCTTCTCATCTCACCGTGGTCGCCAATTTGGTGTGTATTATTTTCGACTGAGGGTAATTTGGTCAGGTGTTTTGTGGTGTTTCAAAGGTATTTAATGTTTGGGTGTTTTTTAGTGAGAGATTTAAGCTGCGTGGTTGTATTAAATGTTCATTACCCTCATTAATAAAAGTGGTTGGGTATTTATACCCTTAATTATGGGCCACGTGGGATTTCGGGTCAAACTTATGAAACCGGGTCGAGTTCAAAAACTCATTAGTTTATTAAGCAGATTAGCAATTAGCTTAGTCAAAAAGTGATTAGTTTTTAGTACTTTTGTTTAGTTCGGATAGTTCAGTGGGTGGCTTTTGTCCGAATTTCCCCTGTTCGGTTTCTACAGTGAGTGGTGAAAATTTCCGGACTCATCACCACTTACCAACACCTCGTCAACCAGATCTTCAAAGATCAATTAGGCCATGATATGGAGCATACATTGATGAAATGATAGTCAAAACTAATGACCTCGACTAACATTAAGAAGAACTGAACAACGTCTTCGAAATATTTCGTAAGTATAACCTAAATTTGAACCCATTAAAATGCTCTTTTGGTGTCTGAGCAGGAAAATTTTTGGGTTACATAGTCACCAAGCAAGGAATAGAGGCCGACCCCGCTCAATTACATGCACTGCTATAAATGGCACCCCCGTCCAACATCAAAGAAGTTCACAGCCTTATTCCGCTTCATCTCAAAAGCCTCGGATAAAAGTCACCCTTCTTTGGGGTGTTACAAGGAGCAAAGAATTTTTCTTGGAACGACAAATGCGACGCAGCATTCACCATCCTAAAAGTTTACCTCACCTCACCCGAAATACTTACAGGTCCGGCACCAGGTGACTCTTTATATCAATATTTGTCCGTTTCTACTCATGTTGTCAGCACGGTACACTTTAAAGAAATAAACAATACTCAACTCTCTCTTTATTACACTAGTAAATTGTTAGCTGATGCAGTGACGCGATATATGGATCTTGAAAAACTTTCTTTGTGTTTGGTAATGGAAGTGCGCAAGATGCGACCATGATTTCTAGGTCATACTATCACCGTCCGCACATCCTCTCCTTTGTGCATTATACTATAAAATTCCAATATTTCAGGACGATTAACTAAGTGGTTGATCGAGTTGGGTGAATACGACATCCAGTTTGAGTCGCGTAAGGTGATTAAAGGCCAGGCAATGATCTCAGCATCTGTGCAGAGAAGAACACTTGGATCTTGGAAACCGACGGGGCATCATCTAGTTCGGGTGGGGACGCATGCATCCTATTACATACACCAGCTGGGGAGCAGATCAAACAGGCAATCCGGTTCAATTTTCCAGAAACTAATAACGACGCAGAATATGAGGAAGTCATCGGGGGCATGCGTTTGACACAAATCTGCGGCGCCAACGACCTTCATGTACGCTCGGACTCCCAGCTAATCATAAACCAAGCTAAGGGAATTTTTGAAGCAAAACAGGATGGCACTCAAACTTATCTCGCGATCCTCAAGAAGTGCGAAGCAAATTTCCAATCTGTTCAATATGAACAAATATCTCACCTCACGAATTCTGAACCTGACACATTAGCCAAAGCGTCCGCGGCGTCCAACCACCCTCTCCTCATTAATCAAGAACTCTCTAGCATTGCTCACTACCTTCAGCCATCCCCGATATGCTCGATCGACAACGCTCAAGATTGGCGAAGTCCGTTACTACTGTATTTCACCCATGGAACGCTACCAACAGATAAAGCCCTTATTTGCGCTTTCCAAGTAAAAACGACCAAGTACTGTTTACTCGACAACACATTATACCATAAAAGTAAGGCCAGACCATTACTACGATGCTTAGATAAAAAGGAAACCACTTCAGTCCTTCATGACCTACACACAGGAGAGGCGAGGGCGCACTGCGACCATCGCAGTCGTATCCACAGATTTCTTCTTGCCGGGTAATATTGTCCAGAACTCGCAGCCGATGCCGAACTCCTAGTCTAGTAATGTCACGCTTGCCAATAATATGCTAACACCGCCCATACGCCGAGCGAGACCATGTCAGCGAACCCTATTCCTTGCCACTTTGACAAATGGGGAATCGACCTCGTCGGACCTTTGCCAATGGCCAAGGGCAAACGCCAGTTTTTGATAGTCGCGGTCGATTACTTTACCAAGTGGTTAGAGGCCAAAGCACTGGCTCAAACTTGGTCTCAAGAGGTATGTGACTTCATACACCACCAGATGCTCACACTCTTTGGTGTCCCGCAGGTCTTAAGGATGGACAATGCGTCTTCGTTCCAAAACAATACGCTCTCCGTTTTTTGCAAAATATTTGGTATCACCCAACACGTTTCCACCCATTACGACCCACAAGCAAATGTGCAGGTCGAGGTCACCAACCGTACTATCCTGGATGGTATTAAGAAGAAGATGGAGGGGGCAAAAGGAAAATGATTGGACAAATTGGGCGAAGTACTATGGCCTTATCGTACCACCCCCCGAACCACTACAGGCGATACACCCTTCTCCGTGGTTTACGGATCTGAGGCTGTCGTACCAGCTGAAATGCTAGTCACAACTCATCACGGCTCTAACTACTCAGAAATAAACAATGAAGCCAGGCGTGCAACGGATATTGACATACTCGAAGAAAGGCGAGATCAAACGCGCATAAGAGCGGAGCACTACAGAGTTTGATTAATGGCCGTTTTAACTCCATACTTCGACCGTAGACTTTCAACATTGGGGACCTCGACATGAAAAAGGTCTTCCAAAGAACAGGCGACCATAAGCTCGGCAAACTCTGTAGAGGGCAATAATTGTTAAAAGCCCCCATGGAGCATTCCGACTCGCTGATGTAGAGGGCAACGCCCTTAAACATTCTTGGAACATCAGTCACCTTAAGTTATATCACATCGCGATGTAAGAATTAAATGCACTCTTTTCCCTTCTGAGGGTGCGGAAGGGTTTTTTAATGAGGCATCTACCTATACCCAATATTATCAATGAAATATATTTATCGTTTATGTCATTACTGTATTGTTTATAATTTTTTTCTAAAACTCCACGGTAGGGTCACTGACCACGCCTAAAAGGCTATGCCATAAGGGCCATACTCTGCATACTTATACAAGATCTACAAAATGACAAACAGGCTGATTGGCCACGCCCACTAGGCTATGTTAACGGGCCATATTGTGCTCAATACCACACTCCGATATTATACTCGTGAACTATTCCAAGCCCAATGGGTTACGCAACTAGCCGAACCGGTCTCTCCGCGGACTTAGCTATGGCTAATTTACTAATCATAAGTTACGCAATGGGCCCCACTGTGCTCGATCTTGCAGAAAAAGTTCGAAATATGAAAAAGTCAAAAGTATAAACACACAAGCTACAACACATAAGTTTTACCAATAATCATCCATGCGCTACAATTCCAAAATGTATGCATACAAACACCAACAGAAAGGCCTTCAAGGTCATAAAATAATAAGTCGTTACAATTTTTTTTATTATCTTAAGGGTTATCAGGTTTTGCCCAGCCTCCATATGGCATCTGGCTTTCCCTTCTCCATAGCAGTGAGCAATTTCTAATGCGGACCCAGATTTATCTGCGGATTCAATACCATCAGCTCCGCCACGAGCTTCAATTTGTCCTTATGAATCTTATCTATGGCCACCTGCATTACCTGACGCTCCATTGCTTCTAGATCTGCAGCAGCTTTCTTCTTTAGCTCTGCAATTTCAGCACGCCTCTCCTCTCTTTCTTTCTGAACTTCAGCCATCTGCACTTATAACCTAGCCAGTTCTACCAACAGATTATCCACCTTTAAATCCTTCTCTTCTACCTTGCCCGCATGACAAACATTTTGTTTAAACAAATGGGAATTTTGAGTAATCAGCAAATCATTCTTCTTCAATAGTTCATTGTTTTGTACAGACAATAAAGTGGTACTATTCATTGTCTCTAAGCTATGCTTGCTCTCTGCATCCCTCTCAGCGCATGCTTTACCCAATTGGCGCAGCAACTCCATATTCTCCTTCTGTGCTTTATCCTCCCGATGTCTCGCCACACCATAAGCGTTCTTAAACCGAGCTAGTTCGGTGGTTCGGGCTTCGAACTGAGCCAAAAAATAGAGGCTCTAGTTTCCACTTCTCTATTATTCTTATATCAACCGAAGACATACGCCGATATGCGAGGGCATGGAAATTATATTTCATTTGTACAAAAGCACACCAATGACTTTAGTACGACTATCTTCTCCTATAAATAACAATTGAAACGACTTTATGATAAAAATATACAAGTTAATGTTGTTTACCTCAAATGCCAACTCTAGTTGACGTTGCAAAATCTCATTCATTGGCAATGTGTCATAAAAAGACATATTAGACCCATGCCGCACTTGATCGATGATCATTTGCGAGACTGCATGCATCACCAATTTCACTGAAGGTGTCGGCATCGGCTCAGACTATTGGGCCCCATCCTCTGCTTTGTCTCACTTCTGCAAATGGGGATCTTCAGGCATCATGGCATTCACTAGCGACGCGTCTGACCCAAGACCGTGTACGAACGTTTTCATCCGTTGAACCACTGGTGGTGGGGCTTTCTTTGCCTTCACCCTCTCTCCGGTTCCGGCAATTTATCTTTAATAACGACCACCTTCGGGGACTTGCCACAAAGCTTCTCAGCCTCTAACATTTATGGAGCGTCCGTGCCCACCCATCACTTCCTCCACCTCGTCCTCATCAATTAGAGTCATCTTTCATTGAGAAAAAAGAGCTGAGATAATGAACCATTTTTTGTTCCTCTTCAACGAACTCCACTCCTCATTCGATTCTTCTTCCTGTGGTCTCACTGACTTCTCCATGGCCTCTACTCCCTCGGCCACGACCAAAAAAATTGCCTCCTTACTTTGAGTTTCTGTATCATCACCCTTTGTGCTCCTTCAAGTGTAAACGATGACTTGCTCGCCTCTTGCACTTTTCGCCCCTACGTCACCGATAAGCCAAGCCTAGTATAATCTCCTTCCTCATACCGCTGCTCTATCAGTGCTCGCAACCTCTCCAAGGTCGCCTCTTCTTCAGTGTCACTCATAACTACTCGTCCGTCTTTTGAAATGGACAGCTCGGGAATGCACCACAAACCAGACTTTAAATAGTTTATCACACAGAAAACTTGTGCCGGCTCGCCTCCCCAAGCAGTGTGCGCAACAGCAGATAATTTCGCCAGGAGATTTACTGAACCTTTGAGTCGACCCTCCTTGCACCACTCCTGATACTTCCCTTCACCTACACCAGTACACAATACAGTTATAACATATTATGATCAACTCTACATAATCAATATTTAAAGATCTTACATTTGGCCTTTCAACGCCTTTCTAATTGGAGATTCAGTTTGACACTCTCATGCTCCCAGTTTTCGGACATATAAATAAACCCACGCTTCTAGGTTTTGTCCGAATTGGGAAGATCAACTATATGTCTCGCTCCATTTAGTTGCAGATAAAAAAAATAGCGAGCGCGCCAGCTTAGATACTTCCATTCCAGCCCAAATATCAGCCAAACAAAGGGGTATTCTGAAATATTATGAACTCAGGACAATACTCAACAACGTCCTCGTTCTGTTCACCGTTAACCGAGTAGGCCAAATACCGATAAAGCTAAAAAAAATCCCTAATTAACGGTGGTAACGGGAGCCGCAAGCCTAAATCAAACAAAGTGGTGTACAAACAGGTCTCCTTCTTCAGTAGTATAGGGTTGATCCCCTGCCCGCGGTGCCCTAATAGTCACATCATCAGGTACTCCATATCTATTCCTAAAATCAATAATAGAATCATCGGTCAGATACCCGTATTTCGGGCTAATTTTTGCAAAGTACTCTTCTAAAATCTCCATCTTCTCATACTCTGATTTAACTTCAACAGTTTTCTTCTTCATATTTTTCTTGGGCGTCATGATTTACCGATTGCAATTAACCAATAGTTGTTATCAGAATTTGGTCTCAACCTACGCTACGCGGCACTAATTTCATTAAAACCACCATTTTTTCACAAGTAATACAGTATATACCTAGAACCCCCAAATCTCTACGAGCATCTACTATCAAAGGCTTCTTACACAACTTTCTAATAAAATTAAAGAAGAAAACCAACACACATACCTGTGTTAATACTCTTTTATCCACACAAGATGAACACCAGCACGAGACGTTCCCAACACCAAATAAGTCGCGGCAAGATTCACTCGGAAATGACAGTAACCACCACAAGAGCTTTCTCCTCAAATGTTTCTCTAGTTTTCAAAGTGTAGTTTTTTTCTTAGGGAGTTAAAAGGCTTATGAATTTTGACTTTATTCAAAATCACTCACTACTCACAAAGAAACAGTACTTTGTCTCCCAACCGTCACCAACTAATGACACCCATCAAATCACATATTGAGAATCCCAAACATTTAGTGCATTTTCGCATATTAATCTGTCAGAAAATTAAATCAAACGCAACACGCACTATCACATCAGGAAGTGATACGTCACCCACGCTTCTCTTATATTTATGATTATCATTTTTGTTTTTGTTTTTTATTCCACTTAGTAACTGTTTTATAATTACCAATTGGACTAGGGGGAACCCTAATAAGGTAGTGGATACCTACAACCAATATAAAGGAGAAACGTCAAAGAATAACAAAGGAAAAGACAAATCAAGGAAGAACCGTGACATAAGAGGAACGACCACACTCATAATAATAGGAAAGAACAGATAAGCGTTAAAACCGAGCAGAGCAGGTTTAAAATCAAGCGCACACGGAATAAGCGTTAAAACCGAGCAGAGCAGGTCTAAAACCGAGCGCACACGGATTAAGCATTTAAAACGATCATAGCATAGTTAGAAGTGTAAATCGAGCGTATTCCGAGCAAACGGAACGCCAGGCTAATATGAAATTTAGTCTCCACGGTCAGAAGTTGTAGAGATAATACATACAATGCCGAGCCCGACTCGATCAAAGACTGAACGAGAACATAATCGACCGAGCGAACCTATGAAAGTTGTTCTGCTAGGAAAGTCTGAAAACGAACTATCATTATAACATGCTAGTGTTTATGGAGGTCAAACTTGAGGACTACATTGAAAACCGCTGATCAAGGATAAAAGTCACCAGTCATATACATTAAAATCCATTGATCGAGGAGGATATGCAGCGGTCATTATAATATTAGTCTATGTATATTAATTACATGTAATACATGTTCAAAATCTTCTCGAATCAATAACACTACTATCTTGGTTTACTAGTGTTTAGGGTTTTTCCATAACAACGATAATTTTAGATAAATCTGTGCATTATTGATAGAGTCTGAGGAAATGCCTTAAATGTTGTTTTCATCTCTTGAATAACTCAAGCTAAGAAATTTCTGATTGGAGAATCACTTGAGTTACTGCTATATCTGGTCAGGAATCTGAATCAAGAGTGATCTATCTCAGCAATTAGGAATGAAGCACACTATAAGCCTTACACCACTGTGAGTAAATATGAATTTTCATAAAGACAGAGAGTGTTACTGACCTGAATTTCAAAACGATTATTCAAATAGATTTCGGAAATAAAGTAACCAGTAGAATGAAGCCGTGAAATTTGTTCCTTACGCCACTTTAAGCCTTCGCCACTCAACAAGGAGGTAACTGTATAATCACGAGGTTGTCCATAATCGTGAGGTTTTGCGAACTTCAATTGAGTGAAACTCTCTCGAATCTGTGAAGAAAGATGAAAATGAAAGAAAAGAGGCAAAATTGATCGAACTGAAAAGAGGCAGAACTGCTATAGAAATTAAGGTTTCTCTAACTGTGTTTTGATTAAAAGACAAAGTTAAGATTTGGACATTTTGGTGTAAGGTCTATTGGGTCAAAACTATTCTTATCAAATATAAGTCATTTGAGCTTTAAAAACAAATATGACAAAGACACCAACCTAAAGCTACACATACATTAATGTTCATTTGTTTTGTTCCCGTAGTTCGGACTTAAACGAAGAAAACGGGACTATCCCGTTTTCTTCCGTTTCGTCTTTCGATTTTAAAATTACCGGTCTAAATTTCTGGACTTGGCAAAATCTAAAAAACTAGTTTCTATTGCGCTCTTTTCTCATGTGCAACCACGTGTCACTAAAATCAATTTGAAAAACGTTGCACAAATAGACATTCAACTTTAATTTTATTTTTAATTTTCAAATTTAATATATTTTCAATTATTTTTTATTTTTTATTTTTCCAAAAATAGAACACCGCAAATTTGCGATATTCTGTATTTTTTTTACCTTATTTATCGCACCTATCATTAGCAATACAATAATTAGTTTAAACCTAAAATGATTAATCCATTTAATTTATATGTAAATATATAAACAAAATACTCTGGCTCCTTTAATCAACCGTCAACAATTCAAGATAATTTAATAAAAAAACAAAATTTTATCAATGGTATACTTTAAACCCATATTGTCCCATTTACACTCTCTTTCAGACAACTCTCTTAGAAAATCAGCCTAGTTTTTCTTGCTTTTACATCTGAAGAAATACTTTTGGTTCCTAAAAAACCAAAATTTTATCAATAGTATACTTTAGAAAACCAATCCTCCATATTTTTATTCTTTGATTCTTTGATGTACGTTCACACTTACAGATGGTTACTGGGTTGAAACTTAAGTCGTTTTTTAGTAACTTCGTAACAACACCTATATTAATAGACTTTTGTTAATATGTTTGCAAATTTCATGTAGATTCCAACCTAGATTGTGATTTAATTTGGAATATAAAACTGTCTTTTGGTAAAGAGAGAGAAAACAAAAAAGGAAAGAAATAAATAGTCTCGCAAATTGCGATATTTTGCTTTTAGAGGAAAAATTAAAAGGAAATTAGAAATTTTTTTAAAATATTATATTAAAAGGTAAAAATGGAATTAAAGTCGAAAAATTATTTGTGCAACGCTTTCTAAATTGATTTGGGTGACAGGTGGTTGCATCTGAAAATAAATCACGCACTGTAGACAAATTTATAAAGTTTTTTCAAATCGAGGGACCGAGACCAGTAATTTTTAAATTGATGGACTAAATGAAAGAAACGTAATAGCCGATGGACTATTTCATGATTTAAGCACGTAATTTATATTAGTGACTTAGATATAATCCGACAGTACATTTGGGGTTCCTTAATTCTAAATGGGATGAAGCTATTTCCTCCACAAGATTTATTATTTCCCTCATATTTCAAAAAAACCTCCACTTTATAATTTTCCTCCATAAAGGAAATTATCAATTTACCCTTTTTTTTAATTTTACTCCAAAAACTTATATTTACCTTCTTCTTCAACAATCACCCAAGCACCATATCTACTTTAATTTTTGTCCAGCAACCTTCTACCCACCATATTTACTTCAACCAATAAACTCTAATTCTATTAATATAAATACACACCTATCAACTCTTTTAACTGAGAAAAAAAAACATAGCCACCACTTTGGATTGAAGAAATGTGTCAAAGGGAAAAATCTTTCCTAATTTTTTTTAATCTATGAGTTAGCAAGAGTTCTAGGAAGTCGGGTGTATTATGCATAACGAGTTCCATGAACTCAATATGCGAGATAATTTGCAGTTTTCGGAATTCTCTTGTTATGACTGTTTTTTTTTAATTTTATGTATATTGAGTTCGAGGAACAAGTTTTTTTAGTATCGAATTACTTTTATAAAACTTTGAAAACGTGTTTTTGATTTGTTTATTTTTTTTAAAAAAACTTTAACTTGTTTCTTATTCTATCTTTGTTATTTTTGTTTGTTTTCATTTTTACAAGATTAAATTACCTTGTTGGTTGATTGGGTGATGTTGTGAGATGGTGAATCTTTTGTTTGGGTGTCTTCATTTTCTATGATTAATTTTTAGCGAATTTGAGTTTTTTTTGTTTTTAAGATTTAATTTTAGAAGTCAAATGATATATGTTGGATGTAATTTGACTAAATGATGTGTTTGTTCGAATATGGATTGGATAGTGCATGGTAGCATCAAAATATAAGTTAAAAAATAAATTAAGGACAAAAAGATAAAAACAAGTATTAAATATTTTTTTAGAAATATAAAATGGAGGAAATAATAAATCTAATAGAGAAAATAGCTTCACCTTTATAAATGTAGTGTGAGGAGTTTAGGTTTTGTTGATGCGCTCTGGACCATTTATAGTTAGGCTATTTCGAAGAGCGCTCCTATTAGTTGCATGATGAGCTTACTAGAGTAATTTTTCCATACGTGTAAGAGAGAATATAGAGAAAGAAAATAATAAAAAAAGAAATTATAGTCATAAATGTCCATTCCTATCAAGTTGGATGGCGAGTATTGTTTATAGTGATCAATTTGAGTCTGGTTCTAATGGCCGAAATACACAAATGAAACTTACGAGGATTGTTACATAAGCATGATAGATAAAACAAGAACCGGTGCAAAGCTCGACGCAACTATGCTTGAAACGTTTACTGGTGCTGGCGAATGGAAAGCGTTCGAACGAGTCAAAAAAAGAAATTTGATGGTCAATAAGGGTCGGTTTGAAGATTCTCTAACTCCTTTTATTTCTCAAGTTAGTGAAGAGTTCGGCTCTCACTCCAGCTGCTCCGAACAACTATAGTCCGCACCATCCATTTCGGACAATCGAAAACTCAAGTGCCCGAAAAGAGGCCAAAGAAAATTCAAAGAGAACGTCTCTGAGAATCCCAAAAGTCTACTAATTGTATAAAGTTACTTGTCTCTTTCTCTACACTGTTAAGCATAAGCATGCACCTCCTCAATGGTTGATTGGAGGTGCTGCTGCCGGCGTTCGAAGAACAGCCTCCCTGGCTGATGAAGACAGTGAGAGAGAAGAGATAGAAGGAAGAAGGAGAAGAGAAGTCAGCTAGGGTTCACTCCTAAGTGAACTGACTTCTCTTCTCATGAGGAGTGGTCTGTTGGACCGGTTTCGAAGGCCCATTGGGCTGTTCGATGGACAAGTATCCAAGACCCTTTGCTTATGGGTCTCCCTAAATAACACACGTTATTATTGTTAGCTGGTCTTGTGTGACACATTGTACAAAATGTAACAATTTAGTATTACCCTCTTATTTACATAAGTGCCATTGTAACAAACAAGATTCCCTCACAGCCTGTACCAACTACCTATAAATAAGGTAGTGCTGTGAAGGTACAATCAAGGAATCAGAATAACAAAATTTAAAAAAAGTTGTTACAAATTTTGTGCTCTTTCCTTCTCCTTCCTCCATAGCTCTATCTTTATCTTGGTATCAGAGCTCTCCTAAGCCTTCAATGGCCAACTCCGATTCATCACCTTTGAGCAGTGACTCACTTGGGTCTGTTCTCCCAAGCAGCTTCTCCAGTAGCCAAAAGAATCCCAACCTGCACACAATGAACAGCAACAACAATCACAACATTAGGCTAGACAGAAACAACTACCTACTCTGGAGGACTATGGTACTACCTATAGTCAAGGGAAAAAAACTCGGAGGATACGTTACAGGGGACAAACCCTGTCCAGTCAGGTTCATCACTGACTCAGAAGGAAATGCTGTTGAAAGTCCTGATTATGAGGACTAGGTTGCTAAAGATCAGCTACTCTTGGGCTGGCTTTACTCAACTATGAGCCCAGAGGTAGCAGCTCAACTAATGGAAGAGCAAACTTCTAAAGATCTCTGGGAAGCAGCAAGCAAACTCTCTGGCTCTCAAACAAGAGCCAGAGTCACATATTTCAAATCAGAGTTTCAAAGAACTCGTAAAGGTAACCTGTCAATGTTTGAATACCTAAATAAAATGAAGTCTATTGCTGACAACCTAATGCTTGCTGGTTGTGGTGTGTCAATGGACGATCTGGTCACCCAAGTTCTTGCTGGGTTGGATTCAGACTACACACCCATTGTGGTTAGTCTGACAGACAAGGAGGACTTAACTTGGCTAGACCTTCAAACTAGTCTCCTCATATTTGAGAGCAGACTAGAACAACTTTCAAATCTACAGAACAACATGTCTAACCTCACTATAGCATCAGCCAACTTTACTCAAAAAACAGATTACAAACAACAAAACAATGGCAACTATAGCTCACGTGGTTACAGTGGTGGAAATAGAGGACAGAACAGAGTTTTCAGAGGCAGATCTAATTACTCAAGCAACAACAGAAGTAGGGGACAATACTATAGAGGCAGATGAGGCAGATTTTCCCAGAACAAGCCAACTTGCCAGATCTGTGGTAGATTTGGTCATTCTGCCCCTGTCTGCTACTATAGGGATGACCCCTCTGTCATGGGTTCTACACCTACTGACCAGTCTAAGAGTGACACTGAACAAGCTGCCTACATCACTACTCAAGACAACACTGGAGACACTGCCTGGTTTGCTGACAGTGGAGCAAGCCATCATGTTACAGGAAACTCAGGTTTGCTGACTCAAAAATCAGAATACTCAGGTAATAAAGGGGTACTAGTTGGCAGTGGTCAAAAGTTGTCCATCAAACACATAGGGTGTGCTAATTTACAGTCATTAACCAAAACACCTTTTCCCTTATCTAATGTCCTACATGTTCCTTCAATAAACAAGAATTTAGTGTCTGTCTCTCAACTTACTAATAATAATGCTGTTTTTGTTGAGTTTCATGATGGTGTTTGCTTTGTGAAGGACAAGGGAACAGGGATTACTCTTCTCAGAGGGACATCTGAGAATAGACTCTACAGGTTGGAGAGCTACCCTAAGTTACAAGCAAACAGTCCTCTACATGGTTCACCACTAGTCTATGTCACTGAGTCTCAGTCTGTTGTTTCTAATTCCCTAAAGGATGGATGGCATAGGAAGCTTGGCCATCCATCACTAAACACTTTGAATTATGTTCTGAAAAGTTGTAATTTGAAAAACATTGAGAAGAATACACTGAGTTTTTGTGAGGCTTGTCAATTGGGGAAGTCTCACAGCTTACCTTTCTCTCTATCTAGTTCACATGCTAATAACATCTTAGACCTCATACATACTGATGTATGGGGTCCCTCTCCTACTCCATCTATAGAAGGGTTCAGATTCTATGTAATTTTCCTTGATGATCATTCTAGATATACCTGGTTCTACCCTATCAAAACTAAAAGTCAGGTTTTCTCTGTCTTTCTGAACTTTAAAACACTGGTTGAAAAACAATTCGAAAGGTCTATCAAAATGGTTCAAAGTGATTGGGGAGGGGAGTTTAGGCCACTTTTTTCTTTAGCACAGGAACAAGGGTTTATTCTCAGAAGGTCATGTCCTTACACATCAGCCCAAAATGGAAGGGTTGAGCGCAAGCATAGACACCTAGTTGAAACTGGGTTGACACTGCTAGCTCAGTCTTCCCTACCTTACAAATACTGGTCTTATTCATTTGACACAGCCATCTACCTTATCAACAGAATGCCTAATCCTGTTCTATCAAACAAATCCCCCTATGAAGTTGTCTTTCACAAAAAACCTAATTATCTCACTCTTAAAACTTTTGGTTGTGCTTGCTACCCTTGTCTAAGGCCATATCAGTCACACAAGTTTCAATTTCACTCAGCTAAATGTGTTTTTCTATGGTACAGTCAGTCTCACAAGGGGTATATCTTCCTAGGATCTAATGGTAGAACATACATCTCTAGAAGTGTTGTTTTTAATGAAACAGAGTTTCCATTCTCTAAAGGGTTTCTCTCTGCTCAAAACTCTGAGTCTGTTTCTAACTATTCCTATGACTCTTGGTTACCAAATCTGTCAGGTTTGCTTGCAACTAATGGTGACTCTCTACCTACAGCTACACCAGATGTTCCCTCTGGCCAGACAACTCCTCTGTCACCTATTCCTACTCAAGGTAAATCTTCCTCTCAAACTCTATCTATGCACTCACAGTCTGTGTCACCTAGTCAGCCACACTCAAAGTCTAACCCCTGTCTTTCATTAAACAATCAACAAATGTCCTATGCTAGTGGTCATCGTGAACATAACAAAACCTCACACACATATCACTGTCTAAATCCTAACCTTTCTGTTTGTCTACCTATTTCCTCTCCTCCATCCACACAATCTCTCCATCACAATACTCACATCATGAAAACAAGGTCACAGGATGGCACACTAAAACCTCAAACTCCCTATGTTGGACACTTAACCACTACTACTATGTCAACTTCTGAACCTACCAGGTATTCTGAGGCTGTTTCTAATCCTGAGTGGGTCTCAGCCACGAACAATTAATACAAGGCTCTAATGGCTAACAAGACTTGGTCCCTGGTCCCATGGTCTTCTAATATGAATGTTGTTGGGTGCAAGTGGGTTTTTAAACTAAAGCACAATCTAGATGGGTCTGTTCAAAGGCATAAAGCCAGGTTGGTAGCCAAAGGGTTTCATCAAACCCCAGGCATTGATTTTTCTGAAACTTTCAGCCCAGTAATTAAACCTTCTACTTTCAGGCTTATTCTAGCTCTTGCTGTTTCTAAAGATTGGGAAGTTCGTCAACTTGACATTAACAGTGACTTTTTGAATGGTTTTCTGGTTGAAGATGTGTACATGACTCAACCTGAGGGGTTTCAAGACTCTGTGCACCCTACACATGTGTGTAAACTGCACAAAGCCTGGTATGGCTTAAAACAGGCACCTAGGGCATGGTATTCTAGACTCAAAGACACTCTTCTGAGTTGGAGTTTTATCAACTCTAGGGCAGACTGCTCACTGTTCTACTATGTGACTAAGACAACCATTATTCTTATCCTAGTCTACGTTGACGATATTCTGGTCACTGGGTCTCAAGCAGATTGTCTAACACAGTTTATTCACAAATTGAATACTCTGTTTTCTCTAAAAGATATGGGGCCACTTCACCTCTTCTTAGGCATTGAGGCGTACCGTGACCCCACTGGCATTTACCTAACACAACATCAGTACATAGAGAACTTACTTGCTGGACAAGGGCTGTCATCCTCCAAACCTTGTCCTACTCCCATGGTTGCTGGTGTCTCTCTGTGTAGCTCCTCTGGCACACCTCTTCCTGACCCTACAAAATATAGAAGCCTGTTAGGAGCGCTTCAATATCTTACTCACACAAAGCATGACATTGCCTTTGCAGTGAACAAGTTAAGCCAATTTCAACAAACTCCACACACGACTCACTGGCAATCTTTAAAGAGAGTGTTGAGATACATATCTGGTTCCAGATGGCTTGGTCTTCATATTCAACCTTGCAGCCATCTCCAACTCCAAGGGTTTTCTGACGCCGACTGGGCTTCTTCTCTGGATGACAGACGCAGTGTGGGTGCTTACTGCGTCTATCTCGGTGACTCTCTGGTATCTTGGTCCTCGAAGAAACAAAATGTGGTTGCTCGATCTTCTACAGAGTCAGAATACAGGGCTCTTGCGAACTTAGCTGCTGAACTGATGTGGTTGAGATCAGTTCTTTCTGAAATTCGTCTTCCACCATCTCCACCGTCGATTCTATGGTGCGATAACCTTGGGGCTAGCTCACTCGCCTCCAATCCGGTCTTTCACGCACGAACGAAGCACATAGAACTGGATGTGCACTTCGTTCGTGACCAGGTCCTCCAGGGTCACCTTCAGGTCAGACACGTTCCCTCTCACGACCAGCTTGCCGATCTCCTGACCAAGCCACTCACTCACGCCCGATTTCGCTTCCTGAGAGACAAACTCGGCCTCTCCGATTCGCCCCTTCGTTTGCGGGGGGATGTTAAGCATAAGCATGCACCTCATCAATGGTTGATTGGAGGTGCTGCTGCCGGCGTTCGAAGAACAGCCTCCCTGGCTGATGAAGACAGTGAGAGAGAAGAGATAGAAGGAAGAAGGAGAAGAGAAGTCAGCTAGGGTTCACTCCTAAGTGAACTGACTTCTCTTCTCATGAGGAGTGGTCTCTTGGACCGGTTTCGAAGGCCCATTGGGCTGTTCGATGGACAAGGGTCCAAGACCTTTTACTTATGGGTCTCCCTAAATAACACACGTTATTATTGTTAGCTGGTCTTGTGTGACACATTGTACAAAATGTAACAATTTAGTATTACCCTCTTATTTACATAAGTGCCATTGTAACAAACAAGATTCCCTCACAGGCTGTACCAACTACCTATAAATAAGTTTATAAGGTAGTGCTGTGAAGGTACAATCAAGGAATCAGAATAACAAAATTTTAAAAATATTGTTACAAATTTTGTGCTCTTTCCTTCTTCTTCCTCCATAGCTCTATCTTTATCTACACCTAGGGCGTGAATACCACATGTCGCATTGTGAGCCGGCCTAAGACCTATGGCACACATACTCACGTAGGTATTTTTGATTTTGGTGGGGTTCAAGACATCCATGTTACTTGTCAATATAGAACGTCAAGAGTCACACGAAAATTCGCAAAAATTTAGAAATTAGAGTTCGACTCACTCTCTAGTCTCTACTATCTTTAGAGAGAATTTGTTGAGAGAGAGAAACTCCAGTGAAATACCTAGCCTCCTTTTGCCATAAAAACCTTCCCGATGAACTCGATCATCGTCAAACATCGTTCAACAAACGAAGTCTGTATCCTTCGGCTATCTAAACCCTACTTCAAACTCTTGCATCTTGTAATTACAAGGTCGTCACCAATCTGCTGGGATCCGAACGAGAGTGGAAACGCCACTTTTTCTTTGTCAGCATCGCCTATGAGAACAATGAACCAGTCTTCAAACTAAACTTGATCCACGTGAGAAGTCAATGAAAGAAAGATAGTAAGGACCTGGCGATCGCTACAGCCTGTGGTTCCAACTTGTTGTTTGACTTGAAGTTATTTTGTCACTGCTTTCCTTAATGCTAACCGAACTATTTCCCCCCTAGGGTACATCAAAACCTTTTTACTCATTAGCTTTCCGTGTTGAATAGATTTTTCTAGAGCTTTGCGCTTGGGTAAAAAAAATGAGGTTCTAATATTGTTATACTATTTACAACTTTACCCAAACCATACTGTGGGTTATGGCTGAGTAGGAGGACGTGGTTCCGCTGATGGACATCCTATCGGCTAATCGTTAATTACCATTTAAGAGATGGGCTCTGAGCAAACAGTTGAAGTCTAAACCCAACCGAGCCATCAAAGAAGAAAATAAAAACCAATATCCTCTTGGTCATCAACATCTTAAATGACAAAAATCTTTAGAAGCCAAAAGAAACGGGACCATCCGGACTAACACTTCGGTTCAAAAGTACTCTCTCCTTCAAGCTAAGTCTCATCTACCAAAGCCCAAAGGCAAGGGTACGTTCGAGTCGATAGAAGCTCAAGATTAGGCAAGGTAATTCCTAGCTACGATGTTGCGGTTAGCACTTCGGTGGCTTCGACTTACCAACGTCTTCCCAACGTGTTCACTTGAATTACAACCCTCCATCTCGATGTAAAGATTTTACTTCGGCTCATATTTGTTTCCTGTGACCAACTTCCTTTGTACTGAGACTTAGCCCCTTGTGCAGATAATGAGTACTTTATTCGATGGTGGTTTCAAACATGCTTGATAATTAAGAACAAGCTGGTTGACTTTTATATTCTCGTGAGAAATCCCATAAAATAAGTACAAGATGAAGCGGTAGGTGATTCCACCATCAAAAGCTGGCAATCCATCTACTATCTAAAAACAATCATCAGGAGAAAGCTAAGAAGAAGCTCAAGAAAAAGGCGAAGGAATCGTGTAACGAGGTCGATAGTCTCAACGCTCAACGCTCAAGAGGGGAAAGTGTTGTATTCAGTGGTGAACCAGGAATCAAATCATGGAGGGGCTCAAATATAATATATTCAAAGCATGTTTTATTTATTTTTATTTTCACTCAACTAACATTAAGTTGTTTTATATATTTTGAAAATATTAAAAAATTATATTATAATTGTTTTTAAAAAAAATCACAAACTTAATATTTCAAATCTACTGAAACTAAAAATCACATTCAATTTATAAAATGTACTTAAATATTTTTATATAAATTAATCTAATAATAATAACAATAATAAAAAAATCAAAATATGAAATTAGCCTTCTTTTGATGGAAGATGATTTTCTCCAAGAAACTCTGTTCTCCAAGAACAGAGCAAATTTTTTTCTGATTATCGATTCTTCGTCTTGATTTGTGTTTCATCTCTATCCTTGGGAGAATGAATACAAATTTCAACACCATCTCGAAAGAAGATTTTCCTATACTTAGGAATTCGATTGATATAAATTCGGGAGGAAATTCTGTCAAGAACAGAGGAATTGCTGGTGAAAGCAAGGATCATGAATGTAATGTAATTCTAAACCCGGTTTTTGAGGAAGTGATTAAAGAAAAGGTTTCTGATAATTTGTTAAACAATAAGAACTCGTATGCTGATGTATTGAAGCCAAGTAGAACAGAGTTTGTACACTCGAGTGTCTCTGTTTCTCATGATAATGAATTCCCTGTAATCACTTTTAATGTTGAAGATAAAGATCGTCTGTTAAAGATCTCCAAGCACACTTTGGTGGCAAAATTTGCGTATGGGAAGCCTTCAATGGAAAGTTTGAGGAAATTTTTGTCAACGTTTAGTTTCAAAGGCAGTTTCAGTCTTTCAATCTGGGATTTCAGGCACGTTTTTGTTGAATTTACAGAGTTAGAAGACTTAAAAAGGCTATGGTCAAAGAATGTGTGGGTCTTGGGAGATAAAACAATGAGACTTTTGAAATGGTCTCCTGGTTTTGATCCAAATCTTGAATCACCGTTTACGCCGGTTTGGGTTTCTCTGCCAAACTTGTCGGAGTTCTTGTTTAATAGATCGACTATTTCGAAGATAGCAAAGATTCTGGGTACTCCTTTGAAGGTCTGGGTGCCTTCTATCAATAGGGCTCGTCAGAATTGTTGTAGATTTTGGGTTGAAATTGATGTTTCGAAACCATTAGTTCATAAAGTTCAGGTAAGGTTTGGGGAATCTGAGAGTTACTGGCTTCAGATTGTGTATGATAAGGTTCCTCTTTACTGTAATCATTGTGCACACATTGGCCATTCTGTTGATAAATGTAAGAAGATGTTGCTGGCTCAAGGAAAGGATACTAGAAACATTGTGCAGGTGAAGGATAGTTCTGAAGTTCCCGATCAAGTGTCTTGTTCTTTAAATCAAAATCAGGTGAATGGTAACTGTATTGATAATCTTCGGGATAAAAGTGTTTCTTGTGATCAGCAGCCTCAGGATCTTCCTGATAAAAGTGTTTCTTATGTTCCTGAGAAGAGTGGTGTGGCTGGTAGGTTCTTAAAATCTGTTAATAGAATACCTTCTGATGTAGTTCAAGATGTTCAAAATGTTGTGGAGTCTGGTAACCATAGTTCTAAGTTTCAAGAAGTTGATTCAGTTCAGCATGTTCTGGTGGATGAGGATTATGTTGACTTAGTTAATGATGATGAGTTGATAGATGCTTTGAAAACTTTGGAAATGAGGAATATGTTTGAGCCTCTTGATGAGGAAATACATGATTCTCTGATTCATGATGGAAGCCTTGATAGCTCTCCTGTGAAGGGAAGTGAAATTGAAGTTAAACAGAGAAGGCAGGATCCTAAAAAGTCTAAAAAGATAATGAATGTTTGGAATACGAAAGGTCCTACGTCTTCAAAGATTTTGAAGTTGAAAAGGACTCAGAAAACCTCTTCTAATACATGACAATTTCGATTTTAAGTTGGAATGCTAGAGGAATTGCAAATAAAGAAACTATTAAAAGATTGAAATTTATGGTTAAGTCGTTAAAAGTCAGTTTTGTTGCTGTTCAGGAACCGTTTGTTAAGGCTGAAAAGATTGATTGGTTGGCCAAGAAGTTGAAGTTGACTGGCTATTGTTGTAATCTGGGTAATAAGATCTGGGTTTTCTGGCTTCAGGATTATAGGGTTGATATTATTTTTTATAGTGAGCAGTTATTACATCTTAAAGTTGCTCATCCAACCTTGAACAAAGTCTTTTATGTCTCTATCATTTATGCTAAGTGTAAGACTGATTTGAGATCTGTTCTTTGGGATGAAATTAGAGCTCTGAATGTAGTCTCTCAAGAATGGATTTTATTTGGTGACTTCAATATTATAACTAACATTCAGGAGCAAGCTGCTTGTTCAACTATTAATCAGAAAGGTATGGATGAGTTTAATGGTTGTATCATGGATTGTAATTTGATGGATGCTTGTTTTACGGGTTGTCCTTTTACATGGTCGAATGGTCATAAATGGAGGAGGTTGGATCATGTGTTGTATAACTCTACCTGGTTAGATTACTTTGATTGTACTTCTGTCTCACACATGGCTAGAAGCTTCTCAGACCACTGTCCTATTCTTATTAAAGTTGCTTCTAATCTTGAACGTTCGAAATCATCTTTTAAATTTTTAAACATGTGGGTTTCTCATTCTCAATTCTTGAAGAAGGTTGAAGACACTTGGGCTGATAATGGTGCTTCTGAGGTTAGTAATCCTATTATGGCTTTTTGGCTTAAGCAGTTTCGTTTGAAGGCTGAGTTGAAGAGTTGGAACAAGGAAACTTTTGGTAATATTTTTGATGCCATCAAGCTGTCTGAGGAGAGTATTATTAGTAAAGAAGCTTTGCTTCTTAATGATTCTAATGAGACTAATAAGTTGGAGTTAGATAAGGCTAGACAGATGCATTTGATTCTGCTTGATAGAGAGGAGTTATATTGGAAACAGAAAGCACATTTTTCTTGGTTGAAAGACTCAGATAGAAATACTGCTGCATACCATAGTTTTGTGAAGAAAAGGGTTAAGAGAAATAGAATTGATCGAATTAAAAATGGTGATAGTTGGTTGAATGGTAAGAAGGAAATTGGAGACTCTGCTGTGGAATTTTTTAAACATCTTCTTTCTCCAATTGCTAGTGTTGTTTATGTAGATGATTTGTGGAAGGTTATACCCACTCTTGTAACTGATGAAGACAACAATGAGTTGACTAAAATTCCAGATGATGTTGAGATTTATGGGGTGGTGAAGAGCTTAAAGTCTGAATCTGCTTCTGGGCCGGATGGTTTCAATGCTGAGTTTTATAAGACTTCTTGGAAGATTGTGGGGAGTGATCTGTGCAAGGCTGCCAAGGGATTCTTTTCTGGCTATAGGCTTCCTAAAGGGGTGAAGGCTACTGTAATCTGTTTGATCCCCAAGATTGAAAATCCTAATAAGTGGAAGGACTTTAGACCAATCAGTTTAACCACTGTTTTTTCTAGGATCTTGGGGAAGCTTATCAACAATAGGCTGGCTAAATTGCTTCCTAAGTTAGTTTCTGAAGAGCAGGGAGGTTTTGTTAAGGGCAGAAATATTCAGGAGTCAATTCTTCTTGTGCAAGAATTATGTTATGATATCAATGGTAATAAGAGGCATGGTAATGTCATAGTAAAGACTGATATGACTAAGGTATTCGATAAGCTTAATCATATTTTTCTCATCTGTGTTCTCAAGGCTTTTGGTTTTAATAATGCAGTTGTTGGCTTGGTTCATAATTGTATAAAAGATGTGTTCTCTTCTGTCCTTGTTAATGGTGAGATTACTGGTTTCTTTCCTAACTCTCAAGGTCTTAGACAAGGGGATCCACTCTCCCCTAGTCTGTTTATATTGGCTGAGGAATATCTCATTAGATCTATAAAGATTAAAGCCACTGAACATTCTATGGTTAGATATAAGACAAGGAGTGAGTTGAATATTGATTGTTTGGCCTTTGCGGATGATTTCATGGTATTTACTTCTGCTGATGCTGCTACGATGAGTGTTCTTAAAGGCATTTTGGATCACTATCAATCTGTCTTTGGTCAGCAAATCAACAATGCAAAGTCTAAGCTTATTGTTTCAAGTAAAATTGGCATTCAGAATCTCAGATTTATTGAAGACATTTGGAAGATCAGTCATACATGTTTGCCTTTCAATTATTTGGGAACTACAATTTCGAATAATACAAGAGTTGCTAATTTTGAATCTATTGTTTGTAAATTCAGGAGCAGGATATTGGACTGGGACAAGCTTCATTTGTCTTTTTCAGGTCGTCTGATGCTTATTCAGTCTGTTCTGATGGCTTTCCCCATTTACTATCTGCAGCATACTTCTTTACCAGCTGGTGTCATTAGTAGGCTGGAAATTCTTTTTAATAAATTCCTGTGGGGCAGTAAAGATTATAAAAGAAGCATTAGTTGGGCAAGGTGGAGAAATCTTTGTAAGCCATTTAAAGAGGGTGGGCTCAATGTCAACAGTCTGAAAGATATGCAACATGTTTATGCAATGAAGAATTGGTTTAGCTTCAGGAGACAGAACTCTCTTTGGGCCAGGTTTATGCTATCCATATACTGTAGAAATGATATTCATCATGTCCTGGCCATTTCTCCTTATAAAATATCTAAAACATGGGCTTCTATTATGGGTGTTAGGGATGAGACAGAGGATTTTATGTTCTGGTTGCCTGGTCATGGTCATTTTAGCTTTTGGTATGATAGATGGTGCTCTGATAGGCCACTTATTAAAGTTTTCAGTGATAATGATAGAAGAACATTATGGGATATTGTTAATGTTTAGGTTAGTCACTTTTGGTTGAATGGTTCATGGATTTGGATAGACTTAGATCTATGGTTACCTCAACTGATATTGCCAGAATAAAAGATGTTACTTTATCGAATAAAAAAGATGTTATGCTATGGTCTTTGTCTCAGAATGGTGCTTTCAGTACTAAGGATACTTTGAACTACATTAGATCTAAAGGCAGCGTTTCAAAGCTTTATGATAAAACATGGAATGCGGTCTCTCCTAAAAAATGTTCGTTTCTGCTTTGGAGGGTGCTTCACAAATGGGTTCCAACAGATGAAGTAATGCAATCTAAGAATGTGCAGCTGGTATCTAAATGTGTTCATTGTGAGAATATTGAATCTACTCACCATGCTTTAGTTCATTGTCAGCAGGTCTGGGCTGTTTGGAGACACTTCAGTGATATCTTCAGAGTTCATGTTCAATCCTTCATGACCATCTCCCATATTGTAATGAAATGGTATTGGGCTGCTCAGAAAGATTGTGATATCTTCACAATTTTACCTGCAATCATAACATGGTGTATCTGGTCAGCAAAGTTCTACTTCTATCATTAATCATGTGTTATACATTCTATCTGGTCTTGATCGAAGCAAAGTTTTGAACAGAAAACACTGGGGTACTTTTAGACGTGAAGCTCTGATTTTAGGTTGTGTTAATCATATTAATACTGGGTTTAAGGCTCTTCATTTGAAATGGAAGAACCCTAAACAGGGGAGATACAAAATGAATGTCGATGGGGCATGTACCTTATCTGGTGAGTCTGCTGGAGGAGCTTTGGTTCGTGATTGTAATGGTGAAATCGTGTTTGGTATGGGCTGTTTGTTTGGTAAAAGCTCGCCTTTGATTGCAGAATGTAGAGCTTTGTTTGAAGGTCTGAAGCTTTGTAACAGGTTACAGTTGAGACATGTTGACGTTGAGATTGATTCTTTAATCTTGGTTAACTTATTGCTCTTTGGTAATTCTCCATGGTATCTTGATTTTGATGAGATAATAATAGACTAAGAGAATATATCGGATCTTATGTCAGATGTGACTAGAGAGAGAGAGTTTAGAGAGAGAAAGAAAGTGAGTATATTAGAATAATGAATTGTCCCCCCCTACCAAGCAAGTTGGTCACTTTTTATATTAAAGTAAGGTGGGCCCGATTGAGGCCTTAGTGGGCTGTTCATACATTTTGATGATGCCCCTATGTTAATTCTAAGTTTACACATTGGTCCCTGAGGGATCCCGAATTCCTTATTTATTACATAAAAAGCCTTTTATCGCAATTAGGCCCTCATCATTTACATAGGTAAATTCCTCCCTCATCAGTAGCCCCCCAGTCTTCCGGAGTAGCAGGAGCGGAGACTCATCGTCGAACTTGTGCTTCGGATTCCGACCCTTCTTTAGGCAAACTAATCTTTCCCCTTTGTCATTTTTCAACGCTTTAAAACCGCGCTTGTCGCCCGTCGTCCGATGCTTCTGATTCCGTCCCATCTCTAGATGGCCCAGTTTTTTCTGATGCTTGCAGCTTCGAGTCGGATCGATTTCCGCATTCTTTTGGGCTTTTAATCTGGGCTTCTCTGTGTTGGGCCGATTTTTCTTAGGATTTATGGCGGCAGAGGCCCATGTTTTCAATCGGTTCACGGAGGGCTGCTTAGTTAAGCCTTTTTCAGATGGTGATCGACGCGTGTCGTCAGTCCACAGGGTGTGTCTTTTCCAGACTAGGCTCCTAGGGAGACTCTTCGTCTTCCCGCTGTGTTTTCGTCGATTGGAATTCTCCGATCATTCATCCTTGTCTATAAATACTCCTCGATCCTTAATCTCTCTCAGAGGCTTTCTAGAGAGAGAAATTGCTGTCAAATTGTTTCTAGAGAGAGAAAGTGCTTACTAGACCCGATTCAGGCCTGGGATGCTTGTTTTATGAAACCAAAGTTCCCGAAGCAAACAACCGCAAAGAAAAAGAAAAAGCCTGAGTGGAGTTTTGACGAGTGGTCCAGCATCGGAGACCGAGCCGAAGAATTCCGACGTGCTGGCTTAATTTGGGGGTCTAACTCCAAACCTTTTACTCCCGCACCGCTCCCTCACGACCCTGTCTCAGCTACTCCGATCCCCGCTGAGTCTTTCCTTCAACCCGATCCTCCCGTCTCTCTATCGCCCGGGATTAGCCTTTCTCCCAAAACCGTCGTTCTTTCTTCCAGCGGTAGTTCCTCCCATTCTTCTGCAGTTTGTCCGGATAATCCGACCCTATTACCGGTTAGTTCTCGCGTTTCTTCATATTCATCCCGACCTCGTAGCACTCGCAACTTCAAGTTCTTAGCTATGGGAGAAAGCAGTCCTCCTTCGTCTCCCGCGGGAGGTAATACTCTTGAAATGGTTCAGCTTACTCCCTCAATTCGAGGGTATTGGATCGGTACTAACACCGCGATAACTTTTCTAGGTTTATCTAAGCGTTATTTGACGCCAGAGGAATTGAATCCGGCGCTTCGGGCTCAGTCAGGAAATGCGGCCGAACCTTCTACTTCCCGGGTACGTACGTCGGATCCGAACGTCGCTACTGCCCGGAGCTCTAACCAGGCCTCGAATCCGGATGCTGGAGAGTCAGAGGTGGATGTCGCGCCCGCAGAGGTGTGTGTCGCTGCTGCGGGTAGTGCTGCCAATCCTTCCGACGATCCTCTGCCCGCAGAGGTTGAGGCGGCCATCACCACTCCTTATTTTAGTTGGCTTCGGTCGAAAGATGTTGTCTCTCTTTATGAGCGAAAATATCTCTATTTCCCGGAGTCAGACTATCAGGATATGCTGATCCGATGGGGAATTCCTGACTGTGTCAACGTTCGATTCCCAGTTCCCGGGGAGACCCCCGTCCATGTCCGATCTAGGGAGATCGTGATATTCACCGAGCTGTTCAACTGGGGGCTGCGCTTTCCCTTAGACCCCGAGATTGCGCTCTACTTCCGCACCCTCCAGATCTGCCCGTCGCAGCTGACGCCGAACGGCTAGTACACCCTAATGTCTTGCATAATGGCATCCCGTCTTTCAGGTCTGGTTATGCCTATGGAGGAGTATATTGCTGTGTCGGGTCTGTCTAAGGCTCCAAAATACCCGTTCTTCTACTCCTCCCTGGGGAACAAGTGGAAAGTAGTAAATGACTTCCTGGAGGGGGACAAAGGATGGAAGCATCGGTTCGTGTTACTGAGCGGGTGCTGGGAGAATGGTCTTCCTTATACCGCGCAGAATAAGAGGCAACTTCTCCGCACCTGGGTTCATGATGGTACTGCCCGCACCCTTTTTTTTTTTTTTTTTTACCGACTCTTCTTCATGCAGTGTCGAAAGAATGGTTGCAAGGTCTAAAAAAGGACTATTGTAAAGCCGCTGGTGTGACGTTCGGAGTGCTGAAAGGTTATGCTCGGGCCCATTGGGGTCGGGCTATGCATCGGACTTTTATTGACACGAACCTAATCATGAGTAATCTCTGGCCTTGCTCATCCGAACCTCTTACCATCGAGCAGCTGCGACAGCCCCCTCCCTTGGAAGATGTGATCGCAAAAACCGGAGCCCCTGGGTCGCAGCTATATTTGCCCAAACGCAACAAGGCGCCTAGCAAGCGTCCGAAGTCGGATGATGAGGCGGAGGTAGACGCGGCTGTGGTGGCTGGTGATCAGGTTCGGGTTGAGGCACTCGCGACGGAAGGGGCAGAGGTTAGTCAGGACCCGGCGCCCGTGCAGAAGAGGAAAGCTCGGGCTGATGCTGATGGGACTAAGGCAAAAAAGTCCAAGCATTTGAAGGTAGAGACCAAACCGACTGACGTCGCGGGGGTTAGCTCCAAAGGTCTGACATTGTCCGATCAGGACGGCGGTGCCGAAACCATTCCCACAGTTGACCTGGTGGAAATACCTGACGATGCTGCGCCTCCTCGAGCATCGGATCTGCCTGCGGCCTCCTTGAGTGGCACAAAGTATCCGGTGCTGTCCATGCTTGGCGGTCCGCATTCATTCCAGCTGCGGGCATCAGATGGTCTGTCGTTGTCTTTGTACAACATACTCGTCCCCATAGCGATGAAAGAGCGTCGGTCAAGTGAGTTGGGCCGGAAGCTCGCTGCCGCGGAGCAAAAAATTGTCAGCCTGTCCGGGGAGTTGGAGAAAGCCAAAGTGGCTCAGACAACGGCGGAGGGGCATGCTGCGGAATCCGCTCTTGCCGCAGCGGAGGCGAAGAGAGCCGTGGAGGAGGCAAGCAGGGCCGCGGAGGAGTCGAAGAAAGCAGTGGAAGACCGCGCTGCTACTCTGGCTCTGGAGGTCCAGAAGTTGAAGTCTTCGAATGTTGCCTACGCCAATCGATGTAGGCAGTGGGCCGAAAAAGAAGCTGCCGACGCCAAGGCTGCGTATGTGCTGTCGTTCCACAACCGCTTCCCCGACCTTGAGCTTGGGTCGATGTGGTTGGACGTGCCAGAAAAGGACCGGCCCGAGGGGGTGGATTGCGGGGAGGAAGAAGAATCTTAAGATGAAGACGATGAGGAGGACGGGGAGAAGGGTGATGACGAGTGACCCAGTAGTTGGGCTCTTTTTTTCTTTTTTTTTGTTTGTAACTCTTTGGGGGCCCCGGGGCCCCTATCAATGCTTCTGTTGCACATTTTAATCTGTTGTTTTGGGGGCCACGGGGTCCCCTGTTAATACATGAATGCTTTCGATTATACCCTTTCTTAAATTGTGATCAGTTTGATGGATTGACAAAACTCTGAAAAGATTTTAAGTAATTAGAAAACGAGGTTCGAAAATCCTGATAGGGTCTGTAACGGGGAATTGCAAGGTAGTTCGGGAAACTACAAATGCTAAGGAGGCCCTGTAGGGTTCGGGACTTGTAGATCAGTAGACTGAAAAACTCGTTAAGGTTCTGTAGATCGATGTGGCATCGAAATTTTTTCCAGAGGGTCGGGAAAAACATATGTAGATCAGTAGACTGAAAAACTCATTGAGGTTCTGTAGATCGATGTGGCATCGAAATTTTTTCCAGAGGGTCGGGAAAAACATATGTAGATCAGTAGACTGAAAAACCCATTAAGGTTCTGTAGATCGATGGGCATCGAAAATTTTTCTAGAGTGTCGGGAAAAACATATGTAGATCCATTAATATTAATATGTATAGACGCTGCCCAGCTCGTCAGCTGACCAAGTCGTGACACTTCAATATTTTGGAAGGCAAAAAAGATGTTTTGATTAATGTAATGGGGTGGTCGGGTGTTTGTGATGCCTCGTTAAAACCTTCTCGCGCCACCGAGGTAGGAAAAAGTGCATCCCCGACCGATACAATTCAAGACAAAAGGTGAAATACAAGTTTGCCACTATTCTAAATATAATTTCAAGTGTTCGATGTTCCATGGTAGCCTCAAAAAATGTCCGAGCTTATTCCGCAGGCGGTATGTCCCGTTCTTGATCTTTTCAACAACTTCGTAGGGTCCTTCCCAATTCGGGGCGAACTTACCGAGGCTTTTGTATTTGGTGTGAAGAAAGACGCGTCTTAGAACCTTATCTCCAACCTTGAACTCCCGACGGCGGACTTTAGAAGCATATCGACTTCTCATCAATGTCTGATAGTGTAGAGAGTTCAACAGGGCCCGGCTACGCTTCTCTTCTATGAGGTCTAGTTCGAGCCTTCGATTATCGTCGTTTGCTTCCTCCGCGTAACTACCGACCCTAAAGGACGGGAAAATGGATTCCGCGGGGGTTACCGCGTCCATTCCATATACTAAAGTATAAGGCGTTTCTTGGGTAGTTGTTCGGGGCGTGGTTCGGTAAGCCCATAGTACCTCTTGCAAGTAGTCAGGCCATTTTCCGGCCTTTCCCTTGAGATTTTTTCGGAGGCCCTCCGGAATGGTTCGGTTGGTTACTTCAACTTGCCCGTTTGCTTGAGGATGGAAAGGAGCTGAGAAGCATTGTCAGATCTTATGTTCGGTGCAAAATGCTTTCATTTCTCCACTATCGAACTGAGGTCCATTATCCATAGTTAGCCTTTGCGGTACCCCGAACCGACAACAGATATTTGCCCAGATAAATTTGATGATATCTTTAGTCTTAGTGGCGGCCAAGGGTTCGGCTTCGACCCATTTGGAGAAATAATCTACTGCCACAACGATCTTCTGCCTTCCCCCCGACGCCATTGGTAATGGTCCGACCAGGTCAATTCCCCATCGGTCAAATGGTAGTCCCTCGGATATGGATTCTAGGGCAGTCGCGGGGACCTTGATAGCGTTACCGAACCTTTGACATGTGTCGCAGGTTTTGACTATGAGCCGCGCATCCGCCGCTATCGTCGGCCAATAGAACCCTGCGAGGAGAATTCTCCTAATTAGGGCCTTGTAACCGCAATGTGCTGCGCCTTCACCATCATGTAGTTCATACATAATTATTTGTGACTCGTTAAACCCTAGGCACCAAAGTAGTGGACGACTGAAAGATTTTTTGTATAGTACATCCCCCAGAAGGACGTATCCCCGAGCCTTATTGCGTACTTTCCGAGCTGAAGCGCTATCCACGGGGAGCCGACCCTTGGCTAGAAACGCGATAATGTCCCGCCGCCAATCTGCGGTTGCCACCGAAGAGATCTGACATGCGATTTCAGGTCGATTGTCTAACTCGTGATGTTTGATAATAGACGGGTTTTCCTGTTCTGTCACCCAAGGGTAGTTGCTAGAGCAGGAAATCGTTGCCAAAGAATCCGCGGCTATGTTTTCGCTTCTTGGGACGTGTTCATAGGTGACTTTGTCAAACGAAGTAGCCAAAACCCGGAGTGCTGCTAGGTATTGTACCAAATGTTCCTTCCGAGCCTCCGCACTCCCCGAAGCTTGATTTATCAAAAGTTAGGAATCGCTGACGAGGCGTATTTGCCTTGCCCCGCACACCTGTGCTAGTCGTAGTCCTGCCAAAGCAGCCTCGTATTCTGCTTCGTTGTTTGAAATATGGAAACCGAATCGGACGGCCTGAAGCATGCTAATGCCCGAAGGGGTGGTGATCTGTATTCCTGCTCCGCAGCCACCGACGTTTGCTCCCCCGTCAGTTCGGACAACCCATTCGCCCATAGTAGCTTCTCAAGGGGCATCTCCTGATCGGGTCGTTCGGAGTGGAATTCTACTAAAAAATCAGCCAAAGCCTGACCTTTGATAGTTGTTCGAGGTTCGAAGTCAATGTCAAAATCCCCGAGCTCTACGGACCATTTGGACATTCTCCCGGACATGTCTGGCCGCTGAAAAATGTACTTGAGGGGGAATGATGTTCGGACCACGATAGGGTGAGCCTGAAAATACGGGCGCATTTTCCGTGTTGCGGTTACTAGGGCCAGTGCCAATTTTTCCAATTTTCAATACCGAGTTTCCGCATCTAACAAGCTTTTGCTCACAAAGTAGACCGTTGTAGGAGCCGGTCCTAGTTCACTAATTAAAGCCGCACTGACCGCAAAATCTGTAACCGCGATGTAAAGGAAAAGTGTCTCGCCTGCTACGGGCTTTGTCAGAAGGTTCGGGGACAACAGATATCGTTTGATTCCCAAGAACGCCTCGTCACATTCGGAGGTCCATGCAAAAATTTTAGCTTGTCTCAAGACCTGAAAAAAGGGGGCGCATTTGTCAGAGGAGCGGGAAATAAATCGATTTAGGGCAGCCAGACGCCCCGTCAAGATTTGTACTTCCTTGATGCTCCGGGGTGGAGTCATATCGGTGAGAGCTCGTAGCTGTACAGGATCTGCTTCAATCCCTTTTTCACTTACGAAAAAACCTAGGAACTTTCCTGACCGGACTCCGAAAGAACACTTCTCCGGGTTAAGCTTGAGATTTATCCCGCGCAGGTTGTCAAAGGTTTCCCCGAGGTCGTCGAGGTGGGCCGCGTCCGCGCTACTCTTTACCAACATATCGTCGATGTACACCTCCATATTTCTCCCGATCTGGCCCTCGAACGTTTTGTTAACGAGTCTTTGGTATGTTGCGCCCGCATTTTTCAGCCCAAAAGGCATTACTTTGTAACAATATAATCATCGGCTCGTGTTGAATGTGGTACTCTCTTGATCCGCGACGTGTAATTTGATCTGATTGTATCCGGCGTACGCATCCATAAACGACAGCAATTTGTTGCCCGATGTTGAATCTACCAGTTGGTCGATTCTCGGCATCGGGAAGGGATCTTTCGGGCACGCTCGGTTAAGATCGGTAAAATCCACACACATCCTCCATTTCCCATTTTTCTTTTTGACCAAAACGGGATTAGAGATCCACAACGGGTAACGCGCTTCCTTGATGTTGAAGAGTCAATAGTTATTTGGGGAATATATTTAGGATCTCGAGCCAGATGTGACTAGAGAGAGAAAGTGTAGAGAGATAAAGGTAGATTCGTAAAAAGTAATATTCAATGCCCTTTTTCAGGCAAGTGGGTCACCCTTTTATACTAAAATAACGTGGACCCATTTAAGCTCTTAGTGGGCCATTCATCACATATCAATGAGGCCCCTCATCTACTTTTAGCTTTGCACATTGGTCCTCAAAGAACTCAGAACGCTCTATTAGCTACATCAAATATTATCTATTATGTTTTTACCCCTACGACTTAAACCCGCGAATTCTGCCCTCATCAGTAGCCCCCCAGTCTTCGGGAGTTTCACGAGCGGAGACTTGTTAACGATCCATCATTAATCGTCCGGTCTTCATTTAATCTTCGGGTTCTGTCAGTTTCACTCTCCCGACGCTCGAGGCTTCTTCATCGGTCACGTTCCCGCGCCTCCTCCTTCCGTTCTGCTGTGGTCCTCAACCCAGGCCTCCCGTGATGGGCCTGTCTCTTTTACCGATCGTCGTCGTGACGGCCCATATCGAAGGTGGGCTCGTGATGAACGGCTTAGGTCAGCCCTTGTCAGTCAGCGATCAGTACATGTCATTAGCTGACGGGTCACCTCTCTGTCAGATTAGGTTCCTAGGGAGACTCTTCGTCTTCCCGCTGCACTTTCGTCGATTGGTATCCCCCGATCTCTCAATCTCGCCTATAAATACCCCAAGGTCCTCAGTGTCTCTCAGAGGCATTTTAGAGAGAGAAAACGCTGTCAGACCATTTCTAGAGAGGGAAAGAGAGTTTGTCCGATCCTTCTTTATTTTGGCATGTTTGTTGTATGAAACCCGGACATCCGACAAAAAAACCAACCAAGAAGAAAAGAAAACCCGAGTGGAGTTTTGAAGAGTGGTCCAGCATCGGAGATCGAGCAGAAGAATACCGACATGCTGGTCTGATCTGGGGGGCTAACTCCAAACCTTTTGTTCCCGCTCCGCCTCCTCACGATCCCGTTCTCGCCATCCCTATCCCGGTGGAATCTTTCCTCGTATCCGACCCTTCGATTTCTCCATATCCCGAGGCTAGTCTTTCCCCAGAAACCGTTGTCCTATCATCCAGTGGAAGTTCTTCTCTTTCCCCGGTTGTTGGGTCGAGAAGTCCGACCCTATTGCCCGTCAACTCAAACGCTCCCCGACGTGCTCGCCAATCCAAATTCTTGATAATGGGAGAAGACAGTCCCTCTAAGTCCCCCGCAGGAGGTAATGATCCTGAAATGGTTCAACTTACGCCCTCGATTCGAGGGTATCGGACCGGTACTAACACTGCGGTCACCTTTTTAGGTTTGCCCAAACTTCAGCTAACTCCCGAGCAGGCGGAAGCGGCTCATAGGGCCATTGCGAGCGATGCTGCTGATGCTTCTACTTCTCGGGTCAGACAATCAGACCCAAATGCTGCTAACGCCCGAAGCTCCAATAAAGTTCCGACCCAAGAAACCGGAGAGTCGGAAGTCGACGTTGCTCCCGCAGAAGTCTGTGTCGCTGCTGCTGGCCACACAGCTAACCCCCCAGCTGACCCCTTGCCCGAAGCAGTCGCGGCAGCCATCACCACCAAGTATTTCAGCTGGCTTCTAACAAAAGACGTGGTTTCTCTTTTCGAAGGGAAGTACCTATATTTCCCTGAGTCCGACCATAGGGAAATGCTGATCCGCTGGGGAATTCCCGAGTGTGTCAACGTTCGATTCCCGCTTCCCGGGGAGACCCCTGTTCACGTCAGACCCAGGGAGATTGTTGTATTTACCGAACTGTTCAACTGGGGGTTGCGCTTCCCCTTGGACCCTAAGATTGCGCTCTATTTCCGCACCCTCCAAATTTGCCGGTCGCAGCTGACGCCGAACGCTTGGTATACCCTAATGTCCTGTGTCATGGCTTCCCGCCTTTCAGGTCGGGTCATGCCGATGGAGGAGTACGTTGCCATGTCGGGTCTGTCCAAATCCCCGAAATCCCCATTCTTCTACTCTTCTCTTGGAAACAAGTGGAAAATTGTCAATGATTTCTTGGAAGGGGACAAAGGGTGGAAGCATCGGTTCGTATTTCTGAGCGGATGTTGGGAGAACGGTCTTCCATACTCTTCGGAGAACCCGAGGCAGCTGCTGCGGACCTGGGTCCATGATGGTACTACCCTCCCCTATTTTTTTGTTTTTTTGTTTTTTTTTTTATATGCCTTTATTTTCCGACCTTTTGCGTAGTGTCGAAGGACTGGCTGCAGGGGGTGAAGAAGGACTATTCGAAAGCTGCGGAGGCCACTTTCGAGGTGCTGAAAAGCTACTCCCGAAGGCACTTGGGTCGGGGCATGCACCGCACCTTCATGGATAAGAACTTGTTCATGAGCAACCTCTGGCGTTGCTCAACCGAGGCTCTTACCATCGAACAGCTGCGGGAGCCCCCGAGCCTGGACGACGTACTTGCTCGAACCGGGCGTCCTGGGTTCATACTGTACCTGCCCAAACGCAACAAGGCGCCCAGTAAGCGTCTAAAGTCCGAGGACGACGGGGGGGTACAGGAGGCCGGAGCCGAGGCGGTAGGTGACCCGATCAGGATAGCAGCGCCCGAGGCAGGACGACTGGACGCAAGTCATAATCCGGCCGTGGTGCAAAAAAGGAAAAACCGTGCGGAAACGGGGAGGTCCAAGTTGAAGAAATCCAAAACTGCAAGAGAGGGTCTGGCAGTTACCAGCACGGGGGCAGGTGCTTCAGGTCCTAAACTTCTGGATCAAGTTGGTGACGTCGGAGATCCTCCAAGGGATGACGTTGTGTTGATTCAAGACGATACTGAGCCCCCTGAGGCTTCAAACCCAGACGCCTCCTCGTCAAGTGGCCCCAAATTCCCGGTGCTGACGATGCTTGGCAGCCCGCACCTTTTTCCTCTTCGGAGCACTGATGGTCTAGCTTTATCGCTATATAATTTGCTTGTACCGGTAGCCATGAACGAGCGTCGGGCAAAGGAGCTTAGCCAAAAGTTAACCTTGGCGGAGACAAAGATTGCCAGTCTTACTGCGGAGGTGGAAACTGCCAAGGAGGCCCAGGCATTGGCGGAGGGTCGGGTTGTTGAAGCTGAACGTCTTGCTACCGAAGCGAAAACGGCCGCGGAGAAGGCGACGCAGGTGATGGAGACGGCAAAGAAAACCGCGGAAGACCGTGCCACAGCTTTGGCACTGGAGGTCCAAAAGTTGAAGTCCTCAAACGTTGCTTATATCAACCGGTGTAGGCAGTGGTCGGACAAAGAGACTGCGGATGCTAAAGCCGCATACGTACTGTCACTCCACAACCGCTTCCCAGACCTTCGCCTCGGATCAATGTGGTTCGACGTCCCAGAGAAAGACCGGCCTAAGGGAATCGATTGCGGGGAATCCGATGACGCTGACGAAGATGAAGAGAACGAGGATGAGGATGGGGATGAAGACGGGGACCAGTGATACCGTGATGCCCCTTTTTTTTAAAATTTTGTAACTCTTCGGGGGCCGTAGGCTCCTCTCTTGTTTTGTTGAACCATTTTAACTCTTTTTTGGGGGTCATGGGGCCCCCTGTGACTATATATTGAATTTGCTTAGTAAATTTTGTATCTTTCAGTTAAAAAACATGTGTGGATCGGTAATACCGAAAAACCCATTTAAGGCCCTGTAGATCGATATGTTATCGAAAGTTTTTCCAGAGGGTCGGGAAAACTAAAGTGTAGATCGGTAAAACCGAAAAACCCATTTAAGGTTCTGTAGATCGATTTGTCATCGAAAGTTTTTCCAAAGGGTCGGGAAAACCAAAATGTAGATCGGTAAAACCGAAAAACCCATTTAAGGTTCTGTAGATCGATTTGTCATCGAAAGTTTTTCCAGAGGGTAGGGAAAACTAAAATGTATATCCATTGATATTAATAGAAACGGACGACGTCCAGCTCGTCAGCTGTCCAAAGTCGCAACGATTTAATATTTTGGAAGGCAAAAGAATCTTTGATTAATATGTTCAGGGGTCGGGTTTTGCTGATGCCTCGTTAAAACCTCCTCGCGCCACCGAGGTAGGAAAGAGTACATCCCCGACCGTTTACAAATTTAAACCAAGCGGAATACAATGTGAAATACAACGTGAAATACAAATTTATTCTAGATACAACTTCAAGTGTTCGATATTCCAGGGTAGCCTTAAAAGTTGTCCGAGCCTATTCTGCAGGCGGTACGTCCCGCTCTTGATTTTTTCGACAATTTCGTAGGGTCCTTCCCAATTCGGGGCGAGCTTTCCGAGGCTCTTGTCTTTTGTGTGAAGGAAAACCCGTCGCAGAACCTCGTCTCCGACCTTAAACTCCCGACGGCGGACTTTAGATGCGTATCGACTTCTCATTAGGGTCTGGTAATGCAAAGAGTTTAAATGGGCCCGATGTCGCTTTTCTTCTATGAGGTCGAGCTCGAGTCGCCGGTTGTCGTCATTCGTCTCCTCCTGGTAAGTTCCGACCCTGAAAGAGGGAAAGATAGATTCCACGGGGGTGACCGCGTCCATTCCATACACCAGAGCATAAGGTGACTCTTGGGTAGCCGTGCGGGGTGTGGTTCGGTAAGCCCATAACACTTCTTGTAAGTAGTCGGGCCATTTTCCTGCCTTTCCCTCGAGGTTCTTTCTGAGGCCATCCAGAATGGTTCTGTTTGTTACTTCGACCTGACCATTGGCTTGAGGATGGAAAGGAGCAGAGAAACACTGTCTGATGTTGTGAGCGGTGCAAAACCCTTTCATCTCTGCACTATCAAACTGTGGCCCGTTATCCATAGTTAGCCTCTGCGGCACCCCGAACCGGCAACATATGTTAGCCCAGATGAATTTGACGATATCTTTGGTCTTGGTGGCAGATAAAGGTTCGGCTTCAACCCACTTGGAGAAGTAATCTACCGCCACGACGATCGTCTGCCTTCCTCCCGATGCGATTGGTAATGGTCCGACGAGGTCGATGCCCCATCGGTCAAAGGGCAGCCCTTCGGATATGGATTCTAGGGGCGATGCAGGTATGTTGATGGCGTTCCTGAACCGTTGACATGTATCACAGGTTTTTACTATGAGTCGCGCGTCTGCCGTTATGGTCGGCCAATAGAATCCCGCGAGAAAAATTCTCCTAATCAGAGCCTTGTACCCACAGTGGGCCGCGCCCTCACCATCATGTAGTTCGGACACAATTACTTGAGATTCGTGGAAACTTAAACAACGAAGGAGAGGTCGGCTAAAAGATTTCTTGTATAGTACATCCCCCACCAGGATGTAGCCTCGTGCTTTGTTGCGCAATTTTCGTGTCGAGGCGGTGTCGTCGGGGAGCCGACCCTCAGCCAGAAAAGAGATAATACCCCGCCGCCAATCTGAGGTTACGACCGAAGAGATCTGGCATGCGATTTCAGGTCGGTTGTCCAACTCATGACGTTTGACAATGGACGGGCTCTCTTGCTCTAGCACCCATGGATAACTACTAGAGCAGGAAATCGTTGCCAAGGAATCCGCTGCTGTATTTTCGTTTCTTGGGATATGTTCATAGGAAATTTTGTCAAAAGAAGCAGCCAAAATTCTTAGTGCCGCTAGGTATTGTACCAGATGTTCCTTTCGAGCCTCAGCACTCCCCGAGGCTTGGTTTATCACAAGTTGGGAGTCGCTTATGAGGCGTACTTGTCTTGCCCCGCACACTTGTGCCAAACGTAACCCTGCCAAAGCGGCCTCATATTCCGCTTCGTTGTTTGAAGTATGAAAACCAAAACGGATGGCCTAGAGCATGCTCACGCCCGATGGAGTTACGATTTGTATCCCAGCTCCACAACCACTAACGTTCGCCCCCCCCATCTGTACGGACGGTCCATTCGCCCTTCGCTGTTTCTTGTGAAGGCACCTGCTGCTCGGGTCGTTCTGAGTGGAACTCGACTAGAAAATCGGCCAAGACCTGGCCTTTGATTGCAGTTCGGGGTTCAAACTCGATGTCGAAGTCCCCTAGTTCTACCGACCACTTGGATATTCTCCCGGACATGTCTGGTCGTTGAAAAACATATTTGAGTGGAAATGACGTGCGGACGATGATAGGGTGAGCTTGGAAGTACGGGCGCATTTTCCGCGCTGCTGTCACTAGGGCCAACGCCATTTTCTCCAATTTTAGGTATCGAGTTTCGGCGTCCAGCAAGCTCTTGCTCACAAAGTATACCGCTGTTGGGGCCGGCCCTGATTCGCTGATTAGAGCTGCGCTGACCGCTGTTGGGGCCGGCCCTGGACTTCTTTGACACTTCGAGGGGGAGTCATGTCGGCTAGAGCTCGGAGCTGGATAGGGTCGGCTTCGATCCCTTTTTCACTGATGAGGAATCCCAAGAACTTCCCTGATCGGACCCCAAAGGAGCATTTTTCCGGATTTAGTTTAAGGTTTATCCGTCGTAAGCTCTGAAAGGTTTCCCTGAGATCGGCAAGGTGAGCCACATCGATCCCATTTTTTACCAACATATCATCAATGTAAACCTCAATATTTCTCCCGATCTGATCTTCGAACGTCCTGTTGACTAGTCTTTGGTATGTTGCGCCAGCATTCTTCAGCCCGAAGGGCATCACTTTGTAGCAGTATAGTCCCCGACCTGTAATAAATGTGGTATTTTCCTGGTCCGCGGAGTGTAGCTTAATTTGATTGTAACCGGCATAGGCGTCCATAAAAGACAGTAGTTTGTTACCCGATGTCGAATCTACCAACTGGTCGATCCTCGGCATCGGGAAAGGGTCCTTCGGGCATGCCCGATTAAGATCGGTAAAGTCTACGCACATCCTCCACTTCCCGCTCTTCTTTTTTACTAGAACGGGGTTAGAAATCCATAACGGGTATTTGCTTCCTTGATATGTCCGATGCTGGTCATCCTCTCAACTTCCCGCAGAATTACGTCTGCCTTTTCGTGGGAAAAAACCCAACGCTTTTGAACGATTGGTCTGACATTCCTGTTGATGGTCAACTTGTGAATCGCGAAAGATTCTGGTACCCCCGTGACGTCCCCCGAACACCATGCGAATAAGTCTAGGTTTTCCCGGAGGAGGATCAATAGCTGTTCCCTTAGGGCCGGCAAAAGGTTTACCCCGACCCGCAAACATTTTCCTGCTGTGAAGTGATGCAGCTCACATTCTTCGTCTGTTGTCAAAAGGCTTGGGGCCTCCCGAGGGTCATCCACTGGTTGTGATCCCGGGGGGGTCCCCCTTAATTGCTATTCTTGAGCTGGAAACATCTCTTGGTATTTCTTTGGTGCCAACGCAGCTCGGTAACATTCCCGCGCCGCTTTCTGGCTGCTTCGGACCACTCCCACGTTGTTCCCAACCACGTACTTTACACATTGATGAATTGTAGACGTCACAGCATGCATACGTGATATCCAAGACCGGCCAAGAATGACGTTGTGCGAGGCCGGTGCGTCCACTATCACAAACAAAACTGTGACCTCCTTTTTAAATGGACCGCGACCCAACTGGACCACGCCCTCGAACTCTCCTATAACGTCGGCTGCTGACCCCGTAAACCCGACGATGGTTCGGTCGGATCGCGCGATCACTGGCCGCGTTCTGAACTTGGCAAAGGTGGACGCGAAAATGATATTGGCCGAACTCCCGGTATCTATCAAGATGCGCCGAACCTCCTCTCCCGCGATTGCTGCCCCGATCACGATGGCATCCTCATGCGGTCCGGCTATGTCCCTCATGTCGTCATCGTCGAAATGCAGGATCGGGGAGGGGGCACCTCTGGTTTTGAAGCAAGTTCGGGTCTCCAGCTGAGTGGTTAGATTGACTATGTTCCTTTTCCAGGACGAGTGCGTGACTCCCGCCATAGAATCTCCCCCGAAGATAGTTAATGACTCAAAAAATTCGCATAGGACACGCACGCTACCGACGCCCTCTTCTGCCTCCTCCTCAATGACCCCGATGATGTGGCGATTTGCTTCGGGATCGAGGTATTCAACCGAAACGTCGAAGTGGTCGGTCACCTCCGAAATGGCCATGGTTGTCTCTGGTTTTGGAACGATTACTACTTCTTTCGAGGTCGCGCCTTGCTGTGCCTTCTTTACATATTCCAACAGGTTCCCATGTTCTATGAGCATCTGTATTTCCTTCTTCAAGGCTATGCAATCCTTTGTGTCATGCCCGACGTCTTCATGGTAGCGGCAATAACGGTTATTCCTTTGCTCCCGGGGCGTCGGGATAGGAAAAGGTCTTCGGTACATCCCGCTCTTCTTGGTTTTTTCGTAGATCGACGACACACACTCAGTGAGATCCGCGAAATATGCAGGTCGTGTCCATTTATTGGACATGGGTCTAGAAACCGTCAGTCCTGCTTGTTTTGGTTTCAGACCGGACGGGGTCGGAGGTTTGGTCGACCCAGGTGGGCTCGGGTGAATCGTGCTAACTGGCTGGGCCGTCCTGGCATAATCTGGTCGGGAGCCCTGCCTTATCACGACCGACGCTTGCGCACTTTGCTGGATCTGCGCTTCCAACTCAGACGCTTCTGTCTCTTCGATTAATATCTGCTTCTCTATCTGTGCCAGAAGCGCGGAAAAGGTGAACGCCTGCTTCTTTGTCACGGCTTGCTTCATCGGCCCCGGAAGTAGTCCTAAGCGAAACGCCGTTAGAGCCACATTCTCTTCGCAATGGTCCAGGTCGGTTTTTGCATCGATGAACCGCCTGGTGTACTCTCTTAGGCTCTCTCCCAGCTTCTGTCTGCAATTCATGATAGTAACTCCGTTGGCGCGGAAACTCTTACTTCCCACGAAGTGTTGCCTGAATATCGTCCAAAAAGTTCCGAAGTTCCGAATGCAACCCTGCGGCAAACGGTTGTACCACTTAGAAGCCATGTCCTTGAAAGTCATAGAAAAAGCTCTACACAGGAGCTTGTCATCGTTGTCGAAGCTTAACATGAAGTTTCTGAAAGCCTCCAAATGGTTATCCAAGTCCTTTTTCCCGTCGTACTTTTCTAGCTTAGAGATGTCAAATCTCCTTGGGAGTTGCCCCGCTAATATTTCATCGGACAAATGGGAGGCCCTCCAGTTGACTCCGAGTTTGCATGCTCCTCCCCCAAGACCCTCGGTCCTAACTCCATAGAGCCCCTCGACTCCCGGGCTGATAAATTGGCTACTGGTTCTGTAACCATGGTTCTGGCTATTCGGCGGTTGCCACGGAACTGGTGGCAGTATTTCCCGATCTCCGCGACTGGCGGTGTGCATGTCTTCTTTTTCAAAGGATATTGGGGTCGGCTTATCGGTGCCGCCCTTCTTATGGTGCAGAGGGTCTGCCCTGGATCCTCGAAGGCGTCGGGATCGACTCTTTTGCGTTCGTCGAACTCTTTCCCTCCGTAGGTATTCTTCGCCCGACGAGTCGCCTGAGGGGTAGTCTGATGTCATATCCCGATGGTCCTCAGGGTTCCGACGAGTCCTAGCAGCTTCTTCGTCGTCGGGGAGAGAATCCCTGTAGTACCTAACAGGTCGGGCTTCTACGCGTGGATCGATGCCATGGCTAGCTGCCCCCCGATCCTCCAGGATGGGCTCTTTGCCCTTTCCTTCCCGGGCTCTCTTCTCGCCCAACGCCCGCTCCCTTTCTTCCTTCAACCGAGCAATGTCCTCGAGGAGTTGCTTTCGGGTCATTATCAAAGTTGACCGCTTGTCCCGTCCCAGGTCGCGCCATTCCCGACCGGGGACTCCTGCGTCTTCCGAACCAGAGACTGCTCGGACGACTTCTCTACCGTCCCTCTCTATTGCCGCTTCGATGTTCATCCCGAAGAATGTGATTTTCAAAGAAGAAAAGATTCCTTTTCGGTATCACTGTTCCCACAGATGGCGCCAATGAAGAGTCAATAGTTATTTGGGGAATATATTTAGGATCTCGAGCCAGATGTGACTAGAGAGAGAAAGTGTAGAGAGATAAAGGTAGATTCGTAAAAAGGCATTGAACAGTGAATCGTCCCTCGACTATCGCGTTTGGTGACATATAGTCCCTTGACTTTCAAATGTCCGTTGACAGTCCCTGGACTATCGCGTTTGGATAAAGTTAGTCCACCAGATCCTCTGATCCATGATAGGCTGCCACCTGTCACCATAGTCCCCAGATTTTTGTAACACTACTAGTCCCTTGAGTTTAGGTCAAACCCAAAATGTAGAATATTACAGAAAACTAAACTCAAGGGACTAGTGGTGATACAAAAATCTGGGGACTATGGTGACAGGTGGCAGCCTCTCATGGAGCAGAGGATCTGGTGGACTAACTTTATCCAAACGTGATAGTCCAGGGACTGCTAACGGACATTTGAAAGTCAAAGGACTATTTGTCACCAAACGCGATAGTTGAGGGACGATGTACTGCTCAAAGCCTTCGTAAAAAGTAATATTCAATGCCCTTTTTCAGGCAAGTGGGTCACCCTTTTATACTAAAATAAGGCGGACCCATTTAAGCTCTTAGTGGGCCATTCATCACATATCAATGAGGCCCCTCATCTACTTTTAGCTTTGCACATTGGTCCTCAAAGAACTCAGAACGCTCTATTAGCTACATCAAATATTATCTATTATGTTTTTACCCCTACGACTTAAATCCGCGAATTCCGCCCTCATCAGATGTGTCCGACGCCGATCATTCGATCAACTTCTCGCAAGATAACGTCTGATTTGTCCGGGGAAAAGGCCCGAACAGGTCTAGGTTTTTCCGCAGGAGGATCAGTTATACTCGAATTGGTCTGATGTTTCGGTTGATAGTTAGTTTGTGAAATTGGTCTGATGTTTCGGTTGATAGTCAGTTTGTGAACGGCAAAAGATTCTGGTACTCCGGTGACATCTCCCGAGCACCACGCGAACAGGTCTAGGTTTTTCCGCAGGAGGATCAGCAGCTGTTCCCTCAGGGTCGGTGAGAGGCATACCCCGATCCGTAAAGACTTCCCCGCAGCGAACTGGTACTGCTCGCATTCCTCGTCGGTAGTCAAAAGGTTTGGAGCTTCCCGAGGGTCGTCAACGGGCAAAGACCCCGGGGGTAGCCCCCTTAATTGCTATTCTTGAGCTTGAACCATCTCTTGGTCTTTCTTATGTGCTAATGCCGCTCGGTAGCATTCCCGCGCCGCTTTCTGGCTGCTCCGGACCACGCCCACGTTGTTCCCAACCACGTATTTTAAACACTGGTGAATCGTAGAAGTTACCGCATGCATGCGCGATATCCACGATCGGCCAAAAATGGCATTGTGGGAAGCCGGGGCGTCGACTACCACGAACAAAACTGTGACGTCTTTCTTAAGGGCCGCGGCCTAACTGGACTGCGCCCTCGAACTCTCCTATAACGTCGGCTGCTGACCCAGTAAAACCAACAATGGTTCGGTCAGACCGAACAATTGCTGGTGGTGTCCTAAACTTGGCAAAAGTAGATGCGAAGATGATATTGGCCGAACTCCCGGTGTCCACCAATATGCGTCGGACCTCTTCTCCCGCAATGGCTGCCCCAATTACAATGGCATCCTCATGGGGGGCGGCTATGTCCCTCATATCGTCGTCGTCGAAGTGCAAAATCGGCGATGGGGCGCTTCTGGTTTGGAAGCAAGTTCTGGCTTCCAACTGAGTGGTTAGGTTGACGATATGCCTTTTCCTGGAGGAATGCGTAACTCTCGCCATAGAATCTCCCCCAAAGATCGTCAAGGATTCGAAAAAATCGCAAAGGCCTCGAACGTTACCGACGCTCTTCTCAGCTTCCTCCTCGATGATCCCGATAATGTTGCGGTTGGCTTCTGGGTCGAGGTATTCAATGGAGACATCGAATTGGTCGGTAACCTCGGAGATGGCCATGGTGATTTCGGGTTTTGGTACCACCATGACTTCTCTCGAATTCGCCCCTTGCTGTGCCTTCTTTACATACTCTAGAAGGTTACCGTGTTATATGAGGATCTGTATTTCTTTTTTCAAAGCAATGCAGTCTTTCGTATCATGCCCAACGTCTTCGTGATAGCGACAGTAGCGATTGTTTCTTTGCTCCCGAGGCGTCGGGATCGGGAAGGGTTTTCGGTACATCCCGCTCCTCTTGGTCTTTTCGTAGATCGACGCCACGCACTCCGTAAGGTCCGCGAAGTATGCTGGTCTGATCCACTTGTTAGACATGGGTCGCGAAGTCGTCTGATTAGCCCCCTTCGGTTTCGAACTGGCTAATGCCGAAGGCTTGTTTGCCGCAGGAGAGTTCGGGTGTATCGTGCTAACTGGTTGGGCTGCTGTCGCGTAATCCGACCGGGTGCTCTGCCTTATTACTACCGACGCTTGGGTACTTTGCTGGATCTGTGCTGCTAATTCAGACGCTTCGGTCTTCTCGATCAATATCTGCTTTTCTATCTGCGCTAGTAGTGCAGAAAACGTGAATGCTTGTTTCTTTGTCACCGCCTGCTTCATTGGCCCGGGGAGCAGACCCAAGCGAAACGCTGTTAAGGCCACGTTTTCTTCGCAGTGATCTAGGTCGGTTTTCGCGTCGATGAATCGCCTGGTATATTCTCTGAGGTTTTCCCCTAGTTTCTGCCTGCAATTCATGATGGTGTCTCCGTTGGCTCGGAAGCTTTTGCTTCCTACAAAGTGTTGCCTAAACATCGTCCAGAACATCCCGAAGCTCTGCATACAACCCTGCGGTAAACGGTTGTACCATTTAGAGGCTCGGTCTTTGAAGGTCATAGAAAAGGCTCTGCATAGGAGCTTGTCATCGTTGTCGAAGCTTAGCATGAAGTTCTTGAAGGCCTCCAAATGGTTATCCGGGTCCTTCTTCCCGTCGTACTTTTCCAATTTAGAAATGTCGAATCGCTTCGGGAGTTGTCCCGCGAGTATCTCGTCGGATAGTGGGGATGCCCTCAAATTGACCCCGAACTCGCACGTTCCTCCCCCGAGACCTTTTGTCTGAATTCCGTAGAGTCCCTCAACTCTCGGGCTAATAAACTGGCTACCAGTTCGGTAACCGTGGTTCTGGTTGTTCGATGGCTGCCACTGCACAGGAGGCAAAGCTGCTCGATCTTCTCGGCTGGCGGTATGCATTTCTTCTTTCTCAAAGGAAACTGGGGTCTGCTTTTCATTGCTCTCCTTCTTGTATTTCAAAAGGTCTGCCCGGGGTCCTCGGAGGCGTCGGGAACGACTTTTTTGTGTACGCTGGACCCTTTCCCGTCGCCGGTACTCTTTAGCCGAAGAGTCATCCGAGGGATAGTCTTCCGTTGTAGTACGCTGATTTTCCGGGTACCTCCGAGCCCTAGCAATTTGCTCGTCGTCTGGATGAGATTCTCGGTAATACCTAACAGGTCGGGCTTCGGTTCGTGGACCAACATCATGGCCTGCCGCCTCCCGGTCCTCCGATACTGGTTCCTTGCCTTTTCTTTCCCGAGTCCGTTTCTCACTCAGTGCCCGCTCTCTTTCTTCCTTCAACCTGGCAATATCTTCAAGGAGCTGTTTTCGCGTCATTATTAAGGTCGACCGTTTGTTCCGACCCTGGTCATCACGCTCCCGACCCGGGGCTTCCTCTCCTTCCGACACCGAGACGGCTCGGACGACTTCTCTACCGACCCTCTCCATCGCAGCCTCGTTATTCATCCCGTAAAATGTGATTTTTTAAAGAACGAAAGATTCCTTTTTTTGGTATTACTCGTTCCCACAGACGGCGCCAATGATGAGATAATAATAGACTAAGAGAATATATCGGATCTTGTGTCAGATGTGACTAGAGAGAGAGAGTTTAGAGAGAGAAAGAAAGTGAGTATATTAGAATAATGAATCGTCCCCCCCTACCAAGCAAGTGGGTCACCTTTTATATTAAAGTAAGGTGGGCCCGATTGAGGCCTTAGTGGGCTGTTCATACATTTTGATGATGCCCCTATGTTAATTCTAAGTTTACACATTGGTCCCTGAGGGATCCTGAATTCCTTATTTATTACATAAAAAGCCTTTTATCGCAATTAGGCCCTCATCATTTACATAGGTAAATTCCTCCCTCATCAGATTTACTGTTGAGATGTTGCAGGAACCTTCTTCGATCTGAAATGGTGATAAACCAGATTTTTCGAGAACAAAACTTGGGTGCAGATTGGATTGCAAAGTAAGCTCTTGAGAAGAAATTGGATTTGGAGTTTGATAGGAACAATGCTCCTTTACAGTTGAGAGCAATTGTTTTCTTAGAAAGTATCAACCTTGGATATTTGAGATTGAGAGATTAGGGTTGGAATTGGGGCTGGTTTGGTTTCTGAAGGTTGAAGACGAAGTTTCTTTTCGCGCGATTTCTTTAGGTTTTTGATTTTATGTAAAATTGCCTTGTAAGGCTTGTATTCTTCTTTTATTTCAATAAAGGCATTTGATTAAAATATTAAAAAAAATCAAAATACGATTTTTTTTCATATCTAAAAAGATATGGACAAAAATAAAATCTAAATCCACCAACTAAAAACAAATATAAATTAATAAATTTGACCACTAATACTAGATTTAAAAGTAAAGCTTATAATAGTATGTTTATGAAAATGTATCGAATCAAATGGAAAACACCAATATCTCTAGTCACGTGATGCCTAGGCCAGCTCCTATTCTGAATTAGATAGTCTCGTCTATTCATTGATACGTGTGCCACTCTTACTTATCCCACGCGGCTCCTATTCTAAACTACCTGCATATTCGTCTTTTACTATTTTATCATGGGTTAGCGGGGGCTACAGCCCTCTCACGCTCCAAAGTAGATCCGTTGCTGGTTGTAATTAGAAACTTAAATGTTTTCTTAACAATGCATGCGTACGAATCTACCAAGTCATGGGAAACTTCACTCACTAAGGCATAAAGGTAGATGAATGAAGCTCTTGCTGCACAAAAGCAGTTTCTACTTGGTCTCACGGTCAAGCAGGATGAAGAAATCAAGTCCGCCATGGTTCTTTGATTTCCTAATACTTCCAAAATAATGAGAAAATAAAGGTCGAGCCAGATTCTTTAACCCTTCCAAAATGCTTCGATTAATAACTTCTACGTGTCTATTCACTTGTTAGAGAAAAAACAGTTGAGAAGTGTTGTTATATACACCTGGTTTGACATAAGGCTTCTAATTTATCATTATGGAATTGAAGTCTATCATCGATGATTGATCACATTTTTTATCATTATCCAGGAAAGAGGTTTAGCCTCTACCCATTTTGAAAAATAATCTACAAACACGATAATATATTGTAGATCTTTGGTAGGTATAGGTAGTATTCCAACCATGTCGATTCCTTATCTGTCAAAGGGCAAAGCCTCTCAAATAGAATTGAGAGGCATTGCCGCGAAATGAATTACATTAACAAAATGTCGGCACGAGTTGCACATTTAAACCAACTCTTTTGCGTCGGTGAGCATAGTGAGGTTGTCGAATCTTTATAATAAAAACCTTCGAGTTAGTGTTTTAAAGCGACAATGCGCCAATCCTTATCTGTTGTGAAATTATTTTAATAGCAACGAATATTCATACGGGCCAATACACCATAGCAAGGGTCGGCTTGGACCTTGCTTGTACAATATTCCTCAAAACAAGACGAATCTTTGCCCTTTTAATTTAAACATTTGGGATGCAGACTTATCATTCGAGTACACTTCATTTTCAAGTACATTTAAAATATCAAATCATCAATCTCCGATTTCATTGACGTATATTTTGAAGGTCTTGATTAGGACCCCCCTGCTCTTTTTCGATCAACGAATATTCTTGTAAAGTCACCCAAAGATATGTTTATGAGCATTATATTCAAGTTAAAGCGTCTGATGAAGAATAATCAACCCTTAGAAGCTGCTCATACTACTATTGTTAAACAACTGTGCTACATTTTTCAAGAACTTCAAATATTTTACCAGATGTTCTTTATGAGCCTTTATTTGTCCCAAAGCATGGTTTAATTAGAAGTTGTGATTCACTGATTAATCAAACCCTTTTCTACCTATAAACTTGTGCTAAACAAATTCGTACAATGATGACCTCATACTCTGCCTCATTGTTTGAAACTTAAAAACCCAAATGGATTGTTTGACTCATTGCTTCCCCCAAATAAACTATTTAATGTACTCCCGCTCCACATCTTGAGATGTTGGAACCCCTATAAACTCATACCATCCATTCTGGTTATGATATTTCAACTGATGGTTCAGATCTCTCAGATTGGTATTCTTGGAGGAAATCAGCCAACATTTGAGTTTTAATGGCTTTTACTGTCTCATGCGATTTGTCAAATCCCTAACTCCATCGACCACTTGGTTAAACGATCGTAAATGTCAGGATTTTGTAGTATGTTTTAAAAATAAGGTCCAAACCAAAATAGAGTGCCTCTATAATTATGATCTCATATTCCTTGTTGTGATAATTAAAGCCAAATACAACTTTTTCTGCTACAGGAACCGCGTTTTTATTGACAACAGATTTTGCCACATAATAAATGGTTTTTGGACAGTTACCTTCTTCCCTTATCAAAACCGCACTTATAATGTATTGAGATACCTCCAGGTACACATACATAATCTCCTCTATAATTGGCTTGAATAATATATTTGAAAAAGTCAAATGCTGCTTTAGCATCTCGAAAGTCTTGTCGCAATCTTTAGTTAAAAATTAGTATTTTTTTGAGTTGGTCTTATTCATGTAGTCTTGTTACCAACATCTCATCAATATAGGCTTGTGTATTTCTATCTAGATGAGTTGCGGATATTTTATTTACCAACCTTCAATAGGTTTTGAACCTCGTGTGGCAATCTTTCACATTTTTTAATCCAAAGGTTATTAGTTTATAGGAATATATTTCTCTTTTGGTAATGAACCTCGTGTGTTCTTGGTCTTCCTCTTTCATTTGGATTTGATTGTATCATTCAAAGGCATCCATAAATGCTATCACTTTAATTTTTGATGTTTCGTCTACGAGCTTATCAACTATTTGAATTGAAAAATAAGTCTTTCAAATATGCCTTGTTTAAGTTTGTAAAATCCACACACATCTCAAATTTTCAATTTTCTTTTTTACCAAGAGAAGACTTACTGTCCATATTGGGTAATGATAATCTCTTATATTCCTATGACCGTCAATATGTTTATCTCAACGATGATCGTCTACATTGTTTTTTTGAGAATATGATCTCATTTTTGTATTATTAGTCGAAAATGATTGTCGATATTTAACTGGTCACATATGACTTCATTTGAGACTTCTGTTACATCCTCTTTACTTCACGTACACATATTTAAATTATTTTATTAAAAATTAATTTTTTATACTTAAGATCAATGGGTATGTTTTTGTCGATCTTCAGGACTTTCCATTTTTCCATGATAACGTATTCTATTTTTTCCCCGACTGCACTAGCCGAGAGTATTATCTACAGTCATCTACCTCCTCTAAGACAACCCATTTATTATTTTGTTGCTATGATTTGAGATCCATGGATCATGTATAATATTATTTGCTTGTTTTTTGATTCCCCGTTATCACAACCACTTTACCATTTACGGGATATTTTATACACTAGTGGATTGTAGATACTACAACATTCATTTTATCAATCTAATGTTGGCCAAATATTATATTATATGGAGATGCATCTACCACCATTAACAAATATATTACATTTTTTAGAATTCGTGTTTTTAAGGGTCATGTCCATAGTTAATTCTCTTAATATGGCTACATTTTCACATGTGAACCCCGTCATATTTCTCAGACTTTGACCAACAATGTTTCCCCTCTCATTCTATCATATCTTCCTCGATATAAGAAGATTCCATTGTTGATCATAACCTCTTGATCTCTATGTCGGCCAACTCTATTGTTATCATTATCACGTCACCACGGGAAGATACATCCCCTCTCAAATCATCTATGAAGGATAGGTCCGATTACATATTTTTGTAGAAGTCTGGGGATATTTTACCATGGCATACTATTTCAATTTTATCAACATACCTTTTTCTTTATCTTTTTTATATTCCATAGTATTGGTCTCCTCCGGTAATCACTGCAAATGTTTGTCTATTTAGATCTGAGTCTAGGTAATCATCTTCCTTTTAATGGTTTGGCCACCGTGATTTCATTTATATTTAATTCTCATTAAGCTTCAGTTAAGGCTTATTTTACAGCGTTATCTAAACCATGTCTTAATTCTTCTATTGTTTTTTTATGAATTCATTCAATTTTTCTTGATTTATCAAGACTTGGATTTGGTCATACAAAACCCAACAATCTTTAGTGAATTTATCAATATCACCATCAAACTTATATTAGTTATTTTTGTCTTCATTCTCCTTTGGTCCAAACAATGTTCACGTTGACTTTACTTAATATAATCCTTTGTTTTTCGTAGATTATCGTTGGTGAATTTTTCAATTATGTAAATATTCCCTTTGGTGATTGATCTGTTCTTCTGAACCTTCAAGTGTTGTAGTTAAATTTTAATTTTCCTCTCCGTGATTGAATTGGTCTTATTACCTGGTAGAATCCAAAACACCAATGTGTGTTGCCTCTTCATCTTTTTTGCTTATATGCGCCACGATATCTATTTTGTTTGCCGAAGAACCTTCAGTTGGATTATCAATGTTTCTTTTTTTTGCTCTGGCTACCTCATCCATTTTGATGAATCGTTACACGTGGGTCAATAAATCCTTCCACCCGGGGTCACTAAATAATTTCATGGTATTTATCAGTGTTTTCTTTTTTATAAATTCATCAGACATGATTTATTTTTTAACTTCTTGTTTAAATATTGTTACAACCACCAGATTATTGCAGTCTTTTAACTGTGATTTTGTTTTAACAAATCTTTTTATGTAATCTTTTAAGCTCTCATTATCACTTTGGTTACAATGGAATATATAGTCTACATCTCTTTTAAAAACATTTGAACCCACGAAGTGATTTGTTAAATGCAGTTCAGAATATCTTGTAATTTTTTATGCAACAATTTGGAAGACTATTTAACCATTGCATTACAGTTCCTTTTAGTGTCTTAGAAAAAACGGGGTATTTTATTCCATTATCAGCTCCATATTGTAGCCTTTTGTTGTTAAATTGTTGGGTATGATGTTCAAGATCTTTTTTTAAATCATATTTATCCATCTTGTGTTTATCATAGAACGGTGACATGACTAGAAACAATATTTCTTGGACTAATGAGGACTCTTAGTATGCTTGAGGTTCTTCATCCTCGTAGTAGTCATCTATACCGTCCATGAAACGGGTAAGCTTGTTAGAACCATAACCATTTCCATTTTTCGCCTCTCAATATGGTATTTTTCTTCAACATGTTCACTTGATTGTATGAATATATGTGTATGTACCCTAGCATATATTATGGGACGTCACCCATTCAGGTTTCTCATATTATTGTTTCCATTGGAAAAGATTTTGTGGAAAACACGGTGGGACATGTTTTAGGTTTTGGGGCATACCTGATGGAGAACCTTCACCTAAATAATTAAGTATTACGTACCCTTAGTATGGATGATAGCCTAGTTGAGGCATAAAGTATGGTAGGGGCATGATGTAACTTGACATTGTTCCCACGATTGGTATTGTCCCCATATTCTTTATTTATTGGATTATCGAGTATTTGTTTTCCACCTCAGGCTTTGAACTACTCATCTCCTTTCTGTCATTTTTAGAAATTGTTTTCTAGCTCTTTCTCAGGTCCCCGCGACGTTTTTTTTCCGTTGATTTCTATTGTTAGATCATAAATCCGAGTTTTTGTTTTCTTTATTTCTTTTTCCCCTGTAGTTCTTCTCATTCTCTCAAGCTTTTTTTCGAATCCGTCTTGCAGCTTTCTCGGGGTAGCATCATCTCTTTCTTCTTCTTCTGTTGTCTTAACTATCTGAATAAAAGACTTGAGCCTGAGAGCTTGCGATAACAGTTGTTCCCACAATTTAAAAAATGCTAGTTTATTTCTCAACTGCTGAGTTAAACGCTCGATCTCAATTATAGAAGGTCTTCTTCAAAGTCTGAGGCCTCAAACATTGGGGAATTCAGGGGTTCATTTTATGCACGCACCATCTCAATTTCCTTGTAAACTCACATATCAATGCTTTAATAACGTTCAATATTTATTTGTTTGGATTTTTTATTTTTTCTGATCATAATTGGAGCAAAATTAGTCATTTCAGAGAGCGCCAATTGATGTCAATGAATTTAAATTGTCAGGATTAGCCGAAGCGTTAATGAGAATTTGAGTTGATTGAGTTAGAGTACGAATAATAATAAAGATGAATAACATAAGTAAGAACACAAAAAAATAGTGAAAGATATGTTAGTTTTAGTAATTGATGTTGGCTATTTATCTATAGGCATTGTGCTACAATAATCTCTGAGATATTTGAAGATAATTGATGATATCTCTTTAACAACTAAGATATACAATTGAATATATCTTTTACTAATTATATATAAATATTTATAAGTTTGGATTAGCACGTTCAAAATGGACTAATTACACGGTTATCAATTATTATTAACTATGGTTTATAATTATTACTTAAATATCTCAATGTATTTATTACAATTTTTCGATACATTTATAATTATTTTATTTTATTTTTGAAAGAGGGTGTTGTTTTTAACCGAAATTGTATTAATATTTTTTTAGTTAAATATTAAAGTAAATAATTGTTTTTAAGAGGTTTGAAGTTGTTTTTAAAGTATTTGAACTATCTTTAAAATTGAAAAAATATAAATAAAATAAAATCCTAATTCCGGAGTTTAAATAAAAAAGTTTAGTTGTTTCTACGAACCATTAAATTAGAACACGGGCGAATGGACTAATTATATCAAAAATAAGAGGGGCTCCTATCGTGACACTAAAAATCAAAACATATGATGCTATAATTTTGCAAAAATTGATATACACGAATAATTTTAATATATATATATATATATAAAATTATTTCATAACATCTAATTTCCTCGTGACGTTATATTATTATTTGTTCTCTTAAACATCATACGAAACTTTGTATAAAAGGATTGATATAGTTTCTATTTTAAGTTTAGTCATTTTCAAATATGGGTCGATACTGAACCTTTTGTTCACTAAATGATGGTGTCCTTTTAATTTTTTTTCATTTGTATATATTATTTTACTCATTTATATATGTATGTTGTTAACTTACTTTTTGGTTTTAAAATTTATAAAATGCATTTTGATTCACATAAGTAATCTATTTTTTTTCTTCAATATTTTATTATCACATATCATCTTTTTCTGTGCGGATCATGAAAAGTATTGTCCTATATTGCGGACAAGATTAGCATATCCAATATCTTTCAAAATTTGGACCTATTATTATTAGCAACTCAAGATAATGTTATAATAATGTAAAATTCTAACTATGTATTACCTCAACTTTATTAAGATGACATTTTATAGATAATTTAGGGTAAAAAACACTGTGAGTCCTCCATGTTTACCACTTGTATCAACATAATTTCTTTTGTTCACTTCTGCATAAAACTCATCCCCTTCGTTTTAAATATTTGCAAATATAGTCTCCCGCACATATAAACCATTTAAAAACTGACACGTGGCACTTCAATTCTAAGTTTTGTATCACTTTTGGTCCCCAAATTCCAAGTTCTGTATCACTTTTGGTCCCTAAATCCCAAGTTTTGTATCATTTTTGGTCCCCCAAAATATACGGAGGGACTAATTGTGCAAATTTTTAAAATGAAGGAGATGAGTTTTATGCAGAAGTGAACGAAAGGGACTATGTTGATACAAGTGGTAAACATGGGGGACTAACAGTGCTTTTTAGCCGATAATTTATAATGTATTTGTTGTATCTTAAGTTCATATCTTTAATACAACTTCCAAAGTTTTATGACCTCGCTCGTATAGAAAAAGAGTCAAAACTATAAAAGTTACCTTACCTCTAGTCAGAACAAAGAAACCGGATTACGTGGAATTTATTAAACTAAAGTCTTCTACTAGCACAACCATTACATCTACCGTCTACACATTCCACAACTTTCTCTTCTCCTAGGTGCATGGGAACTCGGCACACATGTAGTTCCATAGTTGTGGTCTCTTGGCTGTATGTATAGTAGGCAACAAAGATGTTCATATCCTGACCGTTTCTATTTTGCAATGAGATTGCGGTTTTCATAGCGCTCAATTAGCTCTTTCGATATTTCTTTTTTTTAGTAAAGGTCAAACAAGTATGGGTCTTTTGTGTAAAAAATAGTGCATTCTTTATTCAAGTTACAAGAAGCAGACGCGCAAAAGACACGCAAAAAATACGGACAGGACACACGAACGACATGCAAAAGACACGCAAAGAAGCAGACAACTCAAATGAAATCCTAACTACTAAATGACTTACTGAAGTAGTGAGAGTTATATTAGGAAGTCTGAAAGCCTCATAATTACTAAGAGACCTTTGAATCATATTTTCTATAAGTACTAAACCTTTTTGTTTCATTCTTCAAGTAATAAAATCAAACCATCTGTATGTTCAATTGTTTCATCTGTCTGTTCAATTGTTTTAGTTTTTGTGTGTTCAATTTGTTTCATGGTATCAGAGCGAGGTCTCTGCATATCAAGTGTTTGATTTTATTACCCATTGAAATACAAATCCTATCAAGTGTTATTATATTTTTTCAATATGAATGGAAGTAATTCAGCTTCTCTTATGTCTACAGAGAAGCTCGTTGGACCCAATTACCAATATTGGCGGTTGTGTATGGAGGCTTTCCTTCAAGGACAAGATTTGTGGGATCTTGTTTCCGATATCGAGATACTTCCGAGTGATACTCCGGAAAACGCTGAGTTAAAGAGGAAACGGAAAGTAAGGTGCGGAAAGGCCTTATTCGCGTTAAGAACTTCGATCCGTAAGGAATTTATTGATCATGTTTGTGCATTGGATTCTCCAAAGGATATCTGGGATACTCTTGACAGGTTACTTACCCATAAAAATACTATGCGACTTCAATACCTTGAGAATGAGCTTGCTTCGTTAACACAAGGTAATATGTCGATATCTGATTACTTTCTTAAGGTTAAGAATGTATGTTCGGAAATTTCAGGTTTGGATAAAGATGAACCTATCAGTGCTGCAAGGCTAAGACGTTATTTGATTCGTGGATTACGATCTGATTTCATGCCGTTTATATCATCAATACAAGGATGGGTTAACCAACCATCAATTGTCAAGTTAGAGAACCTACTCTCTAACCAGGAAGCACTGGTGAAACAAATTCTTAGTAAGTATTATTTTGTTGATGTTGAAGATACACTGTTTACCAAAAATAGATCAAGGTGGAAAAACAACCAACGTCATTTTAAAAATGGCAGTATGCAGACAATGATAGAGGGGGAGTCAACAAACCATTTTAAACGGACATGTTTTAGATGCGGAAGAACTGGACACATGCGGTTGGATTGTCGTGCAAAGCTTATTTGCAAGAATTGTGGCAAACTAGGCCACATTAAACCAAATTTTTATTCGAAAATTGTCGAATCAGATGCAAATGTTGCATATGATGTTGAACAGAGCAACGAGCGACAGTGGGAAATTTGTTTCTCGAGGTTGTTAATGAACCGAATAACATGGTTTCGGTTATTAATCAACCCGTTTCCCTTGTTGCCTCATCTGTCTGTGGTGCACCGATTTATGGACTCGGGCCTTGTCTACCTGCACGCTTCACACCGAAGAATGTACAAAATGGTTTAGTTGTGTTTCTTGGTGGTAATAATAAGGCTTTGCAGGGCTCTTCTAAAAGCGGTATTAGTACGGCAACATACCATGATGGTCAAGTTGAAGCGGATTTTTCTGCGTCGAATGCGGTATTGGTTCGTAAGCAGGTAGCAGAGATGGTTATTCAAATCAAGCGGAGAAAATTGAAGCGTGTTTATGGGAATGATATAAGGCTTAGTCAGATTCCTGTTAAATGTAACTTTAAGGTTTTGAAGGAGATTATGAGTACAAGATTTCCAGCATTAAAGTCGGTTTTGATCAAGTATAAAGATAACGATGGAGATTTCGTGACAATAACGTGTACGGACGAGCTCGATTTGGCAGAGCTGTCTGTTGATAGTAAACTTAAATCAGATGTAGTCGAGTCGGTTACAATGCTGAGGTTGTATATTGTTGAGGTTGATCGAGAACAAGAAAATCATTTGGTAGAGGAAGAAGAGAAGAAGCCTCCTGAGATTCTAGAAATCAAAGTGGATCATCTTCTCTCGGTGGTTCTATTTCGGAATCTGAGACTATAAATTTCAATAAACTTGAGGAAAATATTCAAAAGAAATCAGAAGAACCAAATGGTAAGGAAATTGAAACTCATGATTAGTTGTTCGATTTTGCACAATTTTTTCGTACTCAAATGGCAGAGTTTCTCCATTCGCAAAGCAAAACGATGGCCATGGCTACTATTGCGACTGTGGCTTTAGCCCTTCATGTTTGTTTCAGTTGGCTGTTTATTTTGAAACTCGGGTTGGGTCTAGCAGGTGCATCCATGGTGTTAAACTTTTCCTGGTGGTTCATTAATGTGGCTCAGATCGTTTATATACTGAGCGGAACTTGTGGAGTAGTTTGGTCTGAGTTTTCGAGGCAACCATTTAGTAATCTGTGGGGGTTTGTTAAAGTGTCCATTGCTTCCGCTTTTATGCTCAACTTGGAAGTATGATATTTCACAACATTGATATTGTTTACTGGATATTTAGAAGATGCAGAACTTTATGTTGCAGCTCTCTATATATGCATGAACATAATGAGTTGGACTGCCCATATTGTTATTGGAACAAATGCAGCTGCTCATGAATTGAAACCAAGTTATTTGGTATACAGCAGTGCGTTGAGACTTATGTGGTCTATGCTACCCTTGTCTCATCATAGGATTGGATATTTGACTACACCACTTGTTGGAAATCCACTTGCGCCTTATAGTAACTGGAAACAAACAGAGTTTAATTTAAATCATGAAAGGCTTCAACAGGTGAATAAATCTGAATAAAAACAAACCTCTCAAAGTCTTTTTAGCAGATCAGATGTGAATATTTACAAGAATTCAATCAAAGTCACAATTCATGATATTGTTTCTGCATCGCCATGTGCTGATCTAACTTTACCAGCTGGTGCAGTCCTTTGCATTGATACTGATTGGACCGACAATGTGAATGACAGATCGTCCACTTCAGGCTATTGTTTCGATACTGGTTTAACAACTTTTCCTCGGTCTAGCTGATCGAAAGAATGCACTAAGGGGGAGTGTAAAAAATAGTGCACTCTTTACTCAAGTTACAAGAAGCAGACACGCCAAAGACATGCAAATGACACGAACAGGACACACGAAAGACATACAAAAGGCACGCAAAAAAGCAGACAGCTCAAATGAAATCCTAACTATTAAATGACTTAGTGAAGTAGTGAGAGTTATATTAGGAAGTCTGAAAGTCTGTTCATTTTCGTAAAGACCGTTTCCATTTCGCAATGAGATTGCGGTCTTCATAACGCTCAATTAGCTCTTTCGATATTTCATTTATTTTAGTAAAGGTCAAACAAACAAGGGCCCTTTTGATGTGCAATTTTAAAAATCGGTCATAAAATTTAACATTTTATACCGCCATCGTGTGGATCCATCCTAGCTTCTCCCATCTTTGCATCTAGCTTAACAAAAATGGGCTCAATCCACTCCATCCTTGTGGATACTTAACACTATTTGTCTTGGCCTTCGACATTTTTTCAGCTACAACTGAACTGACTGCCGTGTAGAGTTACTTTAAAAAAGAAAAAGAAGACAATAAGACCAAGAATCAAGAACCTTGATTCAATGGGGTATGATTTGTTTGAATCTTGCATTTGTTGTATATATATTTTCAATAGTGTATTGTCATAGAATTTTCTTAATATTAATTTTATCATCAAACAATATTACCATTATCCATATATCTATTTATTGTATCTAATTGCAAAATAAAGATTTGAGAGTGTTTTACAAAGCAAATCAAAGACCTAATTGGTTTGACCGAATTTGTGCTTGCAAAAAGCGTACACACATCTATATTCTAGTTATAAGAATATTGAAGCAATTAGAGATCGAGCTAAACTTCATGTTATCAATCACAGTTAAGTTTGTTCTTATTTTTCTATTTTTCGATCTTGTTTTCTTTTACTTATATTTGAATTATATAAGTTTTGATTATCGAGCAGTAAAATAAATCATGAATTCAAATATAAAGTTCACCATCCAAAAATTAAATTAGATATATTAGAAACAAAATCTGATATGATAGGTCATTAATATATTGGAAATAGAAGTTTAAATAATTTATTTATAAAGTTCACAGTTTGAATTACCTCTGATGCCAATGATAAAGATGTGTTGAGTCAACTATCGAAACATATTTTGATTGCTAAATTTGCTAGTGGCAAACCTACAATGGAGGCCATCAAAAGCTTTCTGAGTAAATTCAAGTTCGTCGGACACTATAATCTCTTGGTCTGGGATTATAGGCATGTTTTTTTATCGAATTCAACGATATAGAAGACTTCAAAAAATTGTGGTCGAGGAACGTCTGGGTTCTTGGCAGTAAGACCATGCGTTTGTTGAAATGGAATTTGATGTTCAACCCTAACCTTGAATGCCCTTTCACTATGATCTGGGTTTCTATACCAAATTTACCTGTTTCTTGTTCAATGATTCAACCATAGGAGAAATAGATAAGGTTCTTGGAGTTCCGTTGAAGGTCTGGGTCCCTAATATCAATCGTAATAGGCAAAATTGTTGCAGGATATGGGTCGAGGTTGATATATCAAAGCCTCTGGTTCACAAGGTTGAATTAAGATTTGGTGAAGTGGAGAGTCATTGGGTTCATATAATCTACGAAAACATTCCTTCTTACTGTAAAAAATATTCTCACATTGGACATTTTGAGGAAAATTGTAAAAAGCAAGGACAAGAGATTATGAAAGAGAGATTTGTTCCTGTTAATAACATTTCAAAACATGTGGAGACAAATATTAAATTTAGATTGGTTGTTGTTAATAAAGATGTTACAATGATTCAAGATGTTTCTACTGATAGCAAATGTGATTTGGGAAATGAAACGGCTGATCAGTCTACTTCCAGTGTTCCCCTTCTTGAGAACCAAGCCAAAGATTTGAACTCTTCAGTCCCACCAAAAGAATCTGAGATTATTGATGCTTTGAAGACCATTGAAAGAAGGAATATGTTTGAACCAGTGTCTGATGATGACCATTATTCACCAAGGTACGCTGGTAGTTAGATTAACTCCCCGGTGAAAGACAACAATGATTCTGTGTCTAATAAACCTGAAACCAAAAAGATGAATAAAGTTAAAATATGGAATGCTAAAGGCCCTGCATCTTCAAAACTTCTCAAGCTCAAAAAATCCACAAAAACACCTTCAAATTAATGATTATTACAATCTTTTGTTGGAATTCCATAGGGCTAGGCAACAAACCAACCCTTCAAAGATTAAAGTCTCTAATTAAAGCTACCAAAGCAAATTTTATTGTTATTCAGGAACCCCTCATCAAAGCTGAAAATATTCACTCTGTGGCTAAGAAGCTTTGTTTCAGTGGTTATACCTCTAATCTTAACAACAAAATGTGGGTTTTCTGGAGCAAATAATACAAGGTTGAAGTGTGTCTTGATGATGAACAAATTATTCATTTAAATGGTTCAACACCCTACTTTGAACAAAGTGTTTATGGTTTCTGTGATTTATGCCAAGTGTAATAGTCTCATTAGGTTTCCTCTTTGGGACACTATTAGGCTTTTTGACAACCCTTCTAAAGAATGGATTCTTCTCGGTGACTTTAATACAATTACTAACCTTTAAGAGCAGCTTGCGTGTTCTATAATTAACCATCATAGAATGGAAGACTTTAATAACCTAATTATGGATTGCAGTTTGACTGATGCAGGTTATACTGGGTGTAGGTTTACTTGGTCCAATGGGTGCAAATGGAAACTTCTAGATCGGGTCTTAATTAACAGTTCGTGGATGAACTACTTTGATTCTACTGCTGTAACCTATCGTGCTAGGAGTTGTTCTGATCACTGTCCTATCTCTATCAAGATCTCTTCTAGCTTGGAGAGAGGAAAGTCTTCTTTTAAATACTTAAATATGTGGGTAACTCATCTAGGTTTTTTTTTAAGTGGTGGAAGACAGTTGGGATGCTAGTGTTGATGGCATTGATGATAACCCTATCAAGAAGTTTTGGTTTAAACAAAAGCGACTGAAGATTGTTCTCAAATAATGTAATAAAAATGTTTTTGGAAACCTTTTTTATGCTATTAGAAACTGTGAGGATGATATTATTCTTAAAGACTCTAACTTACAAGCATCTCCTACTGCAACTTACAAGAGACTCATTGATGATGCTAACCAAAACCACTTAATGCTTCTTAATAGAGAGGAGATCTACTGGCAACAAAAGGCTCATGCTAACTGGCTTAAAGTTGGTGACAACAATATGGCTGCATATCACAGTTTTGTGAAAAAAATGGTAAAAAGGAACATAATTGATAGAATCAAAGAGGGTAACACTTGGCTAACCTCAAGAGAGTCCATCAGCAACTCTGTTGTTAGCTATTTTTAGACTCTCTTGGCTCCCTCTCTTAACAATGACATTGAGTCTTTCCTGATAGATGTTATTCCTAATCTGGTTTTTACTGAGGATAATAATAGCCTAACCTAAATCCCTGATATTAATGAAATTCATTCCACTATTAAAACTCTTAGTTCTGTGACAGCTGCAGGGCCTGATGGCTTTACTGGGGAGTTCTATAAAAAGTGCTGGCATATCATTGGTGTTGATCTATGCAATACAGTTCAGAGTTTCTTCAAAGGTTATAGTTTTCCTACTCGTATGAAAGCCACTGCTATTTGTCTTATCCCGAAAATAGATAATCCTAATCAATGGCATGACTTTCGTCTTATAAGTCTCACCACAATGACCAGTAGAATCATCGGGAAAGTTATCAGCAATAGACTATCCAAGCTTCTCCATAATCTGATATCTAAGGAACAGGGAGCTTTCATTAAGGGCAGGAGTATCCATGACTCAATCTTAATTGCTCCGGAAATGTGATGTGATCTAAAGGCTAATTGCAAAGGTGGGAATGTCATTATCAAAACTGATATGACAAAGGCTTTCGACAAACTAAACCACAGGTTTATTTTCAGAATCTTAAATTTATTTGGCTTAAGTTCTAACGTGATCTTGCTCTTAAGAAATTGTATCAGCAATGTCTACTCTTCTATCCTAATCAACGGGGAAATGAGAGGTTTCTTCTCCAACACTCAAGGACTAAGACAAGGAGATCCGCTCTCTCCCAGTCTCTTCATCCTGGTGGAAGAATACCTGATCATAAGTATAAAGAAGATTTCATGAGACAATATCAACCTCAGATTTAAACACAGAAGTGACATCAACATCTCATGCCTTGCTTTCGCAGACGACTTTATGGTTTTTGTAATGGAGGTGCTGATTTAATTCAAACTATCAAGAGATACCTTGAGCACTATCAGCTAGTATCGGGTCAGGAAATCAACTCATCAAAATCTAAACTCATTGTTCCTACCAATATGAGAAGCCACATCATTACCAACATTGAGAACATCTTGACTTTCAAACACAAAACTTTGCCTACAAAATACCTGGGATCTATCATTGATACTTCAATTCGTGTAGCTAACTTTGATGACTTGATGAACAAAATCAGAAATAAGATTCAAGATTGGATAAAGCTGACATTTCCTTTGCTGGCAGATTGTTGCTTATCCAAACTGTTCTTACTGCTTTCCCCATGTACCTCCTTCAACATAATGTCCTTCCTGTTAGTGTTGCCAACAGATTAGAAACTGTTTATAACAAATACCTGTGGGGAACAAAGGAGAATAAAAATGTTATTATCTGGTCCAAATGGGATAGACTTTGCAAAACTAATGACGAAGGTGGTCTGAATCTAAGGAAGCTAAAGGATGTTCAACTCGTGTATTCAATGAAACTTTGGTTTATTTTCAGAAACCAAGCTACACTATGGGCTAAGTTTACTGCGTCAATTTATTGCAGAAATCAGATGCATCCTTTACTAGCTATCTCTCCTATCAAGAAGTCTAAAGTATGGGACCGTATCATTTAAGTTAGAGGCAATGCTGAGAGCCACATATTCTACAATCCTGGGTAAGGAAACATGGATTTTTGGCTCGATAGATGGTGCTCTAAGAAACCATTTATCCAAATCAGAGATAATGACAATAGAAAAATTCTTTGGGATGTCAACAGTGACAGGGTTAAAAGCTTTTGGCTAAATGATAGCTGGGATCTGGTCAGACTTAGATCAGTGGTGACTAACTCAGAAATCAACAAAATCAAAACTATCACCCTAACTGAAAATAATGACAAAATGCTATGGTATCTCTCTGAGGATGGAAGCTTCAACTGCAAAGATACATTGAACTACTTAAGAAAAAAACAACAACAAATCGAACCTATACTCTAAAACTTGGAACGTGGTAACTCCTAAGAAATGTTTATTTCTCCTTTGGCGTGTTATTTTCAACTGGATCCTTTCTGATACAATTATTCAAAGGAAAAAGTTTCAACTTGCCTCAAAATGCAACTTCTGCAACAACATTGAAACATCTCATCATGCTCTTGTTCAGTGCCCTCATGCATGGTCTGTCTGGATATATTTCAGTACAATTTTCAAGATTCACATTTTGCCTCACATGACCCTTACTCACATTATCAGAACGTGGTACTGGTCTGCCCAGAAGCATTGCGAGATTCGAACCATATTACCTGCCATCATTGCATGGTCTATTTGGTATGCCCGTAACAAGAAAAAACACTCTGACTACAGTGTTAATGCTACCACCACTATCAACCACATCCTCTGTATCCTCTCTGGCCTTGACTACACAAATGTCTCAAAAAACAAGCACGAGGGAAAATTTAATAAGGAAGCTCATAAAGTGGGTTGTGTTTGTGAGATCAAGAATCCCTCAAAGCCTATTTTTCTACGATGGAAGAACCCGAAAGGTAACAGATTCAAGCTGAATGTGGATGGATCTTGTAACTTCAACAAGGAAACCAGTGGTGCTATTTTGATCCGCAATAGTAAATGGAACATCATCATAGGAGTGGGCAGATTTTATGGCAAATGAAATCCTCTTATTGCCGAATGCAGGGCTCTCCTCGACGGTTTGAATACCTGCAACCTCTTGAACATTGAAAACGTCGATGTCGACATTGATTCAGAAATCTTGGTTAACCTTCTCTCTTATGATAACTCGATCTGGTACCTTAATCCAATTCTTAGCTGTTGCAGAAAATTTATCAAACCTTCAATGATAATCAACCACACATTTCGCGAACAAAATTTTGGGGCTGACTGGATTGCTAAAGAAGTTCTTAAAGAGGGTAAAGAAATAGACTTCAATGATTCTGACGCTCCATCCAAATTGAAAGCAATTGTGTATTTGGAAAGCCTGAATTTAGGGTACCTTCGCAACAATGGTGATTTCTAACTTCTGGTTTTGTCAAGTCAAGAAGAAGTGACCTAACGGTCTATTTTTCAAATTCTCGTAATTTTGCACAATAGATCCATGTACTATCAATTTTTCTTAATGCAATCCAAATTTAAGGCAAAAAGATAAAAATAAATCATATTATTAATTTTAAAAAATTTATATTACCAATCGTATGACAATAATAATCTAAATCATACATAAAGTATCTAAATAATACATATTAAAGAATTGAAATGAAAAAAGAATCGAAATAAAAAAAAAAAAGAATTGAAATAAAAAAATTAATCAAATTCTTATGGATAAAAATATGTTATTTTTATTAAAATATGATTTATTTATGTTGTGATATATAAAAACTAATAAAACCATATATTGTTTGATTAGGGTTGAATGTATTAGCGAGGGTTTTAGAGGGTAGACAGAACCTCTTCTTCTTTTCCTCGCCATTGTATAACCCAATAATAAAACCATATATATATACAAGATTATTTATTTAATATATTATTTAATTAATCTATATAGATTGTGACAGTGATATAAAACAAAACATTATACTGAATACTGAATAGTTGTCTAAACACGTGTTTGATGCTTTCTATAAGTTTTATTCTAACCATAAGATAAAAAAAAAATAAGTAGAATAAGATTGAATAAATTATTTTATTGACAAATTTTTGCAAGTTTTTCAAAAATAAAAAAAGTTGATTAAACTACAATTTTTTATTATTAAAGTACATCCAACTTATATTAATCACAAAAAATGTCGGTAATAAATAAAATAAACCTTTTCAATTAACACAAAATTAATTTTTTTATACATAACATAAGATTTAACTTGATTTATTTTAAAATTTTAGATTTATTTTTATTATTTTTAAAAAGAAAAATTATTCTCAAACTTTTTAAGATCAGTTAATAAGAAACAATATATTAATTTTAGTAACGTATATAAAAAATTTATAAATTTTATAATCGAACTCATTATTAACAAAATTATATATATCCAAACATAAATTTTTATCAATTTCTCAACTATATACTAGCAATGTTAGATAACAATACCGATTGCATTTCTGCCACTGGTGCCACTGTATTAGTGTATAAAGTGATATTGTGTTAGGCACCACTAAACTAACCTGTACGTGTTTATGTAGGTCCACTTGCGATACCGGTAGTATGATATTTGTTTTTTAATAAAAAACCGTAGACTTATATTTTATGAAAGTAGATTAGGCCCAAGGCTTTATACAAAAACCAGTCCAGTTATAAGAGATCGGCTTATTTAACCTTATTCAAACAATGAAAACTTTAGATCCAAAATTAACAAAAACGATTTTTCTACTTAACAGTCTTCTCTTTCTCTCACTACTTATATATATGATTTTTCTTTTCAAAAGCCTTTTCAATCTTGCATCCTCGTCGAGGTGTATGTTACGTGATACAAAAGTTGAATGCAAAAAAATAAGCACTGAGATAAGAGATTTGGAGGAGGTTGTCACATCAGGTCAGTTTGATTAGATAAATGGAGAAGGAGAAGGCAGAGCCCATCCATTAAGAGAAGCTTGAGAGGGTTGCTTTTGATGAACGGAGGACATCAGTATGACTTGCGGAAACTGTAACCCAGGAGGACCGCATTCATGTTTGAATATATGGGTATTTCGGACTTAAGGATTCCGACTCTTCAAGTGATTCTTCAAGCGATGAAAGGAAGAAAACCACATCTGAGGTGCTGTAATTGCAGTAGAAGCTCTTCTTGCAAGACAAACAAATGTCAGTGCCGAGCCGCTGGAAAATGGGGAAGTTCTGGTGCATCTCCAACTCCCCGAATGTTCCAGCATATAGCTTGATCATTTTGGGATTTTTAGAGATGATCATTTAGTCTTTTTCTTTTGAAGAGATTTTATAGCAATAGGTTCATTTCTTTTTCTTCTTCTACCTTGTTTGAGTTTCTGTTCAAGAATTTTCAGAAAACTGGGATCAACTTTTTTTTTTCAGGTGATGAAGGAAGATTGTCTTCATTAATTTGTTTAGCTAAATCAATAATGTTATCAAGAGATTTGATGGCATTAATGATTTACTCATCATTCTCATTAGTATCCTCAAGAGGTATTTTGTTCAAACCTGTATTTTGCAAACCTGTACTTTGCAGTTGTTCATCAGAAGTTCTCCTGGCAGAAGCTTCATGGCTCTCCTCAGGTAATGTTTCCAAGGCAGTTTCATTATTTTCTCCAACTATACTCAATTCAGCTTCAACTCTGTTATGTTATATTCCAATGTTTTGATCTTTTGCAGGGGGTTTACTGATAACATGGTTTTGGTATTCAATAAGTATGTTCTGGCTTTCTTCAATAGTCTGATTAGGCTCAGAATTATATTACTTATTGGATTTCTCTAGTTCTTTTGCTAAAAGTACTGCCCCGTTTTCAAAAGTGCTTTCTTTTTCTTCAGAAGGTGGTAGTTGAGTAGTTTTCTTTGTATCTACATTGCTAGTTTGATTCCTTTTGCAGGTGGAAGAATCATGTCCCACGTGATAACAAGTTTCACAATATTTTGGAACATTTTTGTAGCTTAGAGAGATCCAAGCTCCTTGATTGCTGCCAAATCCTAGCCAAACACGGTTCTGAAGCTTTTTAAAGATGTCAATCTCAACCCATGCATAACATGCGTTGTAGATTGCCTTATTTTTTGAGGGAATCCGGGTTTTAAGGGGAGTGCCTATTGAATAAGCTATGGAGTTGATGATTCCTTCGTTGTATATTTGTTCAGGTAACCTTTCCATTCGAGTCCAGATTGGTACTAAGGGACATTCCTTTTTAACATTGAAAGAAGTCAGCCATTTCAGTATTCTCATGGAGTATTCAACTATTGACCAAACTCCCCGAGACCATATTTCTCTATATTTTCTTTTAGAGAGAACTCAATGAACAAATGCCTTGAATCCCAATTTGAATATGAAAAGTTTTCATTGAACTTTCTAGAGATAAAGAAAATGTCAAGATCTGACTTATTGGGCAAGCCTTTAGAAAACTTGCCGATCAACGTAAATGATGTATCTTTTACAAGATCATCATAAACTTGAGCTTCGAATTGTATAAATATGTGATCTACTTTGTGTAGAATTCATGTAGGCTTGATTTCGTTAATTTTTATTTGTATGATTCTGATTGACAGCCAGAGCATACGATATTTTATGACTGAGATACTTACCATTTGACCACTTTTTTGCAGGGTTGAGGGTTTCAACGTAGGATATTCTTCCATTCCGAGATTTCTAAGCAAGAAGAGGGGATCAGTTATAAGGTGAAACACAACTCATGAAGATTCTTCTCAAGTTGAAGTCCAAATATTTCTTCATCTCCAAGAAATGGATTCTTGGAGAAAGAATTACTATTTCATGTCCTGGTCACATAAACCGATTACTTTGTTTTCATCTCTTCTTTCAGCGCTGCCACTTCGTCCCGAAAATAAACATTCTTTACTTGGATTTTTGCAGAACCGTCCTTTCCTAAATTCTAATGTGTATATGGCTCTCCGTCATTATATGCTACGACTTGATCCACGAATGAGAGAAGACATATTATTTTAAATAGAAGATATGTGCCTCTGTTCAATCTTTCAATTTTGGGAGTTGAAGAGTGTTTGAGTTTCTTTTCTTTTAGTCACCGGTAGTATGATGTTGTACATGCTTTTTCTTTTAGTTTTTATTTTATGTTTTAGTTTTAATTTTTACTAATTTTTCATTGTAGTGGAGTGCACACGATTGGATATTAATTTTAGTGATTTTGTTTATTAAAAGTTTAATATATACATCAACAATGGTTGAATGAGTTTCGAATAGCGAGAAAGACAAAGCATGATATTGTATTAAGACGCCACAAAGATGAGAAAAGTATGAAAAATATTTAACATTAAGACGCCACAAAAATGAGAAAAGTATGAAAAATCTTCGACTATTTTTTGAATGCGGGAGATCTGGATCGTATGTGAGGTTGGTAGACTTAAATGATCTTAAGAGTAAGTCTACCTGAAAAAATAAATAAAGATGAATTTTCAAGCTTAAAATATATATATAGGAACTCCTGGGAAATGGACCTCCAAGATCGTATGCTTCACAACCATAAAACTGCGAGAACCACAAAAAGTCATTCGTACGTGGGACGATTTTCTAAAGAAAAGTTAGAATTTTTATTTACTTTTATCAACATGGGAACTTGTCCTAGCAAAACTATGGGTAAAATGAAAAAGTTGAACCCTAAAAATTTGTCATCCATGCGCAATGTATACAATGCTCGATAAAAAATAACGACAGATTGAGAAAGACGATCATTCACAATTACAATACTTGTTAAGCAAACTCAAAATGTTAAATTATTACAAATGGTATATATCGGGTCAATGAACAAAATGATATCACCATTGAATTTTTTGTGCATACCTGGTTAGTGTGGATTTATTATAATCACAAAAACAATCTAACACCAACAAGATAATAACATACGGGATATCGTCGTTCGAGGTCGTTAAAGAAATTTATACTGATATAAATGTGTACATTAGATTGCATTTATGTACCAGTAGAAAATTGACAACTATAAATGGGAAATAGATTGTTTGAAATCGTCGATGGTAACTAATTTCATCGAAGAACCGTCTGTTGTTTAAACGTATATAGACTTAGTGTTGTTGAAGACTTTGAAACAAGTGTTCTCGAATACTATGTACATGTTATATCGATGAAACATTAACATGAATGATTGGGAAATCAAATAAATACATCAATGATAAAAAAAAAACTCCGATGATTTTTTTACGTTCGTAGAATAAGATAATATTTTCGGTGACAGAATTCGTGTTCAATAACAATCGAGATGAAATGCTTTATGGCTTACAAATATTATCCTAACGTAATCAAATATAACAAAATTTTGTGGTTAATTTTTTACACTGATAAGTTTGTCACGTAGAAAACTAACAAGTTCATGCATTTAGGTAACTAGACCACTAATCGTGTGGAGAGCGCTCATTCCACCCTAAAGTGTATCATTGGTACAAAAAAAAACTTGGGTAAGGTGAATTGTTTACTCGAAATACAACATAGAAGAATTAGAACATGATTTAGAAAAGTTCATTTATAGTCCAACATAAATTTATACACAAATTGTACGTCGATCTCAGATGTGGCATCTAGTACATTGCTTTAGATTTTTTCTTTAGACGAAGAAAACAATACCCAAAAATCTGAATTTGCGGATAAAAATTGTATTTGTGTTATACGAACTACGCACGTTATCCCATGTTTGCACGACATTTATGATTTTTTTTTTTAAAATACATTGAGACATATTTAAACTCTTTCAACGATCATTAAAATATGTTATATACAGTTGTCTGTACTAATCTAACAATAACAAATCTATTAAGATAAAATTTAGAGAAAATTGTTCACGTTGTCATAGAAACCAACGACGAAGCACACATTAAGCATACATACAATAAATGGTCTCAAATAATCTATCCGAAAACATCTTCTCTTTAAGAGCCTTGAAGTAGAAATAATACGGTTTTCCGACTTCCAAATGTAAATTATATGGTCTTTGATTATCCACTAAATGAGATAAATCTTATTAAGAACACATGCTGGATTCGTAAAAAGCAGGTGCACCTTTGCTAGGTAAATTTTTCAAAAAATCATCGGTCATTTTACGGAGAGAGAGAGAGAGAGAGAGCGCGATAAAAACTATATGAGTCAAAATACGGAGATGGAGTGGAGTTCTGACACAAGAAAGTGGTCATATATGTCTTCCCGATAAATCTTTTGTAGTTATAACTCATATGATATCTTCACTATCAAGTTGAATCGGTAGTTGTAGCTCAAGAGGTATGATGTCTTCTAAATTAATGTTGCTTTATCAAAAAGGTTACTTACAATAATTCCCATATATTTTATAGATGCTTTATAACTATGATTCACAGTTTCAAACCCGGTTGGCATTGTATGTATCAGTTAACTTAGTTTTCCTTGAACGGACAACAAGATGAATGGAAGATTGTTAGAGATTTCATTTTTGATGAGCTCATGAATTTTCCTAACGGTTACATAAAGTTATTTAGTGGTATGCATAAGTTACTAAATGTCGCAGAAGGTATAGAATACTATGAAAATACGATTACTACGGAGAATTGATAATGCCAAATATGAAAATCGTGATCGCATCAAACTTTAACTGTATCGTCTACTTTGTACGGTAATCGTGGTTGTTGATTCTTAGTTTCACTACTCTACCATTACGAGGTGTACCCCATGTGATGTTTCAAATGGGAAGAAATTGGATTGATTTTTATTAATAGGAACCACTTTGTCAATGTAAGTATTTCACAATTTTTTTTCACTTAATTTACAATTTCCAACTGATATTTAAGTTGTAATTGTTTTTTTTTCTATATAACTTTCCATCGTGAAGGAAGCCTTATGTGCAAAGGTACATCATTGTCGTATCAGATTGTGCGCCGCAATGCCCGTAGATTGAGAATTACCGATCATATCTCATTATAGAAGATATAAAGAGATTCAAATTCGTAACAACATGGTCGTCAAACATGAAGTGACCGATTTAGAGGAATTAGTTTAATATTATGTGCACTCCTTTTAGGAAATATTTTTCATTCAACTGTATTCTTTTTATATTATCGCGCTAATGATTTTAATTTTTTTTAACTTAAATGGATATGCAAAAGAAGATTATTAGTTTTGTAAACATTGAGCCACTACATTAGTGGTAATGGTATTTTATACCGCGTAATGCAAGAGGAAAGTTTTCAAATATGGAAACTCCATGGATATATCTATTGAGGTCGGATATTTTAGGCACTATAACTTGCTTTTATTCGGAGGGCAGTTCAGACTATGCGACTACCATGTGAAACCAAACAGGACTAATATAGTGGAATGCGACTAAGTTAGGTGTTGGTCACTTCACATCTTGGGCTAATGGGTCCTTAAACTTGACCCAACTCCATAATCCGACCTGAAAGACCCATGGGTAAATTATTAAGTATAAATACCCAAACCACTTTCATTAATGAGGGTGATCATAATTTAATACAAGCACACAACTTAATTATCTCACTACACTCTACCTTAAACATTAAATTCCCAAAATACTTTACTAAATTACCCTCACACCAAAATAAACCACACCGAATTGGCGACCAAAGTGGAAGCACGATGGTGCCTGAATTTCACAATTCAAAACCAGAAAACAAAGTAGTTCGGATGGATCCGAATTAGTAGAGTATTCCACCTCATGAGGTGGAAGTTGCAAAGGAAAACAATGAATATACTATCGACGAGCGCGATTAGTTGAGAGCTGAGATAGAGGAGCTGAGAGCAATAAAACAAGCAGAAAAATGGGTTAAAAAAATCTGGTGCGTCAGTACTTCACCACACCGACAATCTTGGATAGAACGAGCAGTATCTAAAGACCCATCTCAGTACTTCACCACACCGACAATCTTGGATAGAACAAGTTCCAATTTCTTCCCTCAGACAAGGTTTAAGTCTAGGTAATTTAGCCGATTCAGTGACTCGAAAGAAGGCTATGACCTGGGTGGTTTGTTGAATCAGGTGGGAAAACAAGTCAACGTTGAAGAGACCAAGCAAACCAGAGTACACCGCCAGGTTAGGTCCATTACTGCAACAACAACTCCTCCAGCTGCTAATCATCCAGTTACAAGTCAAAAGATACTGGACAAAGATCTAACCGATCAAGGCAAAGCAGTCTAACCAAACTCAGAGCCAACATGTCAGAAACAAGAGAGGACCATGGGTTCAACCTGAGTGGTTTACTGAATTGGGGGAAAGTGTGGCTATAATCTATGACAAAACTAAAAAGGAAAGGCATTATAGAAATCAAGCAGCATTGCAATACCCTAGAGAAAACCGGAGCACCCGTTTATGCAAATACCATAATGACATAGACCATGATACCCATGATTGTATCGCCTTGAAGCAAGAGGTCCAGAACCTCATTGAAAAGGGTAAGTTGGGAGCCTATGTCAAAAAACAAGAGGGAAGCATACTGGATAATGCACAAGCCAATACCACTACTCCCCGGACTGGTCCTTCGAACGATCCTGGAACGTCCATACAAGAAGGTGCAATGGTAATTACTAAAAGGTTTGATATAGACTCTGAGTATCTTGATCCAGATCCGAGTCGAAATCGGGTAGGGGTAATAACAGATAAGATAAAAAATGTCTCCGATCTGATTAACATTTTTGAATTATTGACCATTTTTGGAGGGGATATTGTGACTGTACCTTCTAGTTCATCAAGAAAGAGGCATGTCCACAGTTTGGCCACCAACCAATTACAGGGCCTCATGAAGATGTTGCGGTAATATGGGCATCAAGAGGAGGAAATGATATACGCTGAATTCTGATTGACACATGCAGTTCGGCAAACATCCTGGTTTTAAGCTTCTACAAGCAGATGAGAAACCCTTCGGTCATATAAAGTTTAAACATAACTATCGTAGGCTTCACATGAAGTTCTGCAGATGTGATTGCGAAATTTGAAGAAGAAGTGTTATTGGGCAAAGAACCCTTTAAGAAAATGGTAAGAATACTGTTTGTTGTGGTGGATTGCCCAATATCTTACAATGCAATATTTGGGAGGTCTTGGCTCATCATAATGCATGATGTGGCCTCTACGGTCCACCAATGTTTGAAGTATGCTATCTAGGGACAAGTATGTGTTATCCGGAGCAGCCAGAAGGTAGCCATCGAATGTTATGCAACAACCCTTGCCTCTAAGTCTTTAGATGCGGTCAAGGTTAACAGAGATTAGCAGCTATTGGAGCCTTCCGCTGATGAGAATGAAATTGATGATCCCAAGGAGGCTCCCAGTGTCATAATACATATTGACGAGGTTGCAACCCACTCCCTCGCTGAGGGAAATAATGTTAAAATTGGTACCAAGTTGGCACTAGATTTGAAACATCGACTGTTGTCCTTTTTTATGAATAATCAATATGTCTTCGCGTGGTGCAATAGTGATGTTACTGGAGTGCTAGCTAATATTATTTCTCATAAATTGTCAATACGAACTAATGTTGCACTAGTTGTACAAAGGATAAGGTCTGTCTCTAAGGAAAAAGCAAATGTGATTGTTCAGGAAGTTGATTGTTTGACCAAGATGGGTCACATTAAAGAATCTCAGTACCCTTTGTGGATTGCCAACCATGTTCAGATCAAGAAAAAGAATGGAAAATGGCACATGTGCATTGATTTTATTGATCTTAAACCCTAAATATCTTTATCTCGTTCCTCGAATAGATCAGTTGGTGGATTCGACTTCTGAAAATAAGTTATTGTCATTCAAGGATGTGTTTTCAGGCTACAATTAGATATAAGTAGATATGAAGGATCAAGAACTTTACTGAACATTATCAGCATCTATAGTGTCCTCTGCTACCTCAAGCTTCTCTTTCGATTTTTTTTAACTGTAACTGCAGAACTTTAACCTGTCCAAAGATGCATGTTAAATAGTATATGTGATTTTTTAAATATGCTTTATCCTAAAAAAGCATACGGATATTCTCTTCTTTCTTTCACCATTCAAACGAAAACTTCAACCGCTTATTTTCAACTTCCAAGTGGTACATCATGCTTATCTTTTTCACCACCACCCTGTCACGTAACACTGACCGTGATAGTCCATCAAAACTTGCAATACTTGACCTACGGTGCCTTTTCTTTTTCTTGCTGTTCGCTTTTGTTGGAGTCGAGTTCTTCTTGGCCATAAATTCATGCAGCGTAACATCATAATCCTCTTTTTCCCGTGGTGGTGTTGTGTTGTCCTCAAGCTCAATGTCTGATCTCCTTATACGGCTTGTTCCAGCCTCATTATAGAGAAATTTCTTCTGCCTTTTGATTGTTCTGTTTACAACATACTTCTTTCTTTTTCGACTTCTTAACTCACTCGTTATGCTCCACCTTCAGAGCTCCACCCCAATTACCCCTTCCAAAAGCTTCCTATTCAGCCTCTGTCAAAGATACAATTCATAGTTTATTAGTATTCAGAAGCGCAAATGCGATTGCCTCACAATGTTTTAAACATGCTTGCGATTTACGAGTAAATATGTTGTGATTTATGTTAGTAACTAAATCAATACCTACTAAGTAGTAAGGGATTGTGATTGCTTTGAAGTTATAATTTCTAGATAAGTTTGATCATATGGTTGCGATTTATTATTTCTGTGTTACTGCTAGATACGTTATACTCCGATACATTGCTAGCCTAGTTAAATTCAAACATTGCTAGATACGTTGTTTTATACCATCAGCTACGCATTCATATTCATCTTACCTGTGAGCCTCTAAGTTGGCTGACCATCTGGATCATTTCCATAGTTGACTCATCCCCCTCCAATCCCCACCACTTATAACACCTATGGATTATGTTCGGCCTTGGTATTTGAACCTCCATGAAACTTTGCTCCGTCAAAAAGGGCTTCATACAAAATAACAAAACATTCAAATATGGTTTTAATAACTAACATAATAACATAAGCCATCGTTCTTACAAATAGAAGAGCAACGCATCCGATAACTCTGCCGGGGTTCCCGTCCTTAATACATTTATCCAGTGACGTCTGCAACTTCTCAGCTTTAGCTCTAGACCATTCGTAGTTGTTTATTTTCTCCAGATCCTCCACGTAGAATTCTGCGGTCCAGCCCACTATATTGCCTGAAACTGAAAAGAACAGTGTGGAGCATATGAAAAGTATTAGGAGACGAGCATCGTCCTTCGCCCCGTTCTCCCCCTTGTATCTAATTTCTTTCTGTATCGATTCATGCAAACCAAAGAACATCATACTCCTTCACTGCAACAATAAATCATAACAAATACAAATTTCAAGATTTCATTTACATTTATCAATGCATTCGACACTGATTTGTCGTTCGTCGGTCCGCTCATCCTTGCGCGGGGACTCAAAAAATACTTCTTCATTATCACGAAATCGTTCTCAGGCCCGTCAGCGTGCCGACCGATAAATGCCCCAACTTTACTGATAAGCATCTCCTCATCCCCCTGTTTTAGGCCAAAAATCGCCTTCACATCCTTCGTAGTTTACTTAACATACTTGCGCCCTATTTTTTCACATCGTACAAATTGAAAATCTCCTCGATCAACTTGTGGAACTTCTTCAACTTCAAATCCTCGTTCCTTACGTCGAACGATGTTTTGAGAAACGTATAGAACGGAGTGTCTCTTTTTATGTGTTCTGCCGTAATTATATTTTTCCTCAGAAGGTTAATTAGACTAACTAACCGAGACCTGTAGAATACGCCTGTCGCAGTCATGTTGGCCTGCATAAATCACAATTGCTAGATATATATCAATTCCAGGTTAAAAAAATTAACAACCTACAACGCAACCACCTAACAAATCAGAAAAGAACATGCCACGTTGCGATTTTAGTGCCCATTTCTTTTAAACAATTTGCTAGACATTACCAAGCCAACTATCATTGCGTTTTACCAAAAAAAACATCACGAGACTTACAGACATTGCTAGACATAGTGTGCCCATACTACAACACTTGCAGACATTGCTAGATAAGGGCAAATATTTTTTAAACAGGATGCGATTTATGATTAACCAACCGTGTACGATCTTCTTCTCCGATTATCTATCCCGATATCAACACAGAGACTAACATAGCATCTAGCGACAATTATTTTTTTTGACACAAACCTCTTCAACCCTAATCTACTTTAACCTCAAACATAGAAAAGATTAAAAAAATAACCAAAACCAAAAATACAAACAAAATCAGATACAACACTCACGAAATCAACACAAAATGCATACAACACACATAAACCGTCTCCTACAACTATTCGAAACCAAAATCATTGTCTAACGTTAAAAAACGATGTTACCCTGGGTTTTCCGGCCAAGACAACATCAACCGGAGAGATGAACTAACCTGTTCTAGTAAAACGACGATGGAAAATATTTCGGAAAGCAGTTGATGCCGGTGACGGCGTTTTTCTCATCGTCAAATGGAGTCGACGACAATTAGGTTCTCGAACGGTTCAAACGATAGTTGTTTTGACTGGATTTTTTGCTTCAGTATGCGATCTTATGTCACTCTTCAAAATTAAAAGTGAAATTGAAGAGAATGATAATCCAAAATTGAAGTTTAAAAGAGATAAAAAGTGGATTCTAACTAAAATAACCCTTTCTATATCCTAAAATGTATTTTTGTGCAAAATATATTTGCCGATAATTTAGAAAACTACCAAATTAGTGGTACTAGTCTTGTATCATAAAAATGAGAAGGTATGAATACTTTTTTCAAATTATATCTTTTGAATAATCTTTTATTTTAGTAAAAGAAATAAAAAAACGCCATATTTGAATTCATTAAAATTCAACCGTAGAATTAATTTTGAATCCAAGTTGAATTCATTTGGAAACGAGTCCCATTGTCAAGACTCAAGTTCAATCCAATCCAAGCATAACCTTACTTCATCCAATCGGAAAACGTAAGACGACTTTCTTACCTCCACCTAACCTGGAAATACTGATCAGCTGCTCGCGAGAAATGTCGCAAGAAGACGAAAAAGTCCAAATCCCGATGGTGAAATTGGGTAGCCAAGGGTTCGAGGTAAGACGACCCTTTTCAATCTTTTAGTACTTCAAGCTTCCTTGTCAAGGGAAAGTTTGTAAAGGTATTTGTAATCCTTGTACAATGTACCCTAAGAAGGAATGATAGTAATCCACATCAGTCTATGATCGATTCAGAAAACATCGAATAATTAGTGTTCCAAAGGATAATGCTTGTAGTATGACTAAGAAAATAATTGTTTCTTTGTATTGTTCTCATCGTTTTCCTTTTCCCAATTTTGTTATGCTCAATAGGTCTCTAAACTGGGTTTTGGATGTATGGGTCTAACTGGAGTCTACAATTCACCTGTGTCCGAGGAGGACGGAATCGCTATAATAAAGTATGCATTCAGTAAAGGAGTCACTTTCTTCGATACATCTGATTTCTATGGACCACATGTGAATGAAGTTCTTGTTGGAAAGGTAATCTAAGTTCAAGTTTTAGGCTCATCAAAGAGCTGTTTTGTATGCTTACCATGGCTGGAATCTGACCTCAGTTTGACGAGCTTGGAACTTGGAAGCCATTTCCATCTCAGTATAAAACTAGTTCATATAAGCTGAATCCAAAATGGTGGGATGCTGTTTAATATAATGTTCTGTTTAATTTATTTGAAGAAACTATGTCAGACCTGCACCAAGAGCCATAGGTAACTTTTGTTTCCAGCTTGATGTCCTGCACCAAGAGTCGAGCCGAGCTGGAGCAGCAAATGCTTGATTCCACATCCAATAGTTACTAGTTTTTTTCTGTTTACAACACACAATCTTGGATCTTTTTTTGTTTTAAACGAAGAAAACTTATATCTTTCAGGCCTTGAAGCACTTGCCAAGAGAAAAAATTCAACTTGCTACTAAATTTGGCATTGTTGGACTCGGTCCTAGTGGCATGGCTGTGAAGGGAGACCCACAATACGTCCGCTCTTCTTGTGAGGCTAGCTTGCAGCGTCTAGGTGTTGAATATATTGACTTGTACTATCAGCACCGAGTTGACACTTCTGTGCCAATTGAAGAGACTGTAAATATATCTGTCTCCTTCTTTCGTAAGTCACAGCTCTACGGCATCTGAGTAACTTGTTCTTACATGTTTTGTTGTGCTATTTCCGACTGTTGCAGATCGGTGAACTTAAGAAGTTGGTGGAAGAGGGAAAGGTCAAATACATCGGGCTGTCTGAAGCGAGTCCTGACACGATAAGAAGAGCACATGCAGTTCATCCTATTACAGCTATACAAATGGAGTGGTCGATTTGGACTCGGGATATAGAGGAAGAAATAGTCCCACTATGCAGGTTTTCGCGTCTTTTTAATTAACGGTTCTTCAGTATTATGGGATTGTTTGGTGTATGACTTGTGAAGTAAAAAGCCAGCTTAAAGTCTGAAGATAACATAAAACCAGATATATACATGATAAAAGCCAAAAACTTGTATGCGATGAAGTAAGTTTGATAGACAGAGATAAAGACAATATAGGGAGAGAAAACCAATTTAGGCTATTTTTAATCTACAATATTTAGGTTTTTTTAATCTTACTTTAAGTCAAGAAGCTTAGAAATGTAGCTATTTAAAAGGCTAAGAACTAGTTCAAACAAACATTATTTTTGCTTATATAAGCCTACGAGCCCTACTTAGGCTTGGCTTAAAAAGGCTGTTAATATACAAAGAAAAGATTAATCTGCTTTTGAGGGAGGTAGGTAGTTTACTATATCTCAGTACTTTTTGGTATTTGTTTAGACATTTAAATTGTAATCTGCTTTCAGGGAGCTTGGCATTAGCATTGTTCCATACAGCCCTCTTGGTCGGGGGTTTTTTGCTGGCCGTGGTATCGAGTCACCTGCAACTGGTTTCTTGGTAAGAATTTTATGTGTCATCTACGTAATGTTTTTCCGAAGACCTAATGCTTGCTTGAGAATACTTGAGGAAAAAATCGAAGTGTTAAAGTCAATTTATATCATATGAACTTTATATTCATATCTGACCTATCTCAAGAGAAAAATGATGCCCTCCACAAAGAGTTCGCTGAAAGGAATTATGTTGGTATATGAAATACTCGCCTTCAGCATGATATACCATAAGGCTTCCAAGTAGTGAAAACCGTGTACTTTTTTCCGTATTTGTTATGAGAATCCCAAAAATATATAATTTTTCTTTTTCAAACAAGGCTACACACCCCCGGTTCGTAGGGGAGAACTTGGAGAAGAACAAGACAATTTATTCTCGAGTGGAAAGCTTAGCAAGAAAGCACGAATGCTCTTCGATTCAACTAGCATTGGCATGGGTTCTCAAACAAGGAGATGATGTGGTTCCCATTCCTGGTTAGTGTTTCTTCCTAGCTACTACTAGTAGTGTACTTTGATCAAATCAACACTTCTGCCTTCATAAACTAACGAAATTACAGAAACCCTCACGATGTTAAACTCTTCATTCTGATCTCTTAACATAATATTGTTCTGTTTTTATCCTCTAAACACTAAAAGCACACAGGAAATTTTTTATTCTCCAACTTTTTTCTACAATCCAAACAGAGCCTAGAGATCTGCAACTCTTTTTCTTTATTAGCTGTTTCTAAATGCATGTCAAGACATCATTATCGTGACTCACTATAGATTTTAATCCTTAAAATAGGTCAGGGACTATTTCATGCAGCTTATAATATATTTGTTTCAATTCTCAACAGGGACGACGAAAATGAACAATCTGGACCAAAATATCGGTTCGTTGCGTGTTAAGCTAACAGAAGACGATCTAAAAGAAATATCAGAAGCAGTTCCTGTGAGCGAGGTAGCTGGGGGTAGAACATATGCCAATATGTATAAAGCGTCGTGGGAATATGCTAACACACCTAAAAGAATGTAGATTACACTTGTTTGTGTTTGGATGCTGGGAGAAGTTGAGATAAATACAGAAATCTAGGTGATTTGGTTTGGTGTTATTCTGGTCGACACTATATTGACGAATTCGAACTTTCATAAAGAATATAAAATATAATATTATCTAATTATCAGATTGTTAGTGAATTGTTTGCTAATCTGTATCAAATATAACACATCTTATTAGTCCATGCAACTAGAAAAAAACCTCTTAAAAAACCTCAACAAATCTAAAGTATATATAATGTTATGATGATCATTCAAAAGCTGAGATAGATGACTTTACCCTCTCATGTGTAGCCCAATCAAAAGGCTCGGGATTAATGAGGTTTCCCAACTCAAAAAACCCATAGCCTATCTCGGCCTATCTAAGGTTAAGTAGATTCTCAAGAAGGACCATCTCTCGGTTCTTAATGTTAACACGGCCTATCTAATGTTAAGTAGATTCTTAAGAAGGACCATCTCTCGGTTCTTAATGTTAAGAAAAACTAATTCGACCGTGAATGGTCTACTTCCAATGACTGATATTCTAACAAACAAAGTGAAAGGTAGAGTGAAAATTCCTTAAATCCTCGTCTGGACTGATCTTCAGGAGAAAAAGCAAGACTTGACGAAGGTGGTTAAAATAGTGAAGATGAACAACAACAAAAGGATGGGCAGATGGCCCAAGAAGCGGAATAGCAGCTTAAAACCACCATATGTGTTGCTTTTTTACTTGAGCTAAACACTGCATTCGGAACTGAAAATTTGTGGGAATTCTTCACAAAGCACTCGTGTCCTTCATATGCTGACTTCCTTTAAGAGGAGAATAATGCGATGACACTAAAAAAAGTAGATATTCTATCCAGGTAGTCGAGTCTCTTCTACTCGGACGTAGTCCTCTATATTTGGAGAACAGTCGTCGACATGATCCTTCCATTGATTTTCTAAGCGCTGTCGTGATCCCCCAGTTGAGCAATCTAATATTGAGGGTGTTCAGTGCAATTGCTTGTTTAGGTTCATCTTAGCTCTACGTCAAGATGCAATATTACGTCTCCTGCCTTAACCCCTATCTAGATTTTGTGGAGGTCCCCTGATGTCTTGAATTTTTTTTTGATGTATTTATCATTTTGAAATTCTAATTGCAAAATCTAATTTCACAACCCAAAAGTTTGATATCATTTGTTGATAATATGGGAATCGCATATTCCGCCTCCGAATATAAGTAAGAGCATATCTCTACTAATAGAGACCTTTTGGAAGTGGACATAAAGCAAACTCGTGTGGGTCTTCAAACCCAAAGCGGACAGTATCATATTAGTGTGGAGATCTCTGGAGACGAAATATATGGTACCCATATTCCTAACAAATGGTAGCAGAGTTCCAGGCGCGGACATAATGCGATGTGGATGAAATTCTCGGCTGTCGAACATGCTGAACCAACAGTCATGCTCAAACTCGAACATACTGAACCAATAGTCGTGCCCAAAGTGAATGATGTGCTCTATAAAAACTAGTTTGAAATGCATGTGCCTCATTAGATCAAGACGATGTGACTTGTATGAAGGGCAAAGAAGGAAGATATTGTGCGATAAATGATAAGACCTAGTTCAGAATGTCTATGGAGTGGAGCTAAGGAACATGCAGGGCGGTCAAGCGAGCAAATAGATTCGATATAGAAAGCTTTATGGTGAAGTGAGCGGAAAGAAAAGCTTTATGGTGCAAGTAGTCTGCAACCTGATTAAAGTGAACGGAAAGAAATCAATTGGAAGGAAGCTAAAGTGGTACTTGGTTCGAGAGGACGATTTGTTAGGGTATCGACGAAAGTTCTACACCCCACACTGATTAAACATGAAAAAAATTAATAGTATATAAATAATAACATATCTTAAAATATTTTAATTATTTTTTAATACTTAAACTTTTTTTTACATAATGGTTCTGCGCATGGTTCCTTTGCATAAAAATTCCTTGTCGGATGACGATTTTTGTATCTCATTAATTCAGTTATATAATAGTTGAGGAAACCTTTTTAAGGTTTTGTTGCAACTAATTGTACATCATCCATATACAGATGCAGACGCTCAATGTTCTGAGTGAAGCAAGACATGTCTTCATCATTAGGCGTGTTTGTTGCATATTTAGATTTGACGGTAAATATATATCGACTCTATAAACTTAGGGACAATTGTTTTTTTGTCGCTTTTACCATGTAACCATAACAAAAGGATTGGTTTCATATTTGTGACAATGCAAAATTATACAATGATGTTTCTTTTCCGTATGTTGATTTATTTAGAGCCATTAAGGTTATGGATGTCCTACAAATTATACAATTTATTTAAGTTCAGTAGTATCTAGCATTGGCTGAATCATGTTTTGTTTCTGTCGAAGCATTTATTTTCTCTACCGAAGTATTTACTATATCTGCTGAAGCATATTTTTGTGTTAGGCGAAAATTACTTAAAGTTCTGTTTTCACAAAATTGTAGGATTAGTTTTTTCTCACTGGCGGTGTAAAAAATCCCAACTGGTTAATTTTATTAGCACAGTAGGTGATTGTATTTTGACACCTCTGGTTCATATGCCTAGCTCCACCGGTGCGCGAGTTAATAAATATGAATATTTTTTATGATTTTCTTCCCACTCTAGTGTTGTGGAATTTTGTACCGAAGGTGGAAAATATAACTGACGGCGTGGAAATTTTAAACCATCAGTAGAAACCTCACCGTAGGTGTACTATTACCTCTTTTATTATGATTAAATTTTGGCTATGTTGGAGGAGGATCTTAATGATTACAGATAAATAAGAGATTTTTTTTAGGCTTGTACCATCGATTATAGTGATTTGTTCACCACAAAATTTAATTACTCGCAACAACAGTTGGTAGATTTGTTTAAGATTACTGCAATGGACAACGGGGTTGTAAGTACATTATGACGCCACAACGATGCCAAAAGCAGAAAAAATCATAGACTAATGTTTGTATGCGAGAGATCAGGTTAGTACACCAAGTTGGTAGAAATAACAGATCTTAAAAGGAAGTCTACCGGGATCAAGAAATGTGGATGCCCTTTCGACGATTAAAGAAAATAGAGTAAATGATGATTTATGGTCCTTACAGGTCGTGTGTGGGGTTCACAATCATGAGACTATAAAATTCAGTGAAGGTCATTCGTACGGGGATGATTATCTACAAAAGAGTTAGATTTTGTAATTAGTTCTACAAAATGGGATCCTGTTCTCATGATATTCTTAGGGTAGTGAAAAGTTGAACCCTAATAATTCGCCATCCTTGCACAACGTGTATAATTTTCAATTAAAACAACGAAAGATCGAGGAAGACGGCCGCTCGTAGTTCCAATAGTTGTTAGGTGAACTAAAAAGGTTAAATTATTATGACTTGCATAGATCTTGCGAAGGTGGAAGCAGTATCATAAGTGAAATTTTCTTCACACATCCGGTTTGTTTGGATTTGTTACGGATGTATCAAATGTGCTAATAATGGATAACACCTATAAGGTAATAAGATACGAGAGATTGTTGTATTACGTTGTTGGAGCCACTTGTACCTGGAAGATTTTCTACATCGGTATGCATTTATGCTTGGGATAAATTTGGGAGCTATAAATGGGTGTTAGAATATTTACAATCATTGATGATAACTCACTCCATCAAACCACCCTCCATTGTTTTGATACATAGAGACTTAGCATTGGTGAAGGTGGTTGATGAAGTGTTCCCGAATGTAACCCACATGTTATGTCGATGGCACATTAACATGAAAGTCTTAACCGAAGCGAAAAGAAAAATCATCAATGATAAAAAAGTGTCCAATGAATTTTTGAAATGGAGTCAAATGTTGTTGTCGGGTACGGAGCTCTCGTTCAATAACTGTCGTTCAGAAATGCTCAGTGAATTCAAAGAATATCCAAAATCGATCGAATACACCGAAACTTGGTTAGACCCTTACGGTGATAGGTTTATCACGTAGAGAATTAACAAGTCATTGCATTTCATAACCAAACCACTAACCATGAGGTAAACGCTAATTCCAGCTTTAAACATTTCCTTGGTACGAGAAAATGTGACTTTGAGTCTTTTTTGTTGAAGGTATATACTTTGATCGAACTACAACACAAAGAAATTGAAGCCTCATTTGAAGAATTTGATTGTTACGCCTACATAAATTCACTAACAATGTGTACGGAAAGCTAAAAAACAACGTCTCACACTATGTTTTATATATTTTTTCCGAGGAAGTAGAATGTATCACAACAATGATATTTTCGTATGGTACGCCTTGTGGTTGTGCAATACAAAATAATTACGACATACCTTGTTCGCACGACATTTAAATTTTTTTAAGCAAAGACTTAAAGGTTATATTTTTTTTCACGATCATTGGAAAATGGTAGGCGTAGTTGTCTGCACTTATCATACGACGATTGAGCAATTAAAATAAAAACTTGATAAAATCATACTTGATGTATTATAAACCAAGGACGAAACCCAAATAGAGCATGTGTACAATTAAGGGTTTTCCATAATCCATCCAGAAACAACTCACCTTTTAGAGCCCTTGGACAAACTAAAAGCGTGTGGTCGTCCTGCTTATAAATGTAACTTATCTATTACTTTATCTGAATCATTCATTAAACGCGACAAATCGTATCACGAGCATGCCATAGTTTCCGAGAAAGCAAGTGCGCAATTGCTAGAAATATATTTCAAAGATCCATCATTCATTTTGCTTAGAGGTAGCGGAACACCGAGTCACAAATTGTTTAGGAAGAGCGGAGTTCATAAACAAGAGAGCGGTTATCCTACACAAGAAAGTGGAACGATGTATTTTTATAGTACAGACGCTTGTAGGTCAAGTGCTGCTATGCCGACTAAAGAAACTTTGGTTGATCCCAACGGTTACTGCAACAAATACCCATCTTCTTTATACCTTTCATAACATCGATCAACGATGTTAAATCCGATGGCCATCGCGGGTACCGTTCAATTATGTATGACTTGAACGGATTTCAATATGGATAAAGGTTGATAAAGGATGTCCTCTATAATAAACTTATGGAGTTCGAATCCGTTTATATGAAGATGTTTACTTGTATGAAGGATTTAATAGATAGTGCGGAATGTTTGAAGTACTCTAGCAATGCGGCTACTATGGAGAATTGGATGACGATGCCCGAGATGAGAGTCACAGTAACATCTATGTTTAACTGCATACTCGGCATGACAGTTGAATACCATTGATGTTAGTTTCATTTCTCTATCATTAAGAGGTGCACCCCCTAATATGTCAAACTTGTTGAGAATCACATTGGGCTGGGTCAATACCAACCACTTTGTCAACGTAAGTATTTTATTTCATCAAACATTCGATTCACCTTACTATATCCCACCAATTTAGTAATTGTAATTTTTTATGTGTTTTTATTTTGTAGCTTTCCATTACGACAGATGCCCCATCAGCAAGGATATATCATTGTTGCCTAAATTGCGTTCAAAAGATGCAGAAGGTCAGACATTACTAATTCATTCTCGTTGCAAGAGATACAATGAATTAATATTCGTAATCTCAAAGTAACTAATTTAGCCGTTTTATAAAAAAACTTTGTCATTGTAATGTCCGTACAATTTCCCAAGCTAAAACCTTGTATGCGTTGAAGTTTATGATAATGGTAAATTTAAAACAATAACATTAGACGTTGAATAGTTCGTATTATTAAGAACGTTGCATAATTTGAAATAAAAACGCAAGAAAAAAATTAAATTGAAATTTGACACAGTAGGCGTTGATGACGCGCTATGGTGACAGATAATTCCATCCATACTCGAGCCGTTTCTTGAAAGGATATTCTTCATCTTCACTAATTCCTTTGGAACTTGCATAAATAGCGAGAAAATTTACTTTTTCGTCCGCTTCATCTTGAATTTCTTGCACCACATGATCCAACATTTAATTAGTAATAGTTAGGGTAAAAAACAGCACTCGTCCCTTATGTTTTCCACTTGGAACAAGTTCGTCATTTTCCTTTGAGTCTGTAATAAAGTGGTCCCCCGTGTTTCCAAAAGCGGAACCAGACGGTCATTATTGGCATCAACCCAAATTTTCTACCATTAATGCCCTTTGACTAGCCACATCAGCGATCCACGTGGGACGCTGATGTGGCAGCAGTAAAAATAGGTTAAAACCAATTTTATTTTTACCCAACCTTTTTAAATCTACCCATAACCCGGCCCAACCAACAAAAAAAAGTGACCACTAGTTTTACCAATCTAGAGTTTCAAAACAATACCGTGCATTATCTCATTTCTTGATAATAGGTCGAGGTGAAATAGGATCCAATGGCTTCTCTTAGGTCCAACCAAATTGTCGTATCATTCGATCCGATAGATATACTTCAATCGTCTTCATAATCTAAATAGGATTGTGATACAATCCAATCTCCTGATCCATAAACCCCTCTACCATGTCAACATAAGGCTGGAAAATCACATACCAAACAAACAAACACATAAGGTTTTAAGAAACTTACCGGTGAAATTAACAGTAGTTAAATAACACTACTTACATCCTTCTCCTCTAGACCGACAATGACGTCGCGGTAGTAAGTATTTGGTCAAATATTTATCCCAGTTAGTTTTTTGGGCAACCAACTTATAATCTTGGGATTTGATACACTGTATGCATTGTTATATTGATGCCGAAAATAAGGGAAATGGTCGTAGGTCCGTCAATCTAACAACAAGGAGAAACCAATCAGACTCTTGAACGACGTCTTTGAAATTTCTCCCAAACCCTTATAAAGCCACACCAATGCGCATGCTACCCACGATATTTCGCCAACACGTGCTTCGAGGATAGGAGAAAGTCTTCCCGTATAGATTTTTGATTCGTGTCGGTGAATGTGGTACAGCCAAATATGGACATGATGTAGGCACGTGTGGCATGTAAAGTCATAGCATCCGGACATGCAGTATTATAATTGAAATAATCATATCCCACAAATGTTTGCCTAAGCCATCTAACACCGAAACCGACCCCATCATGGACCTCCAGTTCTTCTTGAATCTTATGAGGTGTAACTCCAAACAACCGACTCTAAATGGAAAAAATCTCACCATAAATGCTTCTCATATCCGTCTTGCTTATTCTCTAACCACCAGAGGGTCGTGATGACGAACACATCCTCCAACGTGATAGTCATATCGCCAAATGAGAACTGGAAGGTGCTCGTCTCCTAATGCCACTATTTAATAAATATATTTTCTAACTGCGAGTTTGAGTTGAGTTTAAGCAAGTGCAAATCATCATCCAAAATGGAGTGGCTTTGAGGATAGTATTTACAACTTACTTGTTGGTTAGGTCCCACTGACCAAGGAGTCCATACTTAGCCTGAACGGTAATGCCTATATGAAATTGATATAATTAAAAACATATCAAGTTACAAAATTAATATTAGTATAAACAAAACAAAAAATGTAAATAATATGAGAAATAAATGGTATGACTTACATTTCAAATGAATGTGTAGTAAGCCTCATGGTGTAGGTAGTCGGGAAACATGATGAGACTATTTTGAGACATAAATAAATTTTTCAGGCTTTCCGGATCGGTGGGACGTACTTGGGTACGAATTTGAGGTTTATTTTTCTCGTTACCCGAATCCTCTATAAGTGATTAATCTCAAAGAGTATGTTCGTTGTGAACGTTACCTTAACCCTGTTACCTAGTAGTTTCCAACCCAATATGTCGTATTGACCGCTTCGTATGCACTGAATACTTCGCTCGACTACCTTTTTGCCGCATGGGAACCACTACCATTACCTGGTTGCGTACGATATTTTTTCTGATTAGGTTTATCGACCTCATTCTGGCTTTCATCCCACCGACCTTTACAGGTTTTTTCATGACTAGAAATTTGTTGCCTACAATAACAAGAAAATATTTTGGCTGGTTTCATATTTAGGGGAAAATCGATGCAGAACATAAAATTGGTCTTCCTCCCCGTCGATATGAAGAAATTAGTCCCCGCCAGCGCAGAGACTTGGCCCCGGCGATCAGAAAGCTGCACACTAGCAGTGTGAACTTTGTCACCGTCGGCAGTGGCGGAACTACGTTAGGCCCGGAGGGGCGTAGCCCCCTTACCTAAAATATATGTTTTATAATTTTTTTAAGGTAATAATTATTCAAATAATATTAAAATAAAAATTCTACGCCCCTTAACTAAAAGTAACAATTCTACGCCCCCTTTAACTAAAATATATATTTTTTAATTTTTTAAGGTAATAATTATTTAAATAATATTAAAGTAAAAAAATTTAAGATAATAATTTTTTTTGAATGTTTTAAATTTAATGTCTGAAATAATTATAGAAAAGTTTTAATTTAAAAATTAGTATGTTGACTATTTTTAAGAAACGTTTTAGATTAAAAGTCTCAGTGGAAATTTTAATTTACAAAATCTTGGATTATGACTATTTTTAAGGAATAATTTAAGTTAGAAATCTTGAATATTTTAAAAGAAAATTTTAAGTTGATATTTATAAATGATTGGATGTAGTCTCGAACATCTTAATCTCTAGAATATTAGAACTCGATTGATTTTGTAAGTATTCTCAATTTGTTTTTGCCATAATTTATTTTGATTTTATATTCGTTTAATCTTTCTAATTGATTATGTTTTATCCCTTACTTTGATTTAGAAAAAGATAATGAGTTGCTGCATATGAACGAGATCAAAGAAATTAAAGAAAATGGAAAAAGGAAGAACACGATCCGAAGGAGTTTCACTAATGTATTTTTTCAAGGTATGTACATTTTTTTTTGTTTTCTTTTGAAATTTTATTATTATTTTGATCTTAAAACACTTGTTAATCAATATTTTTTTCTCATATGATTTGTGGTCATTTAGGAAAGTGAAAATACATTTACTTAGTTCAAAGACAATATGGAAATATTTGTTAGTTTTTTTTAAAAATAAAATTATATATTTATATTATAAATTATGTTTAATACAAATTTGATTTTAATTTTATATAATTTTTAAATTTTGATTTTATCTATATGTATTTAAAAAATATTTTTTATATAAAAATATTGAATTTATTTCCATCCATTTTTCAAAAATATATTTTATACATTTATCTTTTGAAATATCTTTTATATATTAAATGATTTTGTTATATTTTTTTAATATATTTTAAAAATAATATATTAATATTTTCGTATAACAAATTGTATTTATTTTTATCTATTTTTCAAAAATATATTTTTTTATAATTTTTTTTTATTTTATGTAAATTTTAAAATATCTTTTTAATATTTAATTTGGTTTTGTTATATTCTATTTTATTTTATATATCTTTTAAAAATAATATATTAAGATACATTAAGATTTATTTTTCAATATATATATTTATATGTAATAAAACCAAGGAATAGTGTTTCTTCAAGTAGCTCGAGTAATAATAATATGATTTATCCTCTATATCAAGACCTAATGATGATGGTGTATAATTTCATTTGAATGGATATATAGACTACGCCAACTTATTGAAAATTCTTGAAAATTCTGATAGTAATGTTAGAAATAAAATTCGACGAGAATTTTATCCCCATTTACTTCAATTCCTAGATCCGCCACTTACCGTCGGGGCTAGTAACCCATAATGGCGGGGACTAATTTCTCTATGCTTTAAATTTAGCCCCCGTCGGTGTGAAGACCACAAACTGGAGGTTTGAATTCTTCACACCGACGGAGACTAAACACCTACAAAAACCCAGCCACTATTCTTCACAAAACCATAAAGCCCTAATCTAACATAAATCAAACCAAACCACAAAAATAGTTGATTTCAGATAAAATTATAACCATAGATTACTTTAAGTGCTTTATATCTACAATATACCAAAATCAAATGAAAACCTATAAAAAAATAAAAACCAATAAATGAGAAATCTACATACTCTTTTCCTTTGCCCAATGTTTTTAATTGATGAACATGTAGAGATTTTTCCAAAGCTGAAATCGAAGAGTTCTTGGAGTTTTTTTAGTTTTGGTTCTTAAAAGTTATGAAGAAATAAGAGAATAAGGTGAGGAAGATGAAAAAGAAGAAATTGTGAGTGGAAGGGAAGATGTTATAAATTTTGGGGTCAGTGTGTTAATAGTGTAACTTAGTGTTTTTAGTAAGGGTAATTTTGATAGAATTTGGAACTACTTAAGCAAATAGTTTTCAGTTTAGCTATACTCGTTAAAATATTTATGCCAACTGTCTTGACTCTTAAGAGTTTTAAAGTTTATTTTATTTTAATATGACCCTAACTGAACTCTTACTATAGACATCTCAGACTTGGTTTGTAGTTTATTATGCTCGCCTCATTATTCCCTCCGCCAACCAAAACTTCTTTTAGGGATAAATTTTTTATTCTTCCAAAAATAAATCATACATGTAACAGTTAGTAGGCTGCTAGGGCACTAGATCTTCTTATTTTCTATCTTATTGTTATCACTTACTAGCTTCAGAATGCTTCAATTCTTCGTTGACTGTAGTTGAGTAGATTTTTTAGTCGTTAATGAAGGATGAATTAAGGACTACTATGTCATCTTAAGTGTTATTATTCTTTAACTTCTTCTCGTTGTTGGAGATATCATTCACTCAAGCTTGTTGTTAAGATATTTCAGTAGCCCACTAGCCTTTGTTTCTCCGGCTTTAACTCATTTTATTGAAATTTCTTAAGTAACCCTCTAGTTCTTGACGAAGACTGATGTTAAGGGTTAAAAAGGTAAACAAAAGTATCTTTAACTCTGTTAGTCAGTCAAGTTCGACAATATTTGTTTGGTCGAGGTTATATTTAGATGCGATGTTCAAAAATATTTTATACTTGTATGACACCTAGATTTAGTTTTGTTTGCAAGTGGTCAGTTTTTCAATTTGGAGGGCATGTTTTTATTATTTGGGTGACAATACAAATGGCTAGTAGAAAGCTACATGATTTGAAAGTTTCCTCTTCAACTTCTGTAATAATAGTCCTTTAATCTTATTTATATCAAAGTCGTTTACTCTGCAATTTAATCTAAACCATAGAATAAAAAAGATCAACGGTTTCAATTAAATCATAGCTTTAGGTATAAATACCCCATTCCATTATTTATTTATTTATTTTATTTATTTTCTAACTCAATTTTTTCTTCTCATTATTTCTATAGTTTTCGGTTTTATTAATTTTGTTTAATCATTTGTGATTTTTTTTCTTTTGTTGTAACACCTTTTAGTTTCTCTTATAAATAGGTAAACGAGGAGAAAATAGTGAAGCTTCTCATAGTTAGAATGATCGAATTAGCGGCCATAGGGTTGGTTCGTCTGGTAAAGAAGATATTTATGAAACTTATTGTCCAGTTCGTCCTCAAGGTTTGAAGAAAAATAAGGTTATAATTAAGAATTTTTTTTAGAGAAGGTGCATATTTTTTTATAAGGATACGGTGGTTGGAAAGTATTCCACAATGGATATTTGCAGCAAGGCTAATGACCGAGGCTTAGAGAAGGTGAAAAATATTTCTTAAGAGAATGAAAGTAGTGTTTCATAGGCTTTTAAAGCAATCATGATTAAAAATATCGACCTTGATAAGAAAAGATGACATCATCTTATGAAAAATATGTAGATGGCTCAAACGAAGCAAAATACTTCGACCGAGTGTAGGATTTTGTCATGATATTATTGATAAAAGTATCGAAGGTAAAACTATTATACCAATATCCCTTATATCCAAACACCAAGGTTTTCTTTTGACTTGTACATCTTCTCTTTTCCCCACTTGTCCTATCCTCCAGAGACTATTATAGACACTTATAGATCCAAAGTTTGAGTTTATGCACCCTTATCCCCTAGGATTTTAGAGTCAGTTGCTGCTTGTTTTAGTCGGGGTGTAGAGGCACTAATAGGATTTGTACCCAAGCCTAATTTTGTGGCTATGAAATACAAATCAGTATTTGATGAAAAATCATCCGTTAAACGAGATCAAGATAGTTCTTTCAATTTCGAGTCCAGCAAACTAAAAAGAAAGGTAACCCTAAGGTTACAAAATGTTCATATGCAGAGGTAAATTTCCTATTTGATAAGGAAACTGAGGTCAGAATTTGTAGTAAAACTTCTCTTATAATGCTTAACCTCCAAGATTCCATGATTACTACGGTGGTTGAAGCTGTAAATCGTGAATCCATGTTTGAAGAAAATGTGGTTGTTACCAGTGAGACTTGTTTCGATCTTTTGGAAAATCTAGCATATTCCATCATTGTTGATGTTGGTTCTTCCAAAACCACAAAATATATTATGCCAACTCCTCTTACCATTGTTGATAATGATTCTTCTAAATCTACAGAGGATGTATTACCTCTACCATGGACCAAAGTTTCTTTACTCATCTTAGGCACATCTTCATATGCTTTAGTTACTACCACTGTGGAACCAAATGTTGTTTTATCTCTTCAAGGTATTTCTTTGGCTGAAGTGTTAACTTTATCAACCTTTATTTTTTCTTTCAACTAGATTCTTGACATCGTTACTTATTTTTCTACGCTAGCTACTCAGAAGATGCTGCCTATTCAACTTTATCTATTGGAAATAACTAAGAGTCACTTTAGCTTGGGATTTAAGGTAATATGGTGTTACTTTATTTAGTTTATTATGCTTGACATTCTGTTTTATGCTGTAGCATAAAAAATTATTATACATTATGTATAGGTCAACTTGTGTTTCAAGTTATCCTTAACGGTTTAACCATGTTTGACCAAGAAAATATTCATACTTCAGCTCACATATCTGATCTTCAGGTTCTTTATGACGGTTTTGTTGAGCCCGTGGAAGACAAAGTTGTTGTTAAAGTCTCTCTTGAGGGAAATATTAAGATTAAAAGGAAGCTAAGGGCTGAGCTTGAAGTTAGTCGAGAGGAAAATTCTTTTGAACATATTAATACAGTCCCATGCCAAATAATTAAAGAATAAGTAATTTATCGATCCTCAATTAGATAGTTCATTTTTCCTGCTAATGAGGATCTTTCAGCGAGCTGTCAATTTGATAAGTATATGAAGAATGTGACTTACACTCAACAAAAAATTTAAAAAAATTGTAAAGAGAAGCTGGTTGATTCTGAGTCTACTCGTGCTACTACAGAGGATCGTTCGTATTCTGTTAATAAAGAGCTCATTCACCCTGGTGAGCCTAATTTCTTAATTCGCCTTAGTAAATGAGTGAATTCAAGATTTTAGAGAGTGAAATATATTGTAGAGAGAGAAAATCAAAGTACTCAAATGTTCTATCTCAAAAATCCAACCCCTTTATTAGATCAGCCTTGGGCTTTATATAGAGGCGCAAGGACTTAGTGTACAACTGAAAACGGTTACATAAAAGGGCTAATTACACGTTAGTCCCTGATTAAAAAACATAGTCCTAAATTCCTCCTCTAACTTTACAATTTGTCATAAGCTATTTTGTTCTTCACATTTCAGTCCTTCAAGTCTCATTTTCTTATCAATAGCCCTCTTAATTCTCATGTTAGTAAATGAATGAGAACTAATTAGCCTCGAATATGATCAATAGTGAAGATAATTCCATTTCCTATAATTCGAACTGTGTTAATTATTCTGTTATGCCATCATGTGTCAAGTGCCTTGAAATGTTTCAACAGAGAGTCACCCTTTTATATCGTAATTCGAAAAAAATATCGCAATTCGAAGCAACAGCTAATAGTTTTAGATATCAAACCTACTTCTTAGCAAATAATGACACTCTAAGGGCTAGGTCCACAACTAGTGTGACAGACGTTGAACTCTTATCTACGCAACCGTTTCAACTTCTGTTCAATCAACGTCCACATTTTCCACTTATCAACACGGCCTCTCTCTTCTTATAAATTCCATTGTGACCCATTTTTTGATTTGATGAGTCCGAATTCTGACTACTCACCGGACAGGGACAAATCGGACCTAGCTCTCCGGACCGGACAGACCACTTAAAACACCTAGCTAATGGGACTGTTCGAACTATGACAAAAGTACTAAAAAGCCTAAACACTTCTTGACTAAGCTACTTGCTCTCCTACTTAGAGCTCATGGGTCTTTAAACATGACCCGGGTCCATTGAACATGACCCGAAAGCCCATAAGGGCCCAAAATATAAGGGTATAAATACCCAACCACCTGCATTAAATGTGGGTAATGAAAATTAACTGCAACCAGCCAGCTTAATTCTCCCTCTACTCTCTACTCTAAATATTAAACACCCACATACTTTCACAAAACATCAAACAAATTACAAGCCTACCCTCAGGCGATAATTAACCTCACCAAATTGGCAACCACAGTGGGAGGAGAAGGTGCCTGAATCAAGCATTCAAAACCAGCAAGAAAAGTCAGTCCGAATGAATCCGGACGCCCCGGAAATACCACCAACTCTGCTCGAAGTGGTGGGTGAAAATGATGAATACACTATCGAAGAGCGCGATAGGCTGAAGGGTGAGATAGAAGCTCTGAGGGCAGAAAAGGCTAAGATGGGCATGAAAGAAAAGTCTAAAGCATCAGTTGCTCATCACACCGATAACCCAGGGAGCATGAGCCTTCAAAGACTCATGTGAGTACCAAAAAAACTCATGCCAGCTCCAAAAATTCTCACCGGTCTAAGCCAGTGGAGAGCTCTGACTCAAGATCAGAACACCTAGCTAATGGGACTGTTCGAACTATGACAAAAGTACTAAAAAACCTAAACACTTCTTGACTAAGCTACCTGCTCTCCTACTTAGAGCTCATGGGTCTTTAAACATGACCCGGGTCCATTGAACATGACCCGAAAGCCCATAAGGGCCCAAAATATAAGGGTATAAATACCCAACCACCTGCATTAAATGTGGGTAATGAAAATTAACTGCAACCAGCCAGCTTAATTCTCCCTCTACTCTCTACTCTAAATATTAAACACCCACATACTTTCACAAAACATCAAACAAATTACAAGCCTACCCTTAGGCGATAATTAACCTCACCAAATTGGCAACCACAGTGGGAGGAGAAGGTGCCTGAATCAAGCATTCAAAACCAGCAAGAAAAGTCAGTCCGAATGAATCCGGACGCCCCGGAAATACCACCAGCTCTGCTCGAAGTGGTGGGTGAAAATGATGAATACACTATCGAAGAGCGCGATAGGCTGAAGGGTGAGATAGAAGCTCTGAGGGCAGAAAAGGCTAAGATGGGCATGAAAGAAAAGTCTAAAGCATCAGTTGCTCATCACACCGATAACCCAGGGAGCATGAGCCTTCAAAGACTCATGTGAGTACCAAAAAAACTCATGCCAGCTCCAAAAAGTCTCACCGGTCTAAGCCAGTGGAGAGCTCTGACTCAAGCTCAGAACACCTAGCTAATGGGACTGTTCGAACTATGACAAAAGTACTAAAAAACCTAAACACTTCTTGACTAAGCTACCTGCTCTCCTACTTAGAGCTCATGGGTCTATAAACATGACCCGGGTCCATTGAACATGACCCGAAAGCCCATAAGGGCCCAAAATGTAAGGGTATAAATACCCAACCACCTGTATTAAATGTGGGTAATGAAAATTAACTGGAACCAGCCAGCTTAATTCTCCCTCTACTCTCTACTCTAAATATTAAACACCCACATACTTTCACAAAACATCAAACAAATTACAAGCCTACCCTCAGGCGATAATTAACCTCACCATGATTCACAAACAAAATTTATTGAGAGAGAAATCGTAAAAACTCTAAACTTATTTGCTACCTTCACCGACTTCTTCAAACTACTGGTTTTTCACCGGAAAACTTATCTTTTCCGATCAATCTTCAACTAGTTTATGAGAAAGCGTCCAAAATCCAGGAGATATAAATCCAGAATTCCCAAAGAACCTAAATCTCCAAAGTCAGACAAAAACGACGTCGGAGCTTACGATTAATTATGCATCAGTGAAAGGGCAGACAAATATAGAGCACCTGGATTAATAATCAACACTCCCCTTGGAACACCCACACATACCATTTATTTCGGTAACTTCGATCCTCTTAAAACCTCATATTTTTTCACCTTCACCTCCTACAGAGGAAAACCAGTCCTCAAAAACTCGAACGTCAAAAGCACCTCGAATCTCACATTCTCTTAATAAATCACCACCTCGAATTAGTTGTGAAACAAGTAAATCCTATTTGAAAGAATCCGAAGCAACCCCTTCCTCAACCATCCTTTCAAAAATTTGTCCCCCACGAGCTCATAAGAAAAAATAACTTCATAGCTATGGGAGATGCTCATGTTACACCAAATCCATCTACCATTACTTCTACCTTGAGGGAAATTGTTGAGATAGTTGTATCATCTCAACAAAGTTCCTCGAATAATCCTCCTTGACTGAGAGACGATGTATCAGAAGCCGAAGTCGATTCCGATGCTACTCAGTAAAATAAGGAAGCTGATACAGAGGAAGAAGCCTAAAAATGTTTGGAGAATACTATACAAGAAAAAATCTGTAGACCGAGAGGAAATAAAATTCTTATCACCATATTCGAGGAGAAAGAGATATAGTTTGGTGAGAATTTGAGGTCTCTTTATGCGAATTAGGTTGTGGCTCTATAAAACGTTTCATATATATACTACGAAGAGAGCCAAGCAGATGATTTTAAGAAGACGTGGGGAATGGGAGACAACATTACACTTCATCTTCCAAAAAAAGGAGAAATACGCTTAGACTGCAAAAAGACAAACTGTAGTCTACCCAGAACTCATCAACTGGGGTCTTCGATTCCCACTAGACCCCATGATAGTTGATTACTTCGAAATTTTAAATCTGTGTCCAACCCAAGTGACACCAAATATGTGCTTCACGCTTCCTTCTGTAATCATGGCCTCCCGCTTATCCAAAATTCTAATTTGCATTGGGGATTCTATATCTTTAACCATAATGTCAAATGGACCAGTGCTTCCGTTTTACCATCTTACGTTGAATGATGACTTAAAGATCGTTAACGATCTTCTGGAAGCAGGGAAATTTTGGAAGCAAAAATTCATCTTCATTTCAAGAGCATCGGAAAATGGTAAAGTTATATCTGAAGTCAACCTATCAAGATTGAACCTCGTCTGGAGGACTAACCGTAAGTCTCTTAATATTGTTTTTCTAAATTAAATTTTCAACTGGTGCTATCTTTATTTGTTTTCAACTTCTATATTTTAAACAAAACATTTGAGGCGTTATGCCATTCGTCGAGAAAAAGCCAAGGAAACCTTCATCAATCTTGTTACTTCGACTGAAAAAGAATGGAATAATTCTTTACACACAACCTTTGAACCCATCAACTTTCTAACAATCACCTATTCCCGATTACAACTTTAGCCTTTCCTCCCGAAAACTTGATGGAACTACCCAATCCTCGACAAGCTGTCAGAAGATTGGTCCATCCAGACTCTAAAGTGTTCTTACCAATTTACAGTAGATCAGATAGCCATCTTCCCCAAAAAAAGAAGGCAAAAAGAATAAAAGGCAGCTAATACATCTGGTGCTAGCCCTTCAACAGATCCAAACCAAAAGGTTCGAAGCGAAAGACAAAAAAAACACATTTTCCACAATCGAAGAAGGAATAGAAGATGGACCTTCTCTAAAAAAGAATAAAACTGATGCGCCCTCGAAAAAGAAAGGTACCACTAGAGCCAGCCCCCAGAAGAAAGGAAAAAAGAAAATAGTGGACATTGTCGAAGAAATACTATCCGATAACAACAAAGTTGTAGTTGCAGAGAATCAACAAAATCATTAAAAGGAAAATGAAGGCAATGCTGAAGACGTTACCAATTAACAAAAGGAAACTGTTGTTGTAGAAGATAACCAAGGTTATGATCACTTTGATCCTAACAGTTTCATTAACATCGACAAGTTGCAAGAGCTTACTAGAGAAGAAGATCCCATCATTCAAGAGATTCAAACTCATTTTCATAATCTTGGTAGGAGATCTGCACCTGCTACCTTCGAAGCCGCATATCCTAAGGTTATTGTTCCTACAATCTCCTTAGATCTTATTCCTCGACCTAGCCTAGTGGTTTTTCCTCCTGAGAAGCCTTCCAAAGAAGTTATAGCTTCTCTTCAACCTTTTTTCGATCTTAATAGAACAGCGAAAAAACTTACTCAAGAAATCGAGACCTTTCAAAATCATTTGAAACGTATGGCTAAAGAGATGGTTCACTATAAAGGTGATGCTGAAGCTCAGTAAAACATGAAGGATATATTTGGTGACCTTTTAAAAGATCAATTTCATGAATTCCAAATGGCAAGATATGAATTTTTCAGAGGACTTCTGTATGTGAAAAAGTATCTCCAAGAAAAGCATCGAATCGAGAAGAAGAATCTGAAGCTGAGAAAAACATGAGGGATATCTTATGTATGTCAAAACATATCTCCAAGAAAAGTGTCCTAGCGAAGCCTTTGATCCTATTCCAAATTCATCATCCGGAGAAGAAGAATCCGAAGAGAGCTCTGAAGACGAGTAATTTTACTATCTTTTTTTGTACCTGTCATATCATTACTATAACTTTTGTGCTCATCGAATTAATTTGAATGACAAAGGTCTTTGTTTATGATTTATTTTTCATTTCAAATTATGTTCACATTGGATTGTTATTTATATTAATTATTTGAGATAAAAACATAATATGACAATTTCCAACACCTCAAAATTTACATTGCGTTTAATAAACTTAGCACTTCGAAAATCGTAAAGTGCTTAATGAACGTAACACTTTGAACATCATAAAGCGTTTAATGAGCCTAACACTTCGAACATCATAGTGCGTTAATGAGTCTAACACTTCGAACATCATAGTGCGTTTAATGAGCGTAACATTTCGAACATCATAGTGAGTTTAATAAACGTAGCACTTCGAACATGGTTGTTTTTTCGAAAAGTATATAAATACTTCGGAATATTATACTCTTGGTGAACCTCAAAGATGATCAATCATTGATCGGTTAAAAAAATAATTTAAATAAACGATTGCCAACAACCATTGGCTAAAAAATGAATTTTATTGATAATTTTGAATAATGTACATATCGCCTCGTTAAAACCTCCGTGGGCCAACTAGGTAGGAAAGAGTGCGCTAATCAATTAAAGAGAACGATTTTAAAATGCAAACACGGTTATTTCCAGTATAACTTCAGATGCTGTATATTCCACAAGTGTTGAAGCATCATCCCATGATTATCACAAAGGCGATAAGAGACTGGATTTATCCTTTCAACAACCATATAAGGTCCTCCTGCATTTGGGGCCATCTTTCCGAGGCTCTTATCCTTGGTGTGTAGAAATACCATTCTCAAACCTTTAACACCTACCTTAAACTCCCTCTTTTTCACCCTTGAATTATACATATTCCTCATAAGAGTTTGATAATGAATTACATTTAAATGAGCTCAAACTCTTTTCTCATCAGTCAAATCCAAAATTTCTCTTTTAGCTTCGTCATTCAACTCTTCGGAATATTGAGTTATCCTAAAAGATGATAAATTAGATTCCACAAGGCTAACAACATCCATTCCATATGCTAAAGCAAAAGGAATTTCGTTAGTAGCTTCCTTAGGAGTTGTGTGATAAGCCAAAAGTACTTATTGCAAATAATTAGATCATTTTCCTGCCGCTCCTATTAAATTCTTCTTCAAACCTTCCAAAATAGATATTTGTCACCTCTACTTGTCTATTTTATTGGGGATGAAATGGTGTTGAAAATAATTTCTTAATTCTCTTCGAAGCACGGAACAAAGCCATTTCTTTATAATTAAATTGAGGACCATTGTTTGTGGTAATTCTTTGAGGTACCCAAAAATGACAGCAAATACTATTTACAATGAATTTAATCACATCCTTTATATGTGTTCCATATAATGGCCCTGCTTCTACCCACTTTGTAAAATAGTCCAGTGCAAGAATTATCATTTGTCGCCCTATAGAAGCCATTGGCAAAGGTCCCACTAAATCTATTCCCCATCTATCAAACAAAATGGCTTCGATAATAGACATAAGTGGAACTGCTGGCTTATGAAGAGAATTAGCAAACCTTTGACAAGTATCATAGCTTTGAATCAAATGTTTGGCATCGTTCATGATTGAAGGACAATAAAACCCCGCAAGCAAAACTCGACGAGTTAATTCCTTAAAGCCACAATGCACTGATCCTTCTCCATCATGCAACTCTGATAAAACTTCTTGTGATTCTTGGCTATGCAAACATCACAGTAAGGACCTACTCAATGTTTTCTTAGGCAAAACTCCATCCAAAATTATGTAGCCAAAAGCTTTGCCTCGCAATATTTTGGCCAATTTAGCATCTTCAAGCAATTATGCTCTAATTAAAAAATTCAAAATATCAGTTCTCTAGTCGCCTCTGACTGTATATGGGGTGACAAACAGTTCCTCAATATATTCACACTGGTCTGATTGAGGTAAAATCGAGCGAATTTCTTGCAGTGAAATCCACAGATACTTTTCCTTGTAAGAAACATTTGCTAATGAGTCACCCACTCTGTTACTTTCTCGACTTATATGTTGCACAACAATGTAATCAAGTAAAAGCATCAAATTTTGAGACACTCGAAGATACACAATTAAGAGATCCTTTTTTGCTTCGAAAATTCCTGATACTTGGTTTGCTACTTATTGAGAATATATCTCTAATCGTACTAAAGTTGCTCCACATATCTTTCCATGTCTTAAACCAGCTAAAGCAGCTACGTATTCAGCTTCGTTATTCGAAGCGTGAAAACCAAATTTGATAAATTGAAATGTTGTTTCTCCAAATAAAGCAACTAATTGAACTCCAGCGTTGTATCCACGACACTAGAACCGCCATCAGTTTGAATAACCCACGTTGAATTTACAGGTAAAACATTCTTGTTATCCTCTGTATTCAATCTGCTTGAATGAAATTCAACAAGGAAATATGCGAAATCTTGCGGTTTAATTGCAGTTCGAGGTGTAAATATAATATCCAAATCTCTCAATTACACTGAACACTTAGTCATTCTCCCCAAAATATCAGGACGTTGCAAAACATTTTTCAATGAAAGTGAGGTCCGAACTTCGATGGTATGATCTTGAAAATAAGGGCGCATCTTTCTAGCAGCCACCACCAATGCCAATGCCAATTTTCTAAGTTTCAAATATCACTTTTCTGGTGCCACAAAACTTTTGTTGGCATAGTACACCGGCTTCAGAATTCCTGAATCTTCACTTATCAATACTGCACTTACTACAAAATCCGATATCGCAATGTACAAAAAGAGTTATCCTCCACTTCGAGGCTTAGATAATATTTCAGGTGATGATAATAAATCATTGATACTTGTAAATGGTGCTTCACAATCCGAAGTCCACTCAAACGTTTTTGGCCCTTGCAACACTTGAAAAAAATGAAAACATTTATCAGAGAATATAGAAATAAGTATGTTAAGTGCTACTAAACTTCATGTCAAAATTTATACTTCCTTGATAGTTCAGGGAGATTTCATAGATACCACAACTTTTAACTGTTCTAGGTCAACTTCTATCCCTCTTTTACTGATACCATAACCCAGGAATTTTTGTGATCGAACTCGAAAATTACATTTTTCTCGATCCAATTTTAGTCTTATTGCCCTTAAATTCAAAAATGTCTCCACTAAATCTTCCAATGACGCTTCATCTACTAAGATTTTTAACACCATGTCATCAATGTATACCTCCATGTTTCTTCCGATATGGGTAGCAGTTCATTAATCTTTGGTAGGTAGCCCCGACATTTTTCAATCCAAAAGGCATAACCCTATAACAATTCAAGCCCCTGTTAGTGATAAAAGTAGTACATTCTTGATCCTTCATATCCATCTGGATCTGATTATATCCTGCAAAAGCAACCATAAAAGTTAATATTTTGTTTCCCAAAGTAGAATCAATCAGCTGGTCTATTCGAGGAACAAAAAATGGGTCTTTAGGACAAGCTCTATTTAAGTCTATAAAATCAACACACATTCTCCAATTCCCATTTTTTATTGACCACTACGGGATTCACCGTCCATAGAGGATACCGAGATTCTCCTATATGTGCGACCCTAGATAAGCGGTCCACCTCGGAAACAATAGCTTTTATCTTTTTTCTGACAAAAATGCCCGCCTCTTTTGAATTACAGGCTTCACACTCAGATTAACGGCTATGCTATGACAAATTACTTCGATCGGTCCTCCCACCACGTCCTCTGTTTTCCAAGCGAAAACATCCAGATTATGAGACAAAATTTTAACAATTGTTAACGTAGAACTGTGGTCAGTAAGGTTCCTATTTGAAGTACTCTTCCCTCAGAAAAAGTATACTCCTCTATCTCTTCACTTACTGTTAATGACCCTGAGGTTTCCCTCAGATCTTCAACCCTTTCATCAAAATCCGAGGTCAACCCCCCTGATTGTTATTCATTCATCATATCATTACTGCTGGATCCTCGAATCCGATGTGTAGTGGCGTAACATTCCCTTGCAACCTTTTGGTCGCTTCGAACGACCCTTACTCGGTATTCGAAGACATATTTGAAACACTAATGAACTGTTGATACAACGCCAAACATCTTTGACAACCAGGACCTTCCAAAAATGGCATTATAACTTGTAGGACAGTCTACCACCATAAAAAGCATTTGAACCTTCTTTTTGAAAGGTCTATTTCCTAAAATTACCTCCCCCTCGAATTCTCATATTACCTGCGCAGTTACTCTAGTAAAACCAATGATAGTGCACTTTGAATGAGATATCCGAGGAGGATTGCGCATCCTATCATATGTTTCTTTAAAAGGGACGTTCGGAGAACTCCTTGAATCTATCAACATGCGTCGAATTTCCATGCCAGCAACTTCTGCCCCAATGACCACTGCATCCTCATGTGGCCCTACAATTCCCCGCAAATTCTCCTCATCGAAAGGGATAAAATGAATGTCTCTCTTGCAATAAAAATGAGTAGAATATTTTCCCTCTATCTGACTTTCCAAACATACAATATGTCTTTTCCTTGAGCTATCAGTATTACCAGTCATCGAATCGCCCCAAAAAATGGACAATGACTCAAAATATTCACATAAACTTGGAACATGCCCCTTCTTTATTGACTTTTCCACCGCCATCAATATTAACCTATATGGATCCATATCAAAATATTCTGAGGCAACATCTAATTCATCAACCCTTGAATCCGTAATCATCAAATTTTCAGCTTGCACATTTGGTTTGGCTGGTTGTGAAGTCGATTCTAAGGAATTTTTTGATGCTTTGCTATGTGCTTTCACATAAGTCAGTAACTTCCCATTTTCAATTAAAGTTTGGACTTCCTTTTTCAGAGCAATGTAATCAGCACTATCATGACCAATGTCATTGTGGTACCTGCAGAATTTGTTGTTTCGCTCCTCCCTGCGCCTGTTGATTGGTGCTGGTTTCCTGAAATTTACATACCCTTTAGTTTTATAAAAAATAACATGCACACTTTTAGTCAAATCTGTATAATACACAGGCCTAATCTATTGATTTTGACTCAGCCTATTGAATTGGTACGACGGATCTTGATTCAAATATCCTCTAGTCCTCGGTGGTAGATTACTATTCCTTGGGCGCGCTTGCTGAGCAGTAGTTGAAGATTGACTTTGGTGATGTGGTGTCCGCCCAGAATTCTTTGGAACGTTAACTGCTGCTCCTCAAACCCTAGTTGATTCTTTAACTTTTATTTGGTCCTCCTAGCAATAATACTTGGCAAAAAGTTTTCATTGCCACCAACGGCTCACAATTATCCAAACTTGCTTTTGTCAAAACAAAGTGCTTCGTGTAATCCTTCAAATTTTCTCCAACTGCTTGCTTGCATTGGATAATTGTGTCCTCATTTTCTCTCATCTCCTTACTCCCAACGAACTGTCTTCGAAAGGTGGTATAAAAATATCTAAAATTTGAAATGGATCCCCTTGGAATAATTCTTTACACACAGCCTTTGAACCCATCAACTTTCTAAACAATCACCTATTACCGATTACAACTTTAGCCTTTCCTCCCGAAAACTTGATGGAGCCACCCAATCCTCGACAAGCTGTTAGAAGATTGGTCCATCCGGACTGTAAAGTGTTCTTACCAATTTACAGTAGATCAGATAGCCATCTTCCCCAAAAGAAGAAGGAAAAAAGAATAAAAGGCAGCTAATACATCTGGTGCTAGCCCTTCAACAGATCCGAAACCAAAAGGTTCGAAGCGAAATACGAAAACAAAAACACATTTTCCACAATCGAAGAAGGAATAGAAGATGGACCTTCTCCAAAAAAGAATAAAACTGATGCGCCCTCGAAAAAGAAAGGTACCACTAGAGCCAGCCCCCAGAAGAAAGGAAAAAAGAAAATAGTGGAAATTGTCGAAGAAATACTATCCGATAACAACGAAGTTGTAGTTGCAGAGAATCAACAAAATCATTAAAAGGAAAATGAAGGAAATGCTGAAGACGTTACCAATCAACAAAAGGAAACTGTTGTTGTAGAAGATAACCAAGGTTATGATCACTTTGATCTTGACAGTTTCATTAACGTCAACAAGTCGCAAGAGCTTACTGGAGAAGAAGATCCCATCATTCAAGAGATTCAAACTCATTTTCATAATCTTGGTAGGAGATCTGCACCTGCTACTTTCGAAGCCGCATATCCTAAGGTTATTGTTCCTACAATATCCTTCGATCTTATTCCTCGACCTAGCCGAGTGGTTTTTCCTCCTGAGAAGCCTTCCAAAGAAGTTATAGCTTCTCTTCAACCGTTTTCCGATCTTAATACTACAGCGAAAAAACTTACTCAAGAAATCGAGACCTTTCAAAATCATTTGAAACGTATGGCTAAAGAGATGGTTCACTATAAAGGTGATGCTAAAGCTGAGAAAAACATGAGGGATATATTTGGTGACCTTTTAAAAGATCAATTTCATGAATTCCAAATGGCAAGATATGAATTTTTCAGAGGACTTCTGTATGTGAAAAAGTATCTCCAAGAAAAGCATCGAATCGAGAAGAAGAATCCGAAGCTGAGAAAAACATGAGGGATATCTTATGTATGTCAAAACATATCTCAAAGAAAAGTGTCCTAGCGAAGCCTTTGATCCTATTCCAAATTCATCATCCGGAGAAGAAGAATCCGAAGAGAGCTCTGAAGACGAGTAATTTTACTATCTTTTTTTGTACCTGTCATATCATTACTATAAATTTTGTGCTCATCGAATCAATTTGAATGACAAAGGTCTTTGTTTATAATTCATTTTTCATTTCAAATTATGTTCACATTGGATTGTTATTTATATTAATTATTTGAGATAAAAACATAATATGACAATTTCCAACACCTCAAAATTTACAGTGCGTTTAATAAACTTAGCACTTCGAAAATTGTAAAGTGTTTAATGAACGTAACACTTTGAACATCATAAAGCGTTTAATGAGTCTAACACTTCGAACATCATAGTGCGTTTAATGAGCGTAACATTTCGAACATCATAGTGAGTTTAATAAATGTAGCACTTCGAACATGGTTGTTTTTTCGAAAAGTATATCAATACTTCAGAATATTCTACTCTTGGTGAACCTCAAAGATGATCAATCATTGATCGGTTACAAAAATAGTTTAAATAAATGATTGCAAACAACCATTGGCTAAAAAATGAATTTTATTGATAATTTTGAATAATGTACATATCGCCTCGTTAAAACCTCAGTGGGCCAACATGGTAGGAAAGAGTGCGCTAATCAATTAAAGAAAATGATTTTAAAATACAACACGGTTATTTCCAATATAACTTCAGATGCTGTATATTCCACAAGTGTTGAAGCATCCTCCCATGATTATCACAAAGGCGATAAGAGACTGGATTTATCCTTTCAACAACCATATAAGGTCCTCCTCAATTTGGGGCCATCTTTCCGAGGCTCTTATCCTTGGTGTGTAGAAATACCATTCTCAAAACTTTATCACCTACCTTAAACTCCCGCTTTTTCACCCTTGAATTATACATATTCCTCATAAGAGTTTGATAATGAATTACATTTAAATGAGCTAAGACTCTTTTCTCATCAATCAAATCCAAAATTTCTCTTTTAGCTTCGTCATTCAACTCTTCGGAATATTGAGTTATCCTAAAAGATGATAAATTAGATTCCACAAGGCTAACAACATCCATTCCATATGCTAAAGCAAAATGAATTTTGTTAGTAGCTTCCTTAGGAGTTGTCTAATAAGCCAAAAGTACTTATTGCAAATAATTAGGTCATTTTCCTGCCGCTCCTATTAAATTCTTCTTCAAACCTTCCAAAATAGATATTTGTCACTTCTACTTGTCTATTTTATTGGGGATGAAATGGTGTTGAAAATCATTGCTTAATTCTCTTCGAAGCACGGAACAAGGCCATTTCTTTATAATTAAATTGAGGACCATTGTTTGTGGTAATTCTTTGAGGTACCCAAAAATGACAGCAAATACTATTTACAATGAATTTAATCACATCCTTTATATGTGTTCCAGATAATGGCTCTGCTTCTACCCACTTTGTAAAATATTCCACTGCAAGAATTATCATTTGTCGACCTCTAGAAGCCATTGGCAAAGGTCCCACTAAATCTATTCCCCATCTATCAAACAAAATGGCTTCGGTAATAGACATAAGTGGAACTGCTGGCTTATGAATAGAATTAGTAAACCTTTGACAAGTATCATAGATTTGAACCAAATGTTTGGCATCGTTCATGATTGAAGGACAATAAAACCCTGCAAGCAAAACTCGACGAGTTAATTCCTTAAAGCCACAATGCGTTGATCCTTCTCCATCATGCAACTCTGATAAAACTTCTTGTGATTCTTGGCTATCTAAACATCACAGTAAGGACCTACTCAATGTTTTCTTAGACAAAACTCCATCCAAAATTATGTAGCCAAAAGCTTTGCCTCGCAATATTTTGGCCTATTTAGCATCTTCAAGCAATTATCCTCTAATAAAAAAAATTCAAAATATCAGTTCTCCAGTCGCCTCTGACTGTATATTGGGTGACAAACAGTTCCTCAATATATTCACACTGGTCTGATTGAGTTAAAATCGAGCGACTTTCTTGCAGTGAAATCCACAGATACTTTTCCTTGTAAGAAACATTTGCTAATGAGTCACCCACTCTGTTACTTTCTCGACTTTTATGTTGCACAACAATGTAATCAAGTAAAAGCATCAAATTTCGAAACTCTCGAAGATACACAATTAAGAGATCCTTTTTTTCTTCGAAAATTCCTGATACTTGGTTTGCTACTTATTGAGAATTTATCTCTAATCGTACTAAAGTTGCTCCACATTTCTTTCCATGTCTCAAACCAGCTAAAGCAGCTACGTATTCAGCTTCGTTATTCGAATCGTGAAAACCAAATTTGATAGATTGAAACATTGTTTCTCCAAATAAAGCAACTAATTGAACTCCAACGTTGTATCCCAAGACACTAGAACTGCCATCAGTTCGAATAACCTACGTTGAATTTACAGGTAAAACATTCTTGCTATCCTCTGTATTCGATCTGCTTGAATGAAATTCAACAAGGAAATCTGCGAAAGCTTGCGCTTTAATTGCAGTTCGAGGTGTAAATGTAATATCCAAATCTCTCAATTACACTGACCACTTAGTCATTCTCCCCAAAATATCAGGACGTTGCAAAACATTTTTCAATGAAAATAAGATCCGAACTTTGATGGTATGATCTTGAAAATAAGGGCGCATCTTTCTAGCAGCCACCACCAATACCAATGCTAATTTTTTAAGTTTCAAATCTCACAATGACATTTGCCCCTGATATATGGTTGACAACTAATTTGGATTCGGTTAGGAGGTGTACCATTTTTCTCCATAAATATTTGTGAGCCAAAGTCCTTCAATTACAGCTTCATACTAAGCATCATTGTTGGATGCAGGAAATTCAAACTTTATAGATTAGTTTAGGATATCCCATTTTTAATATATGAGCTAAAATTGTTCTCATAATGCTTGGTTATTGATTTCTCTATCAACTCTGACTCTTCAAGTATCTTTTGACTCGTCATATGGAAAAGTAGGTCTCTTTGAATGAAAATTTATTAAATAATTTACCGATGCATGGGCTTTTATTTTTGTTCTTGGCTCAAAGTGGATAATATATTCTCGTAACTCTACTACCCATTTTATTAATCTTCATGACACATCAGGCTTATGCGGTACATTTCTTAAAATAAATAAAATTTTAGCTATTATTGTATGTGTTTAAAAAATATTACCTCATTCTCTAAGGTGCAACTACTAATGCTCAAAACAGTTTCTCTAATTGTAAATGTTCAGTTTTAGCTGATAACACTTTTAGGAAGCTAAAAAATTATTTATTGTTGAACATTTCATGACATGCTAAATTTCATTCAAACTTTCTCACTCCTCTCAGTACTTGGAAGAATGGTTAACAATTTTCTCAGGATTTCAACAACAACTTATTGAGTTTAGCTAGCCTTCTGTTAAAGATTTGGACCTTTTTTGCGTTCCTCGATGGCTCCATTGGTGTAAAGTTGGGTTGGATCAAACTTGATTCTTCTTTCCCTCATCTTGTAGCCCAAAACCCTGTCATACCATACACCGATGGTGAAATGTTTTTGGATTCAACCTAACATTTACTTGCCCGAGGTTATGAAATGTGTGGGATAAGGCTGGTACATGATTTTACTCATGAAGGCTTGTTACTAGCATATCATTAAAGTAATGTGGTATATTATTTCCATTTGAGTTATAAAAATATTTTCAGTAATAGGTTTCTCCAACATTCTTCAATTTGAAGGGCAATACTATGTAACAATGTAGCTCTGTTTCGGTGATGAAAGTTGTATGTTCCTAGTCCTCCTCTCTCATCTGAATATGATTATATATCGCAAAGGCATCCATAAAGGATAATATTTCATTTCCAGTTTTACATCTATAAGCTGGTCAATCCTCGACAATGGTAAAGGGTTATTCAGTCAAGTTTTGCTTAAGTCTATGAAGTCTACACACATCTTCCACTTATCATTATTCTTCTTTGACCAACATAGGATTAGCTTTCTACATTAGATAATGTGACTCTCATAGGTGGCCTTACGATCTTTAGTCTATCTACTTCTTTAATAATTGCATATATTTTCTGTTCGTGGTAAGATCTTTTCTTTGTATGATAGGCCCAAAGTTATTGATGATGTTCAACTAATGACATATGATTTATGCCAGGATTCCTGTTACATCCTTCACAGTTTAAAAAAATCTAGATTATTTTCCAAAAAATAAAACATTATACATAAGATTGGTTGGGATATCTCGGTCGATCTTCAAGGTCTTTCATGCTTCAATTACTATATTTTATGCATCTTCCATGGTTTCACCAACCGAGTTACTTCGCTTAGGTGATATATCTCTTCCAAGACAATCCTTTCATCATTTTTGTGAAAGAATGCATATTATTATCTCTTTATAGAGTATTGAAATTAGGATTTAATTTAAATATAATAACAAGCATCTATATTATTGAAATCAGGGTCCATATTTATAAATTAGTCTATAAAGTTTATAATTTATACTTAAATATCAATGTTTAGACACAATCCTTCACAAAATTCGATTTTGACATGATATCTACACATTTATCTCCATAAAGGGTTTTTATCAATTAGTATGTTTTTTATTTATGTGATTACTTATTAATCACACCATTAAGACAACACCCAATGCATCCATAATATGAGTAGCTATCATAATATAAAATTTTATTACTACGGGTTTATGCAACAAAAAACCAATTTTTTTATTTATTGTTTGGTTAGGGCTTAATGTGTCATGTCAATTAAATTTTTGACAGGACGATACCATTCAAAATCGGTCAAAAACCTTAAATTTCTGATGTATTTAATTAATTAAGCATGTAACTTAACATGTTTTACAATTAACAATTACTTTTACGCGTGGATATTTTACTCAAGATAAAATCACATGCTTATCATATATGATTTAAAAACAAAAAACCTAACACTCATCTTCAAAGGTAAATATGATACCACTTGTTAGAATTCATATCGAGTGAATCCTAAATTTATAGAAAATAAATAATTCGGTTTATCATATTGAGTCCTTGCTACATGTGAAATAAAAAGAATTACATGTGATAACGGTGTAAGTTATTCGGGCCCAAGTTGGTCAGGAAAGAGAAGGTTATTTGGGTTAAAATATATACGTTTGTAATAAAGATTGATAAATTAAAAAATAAGGAGGACTTATCTTATAATAATAAATGTATGAGTAAATTTAGTGTAGATAATAGGTGACATATACTAAAGTGGATCACCCGTATGGTTTTAGGCCCACTATATTTACTATATAAGGTAAGATTCTCTTTATCAAGAAGAGTGAACAATTAATATACAAACGACTTTTTTGCATTTTCTATCTCTTAATACTGTTCCAGTGTTTTCTAGTAATTAAACTGGGTTCTGATATTTTTGGTAGCATCGTTGGCGCTTGGGAAACGAGTGATACCCGAAGATATATTCCTCAAAATCACTATTTCTAAATTACAAATTTATTGAGAGAGATGAACACAGATTCCCTAAAGGGACAGACTGCTAGATTGGAGGGTGTTGGAGTCGTATCCTACTCTAATGACCATCAAATTGAAGAACAACAAGTTGAACCAACACGCACAGGAGATGTTAGATCAATCAGCTTTGATAATAACGAGACAACAATTGACTGAGGATATTGCAAAGCTGAATGCAGAAAAAGAAATGGTGTTGGTCGAAAAAATAGTCAGGTCGAAAAATTTCAGATAGAAAAATTTATAAAAAATTATACTCCCTCCGTCCCTTTATATTTGACGTTTTAGGGAAAAACATTCGTCCTAATTTAATTGACGTTTCCAAATAGTTGTAAATCATTTCTACCCTCTCTCATTTAATTAATTTACTCTATTATTTATAAAAGTTATTTATAGAAATTAAACACATTTTTTTATCCCAAAACGTCAAACAATAAGGATGAGAGAGTAACTATTAAGAAGATGAAATAAGTTTTATAGTATAACTCAACTTTCAATTCAAACATTGCAAGAACTTTTACTCTCAAATATTTACTAATTTCGAGATAATTGTCGAATTGATCAAACAATTCACAAAATAACATATATTTAAAAAAAACAAAAAATAGTATTTGGAGAACTTAATTATGGTTGTTATTTAATTATCGAACCTCATAATTTTTTCGAAACCAATGTGATAAGATTTGTCCGAAATTGATTTGACAGTGTTATTAACTAACTATATATATTTCACCAAAAAGAAAACTAACTATATATAAAAAAGTATTATTCATCAGTACCAATGGTCGGAGTATTATTCAAATTTGAGTTCGTTAATTTTTAACATATATATATATATAATTAATAGTATAAAATAAAAATAAAAAAACTCTAATAATTAATTTAAAAAAAAATATATATTAGTTTTTGATAAATAATTATGGAAAAAAGACTTAACGGAATTAATTTTTTTTAACGTTATTTCTCACATGTGACAAAAATCATAGTTAGTGATAAAGTTGCAATACATTTCTTTCTTTTTATTTATATTTGTATCAAATGATTTTCATGTTTCAATAAATTTAGATTTTGGTCCCATATTTAGTCATATTTTTTGTTCATCATATTTACTTTTTGCATTATTATTTATATTTTAATATTTTTTAGTTATGGTTCGTTTTATGTCTGAATACTAAATTATAATTTTATTGAAATATTGATATCCGTTTAATACAAAAATAATATAGAAATAATATAGAAACAATATTACAACATAAAAACAAAAATTTATCTTAATACATACAATTTTGTTAGGTTTTTAGTATTGTTACTTTAGCAAAATCTAGAATATTTTGATTGTGAGTTCCCCTTTTATAACTCTAAAATATTTTATTTGTTTATATATTAGTTTTTTAAAAAGAGATGGAAAATATTATTTTTTTGAATTTAGAAATTTGTCAAAAGAACTTTAACTGCTTTAAAAAAGTGAAATTAGAAGAATGAGCTTCAGTGGACTCTCAAACTACCAACATAGAAAAATAATTTTGTCAAGGTTTAATTTGAACAGTTGTTTACAAATATATGCGTTCGATAATGTTTGGATATAAAAGAGGTATATTTCCCTTTTATATATAAATCTGAACCAACTCGACTCCCACATTAGTATGATATTTTATGGTTTGAGCTTAAAAGTCCGTACAATATTAATTTTATCCACTTTCAAAAGACTTCATACGAGTGGAGATATAGATATCCTTGATCATATTTGCATGTCTAACCAATATGAAAATTTGGCCAAACCTAACAAGTCCTTCTCATGAACAAAGTACCACTTAGTCTCCTTTCATTTGACTTTCATTCGCCCACTATATTAAGGTTGTGTTTCGGTTCACACCATAGAGCTTTGCAGCGGATCTATTTCTTTACTCTAACCAAGACTACACTATTTGAATCATAGAGCTTTATAACAGATCTTTCACCTTGAGCATGATTAGCCTCCTCTTAATTGACTTTGATATGTTCATACTATCAGATTGTGCCAGAGTTCACCACCTAAGCTGTAGAGCCTTATAATATATCTATATATTCATTTAATCAGACCACACTATCTGAGTTATAGAGATTTACAATATATCTTTCACCTTGAGCATGACTGATCTACTATGTTCGACACCTGAGAATTCCATCCACACGGTTTTGTGTCTAGGCATGAAGATCTAATACTAATTATTTGGAAAATGTGTATCACATATTTAATTTTCGTATATAAATATGAATCAACATAATCTCCACACTAGTGTGATATGATCCGCTTTGGGTCTAAAAGCCCATACAGTTTCACTTTGCGTCATTTCCTTATTTAATTTTTTTATTTAACAATTGGTCATTAATGTTAAAATACGGAAGACACATATTATGTTTTCATATATACATATGAACGACATGATAACTTGTACTAGTATGATATTGTCCACTTTGAATTTGAAAGTCCGTACGGTTTTATTTTTTATCAACTCTTAAAACTCTCATACATGAATCTTTACTTATATATCATCAATTTATAACCATTAATTAGATGATGCTCTTAAAATTACAAATGAACTACAAATATTTTTGGCAATCAAACTTCTAATATATTCCATCTAAGATTCATATATAAATAACCCATCAAGAAAAAACAAAATAAAAACGTATTACTACAATAAAAACATTATTATATTAATTATGATTTATAAAATATATAACCAATTAGATTTTAGTCACCGAATCATTATTAAATATTATTTTTATATGGTCTAACTATGTACATAATTCTACCATAAAGTTTTTACAATCTTTATGTGAGCTAAAACAATTAAACCGGTTTCGCCATTCAACAAATGTGTCAAAAAATTTATTAAACAAAAACAAAAAGTATAACTTGTGATCTATGGTCTTTCAGTTTCCTATATACTAAATATTTTTACATTTTAAGTTGTCTTTTGTATTGATCTATCTTGTTTATGAAATTGTTTAAAAATTAATCATATTTTTTTAACGTTTCGAAAAGTAAACTGGTTGGAAATATGGTTAGGAGCGCGCATTGTTTGTTTTGTATTTGAAGACTTGTACGATTTTAGTTTTGATCAACCTCAAAATAGTTTTATACTAGTGGAGATATGTTGTTATTTACATGAAATTGATTCCGTACATGTTTAATCGACGTGGGGTTTCGGTCAAACTTAACAAAGTCTTATCTCCAACAAAGTTTCACTTTAGTCTCCTCTTAATTGACTTATGTTCGTTCATTTTAATTAGGTTTTGCAAGGGTTCACTTTCTAGCTCAAACTATTGATCTATAGAGTGGATGATTGACCTTGAGCATGGTTTTTGTGTCATCATATTCAACATCTGAGAATTTTACCAACATCGTGTTACGTCTTGCCTAGAATTCTAATAGAATTTGGTGGGAATATGGGTACTACATATCTGTTTGTGTATATAAGTAGGAATAATCTCATCTCTAATAGTATGATATTTTTCGTTTTGGGCCCGAAGGCCCGCATAATTTTTCTTTTGGCCCACTTTCAAAAGACATCTTACGAGTTTAGATATGTTCTTACTTATATACCATTGATCTTTCCCGTGTCTAACTGATGTGGGACTTTGGTCACACTTAACAAATCCTCCTTTAAAAGAATTACCACTTTAACATCCTCTTAATTAATTTTCATGCGTCACTTTAATCACGTTGTGTCAAGGTTCACTACACGAGCCATAGAGCTTTACAACACATCCATATGCTCAATCTTATCAAATTACACTATGTCTACCTTAGCGTCACTCCAATCAAGTCATACCGCCTTGATACACTCCAATCAAAAAATCTAAAAGTTTCAACGATATCACGTTTCGTTTGGGCCTGGGGCTATGATACCAATCGCTGAGAATATAGGTACCGCATATTCTATTTCTGTATATAAGTATGAACATCCCAATCTCTACACTAGTACGATATCGTCCACTTTGGGTCTCAAGGCCCACATAATTTTGCTTTTGATCCAATTCTAAAAGGCATCATACTAATTGAGATGCGTTATTACTTATATACGACTAATCATTCTCATGTCTAACCAATATGGAACTTTTGTCACACCTAACAAATCTTTATCTCGAACAAAGTACTATGTTAGCCTCCTCTTAGTTGATTTACATCTGCTCACTCTAATTTCTAACTATCATGGTTAACTACCTAATCCACAAAGCCTTACAATGGATCTATTTGCTCACTCTAATCATACTACACGACATGTTTCCAAGTGCCACTCCAATCAAGTTACATCGCTTATTAAGCCACGAGCATTCCAAAATATGTCATATTAGTGATATATAGAGTAGATCATTCATTTTGAGCATGAATGTTGGTTAAACATGTTCGACAACTAAGAATTTCATCCAAATCGTGTTCCATTAGGAATTAGATCTCTTATACCATTTGTTGGGAATATACTTAGAAATGCATATTTGGGTTCTATATATATGTATGAACAACCCGATATCTACACTAGTATGATATTGTCCACTTTGGGCTCGAAGGCCCGCACAACTTTATTTTAGAAAAAATCCAAAATGCCTCATACTAGTTGAGATATGTTCTTACTAATATATCATTGATCATTTCCATATATAATCGATGTAGGACTTTGTTCGCACCTAACAAAAGTAATTAAATTGAGTTTAATTATAAAAAGTGTATTTTGTTAAGATTTTGGTATAGTTTTGTTTAGCAAATCTAAGAACCTCTAACTTTTAGTTCTCAATATTATAAAAAATAAAATGATATGAATATTTATGTAATTACTCTGTAAAAACGAGAGGGAAATCTTTTATAAGCTTAAAAATTGACAAAATATCTTTAATGTTGAAAAAAATTAAAAAAAATAGAAGTTGGTTATAAGAAACATAAAAATAAAGTAGAATGAGCATTCGTATACCATAAACTTCTTACTTAGGATGACATTATGTAACAAATATTTTGTTAACATTTATTTTAGATAATTAATTGTCAATGACCAATGGTCATACAATTAATTATACCAATGTATTATTGTAAGGAAATTCTAGATTTAAAATGTCTAAGTATGTGTAAATATAAAGTATTGAAACATGTTGTTATAAGTCCAACTAAATAAAATATTCAGGATTAAGAATATTAGACCTATAGATAATACTAATAACATACTATTATTAAGTCTCATAGAAAGTACATAAAGTGTAGATACTAGTTGTGCTAATATTTATTATGTAGGAGGAACCATTAGTCTAACATTTTAGTATTGAGCTATAATAGCCTAATAATGGTTAGGGTATCTTGTAACGACTAAAACTATTAGAGTGTATATGATAGTAAAACCTAGAGGCTAAATAAGCGAAGATAAGAGAGATTGGAGCAGTAGATAAAGAAGAGTTCAATGAGAAAACCTATAAAAAATTTAGTGAATTATATTAACTAACTATAAATAGGTCTAATTCAACTCTAATTTGGATTGTCACGAATAACCGATCTAAACTCTCACTTTTAATTTATGTTCTTTCTCTATTCTCTCTACATTTTCACTTTTTTCTCTACGAGTTTTCTCCAACGATTCCATCAAAGCATTGTTCTTTATCATTTAAGAACAAACTACAGGGTAAAAAGCCTTGTTATGGGAAGACCATCGCCTACCGATCTTTATATGCAATAACTTGTAATCTCAAGACTTGAAAAGACAAAGTGTTAAACCTGAATATTCATCTTATATATATTGTTACATATGTATCAGTAATTAGTGTATTTAGAGGATAAAAGGTTTGGAACCCTTGTGATTCTTGATTTAAGATTTAAAAATTGGTATTAGATCTTTTTAGTGTGACGTATCTGGTGATATAAACCTTCAATTGAGTGTCCCTATAATCCAATTTAATAATTGATTCAATTTCGTAAAAAACCCCAATTGTATTTTCTAATGGTTTGAGACCTAAAGATTTTTTAGTGATAGAGAATGTAAATTCTCATGTTATGATTGGATGGTACGATTGAGGGCACATATTAGTATATATATGTTGTGTATTTTAATTTTTACATCTTTCTTTATCATTTTTTCTATTTTTTATGCGTATGATCTTCTCTTTTTCTTTATGGTTCAAAAGTGATTATTAATTGATAATTTATGCCACATGACTTTATCAGGATTCCCTTTACATTCTGGGATATCTAAGAAAATATATCTAAGTTACATTGTAAAAAATATGACTAGTTTATACATAAAGTTGGTAGGTATGTCACGCCCGAGTTGGAAGATATTACTTCCTCCTTCTTTATCATTTTTTCTATTTTTTGTGCGTATGATCTTCTCTTTTTCTTTATGGTTCAAAAGTGATTATTGATTGATAATTTATGCCAGATGACTTTATCAGGATTCCCTTCAGATTCTGGGCTATCTAAGAAAATATATCTAAGTTACATCGTAAAAAATATGAGTAGTTTATACATAAAGTTGGTAGGTATGTCATGCCCGAGTTGGAAGATATTACTTCCTCCCATCATGATGTCCTATATATCTTCACCAGGTTCAATGGAGCAGGGGCTATATCGGGTCATTTATATCATCTAAGACAATCAAGCCTCCCTATAATTTTTATTTATCATCTAAAACGATAAGGTCCTCTTATAATTTTTTATTTCATAAGGGCTAGGGAACCTGCAAAGCATCCTCTTGATTTTTTTATGGTTCCCTCTTATTACCACTACCACTTTTTCATTGGATGGGTACCGAATGCATCAAAATAATTGAGTCTCCAATGCATTGATGTAATGAAGAAGGTACATCCTCAATCATGAACAATCATTGATCCTTCATCCTGAAATTTTATTTGTCGAGAACCACGTCCAATGTAAGCTCTCCTAACACATTAGCATATGCTTTGTAGAGCCCAATTAGAATATTTTAGGATGGATCAATACTGATGCACCTCTCATTTTATCATAAGTGATTTTTATAGGATGTTGACTGAGATTTTGGTGTATATCATCACTATTTTAACCTTTATTCATGCCAACTCGGAGGTTTTTAGTACACCATATTGGTGAGGTGTTGTAACCTCCCTACGCAATCATCTATAAATCCCAATATTGGATAAATTTTTTTTTTATATAAATATGGTGAGTTTTCTTGAGATGTTGCACATCTAGATTATTAGATTACTTCTTTCTAGAGTTCATGATGATCCCCGAGAAAAAATCTCTACCCAATATTATACAAATTATTTTTCTATTAGGATTCATATCCAAATACTCATCTTATTCCCTCTCAATAATGGAATTATCATCCATTTTCTTTGCTCATCGGAAGAAATTAGCAATAAATATATTCTACTAGAAGTAATGAGGTATTTTCCAGAATATTGCCAATGTTACCAAATCATGGCAGTCTTGCAACCCATTTTTTGTCTCCACAAACCTTCGGGTGTGATCTCCAAAAATCTCATCTGGCCTTGTTTGAATTGGATTATTTAATCTCTATCTCCAATGATTATTTTCAATATTACTTATCGGGGTTTGAATATTGACAAATCATTTTGAAGGTTTTGATGCACCTAGAAGAAGAGGGATGAGGTTACTGAACTACGTCAAAGACTCCCTCTGAAGGTTATGAAAAATGATCTAAATAACATATTTTCATCCCCACAAAATCATAATATTTCGTTTTAGAATTATTCTTCGTGATGCCCATAATCTCACTTTTCGTTTTACTTGTGGATCTTGTTATTTATAAAACTTCAATGATATATGATTATATAAGATCTTCGGACCGATGGGAATCACTGTCAACGAACTCCTCATCAGCAGTAAGAATATTCTTTTTTCTTTTGAATATTTGGTTGAAGAAAGGGTATGAGTTTTATTGATTTTATCGTCAAGTCCAGTGCATGGCTGAATGATGAAAGTTTTTGTTTGATTGTTTTAATTGATCTTTGTGTAGGTGCAGTTGTTTCGTTTAAGGATTTTCATAGAGGTTATGCTAACCTATGTAAGGTGGAGGAGGATGGTTTGGTCAGTGTATCTATTATTGATGGTCCCGAATGGTAGCCTTGATTCATCATAGCATACTATTGAGAAAATACGTCATAGACCCATTACTCTCAAGGTTTTGCTACATAAATTTGGTATGTTTGTTGACTAAGTTCTTCCGTCATCCAAGGATATTTGTCTCCATTCGGATGAGGTTGAACACGTGTTAGTGAAATGAATTCAACCTCATGTTTTGATCTTAGATATTGAATGTTCATCAAGAGTGGTCATCATAACACTTATATCTTTGTAGTTATTGGGATTTTTTTACTTGATTACTCACCGGTTGTTGCGCATAAACGCTTAGAGCATCTGTAGCATCCTGAATAACAAGATAAGGTTGATGTTTCCAGATCTGATGCTCGGACTCTACATCCAACATTTCGATCGATTATTTTTGGTTATTTTCTTTTTGTTTGAGAAATTAAGGTACTAGTCAGTTCCGACAGTTTTGTGAGGCAAATATATACTCAGTGGATTCAAATGTAGAACTATATAGAAATAATATATACAGATAATAAAAGTAAAGTTAGATAATCAATTCCTTACTTTTTTAATCTCTGTTTATAGAGTTGCAGATATGTGGAAGTTAATAATATCTAATTTAATGTGAGATATTATATATTTTTAATAAATTCAATCTAAGATACTAATTTGAATTAATATCTTTGTACATGATCTTAAGAATGAATATCATGTCTTACATAATTGTATATTTGACCAAATTATCATTATCTTCACTTTATAGTCCAATAAGTCGTTCTGGATGGGATGTTTATTTCTTCATTATTATTAATAGTTCATAAAATTATTTTCTAAATTTTGAACGATGAACAATAAAAATATCATTATTTTAAAAAAAACAATCCCATGTAAAGTTTTATAATTCCCAATAGTTTGTTCGGAAATAATATATTTTAAGAGCAACACATTCCCTACTGGAGAAATTATCTTTTAGAAAGAATTGAAAAAATATGGAAATCGTCACTAATCTATTTCCATTGGCTATTACCAAGTGTCTTGTAATGTGTACATATGATGCATCTGTGTGATTCGTAACATAAATGGCTTGCAACAAATTTTCCATAAAACTTGGATCCTAATGGTTTTACAACAATATTTTTTTCCTAATTTGGCCCGACTTAAAACGATTCATATCGTGACAAATATGTTACAAATCTGTTCTTAAATGTAATTAAAATGAAAAAATACTATAGACATATATAACCATTTCTTAATTTCATAAAGTCAAAATAAAAAACATTAACAAACAAAGTTGATATAAAGTACATGAATATAAAATATTATAATATTACAATTTAAAATTATATAGATTTTATTACAATTAAACATTATATAATGTACATGGGTACAAAATACAAAACAAATCTACAGATCCGTTCCACCTCTTTTATATTGCTGGTCAATGACAATATACAGTGGTCGATTATGTGAATATTTGTAGCAACCTGTACAAGATGATTTAGAAATGAGATTGTCACATTTTTCTAAAAATATAAAGAATAAACATATTACACACATACTCCTTTAAGATAAATCTATAAAATTACTTAGTCTACCACAGGTTGCTAAGTTGAGGCACACATCCCCCTAAAACAAGATAAACAATATATTAAGTAGAAAACAATAAATAAATAAAACTTTATGGACCATGAAACATTGACAGTAAGATATATAGATTGAATAAAGCGTTCAGTAAGATGAGAACTTTTAGTAGTATTTGTATCCGTCTGCTAAACAAAGCCTTTTGAGTAAAAATTCAACCAACATTAAATCATGTCATAATTCAGTGGTCGAGAAATCCCATAAAACAGAATCTACATAGTTTTTTCACACCTAGGCACAACAGTTATAGAAACATCTCAAATGTAGCATGAAAGATATAATCCCACTTAATCTAATAAACCTTACATTTGAATCTCTCTCTTTTGTCTGAGCACTATGAACCTCATAGCATTGTTGCATAAAATATGTTGCACCAATGACTTGTTAAACTATATTCTATTAAAACTGGAAAGTTGTTAACCAATTTTGTAATGAAAACAAGACCACCAATAAAAACAACACATAGTTAAGAATATTATCCTAATAAAATACTCATAGTTAGTACACATGCATGTTTTGAAATTAAAAAGGAAATTGTATTCAGATATAAATACATTAAATTACAATTAACAATAACAAGAAATATTCTTGATCAACTAAAAATTAGATAAAGTGCAAGTTTCCTGTACAGATTGATAAGGATATCATGTGTGAGTTGATAAAACCTCATCATTTGCTGAAATTGTCACTTGATCACTCAAATTAATAGAACTAAGGTTGGTTGATTAGAATTTTACTAAGAAAGAAGATATTGAGCTAATAATAATGGAGGATGTATTTTATGTTAGATGTGGAAGAACGGTATTACTAAAACGTGAGTAACTCAGTTATAACCCTTGTCTTAGTCAAATCATGTTGTCAATACAGTTTCATCACTTGGACTGGTCGAGGAGTTAGACCGTTTCATGGACTCGAGTTCAATACAAAATAAAAGCCCAAATCTTATAAGTTATTCATTCACCAAAACATAATCTAAAGATAAGGCCAAGTATGGAATATTTAAGTTATAACAAAAAGTTGTTGTGTAAAAAGAGTATCTACATATACTACACTTATGTATAATACAAATAAATTTTTTCTCTTAATCTTCTGCTTCAAATTTCAACTTGGTATCAGAGCAAAATATAGCTAACACCATCAGTTATCCATCCATGAATACTGACATATGAGCGTCATGATGCATTTTACCTAACACAGACACAAACACAAACAACAAATCTCGAAACCTGAAATAAGAAACTTTAACATCCATATGAAACTAGACCGATCTCATTACCTACTCTTAAAAACCATAATTGTCTCAACCGTCAAGGGAAATTTTTTAATGGTCACATCTCAGGTGATGTTCTGTGTCCCCCCAAGGTTATTTATGATCATGTTGGTATTTTGATTCAGAAACCATCCTATGAGGACTGGTAATTTAGGTACCAACTCCTATTATGTCAATTATTTACTATTATACAACCTTAGATAATTGTCTACTTACGAGATCATAAGTTCCCTTAAATACTATGGGATGCCTTGAAAATGCTCTTTGGCTCACAAACAGGAGCAAGCATTACCTACTTTAAAAGTCAACTCTAGATAATTAGGAAGGGGGGGGTTCAGACTATGGAATAATATTTGGCTAAAATGAAGTCAATAACTAATAATATTATTCTAGCAGGTTGTACCATATAGTGAATCTGACTGACAAAAATTATCAGAATTTGGTGGATTTATAAACTTCTCTGCTAAATTTAAAAGAATATTGGATACATTATATAGTCTCCAAACATCTAAAGCTAACCTAAATTTGGCATTTGTAAATGTTAATTGTAACAAAAATGAAACAATTCATCTGACAACAACAATCTGAACATGAGAGGTCAATCCACCTACTCTAAAGGTTAAGTACGTGTTTATAGAGGAAGACATCATAATAATAAGACGGGGAGGAACAATAATACTTACAGAATAGAAAGTGGGAGCATATATTCTTCTAATAGACCTACTTGTTAGATCTGTGACAAGTTTGGTCATGTGGCCTCCACCTACTAGTTTAGACATGATCCAAATTCTATGGGATCTGTTTATACATATCAACAAAGAATGGTCAAAAGTTTGACTTTTGAGGTAAGGTTTCCGCCCTAGTTGGTAATGGTCAAAAGTTTTAAATTGAATATTTTGGTAGCTCTACATTACTTACAAATTAAAATGAACATGTAAAACTAAACAATGTCATTCATGTGCCTACTATATCAGAGAACTAGTTATCTAATTCTAAACTTACTTCACAAAATCATGTTTATGTTGAATTTTTTAAGAACTTTTGTTTTGTGAAGGACTTGACAATAGAGAAGGTGCTTTTTATAGGGAATGGTAAAAAATGGTTATACTGCATCAAAAATTCCAATAATGAGACTCATATGGTCCTTAATAATGGGTTGATAGGTAGTGAGAGGTATATTTTATCCTTGTTTCAGGAAATGGCACACGAGACAACATTATCTAGCTCATAAAGTTCTTTCTAGAGTTTGTGGACAATGTAATTTGTTTCTTAATCAAAAGAATTTAAGCTTTTATCATTTCTTTCAATTTGGAAAATCTCGTAAACTTCATTGTCTTATTTCTAATATTTCAGACTTGATTCATTCTAATTTATGGGGATCAACTTCCACAAAAACTAAAAATGGTTTCAAGTACTACATTCTATTTTTAGATGATTTCAGTATATTCTCTTGGATTTATCCTCTTAAAACCAAAAGTGATGCCATATCTTAATTTCTAGAGTTTTAAAAATGAGTAAAAAACAATTTCATATGCATATTAAAACAGTGCAAACAGATAGGGGTGGAGAATATAAATATTGTATACCATATACTAAGAGTTTTAAGATACATCTTAGGATATCCAGTTCTCACACCGCTGTCCAAAATCGTAGGATAAAGAGGAAACACACACACATAGTTGAGACTAGATTAACTCTTCTAACTCAGGCTCAACTTTCTTTTCTTATTGGTATGATGCTATGAGTACTGCTACATACTTGATTAATAGACTACCTACTTTTACACTGTATAATAAGTCCCATTTTGAACTGATATACCATAGAAAAACTTGACTATTCATATCTCAAATTTTTTGGTTCGACATGCTATCCTTGTATTAGACCTTATGGGCATCATAAATTTAATTTTCACTCTTTGAAATATGTGTTTCTAGGGTACTCTGAAACATATAAGGGATACAAGTGTGCTACCCTAACTGGTAAGATCATAATATCTAGATATATTGTGTTTAATAAGGACGAGTTTCCTTGTTACCAGAATTTTTTTTAATATTAAAAAGTCTAGTTCTTTGGTTTTTATGTCAATGTATGATTAATTCAACTCATTTCCTAAGTTTACTAGTGTGTTTGGTTCTAAAAAATTTTCAGTTCAAATGGCGAAACCAGAAATTAAATTAAGTGGGGGTGTTATAATTGTTTTATAAATTTTTCAACGTGGTTCGGTTAAACGTGACTTTTTTGTCAGACCAATATATGTAAAAAAACTTCAATATTTTACATATAATTTTAAAGTAAAGTAATATATTTTTAGTATTTTTTATTATTGATAATAGCACCCGAGGTTATTGATTTTAAAATGTGAAAAAAATTAAAATTTAGATTTAAAAATTCTAAATTTCACGAGATTTTGTACCGTAAATAACTTAAATCGTGAAAAAGAAGTGGAAGTTTTTATTGTTGTAAATATCCATATAATAGTTTTCAAATTTACAAACAAATTATCTATAGTTTTTATTGGCGAAGATAAAAATATTAGTAGAAAAATTTAATAATTTTCAATTGATTTTTTTTAAAAATAAACTCAATACATATCGATAGCATTAATTTTATAACTTATTTTTTTAATATAATTATAAATTATAACTTATACAATTTAAATGATTAGTTTGCATTTTAATTTAAGTATATAAATTATTAATTATTAATTTAAGTATATAAATTATAAATTATTAATTTAAGTATATACTCGATACATGGCGCCGCTTCTTTCTCAAATTTCACTTACTTCATCTCTCTCACCAACTCCGCATCTCTACACTTTTCAAATATTTTTTTATATTTTAGTATGAAGCTCTCTCTTTCTCTCTTTCTCAGTCTATATTTTGGTCGGATTGAAGTATTTTTATATTAGATATTGATATTATTTCAATTTTATCAATGATTAGAAGGTATTTCTTTGAGTTAATAGATATATATCTCAGTTTGTATACATAAATAGTGGGAGGTAAGAGTGGGCGGTAACCCCCATTGCCCCTAAATAGATATGTCGTTGTGCAACATATTAATAATCTAATTACTTTTACTCAAAATAGAACCCTTACCTGAAAACTATCATGAACGAGAGCAAAGTTATCCTCGAGTTGTTCCTTTTCTGTGGAATCATGCACAATACATTCGTCTTACATCAGTATCAACAAATGTGCAATCACTATTTAGGTACAACACTGAATTTAGAGAGAGAGCATGTAACATCATTTACTAACTATTATTCATCTTCCAAATAGTTACTCTCTAACCAAGAAAACATCCAAACACATATTCAGTTATTGAATGAACATATTTTATCTTGTCAAGTTACACTCATAGGATGTGAAACTCCTTATCCTATATTTCTATATCAAACTAGCCATTTAGTATTTTCTACCAATGCACATCCTAGACATTTGAATTTCAAATGATATTTTAATATAGGTGTGCACTCCGCGACCCCGTTTGCTCCGCTCACTAATCACAATATATTCTTACAACTTTGCACTCCACACTTTCTAACTTGTTCGATAAAATATTGTGACTATTTTGGTCGACTAGTCAATCTAATTACATAAAACTACATAACATATTTCCCCCATTCTAGTGTAATTTGTGATTAACTAAAAAAATCATAACAAACAACAAATTTATGCATAAATTAAATATCATGATAATTGAATTTCATATTAGTGGATTACATATTTCAAATATTAGAATATCAAGGTATCACTAAGGATTAAATATTTATTATTTATAACAAATACATGAAGAAAATATACACGTAAAAATACATTTTCAAATGTTCTTACTTGACACTATCTTTTACTAGCCTTGTGTTCTTATCATTCGTAAGCATATTAGAGCCAAGTCGTAGCTTCTTGAAGCATCATGCTCAAATATGTAGCTCTTTTACTCTTGCGTGTATGCAATTTTCCAAAAGAATTATTAAGAAAATAAACTTCAACCTCCACAACTTGCAGTCATAAACACATACCTTGGGATGATATTACATATATATTCTAATCTCTAGATGTGAAGATTTCCACATTGAATTCAGTTGAACCTTAATCGCATCCCAATAGCTGACATGTGCACATGTTATCTCCTTAAATAATCAGCTAAATTATACTGATTTTTGACAAACTCCATTAATATAACACCATATCATATACATCCGCGAGTCATGCTATGTCTAACACATAAGTGTCTACATCTGCCTTTGTATACTTGTCTATAAACATTGGCAAAAGCATCCCACTATCACACCTGATATATATATATATATATATCTAGGTGATATCGGTTTTGGCCATAATGAAATCTCATTTATTAGATTTTTTAGCCACGTAGCTTCTTTACTAGTTGTTGTTAATGCCAAAAACTCACATTATATTGTTGAATTAGTAATACAAGTTTATCATATTGGATGCTCTAGAGATAACACCTCTTTCAAGAAGGAACACTCATCTACATGTGGATATATTATCGTCCATATTGGAAATATAACTCACGTCCGAATAGCATTCAAGAATCGAAGGAAATCTTGTATAAGTCAACCCATAATATGTGGTTCTTTTCAAATACTTGAATACTCGGTTTAAATCTTTTTAAAGATGTGAACTAGGATTGCTAGTATACACATTAAGCTCTCCAACAACATAGCTAATATTCGGCCTAGTGCTAGTCGTGGCATACATAAAATAATAATGGATCTTAAGTATTTAAGTTGAGATACTACAACATATCTTATTAGATAAAAGCTTAAGACTAGGATCCCTAGATGTGCTAACAAGACAACAATCTTTAAAAATAAATTTATTAAATATATTCTCAATATAATGAGATTAATAAATCAATATATTATTATTCTTTTTGCTTGATTAAGAAAAAATCCATTAACAAATACCATATTATTAAATTTTTGATGTCATTCCTTATCCTCATCCAGAAAGATCTAAAAAGGTTCAACAACAGAAGAAAAAAGAGATACAAACAGATGTAGAAGCTCATCATCAACAAAAAAAACCTAATCAAGTTCTACAAGAAAATTGTTAGGTGCGACCAAAGTCCCACATCCCACATCGGTTAAACATGGGAAGAAAGATCTGTATATAAGTTACGAATACATCTCCATTAGTGTGAGGCCTTTTGGAAGTGGACCAAAATCAAAGCCGTGCGCCCCAGTGGGCCAAAAGCGGATAATATCACACTAGTGTGGTGATCGGAGTATTCTTATTTATATACAAAAGGCGGAATATGTGGACCCAATATTCCCTACAAATGGTATCAGAGCACCAGGCCCAGGCAGAACGCGATGTGGTGGGTTGTGATGATGTGGGTGAAATTCTCAGGATGCCGAACATCTTATCTTGAACCATACTCAATGTGATTGATCTGCTGGATAGATGGAGCGCCAGATGGCTCATCAAGCAGGTGGCTTGATCAAGGAGCAGTGCAGATTCATCTGTATATGGAGCGTCAGATGGCTCATCAAGCAGGTGGCTTGATCAAGCAGCGGCAGCGCAGATTCATCTAAAGATGAAGTGTCATATGGCTCATCAAGCAGGTGGCTTGATGTGGTGGGTTGTGATGATGTGGGTGAAATTCTCAGGATGCCGAACATCTTATCTTGAACAATACTCAATGTGATTGATCTGCTGGATAGATGGAGCGCCAGATGGCTCATCAAGCAGGTGGCTTGATCAAGGAGCAGTGCAGATTCATCTGTATATGGAGCGCCAGAGGGCTCATCAAGCAGGTGGCTTGATCAAGCAGCGGCAGCGCAGATTCATCTAAAGATGAAGTGCCATATGGCTCATCAAGCAGGTGGCTTGATCAAGGAGCGGCACAATGTCATCTGATAGTGAGCAGATAGATTGGAGTATTCTTATTTATAAACAAAAGACGGAATATGTGGACCCAATATTCCCTACAAATGGTATCAGAGCACCAGGCCCGGACAGAACGCGAGCACCAGGCCCAGACATAACGCGCGATGTGGTGGGTTGTGATGATGTGGGTGAAATTCTCAGGATGCCGAACATGTTATCTTGAAACATACTCAATGTGATTGATCTGCTGGATAGATGGAGCGCCAAATGGCTCATCAAGAAGGTGGCTTGATCAAAGAGCAGCGCAGATTCATCTCTAGTTGGAGCACCAGATGGCTCATCAAGCAGGTGGCTTGATCAAGGAGCGACGGCGCAGATTGATCTAAAGATGGAGTACCAGATGGCTAATCAAGCAGGTGGCTTTGATCAAGGAGCGGCACAATTTCATCTGATAGTGAGCATATAGATCCCCGCCCTAAAGCTCTAGAGTTCAAGTTTCTCTCCACCTGACTAGAGTAGGCGGATGGAAGTCAATTGAGAGGAGGCTAGAGTGAGATCAGTATATAAGTTAAGAATACATCTCCATTAGTGTGAGGCCTTTTGGAAGTGGACCAAAAGCAAAGTCGTGCACCCCGGTGGGCCCAAAACGGACAATATCACACTAGTGTGGACCCAATATTATTTATATTATTTCATCGTATTTATATACAAAAGACGGAATATGTGGACCCAATATTCCCTACAAAAATAAAAATGAGGTACAAGCCGTTGTACAAGTTCTTCAAAAAATTACAACAGATACATGGGATAATTTTCAATAATATTATAAGGTAACATATAGTAAGAAAATCGTGGAGGTGAAATTTTATTGGACAATCAAAAGTGAAAAAAAGAACTAATATGTCATGAAGATGTCAAATATTTATTCATTTTAAACAAGAGGAAGAAACTTCAAGGATTGACAATCCAAATGTATGGTCATATTGAGAAAGATTCTTTTTTGTTGAGTTCGAAAATATGTTAGGGATTGCAAATGAGGATGAATTGTAATACAAGGTAATTTTTCACAAAAAAGGTTATTTACACACCTAATTTTTTGGTAACACGCACCCAAACTACTCGTAAGTATGCAACCAATTTATTTTTGTTTTTTCACAACTGAAAAACCTATTTATTCATCCATTTTTCCCATAATGTCGCAACTAGTTAACACTTAATTTCTCACCCTTTTATTTTTTTTATTTTTTCACAAACATTTTTTCCTTAATTCCATATAATGAAATAGATTGATAATAATATCATTGTTTCGCAACCTTATGGCTTAAATTTGCAAGATTCTGGAAAAAAACAATCTACATATCAAGTCGCGCATTGGTAAATTAAAATAAAGGTTTTACATTCCTTATTCGTTATTTTTAGTTTTATTGTATATATCATATTATATATATATATACTAATCCAAGATAAAATAGATGTTATCCCAATGGTGGACGATATCTACAAGTCGAGGCCTATAGAACAAGATATATCATTGTTCCAATCTATATTAAAACTAGAGCAAAACATGGATTGAAAAACATTAGAATTTATGAATATTTTATTTATACGAAGGCATTGTATTCAACTACAACTCTTCACAATTTGGAAAAAATGACATGATAATGAGGTTGGCCAAATAATTGGTAGGATGATTAAAATATGATATAATTTATTTTATATTCATATTTTCTTAAACAAGATATAAATGATTGTGCCAACTTGACTTTATAAAAATATTTTATCGATAGAAAACTCATGCTACAAAATGATGCACAAATAAAACTTTAAAGCCCGTTAAATTTTCCCCATTAGAAATTTGGTTCTGTTGATTATGAGGCTTTTGTGTGCTAGTATGCGAGGTACCTCATTATAATTGGAAAAATTCCCAAAACATTTGAAACATATATTACGATAATAAGAATAGATGAAATGTTTACTTTATTTCTTAACTATAAACATCCACATTATATTGGTAGATGTTTGTCCGTTAAATTCAAAACTAATTTTTGTGGTAAAAGTTGCATGTTTCTAAACTACACAATTTCTTTTTAGAGTATTGTTTTTTTATCATTTATATATATATATATATATATATATATATTATTATTTTACAAGTGTAACCATTTATAAGGTAATTGTGCAACCAATTATAGCATAAGTTTTCACCCCAAATACATTCGTATTTTGCATACATATGTCTTTTTACGCAAAAACAATGTTATTACACAACTGGTTATAACATAATTTGCAACCGTTTATAACATAATTTCACACCTAAATTAGATTTTTTTAAATTTCCCTCTTTTTCTGCAACCGTAATGGACATAATGTTTCACCTACCTAATAATGGTTTATTTCATAACTAAAAATATTCAATTTTCAAATTGTTTAAGACACAATAATAAAAAAGGAATAAAAAGAATGTACTCAATTAAAAGATAACAAAAATAAAATAATTTATATGTTTTCTTTACAAGTTCTTCAATTATGAAACAAATCTTCAATTTTATATAGAGTGTGTTTCTTCTTAGATCATCCAGTTCTATTTTTCAAGCTAGGGGAAGGGCAATATGAGATTGATTTTAAGTACAAGCTTCACCAAAAGTAGGTAAAGTTGGTATGCGATTAGAATATATTATTATAATAAATTGGATTGTAGCATAGCTCTATATAAGTTAACACTATTTTTGCAACCTACTTTAACAATCCGCAACCACAACATAAAAAATAGTTATTACGCAGCAAAAGTGAACGAAATTCCGAAACCTAACAGCAATGACTAATTATGCAGCCAAAATGAACGCAATTTTGCACTTAATCAACACTTAGTATGTATGCAACACAAAAACATCAAAAAATTCGGAGCCACACCTTCAAACTACCTAACATCCTTAATTTGTTTACCCGAAATAATTTTTTCAGATAATTCCTGAAACACTTACATGAATGTATGAAATCAAAGAATTAACATATCTAGAACAACCATATATATATGTGTGTATATATAAAGAAACAACTACAAAATAATTCGAAAAAAAAACAGAAGGTGAATATCACCTACATCAATAAATGACTTCAAAAAATCAAAGTTTTGATAAAACAAAACCTAGAAATCACGATCCAAAACTAATAACAAGAAAACATAAAATTCATTTAAGAACATATCTGAAAATAATAACATCAAATAACAAAGAATACCTAGAAATTAAGATCCAAAAATAATAACGAGAAACATAAAATTCATTGAAGAACAAATTATAGATATAAAAACAACGATATGATTGGTATTTTAAAAAGTTCAAGTGAGTATCTCTTTAGACTAATTTAGCATTAGGTGGTTATCCATACTATATCAAACTTTGGGTGATTATCTATAAATAAGTTTGATGTTGAGTGGTTATTGGTATATTATCTTGTTATCAATTCGAATTGTGAATCTTATAGAGAGCTTCAGTCATATTATATAGACTAATGTAATAATAACTTACTGGGCTAGTTGGCACAAATAACATAATGAACTATAATGTTAACATCGTCCCTCAAACTCATAATACAATAGTAGTAAGCATTGTGAGTTTTTTACACATAAAATGAAACCGAGATGTCGACTGAGCATTTGTGAAAAAATCCACAAGATGTCTTCAATCTTCAAACGACCTTCAAACGTAACCAAATACCAATCCAAATTCCAAATCCATAACCACAACCGAAAAACCAAAGGCAAATAATAATAACCAAATCCAAAAAAACATATCCAAACCCAAATACTAATCCAAATTAAATTCAACCAAAATAAAAACCAAAACCAAATTAAACTCTCAATCTAAAACTGAATCGAACTAACATATTGACACCAAAATTAAATCAAATTTGAAATCCATAAATTGAAACCAAATTCAATTCTAAATCTAAATTTTATTAGAGTTTCAATCATAATTATACTAATTTGATATTCTCTATTATTTTCATGACTAAAAACGCTTGCAATACCTCAGCGACCAAGAAAGTATAAGAAAACCAATTTTTTCCTCTCCCGGCAGACAACGAAAACAATTGTCAATCGTACAACGAAAGATACAAAAAATCCAAACTCAAGACCTAAGCAAACGCTCTAATACCTTTTAGAAAATATAAAAACATAATCAAAGAGAGAAACAAAATGTGGATATGGTTTTTATAAATTGGAATTTTGTTTCTTATAAAGAGCTTAAATCACATTATATAGACTAATAAACTAATAATTTAATAAGCAAGTGGGTTCAAATAACATAAAGAAGACATAGTCTAAAATTCATATATCATCTACTCGCTAAAAATAAAAATTACTAATATGTATGTGGGCCATCATGTTTACCAAAAATACCATTTAATCTTAAAAACTAGAACTACTACAATTTTTTTATTTCATTGAAAAATAATGTTTTTAAAAGTGTGTATCTTTCAAACCGTAGCTCGGAAAAATTTTCCAAAAATATTATTGATTTTGTTTTTTTTAAGATAAACAAAACTAAATCCATAAATAATATATTTTCTGAAATTTTGTATAGCCAAACTATTTAACATGTGTTTCGTAATTAGTATTTCGTTCGTGATTCGCGGTTCGTATATTCTTGATTTGCGATTTGTATTTAAACATTTAAAAAAAACTATCGTTTCGTGATTAACATTCAAACAATTTTCATTGTCTAAATTCGATTTGGAATTCGAGATTCGCGAAATACGATTCACAATTTATTTTTATTTTTACTCTATAATTCACAATTTCTTTTTATTTTTATCCGGAGATTCGCATTTTGCCTTAATCACTCTTTCATAACTTTTGTAATATAATCCATTTTTTAATTTTCAAACACTAATACAACTAAAATAACAAAATCAAACTAAAAAAAATAGCCAACGCTCCGAAAACAAACGCCATCGTGTGGATTTGAAAAAAAAAGACTTTCACGAAAAAAATAGCCCAACTCGACACTAAAAAAAACCATCCATCAAATCACCTAAAAAATTGCATTAACTAAAGCTATGTTGAAGTAAAACTTGATGCCAGCAGTTCGAAAGCCCTGGAGATGAGGTCCCACTTGGGTTCTGCCCAAGTATCTCGATGGGCCCTCTCTCTAATTGGCTGAAAACTCGGGCAGACATTAATAATCAGTTCGGGTCCTCTTTCAAAGGTCGATTTTCTAAATCAATTGGACCCACTCAAATCCTGACAATTGACAAGCCGAAAAGAAATTTGGGTCAAGGATTAATGGGTGGCCCGTCCTCCTATGTCCCCTATTCCTTAATCAGGAATTTCGGGAATGCGGGTAAAGGCCCTAAAGGAAGGAGATTCTTAAATAAACTAGCTCAAATGCCTTCAAAATTATCTAAAGCCCCTCCTCTAAAATCAAGCTCATTGGGTTTTGCTAACTCAAACTCTCGTATCCTTTCGAAAGCTCCCTCTTCTTATGCGAGCATTGTTTCGGGGCACAACGACAATCGGTCGCCTTTGGTGATTGGAATCAACCATATGGAGTTAGTGGGAAATGATCTCATAATGCAAGAAACTGTTATGGGGCCCCCAGATTCGTGGAAAGCATGCCTTTCAGGATATTTTCTAACTCAACCAAACAATCTCAGCTTCCTCAAAGAAAATGTTGAGTCCTTATGGAAGAAGTTTGGCCTCATCCAGTTTAAACCCTTCCCCGAAGGCTATTTCCTTTTCCAATTTCGCTCAGAGAACATTGTAAAAAAGGTATTAGAGGGAGCTCCATGGCATTTCGGAGGTAACTTGATGATCCTGAAAGTTTGGGAACCCCTTTCCCCTCTCATTAAAGATCATCACACGGAAATCCCTATCTAGGTAAAAGTTTTCAATTTGCCACTGGAACTTTGGACGGCGGAGGGATTCAGTAACATTGGCTCTGTTTTAGGGACTCCTTTATATGTGGATCACCAAACAGAGCGAAAAAAAAGCTTCGTTTTGCCCGCATCTGTATAATGATCACTGTAGGATCCCCTATCCGAACTGAGCTCACTTTCAAGATAAGGGGTAAATCCATATCGGTATCCTTTGAGTATCAGGGCCTTCCGCCCCAGTGCGCTAACTGTAAGGTTTTCGGGCATCCAACCCGTATCTGCAAAAAAGGCCCCATTAAGCTTTCTCCATTCCCTATCCCATCATCGTCCTCCGAGGAAGATCCATCCGAGTACCTACCAGAAGCGGACCTTAGTCATCATCTTTCATCCATCAATGAAGGAAAGGAAGTGGAAAGCGGAGAAGAAGCTGATTCTCCTCCAAAAAGGATATCCCTGTAGACCACTGTAGACCCAAAGGGGAAGGGTAAAATGGAAATGTCCTCCGACATGACCATCGTCTGATGCACTGTAAGTCACTCTTCTTATGAATATAGCATCCTTGAATGTTCGGGGTCTCAATGACCCTGTTAGACAAAAAGACGTAATAGATTTTATTATTAGTAATAGTATTTCATTGCTTATCTTAGTCGAAACTAAAGTTAATATAGTTAAGGTTGACTCTATAATTAGTAAGATGGTCCCCTTTTGGCATGTAATTAATAACTATTCCTCCCATCCTCTTGGTAGAATTTGGATTACCTGGAATCCAAGTGTAATTACTATCACAAAGATTTCGGAATCCTCCTAGTTTATTCACTGTCGAGCTAAATGCCATAGTTATAATTCGAAATTTAGACTCACCGCCATCTATGATTTCAACGAAGCCCAGGATCGAATCCATCTGTGGAATGACTTAATTGCCACTTCCAATCTCGAGAAGCATATCCCTTGGGTCGCTCTAGGAGACTTTAATGCTATTCGTCACCCTGATTAGAGAATCAGATCCTCAGAAAATTGGTCCTCAGCAATTGATGAGTTTAACAATTTCTGCTATCTAAGCGAACTTAGCGACCTCAGATCCACGGGGTTTCACTTCACCTGGATAAATAAACAACATTCTCGACCAATTCTCTCTAAAATTGACCGTGTACTGGTCAGTCCAGACTGGGATGATCCCTTCCCTATGTCTTATGCCCATTATGGATTCCTTAGATCCTCTGACCACACCACTGTAACTCTTAACCTAGGTATGCCTCGACCTAGAAGTAAAAAACCCTTCCGATACTTCAACATGTGGAAGTCTCACCCATCTTTCAAGGAAATAGTCTCTAATACCTGGAATTCTCCTATTTCCTCCTCTAGGATGAGACTTGTTACTGATAAGTTAAAACGCCTTCAATTTGAGCTCTCTAAGCTCAATCGAAAGGAATTTAGTGACATCAGTAACAGAGTTAGCAATGCCCAAATCAATCTGGTTGAGGCCCAATCAATCCTTGCGATTGTTCCCCTCAACCCGAGTCTAATTTATGATGAAATTGAAGCTTACAAATCTTATATCTTTTATAGTCGTGCTAAGGAGTCATTTCTTAAGCAAAAACCTAGGGAGAACTGGATTAAGCTTGGTGATAAGAATACAAATTTTTTCCATAACAGCATTAAGTCTCGTCTCTTTCGTAATAAAATCGTTTCGATTAAAAATGACTCTGGAATTATCGTCTCTACTCCAGCTGGTATCTAAAGTCATTGTAAAATACTTCGAGAACTCCCTTGGTACTAAGCATTCTTCTGCTTATCCAGGTCTGGCTAGAGTTTCCTCTCTAACTACCTCCACTGTTACTAATACTAATAAGGACTTAATGATCCGCGAAATCACTTGTGAAGAAATTAAGTCCGCATTATTCAGCATTGGCGGTAACAAGTCTTCTTGACCTGATGGTTACAACTCTTCCTTTTTTAAGTCTAATTGGAATATGGTCGGACCTGACATCTGTAATGGTGTCCTTGAATTCTTCAATTCGGGAACTTTGGATAAATCTTGGAACTCAACCTCTATTAACCTTATTCCCAAAATTGAATCTCCCTCTGTTCCAGGGGATTTTAGACCTATTGCGCTATGCAATGTTGTTTACAAAATTATCTCCAAAATTCTAGCTAATAGAATTAAGGTTTCCTTCCCCTACCATATAGACCCTTCTCAATCGGCCTTTGTTGCGGGAAGAAATATTTCTGATAATATTTTGCTGTCCCAAGAACTCCTGAGAGGATATCATCTTAATGCTGCGGGCAAAAGGATAGCCCTTAAAATTGATATCATGAAAACCTTTGATAATGTCCGTTGGCACCTCATCCTTGATATCCTTGTAGTGATGCACTTTCCAGATCAAATGATCACTTGGATTGTGAAATGTACCTCTTCAACCTCTTACTCCATTAAGATTAATGGAGACTCCTTCTGTGACTTTATCGGGAAAAAAGGTCTGAGACAAGGAGATCCCTTATCTCCATTCCTTTTTGTCCTCATCATGCAATTCCTTTCTGGTTTACTTAAAGAAAAAAGCCAGGATAAAAATTTCAGACATCACTGGAAGTGTCAAAAGCTTAGAATAATCAACATCTGCTTTGCGGATGACTTGATGATCTTCTGTCATGGGGACTCTAATTCCCTTAATCTTATCAAGGAGGCTCTTGATGAATTCTACTTGCTTTCTGGTCTCAAAGTCAACCCCACTAAGAGTCATATTTTCCTTTCCGGTATTGAGGATTCTCTTAAATCTAGCCTAATGCCAATTTTGGGCTTCCCGAAAGGATCTCTCCATGTTAAATACCTTGGAGTCCCTCTAATAATGGGTAGGCTAACCCACTCTGACTGTCGACCTCTTCTTCACAAGATCACTAATCGCATTGAATCATGGACCTCCAAGCATCTCTCGTATGCTGGTAGGCTCCAGCTGATTAAGTCTGTCTTATTTGCTGGTAAGGTATATTGGTCCTCTATATTTATTCTTCCCTCTAAAATCTGCAAAGAGCTAAACCAATACCTTAGTCGATTCCTCTGGTCGGGAACGATCACAAAACTCCATGGGGTAAAAGTTTCCTGGACCACTGTAACCTCTCCCTTCAAAGAGGGTGGCCTTGGGATTCTAAATCTAAAAATTTGGAATCAGGCGGCTGTCCTTAAGCACCTTTGGTCTATCGTTAGTAATAAAAATCAATCCACTTGGTGTGAGTGGATTAAAACGGAAAAAATTAAAAACAATGGTTTCTGGATCATCCGTTCAGGCTCCTCTCCTTCGTGGATATGGAGGAAAATTCTTTGTCTGCGCCCTTTGGCAAGTAACTTGTACATGGTAGCTATTGGCAATGGTAATAGTACCTCGTTCTGGCATGAACCTTGGCTTCTTTCTAAGTCTTTGGCTTCCCACTATGGAGCAAACATAATTAGTGACTCTCGGCTGGGAAACAACTTCAAGGTTTCGGACATCATCCATGAAGGTAGATGGAACTGGCCAAATGATTTGTGATCGGCGCGAGCTCGAAGTCGTCCGCATCTAATGGAAATACACAATCTCATCCTCTCTCTTCTTCCTCCTAACATTGCATCCATCGATGTTCCTTTCTGGAACGCGAATACAGGAAGCACCTCATTCAATATAAAGGATACGTACAACGTTATTCGTACGCCCAACCCTGATGTGGGGTGGGCCAGGTTAGTTTAGAACAAATTTAACATTCCTCGCCACTCCTTTATTCTTTGGCTTGCTATCTTAGGCAAGCTTGCTACCAGAGACAAAATTCTCAGCTGGGGTCTCAATACCCCAACTGATTGTGTCCTCTGCAATTCTGATTCTGAATCTATCTCTCATATTCTCTATGAGTGTAGCTTCACTCAGAACATTTGGTCATGTGCTAGTTCTAAACTAGGCTTTCCTTTTACTCCTTCGTGTTGGCAATCTTGGATTAGCGAGGCGTCAAATTGGTCTAACTCTCGTGACCACGTTATCTGGCGTACTTGCTTTGGCGCGGTCATTTACCACGTCTGGAAAGAGCGGAATGCAAGAATTTTTGGTTCCGCTCCCGCCCTGGATTCATTAACCTTCCAGCGTATAGTAGCAGATCTTCGCTATCGCTTCCAGGGCACCAAGATTAGCTGGCCTTAGTAATTATAACATTTCATCTTCTTACTTCTACTTTTATTTGCAGGATTCTTCTCGTTCCATGTCAGACGTAGGACTCCCTGCAAGCTGATCCAGTAGGAAGATCGAGCTTTATCTATGTCGGGTCATCTATTTGAGTTGTTCATGACTCCTTATATTTTTGCCGTTTTTCTCTATCATGTGTTTTTTGGGATTGTAGTCGCCTACGTTTTATCTCAGTTAATTATATCTTATCGGGATATGCCCCAGGTCTCTTGTATGAACTATTTACCTTTATTTAAAAATTTCTTTTCACCAAAAAAAGCATCTGCTCCGAAAGAAGAAAACAAAAAGGTGCAAGAGAGGGAAAAATCAAGTTTGGAAAGAAAGAAAATGTGCTTGAGAGGGAAAGGCGCTTGATGTTCGTGAAAATGAAAGTGGGGCCTTAAAGAAAATATTAGTCCTATGTAATTCTTAAAAGTATTTAGGGTAAAAACAAATGAGTATTGAATTATAATTTACAAAATTAATTGGGTGGTGGTACTTGGGATAACACAGAAAATATATATTTGAGTTTTTGTATTAATATTTTTCTATAAATAAAATGGTAGTCACATTTTTAGCTGTAAAATTATAAATTATTTAATAAACAAGTTATTTACTTATAATTTTGGTTGAATAAATTAGTGGTGTATCAATAAACACCAAAACTAAATTCAACTATTATTAAAAAGGTAGTTATTAATAGGTATATGGAACACATCTAATACTCTTTATAAATTTTAGAAGGTATATTTGTTTTTAAGTTAAGTTTTTATTTTTTTAAAAATAATTAAATAAAATATTTAAAAGTAATACTGGTTTTTTTTAACTAAGCAAAATGATATATTTTTATTTTTTTGTGATATTAATTCAATTTTAATTAGAATTTCGCATGTGCGAATCGCGAATTAGAAATTAATGGTAAAATCAATTATCTAAATTCAAATTGTGAAGGAAGGTAAATGTGAATGATAAAACAAAGCTTAAAGGAAATGTGAACGGTGAATTAAGGGTAAATAAATTTTCATAAATACGAATGATGAACTAAGGCTATGAATGAAAATGTATAAATACAAATTGAAAATCAAGATAAATGCGAATTGCGCAATGTCTAATGAAAATGCGAATTGAAAATTAAAGATAACAAATCTAAACACGAATAACAAATTAAGGGAGAATTTTTTTAAAATTTGAATGGTGAATTAACGATAAGTTACTCGTGATACACATTAGTTTCAATATAAACATTAGCAATACACATTTCATATATACATTGAAGATTCGCATAAAATCAACGTGTTTCATATATATATATATATATTCGCGATTTTTATTTTGTTTGTAACGAACATTTATAGTCAGTTAGTTAATCATGATTCGCGTCCTTTATTTATATATATATATATATATTCATAGTTTGTATTTGCATTCATAATGTAATTTTGTATTTCATAGTTACATAAGAATTCATAATCGCACTTATATTTACCCGTTTTTCATGATTCAAGTTTAGGTTATATTCATCGCACAATAATTGTCTGCTTTTTGCAAACTTGGATTTTTTTTATTTAAAAAACTTAATCTTCCAGTTGAAACAAAAAGAGAAGCAAAAGATACATAAAAATATTTGGATATGAGATTACAAATATTATGAGAAAATCGTGGATCTTGTATGTGTTGATTTTTACGAATTAATGACTAAGTTGGTCATAGTCTTTACATTGACAAGGGATTTGTATGCCACGGAATTTGTAGTGGAGGTCTCAGAGGATACAATCAGATAGTTACGAACCTAGTGTACTCGTAGTCATAAAAATCTTGACATTCATTTTGTGCGAGATATTGTAGCCTACCATGCATAAGGTAGTGCGCCAAATGTGTATGGACATTTGAATAGGGGTGGGGGGTCCAATGCCTAGCTGGGTGTAACCAGCTTGGCCAATCTTAGCCAGTAAATGGGTAAGAGAGATTCCTAAAAAAATCTTCCCAAACCACCTGAGAGTATGCACAACTTATCATTAAGTGGTTGATGGTTTCTGGGCTAATATTACGTAATACATAAATTTATAGACTATTTTATCCCCAAGACATAAATTTATACGTGTTGGTTAGTTTTCCATGGATAGTTAGTCATAAAATAAATTAATGTCTAGGTATGTTCTTCTTGTTCGAAATGAGATTGTCCAAAGGAATTTGGGGACCCGAGGGTCTAATAAATTAATAATTATTGTAAATCGTAAAATCACTATTCTGGTTTTGGATCCAGATCTTCACATCATTGCCATCCTGTGGGGGTGGGTAATCATTTAATAGCATTATTGATTTTGATTAGGTATCATTGGTGTGGTCTTCTACTCGAGCGGATTTGATTTGCGCAGTTTCATGTGTCATTAGAAATTATATCTGAAAGTTGGGTGTTGATGCGCATTTTGGTTCATAGGATAATACTTTGACGATATCGGTTTACAAGAGAGTTCTTGAAGAGCTAGTGACCAAACCAGATGAATATAGACGCAGTGTCCCCAATCACGATTTTATAAAGCTTAGAAGCAATGTCTTTTAAATTGAGGACTTTCCTCTATTCCCGACTAAGATTAAATCCTATGGGAGATTCCATATGCATTTTTTACCTTTTCTTTTAGCACCCATTTACTCCATAATGAGTTAGAATTTCTACTCATAAGTGTTTTACCTTTTCTGTTACTTTTATAAGTGTTTTAGAACGACCGCCTCATTCCAACTTTTAAGGTCAAGAATCTCAAGGTCGCCCTCTTATAAGGGCAAGGTAATTTTTGACCAAACGAATTTTGAATATCGGATTTTCATTTTAGCCTTGGCCATAAGAATCCACGAAAGAGTTGGGATAACTTTTTGAGGACACAAATCGGGAGGGGGCTAAATTCTAAAGACCAATAAACCTGACTAGTGAAGAGAACGTCTTTGATAAGTTGTAGTCTACCTGCATATAATAAGTATTTGGAGGTCCAAGAATTGATGAGTCTCATGGTCTTATGCAACAAAGTTCTGCAATCACTATAAGATAGACACATGATGATAAGACAGAATCCTAAGTAGCGCACAAAGAATGATCCTTTTTTTTCGGAGGGAACCCATAGTCGCTACTCAAAGTGCAGTAAGTGCGCACAGGATAAACCCTCAGTCTGACGCGATAGCCTACAAACCAACGCCAGAAGGTAAACCACACAAGGTGACAGGCTCAGCCGATAAAGTGTATGTAGAGGGACTCGAACTCATGAACTTTTGTCATGAGCATGCCTTACTCAACCAACTCGGTTACCCCCTTGGGGGCTTACGGGTTTGCTCTTATGGGAATTTTTTAAAAACAATGACGGTGGTTATGGACTGGCGGGTATAATAAAAATATACATGATAAATATTTATGGCTCTTGAAGGGGTTTAAGTAGAGTCTAGATATGAGCAAAATTATTTTAAGCCTTCCTTGATTAATTTGATTGAATTGATATTAGAACGATATAATATCATAAAATCGTTCGCAAAGAACTGATTGGTGAGTTTCAATTTTTGGCATTTCCAATGGAAGCCAAAGTTAGAGGTTTTAACTTTTTGAGTGAGGATACTAGTTAGCACCTGTATGACTAGGACAAAGAGAAGGGGGGGAGGGGAGAAGGTTCCCTTGTTGGATTCTTTTTTTTGTCTTTTGAAGGATCCAAAATAATTACCATTCATGTTGATTGAATATGTAGTGGTGGATATGCATTGCATAATCCATTCAATCATGCGGTTTGGGAATTCCATAGCGTATATGATATATAAAGAGGAGACGTCATCGAACATTGTCAACGGATTTTATTAGATCAATATCCATGGCATCATGGAGGTATTTTTTGGTAGGTATGATAGCCATGAAGTAACTCTTGGGATAGAATGATATTATCGGAAATACTGCGGCCTTGGATAAAGGCCGACTGTGAGGATTCAATGAGGGAGGGGGTCTTTTGATTCTATTTGTGGTGATTTTTTAAATGAATTTGTATATGACATTACAACATGCGATGGGCGTGAAATTGGATGAGGAGGTAGGCCTATCCATCTTAAAATTTAGAGTTATCAGAGTTGTTCCAATTATGGTCCATTCTGTAAAAGCGGAAGAGATAGTGAACCGTTTGACGAACTTTAAGAAGATTGTGTTCTATGAGGATTTAAAATATATTGCATTGTATCCATTTAGACCAAGGGATTTGTTATTATCAATACCAAAAATATAAAATTTATTTCACTATCAATGATATGATGGGTCATAGCAGACTTATCAGCTTTACTTAGTTTGGAGGGGATAAGGTCACTAATTCTATGTAGGCCATGATAAGGGGAATAATGATTTGTTCCTAAAAGATAAAGAGATGATCGACAAATATATTAACCATTTTTTTAGGGTCCGAAAAAGATAGCCCAAGATGGTCATCAAATGTGACGATTTTATTCCTAGCAATGCGATTTTTTATGCTATTGTGGAAGAACTTTATGTTACGATATTCTAGTTTAAACCAAGTTTCTCGAGTTGTTTGCTTGACGAATGATTCTTCAACCTTGTTAAAGAAGATATAATCTTTAGAGGCAATAATCTCTGCCTTTATGAGGATGGGAACATTAGGGTTGATAGCTAAATCAAGTTGGGCTTGGGTAAGGTTGTCACGTGCTTTGGGTACTCTATCAGATATGTTGCTAAATTCTTTCTAGTTTCTCTTTCTTTTTAGATAAAGCAAGTGAGTTGGTTTTGTCAAATTTGAATTTATTTAGTATTTCAAAACAACAGGTAGTCACCTTCCCAAACTAACAGTTAGTCACCTTTCCAAACTAACAGTTAGCTGCCTTTCCAAACTCATACTCGTACATCTATAAGAGGTGAGTTTTCAATTCGAACATAATGGTTTTCAACCTTAGATTCTAAATTTTCACTGATCTTCTATTGTGTGAAACGAAATCGTGAAATCAATTTTACAACTTCAAAAAATAGAGAGTGAAAAGAGAAGAAAAAAAATACATACATAAAAAGAAGGTGTTTAATAAATTAATAAAACAATATATTAATTAAAAATATTTAAAACATAAAAAAATTGAATATTGAAAAAATAAAATAAAATGAATCTCGTTCAAAAATATTTAAAAAATATTTTTGTGCTTAAATTTTTTTATGCGGCAAACAATAATATCAGACTTTTCTTTTCATACGATCGAATCACAACCAAGACGAGCTGCAACTGTGGTTTTTTCATTCAAATATGTCCATATTTACTATACGACAGTGTGCTTTAAAAGATGCAACGGGGTTCAAAAGATGAAATTCTTGCATCTCTCCCATAATGGTTTTATTTTTATTTTTTTTAAACGTTTTTAAGAAAAATGGTTGGTAAAAAAAAAGTATACTGCTATTTTTTATTTTTCGATATCTACAAATAGAGACTTGACTTGTTTGATTTGGACACCGATTTTTTTAGTTTTTTATTTATTTAGTATTTTTAAAACAACTTTCGGAATGTTTTAATAAGTTTAAAAAAATAAAATTATACTATGGTTTATAATATTTTGAGATTTATAAATAGAGACTTTGTTTGTTTAATTTGGACACCAAAAAATTTTGAATTTTGTTTTTAAGTTTGTTTTAAACAATTTTTGGAATATTTTAGTAAATAAAAATATATACCATGATTTATAATTTTTTGAGATCTATAAATAGAGATCTGGTTTGTTTGATTCAGACATTGAATTATTTCAAGTTTTTTTTATCAAGTATTTTCGGAACAATTTTCGAAACATTTTACTATATATTATGTATTATATTATTAATTATTTTAATTTTATAATTTATATTTGTAAAGAAAATATACTATGTTAATTTATGAAAATGATAAATTTTAATATATATAAATTTAATGTAAAAATACATTAATAATAAGAAAGATAAATAAAAATATATGGTAAAATATTATACGATACAATTATTTGAAAAATAAAAAAATATGATGGGATATACTGAGAGATAAGATATGCTCCGCTATTTGGAGGAGCGAAATATTTCGTAAAATTTTTATGAATATTATTCTAATATAGTGTATTTTTTAGGGATGAAATATCCCTACTAATGCGGCCCGACAATATTTTATGGTAGCGTGAAGCTATGTTTTATGTTCTAGAGTGTCGATGTGGTCCCTAAGACGTTGAATATTTCAAACCAAACGTTGGAAGCAATTGAATTGTTCATGAGCTTGGGTTTCGTTTGTCGATGACAATCTATTTTTCAATCTTTATAATAATACTAACGCAATTGACTGAGTGATTCTTCCATTCCATGATAATTCAAATAAATTTTTATTGATTCTGTGTAGTGGTAACAATAAGTTTTAGAATACTAATGGTGGCGGGTCTAATCCCATTTTAAAGTAAATATTAAAAATTAAAAATATATGTTTACTTTTGATATGTATATTTAATTTATTATTAAAATATACTCAACTTATTATTAAAATATATTTAATTTATTAATAACTATGTTTAATTAATTATTAAAATTAGTTTAATTTAATTATACGATAAATTAAAATTTATTGTGACCACTCTATATTGCATCCAAATGCAATCGTAAGTTAGATTCAAAAGATTTCTCTTAGAAAAAATATATTTTTATATTTAATTTTTATAAAATCAAAAGTATAACTTTTAAAACCAACTTCTAATATGCCGAGAACAATTGGACTTTTTCATTAATTTCTTTTATAGTATTGTGAATAAGTTTTTTATTAGAGGGAAAAATTGTAGTTTTTGAAATAGGTCAGTGAAGTAAAGTTGGATTTTCATTTCAAATCTTTATACTAAAAAAGACATTTGTGCGTTTCACATATTAAAAATAACGTTAAAGTGATTCTTTTTTGAAAAAATTACCTTTCAATACCTTATGAAAAATTTGAGCTATCATTTTGTTTTTTTAATTTCTTCTTCCTGTTCTTGAATAAAAAATGAATAATCTGGAATTTGATCTTGTTTGAAGAATTATACTTTCTTATCGAAATCGCAGGCTAATCAACTTTCTTCGTTCTATTTAGTAAGCTTTTGAAATATGATCCGATGGGTTATTGTTTTCGTTAGTAAGGAAGTCATCAAATTCTAAAATTGTGATGTTAAAACTTTAAATTATTTGTCCATTAAAAAATTTAATCATGCTAGGTACGACCAATGTCCCACATCCCACGTTGGTTAAACATGAGAAGGATCAATGGTATATAAGTATGAGACCTTTTGGAAGTAGATCAAAATCGAAGTCGTGCGAATCTTCGGGCCCAAAATTGACAATATCTTACTAGTGTGGAGATTTGGTTGTTCATACTTATATATGAAGAAACAATATGTGATACCCATATTCCGAACAAAAGGAATTAAAGTGTTGAACCAACAACTGTTCTGAAGCTGAATGATTTACTTTATACGACCTAATTCGAAGTGCATGTGGCTCATTGGATCAACGCGGTATGACGTGTATTGAGTGGCTCTAAGGAACAAGCGGTGTGATCAATGGTAAAACCTAGTTTAGAATGCGTATGGAGTGGTAATATATGGAGTGACGCTAAGGAACAACTGTGTGATCAATGGTAAGACCTAGTTCAGAATGCTTATGGAGTGGTACTAAGGAACATGTATAGTGGGTTTGAGTGAGAATATAGAGATGTGTTGGAAATGTTTATCGATAAGGTGGTGAACTCTGGCACAACCTAATTAGAGTGGACGGATGAAAAAATCAATTGAGAGGAGGCTAGGTGGTACTTTGTTTGAGAGGAGGATTTGTTAGGTGCGGCCAAAGTCTCACATACCACATCGGGTAAAGATGAGAATGATCAATAGTATATAAGTAAGAACATATCTCAACTAGTATGAGGTCTTTTGGACATAAACCAAAAGAAAAGTCGTGCGGTTCTTAGGGCTTAAAAACAGTGTGATCGATGGTACCGAAGCCAACTCTACAGCTCATCCAAAAATTTAATTATTTCTTTCTTTATTATTTAAACACCCTCGATAAAATGAGTTTGGTTAAGTCCAGACATGTAGATCTCAAACCCTATAAATTAAATGAGAGATCAAAATCTACAAATTAGTATGGATCATGCCAAGACAAACTTTACATTAGTGGATCCTTTTAACTACGAGTTTGGAGGTAAAAATATTTCATGAGCACACGATTGTGTCGTGTGTTTAAAAGAGTAGAGATTTTGGTGGGATTTTCTATTTAATTCTGAAATAATTTCATATTTTATTATTTATATATAGTTTAGTTTCTTAATGCAAACATGTATATAATATGCTTTTATTTCTTGTGACTTCTCATATTTTTTAATAACTTAATCTCCAATTAAGTATAACTAGATAAGAATAGATATGCATGATTGAATTGCACGTCGTATTATTTTTATATTATGGATCAGGATAGATTCATGTAATTTATTATATCAATGTTGGGATTACTAATTCGTTAATTTATAGTTATAACAATGAAGATGACTTTAGTCTTAATGTATATACTATCCATCTACAAGACTTTTTAGTTTATATATATGGACTATAAAAATTTAGAACATTTATTAGTGGATATTTTTTTAGTATCGTACAATGATTCAAGTAGGAGATTTGTAGAATTTATCAAATTTGGATGGATTCTTGAGTGCTTAATGATACATTTAACTAGTGTTATTATTAAGAAACATACTAGTAGATACTAGTTATATAATGAGGGCGACTGTATGAATACAATATTTATTTTGGATATTATAAAAAATTAAATCCGTAAATAAACAACTTGAGTAAAATTAAGAGTTTTTAGGTTGTTTTGTGAAAACAAAACAAACTTGGGTTATGGTTCACAAGTGGTTAACTTAACAAAATATTACTTCAGTTTAGAGCATAAATTGAATTTAAATTATTATTTTTTAGCTCAAATTCAAAAATCAAACTATAAATTATTAATATAACAATCAAAGAAGGAAAATATAAAAATGAGTTATGAAATATGTTTTTCTCAACTTAAACCAATACAAAAAGATTTATTTTGCTATCATCCTAACAAAACTAAATTTTGAAATAACAACAAATCTATAGCAAGATTACCATTTTCAACAAACTTAATGGTTTCAGAATTGACAAAAATTATGACTTCCTTTGAGTTTTTATTTCTTGTAATTACAATCTCATAAAGTGTTAAGTTATCGAATGTAATACCAAATAATTCCTAGATAAAACTATGTAAAATTATATTTAAATTAATTTTAAAATGTAAAGCAGGAGCATCATTAATTTGGTTGTCAAAATTTGATTGGAAAAATTATTGGGACAATAGAATATTTAAAATAAATAAAAACACTTTTTCCATAAATAATTATTTACATCTTTCGTGTGATTTATAGTTCTCGAATGAACAATTCAAAATTAATAAGACATAACTTCATATATAAGAAATTGAAAATTAATATTTTAATAGATAGTTTATCTATTAAATTAATGAGAGATTTATATATATAAAAGTTAAGAAAGATATTAGTAGGTATACTTTCATATTTTAGTATTGTAGTTTATTCTAAGGGTTTCAAAAAAATGTACAAAACATTGTAATTTTTAAAGGTTTATATTTTTAAAATAATTTTTTTAAATAATAGATATGTGTTCATTCTAGATAAGGCAGGAAATAGGATTTCTCATGACGAGTAACAATTAGATAATTTTTGCTTAAAATCCACTGGTCTTCGTAGTAGCAATATGTATCATACGACGATATACCATATCTCCAAAATGAACAACATTTTTATTATGATGACCAATCTTCTGAAAATTTTAGAAGGTAGCTATAAAATCATATCGTGACCACAAGCTGAATTTTTAGGTATCATGGTATTTTTCCAAATTGCCAAGGTGAGCCTAATCATTTTTGCGGTAAACTGTGTCATCTTTGGCTTCTTTTTCATTTTATATTAACTTTATTTTCAACTTAATTCCCTCTTCATATTCAAGGATATTTCAATGATCCAAAATTATCTTCACTTTTCTGGTTCTAGGTTATTCAGACAATTCAAAGTTAATAATTCTTAAAATCTTTCACTTGAAAAAATGATATTTTTGTTTGTATAAAATATCTTTTAATTTGAATTTTATCTTAATATAAAATACAATAAAGGTTGGTCAAAATATTTGATAGTCATAATATTGAACCAACTATACCATGTAGTCAAACTAGTTATCTCACTCACTTAAAGGTCTTACTAATATGTTCATCATCAATTTTTCTCAACACTATTGTAATCGTGTTTTTATCTTATTCTAGATAATTGGCTATGAATGACTTATTTTTGCATGAGAGGCAGCAGCATCTCTAAATTCTCATAGGTGTAATTCTTGCAGTATCTTTAAAACATATGTCATACATAGACCGAATTGTATTAAAATTTTCTGCAAAATGATCATTCTTTTATAAAGACCAACATATACCACTCCTCACTAATGTAAGTTATTTTTATGTGTTGACCCTTTTGTGATTGATCTATTTTTATCCATTGTAAAATTTGATGTCTAGACATTCAGTATAGCTGAAATGGGTTTTCATTGTTTGAAAATGTCATTTTAAGAGTTTTAGTCTCATCTTCGTATATATTGATTTTACCAATTCTTAAGTTACTGGTTTTATATAAATGGATATGTCACTTCTCACCAGAACACGCGTACAATACCAATATGATTCCATTATGAATCAATTATGTAACATACTCATATCTCTAACTTATATGTTTAGATTTTCTATTATATATGTCATTGTAAACTCGATTAATGACTTTTATTATCATAATATATTTTGAATATTATTTTTTGTGTGAAGTGAATGATATTTTCATCAATATCTCAAATATTTAGTTACTTTTATTGTTTAACAATATCATGAACTCAAAACTCATGCTCAAATTTTATATAAATTTCATTTATTTTATCCATATAAAATAACCCCACCTGCAATAGTAAACACCTACCTCGTAGCTAATTGTTTTTCAGTTTGGTTGGTGATCCAACTTGCGTATCTATATCCCTCAAGTACTCCTAAAAATTATAATATTGAAGGCACGTGTTTTTTTATATCTTTTTTAAGTAACTAAGTACGTCTATAATAGCGTTTCAATATTCCATACATGAATTACTTAGTAAATTGATTTAATTTACTAATAGTAAATAAAATATCAGCTTTAGTGCATATAAATCTCATCCTTGAGATCTTCCTTTTGGAAACGCTGCATTAACATATATTTGATAAAATATTAATATTATATATCATAATATAATTGCAAATAATATTATTATGCTTACCTTTCTCGCAACCGAAACATATATATCACAACAATATACTTCGTTTTTGTCAAAATTGATTGAATGCTACTATATATGTGGTATTTTGTTCAAAACATCTACTTATAACAAATTGGTCTTGAGCTCAACATTAAATCAACTAATTCTCAAATTTGGTTTGGTATTATTCAATCAATTTCATCATATATGGCTTCTCCCTAACATGTATAATCTTTCATATATATTACACATTTATAAGATTTACGGATATCTTTTATCGAAAGCATCATCTGGATTTTGCAATGAATTTTTTCATAATTTATATACACCAAATATAAAGAAATTCTTTGAGAATCTATCTCATTAATCCTATACCATGAACCGTTTTCTATTTTTAACTATTGTGAGGTTCATAAGGCTGTTCTAGAACCAAATGTGCTTCTTGAATAACCATTTCCTCGTTTTCCATAGTTGTCTGGGTCGTATTATCGTCATATAATTCTCACTCAAATTAGCGCGCTTCTCTAAATTCAATCAAAATATTAGACTACAAGCCTAACAAGCTATAAAATTTATTATCCGTCGTGTAAAAAAACACATATTATGGATTTTAGACATAACTTTATTTTTCAAATGTGTAATCTTACAAAATACTAACCATCCATACACTCTCAAATATCTCATATATATATATTTCCTTTCATAATTCTTATAGACATATTTTAGTTTTTATAAAAGGCACGTGATTTATAATATGGCACAATGTTAAAACTATTTCGCCCCACATATTAACATGCAACCAAGAAGTTAACATTCAACTCATTTTATGGTGGTATGTAATGTCATAATTATCATATGTTTTTTAATAAAAACTTAAAAAGTTACTTGAGAAATATTATCTTTCTTTATCACTATAAAGTATCTTTATCTTACTAAAAATTGTTTATGAACTTCAATTATAAATATATTAAACATTTTAAATATTGTATCCTTGATGAGAAAAGAAAGAGCGAGAGACTGATGAAACGGAACGAGCACACATGTTCATCACTCCCCATACCAAATCCCTCGTCCTATCCCCTGCGTCTCAAGGCTTTCCTAGATCAGGGTCTAGAGGTCTCTGCTCTCACAAAGTTGGAGATCCTGAAGGGGTGGCTGGCGTGGTGTTGCTGAATGCTTTTGATCAATAAGAAGAGGAGGAAAACACAAGCTTATGATGAGCATCTATTTGAGTTGATCATTTCCAAGAGCTAATTCAAGTTTTTTCTTATGTAGTGAAAACGCCTTACGGTCTGAAGTTTTACGCTTAAGGGAAGAAATTGTTTTAGTGGATGCGGGACTTGGGACCCCCAGAATTTGTATGCAAGATGAGCTTACAGGAGTGCCAATAAACCGAACCACCAGGTTTGAGAATAAGGTGGGATCCTTAGATGTAGTGGCTGGTGAACCGCTTCTTCTTCTTCTTCCACGAAGATTCAGATAAAACCGAAACAAAATGGATGTGACGGCGAATTGGTGAAGGATGGATAGCTGGGAATGATCACGGGTGTAGGACTTGGGAAAGAAGTATGATGGGACCTCAGAGGCAAGGTCTCTACGAGACTAGCAGCACTAAGGGACTAATCACGTTTACTTCATCTGATGCTGAAGAAATCAGGTATACTAGGTTTTCTTGTCTCTAGGCATCCTCTATGAGATTCAAAGATGCACAGCTACTGGCGCACTTACCGAATATGGCGGGAGAGGGTTTTGGAAAATTAAAGCTTCTTTAGATGATTGAAGACTTGAAGCTTGTATTACATTTTGAGAAAATATTATTTATATCTCAGTGCTTCTCGGGAAACATTCTTTTGAATATAACAAGCCTTAACTTCGTATAAAAGTTATCGAAAATTAGAAGTTTGACTAATAAAGTATTTATTAAATGAAAGACATATTTAGAACTGATATAACTGTGATATTAGTTGGTGTAGTAGCTTCCTACCGTATCCTTGTATTTATATATATGATTTTTGTACTAGGTTGGAATGTCTCATCATGTGTGAATTTATGAGTATTTTGGCATATTATGACAAGTACAAATAATTAAACTAAACGATATTGAGAATATTGTACTTACATAATATATATAAGTGCAACTACTAGTTGAGCCAATTTAATCCTTAATGGAGTGTCTGTTGGTCCAATAAATGTTATGGTCTCCGATATCGACTAGTACATCGAATTATAAACGATTAGAAACCTTAGAGGTTATATGAGAAAGGAAAAAAAAGATAAAGGAAATTAGAAACAAGAATTATAATGGAGGGACTACTTAAGCAATTTAATGAAATATCTCTAATAAGTATAAAAGGTTCCAAAACTAAAATCCTTTTTCTATTCTATCAGATATACAACATTCAAGGAGTAATATTAAGATTATCACCTAAAACCGTATATATTGTCTCTTTCTTCTCTTGGCTCTTTGGTTTTCGAAGAATCGTTTAATCAATCCGGCGCATCCACTTTATATTCTTTAGAAGTGGTATTCATCATAGCCAGTTAACTGTATGAAAATTGTAACTGATGAGTCCGGATTCCGTCACCACCTCGGACAGGGTCAGTTCGGACAATGACTACCTAACCGGACAGGGGCAGTTCGGACACCTCATCCATTGGACTGTTCGAACAGAACTAAAGTATTTAAAACATAATCACTTCTTGACTAAGCTGCCTGCTCTCCTACTTAGAACTTATGGGTCCTTAAACTCGACCCGGGTCCATTAAACACGACCCGAAAGCCCATAAGGCCCAAATATAAGGGTATAAATACCCAACCACCAACATTAGATGAGGGTAATGAAAATTAAATACAACCAGGCTGCTTAATTCTCCATCTACACTCTACCCAAATATTAAATACTTACAAACTTCCACACAATTCTAAACAAAAATTACAAACTTACCCTCAGACGAAAATAAACCACACCAAATTGGCGACCACAGTTGGAGCACGACGGTGCCTGAATCAAGCATTCGAAACCATCAGAAAAAATCAGTCCGAATGAATCCGGAGGTACCACCAGCTTTGCTTGAAGTGGTGGGTGAAAATGATGAATATACCATCGAGGAGCGTGATAGATTAAAGGGCGAGATAGAAGCTCTGAGGGCAGAGAAGGCAAAAATGGGCATAAAAGAGAAGTCAAAGGCACAGTTGCTCATCATACCGACAACCCTAGAGAGCATGAGCCTTCGAAGATCCATGTGAGTACCAAGAAGACTCATGCTAGCTCCAAAAAGTCTCACTGGTCTAAGCCAGTGGAGAATTCTGACTCAGACTCAGAATCTTCTGGTAGCTCCTCGGACGAGGATGGAGTTGAAGAGTCCTTATCCTTTAGTAGTGATGAGGGCCGATCCAAAAAGAAGAAAAAGTTTATTAAAAAGTATTCGAGAAAAAAGGATAGACATGGGAAATTAAAGAGGAATATAGGCAAAGCGTCATCTCATAGCCGGAGACATATAGACCGGATGCTGGTGGATCATTTTACCTTCCACGATGAACCATGTATCTTTACAGCTCCCAATGAGGATATTGTTTTCAGTCGTGGCCGGAATTGGAGACAATCTCCATTGTCTTCCAAGATTATGTCCGGAAACCTCCCTAAGAGGTTCGATAGCACAAAAATGGAGAAATACGATGGCAGTAAAGATTCAGACAACCACTTGGAACAATTTAAAAACATTATGATGAATTTCGATGATGACGACAAGTTACTCTATAGAGCATTCTCCCAATCCTTTACGGGGAGTGCTCTGAAGTGGTATAACAGCCTACCACAAGGCTGCATCAGAAATTTTGATACCTTTTGGGTGGCCTTTCGAAGGCAGTTTGTTGGGAGTAAAGAATTGAAGGGCAATGGGGACACAATAATCCATTGTGCCCAAGAACCAAACGAATCACTGAAAGAATACATAAGTCGTTTGGTGAACACCAAAAACGGGTTGGCTGATTGCTTCGAGAAAGTAGCCATAGCATCTTTGAGGCAGGGCTTAAAGCCCGGAATTAGCTGATTCGGTGACCAGAAAGAAATCCATGACTTGGGGACGGCTACTGAATCAGGTCGGAAAGCAAATTAACGTTGATGAAACAAAGAAAACTATGGTGCACAGGCAGGTGAGGTCTGCCCCGGTTGCACCAAACCCCAACCAAAATCAGTCCGGGAACAAGGCAAGGGAGACCGGACAGGGACATAACAGAGCTAAAGCTCAGTCTCAGCCAGCTGCGCCTGCCTAGAGTCAACAATCTAGAAATAAGAGAGGCCTTGGGTTCAACCGGAGTGGTTTGCAGAGTTAAAAGAAAGTATGGCCACCATTTATGACAAAACAAAGGAAGAAGTACATTATAGAAGACCGGCTGCGCTACAATCTCCTAGGGAATATCGTAACAATTCCTTCTGTCAGTACCATAATGATGCTTGCCATACCTGTGACGATTGTATTGCTTTAAAGCAAGAAGTCCAGAATTTAATTGAAAGAGGAAAGCTGAGGGCGTATGTCAAAAGAAGAGGAGGAAATAGGTCTGATAATGCTCATCGGGCTGGTCCAAACAATGCAGGCACATCCGCTCCGGAGGGAGCTATGATTATAATCGAAAGATTCGATGTAGAGTCAGAGTACTTGGATCCTGATCCAACTCAAAATAGAGTGGGTGCCATTAAGGAACGTTGTAAAACAGTCTCCGGGCTTATTAAGTTTTTTGAGTCACTCACAATTTTCGGAGGGGATACTATGACAGCTCCTACTGCTTCTTCAAGGAAGAGGCACGTTCATACTTTAGCTACCCAGCTGTAAGGAGGCATGACCTCCTATCAATCACAAATTCCATTTCCCTTCATTGTTTTCGATGAGGATGACTTGAGGGATATAGTTGGTCCTCATGAAGATGATGTTGTCATAGGAGCATCCATTGGGGGCAATGTCATAAGACGAATCTTGGTGGATACTGGGAGTTCAACCAATGTCCTCTTTTTAACCTCTTATAAAAAAAATGAAAAATCCAACCGTAATCCAGCGTTCGGACATGTCAATTGTGGGTTTCACTGGAAGCTCAGCAGATGTGATCGGGGAGTTCGAAGAGGAAGTTTTGTTGGGCAAATGCCCTTTTAAGAAGATGGTTAGAATACTCTTAAGAAGATGGTTAGAATACTTTTTATTGTGCAGTATATAAGATCATTAATAAATCATAATATAAAAAATTAAAGTTAAAACACATAACATAAGATATCAAACTAGCACATACTATTATTTATGTTAAAAATATCAAAAATATATTTTACAATTTTACTTTATTTAATTTTCATTAACTTTTATCCACTATATATATCTATAAAGTTGAACTAACGAATATTATTTATATTAATGAAATTCATACAAAATATTAACCAAAATTTAGGGATTATTAGTAACCAAATAAACAAGAATTCAAAAATATCATATATTTAAATAATTAAGTATCATATATTTTAATAATTAAATATCATCTAATTTATACCTCAAATCTAATCTAATTTAAATAATTCATATTGTTTGCATTCTCGAGCTACAGTTAATACTTCAATTATTAAATTTATCAAATTCATAGAATGTCCAAAATTTGCTCAATTATATATTTATGATACTCAAAATAAGATAAGTAATCGGCTTAGCCTTATGAAGTGGAATTTTTGAAGGTCTTATAAAAATGTTTGATGAAACGAACAACTTAGTCAAATTATTTTGTTCTATTAAAGATAGAGTCAATGGAAGCTTAGTGGTTTCGATAAAAATGAGATTAGTAAGGCGTAGAGTAACATCAAACACTATGACCAACATTTTTCAACTGAAATTGGTGGTTTGATAATTGGAGATATCGAAGAATTCGATTCTCAAAAGATATCATAATACAACATATATTTTTTGAAATTTATTTTATTGATAAAAATATTTTTCTTACTTGATAAAAATCTAATATGCAATTAATGGAATTTAAACGTGTACAAAAGTAAAACACTTGTTTACTGTGCTTATGAATAGTAAACATGTGTTTTACCCCTTTTCCTTGATATCTGTATAAATCACGTATCTATTTTAAATCTATTTTAAATACAGTTGTCAAATATTAAATAAAGTATGGTCCTTAAATATAGATATGAGTATTGTTTTTGTATTATAATGTCAATTTATAGTGTTGTCATGTGTATAGTGTTATCATGTGTATATAATACAATTTATAATGTTGTCAGGTGTCTTATTTATTTAAGATTAAGCTTTGGTCTAATTTGTTTTCTAACGTGAGATTTTTCACTCATTTCTCTTCTCCAATGAGGTCTCTTCTTTCTGTCATGTCTCTTACTAAACCTTCTTAGTTTTGGACTAAACCTTCTTAGTTTTGGATCTAAATCCTCCAAAACCTTTTTGTTATTAACATGGTAAGGTATTTAATATATTTTTATTTTGGAATTTTTTGGTGTTCATGTTAGAAAGAATAATAATAACAAATTTATGTTATATTTTTATATGCTCTGAAAATAATGTATGAATCCATAAAAAAATTTCAAAAAATAAAGCCAAAATCTTTAAAACTAACCAAAACTGCGGGAAAAATCTTATCGATAAATTAGAACGAGAAAGAAAAGGTAGAAGCTTTTGGACAATAATTTCCTTATTGCAAGTTTCTTTGGGGTTATAACTATGAATTCTGGTTTCTGAAGATTTGAGAGACTAAAGAATGAAAATTAGTTAAAAAAGATATTTGCAAAGTGATAGATATAAATTCTGGAAACAGAAGAAAAGCCACCGAAGCTAACTTTTGAATATTTTTTATTTTAGTATTTTTTTTCTTCTTCTTTTGAATTTGAAAACAAACATTAATATTTATTTATTTATTTTCGAGTTATGACTAGATATAAATTTTGGAAACGGATGAAGAAGCATATTTTAAGGTAATTTTTGAATATTTTTATTTTTTTTTATCATTTTAATATGATTTGGATTTTAATTCTAGAAATTTCTTATTTCAGATTTGGTTTTTAATGTTTGTATTGATCAATTTTTTAAATTGACAAACTTTCTAGATGGTTTTAAAGTATCCTTACACAAAAATTAGAGATTCTATTTTTGAAAATTTAATTTATGATTTGATATATTTTTATTATTTGGTAACATATTTCTCTGTAACTATAATTTAATTTTAAAACTTCATTTTTTATATACACTAAAGTATTAAGATTTTTTTATAAAAAAATTTAAATTTATATAAAAAAAATATTGTTTATATAGACTTTGGATATGTTGATTTCAGATGAATAAATCTCAGACAAAAGCTATGAAAAGCGTCGATATTTTATTAGGTAATATAAATGACTATTAAATAGTCAAAGATTTAGTACACAAAATGAAAGGTAATATAAATGACTATTAAATAGTCAAAGATTTAGTACATAAAATGAAACTGACACCTAAGAAGAGAAACTGAAAGGACAATAAAAAAAACGGAAACAGAAAGTGGAGTGTAACTCTTATCTTGACCAAATAAAGCATTAAAGTCCTAATTATTAGATACCTCTGCTGGTAGATGCATCTCCGCTGTGTCCTTTGCTAGTAGATGCACTATTGGATCCCTCAAATAAAACATTAAATTCCTAACATTTCTTCCCCTAAACTGAAAGCAATAGCTTCAGTTTATCTTCTCGCAAACTCGCAATAGCTTCAGTTTATCTTCTCGCAAACTCCAAGTTTCTCTCTTAATCGAACAAAAGCTTCCAACTTCAATGGTTTAGTCAATATGTCTGTAACCTGATCATTGGTACCACAATGAACCAATTTCACAATTTCATCTTTGACAAGATCCCTCAAAAAATGGAACCTAACATCAATATGCTTGCTACGACCATGAAGAACAGGGTTCTTTGATAGTTTAATTGTTGGGTTGTTATCACACATAATCGTAGTGCAACCTGACTGGATCATACCAATTTCTTCTAAAATCCTTCTTATCCAAATACATTGACAAGCACAAAATGATGCAGTTATGAACTCAGCTTCAGTGGTGGATAGAGTGACTACCGGTTGTTTCTTTGAAGCCCAAGAAACTGCTCCTCCACTCATAAGAAAGTGTATCCACTTGTGCTTCGTCTATTATCAATGTCTCCAGCATAATCACTATCAGTATAGACACTCAACTCCTCCAATATTCCCTTTTTGTAAAACACACCGAATCCAGTCGTTCCTCTTATGTACCTTAGCACACGCTTTGCTGCTTGCATATGTTCCTCTCTAGGATCAGACATGTAGCTGCTCAATAGAAAAACCACAAACATCAGATCAGGCCTTGTCGTCATGATATACATTAAACTTCCAATGAGTTGTTTATATATTGTGCAATCAACTCTCTTAGCATCACTATCTTTTGATAACTTCACTCCGGGCACAATAGGATTCTTGACATCATTTCCGTTATGCAGATTAAACCTTTCAAGAATTTCTCCAGCATATTTCTTTTGATGGATGAAGATTCCATCACCATCCTGTGTCACCTCAACACCCAAAAAATACTTCATTTTCCCCAAATGAGTCATCTCAAAATCCTTTTTCATCGATAATTTAAACTCCTCAAGCATATTTTCATTATTTCATGTGAAGATTAAATCATCTACATAAAGACTAACAATAATAATCTTGTTACCTCCATCAGTTTTCACGAATAGTGTGTACTCATGCTCACACCTTTGAAATCCTTCTCTAATGGTCATAATCTCCATCGAATTTTGGTATACAAGGTTGCCCAAAATTACTTGATTTTCCCATCTTTTCTATGTGTTTGCTCTCTTTCTCTTTTAATTTAATGGCTCTGATACCAAATTTGTTCATTTCGGATGAATAAATCTCATAAAAAAGCTATAAAAAGCTTCGATAATTTTATTAGGTAATATAAATGACTATTAAATAGTCAAAGATTGAGTACACAAAATGAAACTGACACCTAAGAAGAGAAACTGAAAGGACAATAAAAAAACGGAAACACAATTAAATGACACAAACTTGAAGTGGAGTGTAACTTCTATCTTGACCAAATAAAGCATTAAAGTCCTAACACTTATTAGATACATCTGCTGCTAGATGCATCTTCGCTGTGTCCTTTGCTAGTAGATGCACTATTGGATCCCTCAAATAAAACATTAAATTCCTAACATTTCTTCCCCTAAACTGAAAGCAATAGCTTCGGTTTATCTTCTCGCAAACTCGCAATAGCTTCAGTTTATCTTCTCGCAAACTCCAAGTTTCTCTCTTAATCGAACAAAAGCTTCCAACTTCAATGGTTTAGTCAATATGTCTGCAACCTGATCATTGGTACCACAATGAACCAATTTCACAATTTCATCTTTGACAAGATCCCTCAAAAAATGGAACCTAACATCAATATTCTTGCTACGACCATGAAGAACAGAGTTCTTTGATAGTTTAATTGTTGAGTTGTTATCACACATAATCGTAGTGCAACCTCACTGGATCATACCAATTTCTTCTAAAATCCTTCTCATCCTAATACATTGACAAGCACAAAATGATGCAGTTATAAACTCAACTTCAGTGGTGGATAGAGTGACTACCGGTTGTTTCTTTGAAGCCCAAGAAACTGCTCCTCCACTCATAAAAAATCATATCCACTTGTGTTTCGTCTATTATCAATGTCTCCAGCATAATCACTATCAGTATAGACACTCAACTCCTCCAACATTCCCTTTTTGTAAAACACACTGAATCCAGTCGTTCCTCTTATGTACCTTAGCACACGCTTTGCTGCTTGCATATGTTCCTCTCTAGGATCAGACATGTATCTGCTCAATAGACAAACCACAAACATCAGATGAGGCCTTGTCGTCGTGATATACATTAAACTTCCAATGAGTTGTTTATATATTGTGCAATCAAATCTCTTAGCATCACTATCTTTTGATAACTTCACCGGGCACAATAAGATTCTTGACATCATTTCCGTTATGCAGATTAAACCTTTCAAGAATCTCTCTAGCATATTTATTTTGATGGATGAAGATTCTATCACCATCTTGTGTCACCTCAACATCCAAAATATACTTCATTTTCCCCAAATGAGTCATCTCAAAATCTTTTTTCATCGATAATTTAAACTCTTCAAGCATATTTTCATCATTTCCTGTGAAGATTAAATCATCTACATAAAGACTAACAATAATAACTTGTTACCTCCATCAGTTTTCACGAATAGTGTGTACTCATGCTCACACCTTTGGAATCCTTCTCTAACAAATTTTGCCTCAATTTTACTGTACCAAGCTCTTGGGGCTTGTTTTAAACCATATAAAGCCTTCACCAACTTGTAAACCTTATGTTCTTCTCCTTCCTTTATGTATCCTTGCGGTTGATCTACAAACACATCTTCTGTTGGTTCGCCGTAAAGAAACGCACTCTTTACGTCTAACTGATAAACACACCAATTCTTTTGAGCTGCTACAGCTAGCATCGTACGAATAGTATCCCAACGCGCCACAGGAGCAAAGACTTCACTATAATGTACTCCTTCTTCTTGCGCATAGCCTTTGACCACCAATCGAGATTTGTATTTTTCAACCTCTCCCTTCTCGTTGAGCTTGGTTTTATAAAGCCATTTAACACCAATTCTCTTTGCTCCACTTGGAACATTTGTGAGAAACCAAGTTCCGTGCTTTTCTATTGACTCCAGCTCTGTCTCATAGCATTAACCCATTTTTCTTCCTTAATAGCTTCATTGAATGTTACAGGATCATCGCTTGACATAAACATTACAAGACCCGAAACTTCTTCTTCTTCCTTCCATCCGGTCTCGTAATCCTGCAAATAAGCTGGTCTTCTTCTGATTCTCTGAGGCCTAAGAAATTCTGCTGGATTTAAAACTTCTTCTTCTTCATTTATTTGCTCTGTTTCAGGCTCATGAGTCACTTCTTCAACATTCTCCTCAGCTTCGGTTTCTCTATCCTCCCAGATTAATTGCTCAGCCTCTAATTCTTTTGTTTTATGTCCCCAATCCCAGCTTTTCTCTTCTTCGAAAATCGCATCCCTACTTGTAATGACCTTTTTTGTTTTTGGGTTGTATAGGCGATAACCCTTGGATTCGCTGCTTACTCCAATAAGCACACATATGTTGCTTTTATCATCAAGTTTTTTTCTTTTCTAATCTGGAACATGGACATGAGCGATACAACCAAAAATTCTAAAGTAAATAACTCTAGGCTTTATTCCACTCCACATTTCTTCAGGTGTTTTTCCTTGTGTCACGGAAGTTGGACTTCGATTCAAGACATGTATAGCCCAATTTGATGCTTCTGCCCAAAAATGTTTAGGAACTCCTTTATCATTCAAAATACACCGCACCATATTAACTATTGTCCGGTTCTTGCGCTCAGCAATTCTGTTTTGTTGCGGAGTGAAAGCTGTAGTGAGTTGTCTGCTAATTCCGGCTTCCTCACAAAAATCAGTGAACTCATTTGAAGTGAATTCACCGCCTCTTTCCGTTCGTAGACATGCTAGCGTTTCTCCACTCTCTTTCTCTACCTGGATCTTAAATCGCGTAAAGAATATAAAAGCTTCCGACTTTAATGACAAGAGATATATCCATACCTTTCTGCTAAAGTCATCGATGAAAGTAAGAATATATCTCTTGTCGGAGTTCGATGCTGGAGAAATTGGCCCACATATATCAGAATGTACCAGTTGCAACCTCCTTGACGAACACCACAAACTTTGTTTAGGGATACTCTCATGATGTTGTTTACCAACAAAACAGCTAACACATTTCTCAGCTTCGTTGGTGCTCAGATGTGGTATCCCTTTGACCATATTCTGATATTTGAGAGTTCTTAAACCGTTGTAACTTAAGTTCCCATACCTTCGATGCCAAAGTTTAAGCTCATCCATTGCTGCTATTTTCAAACATTTCTCAGCCGTAAACAAGTTACCTTTTGAGGCCAAAATCTTGAACAATTTATTTTCCGTCATTTTTGCTTGCATAACCAGCCCTAACTCCGGGTGATAAAGCTTGCATACTTCATGATGTATCAAAATCTTGCAGCCCTTTTGTACAAGTTGTCCCAAGCTTACCAAGTTACTCGTTAATTCTGGTACTAGATATACATCTAAAATGACATGAGTCCTTCTATTGACACGTAAAGTTACATCACCTTTTCCAATTACCGAAAGAATAGAATTGTTACCGAGTTTTACGGAGGATTGAAACTCTTCATCAAGCTTTGAAAACCATGATTTGTCTCATGCTATGTGGTTGGAACAGCCTGAATCAAGATACCACACAAATTTTCTTTCTTCTGGAACTGGTGTGTACGCCATTAACAAAACATCACCTTCCTCTTCTCCAATCTCTGCATAGTTCGTCTTCTCTTCCATAGGACATTCGTATGAAAAATGTCCAAGTTTGTGACAACGATAGCATTCTACCGTTTCCTTGTTAAATCTACCTCTTCCTCTTCCTCGGCCAAATTTTCTTCCTCTGCCTCTTCCATTTCGATACTCGTATGAAACTTTGAGTACCTGTTCTTCTTCTACTATTCTTGGCTTTCTCATTTTTTGCTCATGAACAAGTAATGAGCTTTGCAAGGTATCGACTGATAAACTGTCAATATCTTTCGATTCTTCAATTGAACACACAATGTAGTTGAAGTTTTCAGTCAGAGTTTGCAAGATCTTTTCCACAATTTTGACATCTGGCATATCATCCCCACAGTTTCTCATGTCGTTTGCTACCACCATCACCCTTGTAAAGTAATTGGAGATGGATTCTCCATTTTTCATCTCCAGCAATTCAAACGTTCTCCTCAAAGTTTGTAACTGCGCACGCTTCACTCTTGCATTTCCGTGATATTTGGTCTTTATAGAATCCCACAACTGCTTTGACGTCTCTTTCAAAGTTATCGTCTTAAGAATTGATTTGTCAATCGCATTGAACAAATAATTCTTTGCCTTCAAATCCTTTAACCTTGCATCGGTAAGGGTCTTCTTCTCTGCTTCGGTCAATCCTTCTTTGTTAATTGGTTCATCAATTCCATCTTCCACAACATCAAAATACTCCTTTGACCGAAGAAGATTTTCCATAAGGAGACTCCAATGGTCATAATCTCCATCAAATTTTGGTATACAAGGTTGCCCAAAATTACTCGATTCTACCATATTTTCTATGTGTTTGCTCTCTTTCTCTTTTAATTTAATGGTCTGATACCAAATTTGTTCATTTCAGATGAATAAATCTCAGAAAAAAGCTATTAAATAGTCAAAGATTGAGTACACAAAATGAAACTTACACCTAAGAAGAGAAACTGAAAGGATAATAAAAAAACAGAAACACAATTAAATGACACAAACTTGAAGGGGAGTGTAACTCCTATCTTGACCAAATAAAGCATTAAAGTCCTAACACTTATTAGATACCTCTGCTGGTAGATGCATCTCCGCTCCGTCCTTTGCTAGTAGATGCACTATTGGATCCCTCAAATAAAACATTAAATTCCTAACTTCCTTATTGCAAGTTAGAATGAGAAAGAAAAAGTAGAAGCTTTTGGACAATAATTTTCTTATTACAAGTTTCTTTGGGGTTATAACTATGAATTCTGGTTTCTGAAGATTTGTGAGACTAAAGAATGAAAATTAGCTAAAAAAGATATTTGGAGAGTGATAGATATAAATTCTGGAAACGGAAACAGAAGAAAAGCCACCATTTCGAAGTTAACTTTTGAATATTTTTTATTTTAGTATTTTTTTTCTTTTTCTTTTGAATTTGAAAACAAACATTAATATTTATTTATTTATTTTTGAGTTATGACTACTTGTATTAGCAAATTGATTGATATAAATTTTGGAAACGGATGAAGAAGCATATTTTAAGGTAATTTTTGAATATTTATATATATATTTTTATCATTTTAATATGATTTGGATTTTAATGCTAGAAATTTCTTATTTCAGATTTGGTTTTTAATGTTTGTATTGATTAATTTTTTAAATTGACAAACTTTCTAGATGGTTTTAAAATATCCTTACACAAAAATTAGAGATTCTATTTTTGAAAATTTAATTTATGATTTGATATATTTTTATTATTTGGTAACATATATATCTGTAACTATAATTTAATTTTAAAACTTTATATTTTATATACACTAAAGTATTAAAAAAAATTGTAAAAAAATTTAAATTTATATAAAAAATATTGTTTACATAGACTTTGGATATACCCTTAAAAAATATCAATCATGTTAAAAGTTTGGAAGGCCAAAGATCGAAGTCATGAAAACCTGAAAAAACGTGGTAACGTGCAATCTTGGACAGCAGTAGAGAAATCAAACAACCGTGAAACGGGTTGGTACAAATCAAATCGAAATAAAACTATAAATAATAATCTCTTGAAACCGATGGGTACAAACAAAACCAAGATAAAATTATAAATAATACTCTTCTCATTGAAAACCATAGATAATTATTTTATCCAGATCCATTAGAAACTTCAGAGAGAAAATTCATTTCGTACATTTTATAATAAATATAAGTTTCCTGTGTTTATAAATCTTTATTAATTGTAAAACATGTGATTTTTTTTTACAAATCAAACTTTATAAAAAGATCTAAACAAAACATTTAACTGTTGTGAATTTAATAGCAGTAGTTGATAATTATATATTAAATATTAATATTTTTTTATTATTGTTATTTTACTCTATTAGAGTCATATCCTTCTCTAAAGGAAAATAGATTCTTCCGGCTACAACAAATACTATTATATTGTACTTAATAGTGTATATTTTTATTTTTTATATTATATTCACAATTTAATAATTTTTATTTTTATTTTTAAAATTATTAAATTTTATATCTCCCAAGATAGTACTATATTATCACAATTATAAAAGTATATAGGTTATAATTATAACCCTTTATTATGTTGCCGCATTTTACAAATAACATATTAAATAATAATAATAATAATAATAATCATAATAATATTGGATACATTATACTTCAAATAATTAGGTGTATGATTACTTAATACTATATTTAAATAAGTAGTTAATATTTATATCAAAATAGTTAAAATAATACTTACTGTTTATGTGGATAAGATTTATTATTTTATAATAAATTATTCATAAATTTGAGTTTATTAATAATGTTAATTTAGGCATAACTAAATAACAAAATTAAATACTAATCCGTATTATATTACTTACACATGATTTTAAAACAAAAAATGGTTATTTAATTTTACAGTTTATTATATACTATAATATCATATAATATCAAGATCGCATAGTTATAATTATTATCTAAAAAGAAAAATTTGTGAACTATCAAATGTAATCGTGAGATCATATTGTCGTATATTTTTTAATAGCGAATAGCAACAACATAAAGAAGAACTTCATATAATTTTTTAAAGACTGGTTCGCTTTATCCTAATCTTGCTATAATTATTTATATACAAAATAGGGTAGGTTGATGATGTTTCATGGTAGTTACGAAGGTAAATTTATCCATCAAATAAGTAATGGGTTATTTTGTGCAACTCCCACCGTCAATAATGGCACCACAAACTTTTTTATTTACAAAACAAACTAGTATGAAATAAGTCTTCCATTACGTGGCGGTGTAATTATGTGAGCAACATATTTCTTAGAACAGTCAAATAGCTTTAGGTCGTTTGAGAGATGTTGAGGTGAGAGATAAACAATGAAGAGAGAGTTATATGAATATCATCATTCTTTTTATGAAAGTAATTTGAATCATTTGTGTATGAGAGTCCTTCTGTAACCTAACTGCTTATAAAAGAGTGATATTGGCCGTGGATGTACGATTTCTTCACAATCCCGACCATGTTACATACTGTACTATGTGATTGGTTTTATTACACAATATTTTACTTGTTTCTCGTCATGAACAGAGTAATTAGATCGTTCTTCCGTAGGTTTGTTTAATCGTATATCGGTTGTTGCATTGTCCGAACGATGGTGGTTTCACCAACAAGGGATGCAGTGAGCGTTGAGTAACACTAGAAGAAGCAGATCTTGCTTGGAAACCGAAAAATCCAGGAAAGTGAGTCCCATGAAGCTTAGCCTAGAATAATTTGACAGGTCTAACAATTTCAATCTCTGGACAATTAAAGTTAAGAGTTACCTAGTACATATACGATTGGTTGTTGCTATCGAAGATAAATCTACACATGTTAATATCGTGGTATTGTACAAAGTGCATACTACCCTCATACTGAGTTTGAGAGATGAAGTGTTATGTACAAGAGGTATCCAAAGAGCCTATGAAGTTTGAGATATAGAATCAACTGGAGGATATTTACATGAAGAAATCTTTGGCGAACAGATTGAATTTGAAGAAACAACTTTACATGTTGTCTTTGGATAGTAGGACTGAGATTCGAAGGCAACTAGATGATTACAATCGAATCATACTCGACTTGAATGTAATTGGTGTGAATGCAGAAGATGACCAGGAAATCATCCTTTTAAGTTCTTTGGTGAAGAGAGTATGAACACTTCATGGAAACCATGGTTTATGGGAAAAAATCCCTTATGATGGCCGAAGTCAATAGCATCTTAAACTCCAAAAATCTTCAAAATAATAATATTTTGAAGAGTGACTCTGAAGTGCACGGACTAAGTGTGACTAGTCGTTGGGGAAAGAGTATTTCAAGTAAGAGAAGAGGAAAATCTAGTCAAAGTCTAAAGTTTCTACGAATAGTTTAAGAGTGATTTTTTGGATATGAAAACAGAAATTACATATTAGTCGGAACTGCCTAGAGAAGGCAAAGTGCAACAACTATCAGAAGACCAAAATTAAAGACACTGAAACAGTATCTGATGATTGTGAGTACGTTGATAGGTTAATAACTTTTTATTCTTGAAGTTATACTAATAAATGAGTATTAGATTTGGGTACGTCATTCCAAATAACTTGCGATAAGTATTTGTTTGAAGATATACAAATGCTTGATTATAGAATGGTCATCCCTAGAAATGATGAGTCCTACAATATTAAAAGGATTGGAATGGTATGAATCAATTTTTCTACAAACATACAGTATATATCTAAATTTAAACGTAACCCTATTTTTATTAGGATGTTAGATGACAAAGAATTTACCTATATGGGTGAAGGTGTAAGACTTAGGGTCTTGCAAATCTCCCTTGTTGTTGTGAAAGCCAATATGACTGATTTTGTGTTAGTTCTCAAAGGATCTGTAGTGGTAGGGGGTGTGTTTAGTGTGATCAATGGTTTTACCAATTTGTGGCATCACCAATTTAAGTGAGAATGGACTCAGTGAACAAAGTAACAAGGGTTGTTAGATGGTATAACAATTTAGCTGAGATTTTGTGAAAGTTATGTTTCGGTAAGAGGAAGAGGGTAAAATAATTTCCCAGCAACCAGACATATAAAGAAGTACTTGATTATGGTCATTCAGACCTTACGGTATCCAGTATGGGAACATGCTATATGTCGTGCAAGGTACTTTACGTTGTTGATTGATGACTATTCCAAAAACGCGTGGTGTATACTTTTAAATACCAAAGATGAAGGGTTCGTTTCTTTTGTGAACTTGAAGGCTTTGGTATAGAATCAAAGTTGGAAAACATCAGACTTATGATGACTTAGAATATGTGAACAAGTAGCAACAGACAAATAAGTTGGAAAAATAAGTTGAAGTGCCTACTGATGCTAGCAATCCCTCAATCCCTATTACAACCCCGAGAGATGTTTTCACAACAGAGCTTCTTTCACAACTTGCTTCAGAAATAAATCCCACCACTTCATCAGTTGGGCCTCCTCAAGAGGAAGAAAATCCTACTGTAAAACCTAATAAGCGTGCGGAATAGAGGCCACAGGTTATGGAAGAGAAGATGGACGATAGTGGGAAGATACATCTCTGGAGACGTCCGGACAAACTGGAAACACTTGAAACGTGGTTCGAGAGAAAAGGGAAAAAGATGTATTGGTAGAGTCTGAACCACTTCTAGAGTGTCTTATGGGGCGTGTTGGGCCTATTTTTTGCTCGGAACATGGTTCAATGTCAAATATTTGTTGGCCCTTCAAAAGATTTGACATTGAACCATGGGGCTTTCCGTAATCAATTAAAGTGAGGATTCCTATTTGTGATGAAAATCGAATAGATTCTAAGGAAGGGGAGCTGGTGGTGTATACCAAAGTACTCAATTGGTGCCTTATGTTTCCTTTGGACCCAGAAATAGGGAGGTACTTAATGTTGGTGCAGTTATGCCCAAGAAAATTAAGCCTCAATGTCTGGTACACACTCTTAGCCAATATCATAGCCTCAGGGCTATCAAAACAATTGATGCACATGCAACAGTTTGGTGCTGTAGCATGTTTATGCCGCAATGGTCATATCCATTTTTATTAATTCAATATGGGGAATGACTATAAAGTTGTAAATGTTTTGTTGGAGGCTGACAAACTCTGGAGGACTCATTTCCTCTTTATTAGTAGTGCTTGAAAAAATACCAAGAAGATTACATCCAAAGAAAATTCTAGTATGCTCGCGAGACACTAGAAAATCGCATGTAAGTATCTGAAAAAGATTTCTTTTGTTATGCTTTGTTATTGGTTTTCACATCAGATTTGTTTTACAGTATTTTTAAAAAAATTCGCGCAACATCTAAAGAAAATAAACTTTTACGAAATTAAATCAGTGCAACACTAAGAATTGGTCAACTGTTTTTCACAATTGTTTCACCTCGGGGAACATGGTGAAGGCTCATATATGGAGAAAGAATCCAGTCCAAGAGCTTTCATGGGAACAATTTACCACTCCTCCCCAATCCTCTGCTATCTACAAAAGGACTGAGGAAGTTGATGGTAAACTTTTATTCCAGCCAAGAATAGAGCCCCCAGTCATCTTGATAAGATAAATAAGAAGAAGAAAAATAGTGATGATTCTTCTTAAGTTTTTAACGAATTAGAGAGTTCATGGCCTCCATTCGAAATTAATGTTTTATTATTAGTGGCAGTCGCAGTTACTGTTAGTGAGGCCAAAAAGCCATCAAACTCTCCAACAATCAAGAAAATGAAGGGCTAAAAGAGAAGAAAAGAGGGTAGTGACAAGAGAGCATGAAATATGAAGAAAACTTCTATTGGTTCATAGATCATACTCTGATCCGAAGTTATTCCCTCCAACATTCCTACAAATGTTCCTCCTCAAGAAGAAGTACATGTTGATCATTCTTCCCCGGTGTTTCCTACCGCTAACCAAGCTTCTTTCAAAGGTGACGTTCATTTGGATAACATAGGAAACTTATACTTCGACGACTTTGAAAAGGTTTCCTTTGACAAGGTTTTACCCTATTTTGCCACTATGCTTTAACATATGTTGGAGAGTCCTTTGAATTATCCAGGGAACATAATGAGTTGGAATATGCGGTCTTAGGCTTATGTAAGGCCAATAGTTGACTTGGAGAGGTAGATAAGATCTTAAGTCAAGGATATTGCCTCACTTACAAATGAAAATTAGAATTTGAAAAGCTCTATCAAGGTTGAACATGACAAGGTTGAGACTTTAGGTGAAGAAAATAAAAATCTTAACGATGAACTAGTTCAAACTAAATCCAATTATGAGAAGCTTCAGACCAGGGATAAAGGTACTATCAACCAATTATCCAAAAATAAAAAAAAACTAGAATATCTTCTTAAGAAGAAATAAGAAGAAATTTCTTCTCTTAAGGAGAAAACTGCTCAGGATATAGCCATTGTTGTGGATACATATGCTGATACATTATTGGATTCCATGCAACAGATGGAGGAATCCATCAAATTAGATATGATAATGTTGTTTCATGAAACCTTTCCCAAACGGTCTCTTGGGTGTTTGTGGAGGTTTGTACCATATGAGTAAATCCTTTTTAATACTACGTCTGCAGGTGATAAACTAGGTGTTTCTTTGGATGAATATGACCCTGATGATGAAGCATAGGAAGATTTGGATGATGGTAATCAAAGAAAAACGAGGAAGAAAACAAAAGAGAAGAAGTATGAGAGAAGAAAACCGAAAGGAACGAGCCTTAAGCTTAACAATTTTTAGCGTTTGTGTTTTAAACTAAAATCTTTGAAATGAGCAAGGCATTTTGTTATTTTTGGATCGGATTACCTGGTAACTTTATTTGCACAATTCCTTGTTGTATACAAGGTATTTCGTCATATGGATCTTATTTTTATTATAACTCAAATGCATTTTATGTTAATATATATATATATTCCACTGATATATGATCCCCACTAAATACTTTATTCAAAGATGGTTAAAATTTGAAAACCTTTTCCTAAAGCAATAAAATAAATCTGATCAAGCCATTCAAAGGCAGCATAACTTTAATCTAACCAAACTATTCGAAGGTAATCTATTCGAAGGTAATATAAATTTAATCTAACCAAACCATTCAAAGGTAATCCATTCGAAGACAACATAACTTTAATTCAGTCAAACCATTCGAAGGTAATCCATTCGAAGACAACATAACTTCAATCCAACCAAGTCATTCAAAGTTAATCCATTCGAAGGAAACATAACTTCAATCCAACCAAGCCATTCGATGGTAATCCATTTGAAAGCAACGTAACTTTAATTCAATCAAGCCATTAGAAGGTAATCCATTCGCAGGTAACCCATTCGAAGGAAACATAACTTTAATCCAACCAAGCCATTCGAAGGTAAATCATTCAAAGATAACATAATCCTAATCCAACCAAATATAGCAAAGACACTTTAAAAAGAAAATGATGATATATTAACTGGAATTCAAACACCTCTTCAAAACCTCACCGCGACACCATTGTAGGAAAGAGTATGCCCCTAATATTTACATTGAGGTAAAAAAAAGTAAATACTTACAAGATAAATTTATTCTACGTATAACCTTACATGGTCAACATTCCAAGGAAGCTTCAAAAGGTTTCATTATTTGTCTGTAAGCTTGTACGTTCCTTGCTTGACCCTTTCATATACGATGTATGGTACTTCCCAATACGGAGCCATCTTTCTGAACTTTTTTTCCTTAGTGTTTAAGAATACGTTTCATAACAGTTTGTCTCCAACTTGAAAATTCCTTCTTTTCATTTTAGATGCAAACCTGCTCCTTATCAGGCCTTGATAATGAACAGTTCTTAGATGATATTTCTCTCTTCTTTACTCAATTAAATCCAATTGAGCCTTTACTGCCGTCTCATTATTATGTTCGGAATAATTTTGGACTCTGAAAGAAGGAAGAGTAGCTTCTATAGGTTTAATTTCATCCATTATATAAACTAAAGTGAATGGAGACTCATGAGTGGCTGTGTGAGGGGTGGTTCGGTATGCCCATAGTACTTCTTGTAAGTAGCTTGGCCATTTTCCAGCCGCTCCCTCCAAATTATTTTTCAAACCCGTTAAAACAATTTTGTTTACCGCCTCAACTTGTCCAGTGGCTTAAGGATGAAAAGGAGAAGAAAAAAAATGGTGAATTCATTTTGACGTCCAAAATATTTCCATATCTTTATTGTCTACCATTATCTGTAGTGATGCGCTTAGGAATACCAAATCGGAAACATATATTAGAGAGGATAAATTTTATCACTACTTTATATGTTCTCCCGGACAACGGTGCAACTTCTACCCATTTGGAGAAATAATCTATTGCCACAATTATAATCCGACATCCCCCACAACCCATCAGAAGAGGTCCGACTAGATCAAATCCTCATCTGCCAAACGGTATTGCTTTGGATAAAGACTTCATGGGTACTACTAGCACATGGATCACATTTTCATACCTTTGACAAAGGTCGCATCTTCTCACTAAATCTTTAGCATCTTCCAAGTCCATTAATACCATGCCAACAAGACCCTTTTAGCTAAAGCTTTATAGCCACAATGTGTTGATCCTTGTCCATCATGTAGTTCTGATAAAAAACTTTAGGATTCATTGGATCCGAGGCAGCGCAGAAAATCCTTGCTGAAGGATTTTTTTTATAGAGAATCCCTGTTAGAATCAGAAATCCACCAACTATATACTTTATCTTATTGGCAGAAGCCTTGTCATTAGGTAAAACTCCATTAGTGATAAAATATTGGATCTCATTTCTCCAGTCTTTAGAAACCATGATGGATACATGTAGGGTTTCTCCCACATCACTTTTTATTTCTATGGTTGTGACTATGGAAGGACATTCTTGTATAAGGATCCAAGGATACGCTTTAGAATAATATATAGTGGCTAAGGAATTAGCCATTGAATTTTCCGATCTTAGGACATGCTCATATTCGATGTGTTTAAACCAGATTGTTATCTCTTTTAGATATTTTGTTAAGTGATCTTTGTTGGTTTTAGATTTACCCTGTGCTTCATGAATGATTAGTTGTGAATCATGTATCAATCAGACTCTTTTGGCACCACATATGCGAGCTAATCTCAATCCGGCTATACCTCCTTCATATTCTGACTCATTGTTGGAAGCTCTGTAGACAAAACGTATAGCATGGTACATAGAATCACCATAGGGATATTAGGCAAATACCAGCTCCATACCCCCATTGTACTAGATACACCATCAGTTTGGATTACCCATTCCTTCTTAAGTATACCGGTTTGAGCTTCTTCACGTGGCCTATCGGAGTGAAATTCATTTAAAACATCAGCTACAGCTTGAGCTTTGATTGTAGTTCGGGATGCGAAGTCAATATCATAATCTCCAAACTCAACTCACCACTTGTTCATCCGTCCTGATATATCGACTTTCTGTAACACACTCTTCAATGGAAAAGAAGTTCGAACCATGATAGAGTGTGCTTGAAAGTAAGGCCTTATGTTTTTAGCTGCTATCACCAATTCTAAGTCTAATTTATCCAATTTTGAGTATCTCTTTTGAACTTCAAGCAAACTCTTACTTATATAATAAACAGGGCGGGATAGTTATCAACTTCTCTCACCGATATCGCACTTACAACATACTTCGATACTGATAGATACATATAATGTCTTTCGCCACCTATAGGTCTGAATAACTTTTAGGTGAAGATATGTATCTCTTGATTTCGAGGAAAGCTTGATTACAATTAGGGGACCAATTGAAATCCTTAACGTTTCTTAAGACTTGGAGAAACTAAGCACACTTGTCTGATGATCTTGAAAAAAACTGGTTGAATGCTGCAAATCTTCCATTCAATATCTGAACTTATTTAGTATTCCGAAGTGGATCCATGGCTAACAAAGCATTCAAATAATCTGAGCCATCTTGAATCTCTTTCACTTCAAATTAGAAAAAGTCTCTTGGAGGTAGGATATGTGATTCTCCTCCTTAGGAATTTTAACCATCATATCATCAATGTACACTTTTACATTTCTTCCTATCTGGTTAGAAAATCTTTTATTTATTAGTTACTGATAAGTGGCTCCATCATTCTTCAATCCAAAAGGAATTACTTTATAACAATGAAGCCCCTTTCAGTAATAAAAGTAGTATGGTCTTTATCATTCGGATCCATCTGTATTTGATTATACCCAAAAAAGCGTCCATAAAGGGTAACAACTTGTTTCCCAATGTGGAATATACTAGTTGATCGATTCGGGGTACTAGAAACATATCCTTGGGCAAGCTTTATTAAGATCTTTAAAGTCAATGCACATAGGCCATTTGCCATTTTTGTTTTTGACTAGGATCGTGTTAGTTGTCCAAAAAGGGTATTGAGATTCTTTAATGTGTCCCACCTTGGTTAATCAATCTACTTCTTCGCTATGGCTTCAGATTTTTCTCTGGAAAACGCTCTTCTTCTTTATACCACTAGCCCAACATGGGATCCAAAAAACAGTTTATGACTTATCATGCTAGCTAGTACTCCAGTTACATCCTTGTTACACCAAGCAAACACATGCAGATTATTAGATTAAAAGGACAATATTTTTTCCTTCAATTCTAATGGTAATTTAGATATGACCCTAAAACTTTTACCTTATGCAAAGCAATAAATTTCAACTTCTTTAGCTAGGATCACAGCACTAGGAGCCTCCCTCGAATTATCTATCTCATTTGATTTGCCAGAAGACTCCACTAATTTCCATTCTTTGTAGATTTTCATTGCTTCTAACGATTTTGGAGCAAGAGCAGTGACATAACATTTTCCGACTATCCTTTGGATACTTTGGATGACGCATACCTGACCTCTCAAGGCATATTTCAAATATTTTTTAACAGTCTAAGGTACTGCATGCATCCTAGATAGCTAAGACCTACCAAATGTAGCATTATAAGACGTTGGAGAATCAATTACCACAAACAAAACCCTTACCAATTTATTGCACGATCCTTTTCCCAACAATACCTCTCCTTCAAACTCTCCAATTACATCGTCCGAGTTACTAGTAAATCATACTATGGTCTTATTCGAACGTTGTATGATTGAGGAATTTTTAATTTCCCTATAAGCTTATAAAAATAGATATTTTCCGAACTGCCTGTATCAATCAGGATTTGGCGTACATCATTGCCTTCAATGGATGCTCCTATTACCACAAGATCTTCATGTGGGCCCATAATGTTTGTCAGGCAATGTTCATCAAAGACAATGAATGGTGGATGGATTTGATAGAGATGTGTAAACATTTCTTCCATCTAATTGAGTAGTTAGACTGTTTACGTGTCTTTTTTTAGTAGCTTGGGTGAAATTATAGTATTTTCCCCAAAAATGGTAAAAGATTCAAAGAAACTGCACATATAAGATATTGTCTTTGTTTTTTCCACTATCACCCCAACCTGGTTCAGATCCGAATCAGGGTCTAAGTATTTGAAGTCTACATCAAATATTTCCACAATCATTATAGAATCCTCTTGTCTAGATGCCCCCATACTTTGTCTTTCAACATTTGGTAAAGTTGTTTGTGTTGTGTTTGCACTAGGCCGAGAGTGAATGTTAACTTACCTATTGCCTCCTTGCTTTTTAACAAAAGCATACAGTTTTATTTTTTCAATCAAGGTTTGTACTTCTTGCTTTAAGGCAATGTAATATTGGGTATTGTGACCCACATCGTTATGGTATTTTCAAACATGAGTGTTATGATTTTCTCTTTAAGACTGAATTTGTGTCGGCCTACAAAAATGAACAACATTCTTAGTTCTGTTAGAAATGGTGGCCACATTTTCACTTAATTCGGAAAACCATTCAGGTTGGACCCATTGACTCATTCTTGGTCTAGACAATTGGCCCTGATTTGACTGACTTTAACTAGGCCAATGTGAACCTTGTCTAGAGTCTTTAGGCCGATAATTAACTGTGGCTTGGGACTGAGTACTGGCTTGCGGGATAGAATTTGTTGGAGCATACCTATTCTGGCGCGGCACTCTAGACTTTTTGGTTTCCTCTACTATAATTTGTTTTCCGACCTAATTCAATAATCCTCCCGATGTTATAGCTTTCTTCCGAGTTACTAAATCAGCCAACTCACACGGTATTAAACCTTTCCTTAAAGAATCGATGACTACTTGCTCAAAACAATCAGCCAATCTATTCTCTGTATTTACAAAACGGTTAATGTAGTCTTTTAAGGATTCATTCGGTTCTTGCACACAATTAGTGATAGTATCACCATTCCCTTTAAGCTCTTTGCTTCCCACAAACTGCCTCCGGAAATCCATCCTGAACATATCGAAGTTTTTAATAGATCTCTGTGGTAAAATATCATACCATTTTAATGCACTCCCCTTAAAATTCTGCGAGAAGGCCTAGTATAATAGCTTATCATTATCATTAAAGTTCATCATGAAATTTTTGAACTGTTCAAGGTGATTATCAGGATCTTTGCTTAAATCGTATTTCTTCATTTTAGAGCTATCGAACCGCCTTGGTATATATCTATGGTTTTAAATAAAGCTATTAGGAACCTCATGCTCCCACTATGGTCGCTAATCTGGTGAAGGTGAAAACTGATCAAGGGGTATTTGTGGAATATATTATATTTGTTATGGAGTCTAGAGAGAGAAAAGAGGTGTTATGTTTAATGCTATTTGTTTGTCATATTTATAAGATTTAGATGACCCATGGGCTAATTGGGTCGGTTCATATATTTGGGTCAGCTAGGTGGCGAAGGAGGCCTAATATAAGATGGAGCAAGCACTTAGTTTACTGTGCTAGGAACATAACTTATTCATCATTATTTTTGTCAATGGTCTGAACTGCCTTTCAAAACAAATCTAAAATGCTCTCCAAATCCACTTCCAATATATTACGATCATATCAAAACTTAATGTCACTTTAACACCAACTGAAGCAACATATGAGAAGTACGTGATGGGGATACCTTATGACAATATTATTGTTAGCAATATGTATGCTATGATTTGCACGAGAAATAATATTGTTTGCGTCGTAAGTATATTGAGCAGAGTCACATCAGATTCGTGGAAACCGCATTGGCATGAACTCAAGTGGCTCATGAGATACTTGAAAGGCTCAGATATTGTATGGTAGTGTTACAATTAGAGGGATGTGGTAATATAGTGTTGTAAGGTTATGTGGAGTCCTAATGTTACAAGGAAGTCTACTTCAGGTTATCTGCTTATTGTGTTTGGAGGTGTGGTTAGCTAGAAGTCTTGTATATAGAAGTTTGTTGGGTTTTCGTCTACGGATCTGAGTATATTACTGCTACGAAAGCAATAAAAGAAGCTATTTGGATGAATGGATTGTTATGAACTCGCTAAGGTGGAGCAAGATGTTGTTATGTTAAATGGAGACCGAGTGCTCTTCATTTAATAAATAATGTGGAATTCTATTAGCAAACTAAACATGTAGACATTAAGTTTCACTTCATCCGATTTTCCATGCACATCGTATTTTATTACACAGATTGGTTGAGTCATTTATGTTTGAGATTTTTTCGGTAACCTAGTTGTTTATAAAAGGATGTAACATTTTTTCACAATGCAAACGACATTAATTATTGCCATGTGTATCTGGTTTTATTATGCTTTTTTCTGTGTGTGTCTTGGACATGGTATAAATTTGTTTATCGTATATCGGTTCTTCCTTAGACCGAACAATGTGTTTCCCACCCATATTAAATATAGTATTAAAATTATTTTTCAAAAAATTGAAACCATAATAATGATAAAAAAAACACTTTGTTTGTTTAAAAATTTCCAATAAACCAGATATCCTAATAACTAAACCAACAACTAAATTGACTTGTTGTAAAATGGTATTCCACATTCTTTTTTGAATCAGTAATTAATCTCCTAGTAATTAAACGCTGAATATTCCTAATGTTGTCGTGGGGTGCTGTAACTGATCTTAGCTTCAAATTTTATAAAAAAAGCATTGGACTACTGGTTGGTACCAATCGCATATACTAAGTCAGGACTTGACTTTTCCTTCTAGTATATGTCTGAACTGTATTCTCTTGCTAGCAACTAAAAACACAACAATATCAAATTTTGTATAAATGGAGCGTCAGCTACGAGGTTACCTTAGTCAAGTGCTCATGGTATCATAGGAATTTGCAGCTTCAATCTCAATCTTTAAATTTCTATAATTTTTATAATTTTTAGAAAGGGCTTCATTTTGGATATCCCGGATTGCATAATTTTAGTCTCAATCTTTTTGTCTTTAATTTTTGTCTTTAATTGACAAATTGAAACAATCTGTGTAGTACGAAGATCCAACGCGACAGGCGAAAGCAAGGGATACAGTTCCTATAGCAGAGCTTGAGGAAAAAACGTTACTTGCATTACAAACGGTAACCAGTTTTTTAATCTTTTGAAATATACTAAAATCAATTTAGTTCTTAATTATTAGTTCAAGCTTTAGCAGTGAGATGTAGTCTCAATCTTTCACAATACCAAATTCAACCTGATTACCAGATATATATCTCCGGAACGCTTTTTCAACTATATGGATCCAATATCTATTTAATTATATATAATATAATCTAGTTATTTTGTTATTTAACTCTTATGATAATGACCAACTATATATTTACCTGTCCATAATTACTCCAACAAATAATTCGTACACATAGTTCTGCGAAAATAAAAATCTCATGTTGATTGTGATCGTTGTTACAGGAGGGGAACAATAACCCATCGCAGAATGAAAAAGATCATGCTTTCCTCCAACAGCTACTTTCGTGGTTCAAACAATCTTTCAGGTTTTGTTAATAGATATAAAATTCTAACGAAACTATTGTCTTCGTACGTGGGATCAAATTCTATTGCTAAACTACATATGTGTAGATGGGTCGATGCACCTTCTTGCGAAGGTTGTGGCGCTAATACTGTCTGTCAAGGCATGGGAAGTCCACTTCCATGGGAACATCAATATAAAGCGTATATGGTTGAAATTTATCGGTAATAAACAAAACAAAAAATCTACCATGCGTTTCTCTATAAACATTTGAATGTGTAAGTCCTTCCTTTGTTTATCATCTGTATTTTAAACTTCACTACTTACCACAGGTGCTCTTCCTGCTCAGAAATTACTAGGTTCCCTCGCTACAATGATCCTGTAAAGGTATGCTATCATCATACACTATTCTGCGTCGTTTATTTCATCTGTTGGCTCATATTAAGTCTCATCTCCATATTTAATTGCAGCTTGTTGAAACTAAAAGGGGTCGTTGTGGGGAGTGGGCAAATTGCTTTACGTTTTACTGTCGTGTGTTTGGCTATGACTCCCGTTTGGTTTGTCCTTTTTATTATTAGATTACTATATATCAATGTTCCAATAAATGATTACATTTAGTTAGCTGTAGAATAGGCTTCTGTTATCATTCCTCTTTCTTTTTTTCGGCTAATATAGTTTCTTTACGTAACATTCATAAACTATCAAAGAGGGTGGTCCATTAGCTTCTTAATGTGATATAGGGCCAATTCTGACATGTAGGTAAAAATGCTCACTAGAGATCAATAATGTTCAAGTCAAACATTCGTAAACTGATTATGGCTGATAAATGTAATTGTAATCGGTTTGTCCATTTATCTAGCTTTCACCCACCTCTGCATGATGTAACTGTAGTGTTCAACTTGCAATCAAGTTTAACTTTCGTTTTTTCCCAAGCATTTCCGAAGCTGGCGGTCTTAGTCAGCCTAGAAAAGGTCCATAATCTTAATTGACCAGCTTAGGTTAAGTAGTTCTGACATTGAACTAAGGAGAGCTGAACTACAATCGAGTTAGTTGACCGCAGGGGGGACTCAAATATGAATGCTTAGCCTCGATATTTTGGTTTTATTCTTTTCCAGATTGTAGATTTTACAGACCATTTGTGGACAGAGTGCTATTCAAAGAGTTTGAACAGATGGGTGCATCTGGATCCTTGTGAAGGAGTCTTTGACAATCCTTTACTATACGAGAACGGGCACGTTAAATCCCAACCACGTAGTCTCTTTCTGGTGTGGTGCTAATTTCATCCTAAGTAAAAATAAAAATTATCTTTGTTTGTTTCAGGTGGGGTAAGAAATTGAATTACACCATCGGTATCTCAAAAGATGGGGTCAATGATGTTACTAAACGCTACACCAGAAACTGGGATGAGGTAATAGGCTTTGTATTACATTCTTGGTTTGTATTTATTGATTACTTTTTTTTTTCAGTTTCATCAGCGTACTTATATAATTGCCTACATTGTATTTCTCTGTTCTAGGTTTTAACTAGGCGAAATATTACCACAGAAGCTAATTTGGTGGCTGTTCTCAATACTATAACAAGAGAGTTCCGCAGTGGACTTAAAAATGAAGCTCTTGCTTTACTCGAGGAGCGAGATAGGAACGAGCAAGAAGAGCTAGAGAATATTAGGTAAGCTACACATACAGAAACTTTGGGGCTGGATGCTTCAGAACTGTTTATAATGTACCAAAAGCTAGAATGAAGTGTTGGGTGGGCAGATTTTTTGCTTCATAGAAGCTTAAATTTGTTGTATGCAGCAGATACTAAGAAACACTACTTGTGCGTGATATTCCTAGTGTGTGATTTGCGTCTGTGACATTTTTGTGTGTAATATTTTGGATCTACCTTCCGGTCATGAATTAAGAGTCATACTCTTGTGTTGTTTTCATTTACAGTATTATATTTAGGGTGTTGTGAATGAGTGGAGTGGCGCATTGAAAGTCTACTGTATCCGGCAGTACAGTTTTGTGTATTTGATAGTGTCATTGTGGGCATTGAAAGTCTACTGTATCCGGCAGTACAGTTTTGTGTATGTGATAGTGTCATTGTGGTTTGACAGTGTACTGTGTTCGGCAGTACAAATAAGTGTTGTGACACTATATTGTTAGTCTTGTGTTATGAGCCCATTAGGCCCATTATCTATTAAGTTCATTTATTCCCTATAAATAGAGTACTACACAAAAACACAATCTGAAATCGGTAACCCTTTTCTATTACGGTGAAACACTTTTCTCTTGCGGCCCCGTGGACGTAAATAATTTTCGAACCACATTAAATCTTGTGTTCTTTTCTTTTCTGTCATTTATCCGTGTTTTGTTTTATTTGTGTTACGTGCTTGAGCTATTGGAATAAATTGCATAGTGATTTATAACATAGGGTATAGCTAAACTGTTGATCATATGACTTACTAGTTCTAAGTATAAGTAGTCCATCAATTGTTATAAATAGTTCTGAATTCTACCAAAATTACGGTTACGAAAAACACTAAGTTACACCCTAAATACACTAACCAGCCCCAAAATTTAAAACGTCTTCTCATCCACCCATTCTTGTTCTTCTTCTTCACTTTATCATATTCTTCTTATTTAACTCTCAAGAACCAATAACTATAAAAACTCCAAAAACTCTTCGAATTTCAGCTTTGGAACAATTCTACATCATCATCTACTAGAAACAGTGGTCAAAAGAAAATAGTAAGTAGATTTCTCATTTATTGGTTTTTATTTTTTATATGTTTTGAGATGATATCGGTAATTTGTAGATGGAAAGCATTTAGGGTGTTAAACTAGTTAAATCTAGGGTTATAATTGTGTTTGTAATCAATTATTGTTGTGGTTTTGTTTGATTTATGTCAAATTGAGGTTTTATGATTCGAGATTTGGTATTTTCCAGAGAATAGTGGTTGGGTTTTTGCAGGTGTTCTTTGTCCGTCAGTGCAAAGCATTCGAACCGCCAGGTTGTGGTTTTCACACCGACGAGGGCTAAATTTAAAGCGTGGAGAATTTAGTCCACTCCAATGGGAGTTACTAGCCCTGACAAAGGCAAAGTTCACACTGCCAGTGTGCAGCTTTCCCACCGCCGGGCTAGGTACCCGCGCATAAAGAACAACATCTGACCAGTGCGGATGCTTCAGACCGGCGGGGAGGAAGACCAATTTTATGTTCTTCTTAGATTTTCCCCAAAATGTGAAACCAACCAAAATATTTTATTGTTATTGCAAGCAATATATTTCTAGGTTGGAAAAACCCTCTAAATATCGGCAGGATAAATGAGGGGAAAATGTCGAGAAACCTAGTTCAAAAAAAGGTCGTACGCAACCGGGTTGTGGTAGTGGTTCCCATGCAGACGAAGTTACTCGAGTTGAGTATTCTGAGCATACAAAACGGTCAATAAGATGTATCATGTTAGAAACTGCTAGGGAGCAGGGTCAAAGTAGTGTTCGCAGCAAACGTACTCTTCGGGCTGAATTACCAATAGAGGATTCGGGTAATGGGGAAGATGAGCCTCAAATTCGTACCCAATTACGTGCCACAAATCCGGAGAGCCTGAAGAATTTATTTTCGTCTCAAAACAGTGTTATACTGTTTCCTGACTACTTACACCTTGAGGCTTACCACACCTTCATTGGGAATGTAAGTCACATCATTTATGTCTCGCATCATTTACTTTTTTTGTTTCGTTTATATCGATATTAATTTTCTAACTTGATATGTTTTTAATTATTTCAGTCTCGTCCGGGTATTACCGTTCAAGCTAAGTACGGACTCTTTGGCCAACCAACAAGCTGTGAAGACTATCATCCAAGACATTCCATTCTGGCCAATGATTCGCTACTTGCCTAAACTCAACTCAAACTCGCAGTTGGATGAGGTATTTATTGAACGATGGCGTAAGGAGACAAACACCTTCCAATTCTACTTTGGCGAGATGACTATCACATTGGATGATGTGTTCGTTATTACCAGCCTCCCAGTGGTGGGGATAATAATCGAGCCTGATGGAAGCAACACTTATGGTGAGATTTATCTCATTTATAGTCGGTTATTGGGAGTTACGCCCGAGGAGATTCAAGAAGAACTTGAGAACCAGGATGGGGTCGGTTTTAGTCTCAACTGGCTCAAGGAGACATTTACGGGAGATGATTATTTGGATTCTAATGTTGAGCGTACTGATGCTATGAATTTACATGCTGCACGTGCCTACAATATGTTCATGTTTGGTTGTACCATATTCACCAACACGAACCAAAACTCCATACAATCAGATTTTCTCCTATCTTTGAAGCACATGGATAGGCTTGGTGAGATAGCATGGGGTTCATGCGCGTTGGCGTGTCTTTATAGGGGTTTGGGAAGAGTTTCAAATACGTCGTTCAATAGTGTGATTGGTTTCTCCGGGCTATTAGATTGTTGGATCTACGACCATTTCCCATGTTTCCGACCTCAGTATAATAGTGCATATAGTATATCAAATCCTAAGATTGTAAGTTGGTTGCCTAAAAAACTAACTGGGATAGATGATAAGCCAAAGACTTACTACCGCGACGTCCTTGCTAATCTAGAAGAGAATGATGTAAGTAGTGTTATTTAACTCATATTTAAACTTTACTAATTAATTTCTTACAAAGTTTTGTGTTTGTTTGTTTTGCAGGTGATTTTCCAGCCTTATGTTGGCATGAGAGAGGGGTTTCCAGTTCAGGAGATTGGCTTGTATCGCAATCCTATTCAGATTATGAAGACGAGTGAAGTATATTTTCCAGATCGAGCTATGCAGAAATTTGGTTGGATCCAAGAGAATCCACATGATCTTATTGCACCTCGACCTATTATTCAGAAAGGAGATAATGTGTGGTATCATTATAACACTCAGGTTTGGGAAAACTGGCGGTCGCATTTGTATGTCATTGATAGGTATACACAACCTTTGACAGGAAATCGTAAGACGGCAACGCCTCAGTACACAAAGTTTTTTGCAAAGTACGGATGGTTTCACATCACTCCACATATTCTTGATGATTATTCTGCTGTAGAGGCGATTCATACGATAAATCGTATTCGGCCTCTTGATGACAGCGTGGAAGAGGCGATCAATTTCATGAAGAGAGTGCTGCAAATCACAAGTCCCTGGCTCTTTGTCATCTTAGGTATCTTGGTATTATATTTGTTTGCTTAGTGATGTACATTATTTTTTTAGAACTATTTTCGCACGTTTTGTCTTGTTTTGAAAAGTTTTATAACATAACATTTTGTTTTGTTGATGGACATATATGTTATATAACATAAGTTTGACGTTTTGTGTTGTACTTTTTTTGTATTGATCTTGTTATGAATTGATTTTGTTGTTACTTGTTATTGGCAAAATCTATACGTGGGTTCCTTACAATTGTATAAGGTTATGAAACACCCACACCGAAAGTGAAATAAACCCACATACGGTATGAAAATTCCATGTCGGTGGTAAAGTTTTCCACCGTTGTTGTGGTAGTCTAGAAAAAAAGTTAGATTTTGATTTGTTTGATTTGTCTTTCGCGGCGGTGTGGTACTTCTCCACTACCGGTTAAGAAATTTATAAATTCTATACGGTCGGTTAGAAGCCAATATCCTAAACTTGGATGTGGGTATTTATGGATGTTTTTCACCGGAAGTGCTGGATTCTGGTACCGTTGGCCGATCGATTAAAGTCATCACCGGTTAGGAAATTACCCATCGACGATCGGATGCCTAATACAATACTTGAATGTGGTTTGTTCTGGATTTTTCCTATCGGAGGTTAGGAAATTATCCACCGGCGGCTGAGTTTCCCACCAGCAATGTGAAAAAATTTCACTGCTGGTAGAAAGCCCATTATTAGGATTTAGGATTTTCGACCAAGTTGAAATAGCCTACCAAATAATATTGGTTCCTTGCCAATTTATTTAATATTCTCGCGACCTATATGTTTCATTCCTGTTGAATCATCTTCTATAAATGAATGGAGCACGAACCAGAAAACCAACTGCGTCGCCATTTATGCAAGTTCCAAATAAACTAGTGAAGATGAGGAATATAATTTTCTCAAAAAGGTTCGAGCATGGATGAAATTATCCGTCACCATGAACGTGTCATTAACATTTACTATATCAACTTTCTATTTAATTTGTTTACTTGCGTTTGTATTTCGAATTATGTAATGTTCTTAACTATGTGAACTATTTAACGTCCAATATTATTGTTTCAAATTTACCATTATCATAAACTTCAGTATACAAGGTTTTAGCTTGGGAAATTATACGTGCATTACAATGTACAAAGTTTTAAAACAAAAACGGCTAAATCAGTTTCTTCAAGATTACGATTTTTAACTTTCGTGTATCTCTTGCAACGAGAATAAATCGTTAATGCCCAACTTTCTGCATCTGTTGAACATAATTTTAGACAACAAAGGTGTATCATTTAACATGGGGCATCAGTCGCCATGGAAAGCTACGAAACAAAAACACACACAAAATTACAATGACAAAATCGGTAGGATGTAGTAAGGTTAATCGAATGTTTGATGAAATAAAATATTTACGTTGAAAAAATGGTTGGTATTGACCCAACCCAATCTAATTTCCAACCGGTTAACCATCGTAGGAGGTGCGCCTTTTAACAGTAGAAAAGTGAAACTAACATCAATGGTATTCGACTATCGTACGAAGTGGAGTATGCAGTTAAACGTAGATGTCATCGCGACTCTCATCTCGGGCATCGTCATCCAATTCTCTATAGTAGTCGCGTTTCTAGAGAACTTCACATGTAATATGTATTATAACCTTCATACTACTAAATATCTTCACATACGTGGATGCGAAGTCCATAAGCTCGTTGTAGAAGGCTTCCGTAAGAAACTTCCATCCATCTTGTTGTTCGTTTAAGGCATACACAATCAAACGGTATTAGCAATGGTCATCGGCTTTAACGTTGTTGATAGATGTTATACAAGGTCTAAACAAGATGGGGAATTGGTTTAAGTAACCGTTAGGATCAACCAAAGTTGCTTTAGTCGGGACGATTACACTTGACCTACAATCTACTTTTCCACTAGACTGGATCGTTCCACTTGCTTATGTAGAGTAACCGCTCTCTTGTTTATGAACTCTGTTCCTCCTAATAAATTTACGACTCGGTGTTTTTCTCCCTCTACGTAAAATAACCAATGGACGTTTGAAATATTTTCCTAGTGATGGCGTGCTCACTTTATCTGAAACTATGATATGCTCTGTATACGATTTTTTGCGTTTAGTGGATGATTCATATGCAACAATAGACTATGCTCTAAAAGGGAAGTTGTCTCCTAATGGACTATGGCAAACCATTTATTATACACACATTATGTGCGTGCTTCGTCCTTGGTTTCCATGACATCGAGTACGAGTTTATCTATTTATTTTGCAATTTCTCGATCTTCATAATATTAGTACGGAAAATTTTTACCTAATCTATCCTAGTGAGACGTTGTTTTTTTGCTTTCCGTAGACATTGATAGAAAATTTATGTAAGGCTAAAAATCCATTATTTTCAAATAAGGGTTTAATCTCCTTATGTTGCAGTTCGATTAAAGTATGCACCTTCAACAAAAAAGAGACTCAAACTTACCTTTTCTCGTACCAAGGAAATTCTTGACGGTGGAATGAGTGTTCTCCACTCGGTTAGTAATTTGGTTACTGAAATGCAATGACTTGTTAGTTCTCCATGTGATAAACTTATCATCGCAAGGCTCTAACCAAGTTTCAGTATATTTGATTGCTTTCGGATAGGCTTTGAAGTCAGATAATTTTTTTACCGATAGTTATTGAATGAGAACTCTGTATCTGACAACAATATTTGACTCCACACATTCAAAAATTCAATCGGACACCTTTTTATCATTCATGTTTTTTTTTGCTAGGATGTTCATGTTAATGTGTCATCGACATAACATGTGGGTTGCATTGGGGAAACTTCCTCGACCACCTTCACCAACACTAAGTCTATATCCAGAAATAATTGAGGTTAGTTTGATGGAGTGAGTTACCATCAACAAATATAATACACCCATTTGTAGCTCTTAATATTTTCCCTAGACATAAATGCAAATCTCATGTATAAATTATTTCTGGTACAAGTGGTTTAAACAATCTCATACAACGAAATCATGTATCTTATTACCTTGTAGGTGTTATCCATTATTAGAGCATTTGGAGATGTCTGCAATAAATCCAAACTAACCGGGTGTACAAAGAAAATTTCACTTGTGATACCGCTTCCATCTTTGCACCATTTATACCATTCGTAATAAATTAACATTTTTAGTTCACCTAACAAGTATTGGAAAAGTAAGCGACCACATTTCTTGATTTTCTATTATTTTGTTAAGAAATGTACATAGTGCGCAAGGACGACGAATTGTTAGGGTTCAACGTTTTTACTCCGCCGAGAATATCATGAGGAATGGATCCTATTTTGGTAAAACTAGTTACAAAGTCCAACTTTTCTTTAGACAATAGTCCTAAGTATGAATGAATTTTCCTGAATTTTGTAGTCTCGTGATTATGAACCCGCATACGACCTCTAAGGACCATAAATCATCATTTACCTTATTTCCTTTAAGAGCGAAGCGGAATACACATTTCTTGGTCCCGGTAAACCTCCTATTAAGATCATTTGGTTTTACTTACTTGGTTTACTTTCTTGAACTCTCACATACAAACATTAGTCTATGATTTTTTATGCTTTTATTATCATCGTGAAGTCGTAATATAAGTATAAAGTCGTTTTTCTTTGCGCTAACCTTGACCCAATCAACCAATTGTTTTTGTGTATAGTTGGATTTAGTGGTGAACAAATCAGTACAATCGATGGTGCAAGCCTCGAAATCCTCTCTTATTATTCCAAAATCATTAAGCTCCTTCTCCTACACAACTCCTCCTACACAACTGAATTGTAATCATAATAATCATAATAAAAAGGAATTGTACACCGGGGAGGGGTGGTTTTACAAATCGGCGGTTTAAAAATTCCACGCTGCCGGTTATGTTTCTCACCTTCGGTACAATAATTTCAGGCCGTCGGTTATGCTTCTCACTTGCAGTACAATAATTCCTGGGAAGCAAATAACAAAAACCACTTGTATTTTTTAACTCGCTCACCGACAGTACTTGTCATATGAAGAGGTGATTTCAAAATACAACCACCGGCGGTCCCAACAACAATTACCCGCTGGTGCCTAATTTTTAGAAGATTAGGAAATTTCAAAACTGGCGGTGTTGGTTGGTTCACACCGGCGGTGACTAATTTCATGTTAAATTTGTACGTAGTTAGGCACCGTCGTTGGATTGTGTCAAACTCGGTGGTGTTTTCACATAATTCTGACGATTTGGGCTTTTTTACACAGCTGGTAGCAAAAACTAATCTTTCAATTTTAGTAAAAAAAGACACCGTCGGTGGAAAGTCACCACGCCAGCGACACGCAATCGTAAAAAAATTCTAAACGGAATTAGATCTACAAAAATTGAAATTTTACATCTAATTGATTAGAAATACTACATTTAGAATTTGAAGTTCATCAACAAAATTTTTGTTCTTAGTTTATAGTTATATAAAAAAATTGAGTTTGCAAATTTATAAAAAGAAGTAGGTTTTTGTGTTAAAAAAATCTGTTCTGTGAAAAAAAAATGGATTTTGTATATACGTAGGAAGTTTTAAAACAAAAAATCAATGTTTTTATGCACCTATTTCTCACAAAAATCATAATAAATTTTACGCAAAAAAATAAAATAGCAAAGAATTCAAAATTAAAAATTAAAAAAAAAAATCTCTTTTTATGAACCCCTTATAAGATTTTGAAGAATGTCTTAGTGATACTCTTGTATTCATGAGTCTTACTTCTGTTGCTTTCATTGAACATAGTATATGTAAGTCTCGTCTTGTATAAATATGAGTCCTTATATGCCTAGATTAGATTTGAGAAGTGCACGTATGTGCAACAGTAGAAGTAACTAATAATTTTTCCTATTAGATTTTAGTATTACTGACAAGAATATAGAAATAGGCTTCGATAGATTAGCATGAAATTTACTATAAAATAATCGTAAAATTGAGTTTTAATTTGAAATATATAGATAACAGAAAATAAATTTTCATTCGCTCACGATAACGACAATAATACAATACAATCATTTATAACTTTGGATTTTTTCTGCACTATAATAATAATAACTTAATACAATTACCTAGGACCTTAATTTGTCTCAACATAACACTAAAGAAAAAAATTGTTTTCCTAATATTTTCTATTTTCTTTTATATAAGTTTTTTAAAAATTATATGTTCATTGCTATTTTTCTTAAAATTCAAATTTGCTTATTCGTTCGTCCTAAAAAATCCGTTAGAATTTTAAGATGGTGTCTCGAAATTTTAACCTACAAAATCACGATTTGATCTTCTGTATCCATGCAAAAATCAGATATATATCTAACCATGAAATGATTGGGAATGTATAACCCTAAAACATATTAACATAATATAAAAACAAATTTAACCAGGCACGTATCCATGCAAAAATAAGCAATCACTATAAATGTATAATCCTAAAACATATTAACATAATAAAAAACAAAATTATTTAACTAGTGATTAATGAAATCTGATTTTTTTTAGTTTAAGGTAGCTTATCTAATTTAACATAGATAGATTAATTTAGGGTGAAGCTATTTCCCCCGTAATATTTATTATTTCCTCCATCATTCTTAAAAAACTCCATCTTGTTATTTCCTCCATAAAAGAAAATTCTAATTTATCTTTATATTAATTTTACACTAAAAACCCAAATTTTCCCAGTAACCATCCATCTTCACCTCTTCTATTCTAACCCTAAAAAAACTCTAGCCACCAAACAATTTTGAAGCAGTTTTTAGAGTTCCAAAGATAAAAATTTATCGTTAATCTTATTTTTATTTTAAATATATGGGTTATCATATCGAATAAAATCTCTTCTTATATCTATGATATTTTTGCATAATGAGTTACAAGAACTCTATATGTACAAAAGAAAATTCGTTCATCGTTTAATCAAGTTCCTGCATATAGAGTTACTAGTTTAATCGTTTTTTAATACCGATTTCTGGTTTAATTGTTTCTATCATGTATATTGAGTTCAAAATATAGATTTTGGTGGTTTGATTTGTGTCTGTTGATTGAGTTTTAAAAAAAAATTATTTGTGATTCCGAGTTCCTAATTCAGAATCACATGCTTTTAAAAAAACATGTCATTCAGAGTGGTTGTCTCAGAACTACATGTTTTCTTTTTTAAAAACATGTAACTGTGTGACTAATCTTAAATTTTTTTGTTTTTTAGGATTTAATTTTAGAAGTTAAATCATATACATTGGTTTTAATTACAATGATGTGTTTATTGTAATTAGGGTTTGATAGTTGATGGTGGCATCAAATTATAAATTTGAAAGTAAATAAAGGACAAGAAGGTAAAAACAAATGTTCAGTATTTTGTTAAAAATTTGAAATGGATGAAATAATAGATCTTATGGAGGAAATAGCTTCACCCATTAATTTATCATATATAAATTACACGTTAATCAAATCTAAGAAATAAGCTACAAACAACTAAGAAGTAAATTAGACAAGGAAAGTTTACCTTATTAATCAGAAATTAGAATGTGAAAATAGCGAGAATTCCAGATTGGAGAGTTATAATTTTTTGTGGTGTTATTGGTGTTGTTGGAGAGTTAGGTTTGAAATGAGAGATTTAGTTTTTTATTTCATTTATAAAATGGTAAAAGAATCTTTTACTTGATAAGAGAATAATATTGTTGATAAGATACTCTACTATGAGGGAAATAATAGGAACGATAAGGTAAATAGTTGTTCCCTAATAATAATTCAATACATATCAACTAAAACATTATATTCACCCCACATCCTAAAAATAATTCAATACAACCCACCTACAGCTTTAAATTATATATTTATCATAATAATAATTCAATACAAACACCTACAACTTTAAACTTTTTCCACATCATAACATAATTTAATACAAGAACCTATAATTTTAAATTTTCTCCACATTCTAATAACAATTCAATGCAACCACTTACAACTTTAAATTTCATCTACATCATAACAATAGTTCAATACATCCACCTATAATTTTAAATCCATCTACATCGTTATAATAATTCAATACAACCACCTACAAATATAAATTTTAACAACCGCTTACATACTCCACTACTTTAATCAAACCTCTGAATAAAGCAACTTTTATATCTAACTTATATCACTATCTTTTTTCATTCAATTAATCACTCTTTATTTATATACTCTTTTGTTAGAAATTTTTTACAATAACTTTGTTATGTGCCTTGTGTACGAAGATAAATACTTGTGCAAAGTATACTTCTTGATTTTGAAAAATCTCATAATGGATAACAATCAAAGTGAAAAAGGAATTTGGAATAACATATTCTTATGTTATATATGAAACTAATTATATAAAACCAAAATGTAATAAAAGTTTAGAGGATATTCAAGTATGATGGTGGAAATTTATATTCTCTAATATGAACAAATGGTATGTGGTTGCTACAAAAAAAATTGACGATGCATATGACGGGGACTAGCATATTGGATGAGATAAACATATATATCGATAGTTTATAGTTCATTATATTTTTTGTAGCGCAATCAAACTTAGTTAATATATAAGGGTTCTCAACCTAATGAAAATGCATTTTAGTTGCATCATTTCTTGGCTATTTATCAATATTAAAGATTAATCATATTTGAAAAAATCGATCAAACATATTTATATAAATATTGTAAAGATGTAAGCTTATTCTTATCTACATTTGATTATGTGAAGTTCCGATGTTGGTCATGTAATGATGCATGATATAAGTTAAGTTTAAAAGTTTGTACCTGTATATGAATGTTAAAATAAATTATGTCAGTAATATTAATTATTGTAATTACTTATACCATATGTATAATTTGATTGTAATGAAACTAAAAAACTAGTATCATCAAGGATGCAATTAACAAATTTGTTCCTTTAAAATAAAATTTTAATAAACAACACAAACCGTTACAAGCATCAATTGCAAATTACACAATATATGATAATAACAACATAAAAAGATAGATTAAAATTAAATAAATTCGATGTTTATGTTGATACTTCAGATGAGAGAAAATTTCATCTATTTTTATCTTATTTTTACTAATATTTAGTGATCCTCAAATATTCAAGTTATTGTACGATTAGACTAATTCTATCAGTGTCCAATTGGTCATTGGTAATCTAATCAGCCGGATGCAACGAGCAAATCTTGAACACTTCTTCATGTTCATTGTGTGGAAGGTCTAATAACCAATATAGGAAAATTCTTTCAAATACATCAACGTATCTTTAACATATTCACGGGTTTGTGATAGAGTCGGTGCCACGACTTCATCAGCAGTTTTGATCTTTTTAAAAATTATTTCATAGTTTTTTAGACTTCATCAGCAGTTTGAATCAAGCATGAATCTTTGACAGTTCTCCAAAATATTTTTTGAACATATGGGTTATCATCATAAAAAACGATACGATAATATATATATATATATATATATATAGTAAAAGTAGATGGATAACAATAATATATCATACAAATTATTTAACCAAACAAGTTAGATAACATAATATAAACTTTTATCGACAAGTGTTGGATAAATATTACATGTACATTTTCCATTAAAACTACTAATATTACTCTACATTGTTGACTTGTTAACGATATAGTATATTGTTATTATAATAAAAACATTATCGTCAAATACAAACGAATGGTTGGAGTTAGTTAAGAAGAGAATCGAAGAAATTATAATTAATATGTTCACGTGTTAAAAATAAAATAGAACGGAACTGAGAATAGTTGGAGATGATTTTATGGCATTCTTTAGAATTTTTTAAAATGTGTTGTGTTTTACAGTTTTCTTATTATATGTTATGTGTTTTCATATGAAATTTAATTAAAAAATATGTTTTCATATTGAAGCTAATTCGAAATTTAGATCAGATAGAATAAATTTAGTACGAAATTATTGTTATGTGTATGTGGTTTAAATTTCTTAAAACTATACAATAATATAGCCTAAAATAATTTTTGTTATAGATATATTATAATGGTTATTAACTTTTTTTCCACATTTTTGTATGAAGATGAAGTTGTTTATTTATATTTTTTAAAAGTGTGAGACTATCAGGATTCATTACACGTAAGATTTAGAACATATGGTGATCATCTCGTTTTTTATAGCGGTCATCATTATCCAAAACAATTACATCATATGTAGATTTTGGTTCGAACGTAGATGCTAAAGTAATTGTAGTCTTGATTTAACTTCATGTTCTCCCATCCGAGCTTATTACTTCCTTGTTCAAAAACTTTCATTTGGGTGTCCTAGCGAGGATTGTCTGATTGTCTGAAGTATTATTATACATATCATCCTTCCATTTCTACTGTTCAAAGTATATAATTTCATAATTGCACGCTTATATATATGTACAAGATATTATCTTAGCATGGCTCTCGTTAATGTGCAGCTTCACTCCTAAAAATTGGGATAGACAAAACCTAAGCTTCTAGCGTTTGAAGAACTAAAAGTTATGTAGAAAAAGTTTAATTTTCTTATTTCTATAAACACAATAAAATAAAATCCTATCAAATAGGAATATAATCAGATTTGATTTGTTATTTCAAATATATTCTTAAAATATAAAAACAAAATCTCATAAAAAAATATAACATCAATTCTCGACAGTCAACGGGCTCGCCAAGACCTTCAATTTTTGTATTATAATACCTCTAGATAGTTGTGGTCATGAGCCACGACATAATCTTCCTTTGGTTGAGGAGAATTATCCCTCAAATTCATAGGACCAAAATACGGATATGTAGCCAACAAATCTTTCATCATCTCAAAACCAGTGACCTCACCTTCTGATGCAGACAGATTAGCGCTAGAATTTATGCAGACTGGCGATCACCCGAAGAATGCAGCGAATTGATAGTTTCAGAGCTTTCGGTGTCCGATTTTGACCCACAACACTTTATTTTGAAGGGAATGACGCCACGATTACAAGTCACCAGCTATGCTCGTGACATACGTCGGTTTTTGGGCATTCAGAGTCATTTATTATGTTATTTCGAACTTTTAGTACTTTGGGGCTTTTTCGTAATTTTTCATATTAGGGTTTTCATTCGAACCCTTACTTAAACAGACTTTGTTTACAATGTAAGGGGTTGAATTTTGATTACAAAAAACATTAGGGTTTCCCCTACATTGCTTCTCGGAGTTTACTCTGTATCACCTTCTATACGAATAATCATTATACTACGCCTACTTAATACATCAGCGACACGTTAACTGTCTTAGATGTGTGTTTAATTGAGAAGGTGAACTTCTGTGTAAATTCTTTCTAACGAGCGTGACGCGCAGATAGCTTGTCCTGACTTTGTGAATGTTTGAAGACATCATGATCAATGTAAAGGAAGAAGTGTAAGAGCTCGAGTATGCTAATGCTTGAATTCCACATTGTAGGTACATGTAGTTGAGCTTGGCACCAGTGAAGTACTCACTGAAATAGGCAACTGTGTCAGCCCTTTTGACTCAGCACATCCTCAATACCCGAACCAGAGGCATCATGATGCAAATTCAAACCATGTCAAAAAAATGGGTAAAACCAATTTAGGTGCATTAGTCAGATGTACCTTAATTTTCTCAAACGCTGAGGTAGCCTCAGGAGACCAGTGAAATGTCTTTCCCTTTATACAACCAATGATGGGGGGCACGGTGGTACATAAAACATGAATGAACCAACGATAAAATGAAAGCAGCCCATGAAAATAATGGACCTCAATAATAGAGGTATGTAATGCCTAATTATGCACTGCTGCCACTTTGGATTCATCAACGGAAAGACCCTCTTTGGAAACCACATATCTAAGGAACAAAATCAACTTAGTCAGGAAATAACATTTAGTGATCCCTTCCTAGAACATTTTGCGCCTTAAAACTAATAAAACCTCACGCATATTCTGCAAATGTAAGTACTCGTTAATACAATAGATCAAAATGTCACATAAATAAACAACCTTAAGTTCTCTAATAAAAAGGCTAACAATGTGATTTATAACTCGCATAAAAATACTCTGTGCATTGAAAAGCCCAAAAGGTATAACCATTCATTCAAATAAACCTTCCCGTGTTTTGAAGGCATTTTTCTACTCATCACCCATTCGAATGAAAATCTAATGATACCCACTCTTGAAATCTAGTTTTGTGAACACTTTAGCACCACTTAATTGATCTAACAAATCATTGTGACAAAGAATAGGAAAAACAATATGTGACCGTGATTTTGTTAATGCACGAGTACCCACACACATCTTCATTGAGCCATCTTTATTTGGTGTCAATAGTGTTGGAACCATACATAGATTAAAACTCTCATGAATATGACATTTAATCAATAATTCTTTAACTTGACGCTTAAGCTCCTCGTGCTCTTTAGGACTCATCCTATAGTGTAAATTGGTTTGGTAAGCTGGTGCATAAGATAAGATCAATATAGTTTTGGACATCACATAGTGGAGGATGACATTTATGCAACTCATCTAGAAAAACGTTAGTAAATTCCACTAACAGTAGTCAAACTCGTTCAGCTATCCCCAACACATATATCAGCAGAATGTTCTTTCAAAAGCAAGACACACATAATTCTTGCTTCACTTACATACCCTGCAAATTATTTATGTGCTAACAAGTTTCTGCCAGAATCTTGTGCTATCGAATTCGCCAATTTTGGGGTCAAATCCATATATAGTAGTAATCTAATCTTCTTATTATTCCACATGAAACTGTAGTGATTTTTCAACACATCATATGTGCAATTTCTATCAAATTTTCATGGATGCCCTAAAAATAGATGGCAAGCATCCATATTGATAACATCGCACCAAGCCTTATTTTTATAGTTATTAAGAGAGAAAACAAATAGGCATCGTTTATATATTGTTACCTTACTATATTTTTTATTCAGGAAAGCTTGTAGGGTTGGGATGAACCTCCGTTGGTAAAGCTAATTTCTCAAAGGCCTCTTCGAATATAACGTTCGATAGCTACTCGAGTCAATAACCAATTTGCAAATCTTTCCTCCAGTAGTGCACACAAATTAAAAGATGTTGTTCCTAAACGAATACTCGTTATCATAAATACTTTTATGCGCCAAAAAATATAGCGAAGTGCCAAGATCTCACTAATTTCTTCATAAATAAATTCATCAACTAGGTTTTCCTCCTCAATGTGTTCATCATACCATGAATCCCTGCTCCCCTCTAATTGAGAGTCAGCAACCTTCGTGAATAAACCAACCTAGATTTACTTTGTTTTGGGACAGTCTGATACATGGTGGCATGATTCTCGATAATTGAACCCTTACTTAATTTAAATAGAAGTGTATGCACAAATTGGTGTTGTAGGTTGGGCTGTTAGAATTGAAATTAGAAATTCCTTAGTGGAAGGTGCCATAGCAGAAACCCTAGTATAATTTCCTATGTATGACCTCTGGATAGTAATTTCTCAAGATGCATAGCACGCATATGTACCTCAAAGACGTTAATTGAGTTAACATGCTCAAAGAATCCTACAAATACTGTCTCAGCCCACTGTGTAGTGAGATACCAACTGATCTTCGATTTTAGATAACTCAACGCGGTTTTAAGTTTATAAAACTCACCAGTAAACTCATCAACGGATTTTGATCCTTATTTTAAATTTTGAAATTTCTCGTACATAATTCATATATAATTGAATGGTAAAAATGATGTCATAGGATGTTTGGTATACTTAACCCAGGTGGATATTTTCGATTTACCTTATTTGAAGCGCGTCTGCTTGAGTTGTTGCCACCGACATAGCCCTTCCGAGGAACTAGGTTGTGACTGACCAATTTTTTTTTATTGTCCGACACATCTTTGAAATATAATATTTCTTCTACCAATGTGATTCAGTCTAAAAACTTCTCCCGCTAAAGACTTCTATGGAATTATGGAATCTCTAGTGTAGATCCTGATGTTTCTATCAGTTTAGTGTATTCTGGTTATAGTCGCAATCTCGATGATTTTCAAAGGTCGAGTTGCGTGAATTCTGTTGAAACAATCATCACATGAGCGATTCCCTCTTCGGGGAAATTGATTCTATTATGATTGTATTCAATTTTGAGTACTCTGATCGGTTACTAAGGTCTGGAGCTCGAAATTCGTGCTGATAAATCTCTGAATCGCTTGACTCATCTCAGTAATCTGACGTTCTATCGATTGAAATTACTTCCGCTAGTATATAATTTAAGTAACATAGTATATTAATTATTACTTTATAAATTGTTTTATTTTTATTGAAGTGTGATCATCATTATTCTAATAATAATTATATACTTTTAATAATCATCTTGATGAGTGAACTATAACAATGAAAATATACAAAATGTAAATATATTAGGGATATATGATGATTCTTTAGAATCATGATGTACAATATAACCCATCAATGCATATTAACCTTAACGTAATAGGTTTTTTATTTATATAATTATAAATAATAATATATAATAATATGATAATTATTATAATATAAAATCGTTGTATATAAAATACTAATAACGTTTTATATTAACATTGTGTTATAATATATATAGTTGTTTCATCCGATAGATTAAGTCACATAATAGCTCAGGTTCATAACTTATATACGTACATTGGTAATAATAAATACCTTCAAGTCTATTTGAAGATATTACATCACAAGATTCTAATATGTTATGAATCTTAAAATCTTTGAACGTCCCCAAAAAATCAATTTTTTGAATGATCTTTACATACTTTCGAGCACCAAGCTTTGACTGTTGTTGACTCTTATATCTTATACAAACCATCATCTAATATTCAAATATAAGTGTTGTAGTCTTTAGATCCCTAATACTCATGATAACACCAACAAAAATCTTTGGATTGTGTTCGGCATTACGAGCCTGAAGAGCTATAGATTTTAAATCTAGCTTGATGTGAAAATTGACTGATGAAACAATGTTATAAAGAGTCAGGTTAATTCCAGATAGGTGTCTTGATAGATCTTCTAGCTTACTTCCTTCTAAAGTATCATCAATTCTTAGGTTAGTTGAGGTAAACAATTTGATTTATGGCTTATATATTTTTCAATTTAAGAGGTTTGTGAAACAAGAATTATTATATGATGATTATTAGAAACATGTGATGATTATTTAAAGTGCAAGATGATTATTTTGATTGGTGAGTTATGGTTAAATAAGAAGAATTCTCATAATTTTTTGGTTTTAGGGATAAATGGTTAACCATGGTTTCTTGGCGATTAGTGAAAGTGTGTTCGAGTAAAAGGAAAATTGTAGAATAGGTTTGATAGTCATCTAGTGAGGAAGGCTAATGGACTATTTTGGTATCTTTTAAATGATACTAACATAAATGGATCCCTTTGTGGATTCATATTGAGTGAGCCACTAAAATCAGTCAAGTTTGTATTATGGGAAGCCAATTGGGAATGATCTTCGGGGTGGGAGAAGCTGGATCAAATTTGTGAGCCTTAAAGGGAAATTGTTTTTAAGAAATTGGACATAATGAGATATGTGTGCTTTAGAATATAATAGAGAAAAACATATATAATTATTTTATGTTCAAGTGTAGGAAACAATGACACAAAAAGCAGAATGAGACTTAAGTTTATGTTGAGAATAAGGACGAAGTCACAGATTACATAAGAAATAAAACACAAAAAAATTATTGTAGTTTAATTTAAATTTAGATAGTTCCATAAAATTATATGAAAGTTGTAATGTTGATACTGGCATACATTCTATTAGATATAAAACAGTGGCAGAACTATGGTCATGAAAATTAATGATAATAATATTAAGAAAAAATTACTTAATGTTTCTATTGGCTAAGAATACATATTAGAGCTTGTTTTGTTTTGTTTTTCAAATTATATTACTTTCGCTAGTATACACTTTAAGCAACAAAGTATATTGATTATTAGTTTACAGATTGTTTTAGTTCTCTTGATGAATGATCATCATGGTTCTAATAATCATCATATAGTTCTAATAATCATCTTGACGAGTGAACCATGATATTACAAATATACACAATGTAAATATATTATGAGACATATGATATTTATTTGAACCATGATGCACGACATGACCATTAATGTATATTAACATTTGCGTAATGGAATTTTTTATTTATATAATTATAAATAATAATAGGTTAAAATATAAAGTCGTAACATATATAATGCTTTTAACTTTTATTTAATATTGTTTTATATAGTACAGTAGCATATTAAATAATATACCATTAACGTATATACAATATTAAAAATCCTCCAAATAATATTGTTTTATAGAATAAAGTTTATATGTATATATACACGTAACGTATACTAAACTATTTTTAAAACATAAAGCTGATAATAGATTTAGTATAATCATGCAAAAGACCAAGAAAGAGTTTTCCATGTTATATATACTTTTCTCTAAAAATAAAAGTAATTCGATTAAAACCTTTTATGCACAAGATAGGTCTTCATGCTCTTTACATTAATAATGTTATTTCCGATTCTTATTGATCTGAGTCACCATTGGGTATATATTTTCAAAATTTGTATAGATCTCCTCCAGTAATTAGCTCTTTTAATAACAATTTTCCTGAAACAAAGATTAATAGTATAATTTTTGATTATTTCATCTGGTAGATTTAGCCAGGGAGTAGCTCAGGTTCATAATTTGAAAATGAACTGCGAGAATAAGCAAAACCTTTAAGAGTAATTATAAATTTTAGATCACAAGACTCAACTATGTTATGAATGTTGAAATCCTTGAACTTCACTGGAAAATGAAGTTTCCAAATGATCCTTGCATACTTTTTAACAACGAGCTTTGACTGTTGTTCACTCTTAGATCTCTTAGAAAATAACCATCCCATAAGTAAGTATAAGGTTTGTAGTCTTTGGATCCGTGATCCACATGATAACACCAGCAAACCTCTTGGGATCGTATTTGCTATTACGAGCTTTGAGAGCTATAGATTTTAGATCAAGCTTGTAGTGTAAATTGATTGTTGAAACATGTATTGAAGAGTTGGAAAAATTTAGATTGGTGTTTTGATGATATATTAGTTGGTTTCCTTCCAAGGTATTAATAATTACTAGGTTAGTTAAGGCAAATGATTTGATTTATGGGTTATAAGTGTTTCGACTTAAGAGGTTTCTAAAGCGGGAATTCTTATATGAAGATTGTTAGAAATATATGATTTTTATTTGAAGCATATGATGATTATTTTGATAGGTGAGTTGTAGTGTGGATGTGGGCATGTGTTTGATGAGATATAAAACAATGACAAAAATATGGCTGTTAATATTATCCTCTTGATATCATGTTGAAATTAAATAAAATAATATTGAAAAACAATAATGAAAATCTATTAAAAACAATCTTAACCGTAGACTAATTATAATCAATTATAATATAAATAATCTTGATTATAGACCAATTAACATTAGTTACAATAAAGATAATAGAAAAAGCATCTCTTATAATTTATTATCTAATATAGATGTCTTTTGGTCATTGGATATTTAGATTAGGTGAGAGTTTGTTTTAATATTATTTTCAAATTATATTAATTCTTCTTGTATTCACTTTAAATACTATAGTATATTAATTATTAGTTTACAAATTGTTTAGTTTTTCTTGTTGAGTGATCATCATGGTTTTAATAATCAAAATATGCTTTGAATAATCATCATGATAAATGAACCATGATAATTTATAGACAATTAAGTTGATAATAGATTTAGTCTGATCAACAAATGTATGGTGAGAATAAGCAATATTTTCATGGTTTTAATAATCATCTTGTGATGCAAAAGATAACCGAATTTTTTTTCATGGTATATTATAGTCTTCTCTAAGAAAGCCAAGTAACTCGGTTAAAAATCTCTATGCACAAGATAAGTCTGCCTACTATTATTGGTAAATATTTTATTATTGATTCTTATTGAACTCAGTCAGTACTGGATATATATTCTCAAAGGTTGTATAGGTCTCTTCCCCCATCTTAACTCTGGTGATAACAATTTTTCCCGAAATAATAATTAGTAGTATAACTTTGGGTTGCTTGATCTGGTAGATTATGATATGAAACAAATTAGGTTCATAACTTGAAAATGCATGGTGAGAATAAAAAAGACCTTCAAGTATAGTTGGGAATTTTACATCACAAGATGTAAATATGTTACTAATACTAAAATCATTGAACTTCAGCGGAAAACTAACATTCCAAATGATGTTTGTATACTTTCAGGCACCACATTTTGACTATTATTCACTTTTAGATCTCTTAAAAGTTATCATTCCCGAAGAAAATATAAGTGTTTGGTTGGTTTCTTTATTTTTATGATAACACCAACAAACTTCTTTGGATTGAATTTTGCATTACACACGTGGATAACTATTTCGATTAGCTTGAAGTCCAAATTGATTGTTGAAATAATGTTCTGAAGAGTCAAGATAATTCCAAATGGGTATTTTGATAGATCTACTGGTCGGCTTCGTTCTAAGGTATCAACAATTCTTGGGTTAGTTGAGGTAGATGATTTGATCTAAGGTTTATATATATTTTGATTTAAAAGGCTTGTAAAGCAAGAATTATTATATGATGAATACTAGAAACATATGATGATTATTAGAAACATATTTTGAGTATTTTGATGGCTGAGTTATGGTTAAATAAAAATAATTCTAAAAATTATTTTATTTCAGTTGTAAATGGTTTACAATGGTTTCTTAGGGATTAGCCAACCTGTGTTCGAGTAAAGTGAGATTTGTGGACTGGGTTGACAATCAACTAGTGAAGAGGTCTAGTTGACTATTTGGCTATTCTGTAAATGCTTTTAACACGGTGGATCCTTATGTGGAGTTGAATTGAGTGAGCCACTTAATATCAGTCGAGTTTGTACTATGGAAAGCTAGTTCCAAATGATCTTTGGGTTGGACAAGCTATATGAGATTGGTGAGTGGCAGAGGGAAATAAGTTTTCAAGAAATTTGACATAACAAGCCAGGTATCTATAACCATTTCGTGTTAAGTTGTAGCCAACAAGGATATAAAAAGTAGAATGACAAATTAAGTTTATGACGAGAATAATAATGAAGACATAAATAAGATAACAAAAAAAACACCAGAAGTTTAGTGTAGTTGGATTGAAACTTAGATAGTTTCTTAAAAGTAGATGAAGTTTTTATTGTGGATGTGGGCATACATTCCACGAGTTATAAAATAGTGACAAAAATATGGCCATGAAGATTTACTCTTGATACCATATTGAAGTTAAAGAGAATAATATTGAGGAACAATAGCTTAACTTTTCTATTGATTAATAATGTGTATATATACACAAGATTAGCCTAGAATAATTAAAATTAATTACAAAAAGAATCTTGACCGTAAACTAATTAAAATTATTACCATATAGAGAATCTTGATCACATACCAATTACAGGGAGTTACAATAAAGAGAAAAAAAAAGAATCCATTATAAATTATTTGATATGGACGTTTTTTGTTCATTGGATATTTAGATTGTTTTATTTTCAAATTATATTACTCACGTCTGTATACATTTTAAGTAACAATATATAATATTTATTAGTTTACAAATTGTTTTAGTTTTATTAACGAGTGATCATTATGGTTCTAATAATAATCATATGTTGTCTATGGATAGTAGCACAGAGATCCAAAAGCAACTAGATCATTACAATCGAATCATACTCGACTTGAATGCGGTTGGTGTGAATATAGAAAAAGACCAAAATTTTATCATTCTAAGTTCTTTGCTGAAGAAGTATGAACACTTCATAAACACCATGATCTTTAGAAAAAACTCTGTTACGGTGGCCAAAGTCAAAAGCGTCTTCAACTCCAAATATTTTCAAAATAAGAATATTCTGAAGGGCAAATCCAAAATGCACTGACTGATGTGATTGGTCGTTCAGAGAAAAGATATTCAAGTAAGAGGAGAGGAAAACCTCAGTAAAATTCCAAAGGTTCTACGACGAGTTTAAAAGTGATTTGTTGGATATGCAAGAAGAAAGTACACAAGCGAAGGAAAAATAAAACATCTATTAGAAGATCAAAATACGAGACAAGATAATGGTATCCGATGATTGTGAGTACGTTAATGTCTTAGTGACTTCTTGTACTTATAGGTATAATTATAAATGGGTATTTTATTCAAGTGCGTCATTCCACAAGACCTCCAATAACTATTTGTTTCAAGATATGCGAATCCTTGATGGTGGAAGGGTCATCCTCGAGAATAAAAAGCCTAAGATGTCAAGGGTATTGAGACGGTATTGGCGAAATTGTTTACAACACTTAATAGAGTTATTAACAATTTAAGGTATATATTTAAATTTAAATGTAAATTTATTTCTATTAGGATGTTAGATGATGAAGAGTTTACCTATAGGGTGAATATGGAAAACTTAGGGTCTTGCAAATCTCCCTTGTTGTATGAAAGTAAATATGACGCATTTGTGTTAGTTATCAAACACTCTGTAATGGTGGGGTGTGTGTTTAGGGTGGTCAAGGGTTCTACCAGTTTATGACATCATCCATAGGGGAATTTAAGTGAGAATTGACTCATTGAACTAAGTAACAAGAGTTGTTATTAGGTACTGCAGTTCATAAGCTGATATTTTGTGAAAGTTATGTTTCGGGTAAGAGCAAGATGGTGAAGTTTTTTACCTATCCACGTGACTTATAATGGAGTACTTGATTATAGTCATGTAGACCTTTGGACTCCAGCACGCAAACCTACCCTATATGGTGCAAGGTATTTTACATTGTTGATTGATGACTATTCCAAATAAAGTATTGTCTAAATATGAAGGTTTTTTTATCTTTGTGAACTACAAGACTTTGGTAGAGAATCAAATCGGGAAAGGGTTGAAGAAGCTTTAGACTTATAATGGCTTGGAATATGTGCACATGGAATTCATTAGCTATTGTGCAAAGCTTAGCATTTCTAGGCACCAAACAACAATTGAGACTCCACGATAGAATAGGCTTGCTGGGAGAAGGAATCGAACCATGTTGGAAGGTGTTAGATGTATGTTTCATAAAGTTAGAATGGTTCGAATGTGTTATAGATAAATCGTGACAATGGATGCATATAGCATCAACATGAGTCCATCTATAGCGCTTAAGTTTCTTTATTTTCAAGAGGCATGGAGCTGAGAGAACCTTGAGTTAGAATTTTTGAGAGTGTTTGGATGTGTTCTTTACGCACATGTCAAACATGATAATTATAGGCCAATAGCACTGAAATGTTTGTTCTTTGGTTATCCTGAATGAGTAAAAATGTATAGGTTATGGTGTCTTGAACTTGGACATCAAAGGAATTTGATAAGTAGCAACGTGGTTTCCAATAAGGAACACATTCCATTAAAGAAAGCAGTATAGACACAACCAAGTAATACCAAGAATAGATGTGTTGTTATTAATGGATCTTATATACAAAGTGAAGTTAGAGACACTATGTCGAAAAATATTTTGAGCTTTAATCTATTTCGGGTCGTATGGAGGAAGTTGAACCATTGTATCAGTCTGAATAAGATCTAGGTTCTCTTGTTCTAGGGACTTCAGATGATCATATCGAAGAGAAACATGAACTTGATATTTATCAACTAGTAATGATAGAGGACGACGACCATACAAATAACGGTGGAGGTATGGTTGTGCTTATGTAATTAGTTATACTTTATTAATTAAAATTGAGGGATATATTCTTCAACCGGAAACATATTACGATATTATCAAGAGGAGTGATAAAGATAATTAGTTATACTTTATTATAATTATAACAGTATATAAGTTATGATAATAAGAAATAATTATTTAAATACATTTTAACACTAATGTATTAATAATAATACTTTTATGGACATTATAGACTATACTCATACATAATATAGTTTGGGATGGCAACGGGCCGGGTTCGGATCGACCCGCTTAGACCTATTGTTTTTTATTCGAGCCCGAATCTGGTCCGGTCCATAATGAGTTTAATATTTACGAACCCGTGTCCGTTCCGTTTATGTTTAAGGGTCAGCCCGACCCGACCCGCAAACATCAGTTTCAATATTATCTATCAATTTGTTTTAAGATAAACTATACCTTCAACTATATTTCAAATTCATACAAATTACTAAATTGTATAGATTTCTTAGTATCTAAAATCTAAATATCAATTAGTAAGATAATAAAATATATATCAAATGCAGATTAAGTAGTTGCCTTTAAATTTATTAGAATAATAAAATATTTAATAAATATATATCAAGTGTAGAATATGCAACCTCAGTTAAATTTATTAAAATAGTAAAATATATATCAAATGAACTATATTTTCATATATGTAAAAAGTATTATAAGAAATAAAAAAACAAATATTTAGAAGAGAAAAGTACTATAAGAGATTAAAATAAAAAACTAAATATTTATATGAATAAAAATCAATGAACTTGAAAAGTTAAAAATTAGGTTTGAGAATATATATAGGCAAAGATCCGAAAAAAAATATTTATAGTTTATGGGATTTGGTTTATGGAAAAAGAAATATAATTAATAAATATATTATTGAGTCTTAAAGTAAAATAATAATTACTCGGTATGTTATTGGAAGACATCTTAATGTCAGTCTTATGGTAATTAATTAATATATAGTTAAATTAGGTTTGAAAATATATATAGACAAAGATCCAAAAATATTTATAGTTTATGGGATTTGGTTTATGGAAAAAAAATATAATTAATAAATATATTATTGACTCTAAACTCTAAAAGTAAAATAATAATTACTCAAAGACGGTATATTATTGGAAGACATCTTAATGTCAGTCTTATGGTAATTAATTAATATATAGTTTAGTTATATTTAAAAAAATTACAATTATTTTTTTAATATTTTTATTTTATTTTTTATATATAGTTTATATTTGCGGACCAAGTTGGGTTAGACAAATTAAAAATTCATATTCATCCCGATCCGTCTACAGATCATAATTCGTATATCTATACCCGACCTGTTATATATTCGGGCCAAACAAAATCCGACTGGATTAAGCAGGGTCGAACCGGATCGAGTAACATTAGTGTCAATATTACATCATATAAGAGTATGATTATTCAATATTATACTTAAATAATTGAGGTTTGATTATTCAATATTATACTTAAATAATTGAGGTTTGATTATTTAATACTATACTTAAATAATTGGTTAAAATTTATACCATGAGACTACAATAATTAAAATTATACTTATAATAAATTATTTTGAGTTTATTAATAAATGCATGGGTGGGATTTACTATTTTTATAATAAATTATTAATTATTTTGAGTTTATTAATAATATTAATTTAATTATTATTAAATAAAGAAAATTGTTTTAGTATTGAAAGGCCCTCTCTTTCGACATTTGGTTTTTCGAAGTTCAATAAACTTTCTTCATCTTTAATCTCTAATCCTTCTTGAGTTCATCATTCTTAATCTTTTCATTTCTTTCTCGTTGAGACTTCGATTTAAGATAGTTGTATGCTAATTTTATTGCTTCATTTATGGAGGACAGTCAAGACCAAAAGAATTTTAAAACACTTAACAATCCTCTTCCAGCTCTAATCTCAAAATTAGAGTTCCAAATGTTTACGATATTTGTAATAGTACATAGAACGAAAATCCGTTGAATGACGTAGAATTTTCCGCGCTACCAACCTGCAATCAGAAAAAATAAAAATTCATCAAGAATCTAACATACAAGCAACACACAGTATCAATGGATTCGCCTATAATACTGACTTTAAATTGTATTCCAAAATTACTTACAAATTTGAAATTGAGCACATGTTCATACCTTCGAACATAATTAAAAAAGGCGAGCATATAGAAATTCAATACAACACTCAAGACAAACGCAGATTGTTGGCCACCATCAAATACACTCTTATAGGAATATACGCTAAAGGTATGCCTAAACTTGAAGTCATTTATAGATTTTTGGACAAATTCAAATTTGTTTGTACGGTCGATGTATCTAGATGGGATGTTACACACATTTTCATGGAGTTTTATTTCAAACTAAGTCGTGGTCCAAGAAATTTTGGACTATATATTAATACTCAATGAGGCTCTTCAAATAGTCTCCATCATTTAATCCTTGATATGAAAATCCTATAACACCTATGTGGATTAGAATTGAAAATATCGTTAAATATTTATTCAATGAGAGCGTAGTCAAAACCATAACATCTGTCATATGTCATTATTTAAAAACGTGGATACCTAAAACAAAAAGAGTCAAGCATAATGCATGATATTCTTGGATTGAGCTTGACGTTACTAAAGACTTGCTTTACAAAATATGGGTTGGGTTTGGCAACAACGATGGTTGCTGGATCAATATTACTTATAAATACATTCCACCCTAATACTCTTATTGCAACCATTTAGCTTAAAAGAAAGCTGATTTTAAAAGTATTTTACCTAAAGTTATCCATAATCCTAATGAACATCAAGAGAATCATGACTATAAAACTGTCCCTCGTCTCGAAAAAATCAGGATACCTAAAATCAAGTCAATTGTTATCAAATAGTTTAATTCAGTTCCAAATCTAAAGACTTTCAGAGTAATGAGAACTCTTAATTTCATTACAACCCCCACCTTCCAAAAAACCTTAAAATGATAACTTAACAATCCATACCAAGACCTCTACTAAAGTGAAGCAAAACAAAATTACCAAAAATTCTCGAATTGCTCAAACCATAAAGATTAAAAAAGAAGGACATACCTAAATCCACTAAAGCTAAAATAATTGAAGCCATTGACTTTCTTGAAATTGGCTTCAATTTCAACAGCTCTCCAGTGAATACGGCCTTTGATCATCTTATCCCTAAAAAGAAGAACACTGGGAGCCTTCATCATTCTCCTACAAAAAAACATCATAGAGCTAGAAAACTATTTCAAAGACTTGCTAAATAAAAAACTAAAAAAGGTGAAAAGAAAGAAACACAAAATCTCTAAAGTTGCTAATCTCTATAATGATTCAAATAGATCCAATCCAAACCACTCTGAATGATTATAAATATTTTGAATTGTAATATCCGTGGTTTAGGTAGTAAATCTTCTAAAAGAAGACTTAAATCTTGAAAAATTAAAGACAAAATTGATATTATTTCCCTTCATGAGCCTTTAATTGATTGAGTTTGCCTTTGTAAACTTGGTGAAACCATGGGTCTTCCTAACTATAGGTCAAACTTAAACAATAAAATTTGGATTATGTTGGATGATAAGTTTAAGTTGGATATTATTCTTGAGATAATCAGCTTATACATGTTGAAGTCAATCTTAAAGATATGAAAAAAACTTTTTGTGTTTCAATTATTTACGACAAATCCCAAAGAGACCTTCGTATTGACCTCTGGAACAACCTTGAACTCTTTCTGATCCTAATAAAGAGTGGTTGTTCATGAGATATTTTAATGTTATAGATTCCTTCCATGAGCAAATGAATTGCACCTCTCTTTGTCTAAAAACCATTAATGATTGTAAATTGGAAGATGTTGGTTCCTCTGGAAATAAGTTCACTTAGTCCAACAAAAGTAAATAGAAAAGACTCGATCAAGTCTTATACAATCAAGCTTGGTCTGACTATTTTCCTAAAACTTAGTGTGGATTATTTCTGATTGAAGGATAGTTTGGGAAAGAGTTTTGGGAATTTAATGTTTAGTGTAAAATGTAGAGAGATAAGTAAGGTGTGTGCTAGTAGTAAATTTTTATCACCCTCATAAATGAAAGTAGTTGGGTATTTATACTTGTTTAACAGGTTGTGGGCCTTCTGGTTCGGATCATGGGCTTGGGTCAAGTTTAAGAACCCACAGGCCTAAAATAAGAAATGACTAGCAACTAGCTGAGTCACAATCCACTAGTTTGTCATGTTCGGTGGGGCATGGTACTGGATATGTCTGAACTGCCCTCTAAATTTATACAATAGTCAGTGTCAAAAAAATCCGACCTCATCAGTAGCCCCTTTAGGTTTTGCAAAAATACTTTGGAAGAGCTAATTCAAAAAATAAAAATTAGTTTGTATCCCGGGTGAAGTCCGATGTGTCTGATGTGAATCTAGATCGGATTCAAATAGATTAACTTGCAGTTGTGAATTCCAAAACTCAGTTTTTCTGACGTGGGACACGTGTCGAGTTTTGGTTCGACCTCTCAGCAATTTTTTCTCCTAAATTCTTATACCTAACTGGCTAAAAAGTAACTCAGTGTGTAATCTCATACTTCCTAGCCCATAATCATTACTTTGATTGATTCAACCTCATCTAGGTGAAACTCCCACCACTTCATCTCTAATTAAACGAGTTTTACTGTTTATCTCTATAAACATACAAAACAATTCTAGAGAGAAAGCTTGAAAATATTTCAAACTAGTATCTCGGTAGATTATATGTTCACAACCAGAAACGCATTGGTGAAAGGATCTTGGCTAAACTTGTTTGATTTAGAAAGAGCTAGAAGAGACGTAAGAGTTGTAGCTGGGCTCCCTGCCTCTTCTGGTGGAGAAATCAGCCAATTAAAAACAAACATGGACAAAAAGTTCCTTATCATCAAAGACATCAAAAGTTAAATAACCATCTTTCGTCCTAGCCCTATCTCCTTGAGAATCAAGATCTTCAGTTCAAGAGTCTCAAAACCCTCTGCCTAAAGAAAAAGCAGTTTCCAGTTTTAAGAAACCTTCACCTTTCTTGGCCATGGGTTCAGATGCTGAAAAATTCACCCCTCGCAGGGTAACTCGTTTGTCTAAAGCCAAAAGTACTCTTTTTTTTAAACCTGCTAGTTCGGAGACAATAAAGCCCCCAACAAATACTAAACCGTCCGAACAACAAACAAACGCAATAGAGGAGACTATAAAGGACAGTTTGGAAAGCACTCCCTTCGAGATGTCCGGACAAACAGAAGATGCAGCAGATCGGACAATCAGAGTGAAAGTGGGTTTATCCAATTCTAATTCACTTCCGGAGTGTCTTGAAGGGAAAGTTGGACCAAACTTTCAAAAATTTAGAATGAAGTATTTGATAGCTCTCCAAAATATTGTTTATGTATACACCCATAATGCTGAGTTGGGTCGGATCCGAACAAAGTGGGGCTTCCCTGATTCTGTTAAAGTAAGAATTCCAGTCACTCTGGAGACCCCCATGGACTGTAAATCCCACGGGTTGGTGGTATATACTGAGGTGCTCAATTGGGGCCTTCAGTTTTCTTTGGACCCAGAAATAGTCAGGTATTTCCACCTGATAAAGGTATGTCCAATTCAACTGAGCCCAAATGCTTGGTATACTTTTCTGGTCGGTATAATGGCATTTAAGCTGTAAAAAATTCCTCTACTCATGGAGCAGTTTGCTACTGTGGATGGTCTATGCAGAAACCACCATATTTCTTTTTACCATTACAACATGGGCAATAACTTCAAGATGGTAAACGATCTGTCGGAGTCCGAGAAGCCATGGAGGACTCAATTCTTTTTTATTAGCGAAGCTTGGGAGAATGGCAGAAAGATAAACTCCACCACAAATCCAAGCCAGCTAACCAGTTGCTGGAAAAGTTCAAGTAATACATGTTCGTATTTTTATTGGATTCTAAATGCTATGTTAATATTCCGAACTAATTATTGTGTTTTGTTGTAGTATTGGTAAAAACGTTCCCAGAGCACCTAGAGGCAGGCCAAACTACCTTTACCAAGCTAAACGAATGGGCATCGAAGAGATGGGGATTGGGTTCCAATTTGCTTTACTTTTTCAAACTTCAGAAGGTCTCACCTTTGGAATACTACGGGGGTAGATGGTAGTGTCAAGCTACGCGATGGAACAGATGGCTGAAAATTCAGAAAAAGAAGACGAACAATAGAAGATGGATAGTTCTAACCCTAGATTAGAGTAAAGGAGACTTTAAAGAAAATCAAAATTATATTCAAAAAAGTCTGCGGCAAAACTAGGGTTTGAGAGCCTTTTATAGAAGTGCTCAAAACCCTAGCCCAAAATTACAGCTTTTTTTGTTATGCAATAAAATAAAGCCCAGCCCAATTTCAAAGCGATTGGAGCTGGTTAAGTATTTTAATAAAATCTAAATAAAATAGGAAAATGCGGAAAATTTACTAAAACAGCAAAACGAGGGTTTAAACGACTAAATTTAGGGTCTGGACTTCATCACGTTGTGATGCTTTCAAAAATCGTTGGGCTTCTCGACGCGTTCGATTTGAGTGGTCGCATCGCCTAAATCTGATATCTGGGCCCCAAATAAAGCCGGTTTCCGTTTGTCCAAAAGGGCCATATAGTCATGGGCTTGTGCAACTACATCAGTAGAGATCTTACTTGGGAGTAGCTCACCACTCCTCCTCTTACATATGTTATTTTGAAGAGAACTGAGGCTAAAGATGGAAAACTTCACTTGGCTTCCTGGAACAAAGGCCCTAGCCACCTGGACAAGATTAAGAACAAGAAGAAAAAGAAGAAAACCAAAGTTGACCCATCTTAACAAGTCACCAAAGGGGTGAGTTCGAAAAACTGAGGAATCAATGTCGCTTTGGTGGAGGCATTTGAAGTTACAGTCAAGGAAGATGGCGGATCGGATCATCCGCCCCAGATTTCAAAGAAAGACCATAAGAGGCACAAGGAGAGCCGTGACAAAAGAGCAACAAAGAAAAAGAAAAGTAGCTTAGGGTCAGAGATAATTTTGTGTCATTCCAAACTCCTTCCTCCCATTCCTACTGATCCTCCTCCAAAATAAGACATTTTAACTAACCCTCATTATCTAGCATTCATGCTAGTCGGACAGGAAATTGTTGAATGAGATATCAATCTAGATAAATTCCAGAACATATAGTTTAGAGATCCGGACAAAGATGATTTTGAACATACTTTTCCTCATGCCTTTGCGGCCAACACTGTTACCCATAAAGGTGAGTCGTACGAGATATCAAGTGAGCAAGATAATCTGAGCCATGCCATCTTGGGTTATATGTGTCTGGTAGTTGACTTAGAAAGACAAGTGAGGGAACAATCAACGACCATAACCTCCCTAACCACGGAAAATTGGGACTTGAAGAATGATGTCTCTACTGCTCAGCAAAGTATAGCGGACTTGAAGAAGGAAAAAAAAGACTTGGCTACCGAACTGCGCCAGTTAAAAGATTCTCAAAAAAATCTCCAAACCAAGTATTCCAGACTGGAAACTTCTACATCTATAGAGATCAAAACTTTGAAACAACAACTAACTGCCATTACCAATACTATCACAACTTCATCCGAAGAAAAAACTAATTTGGGAAGGCTTCTCAAGGAGAAGACAGATGAGAATTCTTCTTTAATAAGTAAGCAAGCCTAGGAGATAGCTACAGGAATAGAGAAGTATGCTACTGGTATAGTGGATTCTTTGGAGAAAAGAGATGATTGGGGTAAAGTCAGACATGGTTTTGTTATTCCATGGGACTTTTCTGAAGAGGACCCTTGGTCCTTTATGGAAATATATACCTTACGAGGAGATCCCTTTCCATACCATGGCGGATGATGACAAGCATGGTTATTCAAGTGGGGAAGATTCTGATGAAGGAACTTATGAGAGTTCGAGCGCTGAACTCAAAAGTCCCAAGAAAGGTAAAAGTGATGAAGAAGCCGAAGGGAAAAATCCCTGAGGTCTTGATGTTATTTTGTGTTTAAAACTAAAGTCCTTGGACGACCAATGCATTTTGTTATGTTTTTTGAATTCTTGTCTTATGAACCAAATTCCTTGAATGGTCAAGGTATTTTTTGAATTGTGGATCAGACTTGTTCTGATCAAGTTTTAATATTGCATCTTTCTTTGTATGAAACCCATTATCTTCTCACAGTCAATGTTTTAAATATCTCTTAATATCTCTGATTTGTCAAATAAGTGTTTAATAATCATTGAATGACTCCAATCACAAGTGTTTAATAAATGTGATCAAGTATTTTAACAAATTCGATCAACTCAAAGATACTTTATTTGAGAATCGGGGTGTTTAATGGGTGTTTAATTTATCCGATCACCTCATACTATGTTCAAGAATTTTTCACCAGACTTATGAAAAAGGCTAAGATATTATTAAAAAACCCAGACACCTCGTTAGGAGGTCCGCGCCACCAGAGTAGGAAAGAGTATGCCCTTTTATATTTACATTGAAGTATAAAAAAGGTAAATATTTACAAGAGAGTTTTATTCTAAATATAATCTGAGATGTTCAATGTTCTATGGGTGCTTTAATGTTCTACTCTCTTTTCCTTGAAGTCTATAGGTCCATAGCTTGAGTTTTTCACATACCACGTAAGGACCTTCCTAGTTTGGAGCCAACTTTCCAAAAAAAAATTATTTAGTGTGCAAAAAGACTTTCCTCAAGACTTTTTCTCCCAATTGAAAATCTCTTCTTTTAACTTGGACGCAAATCTTGTCCTTATTAAACCCTGATAGTGTGTTGTTCTCAAATGTGCGTTGACTTTTCTTTCTTCAATCAAGTCCAACTAGTTCCTAACCGTCATATCATTGGTCTGTTTGGAATAGCTTTGGATTCTAAAAGATGGTAAAGTAACTTCTATGTGTACGATTGCATCCATCCCATAAACGAGAACGAAGGGGATTCTTGTATAGTAATCCGATGAGTAGTTCGGTAAGCCCACAATACTTCTTGCAGATAACTTGGCCATTTCCCTCAAGCTCTTTCGAGATTCTTTTTTATCCCGGACATGATCGATCGATTAGCAACTTCAACTTTTCCATTAGCTTAAGGTGGAATGGAGAATAAAAACAACGTTGAATCCCTCTGGAAGCACAATACATTTCCATGTCTTTATTATCAAATTGTGGCCCATTATCTGTAGTGATCTTCCGGAGAACTCCAAATTTGCAACATATGTTGGATATAATGAATTTTATAACTACCTTAGAAGTGGTTCCAGCTAAGGGAGCTGCCTCTATCCACATAGATAAATAGTCAATAGCAACTATTATCGTTCGATATCCACTAGATGCCATGGGAAGAGGCCCAACTAAATCCAACCCCCATCTATCAAAAGGTATTGGTTCAGATATGGACTCCATATGAACTGTTGGTACATGGATTTCATTCTCATATTCTGGCAAGGATCACACCTTTTGACCATATCATTAGCGTCTGCCATTATTGTTGACCAATGGTACCCTGATAATAAGACTTTTCTGGTTAAAGCCTTATAGCCACAATGTGCAGAATCTTCTTCATCATGTAGTTTGGATAAAACATTTTGGGATTCTTCAAATCCTAAACAACGCACGAGAGGTCTACTAAATGATTTCTTATAAAGAACTTCTTTTAATACCAGGAAACCACGAGCTTTGTATTTAATTTTCTTAGCTAGGGCTTTATTTGGAGATAAATTCCTATAGGAAATAAACTGAAAGATATCATACCTCCAGTATTTGGGTTGAAACTCGACCTCATCAAAATTAAAGTACTTCACTTCGCTAGAACTTTCTCGGATCACACCCGTATCAGCATCTATATTTATAATGATATCATTAAAACGAAAGCTTCTTTTAGATTTCAAAAATATGTGGACTCTGAATAATGATTTATTGACTATAGTTAAACAAAATTGGAATCAAGAAATTCAAGGTCATCACAGTAAAATATTCTTGTTTAAAACCAAAAGACTTAAAACTGCGTTTAAAATCTAGAATAAGGAATGCTTTGGTCATATTTTTTATGTCGTAAAAGATGTTGATGAAAAAGTAAACTTACTTGAGAATACTTACCACCTTTTCCTCTCTTCTTAAGATAGAAACAATTTATACAAACCCAAAATTAAATACAATCAATTGCTTACTGAGGAAGAAATCTATTAGCACAAAAAAAATCTATTCTAATTGGATTAGAGATGGTGACAAGAACACCGATTTCTACCATAACTTTGTGAAAAGGAAAAGAGAAAAAAACTAAATTTGCAGTATTCTGGATCAGGGGGTTTGGATTAATGATATTGGCAAGATTCGTGTATTAGCTTAAATATATTTTAAAACTACTTTAAGTAGAAGTCTCTGGTATTGATGATCCTGAGAAACTTCATGATATTATCCCTAACCTAATCTCAGATGATGATAACAGAAATTCAATGATTCCTCCAACTAAAGAAGAAATTCATATTGTTATAGTTAGTTTAAACACGGTTAGTGCCTGTGGAATTGATGGCTTTAACAGCCAATTTTTTAAAACATGTTGTCATATTATCAGTAATGACATTTGTGCTTCCTTTCAGCCCTACTTCAATGGTCATAGCATGCCTCGTTGTGCTCTTTTCCAATCTTACTTGTTTGATTCCAAAATTTAACAATCCTACCACTTGGACGGATTTTAAACCCATAAGCTTATGTACCCTTCTCAATAGAATCTTATCTAAAATCCTCAATAATATGCTAGTTAAGATTCCTTCAAAAATAATATCTAATGCTCAAAGTGGTTTTGTTTTAGATGGATATATACATCATAACATTCTTCTTGCTAAAGAAATTGTTCATGATCTAAAAAACAAAACTAAAGGTGATAATATCATAATTAAGCTGGATATGTTTAAGGCCTTCGAAGAATGTCTCACTCTTTTACTCTACAAATCCTATCCTTTTTTGTTTCTCTAAGAATTTCATTTATATGAATAGTAGAATAATCAAGCACGTACACATGTCTATTCTAATTAACAATGAGTCCATGGGTTATTTTAAAACTATAAGAGGGATTAGATAAGGGGATCCACTATCCTCGAGTATTTTCATCATAGATGAGTACTCCTCATAGAAGTCTTAACAAGTTATTCTCTAAAGATAAATCCATGACTTACAAAACTAGAAGCTCCATTATCATCCATTACCTCACATTTGCGAATGATTTATTCATATTAACCAATGGTTGTTCCTCTACCATTGACAAGCTTGTTGTATTCCTCCAACATTATCATGATAAGTCTGGGAAATCTTTCAATAAAGACAAGACTAAATTTATAATAGGTGCCAACATCAATAATAGGAAAGAATCTATAGAGATTCACACTGGATACACACTTAACACTCTCCCAACTGTCTATCTTGGTATCCCTCTCAATACCAACAACATGAATACAAAATTTAAGCCTCTGATCAGTAAAATCATAGACAAAATTAGTAATTGGGATGAAAGACACATTTCTTATTGAGGCATACTAATCGTAATTGAAATTTTCTGTATGGCTTACCCACTCTACTGGATTCAAAACATCATAATCCCTAAAACTATCATCAACCGTATTGAGAATATTCTCAACAAATTCTTATATGGTTCTTCTATTAAGAATAATTCTATTATATGGACTAATTAGCCCAATATTTGTAGGACCTTTGTTAAAGGGGGTTTGAAGGCTAAAAAACACCAGTCATCCTTCACGTTTGCCGATTGTAACAAGTTAGTCCCTGTCCTTTGAGGCCGTAATAAAGGGGTCCTTGTCGTTGTATTGGGTAGAATAAAACCATCCTTTTCGAGTCCAGGTCAACATTTCTCCCCATTATACCCTTTGACCAGCCACATCAACGATCCACGTAGGACGCTGATGTGGCAACCCTAAAACTTAAACCCGACCCAACAACCAACCCTAACCCAATAACCCAGCCCAGTTTATAACCCAAGAACCAACCCTGACCCAATAACCCAGCCCAACCCTAAATAATAACCCGAACTCAAATCGAAACCCTCATTTTACTCGAAATCCCTAATCCATTTCTCTTTTTCCCAATTCTCCTAACTAAACCCTAATTTCTTCCCCAAATCGAAACCCTCTTTTCACTCAGTAAAAATTAAAAGTTCAATCTAACCTGTTCTACTGCCACAGTGATAACCCAGGAGCTCGAACTCCAAAAGCTCGAAATCAAACATCCTAGCCAGTAGCTCGATAACCCAGAAGCTCGAAATCAAACATCCTAGCCAGTAGCTCGAACTCGAACTCCTTGTTTCGTATCTAAACAGCCAAGCATAAAAATGGCGAAGGAAGATTGCGATGATAAGTCCTGCTTTCTATTACAGAAACAGGTTGTTTATGTTTTCAAGATGCTCGAATTTGTTGTTGTTGATTATTGTAGTTCATGGTTTAATAGAATCGTCGATTAGTTGCTGTTAGTTGCTTATAGTTGCTGTTTATTTTCGATAACCCAGTTTATAACCCAAGATGCTCGATTTAGGGTTTCTATTACCTGACTGTTAGTTCCTTATAGTTGCTGTTTATTTTCGTATTGCCCTAACTGTTGAGTGTGTTGTTAGTTGCTGTGTATTTTCGTAGTCTATGGGTTGCTGTTAGGGTTTATATTACCTGACTGTTAGTTGCTGTTAGTTGCTGTTTATTTTCGATAACCCAGTTTATAACCCAAGATGCTCGATTTAGGGTTTCTATTACCTGATTGTTAGTTGCTGTTAGTTGCTTATAGTTGCTGTTTATTTTCGATAACCCAGTTTATAACCCAAGATGCTCGATTTAGGGTTTCTATTACCTGACTATTAGTTGCTGTTAGTTGCTTATAGTTGCTGTTTATTTTTGTATTGCCCTAACTGTTGAGTGTGTTGTTAGTTGCTGTGTATTTTGGTAGTGTATGGGTTGCTGTTAGGGTTTCTATTACCGGACTGTTAGTTGTTGTTAGTGGCAGTAGTTGCTTAGGGTTTTGTAGTGTATGGGTTGGTAGTTGGTGTTGTTCTTGGTGTAGATTAGGGTTGTGCAGTGTGGATGAAGTTGCTGTCGATAGTTTTAGGTTAATGTTCTTAGCTTGGTGTTGTTCTTGATTGTGATTAGGGTTGTATCTTATATTTCAGGTACAAACAACACCCTTTTTACTGCACACTACCACTACGATGGTGTTATTGTTGGTAAAAGAAAGTTAAAGTACAGAGGAGGGAAATGTGAAACTATAGACTGCGTGAATCCAGACAAGTCTAGTCTGCTGGAACTGCATAATATGCTAAATCTAACAGAAGAAAAGGGTAAGGGAGGGCATTACGTGTTCGCGTACAACGTACCTGGTGTGGACTCTCACCTGAAACTGATAGACTCTGATGCAGACGCTTTCGCGTTAACGCAACGACTTGGTCCAAAGAGGGAGGTGAACATATATGCAGACAGGACTCCACCGCTGGAGGTTATACTGACTCCAACCAAAAAAAAAGAAACACATGGCAGTTCCTATAGTCGACATCGATGGAACTTCAAGTATAGTACCTGTAGGTGAATATGATGAGGTAGGTGTTGATATAGAGGAGGGGGTTGCTGGTGGTGGAGAAGAGGGGGTAAGTGTAAATGAAGATGAGAGTGTACATGTAGGTGGAGATGTGGAAGAGGGGGTATCTGTTGGTGGAGAAGAGGGGGTAGATATAGAGGAGCAACATGCTAGTGGGGTTGATATAGAGGAGGAAGTACCTGGTGGGGTAGATATAGAAGAGGAACATGCTGGTGAAATTAATATAGAGGACGAACATGCTGGTGGGGTTGATATAGAGGAGGAACATGTTGGTGGTGGAGAAGATCGGGGTAGTGTAGATATAGAGGAGGAATATGCTGGTGGGGTAGATATAGAGGAGGAACATGCTGATGGTGGAGAAGAGGGGGTAGAGGTGATAGATAAAGAGAAGGAACATGCTGCTGGGGTAGATATAGAGGGTGTACATGAAGGTGTAGATGTAGATGAGGCTGTACATGTAGGTGGAGACGATGGGGTAGGTGCAGATGTAGAGGATGTTGGTCAAGGTGTACAAGACAGTGGAATTGATATTGGTCAAGGTGTACAAGACATTTGAGTCGATATTGGTCAAGGTGTACAAGACAGTGGAGCAGATACTGGTCTTGGTGGGGTACAAAACAGTGGAGCAGATACTGGTCTTGGTGGGGAGGCAGATGGTGTTGTTCGGGGGGTGGGGCACATGGTGGTGTACAAGACAAGGGTGACGATGGTGGTGTACGTGCAAGGGGTGCATCAGTTTCCCTCGAAGATCTCGATGATTCATTCTTCGACGACATTGATATGTCGCAGTTTGATCTGAATAGGGAGCCACATGAAGGTAGTGGTGGGAATGAGAGCGAAGATGGTAGTTATGAACCAGTTGATACAAGTGACAATTTTAGTAGTAGTGAGGGGTCTGATGCAAGTGTTGACGTTGATAGTGGTACAAGCACTGAGGAAGAGTTCAACAGCACTGACAACTTGACCAGTCCAGGAGAGTCAGACGAGGACTGTACCACAAGGAGGAGAAAGAAATCGAGGCTGCCCAAGTTGAGAAGGTTCAGGACTCCCACTGGACTAAGGTTTATTGAGTTACAGGTTGGCCTTCAGTTTGGTTCGTCAGCACAATTTAAAGAGACTGTAAAGGAGTATGGAATTAAACAGCAGCGCGATATCTATTGCGTCAAAAATGACAAGCTAAGGTGCTCTTTCAAGTGCCATTCAGAGAGTTGTAATTGGTATATATATGCCTCTTGCATTGGAAGTGCACCAAACTGGACCATTAAAACATTTAGGGATGACCACCAGTGTGTGCCTACTAACAAGAACAGCAGTGTCAGTAGTAGGTGGCTTGCGAAACAGTATCTCCACCGATGGCAAGCGGATACAGACTGGTCAATCAGGAGTTTGATTGCCGACGTCGGCAAGGAGTACCTGGTGAAGATAACAAGACCGAAAGCATACCGAGCAAGATCGAGGGCTATGAATTTGATACTTGGGGATGATAGGATTCAATATAAAAGATTGAGGCAATACTGCCATGAAATCCTAAGGACAAATCCGGGGTCTACAATGATTGTGCAGTGTGATGAGAGGGTCTTTAAAAGAGTCTACGTATGTTTGAAGGCTTTGAAAGATGGGTTTAAGTCAGGGTGCAGACCGGTATTGGTTATGGATGGTTGCTTTTTGAAGGGGGCATTTGGAGGGCAGTTGCTTGTAGCTGTTGCAGTGGATGCGAACGACCAAATGTATCTGTTGGCGTGGGCTGTTGTAGAGTTTGAAAACAGGGATAGTTGGACATGGTTTCTGCAGCTATTGGGCGACGATATCGACATACAGAACCAGAGAGCATTCACGTGGATGTCAGACAAGCAGAAAGGCCTTGTACCTGCCTTGCTTTCCCTTTTCCCCAACTCTGAGCACATATTTTGTGCACGACATCTCTACGCGAATATGAAGAAAACCTTCCCTGGTTGAGAAGAGCACAACCTCTATTGGGCTTGCGCAAGGTCCACCTGGGTCGAACAGTTTAATTACTATATGGACCAGATGAAACAGTGCAACAGAGCCGCGTACGATTGGCTGCAAGAAAGACCTCCTACCCAATGGTCTAGGGCACATTACGACACTGAAAGTAAGTGCTCTATGCAGACGAGTAACTTAGCAGAATGTTTCAACGCAGTGATATTAGACTACCGTTCGAAAGGAATTATAAGTCTGGTGGAAGCGATTAGGGATCAGAGTGTTAGGAGGATTGTTAAGAAGAAAATAGAAGTTGACAAATGGGATCAATGAATATGCCCCGCAATTCAAAAAACATTGGCAAAGATTATTGTTAAGGCTGGGCAGTGTCGTGTCCTTCAATCGGGTGGGCCTAAGTATCAAGTTACCGAAGGCCAAAACCAGTATGTCGTCGATATGGAAGAGCGCGAGTGTGCTTGTAGAGCATGGCAGTTATCGGGTGTGCCATGTTGCCATGCGGTTAGTACTATTTTTCTGATGGGAAGACATCCAGTTGATTACGTTTCAGACTGCTTCCTAGTCGCAACGCAGAAGAGTATATACTCTCACATTATAAACCCGATTAATGGGTATAGAATGTGGCCTTCTAATCCGTTTCCACCAGTTGAAGCTCCACCAGAGCTCAAGGTTCGGGGGCGAAGGCAAACAGCAAGGAGGAAAGACAGGTCTGAGCTTCTTCAACCACCTACAGCAGTGTCATCCGGTACAAAACTGTCCAAAGCATACAACATACAGAAATGCAGCAAGTGCAAAGGTACCGGACACAATAAAAGACGCTGCACTGGTGAAGCTGGAACTTCATCTACGGTCGACGATCCCACAGCACCTGTACAAGGACAACAAAATGATCCCACAGCACCAGCACCTGTACAAGGACAGCAAAACCATTCCACAGCAGCAGCACCTGTACAAGGACAAGAAGATGGCACGTATACCCAAATACCTGTGAGTCTCATCTACTTTTAAATGTAACTTACTGTTTTAAACACTTCTTAATTATGTTCATTGTTTTAAAAACAGTTGAGGAGGGCAGGAATTGGCAATGCAGGAGTTCAGTCAGATGTAAGTGTGGTTGAGTGTTTTTAAATCCATTTCTTATTTAGTAGGTTGTATGTGGTTGAATTTGACTCAGTGTGGTTGAATAAAGTTGATTGTGGTTGAGTGTATTTATGTGTGGTTGATTGTGTTGTGTTGTGGTTGCATGTGTTGTGGTCCCAATAAGTCTTTGTTTATATTTGTATGCCTTTATCCAGGGAAGTGTAATCTATTGTGTTGATAGAAGACGAGACAGGATGCATAGAAATGTGGTCCCAACTGTAAGTTTTTAACTTTTTGTATTAAAGTAGTTTTGGACATATTATACAAGTTGTGTGGGGAATCTAACTGTCCTTTATTTGTTTGATAAATAGGCTACTACACCCTCATTTTTTTCATCTCAAAACAGCATCACATCCCCACATAACAGTTGGGTGAGGACAAAAAATATGCAACAGTATAAGGAAGCAACGCATGCATCAGCTTCCACGGGAAGCAAAAAGCGAAAGCTCCCTGATTCATGGTTACAGAATGCGAAGGCCAGAAAGTTGGATGTTCATAGAAGACTTGCACATAGAAATTCCGCGGCAACGACGCACGGTGGTGCAGCAGCTGCTGCTGGTTCAGGTAACACAATTGTTAACATTAACATTTCTGCTGGTGTTGTTACCGGATCTTGCGTTGGGAACTCAGGCAGCGCTGCCGCAACAACAGGAGGTTCCCAATCATCAGCAGCGGGTAATGAACCATCCGCGAAGCATGCTACGCCTTAATGGAAGGATCGTTCATTGTTAGTTAGTGTGGTGTTAGAAGTAGGTTTTTTGTATTAGCCGGTGAGGTTATGGATGAAGTTGTTTTTTACCTTCGGTAACTTAATGTAATGGATGACAGTGGGCTGTTGTAGTTGTTTTCAAGGTTGTTGTTTCTTGTTTGTGTTAACATTAACAGTTAGACTTGATATTTTTTGTATTTGAGATTGGAATATGATGTTGGGAAATAGATTAGCCTTCTGTTACAGGTTGAAATGTTTTTGTGTTGCAGTCTCAATTGATTGTAAATTGGTTGATTGTAAATTACAGGTCTACAACATTACAGGTCTTGTAATTGATTGTAAATTGGTTGATTGTAAATTGCAGGTCTACAACATTACATGTCTTCATTGTAAATTGGTTTTTGTGTTGCATGTAATTTACAGGTCTTGTAACATTACAGGGGGTAAGTGTAAATTACAGGTCTATACAGCCAAAATTACAGGTCTTCTAACATTACAGGTCTATACAGGTCTATAAAACCACGAAATATTACAGGTCTATAATGCCATGAAGTTGTGCCTCTAACAATTACACTTGCTGAATAGTGCAGAAATATTAAAGGTCCATTTAACAACCCAGCTACAACTCGATTCAAATTAAATTTCTTCATTACAAAATACAGGTCGATTACCTTTTACAGATTACATCAACTTCTACATGTGAGTCTCAGTGAGTCTCTCTACTGAAATTTAAAAATTACAAATACATTAACACTACCCCTACTACAATCAAGCATAGAAAAAGAACCCTAATTATAATCTTCTGCCAGCGACACTTAGCTTCCAACCTCTCAAGTTTCTTCAACAGGCAATTAATAACCAGCTTCGACTTATCATCGAGAGTTGGATCAACCCACCTAAAATACCCACAGTGCCTATTTCTCTGCATAAATGGGTGTTGTAAAACAATTAGCAAAAAATTAGGGTAAAAAACATATAAATCTAAATACACACTTACCCCAAAATTTACACAGCCTGTAAACCTCCTACCCGGATTTGTGCGAGTCCATGATATACGAGTCACACCGTGTATACCACAATAACAGAGACCTTCCCCCATCGAATTGATAGAAACTTTGGATGTACTGTGAGACATTATTACGAGTGTGGATTTCGATGAGAGATGAGAGAGGAGAAGGAAGAGGGAACGATAGAGAATGAGACGTCGATCTAGGGGAAGGATGACTGGGCTGGAACGATAGAGAAGGATATTTCGATATACTGTTAGTCTTCTGGTTTAGGTTGGAACGATAGAGAAGGAGAGAAATTTAGGGTTAATGGAAGGGGTTTAGGTGGGAATGAGAAGGAGACAGGCCTTGATGTCGATCTAGGGTTAGAGGTTGGGCTGGGCTGGGTTATAGATGGGTTTAGGGCTAACCGGGTTAAAATATCTAAATGGGTCGGGTTTTAGGGTTGGAAGAAGGGTAAAAGAAGTGGGTTAAAGTAAAAACTGATTTTACTTTTTTTTTACTGTTGCCACATCAGCGTCCTACGTGGATCGCTGATGTGGCTGGTCAAAGGGTATAATGGGGAGAAATGTTGGGATGGACTCGAAAAGGATGGTTTTATTCTACCCAATACAACGACAAGGACCCCTTTATTACGGCCTCAAAGGACAGGGACTAACTTGTTACAATCGGCAAACGTGAAGGATGACTGGTGTTTTTTACCCGGGGTTTGAACATCATAAACTTACAAGACCTGCAAGATTCCTTCTCATTTAAAATTCGGTAAAAAACTTGGAAAAAAATTCTCTTTGGGCTATCTATACATCAAGTATATATTGTAAAAACTTTCACCATCTTCAGGTGATATATTCAAATCATCATTCTCTCATTTGGAAAAGCCTCATTAAAATTAGATAATTTGTTGAAGACCATATTCATTGGAGGATTAGTAAAGGTAATCTTTATTTTTGGTTGGACAAGTGGCTTGGTAAACCCTCCCCTCATTAAGCTATCATATGAAGAAGACAACAAATGGTACAAAAGTGAAATAATTCTCTCTTTTTAGGACATAGACAATTGGAACATTTTGAAACTAAAAGCCTCATCACTCCTAATGATATCAAAATTATTCATAAACTTTCTATTAATCCTTATGAGTAAGACAGGATCATATGGAAGTTGTCTAACGATGATTCATTTAACACTAAAGAAACTTAGACCTTCTTAGGAATAAACACAATAAATCTAACATATATGATCATCTTTCGAATAATATTACACCTAAAAAATTCTCGTTTTGTGTTGGAGAATTCTAAATGGTTAGATATCCTCATACAATATTATGAAGAAAAAACATATATCATTAGCTTCGAAATATCAATTCTGCAATAGTGGTGAAACAATCAACCATATCTTTGTTTCTTGCAACCACTCTTGGGAGATATGAATTACTATGCTAGTATCTTTGGTCTTAATATAGTTAGATTCATGACTTTTCCTCATTTTCTAAGAATCTAGTTTTCATCTACTTCTAAAAAGTTTTGTTCAAGAACTATTATTCCTGTCATCATCAGCTTCTAAAGAGTTTTGTTCAAAAACTTATCACCAATCTTGATCAGACTAACTTATTCAAGAAATCCCACTAGTCTAAAGATGAAAAAACTGCCATTGAAATGGGTTGTTTTAATCATCTTAACACTATTATAAAATTTGATATCCTCCATTGGTCTCTTCATTTTTTAAATAGATATAAAATTAATTTAGATGGCACTTGTCTCCCTAATGGTGAATCTAGTGGAAGTGGTATTTGTAGGGATTATAATGGCAGCATCATCAAGCTTTTGGTAACATCTATGGCAAGGCTACTCCTCTCGTAGTTGAGGCATGTGCTCTTCTAGATGGTCTATTATTATGTAAGTCTCTTAATATTGAAAATATATATATTGAATCGGATTCAAAAAAAATTGGTAGATCTTATAAGCTCTCGTAAATCTTATTTTTTACTTTAGACCTCTATGTAACTTGTTGTATAGGTTTTATATCATCATACATGGTTCGAAAACGTATATATATAGTTCAAAATTTTGTAGTCGATTGGTTTGCAAAATGAACGGACCCTAAAGTGGAATATGAAACAAGATTTTAATCATTTTCAAGCTCCAAACCCTTTATAAGCTATAATGTTTCCTGAGAATCTGGGTATTCCTTACATTAGAGTAAATGATTAGCATTGCATCTTTTATTCTTATATGTTATCAATTATACCTAACCTTATCACTAATCAGCTGAGCAGGTTTTGCCCTGACTAACATCTATCTTAATGTTTCAGAAATATACATAGAAATCTATATTTTGCAAGAAATAAAGTATGAAACTCATTCCTAAGGTCTCTGCTTCTGGATTTTAGTTTACAAAATCTTATATTGGAATTAAAAATTATAAAAGAGAATTGCATACTTGTTTCGGTACTATCTCCAAAAGCCATGTGCCTAATTGAATCTCTCTACGAACTCCTTTTTTTTATCTACCTTTCTAGAGTTCCAGATTCAAAATTAGCGGATAGAAGACTCCCCCTAATTTGATTTTTTTCAAAAGTGAATCTACCAATATACTGTATATTTCGCTCTTCTCAAAAGTACTTCCTCATCAGATCAAAGGGATTGGAATGTCACAGCTCAAGTTTTCTACAAAACTTGACAGATTCATTGACAATGTAAGGTATATATTAAAAGTAACGCAACCTTCTTTCTATTTTAATGTTAGATGATGAAGGATTAACCTATGGAGGTGGAGATGAAAGACTTAGGGTCTTACAAAGCTCCCTTATCTTTATGAAAGCCAATAAGACTAATTGTGTGTTAGTTCTCGGAAGCACTGTAAAACTTAGTGGGTGTGTTTAGTGTGGTCAAGGGTTCCACCAGTTTGTGGCATCATTGATTGGGGAATTGAAGTAAGAAGCAACTTAGTGAACTAAGTAATAAGGGTTGTTATATGGCACCGTAGTTCAAAAGTTGAGATTTTATGAAAGTCTTGTTTGAGGTAATAGCAAGAGAGTGAAGTTTTTTCCCAGCAACCACACACTTAATGGAGTACTTGATTATGGTCATGGTTAGGAAAGTGTTGAAGAAGTTTTAGACTTATAATGTCTTGGAATATGTGTAATGAATTTATTAGCTATTCTGCAAAGCTTGGCATTTATAGACACCAAACCGTAAGTGGGACTCCCCAACTAGACACAAGCTTATTGGGAGAATGAATCTAACCTTATTGGAACATGTCTAATTTAATTATTTATACAGTTGGAATGTGTTGAATGTGTTAGGGAGGAGTCGTGGTAATGGTTGCATATATCATCAAGGGGAGCCCATTTATGAAGCATCAATTTTTGTGTCTTCAAGAGGCATGGATAGGAGAGAAACCTAAGTTAGAATATTTAAGAGTGTTCGAATGTGTTCTTTACGCACATGTGAAACATGATAAGCTTAGTCCAAGAGAACTGAAACGTTTATTCTTTGGCTATCCGGAAGGAGTAAAAATGTATAAGTTATGGTGCTTTGAACCCGGACGTCAAAATGATTTGATAATTAGGGTCATGGTTTCAATGAGGAGAACATGTCATTAAATAATATAGTATAGACTCAACCAAGTAGTTCCAAGAAGATATATGTTGTTGATGATGGATCTGATCTACAAAGTAAAGTTAAAAACATTTATGTAAAAGAATATTTTAGGCCTACTTCTGTTTCGGGTCATACAGAGAAAGTTAAAACATTCTATCAGTCTAAAGAAGGCCGGGGGTCTGTTGTTTTAGGGACTCTGGATGTCATACAGGAGAGAAACATGAACTTGATAGTTATAAACTAGCGAGGGTATATCACATAGACCAAACAAATAGTAGGAGAGGTATTGTTTTGTCGATGTAATTGTTTATGCTTTATCAATTGAAATGCAGGGAGATTTTCTTCAATATGAAATATATCGTGATGATATCAAAAGAAATAACATAGATAAGTGTCTCACAACCATGACAGAAAAACTGAGATATCTGAAAATATAAACATTTGGATTATTGTGAAGTAGCCGAAGGGTCAGAATCTGGTTAGGAGTTAATGGATATTCAATATGACGTCACGTATTCCTGGCGTTGAATTACCTAGATACAAGGCCAGACTCATGGCAAAGGGCTTTACGCAAAAAAAGGATGTTGGTTTCAAGAAAAATATTCTCGCTGGTTGTGAGACAAACCTTTATCACGGTTTTGGTGTAAATTATTGCTAGATTTGATCTTGAGCTATACTAAATGGATGTTACTACTGCCTTCTTGCATGGTGAATTGGAAGTTACAATTGACATGTTTCAACCGAAAGGGGTTTGAAAAAAGGGCGAATGATGATATGTGTTTATTGAAAAGAACTCTCTATGGGCTGAAATAATTAACGATACAATGGAATATAATATTCAATTATTTTATGAGATCCATCAAATATGTTTGTAATTGTTATGAAAATTGTGTTTATTTGAATGCGGCAACACACGTGGAGAGACAAATCCTATTGGCATCGTATATAGATGACATACTAATAGCTGGAAGAGATATGAGAAACATTAACGCGGTAAAGACTGAGCTGAGTGGAGAGTTTGAGATGAAAGATATGGAAGAGGCTAAGAGGATACTTGGTACTGATAGAAAGAGGAATAAACCGAAGGGGTTCAATTCATATCTCAATACGAATATATACAAAAGATCATAAGGAAGTTCTCGATGTCCGAAGCAAAATGAGTTGGAAATCTATTGGTTCCTAAATCAAACTCAGTGTCACTCAAACACAAACTAAAGCAACATATACGAAGTGCATGATGGAGATACCTTATGCCATGTTATTGGTAGTATTATTTATGTTATTATTTGCATGAGATCTGCCCTTTCTTACGCCGTAAGTGTTTTGAGCAGATTTATTTCAAATTTGGAAAACCACATTGGCATGCACTCAAGTGGGTCATGAGATACTTGAAGGACTTAGTTTTAGTGCGATTGTGTCACAATAAGAATGATACGAGTAATATAGTGTTGAAAGGGTAGTTGGACTCTGATTATACATGTTGTCTCGACACAAAAAAGTCTATTTCATCTTATCTGATTATTATGCTTGGAGGAGTGGTTAGTTGGAAGACTTTTATACAGAATATCGTTGCGTTATCATCTACGGAAGACGGGTAAATGGCTGCTACGGAAGCAATGAAGGAAGTTATTTGGCGAAGGGGTTATTGAGTGAACTCACTAGTGTGGAGCAAGATGTGGTTATGTTCGGTGACAACCCTAGTACTCTTCATTTAATAAAGAATCTGAAGTTCTGTTAGCAAACTAAAAATATAGACATTAAGTTGGACTTCATCCGAAGTTTCATGCACGTCATCTTTTACTACAAAAAGGGATTGAATCATTTGTGTTTTAGAGTATCTCTCTAATTTATTTGTTTATAACAGATTGTCCATTGTCCGTAGATATAACATATCTTCACAATCCGAACTATGTTAAATATTTCTTGTGTGCTTGATTTTATTACGGTTTTTTATTCTATCTTAACATGATAGTTAGACTGCTCTTCCATAAAAAAATTTAATCGTATACCAGTTCTTGTCGCTTTTTTCCACTAATATTTAAAATAGCAGTATTAAAATTATTTTAAAATAAATAAAACTATAGTGTTGGAAACGAAAAACACGTTCTTTTCCATCTTTGTTTGTTTAAAATTTCTCAATGAACCAAAAATTCTAGTAATGAAAAAAAAAAACTAAATTGACTTAGTTGTAAAATAGTATTCTACTTTTTTTTTTGAATCAGTAATTTCCTAGCAAAGGATTACAAATTCTAACCATAGCACCAACTAACTAGACGCTGAATTTTTCTAAAGTTGTCGTGCTGAATATTGTAACTGAGTTACCGTACTAATTCTGGATTTTTTCGGCACTCTTACCTTCAAGTTTTATATAAAAAATGTGGAGTAATGGGTTTGTACTAATTCGCATGTGCTAGGTAATTACTTGACTTTTCCTTTTAAATATATGTCTGAACCGTATTCTCGTGCAAACAACTAAAAACCCAACAAAATCAAATTTTGTATCAAGGGAGCGTCAGCTACGGCATTACCTCAGTCAAGTGTTCATGGTATCATAAAAAATTATAGGTTTCGATTGATGTTTATGCATTTTCAATTTCTATAATTTTTAGAAAAGGACGAGATCCTCGAGTTGTTTTTTGTACATACTAAAAGCATTGATTTTTTTTTGCATTTTTCTTCAAGTTCTTATAATGGATAGCAAGTATAAGACTACAAGATATAAGATACATTTGCTAGAAATAATTGGCCAAACTTCGACGAAGAAAACGTTTTGTCTCGCTTTTATTTTTTTGAGCTCCGAGAAACAAGAGAGCTATACTTGGGGATTGAGCATTCTAAGGAATGTGTTGACGAACAACATGTGCGCATTAACTAATATTATTGTCATCGATAGGGAGTTGGACTTTAATGAATGCTATCGATGATATATTTCCGGATACCACTCATATGATATGCACTTGGCATATTAGTAAGAACGTTTACTCTTATACTAGGACAGTTTTGCTAAATTCAGATATGGCCGATGAGTTCGTCGAATTTTATAATAGTGTTGCATATTCGTCCACGCTCGAAGATTATAACAAAAAAATTTGTTGAGTTACACCACGCATACGTATTTTGTCCAATGGTTTTCGATTACATGATGAAACAATGGATAGACAATTATGGACGTAAATTTCTCAATATCCACACAAACAAGTTCAAACATTTGGGCAACCATACTAACAATCAGTGAGTTATATTACCATATCCATACAGTAGTGTTTAATATTAAGTGTTAGAATTCTAATTTATTTTATCATACTTTATAGGGTGGAGAGTGCTCACTCGAGCCTCAACCGGGCAATAGGTAGTAGTCTATGCACATTTGAGAAATTTTGGAAAAATATTCATGCATTGATTACCGATCAACACTCTAACATTTTCGAATCGTTCGAGCGTAGTACGTTTCATCCAAGAAACTCAACTAGGGGGTTAATGCGGCTATCTATAAGTAAATAAAAGGTAAAATTTCATGTACGGCTATAGAAATAATAGAGGAAATTTTTTAAAACAGTTTTGGGAATATGGTTCACTCCCGAAAATGTGTGGTTGTGTTATTAGGAAAACTCATAATTTACCATGTGCATGCGAGTTAGATTTGATTTATAAAGAATGTAGGGAAATTCAAAAAGATGAGTGGTGTTTACTGGAGTACGTTGAAAGATCAAAGTTAAGGATGAGGTTGGTACCGAAGACGAGCTTACGAGAAAACTTTCCTTAATAGATAGCATCATCCGCGGTTACGGTGCACACGTCCAAGATCACATCATAAATAGGATGATGCAAATCCTAGATCCCGTTAGAAGTCATATTTTGGAACAAAAGGAGCCAATTGTCACTAAAGGTATGAAGAAAGTCGGTCGGGACAAATCAACTAAACGGAACCCATCCGAGTGGGAATACGATAGTAGTTTAGGTGTTAGCACTCCTAGTACGATAGGTAGCACGACCGCATCGGTAGGTAATCAAGCATTTTTGGTACCAAAAGACAAAGCGAAAGAGAAAGAAAAAACCAAGGCTCAACCTAAGAAGGAGAGAGATACTCGATCGAAAAAAATCATTGAATGGAAAAGATTTTAGCGGCTACGATAGTTGGTTTCCCACTATTTGCATGATTACATTTCTAGCATCGAAGACGTGTCTCCTGACGGTAATTTGGATTCCGGGTCGTTGCTTTAACGGTCTACGGTAACTCCGATTCATGGGACCAAGTTAGACAGGATTTGATCGCTGAATTGCAAAATCAACACGCTCTATGGGAAAAAGTATTTGATGGTTCCCAATGTGTTGAATAACCTAGTAAAAAGGTTGGACGTTTTTTAAGTGTATGGAAACGGTAATCGATATTGGATACCGTTACCCGACTACGACTTAGTGATAGCCTCTAGATACCAGTGTATCGTATACCATGTATCGCTCCACCAATCCTACACATATCTACCTCTACAAGGTGTGCCTCCTCGATCGTGTCCTAATATGGATGTTGGTATAGGTTTCGTATAAGGTAACCATTTTGTGAAAGAAAGTATACCAATGAATACTTTAATATTATATCTTTTTTTGTGACCGAATATTTATCTTAGTTTTCTTTGTGTACGTTGTGTTAAATCGACTACTTCCGGAAATCTAACCTACTTGGTTTCCGTTTCGCACCGACGAAACTGTAACCAGTTGGACAATATCGCTTGACAAACATTCAACAAACATAACAAAATCAAGCATACCCGGTCATTGACCGCTCGCAAAGAGCCACCACATGTCTACGATTTGGTTGGAGAATCATGATTTTTTTTATGCATCAGTAGTTTTTTCCTTTCGCATTTACGAATACTTTATTCAAATTTCGTCATTGTTTGTAATCTATACTAACACGATTTATTTATTTCGAAAATTCTATATTTGTCATTATTATAAATATTAGATTTGTTTATAATTATTGTAACTTATTTGTGTCAATTTCATCCAAATTGCAAATAAAAATGGCTCGAAATCGTTACAGTGGCATATTCGCAAATACACAGGGGCCCGATTTTATCTAAATTGCGAACAAGGTATGCCACAATTTGTCAAAATAACGAACAGCGCGTTCGCAATTTAAACAAAATCGGGCCCTCTGTGTTCGCTAGTTGGCTAAAACTCAGACTCCATTCTAAGCGAACATTAGTGGAAATTTTTCCATTTTTCATTTTTTGTAAGTTCCCGAGTTCCAAACTCATTTTTTGTGAACCAATATTATAATATAGTCATTTAACTCCATTGCTGTAAAATTTGGGAAAAATATTATTCCAAATTCAGGTCTAAAAACAACATCAAAGTAGCTTAAAACTACGAAAAAGTACACCATAAATCATAAAAATTAAAACAGCATTGGCGGAAACTCATACTGAAACAAGAACTGAATAAAACATTAACTCAGACAACAACTAATAGAATTATTTTCAATAACTCCTAGTGAACGAAGTTTATCTATTAGGCTAGTTCCATTTCATCAACTTCCTTTCTTTTTTCGCAATCTCATACTATTCCGCAGCAACACACATTTCCTCTTCCTTGATGGTAACAATGTCGGAATGGACATGATCCAACTGAGCCTCCATTATAGTATCCGTGAGTTGCCAGCCGAACAGGTTAAACGCAACATGACGTTCCAAGTCGTTGAGGTCAGAAACCAGATGTACACGAAATTTCTTTGTAACATACCACTAAGCTTTAACCTCATCCAAACGTCTTGAAATATTAGACGGCTGCACCCGCTCCCTACCGTATAGGAAATATATCTAGCATAGCATTGCCTCCCAGTATGGTTTTCCCCATTCTCGCGTGTACGTTTTACCTACTTCAACAGATGCTTCCATCAAATATTCATCTTCCAACTCAGTCCAAAGAGATATATTTTTTGTAATTATTTTTAGTTTAGTTGTTAATACCTCCCAGAGTGTCTATTTATTGACCATTTTGTCTTTAGATAACGTAATCCAAGTAGACCAATCAATAAACGATACTTGTAAGATAAGGATAACGCAATCCAAGTTGACCAATACTTTTGTGACACTTAATACTTACAAAAGTACACACATCTCGTTGAGCATTATTAGGGGTATCATTACAGTGTAGGTTCCATTATTAGGGTCTCGCTATAATGAGACCTAATATCAACTCCCGCCAAAATTCAACTCCCGCGTAAAAAAAACTACCACAAAATAGGACTACCGCAAAAATAAAAACTCCATCCTAAATTGGCTCCCACATATAAAAGGACATGAAATATAATCCAACGTGATATCCACCAAACATTTACAAACCAAAAAAAAACATTTTAAGAGATGGAGTTCAATGTCGATGAAGAATACCAGTTGCTTCAAGCGGTTAAGGTTGTCCGCCGAGATATGTCCAAAGATACAAGTGATGAATTTTTCAAAAGGTTCATATGTATGATGTATTTCAACTACAACCATTTAGGAAAAACAGGTCTTGTTGTGCGCAGTAGTGACGAAATCAAACGCAGGTACCTTTTTGTCAAACCGCTTCAGCGTATGTTGTTCTTGCCATTTAAAATAAAGCAAGAAGCGGCTTCCGTCTGGAACATAACGGTGGTAGACTATATCACTACGGATATGGTAAGGTATCTTGAGGATCGGATTGCGGAAAAGGAGGAGGGGATGATTCTGAAGACAACATGGGATACGACTTCGACGATTGAGCATTCTGATTTCTTCGATTCTGCTTTGAGTTTGCATGTTTTGATGAGTTATTGTTTGATTATGTGATTTTCTTACATGTTGCTTTAGTTTTTATGTTTTTCTTAATTATTTTTTGGTTCTTATGCTGTTTGCGTTCAACTATCCTACTATGCACGCACCTATATTAAGTATAATTTAATTTTTCTTTTGTTATGTTCTAATAACATAAGATACGTAACAACATAAAATGATATAATAACATATGATGTATGTCAATAACACAATCAACCAAACCAACACTAAAACATAAAACAAGAACACGGGAAAACATATAAACAACAACACGTTTTTGTTGTGTTCTAATATCCTAATTCAAACAACAACTGACATCAACATAACAAAAAGAACAAGAACTAAGGAAAACATAAAAACTAAAAACAACCAAAGCCAACATAGATTTTAGTTGTCTTCAACATCGACGTCGTTGGCAATATCATCCTCCCTACATGCAACCATATCCTCCAGATACAATATCCTCTCCCTAGTAATGTAACCATCGACCGTCATGTTTCATACACTCGCTGCTTCTTTCTTAATTTTAAATTGGAGGACCATCAAACGCTCTAATGGTTGGACACTCAAGTACCAGATTTTCACTTTGTCACGGTTGCGCGCTATATGACTAGTTACTCCAGATATACCGCAATTTATATATCCTACACAAGACACGATCGAATAAAGCATCACGCTAGTCTTTGGACATCTCTCGACGGACAACCTTCACCACTTAAAGCAAATGGTAGTCTCCAGCCATATTAAAATCCATCACTAGTATCCTGTTTTTTTTGTAGTTGTTTCTGAATGTTTGGTGGATAAACTATTAGACTAGGATTAATGTGCCTTTTAAAGGACATGAAAGTTTGAGTGGTAAACACTTTTTGGCGAGAATTGGCTATTTGGCGCGAAATTGATATATGGCACAAAATTGATTATGACGGTAGTCTTATCTTTGGTGGGAATAATAAATACTCAGACCCATTATATTGAGACCTATTTTATTAAGTTTCTTTAAAATGGTATATTTAAATTTGATAGAAAGAATTGATAAACGTAGGATATGTAACAACATAATAATGATCTAATAACATAAGACACGTAACAACATATAATTATATAATAAGATAGGTTTTGAAAATATTGTTTTAATCCAGATAGTCATAACATAATATAGTAATGAGAAGTCTTCAAAATAGTCATATAATACAAGTTATGCAGTACAAGTCAATTAATCACTCTCGCGGTACTGGCACGCCAGAAGCGAACACTTCTGCATCAACCGATGCATCTCATCCGTACTTATCTTGTCCGCTCTCGAATATCCATCAATCACACGACCAGCCAAGTCAAATAACCGTGTCTGGTAAGTCATCACTCTCGGGGTTTTTACAACATATATACCAGATGTCTCGCACTGAGGATCAATCAGGGTGTACCATAGGTGATTCTGGACCCATACATCGTATATAAAGGTCGTACTCGGACGACCTATAACATATGTCTCACCACGAATCCTTGGATCAATGACGTGCGACTGCCATGCTCTCCATATAGCATCATCCCACGAATAACGCGTGTTCACACGTCTCCTCTGGCCTGGTGGTAAAACAGGTGGCAAAATTTGTGAACCACCCGCAGTGGTAAATGCCTCAACTATCTCTACTCAATTCAGCGTATGGTCTATCCATGCCATATCGCAGAAAAGAAAATGCTCGCGTATATGCTCGTAAGGTATGAACTAGACCTACAACATAATGAAAGAACGATTGATCAACATTAAGTAATAATAAAAGAATGACTAATCAACAAATAAAAAAAATCGTAACTAACATTATGCTCCTTCAATAAAGACAGTAAATGACGGGTATTGAAACGAATCTCATCATCCATGCGAAAAAGTGGAGGTGCGTATCTGCACATAGTAGGCATACAAGGCTCGTAGAGACTGTTAAACGTATTAAAAAAGGAGGGAAGGTGATCGTAGATCCCCGTCTCCATAAATAAATAAAACCAGTAAACCCTAACGTGGTGTGTATGGACAACTTGCCTAGATGTTGATACAGCTGAGCTAATAAACAATGGCCCCAATTAAATCTAATTGATGTACGATAGTGCTCTAGAAACTGCAAGTAATCTAACGATATATTGTTCCCCATCTTGTTCGTCACAATACAACAACCTAGCATGTGGAGAAAATAACCCCTAGTAACACATACAACCATAGAATCATAAATATACTCATCCATAAAAACAAAATCCTGGATGTACACCTCACGAAAAAAAATGTAGCATAACCGATCTAGAACTACCAGTCTTTTTTTTATCTAACTCTGCCTTAAGAACATCGACGGGTATACCTAGTGAACTAGCATACCAATCTAAACGATGTCCATCACTAGGAAACGTCTGAAGGTCAAAGCCATCACCTATAACTGGAAGACCAGTGATAGCATGGACGTCGTCTAACATTACCGTCATCTCATCGGATGAGAAGTGGAAGTTGTTGGTCTCCGAATGCCACCTCTGGATAAATGCATCAACCAGGTGCACGTTGGTAGTCCAACACTCCAAGCAATCGATGAAGGGAAAAAACAAGACATTATAACCTGCTCTCTCACCCTTCCTTGCCCGGTAAGATACCATCCACGATGGGTATCGTACATCGCGTAGCACCTCGTAGGTCGACGAACGTACACAATATTTAAATAAGTTAAACAATATATAAAACAGCATTCACTACACGTTAAACCAATCCTAACTTGCCTCGCCCTTAAATATGATAAATGCATCATCAAGTCTGTAGTCCGGATAAATATCCGGCACGTGGGGATTCACTCTCCAGAATCGTTGATCCAGAGTCCCACGCGTAAGGGAAACTATAGGCGCATGAGTATTGGTACGACATCAATACCTGAATGACCGTGAAGTAGGCTCACGCTGCTCGGTATATGTGTCATTGGAGTCTGGTCCTAACTGACGAACATGAGTACATTATTTACGAGCCATGGTGAAAATGAAAACAACACATTCTTATATACCAAAAAAAAACCCAAAACAATTACCAGACACCCTTCTGTGTATTTAGATGGAAGACATAAACTTGCGGTATGAATATGCAAGTCAATGTGGGGTCTAACATGCTCAATTTATTAAAACAGGCTAAAGATCGAATACAATAAGCCCAATTTTGGTGAAATTGCGAACATACTATTCGCAATTTTTGGCAAAAAATTGAGCAAAATTACAAACACATTGTGCCCAGTTTTGGGCAAATCACGAAGAACGTATTCGTGATTTACCCAAAACTGGGCACATTATGTTCGCAAATTTGCTCAACACAGAAACCCTAAACCTGCAAAACCAACGAACCTTAATCCTTCAAAAATAAACCAATATCACTAAAAACATACCAAAACGTCGACGACAATGACTTAACTAACATATATCTATAAGTAATTTTCCAAAACAACAACAACAATTATATGGAAAATCGAGCTTCTAAGAAGAAATTATAACTCTAGATGTCATTAAAAACATCTAACTAAATTGCAAAATAATTACATCAATAAGTATAGTATTCATACCTTAGCGTGTTTGCAAGTTTGGATTCAAGAAATCTTTTGTTTTTGGTTCGATAATTTTGAGAGGTTTTAGGTTAGAGAAGAGAGAAAAAGAGTGTTTTGGCTGAAATAGATATTTTATATCAAAGGTATTTTGGTAAATTAGAGGGTCTCATTATAGCCAAAGGAAGTCTCATTATAGCCAAAAGAGGTCCCAATATAACCTTGCTCAAATAAAAAATCTGATGGAGAAAACAGCTTTATGTGTATAACTTTGCAACTGTATAAGTAAATAATAATATTGCCTAATAGATTTTAGTATTGTCGTTAATAAAATAGAAACAAACATGATGGAATCAAGGCTACATGAACTGGAAAATTTGGTTACAAAAGCTCCAAGCAATGGAGTTAAATATCAAGAATCTTATCAACCTTAATCTTCTTCTTCTTCTTCAGCCTTCTACGCTGATTCACGCTTAATCATGGAACAAGGAGAGTGATCCTCTCTAGCTTGTAGATCTACTGATCTCAACATCAATTGTCCATCATTGCAGAAAACTCGTATTGATCTTTCTAAGATCAGAAATAATCCAGTATATGGTCTTACTACAAACAAGAATTCGAAATTAGTTATAAAGAGCTATGCTGATTTGTTCAAACCCAAGCTTCCTAAGATATTCCATGATAATTTTAAAAGAAACTTCGATAAATATTTTCCTGTATTGTCTTTCCAAGCTGTAGATAGAGAGAGAGATTAAAATCTAACTCAAAACACACATTGGTGGCCAAGTTTGCTACAGGCAGACCAAATTACAACTTCATTAAGGAAATCTTTGATAGATTCAGGTTCATTGGAGAGTTCAATATCAGCAAATACAATTACAGGCACATATTCATTGAATTATATATGGTGGTTGACCTAAAGAAACTATGGCACAAGAATATATAGATCGTTGGGAATAAAACTATGCGTATCTTTAAGTGGGGACCTTATTTCAACCCCAAATATGAGAATCATGTCACTCCGGTGTATATCAATCTTCCTAACCTCCCAAAATTTATGTTCATTGAAGAAATAATTCTGGAGGTTCCTAATAGTTTGGGTACTCCTCTAAATATATGGGTTCCCATGAAGAATTGTGCTAAGTTTAACTTTTACTGAAAATGGGTTGAAGTTGATGTTTCTATGCCTATGCCAAAGAAAATATGGATAAAATTTCGCCATTAAGGTTTTTGGCAGATATTGGAGTATAAAAATTACCCAGATTATTATAAGAAGTGTTATCACCTTGGGCACTCTAAAAATCCTTGCAATAAATTCTACAAACCCATCCCTCTTGATGCTCCTATGATGGTGAATGAACCTAAGAATACTAAGGAAACGGACAACACAACCCATTTGATCTCTCCTGCACAAAAAATAAAATCAATTATTGTTAATGTTGATATTGGCAAGCAAAAAGAACAGATTAATGAGAGTGAATCTACAGACTACAATGGAAAATATCTAGAGAATGTTGAAAGTTTAAAGCTCTCTACAACTGGTCACCAATTACCTTTGGGTGTAGAAAGCTCTGAAAGTATTGAAGATTTGTATATGATTAATCTGGGTCTTAATCACACCAATGCTGGTCTTCAGGATACAGTTAATGAAGTCCCATCCCCTACTATAGAAACAACTGACAATTAGCCTCCTCCTTGCAGAAGCAGTAAAGATGTTAAGAAAAAAGACCATAGAAAATTGAAGAAACTGAAAGTTACAAACTCAATGAGTCTGATCAATCCTAAACTAATGCAACGCAAAAGTGTTACTAAACATCCCAAATTATCCAACTGACCATTTTAATACTAAATTGGAATGTTCGTGGTTTGGGGAATAAAGAAACATTATAAAGGATCAAATATTTAAAAAGATCTGTGAAACCATATTTTATGGCTCTTCATGAGCCTATGATCAATAATTCTAAGCTTGAATTTATTTCAAGGAAGATGGGGTTTCATGGTTACACTCACAACATCAGCAATAATGTTTGGGTTATGTGGAAGGATGATTATAAAGTGGATATTATCTTTGATGATGACCAGTTTATTCATCTCAGCATAAAGCATAAATATCTGACTAAGAAGTTCAGGATTTCCGTGATATATGCTAAGTATACTAAAATTTTAAGAAGTATCCTTTGGGACAAGCTGAGAGTTATGGAGGATAGTTCTATGGAATGGATTATATTGAGGGATTTCAACACAATTGCTAACCCTGATGAGCAAATCCATTTCATTTCTAACTGTGCATCCAGTATTGATGAATTCAATAACTTTATTCTAGACTGTAATTTGATTGATGCAGGTTTTTCAGATAATAAATACACAGACTAATGGGAGACAATGGAGGCATTTCAACAGGGTTCTATACAATGATAAATGGTTGAACTATTTTGAAGATACAAGTGTGACTCACTTATCTAAAACTTGTTCAAAATATTCTTCTATTGTGATCTCTATTACTACTAGCTCTTCAAATATCAGATTCTCTTTCAAATTTCTATATATGTGGGTTCTACATAGTGGTTTCTACAAGCTGGTGGAATCTAATTAGGTTGTTGAAGGTCAGGGAACTCCTATTCAAAGTTTATGCTTTAAATTGAGAAGGCTTAATGATGAGTTCAAGGTTTAGAATAAAACTGTGTTTGGGGATGTGTTTGATTCCATCAAACAGTTGGAAGAGGAAATAAACTACAAAGAAACTAACTACTAAAATACAAAATCTATTGAGGATATGATACTTCTTGAAGCTGCCAGGGAAACTCATCTTAGTTTGTTGGCAGATGAAGAAGAATACTGGGCTCAAAAGACTCATTCTACTTGGGTTAGAGATGGATAAAGGAATATGGATTTCTTTCTCAGATTTGTGAAGAAAAGGATAAAAAGAAATAAAATTCTCAGGATTTGGGATGGATCTAAATGGCTTGAGAATCCTAATGCTATTGGTGATTCTGCAGTTGATTTTTTCAAAGATCTTCTCTCTGATCAAGCCTAATCCATGGAACTCTAACACGCTGATTTACTTCATTCCTAAGCTAGTCAGTGAGGACGATAACAATAAGCTAATGTATATACCTTATGAGTATGAAATCTATAAAATTAGAAAAAATCTGAGTCCTAACTCAGCAGCTAGTCCTGATGGCTATAATGGGAAGTTTTATAGAGATTGTTGGCCTATTATTAAAAGAGATCTATGTGAGGCTATTGCTGAGATGTTTAAAGGGAATTATATTCCTAAAGAAGTGTTTGCAACTGTGTTATGCCTTATTCCTAAGAATCCATCTCCTACATTCTGCAAGGAATTTAGGCCTATCAATCTAACTACTTTCTTTAACAGAATAGCGTTTAAAGTTATCAATAAAAGACTCTCCAGGTTGTTTCCTAATCTAATCTCAGAGGAGCAAGGTGCTTTTGTGGTTGGCAGGTCTATACATGAAAATATAATAATAACTAATGAGCTGTTACAGAATATAAACATTAAAACAAAGGGAGGCAATATTCTTATTAAAGTGGATATGGACAAAGCCTTTAATAGGCTAGACCATACCTTTCTTCTCAGTGTGTTGGCAGCATTTGAGTTCAGCAATGGGTTTCTAAGGCTAATTGAAAAATGTGTGGATAATTGCTATTTTTCAGTCCTGGTAAATGGTGAAGTCAAGGGATTTTTTAAGTCTAATAAAGGTTTAAGGAAGGATGACCCACTGTCACCAGCCTGTTTATTCTGGCTGAAGAGTATCTTATAAGAGGTCTGAAGATACTCTCCAATGATCATCCCAATACAAGATATAAATGCAGAGGTTCAATGAACATACCATGCTTGGGCTTTGCAGACGATCTCCTCATTTTTCTGCAATGGATCCTCTGATTCAGTCTTAAAAATCTACGATCTCATACATCACTATGAAGACATATCTGGTCAGTTGATGAATAAGAGTAAATCAAAGTTTATTACGTCAAAAAATCTTTTACCTCAGAGGATTTTTGATTTGGAGAACATTTTGGGCTTCAAGAACTCTTCCAATCCATTCAAATACCTGGGATCAACAATTGACAACAATCATATGGTTAGTAATGTTGAAGAGTTGATTATGAAGATCATGATAAATATAGTAGAGTGGGACCAAACTATTATATCCTTTGGAGGGAAGTTAACCCTTATTCAATCTTTCTTATCTTCATACCCTATTTTTGATACCTAACTCACAATCATTCCTAAAACAGCTGCTAAAAAGATTGAAGTGCTATACAACAAGTTCTTATGGGGCTCTAAGGAGAACAAAATGCCTATTAATTGGGTCCAGTGCTATAAGATTTCTAAACCCTATGATGAGGGGGGGGGGTGAATGTAAGAAAGATCAAAGATTTGGAGAAGGTATTTTCCTACAAATTGTGGTACAACTTCAGAAGGAAGAAGTCCCTATGGGCCAGGTTAATTTATACCATTTATTGTAGCAATACTGATCCTTTAACTGTTTCCAAACCTCATAAATGTTCAAAAATTTGGCAAAGACTCTGGAAATTCAGAGATAAGGCTGAAAGGTTTATTATTTGGCAAACAAAATCGGGTAACATGGATTTCTTTATTAACAAATGTTGTTCTAGTTATCCTTTTGTCAATATTGCTACTGTTGATAACAGAAGCAATTTTGTTGGTCTCAAAGTTAAAGACTTCTGGAAAAATAGAAGTTGGGATCTATCTAGAATTGAGAAAATTGTGGACTCTTCTAATATCCAAAACATTCTCAAGATATCTCTCTTTAGAGATATGGTCAACTGGTCTCTAAGTCCTGATGGGGTGTTCAACTCAAAATCAACTTAGAATATAATCAGGAAAAAAATGTAATAGCTCTAACCTCTATAAGAAGACATGGAATAACGCAACTCCTCGAAAATACTCCTTTCTCTTGTGAAGGGCTCTCCTAAACTTGCTTCTAGTGGATTCTGTGATGCAAAACAAGAAAATTCAATTAGTCTCTCGTTGCCAGCACTGTGATAGCAGTGAAAATATAAAACATGTATTTGTTAGTTTCCAAAAGGCATGAGACACTTGGAATTACTTTGTTGCTAACTTTAACATTCATCTCTTTAGAACCATGACTTTAACTCATCTTATAAGGTTTTAGTATTGGTCTGTTAAGACTGAGGTACACATTTGGTCTACTTTACCTTCTATTATCATGTGGGTCATCTTGTATGCAAGGAACAAAAAAATCATGAAGATAAAGAGCTCAAAATTGAACACTGACGGTGCCTGTAATAGTTCAGGCGAATCTAGTGGAGGAGGGGTTTTAAGAGACAGTCAGGGCAATGTGGTTTTCAGTTATGGCCGTTTGTATGGTAAGAGGATTCCTATCGTAGCTGAATGTAAAGCAGTGTTAGATGGATTAGGTCTTTGCTACTCAAAAGGGATTTCACAGGAAAGAATCATTGGTTTCTTTCGGGCATTGTTAACTGCTCTCGTAAACTGTTATCTTCAAACATGGTTTTGAGTCACGTTTTTAGAGAACAAAACGAAGCAGCCAATTGTGTTGCGAATGCTACGTTGAAAGCTCAGAAAACTATGGATTTCACCAATCTTCAAGCTCCAACAAGGCTTAGTGCCATTACTTTTCTTGAAGAATTGGGAATCTGGTATATTAGAATCGACTTTAAATATTAAGAGGAGGGTCTTACCTGTTTCTCCTTCTTCTACTCTTCATCGATCTAGAGTTCTACGATTTTTTCTTTTTGGCATTGCTCTTATTCATATCAGGATTTGTGATTACTGTGAGTTCCAAAAAGTAGGATTTCGAAATGGTAAGTGAAGATTTGGTTCCGATTTGGTCTAGGATGAAGATATGGCTTCAAAAAGGTTTGATAGGTTTTAGAAAGAAATTGGGGTCGAAGACGAAAGAGGAAAAAAAAATTGGTTTTGTGACTAGTTCTCTTTGTTCGAAACCCTAAGTATCAAATTGTGGTACTTGTAGAATTTTTCAATTTTATAAATACAATAATTCAATTTGAAATTTAAGAAAAGGAAAAACTTGATGGATTAGCATGAAATTTGCAATAAAGTAGTTGCAGAATTGAGTTTGCGATATTTATAGTTACATTTAAAAAAGAAAAAAAAACAAAAAAAAAGTTAGGCCCAAAGACCTGAAGCCCAAACTACATAGTCAATCTAGGGTTTGGACTTTCTCTATAAGTTGGTCCGTCTTTCTACATGGTTGCTCGAATGAAGCCATAGCCGCTTATTGCTTCTACTGGTTAGCACTATTTTATCTTCTTCTTCTTTTTCTTTAAATTTTGCTGGTCTCTAATGATGTATTTAGTTTTATAACTTTCGTTCTTCTGATTGATTTTATATAATCTATGTGGAACACTTTTATACTGAAGAGACTTTGGTTGAGTTTATTGTATTTTGACTGATAAGGAAAATACAATTGTAATTTTGTTTTCCCTATGGTCTGTAATGATTCTTCTACATAGTTTGAATCAAATTGGATCTCTGATGATGATAGAACATGTTATAATCCGAGATGGTTTATGCGGATAAATCATGGAGACCTGAACTGAAGAGATTTTAATTCTTTTAACATTTAATAAAATGGTAACGTTGAAGACGGAGGTGATGACAATTTCCCCAAACGATCGAAGATGATTATACTATGCTATACATTTACTCTCTTTCGCATGAGAGTTTAAGCCAGAATTCTGATCCATCTTCAGCTTACTTTAATAGATGTTTGTTTAGATTTTGTTGAGTTAATTCTTCCGCTCATAAAAAAGTTTAAATTTGAGAATGCAGTGAATCCATCGTCTATGTCTCTGTATTGCTGGTTTGAAATAGAGAGTTAGATACTCTTTATGTGGTTCTTGATTCTGTAAAACAAAGGTGGAGGTGATGATACTTTCCCCAAATGATCGAAGATGATTAAACTTTGCTATATTTCTCTCTTTCGAAGAGAGCTTAAGCCAGTATTCTGATCCATCCTTGTTTTACTATTTATCTACTCATTTTTTATACTATTATTTGCAAGTGTGTGGTGCTTACTGTATAGATTTCATGGCTATTGATCTGTCTTGCTATCACCGTAGAAATTGCTGCTCTTGCAGCTCTAAGTAGACTAACCATGTCAGGCAAACGAACGGTAAGAGATAATCTTTGTTTAAAGCACTTAAGCACTCCTAAATATAAATAGATTACCGACCATGAGTGAAAGTCAGCTATGGAAAAATCCGTCATTGGAATTGATTGCCTGACCTACGCAAAACAAACTGTTATTGACACCCGATAGCTACAAGCGTTTGGTGTTACATGATTTAGGCAAATATCCACAGACGCAAAAATGAGCCAGTAAAAATTACAAATGTGAAACTTTGTATCTATACAAGAAAAGCAAACAGATGATTCGCCTGTGATCCATAGCCAGAAGAAGACAGTATTTGGAATCTCTCTAATGGCTTTGCAACTCTTCCCAATGTCCGAAGGGAGGGATATACTCGCTCCCTTCCTCTTTTATTATAAGTATTCCTCTTTTGACCGATTAAATTTATTTAGGCTCTACTTTTCATAGAAAAGAGAACTGATATCGGCGATTTTAGTATTGCTTACAATAAAATGAAAACAAACTTCAATAAATTAATGAGAAAAGTACCCCTAAATACCTTCTCAAGTATCAAATACCAAGATGGTACCCGTTTTTGGACTAGTTTCATAAACTACCTAAAGCCACATTTTGGACAATTATACCCTCTAGGGTATAAAAGGGGTTGTTTTTGTTGAAACCCTTTTTTTCACCTTCTAATCAGACTTTTGGGTTCCAATTCCTCCCACTTTCACATTTCTAAATTTGTGGAGAGAGAAACACGTTTTACGAGAGCGAAACCAAAAGACATTTTTGAAACTCCCGTAACCGGCGTCGAACCTCTGCACCTCAGTTCCGATATTCCCGACAACCACGGCGACTAACCGGCGACTAGGAAGAAACGTCGTCGGGTAGTACTGAAACCCACCGGTGAACCAAAGAGGAAGGCTAACCACTGTTTTCATCTCCGTTTCGAAACTGATGACACGCTCCGGCGAACCACCGTGGAGAAGTAACCTAACCTTTGAAGCAACCACTGTCTCTGGTTCGACATTTGGAACCACCACCGGCGAGCATCCAACTGCAACCAAATTTCCGTCGAACGGAACAGTCGCGTTCGAACAAAACCAGGTATGTGTCTCTGTTTCGATGTGTAGGTTCTTTTATATTGTCGGTCGATGGCTGTTAGACGTATAATATGGTACAGTGGTTGTTTCTTACTGTTGCTCGAACGGAATAGTAAGCTTATTGCTTACTGTTGCTCGACCTGACGATGGTAGTTGTATTGGTTCTGAGTATGGTGTTGTTGATAGCATTGTGAGGCTGATGTTTTAAGCGTTGCGATTTGGGGTAGGGTTGCCCCATATCTAGCAATATGGGCTTTATCATCTATCAGTATATAGTTTAACTGCCCGAGCAATCGATTTGGTTCTGTCATGGTTTAATCGTTAACGTGTTTGATCGTGTTTAACAGCTATAGTGGTGCTGTTCCACTCGTTGTGAGCGTATGTAGGTATATTCATACATCTAGCAATGTATATTGTAATTACTATCAGGGTCTGATTAGTAGTTTTATACAGTGGTTGTTTCTTACTGTTGCTCGAACGGAATAGTAAGCTTATTGCTTACTGTTGCTCGACCTGACGATGGTAGTTCATTATAAAGATGTGTGTGCATATATATTGATCATGTCTTTATGCTAATGATTGCTTTCTTATGTTTAAATTCATTTTGTTGCATTTTCGCGGATCATGCCAAGACTAAAGAAGCAGCTATGAGGTAAAGAGTTATATCTTGCTTGTCAATCTAGTTACTAGTGAGCATATAACTAAGCATCTTATGGCATTGTATTTTCTTATTTTCAATACAGAGATCAGTTCATTCAGCAAATGGTTGAGTTTAATAGTCAGATAAGGTTGGTCTTAGTCTCCTTTACTGGTTTGTTTATTGCTTGCATCGTCCTTGACATGCTTCCGTACTTTTACTTTATGGCAGAGAATTCCTAAAAGCACAAGCTTCTGAGTCTCACGAAGAAGGTGATGCCGAACTTGTAGAAGGTAACTGTGAAATATTATTCTGCTGTCTTATTTTGACAACTGCAAACGTAAGGGTATTGATATGGTTCATTGTCTACACCTCTTATAATACTTAGAAGACAACCAATCGACTGAGGAAGTTGCGGAACATACTTCAAGAAATATTGAGGGCATGCTAACTGATATGACATTGCAGATAGTGAGCGAGGAAGAAGAATTATTGATAGAAAGAAATCTGCTAAAGCAGGTAGTCAGCTCATCTTCATTAGTCAAAACTATGTATTGCATTTTCGAAGATCTACTATCTAACCTAACCATAGAATACACTATATTAACATTATATACTGTTTTTAACTTAAGGGTATTGATATTGTCTGTCCAATTGCAGTTGCAGCTGGAGTTGATAGAGTTGAAAAGGAAGGCATCTCTGATGGAGATGATAATGGAAGACACAGAAGCATTTCAGAATCTTACTAGATATCCTTGTTGATATACATTGATTTACATCAATTAAATTTTGGTTCAGGTCACTAATTAAGCATAAGTTTTCTTGGGTCTACTAATAGAATTAAAGCATTTTATGAAACAATTATAGAGCATATGTATAGCTTTCTTCAGCCTACATATGTATAATACATTGGTAACAAATTTCAGTGCATTGCCAATTGTACAAACCAGACCCCCAATGACTACTTTCTGTAGCTTTCTTCAAGCCAACACAAGTGAAAACTGTTCTATTAGAGATATAGACTCTTACCCTGGTCATTTTAAGCAGTACATAAAGGTGTTCGTGTCTGTAGCATTCTTCTCTTGGATAACTGTTAGACTCAGTTAGGTTTATCTGCTGCAGCCTTTTAGGTGTAATGAATTATTATCTTTAAGTAATGATTCGAACTGTCACTTTATATACCTACAATTGACTTTGACTGGCAACACGCAGACATCTGAACTGGAACAGGCATGTGCTTCTCTTGGCGATGAGCTGCAACAGAGGCTTGTATGTCCAAGTTGTCACTCGGACAATACCGATACTTTAGCCGGACTTCTTAATGCGAATGAGGCAAGTTGAAATTTACCAATTATTTTGCTACTTCTGCTACACTATATATATTGATATGTTAATATCTTCATACAATTACTGAAATTGGGGAACTAATATCTGCATTGTGAGACTGAAATTTGTCTGGGTTGTTTGTAGATCATATCCAGCAGGGTGTTCCTTCTTGTCTAGCAATGTGTGCCTTCATATCTAGCAAGGTGTTCCTTCGTATCTAGCAAGGTGTTCCTTCATATCTATCATTTCCATCGTGAGAGAACAAGAGCTATAAAAGTCGGTCTTATCTGCGGCCGTCCTTCTGCTGAGCTCCAGTTTTGATTATTACAAGCGGCTTGTTGTTTTTTTAAACATTAGATTAGTGTTGCTTATTCCTAGTTACCGAGTATTGTAATTGAAAGATTTGGTTCAGCGGGAAATGAACGCTTTACTGAATTTAACGTCAGTCTGTCGAATATTTTGATGTAGTAACAAACGATGCATCGACTAAAATATGATTATAATGTGTATGCGTATCAGTTCTTAAGTGTGATCTGCATCTTATTTTCAGTTATACTCAAATACTCCTACAGATGGATCTACAACGAAACAGAAAACATACTTTTATTTATCTGTTAGATGTAAAATACATAATCTATCAAAGTTGAATAAAGGGGCTATCAAATTGTAACAGAATAGATAGCAATGTACACATGAATAGATATCAGAGTCTGAAACAAACAGACATGAAACGTGTCAATGTTAAAAGTGTAAGAAACGTAAGTCAAAATACAAGGAGTGCTTATCTTTGAGATGAATCAGGCATGAAAGATTTGAAGTACATCTTTAACAAATGTAAGTAAAGTATCAGATGGATGTAAACGAAAACAGTAAACATACTTTGATGTATCTGTTAGATGCAAAATCCATAATCTATCAATGTTGAATAGAGTGGCTATCAGAGTATAAAAGCATAGATAGCAATGTATACGTGAATAGATATCATAGTCAGAAAGAAACAGATATGGAACATGTAAATGTTAAAAGTGTACAAAACGTAAGTCAAAAGATAAGGAGTGCTTATCTTTGAGATGAATCAGGCATGAAAGATGTGATAAACCTCTTGAACAAATGTAAGCAAAGTATCAGATGGATGAACAACGAAACATAAAACATACTTTTATTTATCTGTTAGATGTAAAATACATAATCTATCAAAGTTGAATAAAGGGGCTATCAGATTGTAACAGCATAGATAGCAATGTACACATGAATAGATATCAGAGTCTGAAACAAACAGACATGAAACGTATCAATGTTAAAAGTGTAAGAAGCATAAGTCAAAATACAAGGAGTGCTTATCTTTGAGATGAATCAGGCATGAAAGATGTGATAAACCTCTTGAACAAATGTAAGCAAAGTATCAGATGGATGAACAACGAAACAGAAAACATACTTTTATTTATCTGTTAGATGTAAAATACATAATCTATCAAAATTGAATAAAGGGGCTATCAGATTGTAACAGCATAGATAGCAATGTACACATGAATAGATATCAGAGTCTGAAACAAACAGACATGAAACGTGTCAATGTTAAAAGTGTAAGAAACGTAAGTCAAAATACAAGGAGTGCTTATCTTTGAGATGAATCAGGCATGAAAGATTTGAAGTACATCTTTAACAAATGTAAGTAAAGTATTAGATGGATGTAAACGAAAACAGTAAACATAATTTGATGTATCTGTTACATGCAAAATCCAGAATCTATCAATGTTGAATAGAGTGGCTATCAGAGTATAAAAGCATAGATAGCAATGTATAAGTGAATAGATATCATAGTTAGAAAGAAACAGACATGGAACATGTAAATGTTAAAAGTGTACAAAACATAGGTCGAAAGATAAGGAGTGCTTATCTTTGAAATGTAAAATGTTACAAAAAAGTCGGTAAATAATGTTTAGAACGGAGCATCACATGACCTCCTATTATGCCCCGATTTGAAACATCGACCACAACGCTACTGGCTATGACATAATCAAAATGTTGAATTGAATCACAACAGCTTAATTGGATTGAAACAGTGAGTCAGTTTATATATACAATGCAATAACTTAAAGAAGGTACATGAACTATGGTAACGAAAGGAATGAAAACGGCACTTCTTCAGTTACTCCCTTTTCCATCTCCATTTTGCACCTCCCATTTTGCAGTACCCAACACAGCTTGAAGCTCCCTCGAAAGAAACTACCCATAAATACCTCGAAAGCTCATGCTGTATCTAGCAATGTCTCATGCTGTATCTAGCACTGTATACAAGGCATAAATCGCAACTGATAAATAATATAGTGTATAGCAATCAGATATGCACTAAAATCGCAATGTATAAAACAAAGCTGGAAAACTGCAATTTCTTACCGGAATGTAATCAGAGCCGGTATCGATGCTTTGATTCGACCAGAAACAGAAACTAAATGATTTCTTGCCATTAATACACATTAACTACGCTAGTGAATCTATTGTTAAGATCGAAAATGGAAACTTATTTCAAAAAGCAGCCACAATACCTATATAAGTTGCAAGATATTTTTCAACACAAATAGCAAACTGTCATACCTAAACTATCAGGGTATATGGACTATTGGTCTGGTTTCAAACACATATATCAACCTATTATAGCTAACATATAAGGGTGTATGCAGCAAGAGGAAATAGTTTGAAACATATAGCAATATCACGTACCTAAACTATAAGAGTCATGGTCTATTTATCAACACATATAGCAACATGCCATAACTAAGATATCAAGGTGTATGCTGTCAGGTTTAATCTACAAACACATCAAACCTATCAGGGTCTATGCAGTGATCTAGCAACATCAAACATACAATTGCAGGCGACAAATCGCAATGTGTATCCATATAAATATCAGGGTTCAAAACAGAGGTGGAAAAATGAAATTACTCACCGGAATGTGATCGGAGCTGGTTTGGATGAGCTGTTGCTTCCAGAAACTGGGAAAATGTGATAAGCTCTTGCTTCCAGTCGGCACATATGTAATACACTCCGTCTAACTTCACAAATAATCATACCAATCGGAGTCTAAAACTTCCGTAATTAGTCTGGTGTTCAGTAAATTTCAAACTTCAATTAAGCTACTTTCCAAATCTTTTAGCATATAAGTTTATAATTACACTCCGTCTAACTCTAACCTTAAAATATCAGACGAACCAAATATTATTTTGCTTAAAATCCTTAAAACCAAAAACAAAATTGACTGATGGCACCAAACAACCACTAAAACCATCTAGCTGCAGACTGTGGTACTCAGAAGAAAAACTGAAACTAAGATCGGTAACTTTTGTATATGAGTAATGGAAAGAAGATTGAGAACTCACCGGTAAAACTTTAACAGAGTACTTCGTTATATTTAGATCTGTCGTCTTTGACTCCTTACCTGCCTGCATAAGGAAGATATTATAGTGCAATATACGTCAGACTCAAGGCACAGTCTGCAGCTAGAAGGAAGAATTCCTACCTCACTGTTAAACAGCCTATCAAACAATCGGACTTCAATTTTTAATGGATCGACTCCAGTGATTCCGATCCCTCGAACAAATGAATTGATTGAACTTGAAGTCACATAAGGTTAAGGTTCGTCATGTTCGATCGGACTGGAAATGTCACCGGCGATATTCGACAGTTCGTCAAAAAAACAGCTCGCCGGTGAGAGGAACGCAGGACCTCGGTGTTTGTATGGTTCGCCGGTGATTAAGACTAGTTCGACGGTGGTTGTATGGTTCGCCGGTGGAGAGAGAGAAGAAGAGGAGAAAGAGAGAAGAAGAGGAGAGAGAAGAGTAAGAGTGGAGGCTGTTTTGAATTTCAAAATTCAAAAATAGAATGGGGGCTGTAACAAAAAACCCTAATTTTTTACAAATCAACCTTATATACTAGGTTGAGGGTAATCTTGGTATTAAAAAAAGAAAAGGTATTAGAAGTGGATATGTTTAATGAGATGGGTATTAAGTGAGCATTAACCCATTTTGGGGCACTAGGTTGTAATAGGTTTGGCCAAAAGGTACTTAGTGTGTCATTTCCCTAAATTAATTCGCTGTAAAACAATTGTAAAATTGAGTTTCAAATATTGAGATAACATAAAGTGGATTTGATGACATAAAGTGGATTTTGTCCTCTCATGATATCATGAGTGGTTAGGGGACCTCTTAACCTGTTAACCCGTCCGGGATCGGATCGGTAAGGTTCGAGACGGGTCATGATAGTTTAGGAAACGGGTTTGGAATCAAAATTTTGGATCGACTTTTTTACCGGTCAGGACTTGTCTGTCCGGTAACCAGCCGATAAGGGAGATATACAATTTTTTTTCCTAATGTATATTTTTAAATAAAAGATAAACCAGCAAATCCGTTAAGACCGACTCTTAACGAGCTGGTCCTGACCCATCATATTTGGCTTCTTTCGCTTGGCGGTCTGACTCGACCCGCCCGGTAGCTTAACGAATCGGTCCCAAATTTGGACCGACTCGACTCGATAACAGGATTACTCGTAATAACGGGACGAATCGATAACAGGATTACTCATAATAATGATAATAATGCAATACGATCACTTACAACTTTAAACCTATTTTTTGTTATCTTATAATAACTCAATACAATTAAACATGAACTCAATACAATTAAACATTAAGGGAAAAAAATATTTCCTTAATATATATTGGTTTTTTATATTTAAAGTCATTGTTAATTTTTATAGCGCAATCAAACTTAGTTAATATATCGGGGTTCCCAACCTAATGGGAAAACATTTCAGTTGTATCATTATTGGGCTATTTGCCAACATTAGAGACTGATAATATTTATAAAAAAAAATCAGTCAAACATATTATATTTTTTTTAAATTACCTTAGATGTAAACATATTCTTATGTACGCTTGTTTAAGTGAAGTTTCAATTATGGTGATGTAATGATGCATGGTATAAGTTATGTTTATACTGTTATTAAATTGTTTTAATAAATTATGTTAGTATTAATAATTATTTTAACTAATAGACTGTATAATTGAATTTTAATACAACTACAAAATAGTATCAACATAAATACAATTAACAAATTTATTTATTTAAAATAAAAGTTTAATAAACAATATGAGCCATTACAAAATCAATTGAAAAGTACACAATGTATGATAATAAAAATATAATATATATGTTGATACTTAAAATCAAACAACGTCGATGTTTATGTTGATACTTAAAATGAGAGAGAAGTTCATTTGTGGTTATCTTATTCCTGTTGATAGTTAGCAATATCCAAATCTTCAAGTTAGCATTCGATGAGACTAATCCTAACAGCTTCCAATTGGTCATGATAATCTTATAAGTCGGATGCAAAGAGTAAAGTTTGAACGCTTCTTCACGTTCATTATGTGGAATATCCAACAACCAATAAGTGAAAAGTCCGTTCAAATACATCCACGTAGCTTTAACATCTTCACAGGGTTGTGATACCATCGGTGCCACGACTTCACTTTTTTCATAAATATATTATATTATGTATAAAAATAAATTCAAAAAACCTTTTTAACGAAGCCTTCTATAGTTTTTTAAACTTTTTTAGTAGCATGAATCAAGCATGAATCTTTGATGGTGCTTCAAATCATTTTTTGAATATATAATTTATTTTTATCAAAAGTGATACGCCAACATATATAGTAAAACTAGATAGATAACGCAATCTATGATAGAAAATATCTAACCACACATGTTTGATAACATAATATAAATATTTGTCGACGTGTATTGGATTAATATTACATGTACATTTTCATTAAAACTAATAATGTTATTCAACATTGCTGACTAGTGTAAAAAAGTATATTATTATTATAATAAAAACACGGAAAGGTTAAATGAATGGTTGTAGTTATTTACGAAGATAATTGCACAAATTATAATTAATATATTGACATGAAAAAAATAAAAAGGAAATAAAATAAAAATATTAGAGATGGTCTTAAGCCTTTTTGGAGTTTTTTTATGAGTGATTTGTTTTACAGTTTGTTTACTATATGTTATGTGTTTTTATATTTAAGTTAAATAAAAATATGTTGTGAGATTAAAATTAATTCAAAAATTAATTCAATTTGAGTAAATTTGGTACACAATTATTTTTTTGGTGTATGAGGGTTTAAATATCTTAAAAATATATAATAATATATCATAAGATAATCTATAAAATTATAGGCGTATACCAATAGTTGAATAATGAAGATGATTTTTTGTTTATTATTATTTTATATCAATATGAAGTTTCTTATTTATATTTTATTAAGTGTGAGACTATCGGGATTTATTACACCTAAGGGTTAGGATATGTTGGTGATCATCCTATTCTTTTATGGAGGTCGTTATTATCCAAAATAATTTACTACAAATGCAGATTTTAATCTGAAAAATGATGTTAAATTACGTGTATTCTTAATTTAACCTTCATGCTCGTCCATCTGAGCATATTATTTTTTAGGGAGCACATTTATTTGGGTGGCCTACCGAGATGGTTGTCTGAAGTTTCGTTACCAAAGTTTCCTTTTATTTATATTATTCAAAGTGTTTATTTTCATAATCGAACGCTTATTTTTGTGTACAAGATATTCCTGTGTTTTGCATTAGAAATTCCGGATGAGGGTTCCAAAGCCAGGGTCTTTTAGACGAGGGTGTTTTAGAAAAAAAGTCTTATAGACGAGGTTCTTCTAGACGAGAGTCTTGAAGACTAGATCTTCGAGATGAGGTACCTAATCAATTGTGAAAGAATTAGTTAAAAATAGTATATTTTTTGTTAAGAAGTAACTGATTATGTTATTAGATTAAGAAATCTAGCATTATAAATACTCTTATATGACTTGAAAAAGGAATACAGTTTAAAAATCTGAATAGTCATAATCTTGAACAAAGTCTTGATAGAGTTTTATGAAGTGGGTAGAGTAAAGAGAAAGGCTTATTCGTGTAATTCATTTGAGAGAATATCTCTTGTAAAATTCTTTATCGAGATAGTAAATTAGAGAGCTGCTTTCTTTCCCAAATGCAGGTTAATTTGACTGAACTCGATAAGAAAGGGATTGTGTTGTTTTCTTTTCACAAATATATATTTTTGTTATTGGTTATTATTGCTATATCCATATTATATTATTTATCTTGGTTATCTATTTCAATTTTTTCCATCGTGTTATTTGTGTGAGTGAACAAAATCTCACAATAATTACCACCCACAAAAGAGCAAACGACCAATCGAATTAAGCATCATAGGTTCAAAGTGGGATTTTGAGAAGTTCAAGAAGGTGAAGATGAGGGAAATTCTAATCCAATAGAAATATGTAGAGGTGTTTGATAGGGTCAGATATTTTCTAAAGGACATTGCTGTGTAGACCGGAGGGGTAGTTTGGGTATATCTTAGACCACACAAATTTAAGAACAGTCCGACCAGTCAATGCATGACTTAGCTGTGTGCTAACATTATTTAAGGTTTGAGCTTCAAAGATTGAACCAAATCCATGGTCCGACCCGTAAGGCCCATGGGTCATAGAATTAATATCAATACCCCAACCAACTTCATTTAATGGGTTGAGCTTTTTCCAAAAATATTAAATACAAGCATACACCTCCCTTATCTCACTACTCACTACCTAGAAAATAATATTCAACTTAGAAACTGCCTAAAATACCCTCTAACCATAAATTATCCACACCAAATTGGCGACGATAATGGGAGCGTGAGGTGCCTGAATATCATTATTTAAAACCAGTTTATGAACCAGTTAAGTTGGATTCGAATGTACAAAATGCTACACCTCCGGGGTTGGAAGAGGTGAAATAAAACAATGAGCACACTACTGTGTCTCATGTTAATTACAATGGAAATGAAAAAAATTCATGCAAGAAGAACGTGATCAGCTAAGGGCTGAAATTGAGGCTTTAAATGCCCAGAAATAAACCGATAAAGGAATTAAAGAAAAGTCTGGTGCATGAGTGCTACACCCTACTGATAATCCAAGACTCATCTCAGCAACAAGAAAACGCATCGATCCAAATGAATGGAGAGTTCCACGTCGAATTCTTCTAGTAGTTCATCTAATGATTCAAATCTTGATGAATCAGTCTCATCTAGTAGTGATAGAGGTCGGTTGAAGAAGAAACTAAGGCTGACCAAGAAGCATTCAAGAAAAAGGGATAGGCATGGCAGGTTCAAAAAGTATCAGGGAAAAATGAAGGGTTCAACTGATTACCATATTGATCGTTTGTTTATCAATCTGTTTGATTTCCAATCTGAACTATTTATTTTTGCTACTCCTAATGAAGATACCGTGTTTAGTTGCAGTCAGAATTGGAAGAAATTTCCATTGTCATAAAAATACTTTCCAGATATATTCCAAAAAGGTTTGATAGTTATAAAATGGAAAAGTATGATGGAAGTAAAGATCCGGACAATCATCTTGAACAATTTTAGAATTTTATAATGAACTTTAATGACGATGACAAGCTAATGTGTAGGGTCTTCTCACAAACATTTAAGGGAAGTGCCCTCAAATGGTACAATAGTCTTCTTCATGGTTTGATAAAGAATTTCGATATATTATAGATCGTATCCCGAAAACAATTTGTTGGAAGCAAAAAGCTTAAGGGTAACAGTGACACAATTATCCATTGTACCCAAGAATCGAATGAGTCATTAAAATAATACATTAGTAGGTTTGTAAATACGAAAAATGGGCTCGCTGACTATTTTGAACAAGTTGCAATTTCCTCTCTGAGATAGGGTTTGAGTCCAAGTAATTTGGTTGATTCTGTGACCCGGAAGAAAGCTATGACTTTTGGAGGACTGTTGAATCAAGTCGGGAAACAAATTAATGTTGAGTAGACAAAGAAATCTAGAATGCCTCGCCAGAAAAAATCCACTAGCATAGCATCAAAACCCTAAGCAACAACCCAGTCCGGTTACAGATCGAAGGAAACTGGGCAGAGGTCTCATCGGCCCAGGCAAAATCAATCTAGCCAAAACCAGCACGTTAGAAGTAAAAGGGGACCTTGGGTTCAACCTGAATGGTTTGCTGAATTGGTGGAAAGTGTGGCTACAATATATGATAAAACTAAAAATGATGTATGATGAAGAAAAATATCAAGAAGTGAAAGATAATTGTAAAATATATATAAAAGGAAAAGTTAGAGAGATCCACAAGAAAATACCCTCACTGAAACCCTAGCAAAAATGATCTCCCTCTCTATAAGAAAAGATCAGTTAGCTTATATAGCAATTGTTGTGGGCTTTTTGGCCTATTGAGCCATTGGACTTAAACAATTGGTCCATTAGAGGCTAATTCATCCCACAAACTTACTAAGTAAAAACATATTTACTTCTTATTACAAAGTACATATTGGTTAAATATTCCAAAAATCTGACTTGCGAATCGTGTAAATTCTTCCCTCATCAATGTACACTTTAGAAGGCCAACAGCACTACAGTCTCCTAGAGAGACCCGAAATACCCGTTTCTGCAAATATCACAACCATGTGGGACATGATAGCCATGATTGCATAGCCTTGAAACAAGAGGTGCAAAATCTTATTGAAAATGTACAATCCAACACCATTGCTCCCCGAACGACTCCTTCGGTATCCCCTAGAACATCCACATAGGAGGATACCATAATGATTATTGAAAGGTTTGATGTGGATGCTGAGTACCTTGATTCGGGTCCAAATCAGAATCAGGTAGGGGTGATAGTGGGCAAGACTGCCACTATTTTCGATCTGAAATTATTTTGAATCATTAACCATATTTGGGGGAGATACAATGACATCGTCTTCGAGTTGTTCAAGAAAGATGCATGCGAACAGCTTGGCTACTCAGTTGGATGGAAGGATGTTGATGCAGACAGTTCGGTGAATTAGTAGTTTGGAGCTCCGGTGTCAGTTTTTTACCCATAGCACCTTGTTTCGAAGGAAACGACGTCACGAACGCAAGTCACCAGCTTCTCTCGTGAGCTATGGGCTTTTTTAGGCATCCGGGCTCATCTATCCTCTCTTTTTCGCACTTTTAATACTTTAGGTTATTTTTGTAATTTTCATATCTTTAGTTTTAGGTCAAATACTTCAACTCTATATAAACCCATCTTCTATTCATTGTTAGGGGAATTGTTTTTGATTAATAAAAAAATTAGGGTTTTATCCCTTTAGGCTTCTGCTACGTTTCACTCTCCATCATAGTGGTATCAGACACAGGCAGTCCTGCGCGATGGTACGAGCAAGAACCAGCGGTCGCTGTGGCGCTAGAGTGTACCGAGATACAAGTGATGTAGATGATCATGAAGATGCTGACCTACGCCGTCAGGTAGCCGATCTTACCCGGCAAGTGGCTGTTCTTACCGCCAAGCAACAAAGCACAGAGGTTGAGGGTATGGTTAACCCTTTTGGGGAGGGGATCGACCAGACTACTTCTCACCCACGCCGCTGGGAGCTTGGTTTCAAGATAGACATCCTGGAATTTGATGGCAGCCTTAAGGCGGAGGCACTTATCGATTGGTTATCACAGATTGAGGAAGTCCTGGACTTCAAGGAGGTTCCGGAGGAGAGAAGGGTCGCATTAGTCACCATTCACCTACGCGGTAGGGCACAGGCTTGGTGGCAGCAGGTGAAGCAGAATTGCGCGCGTGCAGGCAAGGATAAAGTCCAGAGTTGGGAGAAATTCAAAAGAAAAATCCGTAAGGATTTCCTTCCCTACAACTTCGAGCGGGAACTCTATCAGCGAATGCAGAATCTTCATCAGGGACCCAGATCTGTTGATGAATATACCAAAGAATTTTATCAGCTACTGGCTCGCACAGATGTGACCGAGTCACCGCACCAGCGGGTCTCCCGCTATATTGGCGGGCTACGCCTTCAGCTTCAAGACACGCTGAATATGTTCGATCCATCGTCGGTTTCCGAAGCCCATCGGCGTGCCCTCCAGGCAGAAAAACAGTCGGCTCGCCGGACCCAGACTGGCGTAAGGACCGGTGCTCCTTCAGGGATTCCGGCGTCCAAACCAGTTCTCCGCCCAACACCTGATCCGATCCCTCCTGGCGCCGCCCAACACCTGATCTGATCCCTCCTGGGCGCGGTGCACCAAGCCGTTCTTCAAGCAATTTACGATGCTATGGCTGTGGCGAATTAGGGCATCGTCAGGTCGAGTGTCCCAATGCTGCGGGTGCTAGGGGTCTCTTTTCGCATGAGACGTTTGAACCAAATCCTATTGTTCTTGATGGCCCTCCAAAATTCGATACCTACGATGATGACTTGCCTGAGGATGAGGAAGAAATCGTGACTGGCGATGTTGGAGCAGTGTTGATGCTGCGCCGTACTTTCCTGTCTCCTCGCGTTCCGGAGCAGAGCGACTGGCTGAGGAGTAACGTGTTCCAGTCGACGTGTACGATCGGCGGGAAGGTGTGCACCTTCATCATTGATGCTGGCAGCTGCGAAAATGTCGTCTCCGAAGCAGCGGTTTCGAAGCTAGGGTTGAGGGCAGAATCGCATCCCAAGCCGTACAAGCTCGCCTGGTTAAGTAAAGGTACGGATATCACCGTCTCCAAGCGCGTGCTTGTTTCTTTTTCTGTAGGGCAAACATACCATGATGAAGTCTTCTGTGATATTGTCCATATGGATGCTTGTCATCTACTGTTTGGCCGTCCTTGGCAGTACGACCTGTCTGTTCTACATGATGGACGGGCAAATACCTATTCATTCCTTTTTCGGGGAAAAAAGATCGTTCTTATGCCAGCAAAGCCTCGACCCCTGAGCATTCACTCTACCCCTCCCTCATCGACTTTGTTGTCCCGTGCTTCTTTTCAGACAGCTATGGAAGAGGCTGGCGTGGTTTTCCTATTGTTCTGTGACCCTGTTGTGCCGATTTCCAAGGTGGACCATAGTCCTGTCATTCAGTCTCTTTTGCAGGAGTTTGCAGATGTGTTTCCAGCGGATTTGCCACCCGAATTATCTCCTCTAAGAGATATTCAACATCAGATCGACCTGGTCCCTGGTGTTGCTCTCCCAAATCGACCCCACTACCGAATGAGCCCGAAGGAGCATGAGAAATTACGTCGACAGGTGGAGGATTTGTTGGAGAAGGGACATATTCGGGAAAGTCTCAGCCCTTGTGCAGTTCCGGCATTACTGACACCGAAGAAGGATGGTTACTGGCGTATGTGTGTGGACAACCGAGCTATTATCAAGATCATTGTTCGCTACAGGTTTCCTATACCGCGCCTGGATGATCTGTTAGACCAGTTGGGTGGTGCTTCTGTATTTAGCAAGCTTGATTTGAAGAGTGGATACCATCAGATTCGGATTCGTCCTGGTGATGAGTGGAAGACGGCGTTTAAGACGTGTGAGGGCTTGTTTGAGTGGATGGTGATGCCGTTTGGCTTGTCCAACGCGCCTAGCACGTTCATGCGTATCATGAATCAGGCATTGAGGCATTTCATCAGTAAATTTGTTGTTGTTTACTTTGATGATATTCTGATTTATAGTTCGAACCATTCTGTGCATCTATCCCATTTACGTGAGGTGTTATTGGTGTTGCGTCGAGATAAGTTTTATGCTGCTACTGCCAAATGTTCGTTTATGTCCCCAGCTGTTCAATTTTTGGGTTATATTGTTTCTGTTGACGGGTTACGAGCTGATCCGAGCAAAGTTGCTGCTGTGGACCAGTGGCCTCGACCTGCTTCCATTACCGAGGTTCGTAGTTTTCATGGTTTAGCATCGTTTTATCGGCGTTTTATTCCCTATTTCAGCAGTATTATGGCCCCGATTACGGATTGCATGAAGGGCACAAAATTTAGTTGGTCCGACGATTCTGATGCAGCATTTGTAGAAGTTAAAAGGCGTCTCACCACAGCGCCTATTTTGGTGCTGCCCGACTTTTCCCAGCCATTCGAGCTTCATTGTGATGCGTCTAAATTTGGTATTGGGGCAATTATCTCCCAATCAGGGCGTCCCGTGGCTTTCTTCAGTGAGAAATTGGCAAATTCCAAACTGCGATTTAGTACTTATGATATTGAATTTTATGCGATCGTTCAGGCTATCAAACATTGACGTCATTACTTGTTTCAGCATGAATTTGTGCTATATACTGATCATGATTCTTTAAAGTACCTTGGTAGTCAAGACAAAGTATCTCATAGATATGCTGCTTGGATAACTTATTTGCAGCAGTTCACTTTTGTCATCAAGCACAAGGCTGGTATTACGAATCGGGTTGCTGATGCTTTGAGCTGACGTCACACTCTGTTGACTGAGATGCGCGTTCAGGTTCCTGGCTTTGATTCTTTTGTTGACCTTTATGTTACTGACTCATTCTTTTCTCGGGTTCTGGAACTGATTCAGCAGGGCGAACATTCTGATTTTTTATTGGAAGATGGTTTTCTCTTTCGTGGCGTACAACTGTGTATCCCTGACTGTAGTTTGCGTCCGCGGCTGATCCAGGAGCTGCATAATGAAGGTCATGTGGGCCGTGATCGAACATACCAGTTGCTGTCATCCTCCTATTTTTGGCCATCGATGCGGAAGGAAGTTGGTCGTTTTGTCGCCCGTTGTCGAATTTGTCAGTTGGCCAAGGGAACATCCACAAATGCAGGTCTTTATTTACCCCTGCCGATTCCGGCTCAGCCCTGGACCGACATCAGTATGGATTTTGTTCTTGGTTTACCCCGGACTCAGCGTGGATTCGATTCTATTTTTGTGGTGATTGATCGTTTTTCTAAGATGGTACACTTCATTCCCTGTAAAAAAACATCTGATGCAGTGTGTGTTGCGCAGCTTTTCTTTCGGGAGATTTATCGTATTCATGGCCTTCCCAGTACCATTGTTTCTGACCGTGACACCCGGTTTGTGAGTCATTTTTGGCGCAGCTTATGGCGTATGGTGAATACACAACTCAACTTCAGTAGTGCTTACCACCCTCAGACGGATGGTCAGACAGAAGTGGTTAACCGATCTCTCGGTAACTTGTTGCGCAGTCTGGTAGGAGATCATCCGAAGGCTTGGGATCAGCGCTTACCGCAGGCGGAGTTCGCCCATAACCATGCTCTTAATAGATCCACGGGTTTTTGTCCTTTTCAGGTGATGTATGGTATTGTGCCTAGGGGTCCAGTCGACTTGTTAGCACTGCCTAGCAAGATTCGTCCTCATACAACTGCTGAGGAACTTGTCTCACAGATTCGCCAAACCCACCAGAAGACTCATGATCAGTTGGTCTTGAGCACCGCCAAATATAAGTCTCAGGCAGATTCTCATCGTCGTCCTGTTCAGTTCGAAGTTGGTGACTATGTATGGGCAGTTTTAATAAAGAATCGGTACCCTGCTGGTGAATACAATAAACTGGCCGCCAGGAAGATTGGTCAAGTGGAGATTGTGGAGCGGATCAATCCGAATGCTTATCGCCTACGTTTGCCTAGCCATGTCCGCACGACTGATGTTTTCAATGTTAAGCATCGGATTCCTTATGCAGGTGATTCTTCTGATGGGGAGACCGGGTCAGATTCGAGGGCGAATCTTTTCTATCCCGGAGGGAATAATGCAGACAGTTCGGTGAATTAGTAGTTTGGAGCTCCGGTGTCAGTTTTTTACCCACAACACCTTGTTTCGAAGGAAACGACGTCACGAACGCAAGTCACCAGCTTTGCTCGTGAGCTATGGGCTTTTTTAGGCATCCGGGCTCATCTATCCTCTTTTTTCGCACTTTTAATACTTTAGGTTATTTTTGTAATTTTCATATCTTTAGTTTTAGGTCAAATACTTCAACTCTATATAAACCCATCTTCTATTCATTGTTAGGGGAATTGTTTTTGATTAATAAAAAAATTAGGGTTTTATCCCTTTAGGCTTCTGCTACGTTTCACTCTCCATCAGATGTCAACATATATATATATATATATATATATATATATATACCAAACTTCATCTCCTTTCATAGTTTTTGATGAGGATGGCCTAATAGATATTGTGGGGCCTCACGAAGACGTCGTGGTGATAGGGGCATCAATAGGAGGAAACGATGTACGTCGAATCCTGATTGATATAGGCAGTTCGACAAACATATTATTTTTAAATACTTATAAACAGATGAAAAATCCCTCGATTATTCAACTTTCGAACAGAACTGTTATGGGATTCACTGGAAGTTCAGCAGATGTAATTGGAGAATTTGAAGAGGAAGTATTATTGGGCAAATGACCCTTTGAGAAAACGTGAAGGTTTTGTTTGTTGTGGTTGACTTCCCAACATCTTATAATGCTATCTTTGGGAGATCTTGGCTCTCCAGGATGCATGTTGTAGCTTCTAATGTCCATTAGTTTTTGGAGTATGTTGTGGGTGAACAAGTGGGTGTTGTCCGAAGTAGTCAAAAGGTTGCTAGAGAGTGCTATGTGACAGCTCTTGCCTTGAAGTCTTTGGAGGCAGTCAAAGTTAACAAAGAACTGCCGCTATTGGAGCCTTTCACCGATGAGAATGAAATTTATGATCCTCGGGAGGCTCCTAATGTTATAACACCTATATAAGAAGTTGAAGTCCATTGCTTAGCAAAAGGCAAAAATGTTAGGATCGGTGTTAAGTTGCCAATAAGTTTGAAACAAAAGCATTTTTTTGTCGGAAAATTTACATGTGTTTGCATGGTGCAATGATGATGTAACCGGGGTACCTGCTGAGATAATTTTCTATAAATTGTCAGTCCGAACTGATGCTGGAATAGTCATACAAAGAAGAAGGTCATTTTCCAAAGAAAAAGCAGATGTGAGTATGCAAAAAGTTGATCGATTGACCAAAATGGGCCACATCAAAGAATCTTAGTACCCATTATGGACTGCCAACCCTGTTTTGGTCAAGAACAATAATGGAAAGTGGCGTATGTGTATTGACTCTACTGATCTTAATAAGGTATGTCCCAAAGATCTTTATCTTGTTCCTCGGATAGATCAGTTAGTGGACTCTACCTCTGGGAACAAGTTGTTGTCCTTCATGGATGCATTTTCAGGGTACAATCGGATACAAGTAGATTTGAAAGATCAAGACCACACAACCTTTATTACAGACAGAGGACTTCATTGCTATAAGGTAATGCCCTTTGGGTTTAAATATACTGGTGCTACTTATCAATTGTTGGTGAATAAAACTTTTGCAACTCAGATTGGTAGAAACATGAAAGTATATATAGATGATATGATGATGAAAAACATTGAATAGGAAGAACACATATCTGATCTTCAAAATACTTTATCTAATTTAAAAGGCATCAACTAAAAATTGAACCAAGAAAAGTGCATTTTTGGAGTCTGATCTGGTGAGTTTTTAGGGTATGCCGTAAGTGAAAAAGGTATACAGGCTGATCCGGATCAACTAGATGCTCTGTTGGCTATGGATCCTCCCCAGAATACTAAATAAGTTCAAAGGTTAACCGGACGGTTGGCTGCATTAAATAGGTTTATTTCAAGGTTGTCTGACAAATGTGTTCAGTTCTTTCAAGTTTTAGAAATGCCAAAGATTTCAATTGGTCTCCATAGTATGATAAAGATTTTCTTGAGATAAAAAATCATTTATCTTCACCTACGATGTTATTCAAACCCATTCAAGGGGAGAAGCTTTTTATGTATTTGGTTGTATCGAATTATGCTGTCAATGATGTTCTCGTAAGGGAAGTGGATAACTATCCTCGTCCGGTTTATTACATAATCAAGAGTTTAATAGAAGCAGAAAAAATTTATTTAAAGTTAGAGAAACTAGCCTTAGCATTGGCAATAGCAACCAAAAAAATGAGGCCGTATTTTCAAGCACACTTGATTACTGTTTGGACATCTTTCCCCTTAAAGAATGTTCTATAAAAAGCTGACATATCATGAAGAATGCCTTAATGGTCAATCGAGCTTGGAGGTTATGATATTGTTTTTTCACTTCGAATGGCAATAAAAGCTAAAGCTATAGCTGATTTCTTGGTAGAATTTCATACTGAAAGACTTCATAAACAAGAACAAGAGATTTTTTTAAGAAAGAGTGGTTAATCCGAACAGACGGTGGGTTTAGAACTATAGGATGCGGGGCTTGAATTTGTTTAACTTCCCCATATAGTGATACTATATATCAAGCTATATGTTTTTGTTTTCCGGGCATCTAACAATGCGTCAGAATATGAAGCAACCATCGCCGGACTGAGACTTGCTCAGATATGTGGAGCAAAAAGGGTTCGGTTAGTTAGTGACTCCCATTACTTATTAATCAAGCTCAAGGGAAATCTGAAACTAAAAAAGATCAGTTAATAAAATATCTCCAGGTGTTGAGGGAAGTTTCCATAAGTTTTTAAAATATCCAGTATGAGCATGTCCCTAGGTCAGAGAATATTATGGCAGATTTTTAGCCTACATAGCTTATTTTGAAGCTTACCCTTGGATTCTTATGCAAGAATTCCCCTCCATAGTTTCAATCCAAGAGAAAGAGGTGGGTGTGAAGAAAGTTTGAGTGTATCTGGTCTATCATCCAAAGATTGGAGATTTGATATACATCGGTTCATTTCCGATGGCGTTTTACCTCCAGACAAGATCTTAGCTAAAAAAATCAAGTACAAAGCTTGTGGTTTCCTGGTTTTAAGGGAAATTCTTTATGAAAAATCTTTCAGCAGGCCTCTTCTACGTTGTTTAGGCTTTGAGGAATCCCAAAGTATCTTATCTAAATTACATGATGGAGAAGGATCAACACATTGCGACTATAAGACGTTAACCTAAAGATTTTTGTTAGCAGGGTACTACTGGCCAACAATAATGGAAAATGCCAAAGATATAGTCAATAAGTGTGATCATTTCCAGAAATATGGGAATAAAATCCATACGTAACTATTCCTATGGAGTCCATATCCAGATCTATACATTTTGATAGATGGGATTTGGATTTGGTTAGGCCTCTTCACATGTCATCTAGAGGGTATCGAACCATAATAGCGGCAATTGACTCTTTCTCTAAATGGATAGAAGTAGTACCCTTAATTGGAACCATTTCTAAGGCGATCATAAAATTTATTTTATCCAACACATGTTGCCGATTTGGAGTTCTTTGGACCATCACTACATACAATGGGCCACAATTTGATAATAAAGACATGGAGATATTTTGCACTTCCAGAGGAATTCAACACTGTTTTTCTTCTCCTTTCCACCCTCGGGCTAATGGACAAGTTGAATTTACTAATCGAATAATCTTGTCAAGGTTAAAAAAAGAATCTGGAAGAAGCTGCAGGAAGGTGGCCAAGTTATTTGCAAGAAGTATTGTGGGCATACCGAATTACTCCCCGGACTGCTACACAAGAATCCAGTTTTACCCTCGTTTAGGGGATGGATGCAATCACACCCATAGAAGCTACTTTACCATCCTTCAGGATCCAAAACTATTCAGAACATGCAAATAATATGGCAGCTAGGAATCACTTGGATTTAATTGAAGAAAAAAAAGTCAATGAATATTTAAGAACAACATACTATCAGAGTTTAATGAGAAGAAGATTTGCATCCAAGGTTAAATAAAGAGATTTCCAGTTGGGAGATAAAATCTTTAGAAAAGTCTTTTTTGCATACTAAAGAAAAACAGTTTGGGAAGCTGGCTCCAAACTGGGAAGGCCCTTATGTGGTATGTGAAAGAGTCAAGTTAGGGACATCTAGACTTCAAAACAAGGAGGGCAGAGTTTTGAAGCATCCCTGGAACATTGAACATCTCACGTTGAATTTAGAATAAAACTCTCTTGTAAATATTTACCTTCTCATACCTCAGTGTAAATATTAGGGGGCATACTCTTTCCTACCCAGGTGGCGCAGAGAGGTTTTAATGAGGTGTTCAGTTTTTAATCAATGGCATCTTATGCCTTCTTCTAAATTGTTGTGAGTAATATGAGGTGATCAAATAAATTTAATACTTATTAAACACCCAGGATATCAAATGAGGAATCTTTGAGGTGATCAAATTTATTAAACACTTAACCAAATTTATTAAACATTCATGATCAAAGTTATTCAAGATTTTCATCCTTCAAAATGAAATATTGTTGAAGTGATTTAATAAATTAAACATTTATTAAACAAGTCGGAGAAATTAAATACCAGTTAAAATTAGCCATAGGAAGAAAAATGAGTTCGTACGAAAGAAAGACTTAACATTATATCCTGATCAGAACAAGTCCTATCCACAATCAAAAAAATATCTTGGCCATCCAAGGACTTTGGTTTAATAGACAAGGGTTGAAAGAGATAACAAAATGCCTTTGCCATCCAAGGAATTTAGTTTTGAACATAAAAACAAACATTATAACCTTAAGGCTTATCTCCTTCGGTTTTTTACTTACCCTCATCTTTCTTGGGACTTTTAGTATCAGCGCTTGAGCTTTCACCAGTTCCTTCGTCAGAATCATCTTCACTTGAATAATTATGCTTATCATCATCCACCATGGTGTGAAAATATATCTCCTCGTATGGTACATATTTCCGCAAAGGTCCAATGGTCCTCTTTGGAAAGGTCTCATGGAATAGAATAACCATGTCCGACTTGACCCCCTCATCTTTTTTTCCATAGAATCCACTACCCCAACAACATACTTCTCTATGGATGAAACTATCTCTTGAACTTGTTGTCATTTATAGATTTGTTTGCTTTTTCATCTATGAAAGAGATTTTTTTAGTTTGCTTTTCTCTTCGGTTAAAACAATAATCGTGTTTGCGTTTGTGGTTTGTTGTTCCTTCAAGGTTTTGATCTCACAAGAAGAATTGGTTTCTAATGTGGAATATTTGGTCTCGATCTTCTCTTGAGCACTCTTAGACTAGCGTAGTTCGGTAGCCAAGTCCTCATTCTCTTTGTTTAAAGCTTTTATTCTTTGCTAAGCAGTAGAGAGATCGGTCTTTAAAATCTGGTTTGTTGTGGTAAGAGTACTGATGTTCTCATCTTGCTCCATAAACTTCCTCTCTAAATCCAGTATTGGAATAATAATGCCCAAAACTGCATGGCCTAAGATGTCATGTTCGTTGTTGCGAAACTCATCAAGGTTGACTTCTCCTTTAATAAATGGTTGGTTAGCCGTGGGAAACATTGGAGAAGGAGGGTCACCTGGTGCCTCTATTTGTGGAGGAACATTGGGTGGGAGTGCAGGATTGTCAACTAGACGTCGGAGAATTACCTCTGACCCTAGGCTACTCTTATTCTTCTTCTTTATTCTTCGGTCATCACCTTCCTTGGGGCTTTTATGACCTCTTTTTTTAGCCCGAGGGGATTGATCTGATTTCTTAGTTTCCCTAACTTTTGCAGCCATAGCTTCCAACAAGACAACATTTATCCCTTCAGGATTCTCCGAACTGGATGCTTCAGGATTCCGGAGAGATGGTCTGGTTCTAGTCTTCTTCTTCTTCATCTTGTCTAGCTGACTAGGAGCTTTACTCTGGGCTGGTAAGTACAACTTTCCATCATTTGCCTATGTCCTTCTCAGTATAATATCTGCTGGAGGGGGGGAAGGGGGTGATCAACTGTTCCCAGGTGAGGTCTCTACTTCCAGTGGTGTTGCATAGGTGAGCCCTCAACATGTTTCCCGAAGTGAAATAGTTATGAAAGCCAAGCCCTCATTTTTCCGATTCCCATTGGTTCAATTTGGCAAAGGTAGCTTCTCCAGCCTCCAAGGGCTCAAGAAACATCTTTGAAAGCATTGCAAAATAAAAACAACAATCCGTTCGGTCTAAACAATAGGGAGTTTGAATATAACTAAAAGAACAAAAGGATTGTTACTTGAGCTCCTCCAATACCTAGTCAGTTGAATCAGATTTGTTTGGTAGTTGATATTTTAACCATTCTCCCAGGCTCCACTGATGAACGAAAATTGGATCCTCCATGGTTTCTCAGCCTCTAGAAATTCATTCACTACTTTGTAGTCATTCCCCATGTTGTAGTGATAGAAGGGGATCTGGTGGTTCCTACATAAACCAGCAACGGTAGCAAATTACTCTATAGGAAATGGAATAATTGATAGCTTGGAAGCAATGATGCTGACTAGAAGGGTATACGAAGCATTCAGACTTAGCTGGCTAAGGGAAAGCTTAATCAGATGGAAGTACCGAACTACTTCTGGGTCCAAGGGAAAGCGAAGTCCCCAGTTTAGCATTTTGGTGTACACCACCATTTCGTTTATCTTGCAATCTAAAGGAGTCTTCGGTGTGACTGGGATCCTAAATTTAATAGACTATGGGAAGCCCCACTTTATCTGTATCCGATCCAGTTCAACGGTGTGTGTATACACGTAGTTAATTTTTTGAAAGGCCAACAAATACTTCACATTGACCTTGCGAAGATTTGGCCTAACATTCCCCTCTAAACACCGCGGGAGTGATTCGGTGTTAAGCATTCCTGCTCTTTTCCTGTTGGACCGAACTAGTATAGCATTCTCAGTTTGTCCGGATGTCTATTGTGGGGTTTCCTCCCCACTGTCCTCCATAACTTACTCCATTATAGTTAACCATTTTTTGGTCAACTTAGCCCTAGTGGCCTCGTTTTCAACTTGGGTGGCCTCATCATGGAAGGATATATTGTATGGATTGACTGGGGATTAGGCATTAGGTTTTAATGAATCCGAACTGATATTTTGGATGAAGAGGGGGTGCCTTTAAATTTGGAGAGTCGAGTAACTCTCTGAGGCGTGACCTCTTCTATATATGATCCGATGGCTATGAAAAATGAGGGTTTCCTAACATTAGAAACATTTTTTTTATCTTTGGAGAAGAATATCAAAGATGCTTAAACTGAAGGTTCATATCCTAGAGTAGATAATGTAGGAATGAAAGAGAGTTTTCGGGTTACCGATGTTCGGGATGATGATGTGCTCTTATCATATTCTGGCACCACTGGGCTAATGACTGTGCGAGGAGAAGCAGGGAATCCTACTGCGATCATTGCCTCCTGTCTTGCCTCTTTTCTTGATTTCTCTAAGTCTGATAGGTTTTAACCAACCCCCTTTAATCAAGGTTGTTCTGGCTGTGAACATATAACTTCTTAAAGATAGAGTAAAATAAAAAACTCAAGCTTTCTCTCCTTAGAGAATGGTTCTTGTTATGAGAAACAAAACAGTAAAACAAGTTTAAATAGAGATAAATCCACTTGAGTATCTCTTTTGGGGAAGATAAAATGGTTCGAATAATGATTTGGGGCTATTAAGTCTACCCCAATTACTTTTTTAAAATAGGTACAAGTCCCAAGAAAGAAAAACGACTGAGAGGTTGAATCATAACATGATACGTGTCAGATTTTAAATTTCTAACCGTTGGCTTTTCATTTACAAAAAGACTCATTTTTAATTTATAACCATACGACCCCTTTGGATCCGGCTGTCAAAAGTATTTTCTTTCTAAAAAAAGTATGTATTATTATCTGTCTGATTCACCTTTTATACTACTTTGTAGCAGTTACAACAATTAATACTAGAATCTTTATTTTCCTAAAGTTGAGATAAACTATTGACTATAATTGATTATCATATATATTATACTACAATATATATTAACTCAATCTTTGACGAAATAAATATACTACAATATATTATACTAAATATATATTATACTAAATAAATTAGATATTAATCTAATTTATTTCCTGTAACACTTTCTCAAATTGATGTTGGTAAGTCAACTAATAACAATTTTCCAATAAGAAATTGATGCCGCTGGCGAGTCATAGCTTTGGTGAAAATATCAGCCACTTGGATATCAGAAGAGATGTGAGGAAGAGATATCACCCGTTTTCCCAAAGTATCTCGAATGGAATGACAATCAACTTCAATGTGTTTGGTGCGCTCATGAAAAACAGGATTAGTGGCAATTTGAATGGCACTAGTGTTATCATCATGAAGAGGGGTAGAAGTTGTTTGAGGAAATCCAACCTCCTCAAGAAGACCGCGTAGCCATACAATTTCGGAACAAGCACTAGACATAGCACAATATTCAGCTTCGGTAGAAGATTTAGAAACACGATCTTATTTCTTACACCTCCAAGAAATTAGAGCATCGCCTAAAAACATACACCAACTTGTAGTAGATCGACGTGTATCTGGACATCCAGCCCAATCAGCATCAATATAGGAAACAAGTTGAAGAGATGAGCCAGCTGGAAAGAACAAACCATGAGTAGGCGAGCCTTGAAGATAGCGAATGATGCGTCGAACTGCAGCAAGGTGTAGATGTCGAGGAGAGAACATAAACTGGCTGACTTGATGAACAACATAGGATATATCAGGGCGTGTAGTTGGCAAATAGATAAGACTCCCAACCAAGCGCCGATAAAGAGTAGGATCATCCAAAAGGTTCCCTTCATTTTTCCTAAATTTGACATTTACCTCCATGGGAGTATCAACTGAAGAAGCATCCTCCAGACCAACCAAAGTGATAAGATCTTGAATATACTTTTGTTGGTTCAAAAAAATACCATTAGCCCGACGATGAACTTCTAATCCTAAGAAGTATGTAAGTTGGCCAAGATCTTTCATATGGAAAGTTGCATGTAACTGTTTTTGAAGCTTAGTAATCAAACTACAATCAGTACCAGTGATGATAATATCATCCACATAAACCAAGAGAAGGACTATACCCGATGTAGATGTGTGGAAAAATAAAGAAGAATCATACTGATTTTGGGCAAAACTGAAAGAAAGAAGTGTACGACGAAACTTTTTAAACCAAGCTCGAGGTGCTTATTTGAGCCCATACAAAGAACGCCTTAACTTACAGACATCATGAGGAGAAGAAGTACTCATACCAGATGGAAGCTTCATGTAAAACTCCTCTTGAAGATCTCCATGAAGAAAAGCATTCTTAACATCCATTTGATGCAACGGCCACAATTGTGAAGCAACAATAGCCAAAATGCTTCGAACGGTGGTCATTTTGGCAACAGGAGCAAATCTCTCCTCATAATCAATCCCATATTCTTGTTTATTACCCAGAGCTACAAGACGAGCTTTATATCGGTCTAAAGATCCATCAGAACGTAGTTTCACAGAGAAAACCCACTTACTCCCAATTGGTTTAATTATATGAGGACAATGAACAATATCCCATGTATGATTCTCCTCAAGTGCTTGAATTTCTACTTGCATTGTGTTTTGCCAACACTCATGTTCAATGGCTTGTTTGTAGCTAGTGGGAATTGAAATACTGGATAAAGTAGTTACAAGAGAGATAGGGGAAGAAAAACCATACCTATTAGGGGTCGAGAAGGACGAGCAGATCGACGAAGAGTTGTGGAATCAAGAGAAGGATCAGGCATCGAGACAATATTAGAAGGTATCACAGTAGTGGGACCAGACTCATCTCGATTACATCGTCAATATACAAAACCACGGTTTAAATCTTTCTATAGATTTTGGAATATCAGAAAAACTTGGCATGAGAGATAAAGATGCAGGAGGTGGATCAACATGAGATGGAAAAAAATATTGATTTAAAAAAAAAATCAAATTCCTAGACACCCGAAGACGATGAGCATGAGGATCATAACAAACATAACCCTTATGAGGAATAACATAACCAAGAAAATCACATTTTACAGATTGAGCCGTAAGTTTATGACGTTCATGAGTAGGGTGGTGTACAAAATAAACACATCCAAAGGTACGAAGATCAGAATATGAAGGAGAATGACCAAACAACTTATAAAAAGGAGAAACATGATTTAACGTAGGAGAAGGTAAGCGATTAATAAAAAAAACAGCCGTAGAAAGTGCTTCACACCAAAAATGAGGAGGAACAGATGATTCAAGTAAAATAGTTCTTACCACATCAAGAAGATGGCGATTTTTCCTCTCAGCCACACCGTTTTGTTGTGGTGTCGAAGGACAAGAACGCTGAGAGAGAATCCCTTTATTTTGAAGAAAGTTTTGAAAATCATGTGACATGTATTCACCCCCAGAATCAGATCATAAAACTTTTATATTGGCAGAAAATTGAGTGTCAAGATATGCAAGGAAGCGTTTAAAAACTGAAAAAACTTCAGCTTTAGCCCGAAGGAAGTAAACCTAAGTAAAACGACTAAAATCATCAATGAATGTAACAAAATACTTGTAGTGTGCATGAGAAACAATGGGTGCAATCCTTCAAACATCACTATGAATAACATCAAAACATTGTAAAGCACGAGATGCATGATGAGGAAAAGGTAAAACTTACTTTTACCAAGTTTGCATGATGTACAATCAAAAGAAAGATCGTGATAAGATCTTATTTTATTGCCCAATAATCCAGAATGAACCAAAGTACGAAGGACATCAGAATGTGGATGACCTAGATGTCTATGCCACATTTGGTTTCGAGAACCAGCAACATTACAAGCAAACGAAAAAGAAAAACTAGGAATATCAGTGGAAGGAGACTTATATAATGGAAAGAGTCGTCCCACTTTAGGACCCTTCGCAATCATCTTTCCGGACACTTGATCGCGCACAACACAACCAGAAGGAGAAAAAGTGACATGACAATTATTATCGACCAATTGACCAACAGAAATAAGATGTGTGGAGAGGTCAGGAGACACAAAAACATTAGTGAATATGGAAGAAAGATCACCAACAGCACTAATAGGCACAAAATGACCATCAACACTGTTAATTTTCAGATCTCCATCATATTTTTTAACAATAGACAGAGGAACAACGGTATTTTTCATATGGTTTGAGGCTTCAGAATCGAAATATCATGGTGTGGAATAATGTTTTAGATTACCTGAGAGTCCAAAAGCAGAAAAAGCAGAAATTATCATTTGTTGAACCATTTCAGGATTGAGTGTGTTTGGATTTGTTGTTGGAGAAGGAACATGAACAATCGGCGAGGCAGTAGGCAATGCAGTAGAACAAGCACTAGTGGAGGTATGATAAGCAGTACCTTATCGTCGTTCAGGTCGAGTGGGACAAGCAGAGATGATCTGCCCTTGTTTCTTGCAGTAGTTGCAGACCTTTTTGGGACAATACCAAACAATGTGGCCGAAATAATTACAACTATAACATTGGATGGCACACATGTCTCTATTTTTATTTCTCGCTTGTGTTACATAAGCTACTGGAACCGGTGTACTGATACTAGCTTGATGTTCAACTGAGTTATCATTCGTTTCTCCTAACGAAGAAGTTCACCCAAACATGCATCCAGAGATGGTACATGATGACGATTTATCAGATAAGACCGTGCGATGTCAAAATCCGGTCGTAGCTTCATCGAGAACTGATCTCGTCTGTTGGTTGCATACATTGTTTGGATAGCAGAAAGAGCTGAAGCAGGAATATCGACATAAATTATATCTGAATAATCTGCCCAAAGGTTTTGAAAACCTGAAAAATATGCTTCAATAGAAAGACTTCTTTGAGTGTAATTAGCCAACTCATACTCCAATTGAAATCTTCTAGTAGAGTTGTCTTGATTATAAATTGTCTTTAGATAATTTCACATACCAGCAACATTTTTATAGGGCTTCAAGGTGAGAATAAGATGAGGTTCGAGCGAACTAAGAATCCAAGTCATGATTCTAGCATCTGTTATTTCCCACTTGGACAAAGCATTGGCATCTAGAGGGGCAGGATCACTTCCATCAATATGACCCCATAATTCTTTTCCTTTCATATACAATTGTAATTGAAATTCACAAGCAAAATAAATTTTCCCCGTAAATTTAATATGAAACGGCTCGAATTTATCCAGTGACATGATGTAACCAAGAAAACAGATCCACATGAACAAAAATCTGAAATAAAACTAAAATCCCCAAATTCTCAAAAGAAAAAAAATATTTCACTACCCAAATACTCTCGAAATTAAGAAAAATCTGAAACTAAAAATCCCCAAATACTCTCGAATTCAGAAAAACCTCACCACCCAAAATATACGAAAAACTCACCACCCAAAAAACTCTACAAAAAATCAGTTGCGCTCTGATACCATGTCAAAAGTATTTTCTTTCTAAAAAAAGTATGTATTATATATGTGTCTGATTCACCTTTTATACTACTTTGTAGCAGTTACAACAATTAATACTAGAATCTTTATTTTCCTAAAGTTGACATAGACTATTGACTATAATTGATTATCATATATATTATACTACAATATATATTAACTCAATCTTTGACGAAATACATACACCACAATATATATTATACTAAATATATATTATACTAAATAAATTAGATATTAATCTAATTTTTTTCCTGTAACACCGGCCAGGATTTTTTTATAATCATACTACCCCTTCAGATATGGTCATGCTCCTTTTTTCTTTATAACCATACGATCCCTTCGGGTCTGGTCAAGCTCCTTTTTTCTTTGTAACCAATCCTTTAAAAGACGCTTCAGATCCGATCCAGGTATTTTCTTGAATAAGTTAGCTCTTCCAAAATATTTTTGAAAGAACTAAAGGGGCTACTGATAAGGTCAGATATTTTTGGAAGGACATTGTTGTGTAAACCAGAGGGGTACCAAAACTATGGAAGACAAAAAAAATATATGTTAAAGAAATGTTTGTATGAGTTAAAATAGATTCTAAAGTAGTGGTATCATTGGTTTGATGATTTTTTGAATTAAAGATTGATTTTGTGAGAACAACTATAACTGTTATGTGTACATGAAGAAAATGGATGAGACAATCATTTTATATCTCATTCTTTATGTAGACGGCATACTTATAGCAAGTTATGACAACCAAGATATATAGATGCTCAAGATGAACTTAAATAGTGAATTTGAGATGAAGGATTTTGGTAATGAACGGAGAGTTTTTGGGATGAATATCATGAGAGACCAAAGTAAAGGTGATTTGTCCTTATCTCAGAGTTACTTGAAAAAATAGTGGACCAGTTTAGAATGAAATATTTAATGGTAGTAAACACTTGACTATGCCATCATTCAAAGTTATCAGTTTAACTGTATCCTCAATCCTTTGATGCAAAAAAGAAGAAGATGAAGAATACTCGCGATGCAAATGGGGTTGGAAGCATCATGTATGGTATGGATTTTAGTAGACCAAATTTATCTTATTTAATTGGTGTGGTAAGTCGATTCATGGCAAACCCTGGTCAAGTTCACTGGAAAACTTTGAAATTGGTGCTTAGATATATGAATGGGTCCTTGAAGAGTGGATGAAGTACATTAGAATTGACCCATGCATGAATTCTTCAAAGGGTTATGTGGATGCGGGCTATGCGTGTAATATTGATACTTGTAATTTTATTTCTCAAGTAAAATAAATTTATATTTACAAGTGATAACCAACATATTTTCTTACATGTAAAAATATTGTATTTTCGCAAGTAAAATACATGTAAAAACATGGATTTCAGCAAGTATATAAGCCTATTTCTCGCAACTGTAAAACGAACTATGTTCATAAATTAAAAACAAATTAATTGCAAGTAAATGTAATTACACGAACGTAATTGTTTTCCCGCGATACAAAAACTTAAAAGTTTTTTAGGTATTCTAGATTTCTTTGGAAAAGTTTACCATGAAGGTAGAACTAAAATCTCACCTAAATCATGGAAAATATAAATAAAAACATGTGCAGAAAAAAGAAATTTGAAATTAAATAACAATTTTAAACTATGATATTAACATAAATCAATTCATTTGGTATACATCTAACAAAAAATTAATTACAAACTATAATTTTTTGAAATCAAAACATAAAACTATATTTTGTCTATCCAAATCGATCGAAATTATCAATAAAACACATACAAAATCAATTCTTTGAAATCAAAACATAAAACTATATTTTGTCTACCCAAATCGATCGAAATTATCAATAAAACACGTACAAAATCCCTAGATGTTTTATCGGGGAAAATCGAAGCTAAAGAGAGAATATTAATTTAAAGTTAAGATTAAGAAGACAACAAAAGTAAAAAATAAGAAAAATCTTCAAACTAAAATCAAAAGGATAACATGAGTATTTTAAAAATAGTCAAATATCATTAACTACGCAGCCAACAATTCAATTACGGTCTATTACCCCCAAAAAACAACTTACTAATACATACCTAGCCCAAACAATCTAACGAAAATACCTTTGATATAAAATTAACATTTTAAAAAAATAACTATAAAAATAATGTGTTGATTTCTCTTTCTTTTCTCTACATGACTTTCTTTTCTTAAAAACAAATGATTTCAAACCATATTTTTTAAATAACTAAACAATTTAATGTTTTGATTTCTCTTTCTTCTCTCTACCTGACTTTTTTTATTAGAAACGAGTGATTTTAAGTGATTGCAAACTATCGATTTTTCTAGAAATGAAAATCAAATCAGGTTCTCTATCAGAAGAACATAAAACTCACAAAAGTTGATTTTTGATATTATGCATTAAAACAGTAATAAATCATGTATATTATAAGTTTGATTATATATTTTTTGGTTTTAATAATATGAAAAAATAAACATTTTTCAGATTTTTTATTCGTATTTAGTATTGTGGATTATAAATACATTACAATCAGACATCACATGTGTTTTAGTGTTGTTGTTGGTTATTAGTTTTCTAGTGGTTAAACACTTATGTCTTGCATCCCTCGTCCTGAATAAAATATTTTTCTTGTACAAAATATACTCACTTTTTATTTCTCGTGTCTCACAAAGAAAGACACGAGACGTGAGACCAAGTTAATAACCAATAACATTATTTTTATGAGTTATCTCGCATTTAGTATTTTCCTCATCTCGCATCCTACAATTTTGTATTTGTCTGACCTCATATAGATTATCTTTTTGGTCTCGCGTTACTCATTTATAACTACTCTCTTATGTACTTAGTTATGAATTGTCTTACAATCGTTATTTAAAACCAATCTCATATGTATTATTTTTATGGTCTTGCATCCTTCATTTTGTATTTGACATGTCTCTTATTACTCATTTGTAACTAGTCTAACGTATACTTAGTTATGTATTATCTAGTTTTCTTCAATTAACATTAATCTCAGATTTGATACAAGAACATGCCGCCAAAAGTTTTTTTTTTCCAAATCAAGTATATATGTAATCATTATCTAGATGAAAGAAAATAAAATAAAAGATGTTCAACTAATATATGCAAAGAGAACACCATTTTATAACCACTTTGGAGCTACATATGATCTAAGAAACTAACCAATCTTACCAAAACAAATTAGGAGTTTATCATGGAAATAATAAAAACATATAAAGATGAAGATTAAGCCTTCAAATTGGGTCAAACTGGTATCACTTACTACCAAAGATGCGAATATTATCTTTGGTTTGAAGCATAAAGAAAAAAACATGCGTTAAACAACAAAACTTTTTAACCTAGATAATCTGATTCAAAAGAATAATAATCAAGGATAGTGAAAACTTACTTTTTTAATGATACGAAAATAAAATTAAAAAGGATTGATCAATACTAATTACAAATTTAATGATAAAGGTATATAAATCCTTGTTTAGTTACATATTTTAACCTTGGTCTCGTGAAACTAGTTAAATTGGTCTCGCATAAATATGTTGTTACCTTGGTCTCGCATAAAATTGATTACCATAGCCTCGTACAAAGTTTTTATTACCTGGACTCGCATAAAATTGGTTACTCCTGGTTTCGTATAAAATTTGATGTTACCTTAGTCTCGCATAAAATTTGTTGTCTTGGTCTTGTATAAATTTTTTGTTACCATGGTCGTGCATAAAATTATTTGCACATGGTTTCGCATAAAATTTTATGTTCCCTTGCATAAACTTAGTTACCTTGGTCTCACATAAAATTGGTTATCTTAGTCTCGCATAAATTTGAGGTTACTTTGGTCTCGCATATTAGTCATCTGACTTGTAGGTGATAAGTACATATATTTCTTAGTGGAGTTTTATGTCCTGTCTTTGTTCGTATGAAGATATCTGTCACGATAATGTTCGTATGTTGGTATTTCTATAGATAGAAATGGAATGAGTAGAGAGAGAAAGAGACAAAAGGAATAATCAAGTAATAATTGTCTAATTATTAGATTATTTCCCCAAAAAGGGTTGTCCTTTATATAGTACAAGAGGTAAGTTCCTAATTTACACATTTACCCATCCTTACACGTGTCTTGCACCTCACTACTTTACTGATTATAAACATGCACCTTAGTTATTACATTTTGACCCCCATCAATTTATAAACTTGTCAAGTTTTGTACTCAATGCTTTATTACATCAAATTAATCCCTTTATTTATCTTATTTGGCTCATTTATCCCAATATTTTTTATCCCCTTATCAATAATCCCCCAGTCATTGTGAAGATATTTGAGCAATGACTTAATCATGGAAGTAGATTTTTCTTCTTCTGGAACCTCCTCGAATTATTTTTCCCAGATTCGTCATTGTGTTTTTCTTCCATTGACTTCTCATCAAACTATCCTTCCTTTGATTTCTCATCGGATAATCCTTCCTCTGATATTCTTATAGATTCATGAATTCATCATTGGAAGCAATGACTTCTTGGTCACTCAGGAATCATCTTAGGTTGCGTTCTTGAGTAGAATTTGTTGAGTTGTCCCAATCTCCGTGTCGGAAAACTTTTAGAGTTGTAATGCCATTTAATCCCACGTGTTAGCAACTATTTGACACGCACTAGCATGGTTTCCAAAAGAACTTGTGGATAAATAAAAATGTTAGCATACCCTTACGTTTCTCCATACGCGTGTGAATCAGGCCATAGGCAGAATAGTTTTTCTAAAAAAAATTATTTTCTCTAAGTACCCTTTTTCTTATTTGGGCCCTCAAATTCCTTAGAAGCCCATACTAGCCATATCAATATTTGACTATGCTCTCTAATTCAAAGTTACATATTTTTTAGTTTTAGATAGATAAAGTGAAACTTTGAACTAGAGAGAAAAGTAGATTATCCCACTAAGCATTTTCTTTATCCTTTCATGCCTAGAGTTTCCGAAGGGCTTGAGATATACAAACTTTGGGAGTGGTCCAATATCACAAAAAATTCTGAGGGAAGAAGGGCTCCCGGCGTAGAAGAAGAACCTAGGCCTTTAGAAGTCCTCCAAATAACGTTTTATGGTCAGAGGCCTCCTCTTTAGAAACATTATGACCCAGTAAGAACCTCAGGTTACCATATTGCATTTGATCCCCCTACTATCCATCCCATAATCAATCTTTTTCTAAGCACAACAAAGGTGACATTGGCCCTTCCAAAGAGATTCAAAAAATCTCTTTGTTTCTTCCAATGAGTGACAAACACCAAATTTTTGAGAAGGCTAAAGGAGACCGATTCAAAAGGAAGAATCTTCATCACCGGTTAAACGGACCACATAATTGAAGCTCACATCATCTGATCCGACCCCTCAAGCTACTCCACAGGATACTCCCCAAACAACTCTCAAGGTCACTCTTGGGAAACACTCATCAAAATCTATTCGAGAAGATAAAGTTGTTGACTCATCCTTAAAGTATATTCCATAAGTGAAAGAAAAACATTTAACTGATGAGGTAGACAACTATCAAGATGGAGATGTCAAGACGATTATTGAGGTTCAACCCATCCATGTTATCCCTACACTGGCTCCTCCTGTCGGAACTTCTAATATGATTCAAGAATCTCATCCTCTTGACATTATGAAAAATTCTCCTGCTCATCAGGGAGAAACATCCAAAATGAAGAAAGAGAATAAGAAAAGTTATGTTGAGTTGCCCTCAAATATAGAAGACATCATGGGAAACAATCTTCGAGAGGTTGAGGCTAAGCATCTAATGGAGCTACAAAAAATAAAGTAAAAATATTTTCATCCATTCGAGGAGGTTAAGCTTAGGGACCGATGGGGGATTCCAGACTTCATCAAAATCTGATCTCTAGAGGTTGGAGAAATGCCTTTGTCCGTTAAAGATTATGAATTAATTTTCTACATAGAAGTTCTGAATTGGGGTCTTCGACTACCTCTTAATCCTTCATTAGTTGAGTATTTTCATATGATACAACAATGTCCAACCAAAGTTGGTCCCAACATGTGGTTCCCTCATGGCGTGCATCATGGCTTCTCATATTTCTCTACTCAAATTTTCAAAGAAAGAGCTAGTTAGATTGACAAATGTGGCAAAGAACTCCCATTTCCATTTATATTCAATATCTATCATGAAGAAATAAAAGATTGTGAATGTTCTTCTTGAGGTTGATAAGAAATGGAAATATAGGTTCATTTTTGTGGGAGACGGGCTTTGAAAGTTCTGATCGGTTACCTCATCTTTTTACTTTAAAGTAAACTAACCAAGGTACTTGTCATATTCTTGTTTGACACATATTTATTTGGATTATTTGCTTCACTAAAACGCTTTTTCGGAAAAACAATGAAAGGGACAATCAAACGTTCAAGGACTATATCAGGACAACTAGTCGGAATTTTGCTCAGTTAAGCTACTAAGCTAAAAACAGTTGGAAGCACCGGTTTCTTAAATGTTTTACTCCAAATTTGTCCAAACGTCAAATTTGGAGATATGATCTAACCCAAGTTAAAATGATGAAAGAGCTTATGTTTCCTGCCATGGAAAATGTTGTACTCAAGCGACTAGAATGTCTGGAAAATCTTGTATATCTTCCCACTTGGTCTAGGGCTTCTAGTCACCAGGATTCGGAAAAAGATGAAGATGAAGAGGAAAATATTGATGATCATGCTGGTTCGGATATTGAAACCGGACGGATACAAGAAATTGAAGCCGAGGAGAGACAATAAATTGTAACCGGGGAAATATAATAAATTGTTACGGAGCCAGAAGTTGTGGCTAAATCAAAAGCTGCTAGGAAACTTTGTGCTGCTGGGCCATCAAAAAGATATTTCACTAAAGAGAAAGTTTGGAAAACACTTATTGATGAAGATGAAGATGATAAGACTACTGGCCTAAGTTTGCCTCCTATCAAGAAGGTAATTGTTGTATATTTGAATTATGGTGAAGAATCTATTTCTCAAAGAAAACGTTCTACTATTCAAGGGAACTAAGAGGGACTTCTTGGGAAAATGGGACCAAAAAATAATAACTTCTCATGTCTCTGCTTACTTCGATGTTCATGAAAACAATTTTGTTGCCAATGAACTTACTAGGTTATTCCATGTTGTCTCTCTCCTCGAACGAAAATCCAATCGAAAAGATCGCTACAAAAAAAGTGATCAAGAAAAGGTCTAATGTGAAAAGATTAGAAGATGAGCTTTAGTTTGAGAATAAAACCTCTAATGAGCGTTTAGTGAAGATTTAGGCGTTTCAAGCTTAACTAAAAAATTAAAAAGAGGAATTTGGCAATGAACGGAAGAAGTCTATCACTAAATATATTGAGCGGAATACTCTTGTTGATGACCTCTTTGACTCTTGTAATGAAACCAATAACCATTTTGATAACGTTGGCAAAGAGACTGAGAGGCTCGATACTGAGAACCAATATCTTAAAGATACCACCGAGGAGTACAAAAATATACGTCTTGAGGAATATGTTGTCGATACCGTCTCCCGCTTGGAAGAAAGAGATGCAAACATCCAATCGGCTTTGATAGTTGAGATTCATGAACACTTTCCTAATCTAAAGTTATGGAATTTTTGGGAGCATGCCATAGAAAGGCATCGTCCAGAGCAAGTTTCCTTGGTAGATGAAGACTCAACTATCGAATCAGACGGGTCAGGTAGTTCTTCTTCTAGTAGTAATTCATCGGAAGGCAATCAAGATGGTAGCCCCTTAGAGTAAGGTTGAGGTATATTACCTAGTTTTTATTTTCATCATTTTTTGTGCACACCTTTTGAATTGATTTTACCATAGGTGTATTTTTGCAAAGCCTTTGTATTTTGTAAATCTGCTTTGCACTTTAAAAGTTACTAGTATGGAAGCTCTTTGGTTATATATTTCTCCCTCAAACTTTTTCATATGAGAATAGTTGTTATTCTTATATTTCATAAATTATTCTTAACTCGATCTTCCAAACACTTGTTTATCTGAAAAAATATTATATTGGACTTTTATAAAAAAACTCTTAACTTTCTCCTCCAAACGTTTTCATATGAATTTTTTTATATTTAACTCTTATAAAAAACTTTTAATTTTCTCTTCCAAACATTTTTTTATATCTAAAAATTCTTATACTTAACTTTTATAAAACATTTTTAACTTTATCCTCCATATTGTTTCATAAGAAAATTTTTAGACTTAACTTTTATGAAAGACTCTTAAATTTATCCTCCAAACGTTTTCATATGAATTTTTTTATACGTAATGTTTTATAAACTAACTTTCGTTAGAAGATCCTTCTAGTCCAAAATGATAAAATTTTAGACAAACATTCATTGGAAGACCCTTCCAGTCTAAAATGATAAAAATTATAGATCAGCAGTCGTTCGAAGACCCTTCAGTCAAAATAATAAAAATTGTAGACCAACATTCGTTGGAAGACCCTTCCGGTCCAAATGATAAAGATTGTAGACCAACATTCATTGGAAGACCCTTCTGGTCCAAAATAATTAAGATCGTAGAAGTTGTTTTAAGATGCCAAAGAAATGTTATATATAAGTCGGCTATTATGGCACCTCATTAAAACCTTCGTGCGCCACCGGGGTAAGAATGAGTATGCCATCTATACTTACATAGGTTCTCAAAAATATTTACAAACTTACATATTCACTCTAATTATAATTTGAGATGTTCAATATTCCACGGGTGGAGAAGTTCTCTTCCTTCTTTATCTTTGAGTCGATATGTCCCCGACTTAATTTTCTTCGTTACCGTATACGGGCCCTCCGAGTTAGGTCCTAACTTACCAAGCCGTTTTTCTTTTGTATGAATAAATACTTTCCTCAATACTTTGTTCCCTGTTTTAAACTCCCACCTTCTAACTTTGGAAGAGTACCGGTTTCTCATCAAGGTCTGATAGTGTAAAAATTCAATTGTATCGCCTTTCATTTTTCGTCAATCAAATCTAACTATGTACGCTTTCCTTTATCATCTATCTCTTCAGAATATTCAATGAGTCGATATAAGGGGAAGATTATTTTGGATTGAACCACTCCATCCATCTCATAGACTAACACAAATGATGATTCTTGTGTAGCCATCCGAGTAGTTCTATAGGCCTACAAAAGTTCTTGTAAATAATCCGGCCATTTTCCTACCTTGCCTTCTAAATTCTTTTTTAAACCGTCCAGAATTGTTTGATTGGTAACCTCAACTTGACCATTCGCTTGCGAACTTAAAAGTGCTAAGAAGAAATGTTGTATTCCTTTAGCAGCACAAAAATCTTTCATTTTTTTGTTATCAAATTGTGGCATATTATCAATCGTTATATTTCTTGGAACCTTAAAACAAAAACAAAGATTAGAAACAATAAACCTAATCACATCCTTAGCTTTTGTTCATGATAATGGTTCAACTTCCACTCATTTAGAAAAATCGTTCACCGCAACAATTATCGTTTTTCGTTCTCCTAATGCCATCGGTAATGATCCGACCAAATCAATACCCCATCGGTCAAACTGTAATGATTCAAATATTGATTCAATAGTCACTCCTAGCGTATGGATCGTATTAGAAAATCTTTACCAGTTGTCACACTTTTGAACTAACTCATTGGTATCCGAAGAGACTATAGGCCCGTGGTACCCAGCTATAAGAACTCTTCGGATCAACATTTTATACCCACAGTGTGCGGATCCTTCCCCATCATGTAAATATGATAATATAATTTACGATTCATTTTCTCCTAAGCATTGAAGTAAAGGCCAACTAATATATATTTTATACAATACATCTCTGAGGACAATATAACCATATGACTTAAAATGTATTTTTTTGGAATTTACTTGGTCAACGGGTAACACATCATTTACCAAAAAATCATGAATTTCACTCCTCCAATCTTTTGTTGTGCTTGTAGAGTTTTGAAAAGATTCCATAGATCCTTCTACCATCTCAAACCCCTTTGTTATTGAAGGATTTTCTTGTGTGATAATCCAAGGGTACTCCTCAAAATATGAATTAGTAGCCAAAGAATCAGTTACAGAATTTCGAGCCCTATGAACATGTTTGTATATGATGCTTTTAAAACCAGCGTTAAAGCCTTTAACGCCCTCATATACTTCACTAAATGATATGTTCTTGCCTTAGAATGACCAGATGCATGATTTATGAGAAATTGTGAGTCACTTATGAGCCTTATTTTTTTGGCCCCGTAAATCTGAGCAAGTCTCAACCTTACTAAAGTAGCTTCGTACTCGCCTCATTATTTGATGCTTTAATTCTGAAATGGATAGTTTGATACATGAAAATTCCTTCTAGAGAAATTAATCGTACTCATGCTTCACATCCTGATGCGCTCGACCCCTCATATGTATGGACCATCTGTTCTGATTTAAAGTTTTCTTTATCAACCTTCATATCTGGCAGTTTGGAATGGAACTTAACTAAAACATTCTCTAAGGCTTATGCTTTGATAGCAATCCTAGGCTAAACTTCAATATTAAAATCTCTAAATTCAACCAACCACTTAATCGTTCCTCATGATACATCAGGCATTTGTAACATGCTTTTCAATGGAAAAAATGTTCGTACAGTGATAGAATGATCCTACAAATAATGTCTTATTTTACGCATAACGGTTACTAGTGCAAGAGCCAATTTTTCTAATTTCAAACAACGATTCTCAGCATCCAAAATACTTTTACTGATGTAATACACTGGTCTTGGGTAATATCTTCCTCTCGAATCACAACATCACTCACAGCATAATCTAACACCACTAAATAAACATACAATATCTCCGCTATATTTGATTTTGTTAGAATTTCTTGCGAAGAAAGATACTTTTTGATTCAAAGAAAGGCCTCAGAAAATTTGGGGGTCTAGTCAAAAAAATTTGCTCATCTCAACACTTGGAAAAAAAAGAGTAAATTTGTCTGACGATCTGATATGAAACTGTTTAAAGCTGCCAATCTTGCTGTTATAATTTGTACTTCTTTGATCATCCGAGGAGGTTCCATAATGCTTAAAGCATTTAGTTGTATTGGATTAGATTTTATCCCACGCTCACTGATCATGTACCCAATAAACTTTCTACATCTTACTCCGAATGTACAGTTTTCTTGATTCAATTTCAAATTTACTTTTGTCATATTAACGAAAGTTTCTTCTAGATCTATCATGCGGTTCTCATCTTTTTTTCTTTTTACCAACATTTCATCAATATATACTTCAATATTTGTTCCAATCAGAGTCTCAGAAGCTTTGTTTACTAAACGTTGGTAAGTCACTCCATCAATTTTCAACCCAAACGACATGACCTTATAACAATATAAACCTCTTCCAGTGATAAAAGTGGTATTTTATTGATTCTTTGGATCCATTTGGATTTGATTGTATATGGAATACACATCCATAAAATAAATAAATTGATTCCCTGAATTCGAGTCCACTAATTGGTCTATTTGTGGAATCGGGAAATGATCTTTTGGATAGGCCCTATTTAGATTAGTAAAATCCACACACATCGGCCATTTGTCATTCTTATTCTTCACCAAAACTGAATTAGCAGTCCACAGAGGATATTGTGACTCGCGTATGTTCCCAACCTTAGTTAAACGATCCACCTTTGCTACAATATCCTCAGATTGTTCTTTAAAAAAATCTTTTATTTTCATGGGTGATCGGACGAACATGGTTTCGTACTGCTAACCTATAACAAATTATATCAGCAGGAACCCATGTCACATCTTCTGTACACCAAACAAATAATTGTAGCTTTATCGACAAAAAATGAATTAACTTATCATTCACCTTCAAAGATAGATTTTAGTAATTTTTAGACTTTTACCCTGAGAAAGTATGATTCGCGAAACTTTTATCTGGGAACATAAACCTGGGGTTCTCCCTCGGATCATCTACGGGGTCAGATCTCAATGAAGACAATATTTATTGTTATTCTTTCTTTATCTTGGCCCCTTTGATTTTCTTTCGGGCCAATGTCATTTGATAACATTCTCTTGCCATCTTTTGACTGCTTCTAGCTGTTCCCACATTATTTCCCACGACATACTTCAAACATTAATGAACAGTTGATGGTACAACATGCATTCTAGAAAGCCAAGACCTTCCAAAAATTTCACTGTAAGATGTTAGAGCGTCTACCACAATAAACAAAACTGACACAATCTTTTTTAATGGTCATCTAACTAATTCAACTATCCCCTCAAATTCTCATACCACTTCAGTTGTTACCCCAATAAACCCCACAATTATCCGATCAGACCGAAGGATTATTGGTGGATTTTTTATCTGACTGTAAGTAGTCATAAACATGATGTTAGTTGAGCTGCTAGTATCAATCAAAATTCTTCGTATTTTATCTTCAGCAATTTCTGCTATAATAAAAACTGCATCCTCATGCAGACCAACTACATCCCCCATTTCATCATCTTCAAAGAAAAGTATTGGAGATGGATTTCTGTATAAATATGGTGAAGCTCCCACCTCCAACTGAGTTGTCAAACCAAAAATGTGTTTTTTTAGAATAATTTGATGTCCCTGCAACACTATCTCCTCCAAAAATTGTTAATAATTCAAATAAAGCACATAGTTCACTAACATTTCGTCTTACGATTGGCTCTTCCACCATATTTATATTGTTTATGTCTGGTTTCAGATCTAAATAATCTGTGGAAATGTCAAACACATCGATAAATTCTTCATCAATAGGCTCTGAGGGCATTACAACATCTTCTTACTTTGGAGCATTTTCTTGCTTTGAAGCAACCAAAAAATTCTTCTTCACAAATGTTGTCAGCTTTCCAATTTAAATAAAAGCTTGTATATCTTTTCTAAACGCCACACAATCTTTCATATCATGCTCAACATCCTCATGATACTTGCAATACATATTGTTTCTGTTCTCCCTTGGAGTTTGTATTGGGAATGGGTTACGAAATTGTACATGTGGATGTGTTCTCTTGAAGATTGTTGCTACACATTCATTCAGCTCGGTAAAATAGCTTGGTCGGACCCATTTGTTTGATACTGGTCGAACATATTGTTCAGTATTAATAACCAGCGCATGTTCTTTCATTTCTGGAGGTTCATAGACTATTGTTTGAACTGGTGCTTGAGGTCTAACAACGTTTATTGGTTGCAAACTGTTTCGTGGTGTTATCAAACTCTGACGGAACTGGTTCTACTCAATCTATGCCCAAGAACTCTTTTTAATGCTTTGTTTCTTCCACTAAAATTATTTTTTCTACTTGATCCAACAAAACCCCAAATGTCATGGTTTGTTTTTCAGCGCCATTATTCTTCAAAATTCCTAAAAGCAATCTCATCCGAAAAGCCACTAGTTCCATTTTATCTTATCAACTTTCCATTTTAGTTTTTGTTTTGATAAAACGGTTCGTATACTTGTTAAGGATCTCCCCTACCTTTTGCCAACAATAAATTACCGTATCACCATTTGCGCAAAACTTTTTGCTTCCCACAAAATTCTGACTAAAGATATTCTAGAAAATATCAAAGTTTTTAGTACAACCCTCAAGCAAGCGATTATACCACTTTGAAGTTGTATTCTTGAAGGTTTAGGAGAAAGTTCTACATAGCAATTTGTCATCATCGTCATAATTAATCATGAAGTTATTCAATTGTTCGATGTGGTTGTTCGGATCTTATGTTCTATCAAAATTTTCCAACTTCAAAATATCCAACCACTTGGGTAAATGCCCAGAAATAATTTCTGCAGAAAGAGGAGATGACCTCCAATTATGACTCATTCTTAACATACTTCCCCCAGGACCTTTGTTCGTTTTCGTTTATAATCCCTCTTCGGGTGGATCGATAAACTGATTACTCATATGATATTCAAAGTTATGGCTTCTGAAAGGAATTCGCATGTGAGTGTTTTCTTTTTCCCTCTTAACAATATTCAATACCTTGTCATTCTCCTCGAAGCCTTAGCTCGGTGAGATGTTCGACGATTATCTTTTTACCTTCTCGAATCCTTTTTCCTATAATTATTTAGATGTCAATTAACCATTTTTGGGGAAAGTGATTCATCTGTATCATATGATGAATAATCGGTATAGTCAGTTGATTCATAACGATGCTTAGATTTCACCCTTCTCTTCAAAGAGTAACGGTCTCTCCTTTGATGTCTCTCATATGTTCGAGGAGCATTTTCCATGCGATCTTTTTCAGTTATTTGTTCTCTTCGGGTTTATATTTGAGTCTTTGTGAACTCAGCTTCATTTTCTTCTTATCATTCAACCTTTGAATGTCTTCTAAAACTTCTTTACTCTGAGCTACTAAAGTAGATTCTTCTAGAATCTTCTCGGTAAATCGACCACTGTTGTTTCTTTCGTTTGTCAAAACCATTTTATCATTGACAAAGAGATCTCTAGACGGATCTCTAACCACACAATTATTTGTACCAGACTCTAACCCTCCAATCATTTCTGTTTCCATTAATCTTACATCATTTTAATATAAGATTAATGGTTTTGAAAAGATAATATCGGGTACTAATCGTCTTAGTGAAGTATATACAGTTTCACAACTATCATGTAATTATATTAATTAAGTTTTTGCATGTTTATAGGATGCAATAACCAACGCAGTTAACACACGAGAAGATCAAGCAGTAATAGATTTTGTCATATTTTTCATCATTTTAGCATGTTCTACATTGTTCTTCTCTACATCTGGGGATATATTAGATTTTATAACTATTTTCTACACCGAATACATGGAAAAATAAATAACAATGATTGCGCTGGAATAATCAAAGAGAAATTGATGAATTCAGTAAAGCTTTGTCATGAAATAAAACCTGATAAAGTAGTTGAATGTGTTCCTCTGTTAGTGGTTAATTTTTTTATTTTATTTCAAACATGTAAAAAATATAAAATTTAGTACATCTAAAATATCATTAAAATTCAGTCATTCATCATGGAACACACAACCATTTGGCAAGGAGAAGCAAATGAAGGTATGATACCAAGATATCACAAATGACTCATAATTGAAACAAAATCAAAATTAGATTTATTTTAAATTCTAAAACATATCACAACTGAAAATGTATATTTAATTCATAATCTCGCATTTCTTTGTTTGTAATGCGTGGTGGCTCATGTAGTATATTGTCTCGCAACTATCATTTATTATAATTTCCTGCATCCACCATGTAGTATATGTTCTCGCATGTATAATATATTGTAATGTTCTGCATATATCTTGTATTATATTATCTGCATCTATCATGTATTATATTTTCATGTATCTATCATGTATTATATTGTCCCGCAACTCTCATTTACTTAAGTATTCAAAGATTTTGTAGGTTTTAGAAGGAGAATTGGTCTAACAATTGAAGAAGAATAGGTTGAGGAGGTCCAAGAAGAAAAAGAGGTTACTAGAGAGAACAAAAAATAAGTTAATCTTATCGAAGACGATGGAGGTGCATATTGGGATCAAATATAAAAATAAACAAATAATATGAAGAAAAAAAAGATTAGTGATGGAAATTAGTCTACTAATGTAGACAAGGTATTAAAAGAATACATCATTCAAGAGTCTGCAAGTAAAAAATAAACTACATGGACTACAAAACAACACGTCCAAGGAAATTTACAACAAAACGTGTTGCACGATAAAAAATAACTTCTGAAAAATCAAACAAAAACTTGTATTATACATAAACCTGCTACTAGTTAACATATATGAAGTTTGGTATCCATATTCTTAGGAATCTAAAAAGACGTGAGTTGTTGATAAAGAATAAAATTTCAGTGAATATTGCTCACAAGGTTTATGATTTAAAAGTAGAAAATAGACGTTAAAATAGAATTACTATTGAAACAAAATATAAGAATCTAAAATCTCTCATCTTTATAACTAGTCTTACATTGCACTTATATCATTAGTCTCGCATTAATCCTTCATAACTAGTATCACATGTTATTAGTTATATATTATAGGTTGTCTCGCATCTATCATATATCTTGGTCTCGCATTACTCATTTATACAAAGTCTCGCATTAGTATTTTTATGGTCTCGCATCCTACATTTTGTATTTGATAGGTCTTACATTAGTATTTTTATAGTCTCGCATCCTACATCTTGTATTTGACAGGTCCTGCATTACTCATTTATAACTAGTCTTGCATGTATTAAGCTAAGCATTTCATCGCATTTTTTATTTAAATTAGTCTTCATTTAGTATTTTCCTTGTATCGTCTCCCATATTTTTATCTTTTTTTGTCTCACATTTAATATTCAGGTTCATTTAAAAACCACACCAACATACGACCGTATATCTAGCCCAAGTATTAACTTACAAACAATGGAAAAAATAAATAGTTTGGTATGCGCTAATAGAAATTATCAAATGGAGATTGTTGAACTAACATAGTCAGTCATTGATAAAGACAATGTAATATCAGATATGAAAAAAGAGATAGATAAATGCAAAAGAGAGAGAAAACATAGAATAAGGTGGAAGTTGAAAAAATACTTCAACTTCCACCTTTTAAAAGTAAACACATAGATGAAAAGACATCTTCCAAGATATCTAAAAGATATGAAAGAAAAAACATGCACAAGATAAGGAAAATATGGAAGAAATTTCTAAAAAGCATGTATTGAGGTCCATTTTTATGCATAAGATAATGAAAATGTGCAGGATCCTACGCCTCTTGATGTACATATACATGTCTTTATGATTGTAAAAGATATAACTTTTATACGAGAGACTCATAGCATATAGAATGAGCATTGGTGTGGATTATTTTGGTATAAGGGTAATTTGGTCAGGTGTTTGTGATGTTTCAAAGGTATTTAATGTTTAAGTGGTTTGTAGTGAGAGATTTGAGCTTCCTGGTTGTATTAAATGTTCATTACCCTCATTAATGAAAGTGGTTGGGTATTTATACCCTTAATTATGGGCCTCATGGGTTTTCGGGTCAAACTCATGAAACCGGGTCAAATTCAAAACCCCATTAGTTTATTAAGCAGGTTAGTAATTAGCTTAGTCATAAAGTGATTAGTTTTTAATACTTTAGTCATGTTCGAATGATTCAGTGGGTGGTTTTTGTCCGAATTGCCCATGTCCGGTTTCTATAGTGAGTGGTGAGAAAAACCGGACTCATCAGTAACCCTTTTTTTAGGTTATGTTCGAAGGCCTTTGACAAGACCTAAAAAATCGCTCATGAGCACCTGTAACAATGTCCGGACTGATTTCGACTTGTATAACGGATTTATCCGGACTGGAAAAACTCTCAGAAGCTCAAAGGTTTTGCCATATATCGTGGGACACGTGTCCCATCTGATTTGCCTCACCAGTCGTTTTTCTCTTAGAACGACGCTCCAACTAACTTCAAAAAGTAACCTCTTCAATTAATGTTGGTGATGTCAGCGCCGTCTTTAATCATTACTCTATCTTTTCATATTCTCCTAGGTTTCAAGGTATCTTTTGTCTCTTTAGTATAAATCAAATCATTTTTCACTGTTTTAGCATCTTCAACATCTTTTCACTTCTAATCTTCAAAGCTTTTATCTTTCTTTCCCAAAAACACATTTTAGTGTAAGTTTATGTTTACAGGAAGAAACGCTCTAGTAAAAGGTGGGTGGCTGAATCTGTCGGAGTTAGAGAAAGCGCAAAGGGTCGAACGAGAAAGGCGCATTGCTGCAGGCCTCCCAGTCTCTCATATTGACAAATATGAAACACCAAACTCAGAGCCTGATCAAGGTTCGTCTTCTGCCAGAAGCTCCAAACCTATAAGGTTATTTCAACCTAGTCTTTCACCGATCATCTCAGGCTCATCGGTCCAGGAGTCAGAGTCTATTGTTGAACAAGAGCAAGCAGTTACAAGTACTAGGAGACCCTCTACATTCATAGCCATGGGAACGGATGCTGCGCCTCCCCAAAAAAACTAAACCTTCGACGAAGAGGCCGCTTAGTAAAAGGCCAGGCTGTTGCTCCACAGTCTAAATCTCCAAAATATGTGCCTTCTAAATCTGGGGCCGGATACAAAATTTCAGGGTCAGAAGCGCCCATTAAATTTCCTAAGGAAAAATTGTCTGGTCCGGAGGCCACCAGTTCAAGCCTTCGAAACGAACCCTCCGGATCTGAGCCCCAGCCGGATTCCAGACCACAAAAAGAAAGCAATGCTCAGCCATCCGGACAGCTTACTGAGCCAACCACTAGCACTTCCCTCCCAAAAATAACTGATAACCCTTCCCTGGTAATGGAAGACGTAATGGAGGAAAGTGTTGAAGAAGATCCTTTTGAGACCAACGTCTCCGGGCAGACGAGTGAGACTGCTATTTTGAAGAAAAGTAAGGGCAAGGAGAAGTTATGTTTAAAACACCCGGACCTGCCGGAGTGCCTTGAAAGAAAAGTGGGACCTTGCTTTCACAAAGTGAGTGTAAAGTATATGCTAGCTATGCAGAACATCAATTATGATTTCATTCACACAGCTGAACTGGGCCGGATACGGACGAAGTGAGGGATCCTAGAGTCTGTTAAAGTGAGGATTCATGTCGATCCGGAGACGCCAATGGATTGCAAGCTCAGTGAGATAGTTTTCTACACGGAGTTATTCAACTTGGGGCTTAGGTTTCCCTTGGACCCAGAGATAGTCAGATATTTCCATCTGATAAAGCTCTGCCCAAGCCAACTGAGCCCCAATGCTTGGTTCACACTAATGGCCTGCATTATGGCCTCCAGGCTCTCCGGAATTCCTCTTCCGATGGAGAAAGTTGCTGATGTGGCCAGCCTTTGCAGGAACCACATCATCCCCTTCTACCATTTTAACATCGGAGACAATTACAAAGTGGTGGATGACCTGCTTAAATCGGAGAAGAATTAGAAAACCCAATTTGTGTTCATTAGTAGTTCTTGGGAGAACAAGGAGCAGAAGGTGGAGATAGGGAGGCCAAGAAGAAGAAAACCTCCAAGGGGGGTGAAGTTTCTCTCCGGCCTCCGGAGTCTCTTCCTCCGGTCGATCCAACATATCGAACTCATGCAGAAGAAATCCCAAGTGACTTTCACACTGGAGAGGGCACTGGAGGGGACATTAACATTGATGGGGTGGACATCAGTGACCTTCAAGGGATTAGCCTTTACTTCGAAGACCTTGAGAAGGATGACTTTGCTGGTCCTTACCTCCCCCCAAGCTCTTTGAACATAGTCACTTTCAATGGTATATCTTTTTCTGTTTCATGAGAGAATGATATGGTGACCCACTCCTTGTTGAGCAACATTCAACCGGTGATCAACTTGGAGAAGCAAGTGCGAAACCAGTCAGCCATCATCAACACACTCAACTCTGACAAGGAGAGTTTGTCTAACGACCTCCTTACTGCCAATCAGAGTATTGAGGCATTAAAAAGAGAAAATGAGGAGCTAAAGAGGGGGAAGGAGGACTTGGCCACCAAGTTGGCCACTTCGGAGGGGGTTGTGAAAGAACTTCAATCCAAGTATTATGACATTGAGAAGAATCTTTCTACTTCAAAAGAGGAGGTGAAGGCCAAGACAACATCATTCAGATCCTAACTAGCGACAAAATTTTGCTTGAGGATGCTGTGTCTAGGGCTAAGCAAGAAAAAGACGACTTGGTAAAGGAGCAAGAGAAGACAATCCAAGCCAGGATTGATGCATACACCAATAAGGTGATAGACTCCCAAGAGGAAAGGTACGCCGAAGTCAAATCAGATATGGTCTTGCTCTTTCATGAGAAATTTCCGAAGAGGACACTGGGAGATTTATGGCGATTCGTGGAATATGAAGACCTCCCTCACCATACCATGGTTGATGGTGTTAAGCACGGCTACTCCAGTGGTTGGGATGATACTACTGATGAAGATGAAAGGACTGGAGAGAGTCCAGATGAAGAGATCGAGGATCCCAAAAAGAAACCAAGTGAGGCTGGGCCATCCAAGAAAGCTCAGCCTTAAAGTTTTAACCATATTTTTCTTTAATTTTTGTGACTAAAGTCCTTGGATGGCCAAGGAAATTTTGTAACCGTGTCTGGCCCTTGTCCAGACAAACCTTCTCTTTAAAACTCTAAAGTCCTTGGATGGCCAAGGCATTTTACATATTTAATATCATTCCCTGCTATCTGACGGGAAGTTTCATCTTACACAACTCTTATATTATTTTATAGTTTTCAAATTTTGATGGCTCGTATTTAAATGGCCTTTGGATATTTTAAAGTGAGAGTGTTTATATTCTCCGATGACAAGTGTTTAAATGGTCATCACTCCACTGAATTAATTCTATCTAATAGTCAAACCACTTCGAATATTTCAAGAAGGAATCAAATTTTATTAAAAAACCTAGACACCTCATTAAAACCTCCCCGCGCCACCAGGGTAGGAAAGAGTATGCCCCCAAGTATTTACATGGACTTTAAACAAGTAAATATTTACATAGTCTTTATTCTAAATACAACCGAAGGTGTTCAATGTTCCAAGGGTGATTCAAAATTCATTCATCTTTATCTGTGAGCATGTATGTCCCAGGCTTAAGCTTTTCACTAACCACATAGGGTCCTTCCCATGTTAGAGCTAGCTTGCCGAACTGCTTATCCTTGGTATGCAGGAAGACTTTTCTCAGCACCTTATTACCTGATTGAAAAGCCCTCATTTGAACGCTGGAAGCAAATTTACTTCTCATCAAACCCTCATAATGTGTGGCTCTAAGGTGAGCCTTGACTATTCTTTCTTCTATCAAGTCAAGTTGGCTTCTGATTGCCTCTTCATTAGCTTGTTCGGAAAAATGGTGAAATCCATTGCAAGAAGACTATAACTACCATCTCTCACAAATCAAGACCCTCTATTTCGAATCAATGCTTCAATTGCAGAAGAAAATATGCAAACATGTAATTTTCTTGTTCATCATTTTTGCACGTTTAAATCACATCTTTGGACATCGATGTTTAGATCCCCAGCATACTATTATATGGTAAAATTTCTTTCGAAAGGCTTGAATTTGGAGATTATAGGTTGATGGCTATAATTACTTTGAGCACGTAATAGGGCTTTACTCAACACGTAATAGTTAGTTAATCAGTGTTTCAATTGTAATGGCCTTCATCGTGGTAACATAAGATTTGGTGATAAAATATCTCATCACTACGGCGAGAAACATGTTTACCACACTTACCAATCTTCTAGAATTTTGAAATGATATCCCAAGACAAATCATCGTGGTGAGAAATTCCATTACCACAATGAGTTTTGAAATTTCTAAGATTTTACACAAACTCCCTAGGCGAGTTTTGCTTGTTGTCCTAGTAATCCATGCCATAGTTCGCCTTATTTTCTTTGGATAACTCCCTTTTTTTCACATATAGTTTTCTCCCACTTTTCTAGGTTATTCTAATAATCTGAACTTGTTTTCGACCTCTCAAATATAAGTTATTCTAATGATCCAAACTCATATCCAAATCAGTGTTTATCATGTTAATTTATGCTGCCATATTTTAAGTCAATTTAAAGCATAGATCAAGTGTAGTCAAATTTGTATGTATGGAGCTATTAGTAGGTTTATCTCATTTGGACCACTTAATACTATACAATTTTATCATGACACATAATCTATAAAATTAGTTATGAATCTAACTTGCAGAACATATACTATGTTAATTTATAATTATTATATGAAGTTATACTTTCACATTTTTTCTAATATTGAATTATTCTTTGGTCTTACAATGTTGCTAATATTGAATAATTCATTAGTCTTAGAATCAAAATTAACATTGTCATATATAAATGACTTATAAAGAAAAACACCATAATTAACATAAAGAAACAAAGAAGCATAAAAATTTCAAAATTAAAATCCAATATTTACTTAATATGACCTATTAAGTTATTATTACACAACCATCCAAATTTACTGAACTATATTACATTAAATTATTAGACCAATTAATTATAATATTTAAGCACGTAAGAGATTCATATAAACTAGAAAAAATTACAATCTCTAACTTGAATCATTTTATATTCAATGAATAAATATTTGAAAAACTATTATTATATATGATACAAACAAATATTTCAACAAATTAAAATTGACTGATTGTTTTTTAATACACGACATGGCCCATAAATAATCATAATATAAATATACTATGCCACTTAAAGTGTTTTATTAATATAATACAAACACGCTATGAAACATATGATGATTATTAGAACCATGATCCACAATATGATCAATCAATATATATCAACACTTATATGATGATTATTATCACTTGGAACAACATTGGTTCATAACTTTAAAATGAATCGTGAGAATAAGCAAGACCTTCAAGTCTAAATACAAATTTTACATCACAAGATCCACTTGTATTATGAATCTTGAAATCCTTGAACTTCACTAGAAAACTAACTTTCTGAATGATCATTGTATATTTTTTAGCAATGATATTTCACTGTTGTTGACTCTTAGATCTCGTACAAAAAATCCTCCCGTAAGAAGATATAAGTGTTGTATTCTTTGGATCTTTGATCCGCATGATAACGCCAACAAACCTCATGGGATGATATTCGACATTACGAGCGTGGATTAGATTTTACATCTAGCTTGTATTCCAAATTTATTGTTAAAACAATATTCTGAAGAGTCAATATTCTAAAGGTATCGACCATTATTGAGTTAGTTGAGGTAAACTGTTTGATCAAGGGTTCATATATGTTTTGATTTAAGAGGTTTATAAAGCGAGAATAAATATAGGATGATTTTTATAAATATATGATAATTATTAGAACTATATTATGAGTATTTTGATGGGTGAGATGTGATATGATTAAACCTAATGAAATTTCAAAATTGTTCGATTTTAGTTGTAAATGGTTAACCATGGTTTCTTGGCGATTACTCAAACTGTGTTAGAGTAAATGGAGATTAGTCAAATAGGTTTTAGTAGCAAGGAAGGCTAATGGACTATTTTGGTATTTTATAAAGGATATTAATATGGTGGATCCCTTTGTAGAGTCAATTAAAGTGAACCATTTAAAATCAATCGAATTTGTACTGTGGAAATTCATATGGAAATTATATTTGGGGTGGGACAAGTTAGATGAGATTGGTGAGTGGCAAATGGAATTTTTTTAAAAACGTTTTTGGTCATAATGAGATATGTATATTTTAGAGATTAGTAAATGAAAAAATATATAAGCATTTTATGTTAAACTATAGCGAAAAAAGACACAAGAAATAAAACGAGACTTACACTTATGTTGAGAATAAAGAAGTAGTATAAATAACACAAGAAATAAAACACCAAAATTTTAGTGTATTTGGATTGAAACTTAACTTGTTTCTAAAAATTAGATGAAAGTTATAGTGTGGATACGGGCATACATTTCATGAGATATAAAACAATGACAAAAAATATGGTTATAAATCTTTATCCTCTTAATACTATTGTTGAAATTAAAGAGAATAATATTGAGAAATAATGATTTAGTTTTTCTATTAATTAAGACTACGTGTGTGTATATATAAAGATTAGTCTAGACTAATTAAAATACATTACAAGACAATATCTTAACCCCAGACTAATTACAATAAATTACAATATAGACAATCTTGATTATAAACCAATTGAAATAAGTTAAAAGAAAGAGAATATATGAGCCGAGTTGGTTGAGTAAGACATGATTGTGACAAAAGGTCGTGAGTTCGAATCCCTCTGCATACGCTTTCTCGGCTGAGCCTGTCACCTTGTGTGGTTTACCTTCTGACGTTGGTTTGCAGGCTATTGCATCAGACTGAGGGTTTACTTTGTGCGCACTCATTACACTCTGAGTAGCGGCTGCGGGTTACCTCCGAAAAAAAGAGAATATAAAAAAGTCTGTTATAATTGATTCTCTAATATATTTGTTTTTTGGTCATTAGATATTTAGATTGAATGAGAGTTTTTTTAGTTTTATTTTCAAATTATATTATTTATGGTAGTATACACTTTAAGTACTATAGTATATTAAATATTAGTTTACATAATGTTTAGTTTTCAAACCGAGTGATATCCATGGTTATAATAATCATCATATATTTTTAAAAATCATCTTGATGAGTGAATCATGATAATGTAATTATATTATGAAACATAGGATAAAAAATATGGTAGGTCATCCATGTTTGTCAATTGTCTCACTTTAGTCCCCTTCTTTTACTTTTGTATAAACTAGTCCCCTACGTTTTGAGAACGTAACAAACATATAATTTTCTGTAATAAACAGGTCCTTCATGTCTGTAATAAACAGGTCCCTCGGGTTTTCAATTTGTAATAAACATGTCTTTTATGTTTGTAATAAACAGGTCCCTCACGTTTTTAATTTGTAATGAATAGGTCCCTCACATCTTTAGAAAATAATCTCTTTGTTATGTTTTTAAAATGCAAGGGACCGACTTATTACAAAGACAAAGAGTAGGGACTGATGTGTTACAAGTGACAAACATGGGGGACCTGCGATGTTTTCTACCCATGAAATATATGATTATTATTAAAACCATGATGCTCAACATGATCCAACAATATATATTAACCTTTACGTAATGGATTTTTTTATTTATATTATTATTAAAAATAATAGTTTTAGTATAAAAACGTTATATCTGCAATATTAAAAACATTTTATATTAATATTGTCTTATATGATAAACTATCATATTAAGTAATACACCATTAACGCATATACAATATTAAAAATTTCTCATATCAATATTGTTTTACATGAAAAATTGTATATGTATATACACTCTTACCATATGCTAAACATTTTTTAAATGTAAAGTTGATAATAGATTTAGTCTCATTGTGCAAAATTATATTATAACCCTCCCCAAAAAATCTAAATAATTTTAATTAAAACCCTTGAAGCACAAGATAGGTCTGCATGCTCTTGTAAGTAAATATTTTATTGTTGATTCTTATTGAGCTTAATCAACACTCGTCATATATCATCAAATTTTGTATATGTGTCCTCTCGCATTTTAGCTTCGGTAATAATGAATTTATTAAAATAAAATTTATTTAGTTATTTCATTTCATATATTAAGCCAGAAAATAACTTAAGTTCATAAGTTGAAAATCCATGTGACAATAACAAAGATATTCAATTTTAATTGTGAATTTTAAATTACAAGAACCAACTCTTTTGAATTTTAAAATCTTTAAAATTTGCTGGAAAACAAAGTTTCTAAATGATCTTTGCATAATTTTGAGTGTCGAGCTTTGATTGTCGTTCACTCTTAGACCTCGTACAAACTATGATCCCAAAATCAAATATAATGGTTGTAGTTTTTGAATCACTTATCCACAGGATAACATCATCAACCCTCTCTAAATTGTATTTGACATTACGAGTCTGGATAACTGTAGCTTTTAGGTCTAGTTTGCCGTCTAAATTTACAATTCAAACAAGGTTATGAAGAATCTAGGTAATTTCTAAATAAAGTTTGATAAATCCACTAGCTGACTTCGTTCCAAAATATTAGTTATTCTTGAGGTAGTTGAGGTAAACAATTTGATCTAAGGTTTATTATATATGTCGATTTAAGAGGTTTGTAGATCGAAACTATTATCTTACAAAAGAAAATATCTTATTATATATATAAATGTATCAAAATTAATATATTATAATTTTAAATAAACAATGTTATGTATATTTATTCGATAACGTGACATATATGTCTTACCACTACAAAAGTTTAATAGGTAAAGTAGCTTATTATATTTTAAAAATATATTATTTATTTTACTCTAACATAATATTAACCATCAATATGTTCAATATAAATAATTCAATACTAATTATATATACACTAAAGTAAAAGAGGGGTATAATGTGTTTTTAGAAAGTAGCCCTCTTTTATGTTATTACCCATATATATATATATATATATATATATATATATATATATATTTGGCTAAAAATCAATGTTAATCCTCTATGTTTACCACCTTTCTCAATATACTCCCCTTTCTTCACTTTTGACTTCCACTCATCCCTTTCGTTCCAAAAATTTGCAAATTTAGTCCCCCGCACATGTGAAACCTGAGAAATTGACACGTGTCTCCTAGTTTTTTTTGCAGGTTTGGTCCCCCAAAAGTTTGGCCATAAATGCCCATGTCCATGTCACGTCAGATGCCAAGTAAGTTGCCTAGTCATATTTACCATCTACCATTTAAAGTTACTATTTACCCACAACTATTATATTCAGACCGGGTCTAACCCAATTAAACCTAACTCAACCCAGCCCACTACAATATAACCCAACTCGAACCCAATTAAATACACAAAACCCCAATTAATCCCCCAAACCCCTAATTAAATCAATCTAACCGATTTTGCGTTTAAACTGTTTCCATGTATTTTAGTTACATATAAATTATATTTTATATTTTGTAATTTTATAGCTAAAATATTTATTATATATTGAAAATACAACGATGAAAATAAATAAAATTAAACATTATATTTTAGATAGATACACCCATTAAAATTAACAAAAAATTAAATTTAAATATACTTTTACATTCTCAACAACTATTTTTTTTACAAAGAAACAATAAATGTATTCAAACCCCGAATTAGTCACATAAACCTCTGATTAAAACAATCTGAAACAAAAACCCTAATTTCATCGACATAGCTTATCTTCTTCCCCATTTCTTTTCCAATTAAATATTCATCTTCCTTCTGTCCATCTATATTTAGTCCGTTTCGGTTTCTTGAACCGCAATTCCAAGTCTAGCATCATCTCAAGCTTCCTTCAACCACCAGAATTGGTCTGTATCATATAACTCACGTGTGTAAAAAAATCTTTTCCATGGTGAAAGCGCCGCTTCGACTGGTGACAGACTTCGGGTTTTAGGGAAAGTGTTTTCAATCTAGTTAGGATGAAGAGCTGGATACGAATTTAGGCTGCAAAACCCTATAGGTTAAGATGAAGAACTGAAAGTGGTTGAAATATATTAGGGATGAATAAGTCGCGTTTTGGGAAAGGATGAAAGTGGATGAACTTGATGACTTAGGGTTTACTGATGGCCATGGCTTCGGTAGAGACAGAGAGAAAGAGAAAAGAAAAGGGAGAATAAGTCTCCTTTGACAAGACCTAAAACATCGCTCATGAGCACCTGTAACAATGTTCGGACTGATTTCGACTTGTATAACGGTTTTATCCGGATTGGAAAATCTCTCAGAAGCTCAAAGGTTTTGCCATAGATAGTGGGACACATGTCCCTTTCTGATTTGCCTCACCAGCCGTTTTTCTCTTAGAACGACGCTCCAACTAACTTCAAAAAATAACCTCTTCAATTAATGTTGGTGATGCCAGCGCCGTCTTTAATCATTACTCTATCTTTTCATATTCTCCTAGGTTTCAAGGTATCTTTTGTCTCTTTAGTATAAATCAAATCATTTTTCACTGTTTTACCATCTTCAACATCTTTTCACTTCTAATCTTCAAAGATTTTATCTCTCTTTCCCAAAATCCCATTTTAGTGTGAGTTTATGTTTACAGCAAGAAACGCTCTAGTAAAAGGTGGGTGGCTGAATCTGTCGGAGTTAGAGAAAGCGCAAAGGGTCGAACGAGAAAGGCGCATTGCTGCAGGCCTCCCAGTCTCTCCTATTGACAAATATGAAACACCAAATTCAGAGCCTGATCAAGGTTCGTCTTCTGCCAGAAGCTCCAAACCTATAAGGTTATTTCAACCTAGTCTTTCACCGATCATCTCAGGCTCATCGGTCCAGGAGTCAGAGTCTATTGTTGAACAAGAGCAAGCAGTTACAAGTACTAGGAGACCCTCTACATTCATAGTCATGGGACCAGATGCTGGCGCCTCCCCAGAAAAATTAAACCTTCGACGAAGAAGACGCTTAGTAAAAGGCCAGGCTGTTGCTCCATAGTCTAAATCTCCAAAATATGTGCCTTCTAAATCTGGGGCCAAATACAAAATTTCAGGGTCAGAAGCGCCCATTAAAGTTCCTAAGGACAAATTGTCTGGTCCGGAGGCCACCAGTTCAAGCCTTCGAAATAAATCCTCCGGATCTGAGCCCCAGCCGGATTCCAGACCACAAAAAGAAAGCAATGCTCAGCCATCCGGACAGCTTATTGAGCCAACCACTAGCACTTCCCTCCCAAAAACAACTGAGGGCCCTGCCCAAGCGAACTGAGCCCCAATGCTTGGTTCACACTAAGGGCCTGCATTATGGCCTCCAGGCTCTACGTAATTCCTCTTCCGATGGATCAATTTGCTATTGTGGCCAGCCTTTGCAGGAACCACATCATCCCCTTCTACCATTTTAACATGGGAGACAATTACAAAGTGGTGGATGACCTGCTTGAATCGGAGAAGAATTAGAAAACCCAATTTGTGTTCATTAGTGGTTCTTGGGAGAACGGGGAGCAGAAGGTGGAGATAGGGATGCCAAGAAGAAGAAAACCTCCAAGGGGGGTGAAGTTTCTCTCCGGCCTCCGAAGTCTCTTCCTCCGGTCGATCCAACATATCCAACTCATGCAGAAGAAATCCCAAGTGACTTTCACACTGGAGAGGGCACTGGAGGGGACATTAACATTGATAGGGTGGACATAGGTGACCTTCAAGGGATTATCCTTTACTTTGAAGACCTTGAGAATGATGACTTTGCTGGTCCTTACCTCCCCCCAAGCTCTTTGAACATAGTCATTTTCAATGGTAAATCTTTTTCTGTTTCAGGAGAGAAGGATATGGTGACCCACTCCTTGTTGAGCAACATTCAACCGGTGATCAACTTGGAGAAGCAAGTGCGAAACCAGTCAGCCATCATCAACACACTCAACTCTGACAAGGAGAGTTTGTCTAACGACCTCCTTACTGCCAATCAGAGTATTGAGGCATTAAAAAGAGAAAATGAGGAGCTAAAGAGGGGGAATGAGGACTTGGCCACCAAGTTGGCCACTTCGGAGGGGGTTGTGAAAGAACTTCAATCCAAGTATTCTGACTTTGAGAAGAATCTTTCTACTTTAAAAGAGGAGGTGAAGGCCAAGACAACATCATTCAGACCCTAACTAGCGACAAGATTTCGCTTAAGGATGCTGTGTCGAAGGCTAAGCAAGAAAAAGACGACTTGGTAAAGGAGCAAGAGAAGACAATCCAAGCCAGGATTGATGCATACACCAATAAGGTGATAGACTCCCAAGAGGAAAGGTACGCCGAAGTCAAATCAGATATGGTCTTGCTCTTTCATGAGAAATTTCCGAAGAGGACACTGGGAGATTTATGGTGATTCGTGGAATATGAAGACCTCCCTCACCATACCATGGCTGATGGTGTTAAGCACTGCTACTCCAGTGGTTGGGATGATACTATTAATGAAGATGAAAGGACTGGAGAGAGTCCAGATGAGGAGATCGAGGATCCCAAAAAGAAACCAAGTGAGGCTGGGCCATCCAAGAAAGCTCAGCCTTAAAGTTTTAACCATATTTTTCTTTAATTTTTGTGACTAAAGTCCTTGGATGGCCAAGGCAATTTTATAACCGTGTATGGCCCTTGTCCAGACAAACCTTCTCTTTAAAACTCTAAAGTCCTTGGATGGCCAAGGCATTTTACATATTTAATATCATTCCCCGGTATCTGACGGGAAGTTTCATCTTACATAACTCTTATATTATTTTATAGTTTTCCAATTTTGATGGCTCGTATTTAAATGGCCTTTGGATATTTTAAAGTGTGAGTGTTTATATTCTCCGATGACAAGTGTTTAAATGGTCATCACTCCACTGAATTAATTCTATCTAATAGTCAAACCACTTCGAATATTTCAAGAAGGAATCGAATTTTATTAAAAAACCTAGACACCTCATTAAAACCTCCCCGCGCCACCAGGGTAGGAAAGAGTATGCCCCCAAATATTTACATGGACTTTAAACAAGTAAATATTTACATAGTCTTTATTCTAAATACAACCGAAGGTGTTCAATGTTCCAGGGGTGATTCAAAATTCGTCCATCTTTATCTTTGAGCATGTATGTCCCAGGCTTAAGCTTTTCACTGACCACATAGGGTCCTTCCCATGTTGGAGCTAGCTTGCCGAACTGCTTCTCCTTGGTATGAAGGAAGACTTTTCTCAGCACCTTATTACCTGATTGAAAATCCCTCCTTTTAACACTGGAAGCAAATTTGCTTCTCATCAAACCCTGATAATGTGTGGCTCTAAGGTGAGCCTTGACTCTTCTTTCTTCTATCAAGTCAAGCTGGCTTCTGATTGCCTCTTCATTAGCTTGTTCGGAAAAATGGTGAACTCCATTGCAAGAAGACTATAACTACCATCTCTCACAAATCAAGACCCTCTATTTCGCATCAGTGCTTCAATTGCAGAAGAAAATATGCAAACATGTAATTTTCTTGTTCATCATTTTTGCACGTTAAAATCACATCTTTGGACATCGATGTTTAGATCCCCAGCATACTATTATATGGTAAAATTTCTTTCGAAAGGCTTGAATTTGGAGATTATAGGTTGATGGCTATAATTACTTTGAGCACGTAATAGGGCTTTACTCAACACGTAATAGTTAGTTAATCAGTGTTTCAATTGTAATGGCCTTCATCGCGGTAACATAAGATTTGGTGATAAAATATCTCATCACTACGGCGAGAAACATGTTTACCACACTTACCAATCTTCTAGAATTTTGAAATGATATCCCAAGACAAATCATCGTGGTGAGAAATTCCATTACCACAATGAGTTTTGAAATTTCTAAGATTTTACACAAACTCCCTAGGCGAGTTTTGCTTGTTGTCTTAGTAATCCATGCCATAGTTCGCCTTATTTTCTTTGGATAACTCCCTTTTTTCACATATAGTTTGCTCCCACTATTCTAGGTTATTCTAATAATCTGAACTTGTTTTCGACCTCTCAAATATAAGTTATTCTAATGATCCAAACTCATATCTAAATCGGTGTTTATCATGTTAATTTATGCTGCCATGTTTGAAGTCAATTTAATGTATAGATCAAGTGGAGTCAAATTTGTATGTATGGAGCTATTAGTAGGTTTATCTCATTTGGACCACTTAATACTATACAATTTTATCATGACACATAATCTATAAAATTAGTTATGAATCTAACTTGCAGAACATATACTATGTTAATTTATAATTATTATATGAAGTTATACTTTCACATTTTTTCTAATATTGAATTATTCTTTGGTCTTACAAAGTTGCTAATGTTGAATAATTCATTAGTCTTAGAATCAAAATTAACATTGTCATATATAAACGACTTATAAACAAAAACACCATAATTAACATAAAGAAACAAAGAAGCATAAAAATTTCAAAATTAAAATCTAATATTTACTTAATATGACCTATTAAGTTATTATTACACAACCATCCAAATTTACTAAACTATATTACATTAAATTATTACACCAATTAATTATAATATTTAAGCACGTAAGAGATCCATATAAACTAGAAAAAATTGACTGATTGTTTTTTAATGCACGACATGACCCATCAATAATCATAATATAAATATACTATGGCACTTAAAGTGTTTTATTAATATAATAAAAACACACTATGAAACATATGATGATTATTAGAACCATGATCCACAATATGATCAATCAATATATATCAATACTTATATGATGATTATTATCACTTGGAACAACTTTGGTTCATAACTTTAAAATGCATCGTGAGAATAAGCAAGACCTTCAAGTCTAAATACAAATTTTACATCACAAGATCCACTTGTATTATGAATCTTGAAATCCTTGAACTTAACTATAAAACTAACTTTCTGAATGATCATTGTATATTTTTTAGCAATGATATTTCACTGTTGTTGACTCTTAGATCTCGTACAAAAAATCCTCCCGTAAGAAGATATAAGTGTTGTATTCTTTGGATCCTTGATCCGCATGATAACGCCAACAAACCTCATGGGATGATATTCGACATTACGAGCCTGGATTAGATCTAGCTTGTATTCCAAATTTATTGTTAAAACGATATTCTGAAGAGTCAATATTCTAAAGGTATCGACCATTATTGAGTTAATTGAGGTAAACTGTTTGATCAAGGGTTCATATATGTTTTGATTTAAGAGGTTTATAAAGCGAGAATAAATATAGGATGATTTTTATAAATATATGATAATTATTAGAACTATATTATGAGTATTTTGATGGGTGAGATGTGATATGATTAAACCTAATGAAATTTCAAAATTGTTCGATTTTAGTTGTAAATGGTTAACCATGGTTTCTTGGCGATTACTCAAACTGTGTTAGAGTAAATGGAGATTAGTCAAATAGGTTTTAGTAGCAAGGAAGGCTAATGGACTATTTTGGTATTTTATAAAGGATATTAATATGGTGGATCCCTTTGTAGAGTCAATTAAAGTGAACCATTTAAAATCAATCGAATTTGTACTGTGGAAATTCATATGGAAATTATATTTGGGGTGGGACAAGTTAGATGAGATTGGTGAGTGGCAAATGGAATTTTTTTAAAAACGTTTTTTGTCATAATGAGATATGTATATTTTAGAGATTAGTAAATAAAAATATATATACGGATTTTATGTTAAACTATCGCGAAGAAAGACACAAGAAATAAAACGAGACTTACGCTTATGTTGAGAATAAAGAATTAGTATAAATAACACAAGAAATAAAACACCAAAATTTTAGTGTATTTGGATTGAAACTTAACTTGTTTCTTAAAATTAGATGAAAGTTATAGTGGGGATACGGGCATAAATTTCATGAGATATAAAATAATGATAAAAAATATGGCTATAAATCTTTATCCTCTTAATACTATTGTTGAAATTAAAGAGAATAATATTGAGAAATAATGATTTAGTTTTTCTATTAATTAAGACTACGTGTGTGTATATATAAAGATTAGTCTAGACTAATTAAAATACATTACAAGACAATATCTTAACCCCAGACTAATTACAATAAATTACAATATAGATAATCTTGATCATAAACCAATTGAAATAAGTTAAAAGAAAGAGAATATAAGCCCCAACGGGGGTAGCTGAGTTGGTTGAGTAAGACATGATTGTGACAAAAGGTCTTCGAATCCCTCTGCATACGCTTTCTCGGATGAGCCAGTCACCTTGTGTGGTTTACCTTCTGACGTTGGTTTGCAGGATATTGCATCAGACTGAGGGTTTACTCTGTGCGCACTCATTGCACTCTGAGTAGCGGCTGCGGGTTCCCTCCGAAAAAAAGAGAATATAAAAAAGTCTGTTATAATTGATTCTCTAATATATTTGTTTTTTGGTCATTAGATATTTAGATTGAATGAGAGTTTTTTAGTTTTATTTTCAAATTATATTATTTATGGTAGTATACACTTTAAGTACTATAGTATATTAAATATTAGTTTACATAATGTTTAGTTTTCAAAACGAGTGATATCCATGGTTATAATAATCATCATATATTTTTAAAAATCATCTTGACGAGTGAATCATGATAATGTAATTATATTATGAAACATAGGGTAAAAATATGGTAGGTCCTCCATGTTTGTCAATTGTCTCACTTTAGTCCTCTTCTTTTACTTTTGTATAAACTGGTCCCCTACGTTTTGAGAACGTAACAAACATATCATTTTCTGTAATAAACAGGTCCCTCATGTCTGTAATAAACAGGTCCCTCGTGTTTTCAATTTGTAATAAACATGTCCTTCATGTTTGTAATAAACAGGTCCCTCACATCTTTAGAAAATGATCTCTTTGTTACGTTTTTAAAATGCAAGGGACCGACTTATTACAAAGACAAAGAGTATGGACTGATGTGTTACAAGTGACAAACATGGGGGACCTGCGATGTTTTTTACCCATGAAATATATGATTATTATTAAAACCATGATGCTCAACATGATCCAACAATATATATTAACCTTTACGTAATGGATTTTTTATTTATATTATTATTAAAAATAATAGTTTTAGTATAAAAACGTTATATATGCAATATTAAAAACATTTTATATTAATATTGTCTTATATGATAAACTATCATATTAAGTAATACACCATTAACGCATATACAATATTAAAAATTTCTCATATCAATATTGTTTTACATGAAAAATTGTATATGTCTATACACTCTTATCATATGCTAAACATTTTTTAAATGTAAAGTTGATAATAGATTTAGTCTGATTGTGCAAAATTATATTATAGCCCTCCCCAAAAAATCTAAATAATTTTAATTAAAACCCTTGGAGCACAAGATAGGTCTACATGCTCTTGTAAGTAAATATTTTATTGTTGATTCTTATTGAACTTAATCAACACTCGTTATATATCATCAAATTTTGTATAGGTGTCCTCTCGCATTTTAGCTTCGGTAATAATGAATTTTATTAAAATAAAATTTATTTAGTTATTTCATTTCATATATTAAGCCAAAATCAAATATAATGGTTGTAGTCTTTGAATCACTTATCCACAGGATAACATCATCAAACCTCTCTAAATTGTATTTGACATTACGAGTCTGGATAACTGCAGCTTTTAGGCCTAGTTTGCCGTCTAAATTTACAATTCAAACAATGTTATGAAGAATCTAGGTAATTTCAAATAGTGTTTGATAAATCCACTAGCTGACTTCGTTCCAAAATATTAGTTATTCTTGAGGTAGTTGAGGTAAACAATTTGATCTAAGGTTTATTATATATGTCGATTTAAGAGGTTTATAGATCGAAACTATTATTTTACAAAAGAAACTATCTTATTATATATATAAATGTGTCAAAATTAATATATTATAATTTTAAATAAAGAATGTTATGTATATTTATTCAATAACGTGACATATATGTCTTACCACTACAAAAGTTTAACAAGTAAAGTAGCTTATTATATTTTAAAAATATATTATTTATTTTACTCTAACATAATATTAACCATCAATATGTTCAATATAAATAAATCAATACTAATTATATATACACTAAAGTAAAAGAGGGGTATAATGTGTTTTTGAAAAGTAGCCCTCTTTTATGTTATTACCCACATATATATTTGGCTAAATATCACTGTTAATCCTCTATATTTACCACCTTTATCAATATACTCCCCTTTCTTCACTTTTGACTTCCACTCATCCCTTTCGTTCCAAAAATTTGCAAATTTAGTCCCCCCGCACATGTGAAACCTGAGAAATTGACACGTGTCTCCTAGTTTTTTTGCAAGTTTGGTCCCCCAAAATTTTGGCCATAAATGCCCATGTCCATGCCACGTCATATGCCAAGTAAGTTGCCTAGTCATATTTACCATTTACCATTTAAAGTTACTATTTACCCACAACTATTATATTCAGACCGAGTCTAACCCAATTAAACCTAACCCAACCCAGCCCACTACAATATAACCCAACTCGAACCCAATTAAATACACAAAACCCCAATTAATCACCCAAACCCCTAATTAAATCAATCTAACCGATTTTTGTAATTTTATAGCTAAAATATTTATTATATATTGAAAATACAACGATGAAAATAAATAAAATTAAACATTATATTTTAGATAGATACACCCATTAAAATTAACAAAAAATTAAATTTAAATATACTTTTACATTCTCAACAACTATCTTTTTTTACAAAGAAACAATAAATGTATTCAAACCCCGAATTAGTCACACAAACCTCTGATTAAAACAATCTGAAACAAAAACCCTAATTTCATACATAGCTTATCTTCTTCCTCTTTTCTTTTCCAATTAAACATTCATCTTCCTTCTGTCCATCTATATTCAGTCCGTTTCGGTTTCTTGAACCCCAATTCCAAGTCTAGCATCATCTCAAGCTTCTTTCAACCACCAGAATTGGTCTGCATCACATAACTCACGTGTGTAAAAAAATATTTTCCATGGTGAAAGTGCTGCTTCGACTGGTGACAGACTTCGGGTTTTGGGGAAAGTGGTTTCAATCTAGTTAGGATGAAGAGCTGGATACGAATTTAGGCTGCAAAACCCTATAGGTTAAGATGAAGAACTGAAAGTGGTTGAAATCTATTAGGGATGAATATGTCGCGTTTTGGGAAAGTGTTACAAAGATCCTATTGGTCTCCTACTCCTACCGTTACTTTTCATTCATTTACTGCCGTTACTTTTCATTCATTTACTACCGTTACTTTTCATTCATTAAGCCATAATTGATGTCCGTTTCGTTCTCTTTATTTATGACTCTAAATCTATATGTAAGAGAGATAGGAACTCCGAAAAGGCATAATCATAATTTCAAGTTATTTTATCTTCCTCTCTATTGTCTAATTCATATACTCATTCAAGAGAATTTGTGTTCTTAGAGGTAATCTTCTTACTTACAGTATTATCTCCTAGTCCTTATTCTACCATTCTTCGAACCTTTCGTCGGGTTTCTAGTTTGGATTTATCGTGCCTAACGAGTCCTGTAACATTGGTATCAGAGCCATCGATCTTCCGGACCCGGTTTTTTTTTTTTTTTTTCCTACTTCAAAATAAGCAGTCATGGAAACTAGGGCACAAACTTTGTTCGAGGTTAACAAGCAACTTGAGGAGATGAAGCAAGTTCAGGCCGATCAAGCCAAGCAAAATGAAGAAAATCGTATGGCTCAACTCAAACAAAACGATCTATTGAGGAATGAGATGACTGCTCGATTCAACGATATTAAGAACATGTTTGCGGAGCTACGCCCTATTACACAGAACCCTGAAAAGCGTCCGCTGGTTGACGACGATCCTTCGCATTCCGGCGTTTTCACGACGCTTCCCCGAACATTCTCTCCGGAACCACCTGATTCGCTGAACCTTGTCCCCGGTTCGAATCGTGGAACTAATCAGGAGCCTCGTACGACACCAACAAACGGTTTGCTCACCCGCCTTACTAAGGTTGGGTTTCCTATTTTTGATGGATCCGACCTACACGATTGGGTTTTTAAATGCGAACAATTCTTTGCGCTTGACGGAACGCTAGATGAATCGAAGGTAAGACTCGCTACTATCCATATGACAGGAAAGGCATTGCAATGGCACCACAACTATATTGCAGAACGTTTCAATCGATACCCACCATGGACAGAATATGTTCTTGCAATTTCTACTCGCTTTGGAGGTTTGTATGTCGATCCATTATCGGAGTTGGTTAGCTTACAACAAGAGACCGATTCGGTCGAGGTGTTTCATGATAAATTTGAGTGTAAACTCACACGGTTATCCCTACCACGCGCCCATGCGTTAAGTATTTTCTTAACTAATCTAAATCCACATTTGCAGCTTCATGTGAGACAGTTTCAGAATGTGGAATCCGTTGCCGAAGCAGCAAAAATAGCTATGATGCATGAATCATATTTACGCCTACTCCCTCACAAATCACAACGACCCTCATTCAAACCCAACACCTATTCTACTCCAAACGCCTATCAAACACCGAAATATCTGAATCAAAACACCCAGCCACCGCTTTTACCCACTGCCCCTAGCAACACACAAACACATCAGACGCCAAATTTTATCTCAAGAAACAACAACCAAACACCCCGAAAATTTACTTGGCAAGAGATGCAAGATCGCAAACAAAAAGGTTTATGCATGTATTGCGATGAAATCTTCACTCCCGGCCATCAACAAACCCATCGCACGGCTCATATATATGTCATGGAAGGTGATGCAGAATCTGGACTTTTCGATGTAGATGAGGTTCATGACGTAGTCAACACGACGGCTGTTGAGTCAGAGCAAACACAACCGCCTATGATATCGCTACACGCACTGACGGGCAACACAACCTTTAATTGTATGCGTTTGACAGGACAAAGTGGTAAGCGAAAGATCCACATTTTGATTGATCCCGGGAGTACACACAACTTCTTGGACCTAAAGGTTGCCAATGAAATCGGTTGCCCTCTCGAAGCGACTAAACCGATGGTGGTTTCTGCCGCCATGGGAAGCACAATTGTTACAAAATACAAGTGTAGCAATTTTTCTTGGAAAGTACAGGGCTATGATCTCACCACCGAGGTAAGAACTTTAAACCTTGAATGTTGTGATTTTGTGCTAGGTATTCAATGGTTACACACCCTTGGTCCAATTTTATGGGATTTTCTCAACCTCCGAATGGAATTCAACCGTAATGGTTTGAAGCATGTGCTGCGTGGGAATGTAAACAAGGGTTGTAAGGCGATCAACGGAGCAAGTCTGAACAAGTTAATGCTTCAAGAACCTCAGATCACATTGTTGTTTGGCCATGAGATAATAGATGACGTTTTAGACGACTTAAACCCAAAAGCTCTTTTGTCTCATATTTCGGCGGACTCTACACTGCGTGAGTTGATCAGTTCGTACTCTGGAATTTTCGTCGAACCCACAGCTTTACCGCCTTTTTGTGAAGAGTTTAATCACAAAATTCCTGTGGTAAGCGGTTCTAATCCCGTTACTCTCCGACCCTATCGCTACTCATCCCTTCAAAAGGATGAAATAATTCGATCATGCGTTTACATGTCTTTCAAAGGGAACACCATACTGTTTGATTGTGGAATTCATCCTGCTTACTCTGGGATGTCTGCACTGCCTTATTTTGATGAAATCGACCCTTCAACCATAGATGTCCTTCTCATCACCCATTTTCACTTGGATCATGCTGCATCCCTACCTTATTTTCTGGTAAATACGACATTCAAGGGACGAGTGTTTATGGCCCCTGCAACTAAGGCAATCTATAAGCTACTGTTAACTGATTATGTAAAAATGAGCAAAGTTTCAGTTGAAGATATGCTGTTTGACGAACAAGACATAAACACATTCATGGAGAAAATTGAGGTTATTGACTTTCATCAAACAGTAGAAGTGAACGGCATTAAATTCTGGTGCTACACGGCTGGAGATTATGTGTACCTCAAGCTCCAACCATACCGGCAGAATTCGTTGAAAACCAATAAGGTACCGAATAAGCTTGCTCCGAAATATTACGGTCCTTTTCGTGCTACAGATAAAATTAAGAGCGTTGCCTACAAGCTGGAGCTTCCGGCCACCGCAGCCATTCACGACGTTTTTCATGTGAGCCAACTGAAGTTTTTCCCTAACCCACTGTCAACAATCTCTGTTCTAACTCCATACATCGTCGACTTGGGAAATTATAAAGAACCTGAAGCAATCTTGGAACGCAAAACAGTCCAGCACCGCAACGCCGCTGTCACCAAAGTTCTCGTTCAATGGACGGGTTATCCGTCATCGGCTGCTACTTGGGAGTTTTACCAAAACTTCGCCGCCAAGTATCCAAATTTCAATCCTTGAGGACAAGGATGTTCCGAAGAAGGGGGCAATGTTACAGAGATCCTATTGGTCTCCTACTCCTACCGTTACTTTTCATTCATTTACTGCCGTTACTTTTCATTCATTTACTACCGTTACTTTTCATTCATTTACTACCGTTACTTTTCATTCATTAAGCCCTAATTGATGTCCGTTTCGTTCTCTTTATTTATGACTCTAAATCTATATGTAAGAGAGATAGGAACTCCGAAAAGGCATAATCATAATTTCAAGTTATTTTATCTTCCTCTCTATTGTCTAATTCATATACTCATTCAAGAGAATTTGTGTTCTTAGAGGTAATCTTCTTACTTACAGTATTATCTCCTAGTCCTTATTCTACCATTCTTCGAACCTTTCGTCGGGTTTCTAGTTTGGATTTATCGTGCCTAACGAGTCCTGTAACAGAAAGGATGAAAGTGGCTGAACTTGATGACTTAGGGTTTACTGATGGCCATGGCTTCGGTAGAAACAGAGAGAAAGAGAAAAGAAAAGGGAGAACAATCGAAAAAGTCGCGTTGAACAATCGAAAAAGTCGCGTTTGGGTGTTTATGATTAGGGTTTGGGTGATTAATTGGAGGTTTGTGTATTTAATTGGGTTCGGGTTGGGTTATATTGTAGTGGGTTGGGTTAGGTTAGGTAAATGGTAACTTTTAATGGTAAATATGACTAGGCACCTTACTTGGCATCTGATGTGGCATGGGTAGGGGTATTTATGGCCAAAATTTTGGGGGACCAAATTTGCAACAAAACTAGGAGACACGTGTCAATTTCTTAGGCTTCACATGTGCAGGAGGACTAAATGTGCAAATTTCTGGAACGAAAGGGATGAGTGGAAATCAAAAGTGAAGGAAGTGTAGTAGGTTGATACGAGTAGTAAACATGGAGGACTAACCGTGATTTTTAGCCTATATATATATAATGTTGGGGCAAGGTTATATTGGGACCACTTTTGCCTATAATGAGACCCTAAAATTTAAAAAAATATGTTTATGTGAATTGAAAATTTTACCCTTCATATATAAAACCAAAGTTCTAACAAAAAACCAACCTTTTCTTCTTCTCCTTCTTAAAGCGTGAAATAAGGTATAAATAAGGTACATAAACCAAACAAGCCCTTAGTAATTATACATTGTTAATATTTCATTGATCTTAACTATCCAGAAACCAAACAAAAAGAGCAAAAAAGAAAAAGAAGCTATTATTAGGTATGAAGAATTAAAAGACTTACCAAAGGAGAAAAGATAGAGTCAATTGCAAAGCTTTAATCAAGGAAACACATATAATAGTCCACTGTAATTTATTTGTTTGCTGTTAACACAAAATCATCCAATTCACGATTAGTAATTTTAGATCAGTTCTTAAACCCAACGAAATGGAAAAAAAATAAAATTATAGAAATACCGGATAATGGTTGTTGTTGATATCATTAAATATAAGATTCATACCTTAAGAGTTCGGATTCGATAAATCTTTAGTTTTTTTTACCGATTTTGAGAGCTTTTTTGTGGAGAAGAGAGAAAAAAGGAAGTTTGTACTGAAATATAATTTTTATATCAAGGGTAAATTGATCATTTTTGAAGTCTCATTATAACCAAAATATATCTCATTATAAAAATGTCTCATTATAGCGAAAAAGGGGTCTCAAAAAAGTCTTACCCGTATTAAATAGAGATAAGCCCATAACATTTTTCCATAAGCCCATAACATCTATACAAGGGAAAGCAAAAACCAATCCACAAGTATTACTGGAGGTTATGTATTTAAGAGACTAAACGGTGTTAATTTATGAGTCAGATTTAATTTGTCAATATTTTTTACAAGTGTCTATATTTTTGCCGCACTTTTATTTTGCATGTCTTATTTCCAATATAACTTCTTATACTGTGCTAAAGTAGAACTTTTCATTTCTAGTCTTTCGTTTTTATTAGAAACAAATATTTCTCACTAAGCTTTCTTAACTTCTTTCCACAAGTTTTATTTTGGGTTTAAATCTCTTTAGTTCTTACAGAAACCTAACTTTGGTTTCTGTTTCGGATTTCAATATTTGTTCTATTTTTATTTTATTTTATTTTTTTTGTTGAAAACCAAATCTTTTTTTGTTATTCTGTTCTTAATGTTTTTAATCAAAATTAAAAAACAAATCATTAATATTGTTAACAAGATTTACGATGGAATAAACGACAAGAGAAGATCCAGGTCCGGGGTAGTAAGCATTAATAAAAAAAAATCCTGGTATTTTCTTTTGTTTTTCTGTTCTTCATTTATTTTTTTAATTGTTTTATAGATATTCTCTTGTGTTTTCTTTCAAAATTATAACAAATTCATTAATATTGTTCACATGATTTACCGGATGCAATAATCCACAAGTGAAGGCTCGTGGAGGAAATAGTAATACACTTTTTCCTCGTATGGTATGTTTAGATTTATTTTAATAGAAAAATATTAACAAAATTTATGTTAATTACATATTAAATTATGATTAAATAATTTTACCAATAAAATATTTTACTTGAGTAACCTCATCTTTTTATTATACTCTTTATTGTATATTTGTTTAAAAAATAAAAGATATATTTTATGATATATTATTATAAATTATGAAAGTTGTGATATATGGAAATTAAAGATCTAAAAATATATTCCATATTTTAATTATTTATATTAAAATTTATTAATTATTTTGTTATTTATCTGTTTATTTTGTATAATATAGGTTTTTATATTATTTCATTACAAACATATGTCATCTTAAAGTTTTTTTTATTGATAAAAAATTTATTGATTGATATTTCTTGAATGTTAGTTTGTTTTTATTGTTTTAGAATATAGGGGAGCATAAAATTTGAAGATATTAGACATAAAACCAAATCAGGTAATTTAATTTAATCTATTTTAAGTTTCTTTGATTTTTCTCATGATATTAGAATTTGTTTAGAAAAGTTATATTTTTCAATGGATATGAATTTCTTTTAATTCTTTTTAGGGTTTTCGATTTTAAATTTAAAGTTTTTTTAGCCAAAACAATCTCCTATTAACTTTGAAATTTGAAAACATGTAAAAATAAAAGATAAAGTAGATTTTTAAAATGTAAAAAAGAAAAAGTATATTTAAAATACTTATAGTAGATGTAAGTGACTAACACATTAATAAATCATAATATAAAAAATTAAAATAAATAATATAAGATATATCTATTAAATATTCTGAAATATAGATATATAAAATATAGATATATCATAACAAGCATATGAACCTATTTTTTACAAAGATCATTGATAAACAAATGCATGAATTTAGCACATACTATTATTTATGTTAAAAATATCAAAAATATATTTTACAATTTTACTTTATTATTTTCATTAACTTTTATCCACTATTTTTTTTCTTTTTCGAAGGGAACCCGCAGCCGCTACTCAGAGTGCAATGAGTGCGCACAGGGTAAACCCTCAGTCTGACGCGATAGCCTGCAAACCAACGCCAGAAGGTAAACCACACAAGGTGACTGGCTCAGCCGAGAAAGCGTATGTAGAGGGACTCGAACTCATGACCTTTTGGTTATAAGAATGCCATACTCAACCAACTCGATTACCCCCTTGGGGGCATTTTTAAAAGTGGTGGTTCTATTTGGGATTGAACGTTGGACCACAATGGACCAGGATCAGCATCGGCCTGTTGTCCTTCCACCGCCGTGAGAGGGAGGTGTACGCTGCTCTGTGAGAGGGAGGTGTACGCTGCTCTGTGAGAGGGAGGTGTTCGCTGCTCTGTGAAACCAGCCTAACGCATTGCCCTCCACTCTAAGCGCCGCTTGGATAAGGCCTTCGCCGAATCCACGAGGTACACTCATGGCTTGGAACGGGCAGGCCAGCAAGTTGCCTTGCAAGGTCCGATCCAACGTTCTGGGCCAACGTCCCACCACATTATTGCCCTCACTTGAGTTACAAGCTCATGTTAACGAGCTCGGCAACTTTTATCCACTATTATCCACTATATATATCTATAAAGTGGAACTAACAATTATTATTTATATTAATAAAAATCATACAAAATATTAACCAAAATTTAGGGATTATTAGTAACCAAATAAACAAGCATTCAAAAATATCATATATTTAAATAATTAAATATCATCTAATTTATACCTCAAATCTAATTTAAATAATTCATATTGTTTGCATTCTCGAGCTACAGTTAATACTTCAATTATTAAAATTATCAAATTCATCATTTAATGGGATCATTAATACCATGATTTCCAAAATTTACTCAGTTATATATTTATGATACTCAAAATAAGATAAGTAATTGGCTTAGCGATATGAAGTTGAATTGTTGACGGTCTTATAAAAATGTTTGATGAAACGAACAACTTAGTCAAATTATTCTGTGTCCAATTAAAGATAGAATCAATGAAAGCTTAGTGGTTTCGTTAAAAATGAGAAAGCTTAGTGGTTTCGTTAAAAATGAGATTATTAAGACGTATAATAACAACAAATAATATGACCGTTTGATAGTTGGAGATATCGAAGAATTTGATTCTCAAAAAAATATCATAATACAACATATATTTTTTGAAATTTATTTTATTGATAAAAATATTTTTCAATATGCAATTATTGTTTTGGTATTACAGTGATTTTTGATAAATTGTATTTAGCGTGACCATTTATAGAGTAATCATGTGTATATAATACAATTTATAATGTTGTCACGTCTCTTATTTATTTAAGATTAAGTTTTTGTCTAATTTATTTTCTAACGTGATCTCTCATTTCTCTTCTCCAATCTCTACTGTAATTATTTAATATATTTTTATTTTGGAATTTTTTTTTGATGTTCATGTTAGAAAGAATAATAATAACAAAGTTATGTTATATTTTTATATGCTCCGAAAATAAAGTATGAATCTATAAAAAAAATCAAAAAATAAAGCCAAAATCTTTCAAACTAACCAAAACTGCAGGAAAAATCTTATCGAGAAAGAAAAGGTAGAAGCTTTTGGATAATAATTTCCTTATTGCATGTTCCTTTGGGGTTATAACTATAAATTCTGATTTCTGAAGATTTGAGAGACCGAAAAATGAAAATTAGCTAAAAAAGATATTTGCAAAGTGATAGATATAAATTCTGAAAACCCAAGAAAAGCCACCATTTTCGAAGGTAACTTTTGATTTTTTTTTTCTTCTTTTGAATTTGAAAACAAATATTAATATTTATTTATTTATTTTCGAGTTATGACTACTTGTATTAGCTTTCTAATTTTTATAAGATATTTGCAAATTGATTGATATAAATTTTGGAAACGATGAAGAAGTCATATTTTAAGGTAATTTTTGAATATTTATGTTTTTTTTATCATTTAATATGAGTTGGATTTTAATGCTAGAAATTTCTTATTTTAGATTTGGTTTTAAATGTTTGTATTGATCAATTTTTTAAATTGACAAACTTTCTAGATGGTTTTAAAGTATCCTTACACAAAAATTAGATATTTCAAAATAAAATCATTTATTTTATTTTCTAGTTAAAATAATTTTGATCTTACTAAAATAATTAGATTTTTTTTCATTAATAATATTCTATTTTTGAAAATTTAATTTATGATTTGATATATTTTTATTATTTGGTAACATATATATCTGTAACTATAATTTAATTTTAAAAGTTCATTTTTTATATACACTAAAGTATTAAGATTTTTTTATGAAAATCTTTAAGTTTATATAAATTATTATTTTTTTAATTTTTTTTTTGTTTACATAGACTTTGGATATACCCTTAAAAATATAAAAAAAAAATAAAAAAAAATATCAATCATATTAAAAGTTCGGAATGCAAAAAATCGTGAGAAAACATGGTGACGTGCAATCTTGGACAGCATTAAAGAAATCAAACAACCGTTCTCATTGAAAATCATAAACTCATGTCGGACATTTTATAATAAATATAAGTTTATTGTGTTTATAAATCTTTATTAATCGTAAAACATATGATTCTTTTTACAAATCAAACTTTATAAAAAGATCTAAACAAAACATTTAACTTTAACTGTTGTTAAATGTAACAGTAGTCGATAATTATATATTAAATATTAATATTTTATTATTATTGTTCTTTTAGTCTATTAAAATCATATCCTGCTCTAAAGGAAAATAGATTCTTCCGGCTAAAAAAAATACTATTATACTGTACTTAATAGTGTATATTTTTATTTTTTATATTATATTCACAATTTAATTATTTTTATTTTTATTTTTAAAACTATTAAATTTAATATCTCCCAGTATAGTACTATATTATCACAATTATAAAAGTATATAGGTTATAATTATAACATTTTATTATGTTACCGCGTTTTACAAATAATAATAATAATAATAATAATAATAATAAAATTATTATTGGATACATTACAGATTAGGTTAATACATATAAATAACAATATATTACTATTGTAAATTTATTGTTAATATTGGATCATACACAAGTATGATTATTTAATATTATACTTAAAATCTTAAAATAATTAGGTGTATGGTTATTTAATACTATATTTAAATAATTAGTTAATATTTATATCAAAATAGTTAAAATAATACTTATTTTTTATGTGGACAAGATTTATTATTTTATAATTAATTATTCATAAATTTGAGTTTATTAACAATGTTAATTTAGGCATAACTAAATAACAAAATTAGATACTAATCCGTATTATATTACTTAGACATAATTTTAAAACAAAAAATGGTTATTTAATTTTACAGTTTATTATATACTATAATATCATATACTTAGATTTTACATAAATTTTATATTATAATAGTTAATACATGTATGTTAACTATTTAGATTAATATCCTATAATATCAATAATGTGAGTTTAATAGGTGTAATATCACATACTTATAATTATGATCTAAAAGCAAAAATTTGTGAACTATCAAATGTAATCGCTAGATCATATTGTCGTGTATTTTTTAATAGCGAATGACAACAACATAGAAAAGAACTTCATATAATTTTTCAAAGACTTGTTCGCTTTATCGTAATCTTGCTATAATTATTTATATACAAAATAGGGTAGGTTGAGGATGTTTCATGGTAGTTAAGAAGGTAAATTTATCCATCAAATAAGTAATAGGTTATTTTTTACAACTCTCACCGTCAATAATGACTCCACAAACTTTTTTATTTACAAAACAAACTAGTATGTGAGCAACATATTTTTTAGAACAGTCAAATAGCTCTAGGTCGTTTGAGAGATGCTGAGGTGAGAGATAAACAATGAAGAGAGAGTTATATGAATAACATCATCTTTTGTTATGAAAGTAATTTGAGTCATTTGTGTATGAGAGTCCTTCTGTAACCTAACTGTTTATAAAAGAGTGATATTGGCCGTGGATGTACGATTTCTTCACAATCTCGACCATGTTACATACTGTACTATATGATTGGTTTTATTACGCAATATTTTACTTGTTTCTCGTCATGAACAGAGTAATTAGATCGTTCTTCCGTAGGTTTGTTTAATCGTATATCGGTTGTTGCATTGTCCGAACGATGGTGGTTTCACCAACAAGTGATGCAGTGAGCGTCGAGTAACACTAGAATAAGTAGATCTTGCTTGGAAACCGAAAAATCCAGGAAAGTGAGTCCCATGAAGCTTAGCCTAGAATAATTTGACGGGTCTAATAATTTCAATATCTGGACAATTAAAGTTAAGATTTACCTAGTACATATACGATTGGTTGTTGGTATCGAAGATAAATCTACACATGTTAATATCGTGGTATTGTACAAAGTGCATACTACCCTCATACTGAGTTTGAGAGATGAAGTGTTATGTACAAGAGGTATCTAAAGAGCCTACGATGTTTGAGATATGGAATCAACTGGAGGATGTTTACATGAAGAAATCTTTGGCGAACGGATTGAATATGAAGAAACAACTTTACTTGTTGTCTTTGGATAGTAGGACTGAGATTCGAAGGCAACTAGATGATTACAATCGAATCATACTCGACTTGAATGTAATTGGTGTGAATGCAGAAGAGGACAAGGCAATCATCCTTTTAAGTTCTTTGGTGAAGAGAGTATGCACACTTCATGGAAACCATGGTTTATGGGAAAAAATCCCTTACGATGGCCGAAGTCAATAGCATCTTAAACTCCAAAGATCTTTAAAATAATAATATTTTGAAGAGTGACTCTGAAGTGCACGGACTAAGTGTTTCTGGTCGTTGGGGAAAGAGTATTTTAAGTAAGAGGAGAGGAAAATCTAGTCAAAGTCTAAAGTTTCTACGAAGAGTTTAAGAGTGATTTTTGGATATGAAAGCATAAATTACATATTAGTCGGAACTGCCTAGAGAAGGGAAAGTGCAACAACTATCAGAAGACTAAAATTAAAGACGCTGAAACAGTATCTGATAATTGTGAGTACGTTGATAGGTTAATAACTTTTTATTCTTGAAGGTATACTGATAAATGAGTATTGGATTTGGGTACGTCATTCCACATAACTTGCGATAAGTATTTGTTTGAAGACATACAAATGCTTGATTATAGAATGGTCATCCCTAGAAATAATGAGTCCTACAATATTAAAAGGATTAGAATGGTATGAATAAATTTTTCTACAAAACGTGAGAGAGTCATTAAAAACGTACGGTATATATCTAAATTTAAACGTAACCTTATTTTCATTAGGATGTTAGATGACGAAGAATTTACCTATATGGGTGAAGATGTAAGACTTAGGGTCTTGCAAATCTCTCTTGTTGTTGTGAAAGCCAATATGACTGATTTTGTGTTAGTTCTCAAAGGATCTGTAGTGGTAGGGGGTGTGTTTAGTGTGATCAATGGTTTTACCAATTTATGGCATCACCAGTTGGGGAATTGAAGTGAGAATGGACTTAGTGAACAAAGTAACAAAGGTTGTTAGATGGTATAACAATTTATAAGCTGAGATTTTGTGAAAGTTATGTTTCGGTAAGAGCAAGAGGGTAAAAAAGTTTCCCAACAACCAGACATATAAAGAAGTACTTGATTATGGTCATTCAGACCTTACGGTATCCCGTATGGGAACCTGCTATATGTGGTGCAAGGTACTTTACGTTGTTGATTGATAACTATTCCAAAAACGTATGGTGTGTACTTTTAAATACCAAAGATGAATGGTTTGTTGCTTTTGTGAACTTGAAGGCTTTGGTATAGAATCAAACTGGAAAAATGTTGGAAAACTTCGGACTTATGATGACTTAGAATATGTGAACAAGTAATTCACTAGCTATTTTGTAAAGATTACAATTTCTACACACCAAAATGTAAGTGGGACACCCCAACAGAACATGCTTGTTGGGAGAATAAATCGAACCTTTCTAGAATGGCTTAGAACTATGCTTCATATAGCTGGAATTGGTCGAATGTAGAGAGGTCGTGACAACGGCTACATATATAATCAATAGGAGTCCATCTATAGCACTTAAGTTTTTTTTTATCTTCAAGAGGCATGGACTAGAGAGAAACCTGAGTTAGAACATTTGAAAGTGTTCAGATGTGTTCCTTATGCACATGTGAATTATGATAAGCTTAGGTTAAGAGCACTAAAATATACATTCTTTGTTATCCGGATAATTATCAAATCCTTTTTGACGTCCACGTTGTGATGCCTTGAACCTGGACGTCAAAAGGATTTGAAAAGTAGGGTCATAGTTTTTAATGAGGAGAACATACCATTAAATAAGATGGCATAGACTCAACCAAGTAAGGTCGAGAAGGTATGTGATGTTGAAGATGGATTTAATCTAGAAAGTGAAGCTAGAGGCGATTCTATTGAAGAAGATTTTCGGCATGGTTCCATTTCGGGTTGTACAGATGAAGTTCAACCATTGCGTCAGCCTGAAGAAAACCGAGAGTCTGTTGTTCTAAGTACTTCAGATGATTATCTGGGATAGTAATATGAACTTGATAGTTATCAATTAGCGAGGGTAGAGCACAGAGACCAAGCAAAAAGTTGCAGATGTATAGTTTTGTTTTACCGATTGAAATATAAAGAGATGTTATTCAACCCAAAATATATCACAATGCTATCAAAAGCATTGACAAAGATAAGTGGATCATGACCATGAAATACAAATTGAGATCTATGAAGAATGTGAACACTTGGATTTCTGTAAAGCAGCCAAGGGGCCAAAAGCTGGTTGGGGGTAAATGGATACTCAAGCTGAACTCAAGTATTCTTGGTGTTGTGTTACTCGAATATAAGGCTAGGTTTGTGATGAAGAATTTTAGGCAAAATGAGTGTGTTAATATCAACGAAATATTCTTGCTGTTTGTGAAACACACCTCTATTAGAGTTTTGTTGTCAATTGTTGCTAGATTTCATCTTAAGTTAGATCAAATATATATTATTACAGCCTTATTGCATGGTAAATTGAAAGAAACAATTTACATGTTTCAACCAAAGGTATTTGAAGAAGGAAAGAAGGATGATGTGTATTTGTTGAAATCCCTCTATGGGATAAAACAATCGCCAAGCCAGTGTAATAGAAGATTTTATTCTTTTATGAGATCCATTAAATATGCGCGTAGTTGTTATGACGTCTGTATCTATTGGAATGAGGAAACACACACAGAGAGTGACAAGTCCAATTGATGTTGTATGCAGGTGACATACTAATAGCTAGAAGATATATGAAAAAGATTGAAACGGTACAGACTCAACTGAGGGTATAGTTCAAGATGAATCATATGGGAGAGGCTAATATGATACTTGGTATTGAGATCAAGACGAACATGATGAAAGGTTATTCTTATCTCAACAAGACTCTATACAAAATATTATAAGGAAGTTCTCGATATCTGAAGCAATAATAGGTTGAAATTTTTATTTGTTTCCAATTCAAACTTGGTGAAGGTAAAAAGTGATCACTGGGTATTTGTGGTATATATTAAATTTTTATAGAGTGTAGAGAGAGAGAGAGAAAATAGGTGTTATATTTAATGTATCTTGAGAGAGAATTTTTGTCGTCTCATTAAATCTTGTTTTACCCTATTTATAAGATATTCCTTGGCCTAATCGGGTCAGTTCATATATTCGAGTCAGCTAGGTAGGCTTGGAGGCCCAATATAAGATGTAGCAAGAATTTAGCTTATTATGCTAGGCACACAACTTATTCATCATTATTTTTGTCAATGGTTCGAACTTTCCTTCAAAAGAAAGCTGAAATTCTCTCCAAATCCACTTCCAATATATTCTAATCCTATCATCTAGCCCCTTATCTCTCTCAAAAGTACCTTGGGAGAGATAACATGATCAATGATTTCTGATTGGTTATCGAAGCGAATTCGGAGGGCTAATGTGTAACCCAAAGGTCGCGACTTTAGCTCTCTCAAAAGTACTTTGGGAGAGATAACATAATCAATGATTTTCGATTGGCTATCGAAGCGAATTTGGAGGGCTAATGTGTAACCCAAAGGTCGCGACTTTATAGTTAATTTTACCATACACGTGTAAAGTGGTAAGTGAACCTACTGATCTTTTTTACCCTTGGTAATTGTATCTAAACTTAAAAATTATATAACCTATATTTAATAGCTCTTTTTAATCATTTTTTATAGGTTCATCTTCCTTAGGTAAAACACTCAAATGTATCTTTAACTATACAAGGGTGATTTTCATTGTTTCTATTTCTTAGAGTGATAAAATATTTCAATCTTCAGTTGTCGATAGAGAAAGGAAACCTAATCTTTCAAAATTAGATTTCTCTTCAATCTTTTTTCTAGTATTCTTTAAAGTTTGTATGTTTACGGTTAGGACTGTATTAATCAAAGGAGGTAGTCTCAATTTATCCTAATTGGAAGAAGAGAAAAGAAAGGCCATAATCGATGTTGGATTACCTGTTTCACCTTGTGGACTAGTTGTGAATCGGTATCTAGAATGAGACATAAGTTTTTTATCTAATAGACAATCAGTTTTTTCAATCCCAGCTCTGTTACTCAGTCTTTTACAAACCCCAACCCATCCATTCTGTTAGCTAAGAAACCCTCTACAAAATCAGTTAGCAATCGCAAACCTCCCTCAATTTTTATCGCCATGAGGTCAAACGTTGGGGAAAGTACTCCTCGAAAAATCATTAGGCTTTCTAAAGCTAAAGCCAAAACTCTAGCAACAGACAAATAAGTTGGAAAAATAAGCTGAAGTGCCTACTGATGCTAGCAATCCCTCAATGCCTATTACAACCCCGGGAGATGTTTTTACAATAGAGCTTCTTTTACAACTTGCTTCAGAAATAAATCCCACCACTTCATCAGTTGAGCCTCCTCAAACGGAGGAAGAAAATCCTAATGTAAAACCTAATAAATGTTCAGAACAGAGGCCACAGGTTATGGAAGAGAAGATGGAAGATAGTGGGGAAGATACATCTCTGGAGACGTCCGGACAAACTGGAAAAACTTGAAACGTGGTTCGAGAGAAAATGGAAAAAGATGTATTGGTAGAGTTCGAACCACTTCTAGAGTGTCTTATGGGGCGTGTTGGGCCTATTTTTTGCTCAGAAACACTTGAAACATGGTTCAATGTCAAATATTTGTTGGCCCTTTAAAAGATATCCTATGTATATGCTCATACTGCCGATCTGGATAGTATCCGGAAAAATGGGGCTTTCCATAATCAATCAAAGTGAGGATTCCTATTTGTGATGAAAATCGAATAGATTCTAAGGAAGGGGACCTGGTGGTGTATACCAAAGTACTCAATTGGTGCCTTATGTTTCCTTTAGACCCAGAAATAGGGAGGTACTTAATGTTGGTGCAGTTATGCCCAAGAAAATTAAGCCCCAATGCCTGGTACACACTGTTAGCCAATATTATAGCCTCAGGGCTATCAAAACAATTGATGCCCTTGCAACAGTTTGCTGCTGTAGCATGTTTATGCAGAAATGGTCATATCTATTTTTATTAATTCAATATGGAGAATGACTATAAAGTTGTTAATGTTTTTTTGGAGGCTGACAAACTCTGGAGGACTCAGTTCCTCTTTATTAGTGGCGCTTGGAAAAATACCAAGAAGATTACGTCCAAAGAAAATCCTAGTATGCTCGCGAGACACTAGAAAATCGCATGTAAGTATCTTAAAAGATTTCTTCTCTTATGTTTTGTTATTGGTTTTCACATCAGATTTGTTTTACAGTGTTTTTAAAAAAATTCTCGTAACATCTAAGGAAAATAAACTTTTACGAAATTAAATCAGTGCGGCACTAAGAATTAGTCAACTGTTTTTCACAATTGTTTCACCTCAGGGAACATGGTGAAGGCTCATATATGGAAAAAAATCCAGTTCGGGAGCTTTCATGGGAACAATTTACCACTCCTCCCAAATATTCTGCTATCTACAAAAACGACTGAGGAAGTTGATGGTAAACTTTTATATTAGCCAAGAATAGAGCCCCAGTCATCTTGATAAGATAAATAAGAAGAAGAAGAAAAATAGAGATGATTCTTCTTAAGTTTTTAACGAATTAGGGAGTTCACGGCCTCCATTCGAAATTAATGTTTTATTATTAGAGGCAGCCGCAGTTACTGTTGGTGAGGCCAAGACGCCATCAAACTCTCCAACAATCAAGAAAATGAAGGGCTAAAAGAGAAGAAAAGAGGGTAGTGACAAGAGATCATGAAATATGAAGAAAACTTCTATTGGTTCATAGATCATACTCTGATCCGAAGTCATTCCCTCCAACATTCCTACAGAAATTCCTCCTTAAGAAGAAGTACTTGTTGATCATTCTTCCTCGGTGTTTCCTACCGCTAACCAAGCTTCTTTCAAAGGTGACGTTCATTTGGATAACATAGGAAACTTATACTTCGACGAATTTGAAAAGGTTTCCTTTGACAAGGCTTTACCCTAATTTTCCACTATTACCAACGTTGTAACATATGATGGAGAGTCCTTTGAATTGTCCAGGGAACAGAATGAGTTATAATATGCGGTCTTAGGCTTATGTAAGGCCCATAGTTGACTTGGAGAGGCAGATCAGATCTCAAGTCAAGGATATTGCCTCACTTACTAATGAAAATCAGAATTTGAAAGGCTCTATCAAGGTTGAACATGTCAAGGTTGAGATTTTAGGTGAAGAAAATAAAAACCTTAACGATGAACTAGTTCAAACTAAATCCAATTGTGATAAGCTTCAAACCAGGGATAAAGGTACTATCAACCAATTATCCGAAAAGAATAAAAAACTAGAAGATCTTCTTAAGAAGAAATTTCTTCTCTTAAGGAGAAAACTGCTCATGATATAGCCATTGTTGTGGATACATATGCTGATACATTATTGGATTCCATGCAACAGATGGAGGAATCCATCAAATCAGATATAGTAATGTTGTTTCATGAAACCTTCCCAAGCGGTCTCTTGGGTGTTTGTGGAGGTTTGTACCATATGAGTAAATCCTTTTTAATACTACGTCTGCAGGTAATAAACTAGGTGTTTCTTCGGATGAATCCGACCCTGATGATGAAGCAGAGGAAGATTCGGATGATTGTAATCAAAGAAAAATGAGGAAGAAAACAAAGGAGAAGAAGCATGAGAGAAGAAAACTGAAAGGAACGAGCCTTAAGGTTAACAATTTTTATGCATTTGTGTTTTAAACTAAAATCTTTAAAATGAGCAAGGCATTTTGTTATTTTTGGATCGGATTACCTGGTAACTTTATTTGCACAATTTCTTTTCGTATACAAGGTATTTCGCCATATGGATCTGATTTTTATTATAACTCAAACGCATTTTATGTTAATATATATTTTTCTTCCACTGATATATGATCCCCATTAAATACTTTATTCAAAGATGGTTAAAATTTGAAAACCTTTTCCCAAAGCAATAAAATAAATCTGATCAAGCCATTCAAAGGCAACATAACTTTAATCTAACTAAACTATTCGAAGGTAATCTATTCGAAGGAAATATAAATTTAATCTAACCAAACCATTCAAAGGTAATCCATTCGAAGGCAACATAACTTTAATTCACTCAAGCCATTCGAAGGTAATCCATTCGAAGACAACATAACTTCAATCCAACCAAGTCATTCAAAGTTAATCCATTCGAAAGAAACATAAATTTAATCCAACCAAGCCATTTGATGGTAATCCATTTGAAAGCAACATAAATTTAATTCAATCAAGCCATTCGAAGGTAATCCATTCGCAGGTAACCCATTCGAAGGAAACATAACTTTAATCCAACCAAGCCATTCGAAGGTAATTCATCCAAAGATAAGATAATCCTAATCCAACCAAATATAGCAAAGACACTTTAAAAATAAAATGATGATATATTAACTGGAATTCGGACACCTCTTTAAAACCTCACCGCGACACCATGGTAGGAAAGAGTATGCCCCTAATATTTACATTGAACCAAAACAAAGTAAATATTTACAAGATAAATTTATTTTACGTATAACCTTACGTGGTCAACATTCCAAGGGAGCTTCAAAAAGTTTCATTATTTGTCTGCAAGCTTGTACGTTCCTTGCTTGACCCTTTCATATACGATGTATGGTACTTCCCAATATTGAGCCATCTTTCTGAACTTCTTTTCCTTAGTGTTTAAGAATACTTTTCATAACACTTTGTCTCCAACTTGAAAATTTCTTCTTTTTATTTTAGATGCAAACCTGCTCCTTATCAGGCCTTGATAATGCACAGTTCTTAGATGATATTTCTCTCTTCTTTACTCAATTAAATCCAATTGAGCCTTAACTGCCCTCTCATTATTATGTTCGGAATAATTTTGGACTCTGAAAGAAGGAAGAGTAGCTTCTATAGGTGTAATTTTATCTATTATATAAACTAAAGTGAATGGAGACTCATGAGTGGCTGTGTGAGGGGTGGTTCGGTATGCCCATAGTACTTCTTGTAAATAGCTTGGCCATTTTCCACCCGCTCCCTCCAAATTATTTTTTAAACCCGTTAAAATTATTTTATTTGCCACCTCAACTTGTCCAGTGGCTTGAGGATGAAAAGGAGAAGAAAAACAATGGTGAATTCATTTTGACGTGCAAAATATTTCCATATATTTATTGTCTACCATTATCTGTAGTGATGCGCTTAGGAATACCAAATTGGAAACATATATTAGAGAGGATAAATTTTATCACTACTTTATATGTTCTCCCGGAAAACGGTGCAACTTCTACCCATTTGGAGAAATAATCTATTGCCACAATTATAATAAGACATCCACCACAACCCTTCGAAAGAGGTCCGACTAGATCGAATCCCCATCTGCCAAACGGTATTGCTTTGGATAAAGACTCCATGGGTACTGCTAGCACATGGATCATATTTTCATACCTTTGACAAATGTCACATCTTCTCACTAAATCTTTAGCATCTGCCAAGTCTATTAATACCATGCCAACAAGACCCTTTTAGCTAAAGCTTTATAGCCACAATGTGTTGATCCTTCTCCATCATGTAGTTCTGATATAACACTTTAGGATTCATTGGATCCGAGGCAGCGCAGAAAAGGCCTGGTGAAGGATTTTTTTTTATAGAGAATCCCCGTTAGAATCAGAAATCCACCAACTATATACTTTATCTTATTGACAGAAGCCTTGTCATTAAGTAAAAATCCATTAGTGATAAAATCTTGGATCTCATTTCTCCAGTCTTTAGAAACCATGATGGATACATGTATGCTTTCTCCCACATCAGTTTTTATTTCTATGGTTGTGACTATGGAAGGACATTCTTGTATAAGGATCCAAGGATACACTTTAGAATAAGATATAGTGGCTAAGGAATTAGCCATTGAATTTTACGATCTTGGGACATGCTCATATTTGATGTGTTTAAACCAGATTTTTATCTCTTTTAGATATTTTGTTAAGTGATCTTTCCTGGTTTTAGATTTTCCCTGTGCTTCATGAATGAGTAGTTGTGAATCATTTATCAATCAGACTCTTTTGGCACCACATATGTGAGCTAATCTCAATCCGGATATACCTTCTTCATATTCTGACTCATTGTTGGAAGCTCTAAAGCCAAAACGTATCACATGGTACATGGAATTACCATAGGGATAAATTAGGCAAATACCAGCTTCATACCCCCATTATACTAGATCCACCATCAGTTTGGATTACCCATTCCTTCTTAAGTATACCGGTTTGAGCTTTTTCATGTGGCCCGTCGGAGTGAAATTCAACTAAAACATCAGCTACAGCTTGAGCTTTGATTGTAGTTCGGGATGCGTAGTCAATATCATAATCTCCAAACTCAACTGACCACTTGTTCATCCGTCCTGATATATCGACTTTCTGTAACACACTCTTCAATGGAAAAGAAGTTTGAACCATGATAGAGTGTGCTTGAAAGTAAGGCCTTCTGGTTTTAGCTGTTATCACCAATGCTAAGTCTAATTTATCCAATTTTGAGTATCTCTTTTGAACTTCAAGCAAACTCTTGCTTATATAATAAACAAGGCGGGATAGTTATCAACTTCTCTCACCAATATCGCACTTACAACATACTTTGATACTGATAGATACATATAAAGACTTTCGCCATCTATAGGTCTGAATAACGTTTTAGGTGAAGATATGTATCTCTTGATTTCGAAGAAAGCTTGATCACAATTAGGGGACCAATTGAAATCCTTAACGTTTCTTAAGATTTGGAGAAACTAAGCACACTTGTCTGATGATCTTGAAACAAATTGGTTGAATACTGCAAATCTTCCATTCAATATCTAAACTATTTTAGTATTCCGAAGTGGATTCATGGCTAACAAAGCATTCAAATAATTTTGGTCATCTTGAATCTCTTTCACTTCAAGTTAGAAAAAGTCTCTTGGAGGTGGGATATGTGATTCTCCTCCTTAGGAATTTTAACCATCATATCATCAATATACACTTTTACATTTCTTCTGATCTGGTTAGCAAATCTTTTATTTATTAGTTGCTGATAAGTGGCTCCACCATTCTTCAATCCAAAAGGAATTACTTTATAACAATGAAGCCCCTTTCAGTAATAAAAGTAGTATGGTCTTTATCATTCGGATCCATCTGTACTTGATTATACCCGAAAAAAGCATCCATAAAGAATAACAACTTGTTTCCTAATGTGGAATATACTAGTTGATCGATTCAGGCTACTGGAAACACATCCATGGGCAAGCTTTATTAAGATCTTTAAAGTCAATGCACATAGGTCATTTGTCATTTTTGCTTTTGACTAGGATCGCCTTAGTTGTCCAAAAAGGGTATTGAGATTCTTTAATGTGTCCCACCTTGGTTAACCAATCTACTTCTTCGCTATGGCTTAAGATTTTTCTCTGGAAAACGCTCTTCTTCTTTGTACCACTGGCCCAACATGGGATCCAACAAACAGTTTATGACGGATCATGCTAGCTGGTACTTCAGTTACATCCTCGTTACACCAAGAAAATACATGTAGATTATTAGATTAAAAACATAATATTTTTTCCTTCAATTATAATGGTAATTTAGATATGACCCTAAAAATTTTACCTTCTGCCAAGCAATAAATTTCAACTTCTTTAACTGGGATCATAGCACTAAGAGCCCCTCAGATCATCTATCTCATTTGATTTGGCAGAAGATTCCACTAATTTTCATTCTTTGTCGATTTTCATTGCTTCTAACGATTTTGGAGCAAGAGCAGTGGCATAACATTCTCGGGCTACCCTTTGGATACTTTAGACGACGCATACCTAGCCTCCCACGACATATTTCAAACATTTTTTAACAATAGAAGGTACTACATGTATCCTAGATAGCCAAGACCTACCAAATGTAGCATTATAAGATGTTGGAGAATCAACTACCACAAACAAAACCCTTACCAACTTATTGCACGATCCTTTTCCCAACAATACCTCTCCTTCAAACTCTCCAATTACATCGTCTGAGTTACTAGTAAATCATACTATGGTCTTATTCGAACGTTGTATGATTGAGGGATTTTTCATTTTCCTATAAGCTCATAAAAATAGATATTTGCCGAACTGCCTGTATCAATCAGGAATTGGCGTACATCATTTCCTTCAATGGATGCTCCTATTACCACAAGATCTTTATGTGGGCCCATAATGTTTGTCAGGTAATGTTCATCAAAGACAATGAATGGTGCAGGGATTTGATAGAGATGTGTAAACATTTTTTTCCATCTAATTGAGTAGTTAGACTGTTTACGTGTCTTTTTTAGTAGCTTGGGTGCAATCATAGTATTTTCCCCAAAAATGGTAAAAGATTCAAAGAAACTGCACATATAAGATATTGTCTCTGTTTTTTCCACTATCACCCCAACCTGGTTCCGATCCGAATCAGGTTCTAAGTATTCGAAGTCTACATCAAATATTTCCACAATCATTATAGAATCCTCTTGTCTAGATGCCCCCATACTTTGTCTTTAAACATTTGGTAAAGTTTATTGTGTTGTGTTTGCACTAGGCCGAGAGTGAATGTTAACTTACCTATTGCCTCCTTGCTTTTTAACAAAAGCATACAGTTTTATTTTTTCAATCAAGGTTTGTACTTCTTGCTTTAAGGCAATGTAATATTGGGTATTGTGACCCACATCGTTATGGTATTTTCAAACATGAGTGTTATGATTTTCTCTTTAAGACTGAATTTGTGTCGGCCTACAAAAATGAACAACATTCTTAGTTCTGTTAGAAATGGTGGCCACATTTTCACTTAATTCGGAAAACCATTCAGGTTGGACCCATTGACTCATTCTTGGTCTAGACAATTGGCCCTGATTTGACTGACTTTAACTAGGCTAATGTGAACCTTTTCTAAAGTTTTTAGGCCAATAATTGACTGTGGCTTGGGACTGAGTACTGGCTTGCGGGATAGAATTTGTTGGAGCAGACCTATTCTGGCGCGGCACTCTAGACTTTTTGGTTTCCTCTACTATGATTTGTTTTCCGACCTAATTGAATAATCTTCCCCAGGTTATAGCTTTCTTTCGAGTTACTAAATCAGCCAACTCACACGGTATTAAACCTTTCCTTAAAGAAGCGATGACTACTTGCTCAAAACAATAAGCCAATCTATTCTCTGTATTTACAAAACGGTTGATGCAGTCTTTTAAGGATTCATTCGGTTCTTGCACAAAATTAGTGATAGTATCACCATTCCCTTTAAGCTCTTTGCTTTCCACAAACTACCTCCGGAAATCCATCCAGAACATATCAAAGTTTTTAATAGATCTCTGTGGTAAAATCTCATACCATTTTAATGCACTCCCCTTAAAATTCTGCGAGAAGGCCTAGTATAATAGCTTATCATTATCATTAAAGTTCATCATGAAATTTTTGAACTGTTCAAGGTTATTATCAGGATCTTTGCTTAAATTGTATTTCTTCATTTTAGAGCTATCGAACCGCCTTGGTAGATGTCTAGAGAGAATATTTGAAGCCAAAGATGACTGTCTCCAGTTATGGCTACAACTAAACATATGGGCTTCATCAGGAGTGTCAAAGATACCTAGTTTGGATTGGATAACAAATTGATCACTTAACAAATGATCAATTTCGTGATCCGCCGATTCCTTTACTTTCCCTTCATATTTTTTCTTTTTCCCTTTGCCCTTCTTATCCCTTTTCTTAGAATATTTCTTGGTTAACCTTTGTTTCTTCTTCTGATGGCCATGATCACTACTAGATGAAGAAGTAAAATATTCTAATCAGATTGTGTGGCAGGGTTTTCAACAGAATCTGATGTGTTCATTAACTGCTTAGCCCGATGTTCCTTCTTTGAACCTATGAGAGCCTTTGAAGATTGATCACTTTCATTTTGTTTGTGACTGTTGCCCGGCTCGTCTGTAATAACACATCCCATCGAGAAATTCTCTTTTAATTCTATTTCAGCTTACCTTTGGCTCATAAAGCTTCAATTTCAGCCCTCAACTGATCACGCTCGTCTTGTATGATCTGTATTTCCTATGTATTATGATTAACATGTGATATAGTTGCATGTTCGTTCTCACCTCGTATCCCCTCATTTTCAAGAGGGAGGGACTTCTTGCATATCGATATCCAAAGAATTCCAAAGTGGAGTCCACCACCGAAGTACGATCCGTAACTATGGTTTTAAATAAAGCTATTTAGGAACCTCATGCTCCCACTATGGTCGTCAATCTGGTGAAGGTAAAAACTGATCAAGGGGTATTTGTAGAATATATTAGATTTGTTATGGAGTCTAGAGAGAGAAAAAAGGTGTTATGTTTAATGCTATTTTTTATCATATTTATAAGATTTAGATGACCCATGGGCTAATTGGGTCGGTTCATATATTTGGGTCAGCTAGGTGGCGAAGGAGGCCTAATATAAGATGGAGCAAGCACTTAGTTTACTGTGCTAGGAACATAACTTATTCATCATTATTTTTGTCAATGGTCTGAACTGCCTTTCAAAACAAATCTAAAATGCTCTCCAAATCCACTTCCAATATATTACGATCATATCAAAACTTAATGTCACTTTAACACCAACTGAAGCAACATATGAGAAGTACGTGATGGGGATACCTTATGACAATATTATTGGTAGCAATATGTATGCTATGATTTGCACGAGAAATAATATTGTTTGCGTCGTAAGTATATTGAGCAGAGTCACATCAGATTCGTGGAAACCGCATTGGCATGAACTCAAGTGGCTCATGAGATACTTGAAAGGCTCAGATATTGTATGGTAGTGTTACAATTAGAGGGATGTGGTAATATAGTGTTGTAAGGTTATGTGGAGTCCTAATGTTACAAGGAAGTCTACTTCAGGTTATCTGCTTATTGTGTTTGGAGGTGTGGTTAGCTAGAAGTCTTGTATATAGAAGTTTGTTGGGTTTTCGTCTACGGATCTGAGTATATTACTGCTACGAAAGCAATAAAAGAAGCTATTTGGATGAATGGATTGTTATGAACTCGCTAAGGTGGAGCAAGATGTTGTTATGTTAAATGGAGACCGAGTGCTCTTCATTTAATAAATAATGTGGAATTCTATTAGCAAACTAAACATGTAGACATTAAGTTTCACTTCATCCGATTTTCCATGCACATCGTATTTTATTACACAGATTGGTTGAGTCATTTATGTTTGAGATTTTTTCGGTAACCTAGTTGTTTATAAAAGGATGTAACATTTTTTCACAATGCAAACGACATTAATTATTGCCATGTGTATCTGGTTTTATTATGCTTTTTTCTGTGTGTGTCTTGGACATGGTATAAATTTGTTTATCGTATATCGGTTCTTCCTTAGACCGAACAATGTGTTTCCCACCCATATTAAATATAGTATTAAAATTATTTTTCAAAAAATTGAAACCATAATAATGATAAAAAAAACACTTTGTTTGTTTAAAAATTTCCAATAAACCAGATATCCTAATAACTAAACCAACAACTAAATTGACTTGTTGTAAAATGGTATTCCACATTCTTTTTTGAATCAGTAATTAATCTCCTAGTAATTAAACGCTGAATATTCCTAATGTTGTCGTGGGGTGCTGTAACTGATCTTAGCTTCAAATTTTATAAAAAAAGCATTGGACTACTGGTTGGTACCAATCGCATATACTAAGTCAGGACTTGACTTTTCCTTCTAGTATATGTCTGAACTGTATTCTCTTGCTAGCAACTAAAAACACAACAATATCAAATTTTGTATAAATGGAGCGTCAGCTACGAGGTTACCTTAGTCAAGTGCTCATGGTATCATAGGAATTTGCAGCTTCAATCTCAATCTTTAAATTTCTATAATTTTTATAATTTTTAGAAAGGGCTTCATTTTGGATATCCCGGATTGCATAATTTTAGTCTCAATCTTTTTGTCTTTAATTTTTGTCTTTAATTGACAAATTGAAACAATCTGTGTAGTACGAAGATCCAACGCGACAGGCGAAAGCAAGGGATACAGTTCCTATAGCAGAGCTTGAGGAAAAAACGTTACTTGCATTACAAACGGTAACCAGTTTTTTAATCTTTTGAAATATACTAAAATCAATTTAGTTCTTAATTATTAGTTCAAGCTTTAGCAGTGAGATGTAGTCTCAATCTTTCACAATACCAAATTCAACCTGATTACCAGATATATATCTCCGGAACGCTTTTTCAACTATATGGATCCAATATCTATTTAATTATATATAATATAATCTAGTTATTTTGTTATTTAACTCTTATGATAATGACCAACTATATATTTACCTGTCCATAATTACTCCAACAAATAATTCGTACACATAGTTCTGCGAAAATAAAAATCTCATGTTGATTGTGATCGTTGTTACAGGAGGGGAACAATAACCCATCGCAGAATGAAAAAGATCATGCTTTCCTCCAACAGCTACTTTCGTGGTTCAAACAATCTTTCAGGTTTTGTTAATAGATATAAAATTCTAACGAAACTATTGTCTTCGTACGTGGGATCAAATTCTATTGCTAAACTACATATGTGTAGATGGGTCGATGCACCTTCTTGCGAAGGTTGTGGCGCTAATACTGTCTGTCAAGGCATGGGAAGTCCACTTCCATGGGAACATCAATATAAAGCGTATATGGTTGAAATTTATCGGTAATAAACAAAACAAAAAATCTACCATGCGTTTCTCTATAAACATTTGAATGTGTAAGTCCTTCCTTTGTTTATCATCTGTATTTTAAACTTCACTACTTACCACAGGTGCTCTTCCTGCTCAGAAATTACTAGGTTCCCTCGCTACAATGATCCTGTAAAGGTATGCTATCATCATACACTATTCTGCGTCGTTTATTTCATCTGTTGGCTCATATTAAGTCTCATCTCCATATTTAATTGCAGCTTGTTGAAACTAAAAGGGGTCGTTGTGGGGAGTGGGCAAATTGCTTTACGTTTTACTGTCGTGTGTTTGGCTATGACTCCCGTTTGGTTTGTCCTTTTTATTATTAGATTACTATATATCAATGTTCCAATAAATGATTACATTTAGTTAGCTGTAGAATAGGCTTCTGTTATCATTCCTCTTTCTTTTTTTCGGCTAATATAGTTTCTTTACGTAACATTCATAAACTATCAAAGAGGGTGGTCCATTAGCTTCTTAATGTGATATAGGGCCAATTCTGACATGTAGGTAAAAATGCTCACTAGAGATCAATAATGTTCAAGTCAAACATTCGTAAACTGATTATGGCTGATAAATGTAATTGTAATCGGTTTGTCCATTTATCTAGCTTTCACCCACCTCTGCATGATGTAACTGTAGTGTTCAACTTGCAATCAAGTTTAACTTTCGTTTTTTCCCAAGCATTTCCGAAGCTGGTGGTCTTAGTCAGCCTAGAAAAGGTCCATAATCTTAATTGACCAGCTTAGGTTAAGTAGTTCTGACATTGAACTAAGGAGAGCTGAACTACAATCGAGTTAGTTGACCGCAGGGGGGACTCAAATATGAATGCTTAGCCTCGATATTTTGGTTTTATTCTTTTCCAGATTGTAGATTTTACAGACCATTTGTGGACAGAGTGCTATTCAAAGAGTTTGAACAGATGGGTGCATCTGGATCCTTGTGAAGGAGTCTTTGACAATCCTTTACTATACGAGAACGGGCACGTTAAATCCCAACCACGTAGTCTCTTTCTGGTGTGGTGCTAATTTCATCCTAAGTAAAAATAAAAATTATCTTTGTTTGTTTCAGGTGGGGTAAGAAATTGAATTACACCATCGGTATCTCAAAAGATGGGGTCAATGATGTTACTAAACGCTACACCAGAAACTGGGATGAGGTAATAGGCTTTGTATTACATTCTTGGTTTGTATTTATTGATTACTTTTTTTTTTCAGTTTCATCAGCGTACTTATATAATTGCCTACATTGTATTTCTCTGTTCTAGGTTTTAACTAGGCGAAATATTACCACAGAAGCTAATTTGGTGGCTGTTCTCAATACTATAACAAGAGAGTTCCGCAGTGGACTTAAAAATGAAGCTCTTGCTTTACTCGAGGAGCGAGATAGGAACGAGCAAGAAGAGCTAGAGAATATTAGGTAAGCTACACATACAGAAACCTTGGGGCCGGATGCTTCAGAACTGTTTATAATGTACCAAAAGCTAGAATTAAGTGTTGGGTGGGCAGATTTTTTGCTTCATAGAAGCTTAAATTCGTTGTATGCAGCAGATACTAAGAAACACTACTTGTGCGTGATATTCCTTGCGTGTGATTTGCGTCTGTGACATTTTTGTGTGTAATTTCTTGGATCTACCTTCCGGTCATGAATTAAGAGTCATACTCTTGTGTTGTTTTCATTTAGAGTATTATATTTAGGGTGTTCTGAATGAGTCGAGTGGCGCATCGAAAGTCTACTCTATGCGGCAGTACAGTTTTGTGTGTGACAGTGTTATTGTGGTTTGAGAGCGTATTGTGTTCGGAAGTACAAATAAGTGTTGTGACAGTATATTGTTAGTCTGGTGCTATGAATCCATTAGGTCCATTATCTAGTAAGTTCATTTACAATCTGAAATCGGCAACCCTTTTCTATTACGGTGAAACACTTTTCTCTTGCGGCCCCGTGGACGTAGACAATTTTCGAACCACATTAAATCTCGTGTTCTTTTCTTTTCTGTCATTTATCGGTGTTTTGTTTTATTTGTGTTACGTGCTTTAGCCAATTGGAATAAATTGCATAGTGATTTATAACATAGGGTATAGCTAAACTGTTGATCATATGACTTACTAGTTCTAAGTATAAGTAGTCCATCAATTATTATAAATAGTTCTGAATTCTACATAAATTACGGTTACGAAAAACAGTAAGTTACACCCTAAATACACTAACGAGCCCCAAAATATAAAACGTCTTCTCATCCACCCATTCTTGTTCTTCTTCTTCACTTTATCATATTCTTCTTATTTAACTCTCAAGAACCAATAACTAAAAAAACTCCAAAAACTCTTCGAATTTCGGCTTTGGAACAATTCTACATCATCTACTAAAAACAATGGTCAAAGGAAAATAGTAAGTAGATTTCTCATTTATTGGTTTTTATTTTTTATATGTTTTGAGATGATATCGGTAATTTGTAGATGGAAAACATTTAGGGTGTTAAACTAGTTAAATCTAGGGTTATAATTGTGTTTGTAATCAATTATTGTTGTGGTTTTGTTTGATTTATGTCAAATTGAGGTTTTATGATTCGAGATTTGGTATTTTCCAGAGAATAGTGGTTAGGTTTTTGCAGGTGTTCTTTGTCCGTCGGTGCAAAGCATTCGAACCGCCAGGTTGTGGTTTTCACACCGACGAGGGCTAAATTTAAAGCATGGAGAATTTAGCCCACGCCAATGGGAGTTACTAGCCCTGACAAAGGCAAAGTTCACACTGCTAGTGTGCAGCTTTCCCACCGTCGGGCTAGGTACCCGCGCATAAAGAACAACATCTGACCAGTGCGGATGCTTCAGACCGGCGGGGAGGAAGACCAATTTTATGTTCTTCTTAGATTTTCCCCAAAATGTGAAACCAACCAAAATATTTTCTTGTTATTGCAAGCAATATATTTCTAGGTTGGAAAAACCCTCTAAATATCGGCAGGATAAAGGAGGGAAAATGTCGAGAAACCGAGTTCAAAAAAAGGTCGTACGCAACCGGGTTGTGGTAGTGGTTCCCATGCAGACGAAGTTACTCGAGTTGAGTATTATGAGCATACAAAACGGTCAAGAAGATGTATCATGTTAGAAACTGCTAGGGAGCAGGGTAAAAGTAGTGTTCGCAACAAACGTACTCTTCGGGCTGAATTACCAATAGAGGATTCGGGTAATGGGGAAGATGAGCCTCAAATTCGTACCCAATTACGTGCCACAAATCCGGAGAGCCTGAAGAATTTATTTTCGTCTCAAAACAGTGTTATACTGTTTCCTGACTACTTACACCTTGAGGCTTACCACACCTTCATTGGGAATGTAAGTCACATTATTTATGTCTCGCATCATTTACTTTTTTGTTTCGTTTATATCGATATTAATTTTCTAACTTGATATGTTTTTAATTATTTCAGTCTCGTCCGGGTATTACCGTTCAAGCTAAGTACGGACTCTTTGGCCAACCAACAAGCTGTGAAGACTATCATCCAAGACATTCCATTCTGGCCAATGATTCGCCACTTGCCTAAACTCAACTCAAACTCGCAGTTGGATGAGGTATTTATTGAACGATGGCGTAAGGAGACAAACACCTTCCAATTCTACTTTGGCGAGATGACTATCACATTGGATGATGTGTTCGTTATTACCAGCCTCCCAGTGGTGGGGAGAATAATCGAGCCTGATGGATGCAACACTTATGGTGAGATTTATCTCATTTATAGTCGGTTATTGGGAGTTACGCCCGAGAAGATTCAAGAAGAACTTGAGAACCAGGATGGGGTCGGTTTTAGTCTCAACTGGCTCAAAGAGAAATTTACGGGAGATGATTATTTGGATTCTAATGTTGAGCGTACTGATGCTATGAATTTACATGCTGCACGTGCCTACAATATGTTCATGTTTGGTTGTACCATATTCACCAACACGAGCCAAAATTCCATACAAGCATATTTTCTCCTATCTTTGAAGCACATGGATAGGCTTGGTGAGATAGCATGGGGTTCATGCGCGTTGGCATGTCTTTATAGGGGTTTGGGAAGAGTTTCAAATACGTCGTTCAATAGTCTGATTGGTTTCTCCGGGCTATTAGATTGTTGGATCTACGACCATTTCTCATGTTTCCGACCTCAGTATAATAGTGCATATAGTATATCAAATCCTAAGATTGTAAGTTGGTTGCCTAAAAAACTAACTGGGATAGATGATAAGCCAAAGACTTACTACCGCGACGTCCTTGCTGATCTAGAGGAGAATGATGTAAGTAGTGTTATTTAACTCTTAATTTTAACTTCACTAATTAATTTCTTACAAAGTTATGTGTTTGTTTGTTTTGCAGGTGATTTTCCAGCCTTATGTTGGCATGAGAGAGGGGTTTCCAGTTCAGGAGATTGGCTTGTATCGCAATCCTATTCAGATTATGAAGACGAGTGAAGTATATTTTCCAGATCGAGTTATGCAGAAATTTGGTTGGATCCAAGAGAATCCACTTGATCTTATTGCACCTCGACCTATTATTCAGAAAGGAGATAATGTGTGGTATCATTATAACACTCAGGTTTGGGAAAACTGGCGGTCGCATTTGTATGTCATTGATAGGTATACACAACCTTTGACAGGAAATCGTAAGACGGCAACGCCTCAGTACACAAAGTTTTTTGCAAAGTACGGATGGTTTCACATCACTCCACATATTCTTGATGATTATTCTGCTGTAGAGGCGATTCATACGATAAATCGTATTCGGCCTCTTGATGACAGCGTGGAAGAGGCGATCAATTTCACGAAGAGAGTGCTGCAAATCACAAGTCCCTGGCTCTTTGTCATCTTAGGTATCTTGGTATTATATTTGTTTGCTTAGTGATGTACATTATTTTTTTAGAATTATTTTCGCACGTTTTGTCTTGTTTTGAAAAGTTTTATAACATAACATTTTGTTTTGTTGCTGGACATATATGTTATATAACATAAGTTTGACGTTTTGTGTTGTACTTTTTTGTATTGATCTTGTTATGAATTGATTTTGTTGTTACTTGTTATTGGCAAACTCTATACGTGGGTTCCTTACAATTGTATAAGGTTATGAAACACCCACACCGAAAGTGAAATAAACCCACATACGGTATGAAAATTCCATGTCGGTGGTAAAGTTTTCCACCGCTGTTGTGGTAGTCTAGAAAAAAAGTTAGATTTTGATTTGTTTGATTTGTCTTTCGCGGCGGTGTGGTACTTCTCCAGTGCCGGTTAAGAAATTTATAAATTCTATACGGTCGGTTAGAAGCCAATATCCTAAACTTGGATGTGGGTATTTATGGATGTTTTTCACCGGAATTGCTGGATTCTGGTACCGTTGGCCGATCGATTAAAGTCATCATCGGTTAGGAAATTACCCATCGACGATCGGATGCCTAATACAATACTTGAATGTGGTTTGTTCTGGATTTTTCCCATCGGCGGTTAGGAAATTATCCACCGGTGGCTGAGTTTCCCACCAGCAATGTGAAAAAATTACACTGCTGGTAGAAAGCCCATTATTAGGATTTAGGATTTTCGACCAAGTTGAAATAGCCTACCAAATAATATTGGTTCCTCGCCAATTTATTTAATATTCTCGCGACCTATATGTTTCATTCCTGTTGAATCATCTTCTATGAATGGAGCACGAACCAGAAAACCAACTGCGTCGCCATTTATGCAAGTTCCAAATAAACTAGTGAAGATGAGGAATATAATTTTCTCAAAAAGGTTCGAGCATGGATGAAATTATCCGTCACCATGAACGTGTCATTAACATTTACTATATCAACTTTCTATTTAATTTGTTTACTTGCGTTTTTATTTCGAATTATGTAATGTTCTTAACTATGTGAACTATTTAACGTCCAATATTATTGTTTCAAATTTACCGTTATCATAAACTTCAGAGTATACAAGGTTTTATCTTGGGAAATTATACGTGCATTACAATGACAAAGTTTTTAAACAAAAACGGCTAAATCGGTTTCTTCAAGATTACAATTTTTAACTTTCGTGTATCTCTTGCAACGAGAATAAATCGTTAATGCCCAACTTTCTGCATCTGTTGAACATAATTTTAGACAACAAAGGTGTATCATTTCACATGGGGCATCAGTCGCCATGGCAAGCTACGAAACAAAAACACACACAAAATTACAATGACAAAATCGGTAGGATGTAGTAAGGTTAATCGAATGTTTGATGAAATAAAATATTTACGTTGAAAAAATGGTTGGTATTGACCCAACCCAATCTAATTTCCAACCGGTTAACCATCGTAGGAGGTGCGCCTTTTAACAGTAGAAAAGTGAAACTAACATCAATGGTATTCGACTATCGTACGAAGTGGAGTATGCAGTTAAACGTAGATGTCATCGCGACTCTCATCTCGGGCATCGTCATCCAATTCTCTATAGTAGTCGCGTTGCTAGAGAAATTCACATGTAATATGTATTATAACCTTCATACTACTAAATATCTTCACATACGTGGATGCGAAGTCCATAAGCTCGTTGTAGAAGGCTTCCGTAAGAAACTTCCATCCATCTTGTTGTTCGTTTAAGGCATACACAATCAAACGGTATTAGCAATGGTCATCGGCTTTAACGTTGTTGATAGATGTTATACAAGGTCTAAACAAGATGGGGAATTGGTTTAAGTAACCGTTAGGATCAACCAAAGTTGCTTTAGTCGGGACGATTGCACTTGACCTACAATCTACTTTTCCACTAGAATGGATCGTTCCACTTGCTTATGTAGAGTAACCGCTCTCTTGTTTATGAACCCTGTTCCTCCTACTAAATTTACGACTCGGTGTTTTTCTCCCTCTACGTAAAATAACCAATGGACGTTTGAAATATTTTCCTAGTGATGGCGTGCTCACTTTATCTGAAACTATGACATGCTCTGTATACGATTTTTTGCGTTTAGTGGATGATTCATATGCAACAATAGATAATTTACATTTGTAAGATGGACTACCACACACTTTTAGTTTGTCCAAATGCTTTAAAAGGGAAGTTGTCTCCTAATGGACTATGGCAAACCATTTATTATACACACATTATGTGCGTGCTTCGTCCTTGGTTTCCATGACATCGAGTACGAGTTTATCTATTTATTTTGCAATTTCTCGATCTATCCTAGTGAGACGTTTTTTTTTTGCTTTCCGTAGACATTGATAGAAAATTTATGTAAGGCTAAAAGTCCATTATTTTCAAATAAGGGTTTAATCTCCTTATGTTGCAGTACGATTAAAGTATGCACCTTCAACAAAAAAGAGACTCAAACTTACATTTTCTCGTACCAAGGAAATTCTTGACGGTGGAATGAGTGTTCTCCACTCGGTTAGTAATTTGGTTACTGAAATGCAATGACTTGTTAGTTCTCCATGTGATAAACTTATCACCGCAAGGCTCTAACCAAGTTTCAGTTTATTTGATTGCTTTCGGATAGGCTTTGAAGTCAGAGAATTTTTTTACCGATAGTTATTGAATGAGAACTCTGTATTTGACAACAATATTTGACTCCACACATTCAAAAATTCAATCGGACACCTTTTTATCATTCATGTTTTTTTTGCTATGATGTTCATGTTAATGTGCCATCGACATAACATGTGGGTTGCATTGGGGAAACTTCCTCGACCACCTTCACCAACACTAAGTCTATATCCAGAAATAATTGAGGTTAGTTTGATGGAGTGAGTTACCATCAACAAATATAATACACCCATTTGTAGCTCTCAATATTTTCCCTAGACATAAATGCAAATCTCATGTATAAATTATTTCTGGTACAAGTGGTTCAAACAATCTCATACAACGAAATCATGTATCTTATTACCTTGTAGGTGTTATCCATTATTAGAGCATTTGGAGATGTCTGCAATAAATCCAAACTAACCGGGTGTACAAAGAAAATTTCACTTGTGATACCGCTTCCATCTTTGCACCATTTATACCATTCGTAATAAATTAACGTTTTTAGTTCACCTAACAAGTATTGGAAAAGTAAGCGACCACATTTCTTGATTTTCTGTTATTTTGTTAAGCAATGTACATAGTGCGCAAGGACGACGAATTGTTAGGGTTCAACATTTTTACTCCTGCGAGAATATCATGAGGAATGGATCCTATTTTGGTAAAACTAGTTACAAAGTCCAACTTTTTTTTAAACAATAGTCCTAAGTATGAATGAATTTTCCTGAATTTTGTAGTCTCGTGATTATGAACCCGCATACGACCTCTAAGGACCATAAATCATCATTTACCTTATTTCCTTTAAGAGCGAAGCGGAATACACATTTCTTGGTCCCGGTAAACCTCCTATTAAGATCATTTGGTTTTACCTACTTGGTTTACTTTCTAGAACTCTCACATACAAACATTAGTCTATGATTTTTTATGCTTTTATTATCATCGTGAAGTCGTAATATAAGTATAAAGTCGTTTTTCTTTGCGCTAACCTTGACCCAATCAACCAATTGTTGTTGTGTATAGTTGGATTTAGTGGTGAACAAATCAGTACAATCGATGGTGCAAGCCTCGAAATCCTCTCTTATTATTCCAAAATCATTAAGCTCTTTCTCCTACACAACTCCTCCTACACAACTAAATTGTAATCATAATAATCATAATAAAAAAGGAATTGTACACCGGGGAGGGGTGGTTTTACAAATCGGCGGTTTAAAAATTCCACACTGCCGGTTATGTTTCTCACCTTCGGTACAATAATTTCAGGCCGTCGGTTATGCTTCTCACTTGCAGTAGAATAATTCTTGGGAAGCAAATCACAAAAACCATTTGTATTTTTTAACTCGCTCACCGACAGTACTTGTCATATGAAGAGGTGATTTCAAAATACAACCACCGGCGGTCCCAACAACAATTACCCGCTGGTGCCTAATTTTTAGAAGATTAGGAAATCTCAAAACTGGCGGTGTTGGTTGGTTCACACCGGCGGTGACTAATTTCATGTTAAATTTGTACGTAGTTAGGCACCGTCGTTGGATTGTGTCAAACTCGGTGGTGTTTTCACATAACTCTGACGATTTGGGCTTCTTTACACCGCCGGTAGCAAAAATTAATCTTTCAATTTTGGTAAAAAAAAGGCACCGTCGGTGGAAAATCACCACGCCAGCGGCACGCAATCGTAAAAAAAATCTAAACGGAATTAGATCTACAAAAATCGAAATTTTACATCTAATTGATTAGAAATACTACATTTAGAATTTGAAGTTCATCAACAAAGTTCTGGTTCTTAGTTTATAGTTATATAAAAAAATTGTGTTTGCAAATTTATAAAAAGAAGTAGGTTTTTGTGTTAAAAAAATCTGTTCTATGAAAAAAAATGGATTTTGTATATACGTAGGAAGTTTTAAAACAAAAAATCAGTGTTTTTATGCACCTATTTCTCACAAAAATCATAATAAATTTTATGCAAAAAAATAAAATAGCAAAGAATTCAAAATTAAAAATTAAAAAAAATCCTTTTTTATGAACCCCTTATAAGATTTTGAAGAATGTCTTAGTGATACTCTTGTATTCATGAGTCTTACTTCTGTTGCTTTCATTGAGCATAGTATATGTCAGTCTCGTCTTGTATAAATATGAGTCCTTATTTGCCTAGATTAGATTTGAGAAGTGCACGTATGTGCAACAATAGAAGTAACTAATAATTTTTCATATTAGATTTTAGTATTACTGACAAGAATATAGAAATAGGCTTCGATAGATTAGCATGAAATTTACTATAAAATAATCGTAAAATTGAGTTCTAATTTGAAATATATAGATAACAGAAATTTTCATTCGCTCACGATAACGACAATAATGCAATACAATCATTTATAACTTTGGATTTTTTCTGCACTATAATAATAATAACTTAATACAATTACCTAGGACCTTAATTTGTCTCAACATAACACTAAAGAAAAAAATTGTTTTCCTAATATTCTCTATTTTCTTTTATATAAGTTTTTAAAAAATTATATGTTCATTGTTATTTTTCTTAAAATTCAAATTTGCTTATTCGTTCGTCCTAAAAAATCCGTTAGAGATTTTAAGATGGTGTCTCGAAATTTTAACCTACAAAATCACGATTTGATCTTCTGTATCCATGCAAAAATCAGCTATATATCTAACCATGAAATGATTGGGAATGTATAACCCTAAAACATATTAACATAATATAAAAATAAATTTAACCAGGCACGTATCCATGCAAAAATAAGCAATCACTATAGATGTATAATCCTAAAACATATTAACATAATAAAAAACAAAATTATTTAACTAGTGATTAATGAAATCTGATTTTTTTTAGTTTAAGGTAGTTTATCTAATTTAACATAGATAGATTAATTTAGGGTGAAGCTATTTCCCCCGTAATATTTATTATTTCCTCCATCATTCTTAAAAAACTCCATCTTGTTATTTCCTCCATAAAAGAAAATTCTAATTTATCTTTATATTAATTTTACACTAAAAACCCAAATTTTCCCAGTAACCATCCATCTTCACCTCTTCTATTCTAAACCTAAAAAAACTCTAGCCACCAAACAATTTTGAAGCAGTTTTTGGAGTTCCAAAGATAAAAATTTATCGTTAATCTTATTTTTATTTTAAATATATGGGTTATCATATCGAATAAAATCTCTTCTTAAATCTATGATATTTTTGCATAATGAGTTACAAGAACTCTATATGTACAAAAGAAAACTCGTCCATCGTTTAATCAAGTTCCTGCATATAGAGTTACTAGTTTAATCGTTTTTTAATACCGATTTCTGGTTTAATTGTTTCTATCATGTATATTGAGTTCAAAATATAGATTTTGGTGGTTTGATTAGTGTCTATTGATTGGGTTTTTAAAAAAAATATTATATGTGATTCCGAGTTCCTAATTCAGAATCACATGCTTTTAAAAAAACATGTCATTCAGAGTGGTTGTCTCAGAACTACATGTTATCTTTTTAAAAAAACATGTAACTGTGTGACTAATCTTAAATTTTTTTGTTTTTTAGGATTTAATTTTAGAAGTTAAATCATATACATTGGTTTTAATTACAATGATGTGTTTATTGTAATTAGGGTTTGATAGTTGATGGTGGCATCAAATTATAAATTTGAAAGTAAATAAAGGACAAGAAGGTAAAAACAAGTGTTTAGTATTTTGTTAAAAATTTGAAATGGATGAAATAATAGATCTTATGGAGGAAATAGCTTCACCCATTAATTTATCATATATAAATTACACGTTAATCAAATCTAAGAAATAAGCTACAAACAACTAAGAAGTAAATTAGAAAAGGAAAGTTTACCTTATTAATCGGAAATTAGAATGTGAAAATAGCGAGAATTCCAGATTGGAGAGTTATAATTTTTTGTGGTGTTATTGGTGTTGTTGGAGAGTTAGGTTTGAAATGAGAGATTTAGTTTTTTATTTCATTTATAGTAAAAGAATCTTTTACTTGATAAGAGAATAATATTGTTGATAAGATACTCTACTATGAGGGAAATAATAGGAACGATGCGGTAAATAGTTGTTCCCTAATAATAATTCAATACATCTCAACTAAAACATTAAATTCACCCCACGTCCTAAAAATAATTCAATACAACCCACCTACAGCTTTAAATTATATATTTATCATAATAATAATTCAATACAAACACCTACAACTTTAAAATTTTTCCACATCATAACATAATTTAATACAAGAACCTATAATTTTAAATTTTCTCCACATTCTAATAACAATTCAATGCAACCACTTACAACTTTAAATTTCATCTACATCATAACAATAGTTCAATACATCCACCTATAATTTTAAATCCATCTACATCGTTATAATAATTCAATACAACCACCTACAAATTTAAATTTTAACAACCGCTTACATACTCCACTACTTTAATCAAACCTCTGAATAAAGCAACTTTTATATCTAACTTATATCACTATCTTTTTTTCATTCAATTAATCACTCTTTATTTATATACTCTTTTGTTAGAAAAATTTTACAATAACTTTGTTATGTGCCTTGTGTAAGAAGATAAATACTTGTGCAAAGTATACTTCTTGATTTTGAAAAATCTCATAATGGATAACAATCAAAGTGAAAAAGGAATTTGGAATAACATTTTCTTATGTTATATATGAAACTAATTATATAAAACCAAAATGTAATAAAAGTTTAGAGGATATTCAAGTATGATGGTGGAAATTTATATTCTCTAATATGAACAAATGGTATGTGGTTGCTACAAAAAAAATTGACGATGCATATGACGGGGACTAGCATATTGGATGAGATAAACATATATATCGATAGTTTATAGTTCATTATATTTTTTGTAGCGCAATCAAACTTAGTTAATATATAAGGGTTCTCAAACTAATGAAAATGCATTTTAGTTGCGTCATTTCTTGGCTATTTATCAATATTAAAGACTAATCATATTTGAAAAAATCGATCAAACATATTTATATAAATATTATAAAGATGTAAGCTTATTCTTATTTACATTTGATTATGTGAAGTTCCGATGTTGGTCATGTAATGATGCATGATATAAGTTAAGTTTAAAAGTTTGTACCTGTATATGAATGTTAAAATAAATTATGTCACTAATATTAATTATTGTAATTACTTATACCATATGTATAATTTGATTGTAATGAAACTAAAAAACTAGTATCATCAAGGATGCAATTAACAAATTTGTTCCTTTAAAATAAAATTTTAATAAACAACACAAACCGTTACAAGCATCAATTGCAAATTACACAATATATGATAATAACAACATAAAAAGATAGATTAAAATTAAATAAATTCGATGTTTATGTTGATACTTCAGATGAGAGAAAATTTCATCTATTGTTATCTTATTTTTACTAATAGTTAGTGATCCTCAAATATTCAAGTTATTGTACGATTAGACTAATTCTATCAGTGTCCAATTGGTCATTGGTAATCTAATCAGCCGGATGCAACGAGCAAATCTTGAACACTTCTTCATGTTCATTGTGTGGAAGGTCTAATAACCAATATAGGAAAATTCTTTCAAATACATCAACGTATCTTTAACATATTCACGGATTTGTGATACAGTCGGTGCCACGACTTCATGAGCAGTTTTGATCTTTTTAAAAATTATTTCATAGTTTTTTAGACTTCATCAGCAATTTGAATCAAGCATGAATCTTTGACGGTTCTCCAAAATATTTTTTGAACATATGGGTTATCATTATAAAAAACGAGACGATAATATATATATATATATATAGTAAAAGTAGATGGATAACAATAATATATCATACAAATTATTTAACCAAATAAGTTAGATAACATAATATAAACATTTATCGACAAGTGTTGGATAAATATTACATGTACATTTTCCATTGAAACTACTAATATTACTCTACATTGTTGACTTGTTAACGATATAGTATATTGTTATTATAATAAAAACATTATCGTCAAATACAAACGACTGGTTGGAGTTAGTTAAGAAGAGAATCGAAGAAATTATAATTAATATGTTCACGTGTTAAAAATAAAATAGAACGTAACTGAGAATAGTTGGAGATGATTTTATGGCATTCTTTAGAATTTTTTAAAATGTGTTGTGTTTTACAGTTTTCTTATTATATGTTATGTGTTTTCATATGAAATTTAATTAAAATATATATTTTCATATTGAAGGTAATTCGAAATTTAGATCATATAGAATAAATTTAGTACGAAATTATTGTTATGTGTATGTGGTTTAATTTTCTTAAAACTATACAATAATATAGCCTAAAATAATTTTTGTTATAGATATATTATAATGGTTATTAACTTTTTTCCACATTTTTGTATGAAGATGAAGTTGTTTATTTATATTTTTTAAAAGTGTGAGACTATCAGGATTCATTACACGTAAGATTTAGAACATATGGTGATCATCTCGTTTTTTATAGCGGCCATCATTATCCAAAACGATTACATCATATGTAGATTTTGGTTCGAACGTAGATCCTAAAGTAATTGTATTCTTGATTTAACTTCATGCTCTCCCATCCAAGCTTATTACTTCCTTGTTCAAAAACTTTCATTTGGGTGGCCTAGCGAGGATTTTCTGATTGTCTGAAGTATTATTATACATATCATCCTTCCATTTCTACTGTTCAAAGTACATAATTTCATAATTGCACGCTTATATATATGTACAAGATATTATCTTAGCATGGCTCTTGTTAATGTGCAGCTTCACTCCTAAAAATTGGGATAGACAAAACCTAATCTTCTAGCGTTTGAAGAACTAAAAGTTATGTAGAAAAAGTTTAATTTTCTTATTTCTATAAACACAATAAAATAAAATCCTATCAAATAGGAATATAATCAGATTTGATTTGTTATTTCAAATATATTCTTAAAATATAAAAACAAAATATCATAAAAAAATATAACATCAATTCTCGACAGTCAACGGGCTCGCCAAAACCTTCAATTTTTGTATTATAATACCTCTAGATAGTTGTGGTCATGAGCCACGACATAATCTTCCTTTGGTTGAGGAGAATTATCCCTCAAATTCATAGAAACAAAATACGGATATGTAGCCAACAAATCTTTCATCATCTCAAAACCAGTGACCTCACCTTCTGATGCAGACAGATTAGCGCTAGAATTTATGCAGACAGGCGATCACCCGAAGAATGCAGCGAATTCATAGTTTCGGAGCTTTCGGTGTCCGATTTTGACCCACAACACTTTATTTTGAAGGGAATGACGCCACTATTACAAGTCACCAGCTATGCTCGTGACATACGTCGGTTTTTGGGCATTCAGAGTCATTTATTATGTTATTTCGAACTTTTAGTACTTTTGGGCTTTTTCGTAATTTTTCATATTAGGGTTTTCATTCGAACCCTTACTTAAACAGACTTTGTTTACAATGTAAGGGGTTGAATTTTGATTACAAAAAAAATTAGGGTTTCCCCTACATTGCTTCTCGGAGTTTACTCTGTATCACCTTCTATACGAATAATCATTATACTACGCCTACTTAATACATCAGCGACACGTTAACTGTCTTAGATGTATGTTTAATTGAGAAGGTGAACTTCTGTGTAAATTATTTCTAACGAGCGTGACGCGCAGATATCTTGTCCTGACTTTGTGAATGTTTGAAGACATCATGATCAATGTAAAGGAAGAAGTGTAAGAGCTGGAGTATGCTAATGCTTGAATTCCACATTGTAGGTACATGTAGTTGAGCTTGGCACCAGTGAAGTACTCACTGAAATAGGCAACTGTGTCAGCCCTTTTAACTCAGCATATCCTCAATACCCGAACCAGAGGCATCATGATGCAAATTCAAACCATGTCAAAAAAAATGGGTAAAACCAATTTAGGTGCATTAGTCAGATGTACCTTAATTTTCTCAAACGGTGAGGTAGCCTCAGGAGACCAGTGAAACGTCTTTTCCTTTATACAACCAATGATGGGGGGCACGGTGGTACATAAAACATGAATGAACCAACGATAAAATGAAAGCAACCCATGAAAATAATGGACCTCAATAATAGAGGTATGTAATGCCTAATTATGCACTGCTGCCACTTTGGATTCATCAACGAAAAGACCCTCTTTGGAAACCACATATCTAAGGAACAAAATCAACTTAGTCAGGAAATAACATTTAGTGATCCCTTCCTAAAACATTTTGCGCCTTAAAAATAATAAAACCTCACGCATATTCTGCAAATGTAAGTACTCGTTAATACAATAGATCAAAATGTCACATAAATAAACAACCTTAAGTTCTCTAATAAAAAGGCTAACAATGTGATTTATAACTCGCATAAAAATACTATGTGCATTGAAAAGCCCAAAAGGTATAACCATTCATTCAAATAAACATTCCCGTGTTTTGAAGGCATTTTTCTACTCATCACCCATTCGAATGAAAATCTAATGATACCCACTCTTGAAATCTAGTTTTGTGAACACTTTAGCACCACTTAATTGATCTAACAAATCATTGTGACAAGGAATAGGAAAAACAATATGTGACCGTGATTTTGTTAATGCACGAGTACCCACACACATCTTCATTGAGCCATCTTTATTTGGTGTCAATAGTGTTGGAACCATACATAGATTAAAACTCTCATGAATATGACATTTAATCAATAATTCTTTAACTTGACGCTTAAGCTCCTCGTGCTCTTTAGGACTCATCCTATAGTGTAAATTGGTTTGGTAAGCTGGTGCATAAGACAAGATCAATATAGTTTTGGACATCACATAGTGGAGGATGACATTTATGCAACTCATCTAGAAAAACGTCAGTAAATTCCACTAACAGTAGTCGAACTCGTTCAACTACCCCCAACACATATATCAGCAGAATGTTCTTTCAAAACCAAGACACACATAATTCTTGCTTCACTTACATACCCTGCAAATTATTTATGTGCTAACAAGTTTCTGCCAGAATCTTGTGCTATCGAATTCGCCAATTTTGGGGTCAAATCCATATACAGTAGTAATCTAATCTTCTTATTATTCCACATGAAACTGTAGTGATTTTTCAACACATTATATGTGCAATTTCTATCAAATTTTCATGGACGCCCTAAAAATAGATGGCAAGAATCCATATTGATAACATCGCACCAACCCTTATCTTTATAGTTATTAAGAGAGAAAACAAATAGGCATCGTTTATATATTGTTACCTTACTATATTTTTTATTCAGGAAAGCTTGTAGGGGTTGGGATGAACCTCGGTTGGTAAAGCTAATTTCTCAAAGGCCTCTTCGAATATAACGTTTGATAGCTACTCGAGTCAATAACCAATTTGCAAATCTTTCCTCCAGTAGTGCACACAAATTAAAAGATGTTGTTCCTAAACGAATACTCGTTATCATAAATACTTTTATGCGCCAAAAAATATAGTGAAGTGCCAAGATCTCACTAATTTCTTCATAAATAAATTCATCAACTAGGGTTTCCTCCTCAATGTGTTCATCATACCATGAATCCCCGCTCCCCTCTAATTGAGAGTCAACAACCTTCGTGAATAAACCAACCTAGATTTACTTTGTTTTGGGACAGTCTGATACATGGTGGCATGGTTCACGATAATTGAACCCTTACTTAATTTAAATAGAAGTGTATGCACAAATTGGTGTTGTAGGTTGGGCTGTTAGAATTGAAATTTGAAATTCCTTAGTGGAAGGTGCCATAGCAGAAACCCTAGTATAATTTCCTATGTATGACCTCTGGATAGTAATTTCTCAAGATGCATAGCACGCATATGTACCTCAAAGACATTAACTGAGTCAACATGCTCAAAGAATCCTACAAATACTGTCTCAGCCCACTGTGTAGTGAGATACCAACTGATCTTCGATTTTAGATAACTCAATGCGGTTTTAAGTTTATAAAACTCACCAGTAAACTCATCAACGGATTTTGATCCATATTTTAAATTTTGAAATTTCTCGTACATAATTCATATATAATTGAATTGTAAAAATGATGTCATAGGATGTTTGGTATACTTAACCCAGATGGATATTTTCGATTTACCTTATCTCAAGCGCGTCTGCTTGAGTTGTTGCCACCGACATAGCCCTTCCGCGGAACTAGGTTGTGACTGACCAATTTTTTTTATTATCCGACACGTCTTTGAAATATAATATTTCTTCTACCAATGTGATTCAGTCTAAAAACTTCTCCCGCTAAAGACTTCTATGGAATTATGGAATCTCTAGTGTAGATCCTGATGTTTCTATCAGGTTAGTGTATTCTGGTTATAGTCGCAATCTCGATGATTTTCAAAGGTCGAGTTGCGTCAATTCTGTTGAAACAATCATCACATGAGCGATTCCCTCTTCGGGGAAAATGGATTCTATTATGATTGTATTCAATTTTGAGTACTCTGATCGGTTACTAAGGTCTGGAGCTCGAAATTCGTGCTGATAAATCTCTGAATCGCTTGACTCATCTCAGTAATCTGAGGTTCTATCGATTGAAATTACTTCCGCTAGTATAGAATTTAAGTAACATAGTATATTAATTATTACTTTATAATTTTTTTTATTGATGTGCGATCATCATTATTCTAATAATAATTATATACTTTTAATAATCATCTTGATGAGTGAACTATAGCAATGAAAATATACAAAATGTAAATATATTAGGGATATATGATGATTCTTTAAAATCATGATGTACAATATAACCCATCAATGCATATTAACCTTAACGTAATAGGTTTTTTATTTATATAATTATAAATAATAATATATAATAATATGATAATTATTATAATATAAAATCGTTGTATATAAAATACTAATAACGTTTTATATTAACATTGTGTTATAATATATATAGTTGTTTCATCCGATAGATTAAGTCATAGAATAGCTCAGGTTCATAACTTATATACGTACATTGGTAATAATAAATACCTTCAAGTCTATTTGAAGATATTACATCACAAGATTCTAATATGTTATGAATCTTAAAATCTTTGAACTTCCCCAAAAAATAAATTTTTTGAATGATCTTTACATACTTTCGAGCACCAAGCTTTGACTGTTGTTGACTCTTATATCTTGTACAAACCATCATCTAATATTCAAATATAAGTGTTGTAGTCTTTAGATCCCTAATACTCATGATAACACCAACAAAAATCTTTGGATTGTGTTCGGCATTACGAGCCTGAAGAGCTATAGATTTTAAATCTAGCTTGATGTGAAAATTGACTGATGAAACAATGTTATAAAGAGTCAGGTTAATTCCAGATAGGTGTCTTGATAGATCTTCTAGCTTACCTCCTTCTAAAGTATCATCAATTCTTAGGTTAGTTGAGGTAAACAATTTGATTTATGGCTTATATATTTTTCAATTTAAGAGGTTTGTGAAACAAGAATTATTATATGATGATTATTAGAAACATGTGATGATTATTAAAAGTGCAAGATGATTATTTTGATTGGTGAGTTATGGTTAAATAAGAAGAATTCTCATAATTTTTTGGTTTTAGGGATAAATGGTTAACCATGGTTTCTTGGCGATTAGCGAAAGTGTGTTCGAGTAAAAGGAAAATTATAGAATAGGTTTGATAGTCATCTAGTGAGGAAGGCTAATGGACTATTTTGGTATCTTTTAAATGATACTAACATAAATGGATCCCTTTGTGGATTCATATTGAGTGAGCCACTAAAATCAGTCAAGTTTGTATTATGGGAAGCCAATTGGGAATGATCTTCGGGGTGGGAGAAGCTGGATCAAATTTGTGAGCCTTAAAGGGAAATTGTTTTTAAGAAATTGGACATAATGAGATATGTGTGCTTTAAAATATAATAGAGAAAAACATATATAATTATTTTATGTTCAAGTGTAGGAAACAATGACACAAAAAGCAGAATGAGACTTAAGTTTATGTTGAGAATAAGGACGAAGTCACAGATTACATAAGAAATAAAACACAAAAAATTTATTGTAGTTGAATTTAAATTTAGATAGTTCCATAAAATTATATGAAAGTTGTAATGTTGATACTGGCATACATTCTATTAGATATAAAACAGTGACAGAACTATGGTCATGAAGATTAATGATAATAATATTAAGAAAAAATGACTTAATGTTTCTATTGGCTAAGAATACATATTAGAGCTTGTTTTGTTTTGTTTTTCAAATTATATTACTTTCACTAGTATACACTTTAAGCAACAAAGTATATTGATTATTAGTTTACAGATTGTTTTAGTTCTCTTGATGAATGATCATCATGGTTCTAATAATAATCATATAGTTCTAATAATCATCTTGACGAGTGAACCATCATATTACAAATATACACAATGTAAATATATTATGAGACATATGATATTTATTTGAACCATGATGCACGACATGACCATTAATATATATTAACATTTGTGTAATGGAATTTTTTATTTATATAATTATAAATAATAATAGGTTAAAATATAAAGTCGTAACATATATAATCCTTTTAACTTTTATATTAATATTGTTTTATATAGTACAGTAGCATATTAAATAATATACCATTAACGTATATACAATATTAAAAATCCTCCAAATAATATTGTTTTATAGAATAAAGTTTATATGTATATATACACGTAACGTATACTAAACTGTTTTTAAAACATAAAGTTGATAATAGATTTAGTATAATCATGCAAAAGACCAAGAAAGAGTTTTCCATGTTATATATACTTTTCTCTAAAAAATAAAAGTAATTCGATTAAAACCTTTTATGCACAAGATAGGTCTTCATGCTCTTTACATTAATAATGTTATTTCCGATTCTTATTGATCTGAGTCACCATTGGGTATATGTTTTCAAAATTTGTATAGATCTCCTCCAGTAATTAGCTCTTTTGATAACAATTTTCCTGAAACAAAGATTAATAGTATAATTTTTTATTATTTCATCTGGTAGATTTAGCCAGGGAGTAGCTCAGGTTCATAATTTGAAAATGAACTGTGAGAATAAGCAAAACCTTTAAGAGTAATTATAAATTTTAGATCACAAGACTCAACTATGTTATGAATGTTGAAATCCTTGAACTTCACTGGAAAATGAAGTTTCCAAATGATCCTTGCATACTTTTGAACAACGAGCTTTGACTGTTGTTCACTCTTAGATCTCTTAGAAAATAACCATCCCATAAGTAAGTATAAGGTTTGTAGTCTTTGGATCCGTGATCCGCATGATAACACCAGCAAACCTCTTGGGATCGTATTCGCTATTATGAGCTTTGAGAGCTATAGATTTTAGATCAAGCTTGTAGTGTAAATTGATTGTTGAAACATGTATTGAAGAGTTGGAAAAATTTAGATTGGTGTTTTGATAATATATTAGTTGGTTTCCTTCCAAGGTATTAATAATTACTGGGTTAGTTAAGGCAAACTATTTGATTTATGGGTTATAAGTGTTTCGACTTAAGAGGTTTCTAAAGCGGGAATTATTATATGAAGATTGTTAGAAATATATGATTTTTATTTGAAGCATATGATGATTATTTTGATAGGTGAGTTGTAGTGTGGATGTGGGCATGTGTTTGATGAGATATAAAACAATGACAAAAATATGGCTGTTAATATTATCCTCTTGATATCATGTTGAAATTAAATAAAATAATATTGAGAAACAATAATGAAAATCTATTAAATACAATCTTAACCGTAGACTAATTATAATCAATTATAATATAAATAATCTTGATTATAGACCAATTAACATTAGTTACAATAAAGATAATAGAAAAAGCATCCCCTATAATTTATTATTAGATGTCTTTTGGTCATTGGATATTTAGATTAGGTGAGAGTTTGTTTTAATATTATTTTCAAATTATATTAATTCTTCTTGTATTCACTTTAAATACTATAGTATATTAATTATTAGTTTACAAATTGTTTAGCTCTTCTTGTTGAATGATCATCATGGTTTTAATAATCAAAATATGCTTTGAATAATCATCATGATAAATGAACCATGATAATTTATAGACAATTAAGTTGATAATAGATTTAGTCTGATCAAGAAATGTATGGTGAGAATAAGCAATTTTTTCATGGTTTTAATAATCATCTTGTGATGCAAAAGATAACCAAAATTTTTTTCATGGTATATTATAGTCTTCTCTAAGAAAGCCAAGTAACTCGGTTAAAACTCTCTATGCACAAGATAAGTCTGCCTACTATTATTGGTAAATATTTTATTATTGATTCTTATTGAACTCAGTCAGTACTGGGTATATATTCTCAAAGGTTGTATAGGTCTCTTCCCCCATCTTAACTCTGGTGATAACAATTTTTCCCAAAATAATATTTAGTAGTATAACTTTGGGTTGCTTGATCTGGTAGATTATGATATGAAACAAATTAGGTTCATAACTTGAAAATGCATGGTGAGAATAAAAAAGACCTTCAAGTATAGTTGGGAATTTTACATCACAAGATGTAAATATGTTACTAATATTAAAATCATTGAACTTCAGCGGAAAACTAAGATTCCAAATGATGTTTGTATACTTTCAGGCACCACATTTTGACTATTATTCACTTTTAGATCTCGTAAAAGTTATCATTCGCCAAGAAAATATAAGTGTTTGGTTGGTTTCTTTATTTTTATGATAACACCAACAAACTTCTTTGGATTGAATTTGGCATTACACACGTGGATAACTATTTCGATTAGCTTGAAGTCCAAATTGATTGTTGAAATAATATTATGAAGAGTCAAGATAATTCCAAATGGGTATTTTGATAGATCTACTGGTCGGCTTCGTTCTAAGGTATCAACAATTCTTGGGTTAGTTGAGGTAGATGATTTGATCTAAGGTTTATATATATTTTGATTTAAAAGGCTTGTAAAGCAAGAATTATTATATGATGAATACTAGAAACATATGATGATTATTAGAAACATATTTTGAGTATTTTGATGGCTGAGTTATGGTTAAATAAAAATAATTCTAAAAATTATTTTATTTCAGTTGTAAATGGTTTACAATGGTTTCTTAGGGATTAGCCAACCTGTGTTCGAGTAAAGTGAGATTTGTGGACTGGGTTGACAATCAGTTAGTGAAGAGGTCTAGTTGACTATTTGGCTATTCTGTAAATGCTATTAACATGGTGGATCCTTATGTGGAGTTATATTGAGTGAGCCACTTAATATCAGTCGAGTTTGTACTATGGAAAGCTAGTTCCAAATTATCTTTGGGTTGGACAAGCAATATGAGATTGGTGAGTGGCAGAGGGAAATAAGTTTTCAAGAAATTTGACATAACAAGCCAGGTATCTATAACCATTTCGTGTTAAGTTGTAGCCAAGAAGGATATAAAAAGTAGAATGACAAATTAAGTTTATGACGAGAATAATAATGAAGACATAAATAAGATAACAAAAAAAACACCAGAAGTTTAGTGTAGTTGGATTGAAACTTAGATAGTTTCTTAAAAGTAGATGAATTTTTTATTGTGGATGTGGGCATACATTCCACGAGTTATAAAATAGTGACAAAAATATGGCCATGAAGATTTACTCTTGATACCATATTGAAGTTAAAGAGAATAATATTGAGGAATAATAACTTAACTTTTCTATTGATTAATAATGTGTATATATACACAAGATTAGCCTAGAATAATTAAAATTAATTACAAAAAGAATCTTGACCGTAAACTAATTAAAATTATTACAATATAGAGAATCTTGATCACATACCAATTACAGGGAGTTACAATAAAGAGAAAAAAAAAGAATCCATTATAAATTATTTGATATGGACGTTTTTTGTTCATTGGATATTTAGATTGTTTTATTTTCAAATTATATTACTCACGTCTGTATACATTTTAAGTAACAATATATAATATTTATTAGTTTACAAATTGTTTTAGTTTTATTAACGAGTGATCATTATGGTTCTAATAATAATCATATGTTGTCTATGGATAGTAGCACACAGATCCAAAAGCAACTAGATCATTACAATCGAATCATACTCGACTTGAATGCGGTTGGTGTGAATATAGAAAAAGACCAAAATTTTATCATTCTAAATTCTTTTCTGAAGAAGTATGAACACTTCATAAACACCATGCTCTTTAGAAAAAACTCTGTTACGGTGGCCAAAGTCAAAAGCGTCTTCAACTCCAAAGACTTTCAAAATAAGAATATTCTGAAGGGTAAATCCAAAATGCACTGATTGATGTGATTGGTCGTTCAGAGAAAAGATATTCAAGTAAGAGGAGAGGAAAACCTCAGTAAAATTCCAAAGGTTCTACGACGAGTTTAAAAGTGATTTGTTGGATATGCAAGAAGAAAGTACGCAAGCAAAGGAAAAATAAAACATCTATTAGAAGATCAAAATACGAGACAAGATAATGGTATCCGATGATTGTGAGTACGTTAATGTGTTAGTGACTTCTTGTACTTATAGGTATAATTATAAATGGGTATTTTATTCAAGTGCGTCATTCCACAAGACCTCCAATAACTATTTGTTTCAAGATATGCGAATCCTTGATGGTGGAAGGGTCATCCTCGAGAATAAAAAAACCTAAGATGTCAAGGGTATTGAGACGGTATTGGCGAATTTGTTTACAACACTTCATAGAGTTATTAACAATTTAAGGTATATATCTAAATTTAAATGTAAATTTATTTCTATTAGGATGTTAGATGATGAAGAGTTTACCTATAGGGTGAATATGGAAAACTTAGGGTCTTGCAAATCTCCCTTGTTGTATGAAAGTAAATATGACGCATTTGTGTTAGTTATCAAACACTCTGTAATGGTGGGGTGTGTGTTTAGGGTGGTCAAGGGTTCTACCAGTTTATGACATCATCCATAGGGGAATTTAAGTGAGAATGGACTCATTGAACTAAGTAACAAGAGTTGTTATTAGGTACTTCAGTTCATAAGCTGATATTTTGTGAAAGTTATGTTTCGGGTAAGAGCAAGATTGTGAATTTTTTACCTATCCACGTGACTTATAATGGAGTACTTGATTATAGTCATGTAGACCTTTGGACTCCAGCACGAAAACCTACCCTATATGGTGCAAGGTATTTTATATTGTTGATTGATGACTATTCCAAATAAAGTATTGTCTAAATATGAAGGTTTTTTATCTTTGTGAACTACAAGACTTTGGTAGAGAATCAAATCGGGAAAGGGTTGAAGAAGCTTTAGACTTATAATGGCTTGGAATATGTGCACATGGAATTCATTAGCTATTGTGCAAAGCTTAGCATTTCTAGGCACCAAACAATAATTGAGACTCCACGATAGAATAGGCTTGCTGGGAGAAGGAATCAAACCATGTTGGAAGGTGTTAGATGTATGTTTCATAAAGTTAGAATGGTTCGAATGTGCTATAGAGAAATCGTGACAATGGATGCATATAGCATCAACATGAGTCCATCTATAGCGCTTAAGTTTCTTTAGAGGCATGGAGCTGAGAGAACCTTGAGTTAGAATTTTTTAGAATGTTTGGATGTGTTCTTTACGCACATGTCAAACATGATAATTATAGGCCAATAGCACTGAAATGTTTGTTCTTTGGTTATCCTGAATGAGTAAAAATGTATAGGTTATGGTGTCTTGAACTTGGGCATCAAAGGAATTTGATAAGTAGCAACGTGGTTTCCAATAAGGAACACATTCCATTAAAGAAAGCAGTATAGACTCAACCAAGTAATACCAAGAATAGATGTGTTGTTATTAATGGATCTTATATACAAAGTGAAGTTAGAGACATTATGTCGAAAAATATTTTGGGCTTTAATCTATTTCGGGTCGTATGGAGGAAGTTGAACCATTGTATGGTCTGAATAAGATCTAGGTTCTCTTGTTCTAGGGACTTCAGATGATCATATCGAAGAGAAACATGAACTTGATATTTATCAACTAGTAATGATAGAGGACGACGACCATACAAACAGCGGCGGAGGTATGGTTGTGCTGATGTAATTAGTTATACTTTATTAATTAAAATTGAGGGATATATTCTTCAACCGGAAACATATTACGATATTATCAAGAGGAGTGATAAAGATAATTAGTTATACTTTTTTTTTTCGGAGGGAACCCGCAGCCGCTACTCAGAGTGCAATGAGTGCGCACAGGGTAAACCCTCAGTCTGACGCGATAGCCTGCAAACCAACGCCAGAAGGTAAACCACACAAGGTGACAGGCTCAGCCGAGAAAGCGTATGCAGAGGGACTCGAACTCATGACCTTTTGGTTATAAGAATGCCATGCTCAACCAACTCGGCTACCCCTTGGGATGGCAACGGGCCGGGTTCGGATCGGATTATAAAAATAATTAGTTATACTTTATTATAAAAAATAATTAGTTACACAAGGTGACAGGCTCAGCCGAGAAAGCGTATGCAGAGGGACTCGAACTCATGACCTTTTGGTTATAAGAATGACATGCTCAACCAACTCGGCTACCCCTTGGGATGGCAACGGGCCGGGTTCGGATCGGATTATAAAAATAATTATTTTTTGGTTATAAAAAAAAATTAGTTATACTTTATTATAATTATAAGAGTATATAAGTTATGATAATAATAAATAATTATTTAAATACATTTTAACACTAATGTATTAATAATAATACTTTTATGGACATTATAGACTATACTCATACATAATATAGTTTGGGATGGCAACGGGCCGGGTTCGGATCGGATTCGGACCGACCCGCTTAGACCTATTGTTTTTTATTCGAGCCCGAATCTGGTCCGGTCCATAATGAGTTTAATATTTACGAACCCGTGTCCGTTCCGTTTATGTTTAAGGGTCAGTCTGACCCGGCCCGCAAACATCAGTGTCAATATTATCTATCAATTTGTTTTAAGATAAACTATACCTTCAACTATATTTCAAATTCATACAAATTACTAAATTGTATAGATTTCTTAGTATCTAAAATCTAAATATCAATTAGTAAGATAATAAAATATATATCAAATGCAGATTAAGCAGTTGCCTTTAAATTTATTAGAATAATAAAATATTTAATAAATATATATCAAGTGTAGAATATGCAACCTCGGTTAAATTTATTAAAATAGTAAAATATATATCAAATGAACTATATTTTCATATATGTAAAAAGTATTATAAGAAATAAAAAAACAAATATTTAGAAGAGAAAAGTACTATAAGAGATTAAAATAATTAACTAAATATTTATATGAATAAAAATCAATGAACTTGAAAAGTTAAAAATTAGGTTTGAGAATATATATAGGCAAAGATCCGGAAAAAAATATTTATAGTTTATGGGATTTGGTTTATGGAAAAAGAAATATAATTAATAAATATATTATTGACTCTAAAGTCTTAAAGTAAAATAATATTATTGGAAGACATCTTAATGTCAGTCTTATGGTAATTAATTAATATATACTTAAATTAGGTTTGAGAATATATATATAGGCAAAGATCCAAAAAATATTTATAGTTTATGGGATTTGGTTTATGAAAAAAGAAATATAATTAATAAATATATTATTGACTCTAAAGTTTAAAAGTAAAATAATAATTACTCAAAGACGGTATATTATTGGAAGACATCTTAATGTCAGTCTTATGGTAATTAATTAATATATAGTTTAGTTATATTTAAAAAAATTACAATTATTTTTTTAATCTATTTATTTTATTTTTTATATATAGTTTATATTTGCAGACCAGGTTGGGTTAGACAAATTAAAAATTCATATTCAACCCGATCCGTCTACAAATCATAATTCGTATATCCATACCCGACCTGTTATATATTCGGGCCAAACAAAATCCGACTGGATTAAGCAGGGTCAAACCGGATCGAAGTAACATTAGTGTCAATATTACATCATATAAGAGTATGATTAATATTATACTTAAATAATTGAGGTTTGATTATTCAATATTATACTTAAATAGTTGAGGTTTGATTATTTAATACTATACTTAGATAATTGATTAAAATTTATACCATGAGACTACAATAATTAAAATTATACTTATAATAAATTATTTTGAGTTTATTAATAAATGCATGGGTGGGATTTACTATTTTTATAATAAATTATTAATTATTTTGAGTTTATTAATAATATTAATTTAATTATTATTAAATAAAGAAAATTGTTTTAGTATTGAAAGGCCTCTCTTTCGACATTTGGTTTTTCGAAGTTCAATAAACTTTCTTCATCTTTAATCTCTAATCCTTGAGTTCATCATTCTTAATCTTTTCATTTCTTTCTCGTTCAGACTTCGATTTAAGATAGTTGTATGCTAATTTTATTGTTTCATTTATGGAGTACAGTCAAGAACAAAAGAATTTTAAAACACTTAACAATCCTCTTCCAGCTCTAATCTCAAAATTAGAGTTCCAAATGTTTACGATATTTGTAATAGTACATAGAACGAAAATCCGTTGAATGACGTAGAATTTTCCGCGCTACCAACCTGCAATCAGAAAAAATAAAACTTCATCAAGAATCTACCATACAAGCAACACACAGTATCAATGGATTCGCCTATAATACTGACTTTAAATTGTATTCCAAAATTACTTACAAATTTGAAATTGAGCACATGTTCATACCTTCGAACATAATTAAAAAAGGCGAGCATATAGAAATTCAATACTACACTCAAGACAAACGCAGATTGTTGGCCACCGTCAAATACACTCTTATAGGAATATACGCTAAAGGTATGCCTAAACTTGAAGTCATTTATAGATTTTTGGACAAATTCAAATTTGTTTGTACGGTCGATGTATCTAGATGGGATGTTACACACATTTTCATGGAGTTTTATTTCAAAGTAAGTCGTGGTCCAAGAAATTTTGGACTATATATTAATACTCAATGAGGCTCTTCAAATAGTCCCCATCATTTAATCCTTGATACGAAAATCCTATAACACTTGTGTGGATTAGAATTGAAAATATCGTTAAATATTTATTCAATGAGAGCGTAGTCAAAACCATAACATCTGTCATATGTCATTATTTAAAAACATGGATACCTAAAACAAAAAGAGTCAAGCATAATTCATGATATGCTTGGATTGAGCTTGACGTTACTAAAGACTTGCTTTACAAAATATGGGTTGGATTTGGCAACAACGATGGTTGCTGGCTCAATATTACTTATAAATACCTTTCACCCTAATACTCTTATTGCAACCATTTAGCTTAAAAGAAAGCTGATTTTAAAAGTATTATACCTAAAGTTATCCATAATCCTAATGAACATCAAGAGAATCATGACTATAAAACTGTCTCTCGTCTCGAAAAAATCAGGATACCTAAAATCAAGTCAATTGATATCAAATAGTTTAATTCAGTTCCAAATCTAAAGACTTTCAGAGTAATGAGAACTCTTAATTTTATTACAACCCTTACCTTCCAAAAAACCTTAAAATGATAACTTAACAATCCATACCAAGACCTCTACTAAAGTGAAGCAAAACAAAATTACCAAAAATTCTCGAATTGCTCAAACCATAAAGATTAAAAAGAAGGACATACATAAATCCACTAAAGCTAAAATAATTGAAGCCATTGACTTTTTTGAAATTGGTTTCAATTTCAACATCTCTCTAGTGAATACGGCCTTTGATCATCTTATCCCTAAAAAGAAGAACATTGGGAGCCTTCATCCTTCTCCTACAAAAAAACATCATAGAGCTGGAAAAATATTTCAAAGACTTGCTAAATAAAAAAACTAAAAAAGGTGAAAAGAAAGAAACACAAAATCTCTAAAGTTGCTAATCTCTATAATGATTCAAATAGATCCAATCCAAACCACTCTGAATGACTATAAATATTTTGAATTGTAATATCCGTGGTTTAGGTAATAAATCTTCTAAAAGGAGACTTAAATCTTGAAAAATTAAAGACAAAATTGATATTATTGCCCTTCATGAGCCTTTAATTGATTGAGTTTGCCTTTGTAAACTTGGTGAAACCATGGGTCTTCCTAACTATAGGTCAAACTTAAACAATAAAATTTGGATTATGTTGGATGATAAGTTTAAGTTGGATATTATTCTTGAGATAATCAGCTTATACATGTTGAAGTCAATCTTAAATATATGAAAAAAACTTTTTGTGTTTCAATTATTTACGCCAAATCCCAAAGAGACCTTCGTATTGACCTCTGGAACAACCTTGAACTCTTTCTGATCCTAATAAAGAGTGGTTGTTCATGAGATATTTTAATGTTATAGCTTCCTTCCATGAGCAAATGAATTGCACCTCTCTTTGTCTAAAAACTATTAATGATTGTAAATTGGAAGATGTTTGTTCCTCTGGAAATAAGTTCACTTAGTCCAACAAAAGTAAATAGAAAAGACTCGATCAAGTCTTATACAATCAGGCTTGGTCTGACTATTTTCCTAAAACTTAGTGTGGATTATTTCTGATTGAAGGATAGTTTGGGAAAGAGTTTTGGGAATTTAATGTTTAGTGTAAAATGTAGAGAGATAAGTAAGGTGTGTGCTAGTAGTAAATTTTTATCACCCTCATAAATGAAAGTAGTTGGGTATTTATAGTTGTTTAACAGGTTGTGGGCCTTCTGGTTCGGATCATGGGCTTGGGTCAAGTTTAAGAACCCACGGGCCTAAAATAAGAAATGACTAGCAACTAGCTGAGTCACAATCCACTAGTTTGTCATGTTCGGTGGGGCATGGTACTGGATATGTCTGAACTGCCCTCTAAATTTATACAATAGTCAGTGTCAAAAAAATCCGACCTCATCAGTAGCCCCTTTAGGTTTTGCAAAAATACTTTGGAAGAGCTAATTCAAAAAATAAAAATTAGTTTGTATCCCGGGTGAAGTCCGATGTGTCTGATGTGAATCTAGATCGGATTCAAATAGATTAACTTGCAGTTGTGAATTCCAAAACTCAGTTTTTCTGACGTGGGACACGTGTCGAGTTTTGGTTCGACCTCTCAGCCATTTTTTCTCCTAAATTCTTATACCTAACTGGCTAAAAAGTAACTCAGTGTGTAATCTCATACTTCCTAGCCCATAATCATTACTTTGATTGATTCAACCTCATCTAGGTGAAACTCCCACCACTTCATCTCTAATTAAACGAGTTTTACTGTTTATCTCTATAAACATACAAAACAATTCTAGAGAGAGAAAGCTTGAAAATATTTCAAACTTGTATCTGGGTAGATTATATGTTCACAACCAGAAACGCATTGGTGAAAGGATCTTGGCTAAACTTGTTTGATTTAGAAAGAGCTAGAAGAGACGTAAGAGTTGTAGCTGGGCTCCCTGCCTCTTCTGTTGGAGAAATCAGCCAATTAAAAACAAACACGGACAAAAGTTCTTTATCATCAAAGACATCAAAAGTTAAATAACCATCTTTCGTCCCAGCACTATCTCCTTGAGAATCAAGATCTTCAGTTCAAGAGTCTCAAAACCCTCTGCCTAAAGAAAAAGCAGTTTCCAGTTTTAAGAAACCTTCACCTTTCTTGGCCATGGGTTCAAATGCTGAAAAATTCACCCATCGCAGGGTAACTCGTTTGTCTAAAGCCAAAAGTACACTTTTTCTTAAACCTGCTAGTTCGCAGACAATAAAGCCCCCAGCAAATACTAAACCTTCCGAACAACAAAAAAACGCAATAGAGGAGACTATAAAGGACAGTTTGGAAGGCACTCCCTTCGAGATGTCCGGACAAACAGAAGATGCAGCAGATCGGACAATCAGAGTGAAAGTGGGCTTATCTAATTCTGATTCACTTCCGGAGTGTCTTGAAGGGAAAGTTGGACCAAACTTTCAAAAAGTTAGAATGAAGTATTTGATAGCTCTCCAAAATATTGTTTATGTATACACCCATAATGCTGAGTTGGGTCGGATCCAAACAAAGTGGGGCTTCCCTGATTCTGTTAAAGTAAGAATTCCAGTCACTCTGGAGACCCCCATGGACTGTAAATCCCACGGGTTGGTGGTATATACTGAGGTGCTCAATTGGGGCCTTCAGTTTTCTTTGGACCCAGAAATAGTCAGGTATTTCCACCTGATAAAGGTATGTCCAATTCAACTGAGCCCAAATGCTTGGTATACTTTTCTGGTCGGTATAATGGCATTTAAGCTGTAAAAAATTCCTCTACTCATGGAGCAGTTTGCTACTGTGGATGGTCTATGCAGAAACCACCATATTTCTTTTTACCATTACAACATGGGCAATAACTTCAAGATGGTAAACGATCTGTCGGAGTCCGAGAAGCCATGGAGGACTCAATTCTTTTTTATTAGCGAAGCTTGGGAGAATGGCAGAAAGATAAACTGCACCACAAATCCAAGCCAGCTAACCAGCTGCTGGAAAAGTTCAAGTAATACAGGTTCGTATTTTTATTGGTTTCTAAATGCTATGTTAATATTCCGAACTAATTATTGTGTTTCGTTGTAGTATTGGTAAAAACGTTCCCAGAGCACCTAGAGGCAGGCCAAACTACCTTTACCAAGCTAAACGAATGGGCATCGAAGAGATGGGGATTGGGTTCCAATTTGCTTTACTTTTTCAAACTTCAGAAGGTCTCACCTTTACTACGGGGTTAGATGGTAGCGTCAAGCTACGCGATGGAACAGATGACTGAAAATTCAGAAAAAGAAGACGAACAATAGAAGATGGATAGTTCTAACCCTAGGTTAGAGTAAAGGAGAATTTAAAGAAAATCAAAATTCTATTCAAAAAAGTCTGCGGCAAAACTAGGGTTTGAGAGCCTTTTATAGAAGTGCTCGAAACCCTAGCCCAAAATTACAGTTTTTTTTGTTATGCAATAAAATAAAGCCCAGCCCAATTTCAAAGCGATTGGAGCTGGTTAAGTATTTTAATAAAATCTAAATAAAATAGGAAAATGCAGAAAATTTACTAAAACAGCAAAACGAGGGTTTAAACGACTAAATTTAGGGCCTGGACTTCATCAAGTTGTGATGCTTTCGAAAATCGTTGGGCTTCTCGACGCGTTCAATTTGAGTGGTCGCATCGCCTAATTCTGATAGCTGGGCCCCAAATAAAGCCGGTTTCCGTTTGTCGAAAAGGGCCATATAGTCATGGGCTTGTGCAACTACATCAGTAGAGATCTTACTTGGGAGTAGCTCACCACTCCTCCTCTTACATATGTTATTTTGAAGAGAACTGAGGCTAAGGATGGAAAACTTCACTTGGCTTCCCGGAACAAAGCCCCTAGCCACCTGGACAAGATTAAGAACAAGAAGAAAAAGAAGAAAACCAAAGTTGACCCATCTCAACAAGTCACCAAAGGGGTGAGTTCGAAAAACTGAGGAATCAATGTCTCTTTGGTGGAGGCAGTTGAAGTTACAGTCAAGGAAGATGGCGGATCGGATCATCCGCCCAGATTTCAAAGAAAGACCATAAGAGGCACAAGGAGAGCCGTGACAAAAGAGCAACAAAGAAAAAGAAAAGTAGCTTAGGGTCAGAGATAATTTTATGTCATTCCAAACTCCCTCCTCCCATTCCTACTGATCCTCCTCCAAAATAAGACATTTTAACTAACCCTCATTATCTAACATTCATGCTAGTCGGACAGGAAATTGCTGAATGAGATATCAATCTAGATAAATTCCAGAACATATAGTTTAGAGATCCGGACAAAGATGATTTAGAACATACTTTTCCTCATGCCTTTGCGGCCAACACTGTTACCCATAAAGGTGAGTCGTACAAGATATCAAGTCAGCAAGATAATTTGAGCCATGCCATCTTGGGTTATATGTGTCTGGTATTTGACTTAGAAAGACAAGTGAGGGAACAATCAACGACCATAACCTCCCTTTCCATACCATGGCGGATGATGACAAGCATGGTTATTCAAGTGGGGAAGATTCTGATGAAGGAACTTATGAGAGTTCGAGCGCTGAACTCAAAAGTCCCAAGAAAGGTAAAAGTGATGAAGAAGCCGAAGGGAAAAATCCCTAAGGTCTTGATGTTATTTTGTGTTTGAAACTAAAGTCCTTGGACGACCAATGCATTTTATTATGTTTTTTGAATTCTTGTCTTATGAACCAAATTCCTTGAATGGTCAAGGCATTTTTTGAATTGTGGATCAGACTTGTTCTGATCAAGTTTTAATATTGCATCTTTCTTTGTATGAAACCCATTATCTTCTCACAGTCAATGTTTTAAATATCTCTTAATATCTCTGATTTGTCAAATAAGTGTTTAATATTCATTGAATGACTCCAATCACAAGTGTTTAATAAATGTGATCAAGTATTTTAACAAATTCGATCAACTCAAAGATACTTCATTTGAGAATCGGGGTGTTTAATGGGTGTTTAATTTATCCGATCACCTCATACTATGTTCAAGAATTTTTCACCAGACTTATGAACAAGGCATAAGATATTATTAAAAAACCCAGACACCTCGTTAGGAGGTCCGTGCCACCAGAGTAGGAAAGAGTATGCCCTTTTATATTTACATTGAAGTATAAAAAAGGTAAATATTTACAAGAGAGTTTTATTCTAAATATAATCTGAGATGTTCAATGTTCTATGGGTTCTTTAATGCTCTACTCTCTTTTCCTTGAAGTCTATATGTCCATAGCTTGAGTTTTTCACATACCACGTAAGGACCTTCCTAGTTTGGAGCCAACTTTCCAAAAAAAATTCTTTAGTGTGCAAAAAGACTTTCCTCAAGACTTTTTCTCCCAATTGAAAATCTCTTCTTTTAACTTTGGACGCAAATCTTGTCCTCATTAAACCCTGATAGTGTGTTGTTCTCAAATGTGCGTTGACTTTTCTTTCTTCAATCAAGTCCAACTAGTTCCTAACCATCATATCATTGGTCTGTTCGGAATAGCTTTGGATTCTAAAAGATGGTAAAGTAACTTCTATGTGTACGATTGCATCCATCCCATAAACGAGAACGAAGGGGATTCTTGTATAGTAATCCGATGAGTAGTTCGGTAAGCCCACAATACTTCTTGCAGATAACTTGGCCATTTCCCTCAAGCTCTTTCGAGATTCTTTTTTATCCCGGACATGATCGATCGATTAGCAACTTCAACTTTTTCATTAGCTTAAGGTGGAATGGAGAATAAAAACAACGTTGAATCCCTCTGGAAGCACAATAAATTTCCATGTCTTTATTATCAAATTTTGGCCCATTATCTGTAGTGATCTTCCGGAGAACTCCAAATTTGCAACATATGTTGGATATAATGAATTTTATAACTACCTTAGAAGGGTTCCAGCTAAGGGAGCTGCCTCTATCCACATAGATAAATAGTCAATAGCAACTATTATCGTTCGATATCCACTAGATGCCATGGGAAGAGGCCCAACTAAATCCAACCCCCATCTATCAAAAGGTATTGGTTCAGATATGGACTCCATAGGAACTGTTGGTACATGGATTTCATTCTCATATTCTGGCAAGGATCACACCTCTTGACCATATCTTTAGCGTCTGCCATTATTGTTGGCCAATAGTACCCTGATAATAAGACTTTTCTGGTTAAAGCCTTATAGCCACAATGTACAGAATCTTCTTCATCATGTAGTTTGGATAAAACATTTTGGGATTCTTCAAATCCTAAACAACGCAAGAGAGGTCTACTAAATGATTTCTTATAAAGAACTTCTTTTAATATCAGGAAACCACGAGCTTTGTATTTAATTTTCTTAGCTAGGGCTTTATTTGGAGGTAAATTCCTATAGGAAATAAACTGAAAGATATCATACCTCCAGTATTTGGGTTGAAACTCGACCTCATCAAAATTAAAGTACTTCACTTCGCTAGAACTTTCTCGGATCACACCCGTATCAGCATCTATATTTATAATGATATCATTAAAACGAAAGCTTCTTTTAGATTTCAAAAATATGTGGACTCTGAATAATGATTTATTGACTATAGTTAAACAAAATTGGAATCAAGAAATTCAAGGTCATCACAGTAAAATATTCTTGTTTAAAACCAAAAGACTTAAAACTGCGTTTAAAATCTAGAATAAGGAATGCTTTGGTCATATTTTTGATGTTGTAAAAGATGTTGATGAAAAAGTAAACTTACTTGAGAATACTTACCACCTTTTCCTCTCTTCTTAAGATAGAAACAATTTAGACAAACCCAAAATTAAATACAATCAGTTGCTTACTGAGGAAGAAATCTATTAGCACAAAAAAATCTATTGTAATTGGATTAGAGATGGTGACAAGAACACCGATTTCTACCATAACTTTGTGAAAAGGAAAAGAGAAAAAAACTAAATTTGCAGTATTCTGGATCAGGGGTTTGGATTAATGATATTGGCAAGATTCGTGTATTAGCTTAAATATATTTTAAAACTAATTTAACTAGAAGTCTCTGGTATTGATGATCCTGAGAAACTTCATGATATTATCCCTAACCTAATCTCAGATGATGATAACAGAAATTCAATGATTCCTCCAACTAAAGAAGAAATTCATAGTGTTATAGTTAGTTTAAACACGGTTAGTGCCTGTGGGATTGATGGCTTTAACAGCCAATTTTTTAAAACATGTTGTCATATTATCAGTAATGACCTTTGTGCTTCCTTTCAGTCCTACTTCAATGGTCATAGCATGCCTCGTTGTGCTCTTTTCTAATCTTACTTGTTTGATTCCAAAATTTAACAATCCTACCACTTGGACGGATTTTAAACCCATAATCTTATGTACCCTTCTCAATAGAATCTTATCTAAAATCCTCAATAATATGCTAGCTAAGATTCCTTCAAAAATAATATCTAAGGCTCAAAGTGGTTTTGTTTTAGATGGATATATACATCATAATATTCTTCTTGCTAAAGAAATTGTTCGTGATCTAAAAAACAAAACTAAAGATGATAATATCATAATTAAGCTGGATATGTTTAAGGCCTTCGAAGAATGTCTCACTCTTTTACTCTACAAATCCTATCCCTTTTTGTTTCTCTAAGAATTTCATTTATATGAATAATAGAATAATCAAGCACGTACACATGTCTATTCTAATTAACAATGAGTCCATGGGTTATTTTAAAACTATAAGAGGGATTAGATAAGAGGATCCACTATCCTCGAGTATTTTCATCATAGATGAGGAGTACTCCTCATAAGAAGTCTTAACAAGTTATTCTCTAAAGATAAATCCATGACTTACAAAACTAGAAGCTCCATTGTCATCCATTACCTCACATTTGCCAATGATTTATTCATATTAACCAATGGTTGTTCCTCTACCATTGACAAGCTTGTTGTATTCCTCCAACATTATCATGATAAGTCTGGGAAATCTTTCAATAAAGACAAGACTAAATTTATAATAGGTGCCAACATCAATAATAGGAAAGAATCTATAGAGATTCACACTGGATACACACTTAACACTCTCCCAACTGTCTATCTTGGTATCCCTCTCAATACCAACAACATGAATATAAAATTTAAGCCTCTGATCAATAAAATCATAGACAAAATTAGTAATTGGGATGAAAGACACATTTCTTATTGAGGCATACTAATCCTAATTGAAATTTTCTGTATGGCTTACCCACTCTACTGGATTCAAAACATCATAATCCCTAAAACTATCATCAACCGTATTGAGAATATTCTCAACAAATTCTTATAGGGTTCTTATATTGAGAATAATTCTATTATATGGACTAATTAGCCCAATCTTTGTATGACCTTTGTTGAAGGGTGTTTGAACATCATAAACTTACAAGACCTGCAAGATTCCTTCTCATTTAAAATTTGGTAAAAAGCTTAGAAAAAATTTCTCTTTGGGCTATCTATACATCAAGTATCTATTGTAAAAACCTTCACCATCTTCAGGTGATATATTCAAATCATCATTCTCTCATTTGGAAAAGCCTCATTAAAATTAGAGAATTTGTTGAAGACCATATTCATTGGAGGATTAGTAAAGGTAATCTTTATTTTTGGTTGGACAAGTGGCTTGGTAAACCCTCCCCCTCATTAAGCTATCATATGAAGAAGAAAACAAATGGTACAAAAGTGAAATAATTCTCTCTTTTTAGGACATAGACAATTGGAACATTTTGAAACTAAAAGCCTCATCACTCCTAATGATATCAAAATTATTCATAAACTTTCTATTAATCCTTATGAGTAAGACAGGATCATATGGAAGTTGTCTAACGATGATTCATTTAACACTAAAGAAACTTAGACCTTCTTAGGAATAAACACAATAAATCTAACATATATGATCATCTTTCGAATAATATTACACCTAAGAAATTCTCGTTTTTGTGTTGGAGAATTCTAAATGGTTAGATATCCTCATACAATATTATGAAGAAAAAACATATATCATTAGCTTCGAAATATCAATTCTGCAATAGTGGTGAAATAATCAACCATAACTTCGTTTCTTGCAACCACTCTTGGGAGATATGAATTACTATGCTAGTATCTTTGGTCTTAATATAGTTAGATTCATGACTTTTCCTCATTTTCTAAGAATCTAGTTTTCATCTACTTCTAAAAAGTTTTGTTCAAGAACTATTATTCCTGTCATCATCAGCTTCTAAAGAGTTTTGTTCAAAAACTTATCACCAATCTTGATCAGACTAACTTATTCAAGAAATCCCACTAGTCTAAAGATGAAAAAACGGCCATTGAAATGGGTTGTTTTAATCATCTTAGCACTATTATAAAATTTGATATCCTCCATTGGTCTCTTCATTTTTAAATAGATATAAAATTAATTTAGATGGCACTTGTCTCCCTAATGGTGAATCTAGTGGAAGTGGTATTTGTAGGGATTATAATGGCAGCATCATCAAGCTTTTGGTAACATCTATGGTAAGGCTACTCCTCTCGTAGTTGAAGCCTGTGCTCTTCTGGTCTATTATTATGCAAGTCTCTTAATATTGAAAATATATATATATTGAATCGGATTCAAAAAAAATTGGTAAATCTTATAAGCTCTCGTAAATCTTATTTTTTACTTTAGACCTCTATGTAACTTGTTGTATAGGTTTTATATCATCATACATGGTTCGAAAACGTATCTATATAGTTCAAAATTTTGTAGTCGATTGGTTTGCAAAATGGACGGACCCTAAAGTGGAAGATGAAACAAGATTTTAATCATTTTCAAGCTCCAAACCCTTTATAAGTTATAATGTTTCCTGAGAATCTGGGTATTCCTTACATTAGAGTAAATGACTAGCATTGCATCTTTTATTCTTATATGTTATCAATTATACCTAACCTTATCACTAATCAGCTGAGCAGGTTTTGCCCTGACTAACATCTTTCTTAATGTTTCAGAAATATACATAGAAATCTATATTTTGCAAGAAATAAAGTATGAAACTCATTCCTAAGGTCTCTACTTCTGGATTTTAGTTTACAAAATCTTATATTGGAATTAAAAATTATAAAAGAGAATTGCATACTTGTTTCGATACTATCTCCAAAAGCCATGTGCCTAATTGAATCTCTCTACGAACTCTTTTTTTTTATCTACCTTTCTAGAGTTCCAGATTCGAAATTAACGGATAGAAGACTCCCCCTAATTTGATTTTTTTCAAAAGTGAATCTACCAATATACTGTATATTTCGCTCTTCTCAGAAGTACTTCCTCATCAGATCAAAGGGATTGGAATGTCACAGCTCAAGTTTTCTACAAAACTTGACAGATTCATTGACAATATAAGGTATATATTAAAAGTAACGCAACCTTCTTTCTATTTTAATGTTAGATGATGAAGGATTAACCTATGGAGGTGGAGATGAAAGACTTATGGTCTTACAAAGCTCCCTTATCTTTATGAAAGCCAATAAGACTAATTGTGTGTTAGTTCTCGGAAGCACTGTAAAACTTAGTGGGTGTGTTTAGTGTGGTCAAGGGTTCCACCAGTTTGTGGCATCATCAATTGGGGAATTGAAGTAAGAAGTGACTTAGTGAACTAAGTAATAAGGGTTGTTATATGGCACCGTAGTTCAAAAGTTGAGATTTTATGAAAGTCCTGTTTGAGGTAATAGCAAGAGAGTGAAGTTTTTTCCCAGCAACCACACACTTAATGGAGTACTTGATTATGGTCATGGTCAGGAAAGTGTTGAAGAAGTTTTAGACTTATAATGTCTTGGAATATGTGTAATGAATTTATTAGCTATTCTGCAAAGCTTGGCATGTATAGACACCAAACCTTAAGTGGGGCTCCCCAACTAGACACAAGCTTATTAGGAGAATGAATCTAACCTTATTGGAACATGTCTAATTTAATTATTTATACAGTTGGAATGGGTTGAATGTGTTAGGGAGGAGTCGTGGTAATGGTTGCATATATCATCAAGGGGAGCCCATTTATGAAGCATCAATTTTTCTCTCTTCAAGAGGCATGGATAGGAGAGAAACCTAAGTTAGAATATTTAAGAGTGTTCGAATGTGTTCTTTACGCACATGTGAAACATGATAAGCTTAGTCCAAGAGAACTGAAACGTTTATTCTTTGGCTATCCGGAAGGAGTAAAAATGTATAAGTTATGGTGCTTTGAACCCGGACGTCAAAATGATTTGATAATTAGGGTCATGGTTTCAATGAGGAGAACATGTCATTAAATAATATAGTATAGACTCAACCAAGTAGTTCCAAGAAGATATATGTTGTTGATGATGGATCTGATCTACAAAGTAAAGTTAAAAACATTTATGTAAAAGAATATTTTAGGCCTACTTCTGTTTCGGGTCATACAGAGAAAGTTAAAACATTCTATCAGTCTAAAGAAGACCGGGGGTCTGTTGTTCTAGGGACTCTGGATGTCATACAGGAGAGAAACATGAACTTGATAGTTATCAACTAGCGAGGGTATATCACATAGACCAAACAAATAGTAGGAGAGGTATTGTTTTGTCGATGTAATTGTTTATGCTTTATCAATTGAAATGCATGGAGATTTTCTTCAATCTGAAACATATCATGATGATATCAAAAGAAATAACATAGATAAGTGTCTCACAACCATGACAGAAAAACTGAGATATCTGAAAATATAAACATTTGGATTATTGTGAAGTAGCCGAAGGGTCAGAAACTGGTTAGAAGTTAATAGATATTCAATATGACGTCACGTATTCATGGCGTTGAATTACCTAGATACAAGGCCAAACTCGTGGCAAAGGGCTTTACGCAAAAAAAGGATGTTGGTTTCAAGAAAAATATTCTCGCTGGTTGTGAAACAAACCTTTATCACGGTTTTGGTGTAAATTGTTGCTAGATTTGATCTTGAGCTAGACTAAATGGATGTTACTACTGCCTTCTTGCATGGTGAATTGGAAGTTACAATTGACATGCTTCAACCGAAAGGGGTTTGAAAAAAGGGCGAATGATGATATGTGTTTATTGAAAAGAACTCTCTATGGGCTGAAATAATTAACGATACAATGGAATATAATATTCAATTATTTTATGAGATCCATCAAATATGTTTGTAATTGTTATGAAAATTGTGTCTATTCAAATGCGGCAACACACGTGGAGAGACGAATCCTATTGGCATCGTATATAGATGACATACTAATAGCTGGAAGAGATATGAGAAACATTAACGCGGTAAAGACTGAATTGAGTGGAGAGTTTGAGATGAAAGATATGGAAGAGGCTAAGAGGATACTTGGTACTGATAGAAAGAGGAATAAACCGAAGGGGTTCAATTCATATCTCAATACGAATATATACAAAAGATCATAAGGAAGTTCTCGATGTCCGAAGCAAAATGAATTGGAAATCTATTGGTTCCCAAATCAAACTCAGTGTCACTCAAACACAAACTAAAGCAGCATATACGAAGTGCATGATGGAGATACCTTATGCCATGTTATTGGTAGTATTATTTATGTTATGATTTGCATGAGATCTGCCCTTTCTTACGCCGCAAGTGTTTTGAGCAGATTTATTTCAAATTTGGAAAACCACATTGGCATGCACTCAAGTGGGTCATGAGATACTTGAAGGACTTAGTTGTAGTGCGATTGTGTCACAATAAGAATGATACGAGTAATATAGTGTTGAAAGGGTAGTTGGACTCTGATTATACATGTTGTCTCGACACAAAAAAGTCTATTTCATCTTATCTGATTATTATGCTTGGAGGAGTGGTTAGTTGGAAGACTTTTATACAGAATATCGTTGCGTTATCATCTACGGAAGGGTAAATGGCTGCTACGGAAGCAATGAAGGAAGTTATTTGGCTGAAGGGGTTATTGAGTGAACTCACTGATGTGGAGCAAGATGTGGTTATGTTCGGTGACAACCCTAGTACTCTTCATTTAATAAAGAATCTGAAGTTCTGTTAGCAAACTAAAAATATAGACATTAAGTTGGACTTCGGATCATCCGAAGTTTCATGCACCATCTTTTACTACAAAGAGGGATTGAATCATTTGTGTTTTAGAGTATCTCTCTAATTTATTTGTTTATAACAGATTGTCTATTGTCCGTAGATATAACATATCTTCACAATCCGAACTATGTTAAATATTTTCTTGTGTGCTTGATTTTATTACGATTTTCTATTCTATCTTAACATGATAGTTAGACTGCTCTTCTATAAAAAAAATTAATCGTATACCAGTTCTTGTCGCTTTTTTCCACTAATATTTAAAATAGCAGTATTAAAATTATTTTAAAATAAATAAAACTATAGTGTTGGAAACGAAAAACACGTTCTTTTCCATCTTTGTTTGTTTTAAATTTCTCAATGAACCAAAAATTCTAGTAATGAAAAGAAAAACTAAATTGACTTAGTTGTAAAATAGTATTCTATTTTATTTTATTTTTGAATCAGTAATTTCCTAGCAAAGGATTACAAATTCTAACCATAGCACCAACTAACTAGACGCTGAATTTTTCTAAAGTTGTCGTGCTGAATATTAATATTGTAACTGAGTTACCGTACTAATTCTGAATTTTTTCGGCACTCTTACCTTCAAGTTTTATATAAAAAATGTGGAGCTCTGGGTTTGCACTAATTCGCATGTGCTAGGTAATTACTTGACTTTTCCTTTCAAATATATGTCTGAACCGTATTCTCGTGCAAACAACTAAAAACCCAACAAAATCAAATTTTGTATCAATGGAGCGTCAGCTACGGCATTATCTTAGTCAAGTGTTCGTGGTATCATAAAAAATTGTAGGTTTCGATTGATGTTTATGCATTTTCAATTTCTATAATTTTTAGAAAAGGACGAGATCTTCGAGTTGTTTTTTGTACATCCTAAAAACATTGATTTTTTTTTTGCATTTTTCCTCAAGTTCTTATAATGGATAGCAAGTATAAGACTACAAGATATAAGATGCATTTGCTAGAAATAATTGGCCAAACTTCGACGAATAAAACGTTTTGTCTCGCTTTTATTTTTTTGAGCTCCGAGAAACAAGAGAGCTATACTTGGGGATTGAGCATTCTAAGGAATGTGTTGACGAACAACATGTGCGCATTAACTAATATTATTGTCATCGATAGGAAGTTGGACTTTAATAAATGCTATCGATGATATATTTTCGGATACCACTCATATGATATGCACTTGGCATATAAGTAAGAACGTTTGCTCTTATACTAGGAAAGTTTTGCTAAATTCAGATATGGCCGATGAGTTCGTCGAATTTTATAATAGTGTTGCCTATTCGTCCACGCTCGAAGATTATAACAAAAAATTTGCTGAGTTACACCACGCATACGTATTTTGTCCAATGGTTGTCGATTACATGATGAAACAATGGATAGACAATTATGGACGCAAATTTCTCAATATCCACACAAACAAGTCCAAACATTTGGGCAACCATACTAACAATCAGTGAGTTATATTACCATATCCATACAGTAGTGTTTAATATTAAGTGTTAGAATTCTAATTTATTTTATCTTACTTTATAGGGTGGAGAGTGCTCACTCGAGCCTCAACCGGGCAATAGGTAGTAGTCTATGCACATTTGAGAAATTTTGGAAAAATATTCATGCATTGATTACCGATCAACACTCTAACATTTTCGAATCGTTCGAGCGTAGTACGTTTCATCCAAGAAACTCAACTAGGGGGTTAATGCGGCTATCTATAAGGAAATCAAAGGTAAAATTTCATGTACGGCTATAGAAATAATAGAGGAAAATTTTTAAAATAGTTTTGGGAATATGGTTCACTCCCGAAAATGTGTGGTTGTGTTATTAGGAAAACTCATAATTTACCATGTGCATGTGAGTTAGATTTGATTTATAAAGAATGTAGGGCAATTCAAAAAGATGAGTGGTGTTTACTGGAGTACGTTGAAAGATCAAAGTTAAGGATGAGGTTGGTACCGAAGACGAGCTTACGAGAAAATTTTCCTTAATAGATAGCATCATCCGCGGTTACGGTGCACACGTCCAAGATCACATCATAAATAGGATGATGCAAATCCTAGATCCCGTTAGAAGTCATATTTTGGAACATAAGGAGCCAATTGTCACTAAAGGTATGAAGAAAGTCGGTCGGGACAAATCAACTAAACGAAACCCATCCGAGTGGGAATACGATAGTAGTTTAGGTGTTAGCACTCCTAGTACGATAGGTAGCACGACCGCATCAGTAGCTAATCAAGCATTTTTGGTACCAAAAGACAAAGCAAAAGAGAAAGCAAAAACCAAGGCTCAGCCTAAGAAGGAGAGAGATACTCGATCGAAAAAAATCATTGAATGGCAAAGATTTTAGCGGCTACGATAGTTGGTTTCCCACTATTTGCATGATTACATTTCTAGCATCGAAGACGTGTCTCTTGACGGTAATTTGGATTCCGGGACGTTGCTTTAACGGTCTACGGTAACTCCGATTCATGGGACCAAGTTAGACAGGATTTGATCGCTGAATTGTAAAATCAACACGCTCTATGGGAAAAAGTATTTGATGGTTCCCAATGTGTTGAATAACCTAGTAAAAAGGGTGGACGTTTTTTAAGTGTATGGAAACGGTAATCGATATTGGATATCGTTACCTGACTACGACTTAGTGATAGCCACTAGATACCAGTGTATCGTATACCATGTATCGCTCCACCAATCCTACACATATCTACCTCTACAAGGTGTGCCTCCTCGATCGTGTCCTAATATGGATGTTGGTATAGGTTTTGTACAAGGTAACCATTTTGTGAAAGAAAGTATACCAATGAATACTTTAATATTATATCTTGTTTTGTGACCGAATATTTATCTTAGTTGTGTTAAATCAACTACTTCCGGAAATCTAACCTACTTGGTTTCCGTTTCGCACCAACGAAAGTGTAACCAGTTGGACAATACCGCTTGACAAACATTCAACAAACATAACAAAATCAAGCATGCTCGGTCATTGACCGCTCGCAAAGAGCCACCACATGTCTACGATTTGGTTGGAGAATCATGATTTTTTTATGCATCATATTGTAATCTATACAAGCATGATTTATTTATTTCGAAAATTCTATATTTGTCATTATTATAAATATTAGATTTGGTTATAATTATTGTAACTTATTTGTGTCAATTGCATCCAAATTGCAAATAAAAATGGCTCGAAATCGTTACAGTGGCATATTCGCAAATACACAGGGCCCGATTTTATCTAAATTGCGAACAAGGTATGCCACAATTTGTCAAAATAACGAACAGCGCGTTCGCAATTTAAACAAAATCGGGCCCTCTGTGTTCTCTAGTTGGCTGAAACTCAGACTCCATTCTTAGCGAACATTACTGGAAAGTTTTCCATTTTTCATTTTTTGTAAGTTCCCGAGTTCCAAACTCATTTTTTGTGAACCAATATTATAATATAGTCATTTAACTCCATTGTTGTAAAATTTGGGAAAATATTATTCCAAATTCAGGTCTAAAAACAACATCAAAGTAGCTTAAAACTACGAAAAAGTACACCATAAATCATAAAAATTTAAACAGCATTGGCGGAAACTCATACTGAAACAAGAACTGAATAAAACATTAACTCAGACAACAACTAATAGAATTATTTTCAATAACTCCTAGTGAACGAAGTTTATCTATCAGGCTAGTTCCATTTCATCAACTTCCTTTCTTTTTTCGCAATCTCATACTATTCCGCAGCAACACACATTTCCTCTTCCTTGATGGTAACAATGTCGGAATGGACATGATCCAACTGAGCCTCCATTATAGTATCCGTGAGTTGACAGTCGAACAGGTTAAACGCAACATGACGTTCCAAGTCGTTGAGGTCAGAAACCAGATGTACACAAACTTTCTTTGTAACATACCACTAAGCTTTAACCTCATCCAAACGTCTTGAAATATTAGACGGCTGCACCCGCTCCCTACCGTATAGGAAATATATCTAGCATAGCATTGCCTCCCAGTATGGTTTTCCCCATTCTCGCGTGTACGTTTTACCTACTTCGACAGATGCTTCCATCAAATATTCATCTTCCAACTCGGTCCAAAGAGATATATTTTTTGTAATTATTTTTAGTTTAGTTGTTAATACCTCCCAGAGTGTCTATTTATTGACCATTTTGTCTTCAGATAACGTAATCCAAGTAGACCAATCAATAAACGACACTTGTAAGATAAGGATAGCGCAATCCAAGTTGACCAATAATTTTGTGACACTTAATACTTACAAAAGTACACACATCTCGTTGAGCATTATTAGGGGTATCATTACAGTGTAGGTTCTATTATTAGGGTCTCGCTATAATGAGACCTAATATCAACCCCGCCAAAATTCAACTCCCGCGTAAAAAAACTACCACCAAATGGGACTACCGTAAAAATAAAAACTCCCGCCTAAATTGGCTCCCACATATAAAATGACATGAAATATAATCCAACGTGATATCCACCAAATATTTACAAACAAAAAAAAACAAACATTTTCAGAGATGGAGTTCAATGTCGATGAAGAATACCAGTTGCTTCAAGCGGTTAAGGTTGTTCGCCGAGAGATGTCCAAAGATACAAGTGATGCATTTTTCAAAAGGGTCTTATGTATGATGTATTTCAACTACAACCATTTAGGAAAAACAGGTCTTGTTGTGCGCAGTAGTGACGAAATCAAACGCAGGTACCTTTTTGTCAAACCGCTTCAGCGTATGTTGTTCTTGCCATTTAAAATAAAGCAAGAAGCGGCTTCCGTCTGGAACATAACGGTGGTAGACTACATCACTACGGATATGGTAAGGTATCTTGATGATCGGATTGCGGAAAAGAAGGAGGGGATGATTCTGAAGACAACATGGGATACGACTTCGACGATTGAGCATTCTGATTTCTTCGATTCTGCTTTGAGTTTGCATGTTTTGATGAGTTATTGTTTGATTATGTGATTTTCTTACATGTTGCTTTAGTTTTTATGTTTTTCTTAGTTATTTTTTGGTTCTTATGCTGTTTGCGTTCAACTATCCTACTATGCACGCACCTATATTAAGTATAATTTAATTTTTCTTTTGTTGTGTTCTAATAACATAAGATACGTAACAACATAAAATGATATAATAACATATGATGTATGTCAATAACACAATCAACCAAACCAACACTAAAACATAAAACAAGAACACGGGAAAACATATAAACAACAACACGTTTTTGTTATGTTCTAATATCCTAATTCAAACAACAACTGACATCAACATAACAAAAAGAACAAGAACTAAGGAAAATATAAAAACTAAAAACAACCAAAGCCAACATATATTTTAGTTGTCTTCAACATCGACGTCGTTGGCAATATCATCCTACCTACATGCAACCATATCCTCCAGATACAATATCATCTCCCTAGTAATGTAACCATCGACCGTCATGTTCCATACACTCGCTGCTTCTTTCTTAATTTTATATTGGAGGACCATCAAACGCTCGAGCGGTTGGACACTCAAGTACCAGATTTTCACTTTGTCACGGTTGCGCGCTATATGATTAGTTACTCCAGATATACCGCAATTGATATATCCTACACAAGACACGATCGAATAAAGCATCACGCTAGTCTTTGGACATCTCTCGACGGACAACCTTCACCGCTTAAAGCAAATGGTAGTCTCCAGCCACATTAAAATCCATCACTAGTATCCTGTTTTTTTGTAGTTGTTTCTGGATGTTTGGTGGATAAACAATTAGACTAGGATTAATGTGCCTTTTAAAGGACATGAAAGTTTGAGTGGTAAACACTTTTGGCGAGAATTGGCTATTTGGCGCGAAATTGATATCTGGCACAAAATTGATTATGACGGTAGTCTTATCTTTGGTGGGAATAATAAATACTCAGACCCATTATATTGAGACCTATTTTATTGAGTTTCTTTAAAATGATATATTTAAATTTGATAGAAAGAATTGATAAACGTAGGATTTGTAACAACATAATAATGATCTAATAACATAAGACACGTAACAACATATAATGATATAATAAGATAGGTTGTGAAGATATTATTTTAATCCAGATAGTCATAACATAATATAGTAATGAGAAGTCCTCAAAATAGTCATATAATACAAGTCATGCAGTACAAGTCAATTAATCACTCTCGCGGTACTGGCACGCCAGAAGCGAACACTTCTGCATCAACCGATGCATCTCCTCCGTACTTATCTTGTCCGCTCTCGAATATCCATCAATCACACGACTAGCCAAGTCAAATAACCGTGTCTGGTAAGTCATCGCTCTCGGGGTTTTTACAACATATATACCAGGTGTCTCGCACTGAGGATCAATCAGGGTGTACCATAGGTGATTCTGGACCCATACATCGTATATAAAGGTCGTACTCGGACGACCTATAACATAAGTCTCACCACGAATCCTTGGATCAATGACGTGCGACTGCCATGCTCTCCATATAACATCATCCCACGAATAGCGCGTGTTCACACGTCTCCTCCTGCCTGGTGGTAAAACAGGTGGCAAAATTTTCGAACCACCCGCAGTGGATAAATGCCTCAACTATCTCTACTCAATTCAGCGTATGGTCTATCCATGCCATATCGCAGAAAAGGAAATGCTCGCGTATATGCTCGTAAGGCATGAACTAGACCTACAACATAATAAAAGAATGATTGATCAACATTAAGTAATAATAAAAGAATGACTAATCAACAAATAAAAAAATCGTAACTAATATTATGCTCCTTCAATAAAGACAGTAAATGACGGGTATTGAAACGAATCTCATCATCCATGCGAAAAAGTGGAGGTGCGTATCTGCACATAGTAGGCATACAAGGCTCGTAGAGACTGTTGACCGTATTCAAAAAGGAGGGAAGGTGATCGTAGATCCCCGTCTCCATAAAGAAATAAAACCAGTAAACCCTAACGTGGTGTGTATGGACAACTTGCCTAGATGTTGATACAACTGAGCTAATAAACAATGGCCCAAATTAAATCTAATTGATGTACGATAGTGCTCTAGAAACTGCAAGTAATCTAACGATATATTGTTCCCCATCTTGTTCGTCACAATACAACAACCTAGCATGTGGAGAAAATAACCCCTAGTGACACATACAACCATAGAATCATAAATATACTCATCCATAAAAAAAAATCCTGGATGTACACCTCACGAAAAAAATGTAGCCTAACCGATCCAGAACTACCAGCCTTTTTTTTATCCAACTCTGCCTTAAGAACATCGACGGGTATACCTAGTGAACTAGCATACCAATCTAAACGATGTCCATCACTAGGAAACGTCTGAAGGTCGAAGCCATCACCTATAACTGGAAGACCAGTGATAGCATAGACGTCGTCTAACATTACCGTCATCTCACCGGATGAGAAGTGGAAGTTGTTGGTCTCCGAATGCCACCTCTGGATAAACGCATCAACCAGGTGCACGTTGGTAATCCAACGCTCCAAGCAATCAATGAAGGGAAAAAACAAGACATTATAACCTGCTCTCTCACCCTTCCTTGCCCGGTAAGATCCCATGCACGATGGGTATCGTACATCGCGTAGCACCTCGTAGGTCGACGAACGTACACAATATTTAAATAAGTTAAACAATATATAAAACAGCATTCACTACACGTTAAACCAATCCTAACTTGCCTCGCCCTTAAATATGATAAATGCATCATCAAGTCTGTAGTCCGGATAAATATCCGGCACGTGGGGATTCACTCTCCAGAATCGTTGATCCAGAGTCCCACGCGTAAGGGAAACTATAGGCGCATGAGTATTGGTACGACATCAATACCTGACTGACCGTGAAGTAGGCTCACGCTGCTCGGTATATGTGTCATTGGAGTCTGATCCTAACTGACGAACATGAGTACATTGTTTACGAGCCATGGTGAAAATGAAAACAACACATTCTTATATACCAAAAAAAACCCAAAACAATTACCAGACACCCTTCTGTGTATTTAGATGGAAGACATAAACTTGCGGTATGAATATGCAAGTCAATGTGGGGTCTAACATGCTCAATTTATTAAAACAAGCTAAAGATCGAATACAATAAGCCCAATTTTGGTGAAATTGCGAACATGCTATTCGCAATTTCTGGCAAAAAATTGAGCAAAATTACAAACACATTGTGCCCAGTTTTGGGCAAATCACGAAGAACGTATTCGTGATTTACCCAAAACTGGGCACATTATGTTCGCAAATTTGCTCAACACAAAAACCCTAAACCTGCGAAACCAACGAACCTTAATCCTTCAAAAATAAACCAATATCACTAAAAACATACCAAAACGTCGACGACAATGACTTAACTAACATATACCTATAAGTAATTTTCCAAAACAACAACAATTATATGGAAAATCGAGCTTCTAAGAAGACATTATAACTCTAGATGTCATTAAAAACACCTAACTAAATTGCAAAATAATTACATCAATAAGTATAGTATTCATACCTTAGCGTGTTTGCAAGTTTGGATTCAAGAAATCTTGTGTTTTTGGTTCGATAATTTTGAGAGGTTTTAGGTTAGAGAAGGGAGAAAAAAGAGTGTTTTGGCTGAAATAGATATTTTATATCAAAGGTATTTTGGTAAATTAGAGGGTCTCATTATAGCCAAAGGAAGTCTCATTATAGCCAAAAGAGGTCCCAATATAACCTTGCTCAAATAAAAAATGTGATGGAGAAAATGGCTTTATTTGTATAACTTTGCAACTGTATAAGTAAATAATAATATTGCCTAATAGATTTTAGTATTGTCGTTAATAAAATAGAAACAAACATGATGGAATCAAGGCTACATGAACTGGAAAATTTGGTTACAAAAGCTCCAAGCAATGGAGCTAAATATCAAGAATCTTATCAACCCTAATCTTCTTCTTCTTCTTCAGCCTTCTACGCTGATTCACGCTTAATCATGGAAGAAGGAGAGTGATCCTCTCTAGCTTGTAGATCTACTGATCTCAACATCAATTGTCCATCATTGCAGAAAACTCGTATTGATCTTTCTAAGATCAGACACAATCCAGTATATGGTCTTACTACAAACAAGAATTCGAAATTAGTTATAAAGAGTTATGCTGATTTGTTCAAACCCAAGCTTCCTAAGATATTCCATGATAATTTTAAAAGAAACTTCGATAAATATTTTCCTGTATTATCTTTCCAAGCTGTAAATAGAGAGAGATTAAAATCTAACTTAAAACACACATTGGTGGCCAAGTTTGCTACAGGCAGACCAAATTACAACTTCATTAAGGAAATCTTTGATAGATTCAGGTTCATTGGAGAGTTCAATATCAGCAAATACGATTACATGCACATATTCATTGAATTCTATATGGTGGAAGACCTAAAGAAACTATGGCACAATAATATATAGATCGTTGGGAATAAAACTATGTGTATCTTTAAGTGGGGACCTTATTTCAACCCCAAATATGAGAATCATATCACTGCAGTGTATATCAATCTTCCTAACCTCCCAAAATTTATGTTCATTGAAGAAATAATTCTGGAGGTTCCTAATAGTTTGGGTACTCCTCTAAATATATGGGTTCCCATGAAGAATTGTGCTAAGTTTAACTTTTACTGAAAATAGGTTGAAGTTGATGTTTCTATGCCTATGCCAAAGAAAATATGGATAACGTTTCGCCAATAAGGTTTTTGGCAGATATTGGAGTATAAAAATTACCCAGATTATTATAAGAAGTGTTATCACCTTGGGCACTCTAAAAATGCTTGCAATAAATTCTACAAACCCATCCCTCTTGATGCTCCTATGATGGTGAATGAACCCAAGAATACTAAGGAAATGGACAACACAGCCCATTTGATCTCTCCTGCACAAAAAATAAAATCAATTATTGTTAATGTTGATATTGGCAAGCAAAAAGAACAGATTAATGAGAGTGAATCTACAGACTACAATGGAAAATATCTAGAGAATGTTGAAAGTTTAAAGCTCTCTACAACTGGTCACCAATTACCTTTGGGTGTAGAAAGCTCTGAAATTATTGAAGATTTGTATATGATTAATCTGGGTCTTAATCACACCAATGCTGGTCTTCAGGATACAGTTAATGAAGTCCCATCCCCTACTATAGAAACAAATGACAATTAGCCTCCTCCTTGCAGAAGTAGTAAAGATGTTAAGAAAAAAGACCATAGAAAATTGAAGAAACTGAAAGTTACAAACTCAATGAGTCTGATCAATCCTAAACTAATGCAACGCAAAAGTGTTACTAAACATCCCAAATCATCCAAATGACCATTTCAATACTAAATTGGAATGTTCGTGGTTTGGGGAATAAAGAAACATTATAAAGGATTAAATATTTAAAAAGATCCGTGAAACCATATTTTATGGCTCTTCATGAGCCTATGATCAATAATTCTAAGCTTGAATTTATTTCAAGGAAGATGGGGTTTCATGGTTACACTCACAATATCAGCAATAAGGTTTGGGTTATGTGGAAGGATGATTATAAAGTGGATATTATCTTTGATGATGACCAGTTTATTCATCTCAACATAAAGCATAAATATCTGACTAAGAAGTTCAAGATTTCCGTGATATATGCTAAGTGTACTAAAATTTTAAGAAGTATCATTTGGGACAAGCTGAGAGTTATGGAGGATAGTTCTATAGAATGGATTATATTGAGGGATTTCAACCAATCGCTAACCCTGATGAGCAAATCCATTTCATTTCTAATTGTGCATCCAGTATTGATGAATTCAATAACTTTATTCTAGACTGTAATTTGATTGATGCAGGTTTTTCAGATAATAAATACACAGACTAATGGGAGACAGTAGAGGCATTTTAACAGGGTTCTGTACAATGATAAATGGTTGAACTATTTTGAAGATACAAATGTGACTCACTTATCTAAAACTTGTTCAAAATATTCTTCTATTGTGATCTCTATTACTACTATCTCTTCAAATATCAGATTCTCTTTCAAATTTCTATATATGTGGGTTCTACATAGTGGTTTCTACAAACTGGTGGAATCTAATTAGGTTGTTAAAGGTCAGGGAACTCCTATTCAAAGTTTATGCTTTAAATTGAGAAAGCTTAATGATGAGTTCAAGGTTTAGAATAAAACTGTGTTTGGGAATGTGTTTGATTCCATCAAACAGTTGGATGAGGAAATAAACTACAAAGAAACTAACTACTAAAATACAAAATCTATTGATGATATGATACTTCTTGAAGCTGCCAGGGAAACTCATCTTAGTTTGTTGGCAGATGAAGAAGAATACTGGGCTCAAAAGACTCATTCTACTTGGGTTAGAGATGGATAAAGGAATATGGATTTCTTTCTCAGCTTTGTGAAGAAAAGGATAAAAAGAAATAAAATTCTCAGGATTTGGGATGGATCTAAATGGCTTGAGAATCCTAATGCTATTGGTGATTCTGCAGTTGATTTTTTCAAAGATCTTCTCTCTGATCAAACCTAATCCATGGAACTCTAACACGCTGTTGGACTTCATTCCTAAGCTAGTCAGTGAGGACGATAACAATAAGCTAATGTATATACCTTATGAGTCTGAAATCTATAAAATTATAAAGAATCTGAGTCCTAACTCAGCAGCTAGTCGATGGCTATAATGGGAAGTTTTATAGAGATTGTTGGTCTATTATTAAAAGAGATCTATGTGAGGCTATTGCTGAGATGTTTAAAGGGAATTATATTCCTAAAGAAGTGTTTGCAACTGTGTTATGCCTTATTCCTAAGAATCCATCTCCTACATTCTGCAAGGAATTTAGACCTATCAATCTAACTACTTTCTTTAACAGAATAACGTTTAAAGTTATCAATAAAAGACTCTCCATGTTGTTTTCTAATCTAATCTCAGAGGAGCAAGGTGCTTTTGTGGTTGGCAGGTCTATACATGAAAATATAATAATAACTAATGAGCTGTTACGGGATATAAACATTAAAACAAAGGGAGGAAATATTCTTATTAAAGTGGATATGGACAAAGCATTTAATAGGCTAGACCATACCTTTCTTCTCAGTGTGTTGGCAGCATTTGGGTTCAGCAATGGGTTTCTAAGGCTAATTGAAAAATGTGTGGATAATTGCTGTTTTTCAGTCCTGGTAAATGGTGAAGTCAAGGGATTTTTTAAGTCCAATAAAGGTTTAAGGAAGGATGACCCACTGTCACCAGCCTGTTTATTCTGACTGAAGAGTATCTTATAAGAGGTCTGAAGATACTCTCCAATGATCATCCCAATACAAGATATAAATGCAGAGGTTCAATGAACATACCATGCTTGGGCTTTGCAGACGATCTCCTCATTTTCTGCAATGGATCCTCTCATTCAGTCTTAAAAATCTACGATCTCATACATCACTATGAAGACATATTTGGTCAGTTGATGAATAAGAGTAAATCAAAGTTTATTACGTCAAAAATCTTTTACCTCAGAGGATTTTTGATTTGGAGAACATTTTGGGCTTTAAGAACTCTTCCATTCCATTCAAATACCTGGGATCGACAATTAACAACAATCATATGGTTAGTAATGTTGAAGAGTTGATTATGAAGATCATGATAAATATAGCAGAGTGGGACCAAACTATTATATCCTTTGGAGGGAAGTTAACCCTTATTCAATCTGTCTTATCTTCATACCCTATTTTTATACCTAACTCACAATCATTCCTAAAACAGCTGCTAAAAAGATTGAAGTGCTATACAACAAGTTCTTATGGGGCTCTAAAGAGAACAAAATGCCTATTAATTGGGTCCAGTGGTATAAGATTTCTAAACTCTATGATGAGGGGGAGGGGGGGTGAATGTAAGAAAGATCAAAGATTGGGAGAAGATATTTTCCTACAAATTGTGGTACAACTTCAGAAGGAAGAAGTCCCTCAGGGCCAGGTTAATTTATACCATTTATTGCAGCAATACTGATCCTTTAACTGTTTCCAAACCTCCTAAATGTTCAAAAATTTGGCAAAGACTCTGGAAATTCAAAGATAAGGCTTAAAGGTTTATTATTTGGCAAACAAAATCGGGTAACATGGATTTCTTTATTGACAAATGTTGTTCTAGTTATCCATTTGTCAATATTGCTACTGTTAATAACATAAGCAATTTTGTTGTTCTCAAAGTTAAAGACTTCTGGAAAATGGCAGTTGGGATCTATCTAGAATTGAGAAAATTGTGGACTCTTCTAATATCCAAAACATTCTCAAGATATCTCTCTCTAGTAGTGAAGACGATATGGTCAACTTGTCTATTAGTCCTGATGGGGTGTTCAACTCTAATTCAACTTGGAATACAATCAGGAAAAAAGATAATAGCTCTAACCTTTATAAGAAAACATGGAATATTGCAACTCCTCGAAAATACTCCTTTCTCTTGTGGAGGGCTCTCCTGAACTTGCTTCTAGTGGATTCTGTGATGCAAAACAAGAAAAGTCAATTAGTCTCTCGTTGCCAACACTGTGATAGTAGTGAAAATATAAAACATGTATTTGTTATTTTCCAAAAGGTATGAGACACTTTGAATTACTTTGTTGCTAACTTTAACATTCATCTCTTTAGAATCGTGACTTTAACTCATCTTATAAGGTTTTGGTATTGATCTGTTAAGGCTGAGGTACACATTCGGTCTATTTTACCTTCTATTATCATTTGGGTCATATGGTATTCAAGGAACAAGAAAATTCATGAAGATAAAGAGCTCAAAATTGAACACTGACAGTGCCTGTAATAGTTCAAGCGAATCCAGCGGAGGAGGGGTTTGAAGAGACACTCAGGGCAAGATGGTTTTCAGTTATGGTGGTTTGTATGGTAAAATGATTCCTATCGTAGTTGAATGTAGAGCAGTGTTAGATGGTTTAGGTCTTTGCTACTCAAAAGGGATTACTAAGTTGGACATCGAGACAGATTCTCTTATCCTTGCAGAAATTTTTCTCACAGGAAAGACTCATTGGTTTTTTTGGGCATTGTTAACTGCTGTCATAAACTGTTATCTTCAAACATGGTTTTAAGTCACGTTTTTAGAAAATAGAACGAAGCAGCCAACTATGTTGCGAAGGCTACGTTGAAAGCTCAGAAAACTACGGATTTCACCAAACTTCAAGCTCCAACAAGGCTTAGTGCGATTACTTTTTCTGGAAGAATCGGGAATATGGTATATTAGAATCGACTCTAAATATTAATTGGAGGGTCTTACCTGTTTCTCTTTCTTCTTCTGCTCTTTATCGATCTAGAGTTCTGCGATTTCTTCTTTGCTTTGATTCATATCTGGGTTTGTGATTACTGTGAGTTCCAAAAGGTAAGGTTTCAAAATGGTAAGTGAATATTTGATTCCGATTTGGTCTATGATGAAGATATGACTTCAAAAAAAGTTTTGATTGTTGATAGGTTTTAGGAAAAAATTGGGGTTGAAGACTAAAGAGGTAAGGAATTTTTGATATTTCTGGTTTTGTGACTAGTTCTCTTTCTTCGAAACCCTATGTACTAAATTGTGGTACTTGTGGAATTGTTCAATTTTATAAATACAATAATTCAATTTGAGATTAAAAAAAAAAAAGTCGATGGATTAGCATGAAATTTGCAATAAAACAGTCCGCAGAATATTGAGTTTGGGATATTGGTATTTATAGTTACATTTAAAAAAGAATGAAAAACAAAAAAAAAGTTAGGCCCAAATACCTCAAGCCCAAACTACATAGTCAATCTAGGGTTTGGACTTTCTCTATAAGTTGGTCCGTCTTTCTACACGGTTGCTCGAATGAAGCCATAGCCGCTTCTTGCTTCTACTGGTTAGTACTATTTTATCTTCTTATTTTTCTTTAAATTTTGCTGGTCTCTAATGATGTATTTAGTTTTATAACTTTCGTTCTTCCGATTGATTTCATATAATCCATGTGGAAGATTTTTGAACTGAAGAGACTTTATTTGAGTTGATTGTATTTTGATTGACGAGGAAATTACCATTCCAATTTTGTCTTCCCTATTTTCTGTAATGATTCTTCTATATAGTTTGTATGAAATTGGATCTCTGATGATGATAGAACATGTTATAATCCGAGATGGTTTATGCGGATAATTCATGGAGACCTGAACTGAAGAGATTTCAATTCTTTTAGTATTTAATAAAATGGTAACGTTGAAGATGGAGGTGATGACAATTTCCCCAAACGATCGAAGATGGTTATACTATGCTATTAATTTACTCTGTTTCGCAACAGAGTTTAAGCCAGAATTCTGATCCATCTTCAGCTTACTTTAATAGATGTTTGTTTAGATTTTGTTGAGATAGTTCTTCGGCTCATAAAAAAGTTTAAATTTGAGAATGCAGTGAATCCATTGTCTATTACTGGTTTGAAATAGAGATATGGATACTCTGTATTTGGTTCTTGATTCTGTAAAACAAAGGTGGAGGTGATGATACTTTCCCCAAATGATCGAAGAAGATTAAACTTTGCTATATTTCTCTCTTTCAAAGAGAGCTTAAGCCAGTATTCTGATCCATCCTTGTTTTACTATTTATCTACTAATCTTTAATACTATTATTTGCAAGTGTGTGGTGCTTACTTTATAGATTTCATGGCTATTGATCTGTCTTGCTATCACCGTAGAAATTGCTGCTCCATCGCTTCTTGCAGCTCTAAGTAGACTAACCATGTCTGGCAAGCGAACGGTAAGAGATAATCTTTGTTTAAAGCACTTAAGCACTCCTAAATATAAATAGATTACCCACCGTGAGTAAAAGTCAGCTATGGAAAAATCGGTCATTGGAATTGATCATCTGACCTACGCAAAGCAAACCATTATTGAGACCCGGTGCCTACAAGCGTTTGGTGTTACATGATTTAGGCATGTATCCACTGATTATAAAACGAAAAGGATAAATTTTATGTATAAATAAACGAAAAAGATTATGTTGATACAAATGGTAACATTTATTTTTAAGCCCACTTAATATAAATTTTAAAATATTATTTGCTCGATTCAAATTCTACTTTCAAACTATCAGCAGCATGACAACTCCAATTTATCAAATTTCAATTATATTAAATTAACACCTCTACCAATAACTGTAAATGTAGACAATTGGACAATATATATATATATATATTCCTTTGGAGATTCTTTTATATTTTGTACATAGTACCAAAATTCTTTTTTCTACAACATGTCACAATTTCTCGCTTACACGAGGACACAATGCTTCTTTACTCAGAGTTGCATGAACCCACGTGTCATTATGATTCCATTCCTCTATTCCATTCCATTCTTCGTTTTTTTTCCGATTTCAAGAAAAACAGAAAAGAGAAAATCCAGAAAGAGAAAGAAACACACACTCATACACTATCCACTGATCAGTGTTGTTAGTAAAACTGTATTCATAGTTAGTAGTACCAATTGTAAAATTCACTAAACACATACCCTTTGTTTTCAGTACCTAGGGAGACAATATTTTTATTTGAATCATATGTTGTGTTGTCTTACATTTATCACGCGGGGTGTTGTTATGCATTTATCATGTGGTGTAATGTCCTACATATATCATATTGCGTACTATCTTTCGTTTCCCATGTTGTGACAAACACTTCGTATATTGTTCCGTATCTATCAGATGTTGTATTGTCTTCATTGTCTAGTTTTATTTAATTAACACTAATCTCACAATTCTTATATTAAAACAGGTTTTTTTTTTCTGCTGATAGATTTTTTATTATTAATAAAATGAAAATAAGAAATGTTCATTAAAAAATTGTGAAGATAACATCATATTATTCATTTCTTAAAGGTGTATAAAATCTGAGAAAAAAATCACTGCTGCAAAAGACAATTAGAAGTTTATCGTTAAAATAATAAAAACATTTGACATCGATGGAGGAGCCTTCAAATCGGGGACAAAATTAGTACCATTTACAACCAAATATATGAAGACTATCTTCAGTTTGAAGTCTAGAAATGAACATATATTAAACCAATCAAAATATTTTCCGTCAGAAGAATAAGAATCGAGGATAATGAAGAGTTACTTTTCTAGATAATATGAGAAGAAAAGTAAAAAAAAAACAAAGTCAATTACAAATAAAATGTATGTAATTTATTATTATGTATTTATTTTATTATTTTGTTATATACTTTTATATTGGTTCCCGCATGGATCATTATTTAATGGTTTCATCAATTATATTTATTTGTCCTCGCATGAACTATTTTTTTGCTTCGCATGGATCATTTTTATCATGCTTCGCATGAATCATCTTTTTTTTCCGGAGGGAACCCGCAACCGCTACTCAGAGTGCAATGAGTGTGCACAGGGTAAACCCTCAGTCTGACACAATAGCCTGCAAACCAACACCAGAAGGTAAACCACACAAGGTGACAGGCTCAGCCGAGAAAGCTTATGTAGAGGGACTCGAACTCATGACCTTTGGTCACAAGCATGCCTTACTTAACCAACTCGGCTACCCCATTGGGGGCACGCATGAATCATCTTGGTTTGGCCTCTTATGGATTTCCTCGCCTCACACATATATTATTTTCATGACCTTGCATGTTATCTTCATCTCGCATCTATCATATACTTATATTAACTAAGGTTTCACATGTTTGTAGGATACAATAACCAAAACCGTTAGAACACCAGAAAATCAAGCACGAAAATATGTTGTGATATTGTTCATTAGGTTAGCGAGCTTCACATTGTTCTTTTCTACACGTGGGGGTATATTTGAGGCCATATCTACCTGCTTCTACTAGTTTGGGGGGTGTCACTTTACAATAGTGGAAGCAACTAATAATATTGCATAGTAGATTTTGGTATTGCTTACAATAAAATGGAAACAAACTTCGATAGACTAATATGAAATTTGCTATAAAACAATCGTAAAATTGAGTTTCAAATATATAGATAATATAAAGTGGATTTTGTCCACCTCGCGATAATGATAATAATGCAATACAATCACTTACAACTTTAAACTTATTTTTCATCTTAATAATAACTCAATACAATTACTTATAACCTTAATTTTTCTCATCAAAACATTAAGGGAAAAAATATTTCCTTAATACTGCCTATTATTTCCTTCATATAAACTTTGAAAAAAAATTAAGACTTTCTTTTTACCTATTTATTATTAGCAACTAATCTAATATAATTAAACATTTAACCATCATACATTTATGTATAATTTGAATCCAAAAAATTAAAAAAATATCTAAGACTAGCTAATAGAATGAGAAAATATCGATTCAAGAGTGGAGGATATCAAACAAACAACTAACAAGATATATACTTTCCATTTTTGAGTTCTAAAATCACTATATATCATAGGGCTGTCAATTTCGGGTTTCGGGTCGTGTTCGTGTCGGGTTTGAGCGACCCGAAATTTTAAAACCTGTGACACGAACCCGATACGAACCCGAAATTCGTGTCAGGTTCAAAGACACGAACCCGACCTGTTAAAAACCTGTTGGACCCAAACCCGACCTGTTTGACACGAAATTGTATCCAACACGAAAAACATGTTGGACCCGAACCCGACCTGTTTGACACGAACCCGACCTGTTTGACACGAAATTGTATCCAACACGAAAAACCTGTTGGACCCGAACCCGACCTGTTTGACACGAAATTGTATCCAACACGAAACACCTGTTTGACACGAACCCAACCTGTTTGACACGAATTTTGGCTCAAACCCGAAACACGATCCCGACCTGTTAGGCACGAAAATATGAAAACTGAAAAACGAACATAAATACATAATTTGTAACATGAAATTTAGAGAGTATTAACTTCACATCTTATAAAATATTAAAAATATTACATTACACAAATTTTGTCTTGAACAACAAATGTTTAAATAAAAAAAGCACGAACTTTCTTGATTTCACCATGTAAAACTCGGGTCAGGGCTGCTCGAGTTTCCGCCCATGTAAACAAGTGGATACTATTTTGTCAATGATAAAACTCTTCGTCCTTTATAAAGTGAAACTCCATTTAAACTTCTTCCATTTCCGAGTTTAACATTTGTAGGAAAGTCCCTATCCATCGTACTAGCACCGACAGTAGTAATCCACGGTGAAACATTCGTCAAGCTAACCGGATCAGGTCCTCCATTCCCAGCTGAGCACGAAACTAAAACACCCATCTCCATTGCTCCGAAAGCTGCTATTGACAAACTATCGTGATAGTACGAGGACACGCCACCACCCAACGATACCGAAAATACATCAACTCCATCAGCCATAGCTCTATCAACTGCTGACAGAATATCCGAGCTGAAACACCCACCTTTCCAACAAACCTTGTAAGGTGCAATTCTTGCCCCACGAGCCATTCCTCTTGATGTACCATATGCAAAACCAAGAAGATTCGCGCCTCGAACAGGAGAACCTCCTACAGTGGCCGTTGTATGAGTCCCATGACCATCTTGATCTCGCGGTGATTTGTACTCACTTTACTCATCGATTTTTCCACTTGATGCTTCATACCTGTTAGCAACTAACAGATTAATATATGACCACTGGGTTCTCGTCAAGTTAAGGGCTAAACTCAATGGGTCAGACAAAACTTGATAGCAATTCACAATCCAGCAAAATCGAACATAGACAAATCTGAACCCAAAATTTACTCATACAACCTAGAACTGACCCAGTTGATATCAGATCTGGCCAGGTTAAATCTACTTTTTAAATTCTTTCACATATACCATTAAAATTAAAGCATACGCACAAAGAACCGAATGTCCAAACAAGTGTCCTATTTTATGATCCTTTGGATGATCCGAACTGAAGAGGAACCTTCAAATGGAAACCAGTTTTGGCTTGGCTAGAGACGAGCGCTGCTCTCGACTGGGGATGAGCCTTTGGTGTCGAGCTCCCAAAGACGAGTGCGCTTGAAGACGATCCTGATCGAGATACAAGCCATTTGAGACAACCATGAATTGCTGCCTAGGTTGCCTGTTGAAGAAACAGTGAGTATAGCTTCTAACGAGTATACCAAGTGTGCACCTTTCTTATGTTTTTTTGTTATGTGTACTTCACAAATTCTCACAACCCAGCCAGCAGAAGTCTCACAACCCGAAAAGCTCGAACCATAGGTATTCTCAATACACGAACCCTCAAACGCAGCAATATCAGAACCTGGTAACAAATCATACCCATGGTGGATCCCAAAAGACAGAGAAGAGAAAGAAGAACAAAACCACTAAAAATTAATGAGATAAATATGACAAAACTACAAATAACGATTGAGTACCTCTCAGATCTGGACGATTGAGTCTTGCTGGAGATAAAAATTTGAACAATTCTTCCCAAAAAAAAGGGGCAAAGAAGAAGGTGAGTCCCTAGATGAAAAAGTGGCTGGGAGCCTGGGGCTGGGAGTGAGAGGGAATGGGGTTAGAAATTGGAAGTTAGGGTTAGGGTTAGATTTATTAATTTAGTTCTTTAAGTATATTATTTATTTTATATCTTCTAGAAAATAAAATTATTTTATTAATAAAATTTTATAGTTTTGGGTTTACAGGTCTCTTTCGGGTTTATATGTCTTTTCGGGTTTTACAAGTCTTTTCGGGTTTACAGGTCAGTTTCGGGTTTACAGGTCAGTTTCGAGTTTTACAGCTCAGTTTCAGGTTTACAGGTCTTTTCGGGTTTTACGGGTCAGTTTGGGGTGACACAAACCCAACCCGAACCTGACCCGTTTTTTTTCGAGTCGGGTTCGTGTCGTGTCTTAATTTCATCGGGTCTGAAATATCGGGTCTCTAACCCTAAAATTTCGGGTCGGGTTCGTGTTGGGTTTACAAGTCGTGTCCAAAATTGACAGCTATAATATATCAATCCAAATCCAAATTTTATTTTATGATTTTGCAATAAACAACACGATTTGGAGACACCATCTTGGAATCAGTTGTTATTTTTTTAAAAAAACATTTGATTCTTAGAAGGTGTCTTGGAATTAGTAGTTGATTTTTTATATATAAAAAACCATGTGATTTTGATATGGTGTCTAAAAATAAGTTGCTATTCTTTAAAGCAACTAATTCTGAGATGGTGTCACAAACTTAGTTGTTAATTTTTTATAATAATAAAAACCAATTGTTTTTAAGACATCTTTTCGAAATTAGTTGCTAATTTTTTTCTCTAAAATTCAAACTTACCTATTCATTTTTAGTAGATTCCAAGATGGGTTCTCGGAATTCTAACCTGCAAAATGACGATTTTACTATGAATTTAAGAGTTTTCAATCAAGTACCCTTAAAAAAATCAGTTATATATCTAATCCTAAATGCTTATAACTATAGACTATTACCTTAAAACATATAAACATAATCAATAAAATTATTTAACGAGTAAGTAATGAAAATCTGCTTTTTTTTAGTTTTAAATTAGTTTCTCCAATTCAACATATATGGATCACACATTAATAAAATTTGAGGACATAAATTATAAGCAAATAAGACGGAGTTAGAAACAAAAGTTTACCTTAGTAATCTAAAATCAAAATGGGAACATGGCCAGGATTGAAGGTTGAAGAGGTATAGTACTTGGTGTTGCTAGAGAGTCGGGCTAGAATTGAGGGATTGTTATTCATATATCGAATGGTAAACGATCTTTTACTTGATAGAGGAATAACATTGTCAATGAGATGCCCTGCAAAGAAAGAAATGATAGAAACGATGAGGTAAATGGTTGTTCCCTAATAATAATTCAATACAACTCAACTATAACTTTAAAATATGCCCGCATCATAACAATAATCCAGTAAAACGACTAACAAATTTAAATTTTATCCATATCATAAAAATAATACAATACAAATAGCTACAACTTTAAATCCATTTCACATCTAACATAATTTAATACAATAACCTACAACTTTTAATTTTCTCCATATCATAGCAACAATTCAATATAACTGCTTAAAACTTTAAATTTCATCCACATCATAACAATAGTTGAATACAACCATCTAAAATTTCAAATGTATCCACATCATAACAATAATACAATACAACCACCTACAACTTAAAAATTAAACAATCGCATGCACACTCCACTAATTTAATCGAACTTCTGAATAAAGCAACTTTCATATATAATTTATAGCACCATCTTTTTTCTCATTCAATTAATCACTCTTCATTTCTATATTTTTTGCTAGAATATTTTTGCAATGACTTCATGATACACTCTGTGTAAGAAGACAAATACTTTTGTAACGCATACCACTTGATTTTGAAAAATCTCATAATGGCTATTAATCAAAGTGATTAAAAAAATTAGAATAAAAATTATATAACCATGTATGTTATATTTGTAACTGATAATTGTTAAGTGTAAAAGAGTGATTGATTTTAGAGAGAGAAAGTAAAATTAAAAAGTAGATTTCACTTCAGAAAATATCGATCCTTATATTAACAACCTCAACCTTTATTTATAGGCATTCAAACTTAGAGTAACAGAATTAGTTACACAAATGGGCTAATTGCACTTTACTTCCCCTTCTTTACAAACATTCTTAAATCTATCTTACATCTTTACAACTGATCATATGAGACTTTAATTTATTACAATTAAGCCCTCAATATTCTATATCCTTATCAATAATATAAATCTAATGTGTATTAAAAGTCGAGAGGATCTTTAAGTACGATAGTAGAAAATTATATTGTCTTGTATGAACAAATGGTATGCGGTATTTACAAAAGCTATAACAATGCATATGACGGGGACTAGCCTATTGGATGAGGTAAACATAAATATATATGTTATATATATATATAAAGTCATTGTTAATTTTTATAGCGCAGTCAAACTTAGTTTATATATCAGGGTTCCCAACCTAATGAGAAAGCATTTCAGTTGCATCATTATTAGGCTAGTTGCATCATTATTAGATGTAAACGTATTCTTATGTACGCTTGTTTAAGTGAAGTTTTAATTATGGTGATGTAATTATACATGGTATAAGTTATGTTTAAAGGTCTATACTATTATTTAATTGTTTTAATAAATTATGTTAGTATTAATAACTATTTTAACTAATAGACCATATGTATAATTGAATTTTAATACAACTACAAACTAGTATCAACATAAATACAATTAACAAATTCATTCATTCAAAATAAAAGTTTAATAAACAATATGAGTCATTACAAAATCAATTGAAAAGTACACAATATATGATAATAAAAATATAATACATATAGATTAAATCCAAGCAACGTCGATGTTTATGTTTATACTTAAGATGAGAGATAAGTTCATTTGTGGTTATCTTATTCTTGTTGATAGTTAGCAATATCCAAATCTTCAAGTTAGCATTAGATAAGACTAAACCTAACAACTTCCAATTGGTTATTGATAATCTTATAAGTCCGATGCAAAGAGTAAAGTTTGAACGCTTCTTCACGTTCATTATGTGGAATATCCAACAACCAATAAGTGAAAATCCCGTTCAAGTACATCCACGTAGCTCTAACATCTTCACAGGGTTGTGATACCATCGGTGCCACGACTTTACTTTTTTCATAAATATATTATATTATGTATAGAAATGAATTCAAAAAACCTTTTTAACGAAACCTTTTATAGTTTTTTAGGCTTTGTTAGTAGCATGAATCAAGCATGAATCTTTGATGGTGCTTCAAATCAATTTTTGAATATATAGTTTATTTTTATCAAAAGTGATACGCCAATATATATAGTAAAACTAGATAGATAACGCAATCTATGATAGAAAACATCTAACAACACATGTTTGATAACATAATATAAATATTTATCGACGTGTATTGGATAAATATTATTACATTTTCATTAAAACTAATAATGTTATTCAACATTGCTGATTAGTTTTAAAAAAATTATATTATTATTATTATAATAAAAACATGGAGAAGTTAAATGAATAGTTTTAGTTAGTTAAGAAGATAATTGCACAAATTATAATTAAAATATTGACTTGAAAAAAATAAAAGAGAAAGAAAATAAAAATATTAGAGATGGTCTTAAACCTCGTTGGAGTTTTTTATGTGTGTTTTGTTTACAGTTTGCTTATTATGTGTTATGTGTTTTTATATTAAAATTAATTCAAAGTTTAATTCAATTTGAGTAAATTTGGTACAAAATTATTTTTTGGTGTATGGGGGTTTAAATATCTTAAAAGTATATAATAATATATCATAAGATAATCTATAAAACTATAAGCGTATTCATTAGTTGAATAACGAAGATGAATTTTTGTTTATTAAATTTTGTTTATTATTTTTTATGTCAATATGAAGTTGCTTATTTATATTTTATTAAGTGTGAGACTATCCGGATTTATTACACGTAAGGTTTATGATATGTTGGTGATCATCTTATTCTTCTATGACGATCGTTATTATCCAAAATAATTTACTACATATGCAGATTTTGATCGGAAAAAGGATGTTAAATTACGTGTATTCTTAATTTAACCTTCATGCTCGTCCATCCGAGCATATTATTTTTTAGGGAGCACATTTATTTGGGTGGCTTAACGAGACGGTTGTCTGAAGTTTCGTTACCAAAGTTTCCTTTTAATTCTATTATTCGAAGTGTTTATTTTCATAGTCGAACACTTATTTTTTTACAAGATATTCCTGTGTTTGTTTTGCATTAAAAATTCCGGATGAGGGTTCTAAAGGCAGGGTCTTTTAGACGATGGTGTTTTAGAAAAAAATTCTTACAGACGAGGTCTTCCAGACGAGGTTCTTCTAGACAAGAGTCGTGAAGACTAGATCTTTGAGATGAGGTACCTAATCAATTGTGAAAGAATTAGTTAAAACAAATTTAGCATATTTTGTTAAGAAGTAACTGATTCTATTATTAGATAAAGAAATCTAGCATTATAAATACTCTTATATACTTGAAAAAGGAATACAGTTTAAAAAACTGAATAGTCGTAATCTTGAGCAAAGTCTTGATAAAATTTTAGGAAGTGGGTAGAGCAAGGAGAAAGGCTTATTCGTGTAATTCATTTAAGAGAATCTCTCTTGTAAAATTCTTTATCGAGATAGTAAATTAGAGAGCTGCTTTCTTTTCCAAATGTAGGTTAATTTGACAGAACTGGATAAACAAGGGATTGTGTTGTTTTCTTTTCACAAATATATTTTTGTTATTGGTTATTATTGTTATATCCGTATTACATTATTTTTCTTGGTTCTCTATTTCAATTTTTTCCATCGTGATATTTGTGTGAGTTAACCAAATCTCACAATAATTACCACCCACAAAAGAGCAAATGACCAATCGAATTAAGCATCATAAGTTCAAAGTGGGATTTTGAGAAGTTCAAGAAGGTGAAGATGAGGGAAATTCTAATCCAATAGAAATATCTAGAGGTGTTTGATAGGGTCTGATATTTTTATAAGGACATTGTTGTGTAGACCGGAAGGGTAGTTTGGGTATATCTTAGACCACACAAATTTAAGAACAATCAGACCAGTCAATGCATGACTTAGTTGTGTACTAACATTATTTAAGGTTTTGGCTTCAAAGATTGAACCAGATCCAGGGTCTGACCCGTAAGGCCCATGGGTCATATAATTAATATCAATACCCCAACCAACTTCATTTAATAGGTTGAGCTTTTTACAAAAATATTAAATACAAGCATAAACCTCCCTTATCTCACTACTCACTACCCAGAAAATAATATTCAACTTAGAAACTGCCTAAAATACCCTCTAACCATAAATTATTCACACCATTGGCGACGATAGTGAGAGCATGAGGTGCCTGAATATCATTATTCAAAACCAGTTTATGAACCAGTTCGAATGGATCCAAATGTACAAAATGCTACACCTCCGGAGGTGGAATGGGTGAAATAAAACAATGAGTACACTACCGTGTCTCATGTTAATTACAATGGCAATGAAAAATAATCCATGCAAGAAGAGCGTGATCAGCTAAGGGCTGAAATTGAGGGTTTAAAGGCCCAAAAATAAGCCGACAAAGGAATTAAAGAAAAGTCTGGTGCATCAGCCCTCCACCCTACTGATAATCCAAGACTCATCTCAGCAACAAAAAAACGCATCGATCCAAACAAATGGAGAGTTCTACGTCGAAGTTTTCTAGTAGTTCATCTAATGATTTGGATCTTGAGGAATCAGTCTCATCCAGTATTGATGGAGGCCGGTTGAAGAAGAAACTAAATCTGACCAAGAAGCATTCAAGAAAAAGGGATAGACATTGCAGGCTCAAAAAGTATCGGGGAAAAATGAAGGGTTCAACTAATTACCATATTGATCGTTTGTTGATCAATCCGTTTGCTTTCCAATCAGAACTATTTATTTTTGCTACTCCTAATAAAGATACCATGTTTAGTCGCAGTCAGAATTGGAAGAAATTTCCATTGTCATAAAAATACTCTTCACACATCTTCCAAAAAGGCTTGATAGTTATAACATGGAAAAGTATTATGGAAGTAAAGATCCGGACAATCATCTTGAACAATTTAAGAATTTTATAATGAACTTTGATGACGATGACAAGCTACTATGTAGGGTTTTCTCACAAACCTTTAAGGGAAGTGCCCTCAAATGGTACAATAGTCTTCCTCAAGGTTTGATAAAGAACGTCGATATATTCTAGGTCGTGTTCCAAAGGAAATTTGTTGGAAGCAAAGCGCTTAAAGGTCACGGTGACACAATTATCCATTGTACCCAATAACCGAATGATTCGTTGAAAGAATACATTAGTAGGTTTGTAAATACGAAATGGGCTCGCTGACTGTTTTAAACAAGTTACAATTTCCTTTCTGAGATAGGGTTTGAGTCCAGGTAATTTGGTTGATTCTGTGACCCGGAAGAAAGCTATGACTTTTGGGGGACTGTTGAATCAAGTCGGGAAACAAATTAATGTTTAGTAGACTAAGAAATCTAGAATGCCTCACTATAAAAAATCCACTAGCATAGCATCAACACCCTAAGCAACAACTCAGTTGGGTTACAGATTGAAAGAAACTGGGCAGGGGTCTCATCGGCCCAGACAAAATCAATCCAGCCAAAACGAGCAGGTTAAAAGTAAAAGGGGACCTGGTTCAACCTGAATGGTTTGCTAAATTGGTGGAAAGTGTGGCTACGATATATGATAAAAATAAAAATGATGTACACTTTAGAAGGCCGACCGCACTATAGTCTCCTAGAGAGACCTAAAGTACCAGTTTCTGCAAATATCACAATCATGTGGGACATGATAGCCATGGTTGTATAGCCTTGAAACAAGAGATACGAAATCTTATTGAAAGAGGTAAATTAGGTGCTTATGTTAAAAAAACAAGGGGGTAGCAGTCCAGATAATGTATAATCCAACACCATTTCTCCCCGAACGACTCATTTAGCAACCCCTGGAACATCCACATTGGAGGATACCATGGTGATTATTGAAAGGTTTGATGTGGATTCTGAGTACCTTGATCCGAGTCCGAATCGAAATCAGGTAGGGGTGATAGGGGACAAGACTGCCACTATTTTCGATCTGATAAATTATTTTGAATCATTAACCATATTTGAGGGATATACGGTGACATCGTCTTCGAGTTGTTCAAGAAAGAGGCATGTTAATTGCTCGGCTACTCAGTTGGATGGAAGGATGTCCACATATATATACCACACTTCATCTCCTTTCATAGTTTTTGATGAGAATGACGTAATAGATATTGTGGGGCCTCACGGAGACGTCGTGGTGATAGGGGCATCAATAGGAGGAAATGATGTACGTTGAATTCTGATTGACATAGGCAGTTCGACAAACATATTATTTTTAAATACTTATAAACAGATGAAAAATCCCTCGGTTATTCAACTTTCGAACATAACTATTATGGGATTCAGTGGGATTCACTGGGAGTTCAGCAGATGTAATTGGAGAATTTGAAGATGAAGTATTATTGGGCAAATGACCCTTTAAGAAAATGTGAAGGTCTTATTTGTTGTGGTTGACTTCCCAACATCTTATAATGTTATCTTTGGGAGATCTTGGCTCTCCAGGATGCATGCTGTAGCTTTTACTGTCCATCAGTGTTTGAAGTATGTTTTGGGTGAACAAGTGGGTGTTGTTCGAAGCAGTCAAAAGGTGGCTAGAGAGTGCTATGTGACAGCTCTTGTCTCGAAGTCTTTAGAGGCAGTCAAAGTTAACAAAGAATTGCAGCTATTGGAGCCTTTCACCGATGAGAATGAAATTAATGATCCTCGGGAGGCTCCTAATGTTATAATACCTATAGAATAAGTTGAAGTCCATTGCCTAGCAAAAGGAAAAAATGTTAGGATTGGTGTTAAGTTGTCAATAAGTTTGAAATAAAAGTGTTTTTTTTGTCGGACACTTTACATGTGTTTGCATGGTGTAATGATGATGTAACTGGGGTACCTGCTGAGGTAATTTGTCATAAATTGTCAGTCTGAACTGATGTTGGACCAGTCATACAAAGAAGAAGGTCGTGTTCCAAAGAAAAAGCAGACGTGATTGTGCAAAAAGTAGATTGATTGACCAAAATGGGCCACATCAAAGAATCTTAGTACCCATTATGGACTACCAACCCTGTTTTGGTCAAGAACAATAATGGAAAGTGGCGCATGTGTATTAACTCTATTGATCTTAATAAAGCATGTCCCAAAGATCTTTATATAGTTCCTCGGATAGATTAGTTAGTGGACTCTACCTCTGGGAACAAGTTGTTGTCCTTCATGGATGCAATTTCAGGGTACAATCGGATACAAGTAAATTTGAAAGATCAAGACCACACAACCTTTATTACAGATATAAGACTTAATTGCTATAAGGTAATTCCCTGTAGGTTGAAATATGCTGGTGCTACTTATCAACGGTTGGTGAATAAAACTTTCGCAACTCAGATTGGCAGAAACATAAAAGTATGTATAGATGATATGATGATGAAAAACCTTGAATAGGAAGAACACATATATGATCTTCAAGAGACTTTTTCTAATTTAAAAGCCATCAACTTAAAATTAAACCCAGAAAAGTGCATTTTTGGAGTCTAATCTGCTGAGTTTTTAGGGTATGCCGTAAGTGAAAAGGGCATACAGGCTGATCCAGATCAACTAGATGCTCTGTTGGCTATGGATCGTCCTCGGAATACTAAATAAGTTCAGAGGTTAACCGGACATTTGACTGCATTAAATAGTTTTATTTCAAGGTCGTCTGATAAATTTGCTCAATTCTTTCAAGTTTTAGGAATGCCAAAGATTTCAATTGGTCTCCATAGTATAATAAAGATTTTCTTGAGATCAAAAATCATTTATCTTCACCTATGATGTTATTCAAACCCATTCAATGGGAGAAGGTTTTTATGTATTTTGTTGTATCAGATTTTGTCGTCAATGTTAGAGTTAGAGAAACTATCCTTAACATTGGTAATAGCAGCCAGAAAAATGAGGCTGTATTTTCAAGCACACTTGATTACTGTTTGGACGTCTTTCCCCTTAAAGAATGTTCTATAAAAAGCTGACATATCAGGAAGAATGACTAAATGGTCAGTCGATCTTGGATATTATGATATTGATTTTGCACTTTGAACTGCAATCAAAGCTCAAGCTATAGCTGATTTCTTGGTAGAATTTCATACTGAAAGACCTCATAAACAAGAACAATAAAAAAAGTCTAAGAAATAGTGGTTAATCCGAACAGACGGTGGGTTTAGAACTATAGGATGTGGGTCTGGAATTTGTTTAACTTCCCCTTATGGTGATACTATATATCAGGCTATATGTTTTGGTTTTCCGGGCATCTAACAATGCGTCAAAATATGAAGTAGCCATTGCTGGACTGAGACTTGCTCAGAATGTGGAGCAAAAAGGATTCGGTTAGTTAGTGACTCTCATTTACTTATTAATCAAGCTCAAGGGCAATCTGAAACTAAAAAAGATCAGTTAATAAAGTATTTCCAGGTGTTGAGGGGAGTTTCCATAAGTTTTAAAAATATTCAGTATGAACATGTCCCTGGGTCGGAGAATACTATGGCAGATTCTTTAGCCTCCATAGCTTATTTTGAAGCTTACCCTTGGATTCTTATGCGAGAATGCCCCTCCATAGTTTCAATCCAAGAGAAATAGGGTGAGTATGAAGAAAGTTTGTCATCCAGAGATTGGAGATTTGATATACATCGGTTAATTTCCGATGGCGTTTTACCTCCGAACAAGATCTTAGCTAAAAAAATCAAGTACAAAGCTCTTGGTTTCCTGGTTTTAAGGGAAATTCTTTATAAAAAATCTTTCAGCAGGCCTCTCCTACAATGTTTAGGCTTTGAAGAATCCCAACGTGTCTTATCAAAATTACATGATGGAGAATGATCAACACATTGCGGCTATAAGACGTTAACCCGAAGAGTTTTGTTAGCACGGTACTACTGGCCAACAATAATGGCAAATGCCAAAGATATAGTCAATAAGTGTGATCACTGCCAGAGATATGGGAATGAAATCCATATGCAACTATTCCTATGGAGTCCATATCCGAACCCATACATTTTGATAGATGGGGTTTAGATTTGGTTAGGCCTCTTCACTTGGCATCTAGGGGGTATCGAACCATAGTAATGGAAATTGACTATTTATATAAACAACACCCTTAACTGGAACCACTTCTAAGGCGATCATAAAATTTATTTTATCCAACATATATTGTCGATTTGGAGTTCCTTGGAGAATCGCTACAGACAATGGGCCACAATTTGATAATAAAGACATTGAGATATTTTGCACTTCCAGAGGAATTCCTCACTGTTTTTCTTCTCCTTTCCACCCTCAGGCTAATGGGCAAGTTGAATTTGCTAATCAAACGATCTTGTCAGGGTTAAAAAAGAATATGGAAGAAGCTGCAGGAAGGTGGCCAAGTTATTTGCAAGAAGTATTATGGGCATACCGAATTACTCCCCGGACTGTACACAAGAATCCCGTTTACCCTCGTTTATGGGATGTATGCAATCACACCGATAGAAGCTAATTTACCATCCTTCAGGATCCAAAACTATTCCGAACATGCAAATAATATGGTAGTTAGGAATCACTTGGATTTAATTGAAGAAAAAAAGGTCAAGGAATATTTAAGAACAACGTACTATCAGAGTATAATGAGAAGCAAATCTGCATCCAAGGTTAAATAAAGAGATTTCCAGTTGGGAGACAAAGTCTTAAGAAAAGTCTTTTTACATACTAAAGAAAGATAGTTCGCGAAGCTGACTCCAAACTGGGAAGGCTTTTATGTGGTATGTGAAAGAGTCAAGCCATGGACATATCGACTTTAAAACAAGGAGGGCAGAGTTTTGAAGCATCCATGGAACATTGAACATCTCACGTTGTATTTAGAATAAAACTCTCTTGTATATATTTACCTTTCATACCTCAGTGTAAATATTATGGGGCATACTCTTTCCTACACAGGTGACGCGGGGAGGTTTTAATGAGGTGTTCAGTTTTAATCAATGGTATCTTATGCCTTCTTCCAAATTGTTGTGAGTAATATGAGGCGATCAGATAAATTTAATACTTATTAAACACCCATGATCTCAAATGAGGAATCTTTGAGGTAATCAAAATTATTAAACACTTAACCAGATTTATTAAACATTCATGATCAGAGTTATTCAACACTTTCATCCTTCAAAATGAAATATTGTTGAAGTGATTTAATAAATTAAACAAGTCGGAGAAATTAAATACTAGTTAAAAATTAGCCATAGGAAGAAAAAGGAGTTCGTACGAAAGAAAGACTTAACATTATATCCTGATCAGAACAAGTCCTATCCACAATCACAAAAATGCCTTCGCCATTAAAGGACTTTGGTTTACGAGACAAGGGTTGAAAGAGATAACAGAATACCTTGGCCATCCAAGGAATTTAGTTTTTAACATAAAAACAAACATTATAACCTTAGGGTTTGTCCCCTTCGGTTTTTTCCTTACCCTCATCTTTCTTGAGACTCTTAGTATCAGCACTTGAGATTTTACCAATTCCTTCATTAGAATCATCTTCACTTGAATAACCATGCTTATCATCATCCACCATGGTGTGAAAAGATATCTCCTCGTATGGTACATATTTCTGCAAAGGTCCAAGTGTCCTTTTTAGAAAGGTCTCATGGAATAGAATAACCATGTCCGACTTGACCCCCTAATCTTTTTTTTCCATAGAATCCACTACCTCAGAAACATACTTCTCTATGGCTGCAACTATCTCTTGAACTTGTTGTCATTTAGAGATTTGTTCTCTTTTTCTTTCTATGAAAGAGATTTTTTTAGTTTGTTTTTCTCTTCGGTTAAAGTAGCAATCGTGTTTGTGCTGGTGGTTTGTTGTTCCTTCAAGGTTTTGATCTCACTATATGAATTGGTTTCCAAGGTGGAATATTTGGTCTGGATCTCCTCTTGAGCACTCTTAGACTAGCATAGTTCGATAGCCAAGTCCTCATTCTCTTTGTTTAAAACTTTCATTATTTGCTGAGCAGTGGAGAAATCGGTCTTTAAAATCTGGTTTATCGTGGTAAGAGTACCGATGTTCTCAGCTTGCTCCCTGAAATTCCTCTCCAAATCCACTATTGGAATAATAAAGCCCAAAACTGCATGGCCTAAAATGTCATGTTCGTTGTTGCGAAACTCATCAAGTTGATTTCTCCTTCAATAGATGGTTGGTTAGCCGTGGAAAACATTAGAGAATAAGGGTCAGCTGGTGCCTCTATTTGTGGAGGAACATTGGCTCGGAGTGCAGGATTGTCAACCAGAGGCCAGAAAATTACCTCTGACCCTAGGTTACTCTTATTCTTCTTCTTTATTCTTCGGTCATCACCTTCATTGGGGATTTTATGACCTCTCTTTTTAGCCTGAGAGGATTCATCTGATTCCTCAGTTTCCCCAACTATTGCAGCCATAACTTCCAACAAGATAACAATTATCCCTTCAAGATTCTCCAAACTGGCTGCTTCAGGATTATAGAGAGATGGACTGATTCCAGTCTTCTTCTTCTTCTTTTTCTTCATCTTGTCTAGATGACTAGGAGATTTACTCTGGGCTGGTAAGTACAACTTTCCATCCTTTGCCTCTGTCCTTCTCAGTATAACATCTGTTGGAGAGGGGTGGTCAGTTGTTCCCGAGTGAAGTTTCTGCTTCCAGTGGTGTTCCACAGGTGAGCCCTCAACATGTTTTCCGAAGTGAAATAGTTATGAAAGCCAAGCCCCCATGTTTCCGATGCCCATTGGTTCAATTTGGAAAAGGTAGCTTTTCCAGCCTCCAAGGGCTCAGGAAACATCTTTGAAATCACTGCAACATAAAAACAACAATCCGTTCTGTATAAATAATAGGGAGCTTGAATATAACTAAAATAACAAAAGGAGTGTTACTTGAGCTCTTCCAATACCTAGTCAGTTGAATCAGATTTGTTTGGTAGTTGATCTTTTTGCCATTCTCCCAGGCTCCGCTGATGAACAAAAACTGGGTCCTCCATGGTTTCTCAGCCTCCAGCAGGTCATTCACTACCTTGTAGTCATTCCCCATGTTGTAGTGATAGAAGGGGATCTGTTGGTTCCTACATAAACCAGCAACGAAAACAAATTGCTGCATCAGAAATGTAATCTTTAATAGCCTAGAAGCAATGATGCTGGCTAGAAGGGTATACCAGGCATTCAGACTCAGCTGGCTAAGGCAAAGCTTAATCAGATGGAAGTACCGAACTACTTCTGGGTCCAAAGAAAAGCAAAGTCCCCAGTTTAGCATTTCGGTGTACACCACCATTTCGTTTATCTTGTAATCTAAAGGAGTCTCCAGTGTGACTGGGATCCTAACTTTAATAGACTATGGGAAGCCCCACTTTATTTGTATCTGATCCAGTTCATCGGTGTGTGTATACATGTAGTTAATTTTTTAAAAGGCCAACAAATACTTCACATTGACCTTGCGAAGATTTTGCCTAAGTTCATCGGTGTGTGTATACACGTAGTTCATCGGTGTGTGTATACACGTGGGAATGATTTGGTGTTAGGCATTCCTGTTTTTTTCCTATTTGACCGAACTGTTATAGCATTCTGAGTCTGTCCGGATGTCTGCAGTGGGGTGTCCTCCCCACTGTCCTCCATAACTTCCTCCATTATAGTTAACCATTGTTTGGTCAGCTTAGCATTAGTGGCCTCTTTTTCAACTTGGGTGGCCTCATCATGGAGGGACATATTGCTCCAATTGACTGGGGATTGGGCATTAGGTTTTAATGAATCCGAAGTGATATTTTTGGATGAAGAGGGGGTGCCTTTAGATTTGGAGAGTCGAGTAACTCTTTAAGGCGTGACCTCTTCAATATATGATCTCATGGCTATAAAAAATAAGGGTTTCCTAACACTAGAAATGTTTTTTTCTCTTAGGAGAAGAATCTAAAGATGCTTAAACTGAAGGTTCATATTCTAGAGTAGATAATGTAGGAATGAAAGAGGGTTGTCGGGTTACCGATGTTCGGGATGATGATGTGCTCTTATCATATTCTGGCACCACTGGGCTAACGACTCCACCAGAAGAAGCAGGGAATCCTGCTGCGATCATTGCCTCCTGTCTTGATTCTTTTCTTGATTTCTCTAAGTTTGATAGGTTTTGACCAACCCCTTTAATCAAAGATGTTCTGGCTGTGAACATATAACTTCTTAAAGATAGAGTAAAATAAAAGACTCAAGCTTTCTCTACCTAGAAAATGGTTCTTGTTATGAGAAACGAAATAGTAAAATAGGTTTAAATAGAGATAAATCCACTTGAGTATCTCTTTTGGGGAAGATAAAACGGTTCGAATAATGATTAGGGGGTATTAAGTCTACTCTTATTACTTTTTGAAAATATGTACAAGTCCCAAGAAAGAAAAACAACTGAGAGTTTGAATCAAAACATGACACGTATCAGATTTTAAATTTCTAACTGTTGGCTTTGCAGTTACAAAAAGGCTCATTTTTATTTATAACCATACGACCCCTTCGGATCCGGTCATGCTCCTTTTTTTCTTTATAACCATACGACCTCTTCTGATATGGTCATGCTCCTTTTATCTTTATAACCATACGACCCCTTCGGATCCGGTTAGGCTTTTTTTTCTTTGTAACCAATCCTTTAAAAGACGCTTTGGATCCGATCCAGGTCTTTTCATGAATAATTTGGCTCTTCCAAAATACTTTTGAAAGAACTAAAGGGGCTACTGATAGGGTCAGATATTTTTGGAAGGACATTGTTGTGTAAATCGGAGGGGTACCAAAATTATGGAAAACAAAAAAAAAGTATCTGTTAAAGAAATGTTTGTATGGGTTAAAATAGATTCTAAAGTAGTGGTATCGTTGGTTTAATGATTTTTTTTATTAAAGATTGATTTTGTGAGAACAACTATAATAATTATGTGTACGTGAAGAAGATGGATGAGACAATCATTTTATATCTCCTTCTTTATGTAGATGACATACTTATAAAATGTTATGACAACCAAGATATTCAGATGCTCAAGTTGAACTTACATAATGAATTTGAGATGAACGATTTTGGTAATGAACAAAGAGTTATTGGGATGAATATCATGAGAGACCGAAGTAAAGGTGATTTGTTCTTATCTGAGAGTTACTTGAAAAAATAGTGGACCAGTTTAGAATGAAATATTTTATGGTAGTAAACACTTGACTAGGCCATCATTCAAAGTTATCAGTTTAACAGTATCCTCAATCCTTTGATGCAAAAAAAGAAGAAGATGGAGAATACTCGCGATGCAAGTGGGGTTGGAAGCATCATGTATGGTATGGCTTGTAATATACCAAATTTATCTTATTTAATTGGTGTGGTAAGTCGATTCATAGCAAACCCTGGTCAAGTTTACTGGAAAGCTTTGAAATTGGTGCTTAGATATATGAATGGGTCCTTGAAGAGTGGCTGAAGTACACTAGAATTGACCCGAGCATGAATTATTCAGAGGGTTATGCGGATACAGGCTATGCGTGTAATATAGATACTTGTAATTTTATTTCTCAAGTAAAATAAATTTATATTTACAAGTGATAAACAACATATTTTCTTACATGTAAAAATATTGTATTTTCGCAAGTAAAAATACATGTAAAAACATGGATTTCAGCAAGTATATAAGCCTATTTTTTGCAACTGTAAAACGAACTATGTTCATAAATTAAAAACATTTTTTTATTACAAGTAAATGTAATTACACGAATGTAATTGTTTTCCCGCGATACAAAAACTTAAAAGTTTTTTAGGTATTCTAGATTTTTTTGGAAAAGTTTACCATGAATGTAGAACTAAAATCTCACCTAAATCATGGTAAATATAAATAAAAACATGTACAAAAAAGTTTGAAATTAAATAAAAATTTCAAACTATTATATTAACATAAATCAATTTGTTTAGTATACATCTAACCAAAAATTAATTACAAACTATAATTTTTTGAAATCAAAACATAACACTATATTTTATCTAATCCAAATCGATCGAAATTATCAATAAAATAAATCCAAAATAAATTCTTTGAAATCAAAACATAAAACTATATTTTGTCTATCCAAATCGATCGAAATTATCAATAAAACATGTATAAAATCCCTAGATGTTTTCTCGGGGGAAATCGAAGCTAAAGAGAGAATGTTAATTTAAAGTTAAGATTAGGAAGACAACAAAAGTAAAAAATAAAAAAATATTCAAACTAAAATCAAAAGAATAACATGAGTATTTTAAAAATAGTCAAATACCATTAGCTACGCAACCAACAATTCAATTACGGTCTATTACCCTAAAAACAACTTACTAATATATACCTAGCCCAAACAATCTAACGAAAATACATTTGATATAAAGTAACATTTTAAAAAAATAACTATAAAAATAATTTTTTGATTTCTCTTTCTTCTCTCTACGTGACTTTCTTTTCTTAAAAACAAACGATTTCAAACGATATTTTTTTCGATGACTAAACAATTTAATGTTTTAATTTCTCTTTCTTCTCTTTACCTGAGTTTTTTTATTGGAAACGAGTGATTTCAAGTGATTGCAAACTATCGATTTTTCCAGAAATGAAAATCAAATTGGATTCTCTATCAGAAGAACATAAAACTCACAAAATCAAATTTTTGATATTATGCATTAAAATAGTAATAAATCATGTACATTTTAAGTTTGATTATTTATTTTATGGTTTTAAAAATATGAAAAAGTAAACATTTTTAGATTTTGTATTCGTATTTAGTATTATGGATTGTAAATACATTACAAATTAGACATCATGTGTGTTTTAGTAATGTTGTTGGTTATTAGTTTTTTAGTGGTTAAACACTTATGTCTTGCATCCCACATCTTGAATAAAATATTTGTCTTGTACAAAATATACTCACTTTTTATTTCTCGTGTCTCACAAAGAAATTGTACATGTGGACGTGTTCTCTTGAAGATTGTTGCTACACATTCATTCAGCTCGGTAAAATAGGTTGGTCGGACTCATTTGTTTGATATTGGTCGAACATATTGCTGAGTATTAACAACCAGCGCATGTTATTTCATTTCTGGAGGTTCACAGACTATTGTTTGAACTGGTGATCGAGGTCAAACAACGTTTATTGGTTGCAAACTGTTTCTTGGTGTCATCAAACTCTGACGGAACTGGTTCTACTCAATCTGTTCCCAAGAACTCTTTTTTAATGCTTGGTTTTTTCCACTAAAATTATTTTTTCTACTTGATCCAGCAAAACCCCAAATGTCATGGTTTGTTTTTCAGCAACATTATCCTTCAAAATTCCTAACAGCAATCCCATATGAAAAGCCGCTAGTTCCATTTTATCCTATCAACTTTCCATTTTAGTTTTTGTTTTGATAAAACGGTTTGTATACTTCTTAAGGATCTCCTCTACTTTTTTCCAACAATAAATTATCATATCACCATTCGCGCAAAATGTTTTGCTTCCCACGAAATTCTGACTAAAGATATTCCAGAAAATATCAAATTTTTTAATACAACCCTCAGGCAAGCGATTATACCACTTCGAAGCTGTATTCTTGAAGGTTTGGGAGAACGATCTACATAGCAATTTGCCATCATCGTCATAATTAATCATGAAGTTATTTAATTGTTCGATGTGGTTGTTCGGATCTTATGTTTTATCAAAATTTTCAAGCTTCAAAATAGCAAACCACTTGGGTAAATGCCCAATAATAATGTCTGGAGAAAGAGGAGATGACCTCTAATTATGACTCATTCTAAACATACTTCCGCCAGGACCTTCGTTCGTTGTCGTATATAATCCCTCTTTGGGTGGATCGATAAAATGATTACTCACATGATATTCGAGGTTATGGATTCTGAAAGGAATCTGCATGTGAGTGTTTGTTTTTCCCTCATAATAACATTCACTACCTTGTCATTCTCCTCGAACCCTTAGCTCGGTGAGATGTTCGACGATCATCTTTTTACCTTCTCGAATCCCTTTTCCTATAATTATTTAGATGTCGATTAACCATTTCTGGGAAAGATATTCATCTGTATCATATGATGAATAATCGCTATAGTTAGTTGATTCATAACGATGCTTAGATTCACCATTCTCTTCAATGAGTAACGATCTCTCATTTGATCTCTCTCATATGTCTGAGGAGTATTATCCATGCGATATTTTTCAGTTATTTGTTCTCTTCAGATTTATATTTGAGTCTCTATGAACTCAGCTTCACTTTCTCCTTAGCATTCAACCTTTGAATGTCTTCTAAAATTTCTTTTCTCCGAGATACTAAAGCGGATTCTTCTAGCAACTTCTCGGTAAATCGGCCACTGTTGTTTCTTTCATTTGTCAAAACTATTTTCTCCTCGACAAGGAGATCTCTAGAAGAACCTCCAACCACGCAATTATTTGTACCGGACTCCAACCCTCCAATCATTTCTGTGTCCATTAATCTCACATCATTTTTTTATTAGATTAATGGTTTTGAAAAGACAATATCAGGTACTGATCGTCTTAGTGAAGTATATACAGTTTCGCAACTATCATGTAATTATATTAATTAAGGTTTTGCATGTTTATAGGATGCAATAACCAAAGCAGTTAACACACGAGAAGATCAAGCAGTAATAGATTTTGTCATATTTTTTATCATTTTAGTATGTTCTACATTGTTCTTCTCTACATCTGGGTATGTATTAGATTGTATAACTATATTATACACCGAATACATGGAAAAATAAATAACAATGATTGCGCTGGAATAATCAAAGGGAAGTTGATGAATTCAGTGAAGCTTTGTCATGAAATAAAACCTGATAAAGTAGTTGAATGTGTTCCTCTTTTAGTGGTTAGTATGTTAATCTATTTTCAAACATGTAAAAAATATTAAATTTAGTATATCTAAAATATCATTGAAATTTAATTTATTCATCATGGAACACAACCATTTGGCAAGGAGAAGCAAATGAAGGTTTGATACCAAGATATCACAAATCACTCATAATTGAAACAAAATCAAAATTGGATTTATTTTAAATTCTAAAACATATCACAACTGAAAATGTATATTTAATTCATAATCTCGCATTTCTTTGTTTGTCATACCTGGTGTCTCATGTAGTATAATGTCCACATATCTAACATGTAGTATATTGTCTCGCAACTATCATTTATTATAATTTCCTGCATCCATCATGTAGTATATGTTCTCGCATGTATCATGTAGTATATTGTCCCGCAACTCTCATTTACTAAAGTATTCAAAGATTTTATAGGTTTTAGAAGGATAATTGGCCTAACAAATGAAGAAGAATAGGTTGAGGAGGTCCAAGAAGAAAAAAAGGTTACTAGGGAGAACAAAAAATAAGTTAATCTTATCGAAGATGATGGAGGTGCATACTGGGATCAAATATAAAAATAAACAAATAATATGAAAAAGAGATTAATGGTGGAAATAATTCTACTAATGTAGATAATGTATTAAAAATATACATCATTCAAGAGTGTGCAAGTAAAAAATAAACTACATGGACTACAAACAGCACGTCCAAGGAAATTTACAACAAAACGTGTTGCACGATAAAAAATAACTTCTCAAAATCAAACAAAAACTAGTATTATACACAAACCTGCTGCTAGTTAACATATATGAAGTTTGGTATCCATATTCTTAGGAATCTAAAGAGATATGAGTTGTTGATAAAGAATAAAATTCCAGTGAATATTGCTCACAAAATTTATGATTTAAAAGTAGAAAATAGAGGTTGAAAGAGATGACTATTGAAACAAAATATAAGAATCTAAAATCTCTCATCTTTATAACTAGTCTTACATTGCACTTATATCACAATCTCACATTAATCCTTTATAACTAGTATCACAAGTTATTAGCTATATATTATAGTAGGGATGGCCATGGGCCGTCCGCGGGCCGGGTTCGGGCCGGTACGCATGAGCCTGCTTTTTGACACTTGAGCCCGAACCCGGCCCGACCCGCTCTCGGGCTCATATTTTCAAACCTGAGCCCGTCCGCTAATATCCGCCGGTCAACCCGGCCCGACCCACAGACATTAATTTAAATATATTTTTAATATATTTTTAATTTATTTTAAATATATTAATATATTTTTTAAATATATTATTTTTATTATATATAGAAATATTATTATATATATATTATCATTTTCGGGTCGGAACGGGCCAGAAAAATTTGAAACCCGAACCCGAACCGGTTGCGGGTTACAATTTCTGAACCCGAACCCGACCTGTTCTAAGTTCGGGCCGGACAAAATCCGGCCTGGCCGGATCGGGCCGGGCCGGGTCGGGCTGGGCAACACCCGAATTGTCACCCCTATATTATAGGTTGTCTCGCATCTATCATATTTCTTGGTCTCACATTACTCATTTATACATGGTCTCGCATTAGTATTTTTATGGTCTCGCATCCTACATTTTGTATTTGATAGGTCTTACATTAGTATTTTCACGGTCTTGCATCCTACATTTTGTATTTGACAGGTTTTGCGTTACTCATTTATAACTAGTCTTGCATGTATTAAGCTAAGGATTTTATCGTATTTTTGATTTAAATTAGTCTTCATTTAGTATTTTTCTTGTATCGTCTCCCATATTTTTATCTTTTTTTGTCTCACATTTAATATTCAGGTTCATTTAAAAACCACACCAACATACGACCATATATCTAGCCCAAGTATTAACTTACAAACAATGGAAAAAATATATAGTTTGGTACGTGCTAATAGAAATTATCAAACAGAGATTGTTGAACTAACATAGTCAGTCATTGACAAAGACAATGTAATATCAGATATGAAAAAAGAGATAGATAAATGCAAAAGAGAGAGAGAGAGAGAGAGAGAAAACATATAAAAGGTGGAAGTTGAAAAAATACTTCAACTTCCACCTTTTAGAAGTAAACACATTGATGAAAAAACATTTTCCAAGATATCTAAAACATATAAAAGAAAAAACATGCACAAGATAAGGAAAATGTGGAAGAAATTTCTAAAAAGCATGTATTGAGGTCCATTTTTATGCATAAAGTAATGAAAATGTGCAGGATCCTACGCCTCTTGATGTACATATACATGTCTTTATGATTGTAAAAGATATAACTTTTATACGAGAGACTCATAGCATATAGAACGAGCATCATACTTATTATGACCGACAAATGGTTGTACAAGACCCTCCTTGTACAAATAAGAAGCATCATGCTCATCATGATAAAAAATGGTTGTATAAGAGTATTATGACCTTCATCTTAATCAAATGGAAAACAATGAACCTCTTGTAATCAAATAAAAAACCATGGACCTCTTGTAATAGAGAAAGAGCATAACGATCAACAAATAGAGAATGTTTCTTTGGAAAAAGAGATGACCCAGATGTTTCCACGCTATGATGAATTTATTGATCAACAAATGAAAAATATTAAAGTGACAAATTCTTAGAGAAAGAGGCAATCCAAATTCTTTAATCTTCATAATGTTTTAAAAACCTATGTTTTTCAATAATTATGCGAGCCTTCGTATTTATTTATGTATTAACTACGTTTTTGCTTGTATCTTGTAATACATGGTACCACGTAAAGTTTATGATACACGGTCTTGTATAAATTTTGTAATTTATGATTTCACATGTCACATAATATCACATATTTTATTTTTCATACACCTATTTTATTTTTTTGCTTGGTTTTGTAAATAGTTATTGATATGAAAGTAGGATTTTAAGGTATAAATTGTAAATAATGTAAATTTAAGGACTAAACTGTAAATAATGTAAGTTTAGTCCTTAAAATATAAATACTGTAAGTTTTAGAGAACATTTGTGACTATGTAATATTGTTAAGGACTAAAGGGTAATTTGTCCTCTTTTGTAACAGATTTCACATTAAGGTTAAGTCTTGGCTCCTCTATATAAAAGGCAATGCTTACCTAACAAAGGGGTTAAACACTTTTTCTACTGAACTTATTGTACTTAAACTTTCTCTCTCTAAAAAATCTCTAACTCTTTCTCTCTCTAGAATTTGCTTATAACAATTTCCTAAGGCAAAATCTATACTCACCAGTTATTGTTTGGTCTTGTATTGCTAATATACAACTTTTATACAAATACCCACCACTATATAAGACAATCATGCTCGACAAGACCTAGAAAATGAGATTTCAGCTCATCAAAACCTGGAAAAAGAAAATTATCCTCATTATTACATGGAAGATGGTGAATTAATTGTTATTGTAGAGAATAAGGTGATCCAGATAGAGAATGATAAAAACATATTTATGTAAGTGAAATGTATGTGTAATATCTCGGATCCATCATCTTGTCTCTTATATCTCATCATCTCTCGTCTTGCATCTATCAACATATTTAGTCTCGCATTTATCATCATATTTGGTGACGCATCTATCATCATTTATAGTCTCGCGTATATTATCATCTCTAGTCTCGCCTATATTGTCTTGTCTTGCAACTTTCATCTATAGTATTTTCTTGAATCTCTCATCTATTATCTTGTGTCACATTTGTCACCTCTCATCTAGTGTATTTACTGATATAATCGTTTTGCCTTTTCTAGAAAAAATTGGAAGAATGAACTTCATTTGAATTAATTTTAGATACTTTTAAATATATAATCCCTAAAATTCATGACTTTACAATTGATAAAAAATAGCCAACTGACAACCCATAAACGACATTAATTCTAGTCACCAAATACCACAAATTGAAACTGATTCAAAAAGAGATAAGTCTGATGATCTAACATTATGTTTAGTACCAAATTTAGTATGTCATATATTTGTTACTAATACGATGGAGATAGCAACTAAAGACCAGCTGGACTACAATGTAAAATTGATTTAAAATTTACTTATATACTTGGGTTCTCTTTCTGGAATTAACTTACCGTGTTTTCCACTTTTGGCATCACATAAGTTATTGTTGGTTATATGTACTAGATGCTTTCAAAAAAATTACATACCCCTTATTTTGATGGAAAGCTAACATATCCAAGTCCAGCAAAATCTATTTCTAGACGTGTAATGGTAAGAATCATAAAGGTTTTACAATATGTATAGATCAATAAACAAACATTGTTTCTAGATTTATTATTTTAATGTAAAATATAATGCTTAGAAATTAAGATGTTACAACAATAGTTTATGGTGAATTGTGCACCACAACGAAGGTATCATCTTAGTTCCAATTCTTACAGAATCACGAAGAGGTGAAATCAACCATCATATACTATTGGTTATTACTCCCAAAAATATTTAGAAAGTAAATTCAATAATTAGTCTAAGAATATTCTTAGTGGCATTAGAGAGAGAAAATATAATTAATATTCTAGAGAACGAAGCTGTCAAAAATAAAATTCGAAAGTAATTATTATATGTCTTTTCCCAAGAAAAAGTACACCTAATTATAGGAATAATAAGTTTCATTTGACAGACATGTGTTATTCTATTGGATACATCACCCAATTATTATACTAAGTACAAATATATTTAATCCATATTGCACCTCATACCCTCCAAATTTATATTATACCAAAATATTCCATTTACATTAAATACAAATCAATTTACCATTTTAGACTAATATTTTGGGTCAGACTAATTCCACCCTTAAAAGTATCCTTTATAATCCTTGCAAATAAATCTGAGAGAGGACTAGATTCAACGCCTCTCGAATGTTGTCATCTCAGATTTATTTAGAATGGATGTTTTTTTATCTTGTTAACTACACATACCGTGATATCATTCTTCTGATATGTTTCGATAATGACAACCCTAAGTTTGAAAATTCAGTTGTTCCTATATGGATACGGATTGAAATTATCCTAGAATTCATGTATGATGAAGATATGATAAGCTCCATTGCAGCTTCTATTGGTCAGCCATTAAAAAACTGGGTTCCTCTTAAAAATATAGCCATATTCAACGCCAGTTATGCTTGGGTTGAAGTTGACATTAGCAAGAAACTGCAGCATCATGTCGTGGTTGGTTTTGGAGCCAACGTTGGTTGTTGGCTCCATATCAATTACAAGAATGTTCCAAATTATTGTAACCTTTGCTTTCACATTGGCCATAACAACTCCATCTGTAAGAAAGCCTTTCCTCAGGCTTAACAAAACCTTAAAAACCCTAATCAAGATTCTGGTGATAATAATCAGCATAAAAATGACAGACCAAGAGTTAAATCTATCATAGTCAACAATCATCGCCCAATGAATCAAGATCATAGTAATCATGCGGATGATCAAAATTTCTCTACCAATCAGTCTGCTAAGCTCAACTAGTTTGACATATCAACCACCAACATTCCTAGGAAAGAATAAATCAATGATATCATTAGAAAACTTGAAGAAGAGTATACTTTAGCATCTAATCAGGATCAAGAATCTTTAGACACATACATAAATACTCATAATCAACCGACTACTGGAAGTTTCCAATCTCAAAGATGAAAGAGATAGATAGAAGTTTCCAAGAATTAATAAACAAAAAACTTAAAGAAGCTAAACATGAAATGAAGAAACGAGAAAGACAATATGCTTAAATCTTCGTGATCTACAACGTTGAAATATGGGATTCAAGGAATTTCTCTTTGAATTCGATTTGAAAAATGATGTCTGCAAATTCGCGACTAAAAATGTCAGAACTATTGGTGACTCTGTTATGAGGATTCTTCGCTGGTATCCAGAATTCAATGGAGAAAAAAGAAATTCTATTAGCTCTTGTTTGGATTCTTATTGAAAGAATATTGGAGTATATTTACAATTCCTCCATTATAAACGATGTGATTTCTTCAATTGGTATGCCATTTAAAATTATTATACCGGAAAAAAACAACAAAGCTTGTAGAAACGTTTGTTTTGCTCTGATTGAGATTGATGTTACCAAGATATTGCATCATAATATATGAACGGGATTTGGCTCTAACAACGGTTATTGGATATCAATTAGTTACAAAAATCTCCCACAATATTGCGATTACTGTCTTCACATGGGCCACAATCTATCAGGATGTAAAAAAGCTCAAGCGAATGTTAATGAAAAAGAAATAGATAATAATGTTGTTATTTAAAATAATGATTCAACTCACAGCAAAGATATGAAAAACTCAGTTCAATAATAAGTCCAACTCGATTACTGAATCGAACAAAGTGTACAAACCAAAGACTAAATCTCTGGTAACCAAGACTACTCTAAATGAATTTGAAGACAATATCAATAAAGAATCGCAAGATAGTTCTATGATACATGGTGCTACCCTGCAAGATAACAACGTGATAGACAACAAAAGTCATGAATACAAATCTTCTGAAGAGATGGCAATCATTGAAGCTATCAGAAAGCTTGATCAGAGTTTTAAACAAAATTAATCTCTTGGTTATGATAACCTATGCTCTAGTAAAGATTCTCCTTATCAAGAAAAAATAAGTAGTACTCCTACTACTCCTGTATGCAAAGCTCGTGATATAGAATCTGTATTTCAAGAAATATTAAACAAAAAATTAAAAACAGCTTGGAAAAAGAAAGCAACCAAGCAAACTGATCATCAAATCCCTCAAGTATTCAGGGGACAACAAAATCTACAAATCCCTCTCTGATAATGATAAAGATTGTTAGTTGGAACATTAAAGGGATCTACAACAATTCAAAAATCAGAAGATTGAAGTCAATGATTCATAACGATAAAGGAAATATTTTAGTCATCCAGTAGCCTATGGTTAAGGTGGAGAAAATTGGAGAGATTACTAACAGACTTAGTTTCACTAATATCACTTACAATATCTCCAATAAAATATGGATGTTTTGGAATGATTATATTAGCATTAAAGTACTTATTGATCATATTTAATGTTTACATCTTGAAGTTTTGATGCATGTTTTGGAGAATGGTTTCGAATTAACTGTTATCTATGCTAATGTTAGAGGTTACAGAGGAAGGAGTTATGGAATCAGCTTAGAGTGATTGATTCTACCGATCTGGGTTCGCTTATTGTTGGTGATTTTAATGTTGTGTCTTATAATGATAAGCAGGTGGGATGCACTGTTGTTTATCAAAATAACATTCAAGACTTCAATGATGTCATCAGCGACTGCCAGATTGAAGTAGCTGGATATGTTGGTTCAAGATATACACCATGAATATATATAAAAGGTGGAAAATATTAGATCGGGCTCTCTTTAACAAGGCTAGATTAGAAAAGCTTCTCATAGAGAAGGAAGATGAAAATACTTCTTTAATAAGAAAATAAGCCCAAGAAATAGTTGCAGTAATAGAGAAGTACGATGCCAGAGTGGTGGATTTTTTGAAGAAAAGGGATGAAGGAGTTAAGTGTGATATGCTTTTTCTATTTCATGAGACATTTCCTAAGAAAAAACTTGGGCCTCTATAGAAATACGTACCATACGAGGATATACCTTTTCATACCATGTCGGACGGAGATAAACATGGGTATTCCTCACCAAGCAACTCTGACGAATGAACCGATTAAAGTTCTAGCATTGACATCAAGAGTCCCACCAAATATGTAGGTAAGGAAAAAATCGAAGGGAATAAGCCCTAAGTTTGTTGTGTTTTCTTTTGATTTTTAAGACTAAAGTCCTTGGATGGCCAAGGAATTTTGTATCCTTTTAAAACTAAATTCGTTGGATGGCCAAGACATTTTGTTTGATGGTCGATCAGATGTTTTTTATCAGTTTTAATATAAAATTCCCTTTGTATATATCTATTATTCTTATGCTTTAATATTTAACCAGTATTTAATTCTTCCGATGTGATTAATCATTGTTTAATTTATCGGATTACTTGAAAAAAAACAATAGTGTTTAATAAATCTGATCACTTCAAAGATATTTCATTTGAATGATGAATGGTGTTAAATAAATCTGATCACTTCAAAGATATTTAATTTAAAGGATGGAGGGTGTTGAATAAATCTGATCACTCTAAAGATATATCATTTGAATGATGGAGGATGTTGAATATATACGATCATTTCGTGCTCAATATGATTTTTGAAAGAAGGCATACATTATTTATTGATTTAAAACTGGACACCTCACTAAAACCTCTATGTGCCACCAGGGTAGGAAAGAGTATGCCCCTAAATATTTACATTAATATTTGACAAATTAAATATTTACAAGATAATTGTATTCTAAGTACAAACTGATATGTTCGATGTTCCAAGGATGCTTCAATATATTGCCCTCTTTATCCAAAAGCCTATACGTCCCTTGTTTAATTTTCTTGCTTATGATGTATGGCCCTTCCCAGTTAGGAGCCAACTTAGTGAACTGTTTTTCCTTAGTGTGTTAGAAACATTTTCTTAACACTTTATCACCTATTTGAAAATTCTTTATTTTTACTTTAGATGCATACCTGCTTCGCATTAAGCCTTGATAATGCACAACCCTCAAATGTGCCTTTACTCTTTTTTCTTCAATCAGATCCAACTAATTTCTTACCGCCATTTCATTAGCCTGTTCAGCATAATTTTGTATTCAGAAAGATGGTAGTATCAATTCTATAGGTGTGATCGCATCCATCCCATAGACAATGGCAAATGGATATTCTTGGGTGGCCATTCGTGGAGTAGTTCGATAAACCCACAAAATTTCTTGCAAATAGCTTGGCCATTTTCCTGCAGCTCCTTCCGAATTATTTTTCAACCCTGTTAGAATGGTTTGATTAACAACTTCAACATGCCCATTAGCCTGAGGATGGAAAGGAGAAGAGAAACAGTGTTGAATTCCTCTAGAGGTGCAAAATATCTCTATATCCTTGTTGTCAAACTGTGGTCCGTTGTCCATAGTAATCCGTTGAGGAATTCTAAATCGGCAACAAATATTGGATATAATAAATTTTATAATTTTCTTTGATGTGGTTCCAGCTAGTGGTGCAGCTTCTATCCACTTAGAGAAATAATCTATTGTCACTATTATTGTTTGGAATCCTCTGAATGCCATAGGAAGAGGTCCAACCAAGTCCAAATCCCATCTGGCAAAAGGTATCGGTTCGGATATTGACTCCATGGGAACAACTGGCTCATGGGTTGTGTTTCCGTACCTTTGGCATGGATCACACCTTCTGACCATATCGTTAACATCTGTAATTATTCTAGGCCAATAGTACCCTGATAACAGAACTCTTCTGGTTAATGTCTTGAATCCAAAATGGGCAAAGCCCTCTCCATCGTGTAGTTCGGATATAACACTTTGGGATTCTTCAAATCCTAAGTAGCACAAAAGGGGTCTGATGAAAGATTTCTTGTAAAGAACTTTTCTTACTACCAGGAACCCACGAGCTTTATACCTAATCTTTTTAGCTAGGGCTTTATCCGGAGGCAAAACGCCATCGGAAATAAACTAAAAAATATCATACCTCTAGTATTTGGGTTGAAGGACAAATATCATACCTCTATGTTAGAGGCCCTGAAACCAAAACATATAGCTTGATACATAGTATCATCATAAAGGGAAGTTAAACCAATTCCGGCCCCACATCCCATGGTACTAGACCCGCCATCTGTTCGGACTACCCATTCTTTCTTAGAGTGGGTTTCTTGTCTTTGTTCACAAGGCCTTTCAGTATGAAACTCTACTAAGAAATCAACCAGAACTTGAGCCTTGACTGTAATCAGAGGCGCAAAATCAATATCGTAATCATCTAGTTCAACTGACCACTGGTCATTTTGCTTGATATATCAGCCTTTTGTAAAATATTCTTTAAAGAAAAAGATGTTCGGACAACAATTTAATGTGCTTCAAAGTAGGGCCTCATTTTCCTGGCTGCTTTTACCAAAGCCAAGGCTATTTTTTCTAACTTCAATTTTTTTTCTTCTTCTAATAGACTCTTGCTTATGTAATATACCGGGCGAGGGTAACTATCTACTTCTCTTACTAACATAGCACTTACTGCATACTCTGATACAGCTAAGTACATATAAATTTTCTTTCCCTTACCAGGGTTGAATAGCGTCTTAAGTGAAGACAAATGATTCTTGATTTCGAGGAAGGCTTGATCACATTGAGGAGACCAATTAAAGTCTTTGGGACGCGTTAATACTTGGAAAATAGAGCACATTTGTCTGATGACCTTGAAATAAACATATTTAATGCAGCCAACCATCCGGTCACTCTTTGAACTTCTTTAGTGTTTCGAGGAGGTTCCATAGCTAACAGAGCGTTCAGCTGATCCGGATCAGGCTGAATTCCTTTTTCACTTATAACATTACCTTAAAACATTTCCGGATCGGACTCCAAAAACATATTTCTCCGGGTTTAATTTTAAATTGATGTCTTCTAAGTTAGAAAAAGTTTATTGAAGATCAGATATATGACTCATCTTCCTCAAGGCTTTTCACCATCATGTCATCTATATATACTTCCATATTTTTGCCAATCTGACTAACAAAGGCTTTATTTACTAACCTTTGATAAGTGGCCCCAACAATTTCAATCCAAATTGAAACACTTTATAGCAATGAATCCCTCTATCAGTTATGAATGTAGTATGATCTTGGTCGTTCGGATCTACTTGTATCTAATTATATCCTGAAAAGGAATCCATAAAGGGCAGAAGTTTGTTTCTAGATGTATAATCCACCAACTGATCTATTGGGGCATTAGAAATAGATCTTTAGGACATGCTCTGTTAAGAACGGTGAAGTCAATGCACATATGCCATTTTCCATTTTTATTCTTGACCAAAATAGGATTTATCATTCATAAAGGATATTAGGATTCTTTGATATGACCCATTTTGGTCAACCTATCGACTTCTTGTATTATCACATCAGCTTTTATTTAGAAAAAGTCCTTATTCTTTGAACTACTGGTCGAGCATCAGATCGGACAGATAACTTGTAGCATATCACTTCGGCTGGAACTCCAGTCACATCAACATTGTTCCATGCAAACACATGTAAATCGTTAGATAAAAAAGATAATAGCTTGCCTTTCAAATCCGATGTCAACTTACTTTCGATCTTGACACTCTTGCCTTCAGCAAAGGAATAAATTTCAACTTGCCTATAGCATTAGGAGCCTCCTTTGGATCATCTATCTCATTCTTATGCGTGGAAGCCTTTGATAGTTGTTATTCCTTATTAACTTTAGTTGCTTCCAATGTTTTAGAAGAAATGGCAGTAACATAACATTATCTCGCCACCTTCTGGCTACTTCCTACAACACCCACTTGTCCCCCTATAGCGTACTTTAGACATTTGATGGACTGTGGATGCTACAACATGCATCCTGGAGATCCAAGATCTTCCAAATATAGCGTTATATGACGTGGGATAATCAAATACCACAAATAACACTCTTACCAACTTCTTAAAAGGCCCTTCACCCAATAACACTTCCTCTTCAAATTCTCTAATAACCTCAGCCAAACTGCCAGTAAAGCCTAAAATAGTTTTGTTTGATCGATGACTGACCGAGGGTTCGTCATTTGTTTGTACGCAGTTAAAAATAGTACATTTTTTGAACTGTTAGTATCGATGAGGATCCTTCAAACGTCATTACCCCCAATTGATGCTCCTATTACCACAGCATCTTCATGTGGGCTAGCTATATCTTTTAAATCATCCTCATCAACTACTATGAAAGGAGTAGGGGTCTGGTACAAGTGTTTAGACATCTTTTCTTCCAATTGGGTAGTCAAACTGTTAACATGTTTTTTTCTTGAACAAGTCGAAGGTGCTGTTACAGTGTCTCCTCCAAATATGGTCAAAGATTCAAAAAACTGTACCATATAGGAAACATTATAACCCCCACTTGATTCTGGTCTAGATCAGGATCAAGATATTCATTATCAACGTCAAATATTTTAACAATTATCATAGTGTCTTCTTGTCTCGAAGTTCCTGGAGCAGCTGATGAAGGTGTTTGAGGTGCACTGGTACTCGGTCTATATCCCCCTTGCTTTTTAACAAAGGCACCCAATTTTACCCTTTCAATGAGATTCTGTACTTCCTGTTTCAGTGCTATACAATCATTTGTGTCGTGCCCCACATCATTATGGTACCTAAAGTAGTGAGTACTTCGGATATCCCTAGGATACTGTAATGGGGTTGGGGCTCTAAAATGAACCTCATTTTTTATCTTATCATAATTGTTGCCACGCGCTCATCTAGCTTAGCAAACCATTCAGGTTGAACCCAAGGACCTCTTTTATTTCTGCCTTGCTGATTTAGGTTAGACTGATTTTGCCTGGTTCGGCCAGATTCATGTGCGGACTCTTTTGGTTTATACTCGGACTGAGTTGTTGGTTGTATTACTGGTAGGGAAGCAGTTGATCTGTTCTGACAGGAGACTCTGGTATTTTTAGTTTCTTCAACCATGATTTGTTTTCCAACTTGGTTTAATAGCCCTCTAAAATTCATCGTATTTTTTTCTAGTCATCAAATCGGCTAAGTCACCGGGATTCAGGCCTTGCCTCAAAGAGGCAATGGGTACTTGTTCAAAACAGTCAGTCAACCCATTATTTTTATTCACATACCTACTTTGTATTTTTTTAGAGACTCATTTGGTTCCTAGGAACAATGAATAATGGTGTCCCCATTCCCTTTAACCTATTCGCTTCCTACGAACTGTTTTTGAAAAACAACATAGAACATATCAAAGTTTTTTTATAGATCCTTGGGGGATGCTATTGTACCATTTGAGGGCAATTTCTTTAAAGGTTTGTGAAAAATCCCGGCAAAACAGCTTATCATCATCATCATAAAAAATTTAAATTGCTCAAGATGGTTGTCTGGGTCTTTACTCCCATCGTATGTTTCCATCTTAGAGCTATCAAACTTTTTGGAAAGATGTCCGGACAGAATTTTCGAAGATAGAGGAGACTGTCTCCAATTATGGCTACAAGTAAACACTGATAAAATACATGGTTCGGATTGACATGTAAATGGGTCAATCAACATATGGTCAATGTGCTAATCAGTCGAACCTTTTATTTTCCCTTCATACTTCTTTATTCTGCATCTTCTATCATTTTTTCTCGAATGTCAATGAATTTTTAGAGTTAACTCGAGTCTTTGTAGACTATTCATTTTCAGCAGACTCATAGGTTGGATGGGGTCCGGACGCATCAGACTTTTCTTGTATTCCTTTCTCAGTCTATTTCTGAGCCTTTAAAGCCCTAATTTCAGCCCTCAGCTGGTCACATTTCTCTTGCATGAACTGTCTCTTGTCTGTGTTATGGTTGACATGAGACAGAATAGTGTGCTCATTAACTTCTCTCGCCCCCTCAACTTCGGAGGAAATTCTTGTGCATTGGGATCCATCTGCTTTGATGATATCTGAACTACTGCTTCTTTTGTTGGTTTTGAATATGGAATTCAGGCACCGTCACCTCCCACTGTGGTCGCCAATTTGGTAACGATAACTTCTAATCAAAGGGTATATTAGGAAAGAGTTTTATCTTTTTAGGAATTTAATGTTGGAGTGAAATATGGAGAGATAAAAAAGGTGTGTACTAGCAATAAAGTTTTTGTCACCCTTATAAATGAAGGTGGTTGGGTTATTTAGACTTGTTTTGTGACCCGTGGGCCTTCCAGGTCAGATCATGGACTTGGGTCGGGTCTGAAAAATCATAAGCCCAAGACGGGAAATGACCAGCAACCTGCTGAGTCACAATCCACTTGATCGTACTATTCAGTGTGGTATGTCTGAACTCCCTTTCGGATATCAACATTATACCAGTGTCAAAGAAATCTGACCTCATCATTCTTAACACCAGAAACTTATGTGATATTCAAAAAAATTTCTCACATAAGCTTTGGTTCAATTATATGAAAAATGACACTTTGTGGGCTAATATTATGCATGACATTTACAGCAAAAATGTTCATCCTATCAAGACTGTTTACAAAAAAATTGATTCTCTTACTTGCAAAAGGTTGTCTGATATCAAGTATTCTGCTGAAAGCAACATTAGATGGGTCTTTGGGAAAAGTGATATTGATTTTTAGGCTGATAACTGGCACAACAATCCTCCTTTATTGGACTTCAACAACAACTCTTGGTTCTTTGATGTTAAGGTCAATACCTGCTGGAAAGATAACTTGTGGGACATTTCTATTATGGAAGACTCCTTACTTCTGACAGAATAAACATTATTAAAGAATATCGTATTAGCTCTAGTGAGAATGACTGCATTATTTGGAAAGTCTCTCCTGATTCCAGCTTCAACACCAAGCAGACCTGGAACAGTTTAAGAACTCAACACAATCATTCGAACCTTTTCAAAAAAATCTGGAATGCTTTAACCCCAAGGAAGTTTCCGTTTTAACTTTGGAAACTAATCAAAAATTATATTCCTATTGATTCAATTTTACAAAAAAGACCTTTACATCTTGTGTCTAAATGTCAATTTTGCAACAATTGTGAAGATACTAATTATCTTTTTGTTAATTGCGGCTATGCCTGGGAAATTTGGCTTCATTACGCAAACTTTTTTAAGATCAAAGTGGAGAAATTCATGTCTCTAACTCATGATATAAGAAACCGGTTCTAGTTTTCAACTAAGAAGTTTTATATCACTCATGTCATCCGAGCTATAATCTGTTGGATTATTTGGAAGAATCGTAACAAGACTAAGTATGAGAGAAACTTTGACTCTATTTTTACTTCTATCAACAATATAAATCATATTCTAGTTGCCTTGGATAGGGCTAATGCTTTCTCTAGTAAGCACTGGACTTTATATTAAAGACGGAGGTTTCAAAATAGGATGTCTATCGATTTTGAACACCGGTAATAAGCCTTTATACCAGAAGTGGATTTCTCCAAATGGAAATTAGATAAAGTTGAACATTGACGCTGCGTGTAGCAGAAATGGAGAATCAAGTGGAGCTTTCTTCTCCAAAGACAGCCAGGGAAATATAATACCTGGTTTGAGCAACACTTTTGGTAAATCAACTCCTCTCTTTGTTGAATCTAAAGCTCTGTTAGAAGGTCTCCTTATCTGTAAGAAAAATAACTGGAGTAAGGTTGACGTTGAATCTGATTTCCAAATATTAGTTAACTATCTAGCTTTTGGCAGCTATCCATGGTACCTCATTCATTTACTTTATATTTGTAAGAAACTGATTACTTCTTATATGAGTATCAAATTCATATCCCGAATCCAAAATCAAGCAGCCGATTGGCTTGCCAAATGGACTCTGAGATGTAAGAAAAAACTTGATTTCTCTCAGTTCCAAGCTCCCAATCATCTCTTGGCTATAGTTCTTTTGGAAATTTTGGGTCTTGGCTATATTAACTCTAATACTGATTAAATGAATCAGGGGCGGATCTAAGGGGTGGCCATGTATGCCATGGACCATCCTAAATTCTAAAAATAAGTTTAGTGTGGTGGTAAGAGTGCTCAGTCTTTAACCTTGAGCTCGAGAGTTCAAACCTTGAACCATCCTCAATTATTTTTTTATTTTTTTATTTTTTTCCTTCCTTACTTTGCCCCAACTAAACCCTAACACAAATACAAAAATTCTTTTTTTTTCTTTCTTTCTTTCTTAATTTTTTTCCTTTTTTTTTTTATTTCTTTTCCTTCCTTATTTTCCCTCAACTAAACCCTAAATCTACACAAATACAAAAAACACAGCAGCCCTCTTTTGTCTGTCTCCCCAAATGCAGCAACCCCTATCTCTATCTCGCCCTAAATCGTTTCTCTCTTTCTCTCTCCTCAAACGCAGCAGCCTCCTCTATCCTCTCAATAGTCAGCATATGAATTGTGTTAAAGCATGTTTAAATCTTATGAAGAAAAATCAAAGTATTTAATCTTCATTTGTAAAGCATAGTATAAAAGTAGAAGCTGATTATCTTGTTCGTGTAAAAGCATCACTTGAAGCAGTTAAGTTTCTTGTTAGAGGTGGGATTGCATTTAGGGCACATAATGAGGAAAAAAAATCTATTTATAAAGATCATTTTCTAGAATTTATTGAAGTTTTGGGGAGAAACAATGAGAAAATAGGAGAAGCCTTTATGAGTGGTGGAAATTGTAAGATGACTTGTCACGTTATTCAAAAAGAACTTGTAAATGCATGTGCGGTGGAAACTCTTACAAAGATAGTTGGAGAAATTGGAGATGGTTTCTTTTGTGTTCTAGTTGATGAATCCGGCGATTGCTCTGGTAAAGAACAAATGGCAGTAGTTTTACGTTTTGTTGATGATAAATGATTTGTTGTTGAGTGGTTTATTGGGATTGTTCATTTTGAAACTAGTGCAATAACGTTTAAAGATGCTCTTGAAAAATTGTTGTCAAGACTTGGATTGTGTGTTTCTAAAATTCGAGGTCAAGGATATGATGGGGTGAGTAATATGAAAGGTCAATTTGGTTGTTTGAAGACTTTGATTCAAAAATAAAATTCGCAAGCCTACTATGTACATTGTTTTGCTCACCAACTTCAATTGACTCTTGTTTCGATGGCTCAGAAGCATGAAGGTGTTGATTTTTTTTATTGAGGTATCACGTATTATGACTTTTCTAAGGTCTTCTAACAAACGGCAAGCTTTGCTTCGTAAAAAACAAGTTGCTCATTTTGCTAATCTAATTGAGAATGAGTTGGTGGAAATGGGTACCGGTTTGAACCAAGAGTTGTCTATGGTGGAAACGGGTACCGGTTTGAACCAAGAGTTGTCTATTGCAAGAGCGGGTGATACACGATGGGAATCGCACTTTCGGACTCTTAGTAGGTTGGTTGATTTGTTTACTCCCATTATTTAAGTTCTTGAAGATTTGAAAAGTGATAGATATTCAAAGGGTGAACCAAAAAGTTTGTTATTTGTTATGCAAACTTTTGGTTTTGTTTTTATGTTGCACTTAATGGTTGAGGTTTAGTCGTTGTCAAATGATTTGTCTCAAACATTACAAAAAGGGGATCAAGATATTGTGACCGCTATGCAACTTGTTCAAATAAGTAAGCATAGGCTTCAACAAATGAGAGATAGTGGATGTGAACCATTTTATGAAAACGTTGTGGGTTCTTGTGGTAATCTTGAAGTTGATTTGCCCGACATGGAGTCAAGGTATATGCAAGGTAATAAATCCAAAATACTTGCAACGTTTTTGACAAATCACAATCATTTCAAGAATGTTTGTTTCCTACATGTCATAGATTGTGTAATGCAAGAGTTGAATGATCAATTTACACCCGAAAATGTTGAGTTGTTGAATTGTGTGGCATGTTTGAATCCTTTTTCTTCATTTCAAGGTTTTGACACTAACTCACTTGTGAGGTTGGCAAGATTATACCCAAATGACTTTGTGGATGTTAGTGATAAAGAGTTGTCTAGCCAACTTGAGACTTATATTGAGTGTGTGAAGATGGACGATAATTTTTCCAATTTGAAGAGTATCTCGGATCTATGTAGGACTCTTGTGCGTACAAAAAAGCACAAAATATTTGGATTTGTGTACACGCTTTTAAAGCTAGCTTTGTCATTACCAGTGGCCACCGCAAGTGTTGAGCTAGTATTTTCTAGTATAAAATATGTAAAGAATGAGTTGAGAAATTGAATGTCCAATCCATGGCTTAATGATAGCTTAGTGACATTTGTGGAGAAAGAAGTGTTCGCTACAATCGACGATCGAGATATTATCAAGCGCTTTCAAGGCATGAGTAAGAGAAGAATGAAATTATGTTTAGACTAGAAATAGATTTTCATTTTTAGTTGTACTAGTATATTAATGTATTTTGACTATATATTACTCGGACTTTTTTTAGTTCAATGCTATTTTTGGCACACCCTAAATTCTAATCCTGGATTCGCCCATGATTGAATATCATATATAGAAGAATCAAACTACTAATTCGATTGTTTCTAATTTTTGGTTAGGGGAGTGGCTGCTTAGGACTATGTAGGTCATTTAAAAGTTGATTACTTCCTCAGAATATGTTTTTTTTTGTGTTGTGTTTGTTGGGTCTGCTGAACATTAGGTGCTAGATTTTTTATGAAGATGAAAACATCATCCAAGTGTTTGGTTTTTAATTGCGAGTTTTTTGAGTTCTCTCAAAACTTTCGAATAAAGATTCAAGCTAAATCATCAAAAAATCTATATGTCCTCACCTTCTTTAGCTCGAGAGGTCATAAAGATAGAGATAGAGAACATTAATGAGGAATCTGTTCAAAGATTTGGACCCTTCAAATTCTTTGTAGTTCTTTTAATTTTTACAGTTCAAATTTGAATTCTAAATTTAGGAGTCAAAACTTTGGTGCCTAAAGATTGTATCCCAAATTTTGTTTAATAAAATATTCATTTGCTTAAAAAAATATCTAAGGCTAATGCCTTGCTTCTCATTTCTCTTTCTCAAGAGGAGTCTTACTGGTAGCGGAAAACTTACTATGCTTGGATTAAATATGGTGATCCTAATATTAAGCTCTACCATAATTATTTCAAGAATAAGAGAAGAAAATGTAGAATTCTTAGCATTAAAGAAGGTTCGAACTGGCTTACATATGAGTCTCAAATCAACAAATCAGATGAGACTTACTTCAAGAACATCTTGTCAGAAAATCTTTACTCTAACTATGAATCTAAAATGAATCTTCTCAATAGTAATATATTCTCTTTTATTCTTAATCAATGAGCATAATAACACTACATTAATGAGGTTGCCAAATGAAGATGAAATCTACACAGAGTCTATGAATCTATCTAGTGCAATAGGGGTGGATGGTTTTAATACCTGCTTTTACATTAATTGTTGGCATATGATCAAGTAAGACATGATTGTTGCTATTGTCTCCTTCTTCAAAGGCCAAAGTCTTCCTCAAGGCATCCATGCTACATGTTACTGTCTCATTCCCAAGTCTTGTAATCCTACAAAATGGAAGGATTATAAGTCTATAAGTCAGTGTACTCTTTTAAACAAAATTATTTCTAAGCTCATAAATAGTAGGCTTGAATCGATTCTTCCTAAGATCATTTTTGAAATCCAATGTGCCTATGTTATGAATAGATCTATTCAAGACAATATCTTATTAGCTAATGAGATGATCTTTGACCTTAATAAGAAAATCAAAGCTGGGAATATTCAGATCAAAGTTGACATGGCCAAATCCTTTGACAGAATATCCCATAACTTTCTTAGTAAAATTATGCTTAACTTTGGCTTTAATCATGCCTTTATTAACCTTATAAACAAGATTATCATAAATATCCATGCATCTATTCTAATTAATGGTCAGGTTGTATGCTATTTTAAAACTAAGAGAGGTCTCAGACAAGGAGACCCATTGTCTTCTAGTCTCTTTATTATTGTTGAGGAAATTATAATCAGGGGTCTGAACTCTCTCTTTTTATCAACAACAAATCAATGTAGTATAAGTCTAAGAGCTCTATCATTATCCACACTCTTAATTGCAAATAGTCTCTTTAATATTTTGAAACCATTCTTAGAATTATAGTTAGCCTAAAGATGGTGCATAGATTTGCAGTAGATGTTGTGGATGTATTTGGCCCAGATGGTTTTTTTTGTCTAAACTCACCCACAACTTACACGAAAATGTATCATATATATCCTTAAGCTTTATGACATATAACCCTCTTTCATTGAAATGCTTGCTAATCTTTGACCAAATAGAACAATGGTTTCTAACATCATCTTGGGTAGAGCCCTAGAAAAAATTATTAAAAATCTTCTCATTTCTGTCAATAATCAAGTATGAAGATAATAAAATTGAAACTAGTAGATATGAATCCCCATCAGCACAAAATTAATGAGAGTCAGCCTTCCACCATATGACAACTTCTTACCCTCCTAATCAGATATCTTTGATTTGATTTTGTTGAGGAGAGAGTCATAGTTTTTGGATTTGTTATTAGTGTAAAGAGTTATGCCAAGATAAGTAGTAGGCATATAATCATTATTGAAACAAGTAGATGCATATATGAGGTTGACTCTGGAAGAGGAGAAGTTGTTTGCAATAATGATTTTAGTATTTTCCTTGTTTATCAATTGACCAGAAACATCATGGTATTATTGCAAGAACTTACTAAGCATAGAAACAGATGAATTCAATCCATTAGTAAAAATTAAGATATCAACAGTAAAGGCTCATCTATAATTCTAAGAATGGTTTCAAGATATTAAATAGACTATTTGCAATCAAGAGTGTGGATGAGCCTATGGTTAAGTGGTTAATTGGCAGAGGAGATACTGACTTTTGCATAGGCAGATGTTTAAGCACATCTCCTCTTATCAAGTTTATTGATATTACTGACAATATTGGTATGTGCGGGATAAAATATCAAACTATTTGCATTTGAACAACTGGATTAAAGACAATATCAGTTTTCTTTCTCCTATTGACAAGATAAACATTGTTAAAGTTTTAATCAATGAAAATTCTGATGATATTATCTCCTGGATGGCGTCTAAAGATGAGATTTTCAACCAAAAGCACTTGGAACTACATCAGGATTCATCATAAAAGGTCTAGTCTTTTTCAAAAGCTCTAGAATGACACTACTCCTAGGAAGTGTTCATATCTTACTTGGAAGCTTGTTCATAACCGACTCCCTATTGATTTAACAATGCAATTAAGACATATGAATCTTGTATCTAAGTGTCAATTTTGTGAAAATGTGGAGTCATCCAATCACCTCTTCATTGAGTGTATCTTCTCCAAGAGAATTTGGTTCTATTTGTCTACTTTATTCAAAATTAAAGTTATAGTTCTGGAATTCTAACAAAGAGGTTCATGTTTGCATTATTTTTCCCCTAATAATATGTTGGGTGATTTGGAAATTTAGAAACAAATTTGAAATTAAAAGTCGTAGTCTTGATTTTTCTGCTGCTATCAGTTATATCAAATTTATCTTATCTGGAGGATGAGTGCAACTACTGAGTTATCATCAACTCAAAGCCAAAAGACAACCTATATACTTATCCTAGAGACCTCATCTCTCTAACAGAGTTGAACTAAAAACTGATGGATCCTCTCAATCTAATGGAGATGCAAACGAAGGCATTATCTTTCAAGATAGTAATGGAGAGATTATAATTTTTTATAGAAATGTTTACGGAAAGCTTACCCCCTTAATAAAAGAATCAAGAGCTCTTCTTGAAGGTCTTCAAATCTGTAAGCAAAATGGTCTATCAAATGTCAATATTGAAACAGACTTGAACTTCTTGTTAATTTCCTATCTATTGGAAACTACGCTAAGCCTCTTGAGCTAACACTTAGATGTTGCAAGAGACTAATTTCTCCTTTAATGATCACCACTTGCATTAACAGGGTCCAAAACAAAGCGACTAACTGGCTCTCTAAAATGGACCCTTAAATGTAAGATGAAGATAACTTTTAACAAACATCATCCTCATTTTCAGTTCAAATTTATTATTGATCTTGAAAGGGTTGCCCTAGTATAAATTCAAAAGAAGCAATTAGAACAATTACATGTCTGGATCGCGCTTGATTTCTGCTCAGTTGCTCTCGTCTTTGCCTCAGGCTATGGATTTTTTCTTTCAATATGTTCATTAGTGTGAATTGACATCCATAGTATTACCCTGTTTTCTTTTGATTCTTCCTATGATTCTTCTTTATGCAGAAATTCTTATTGCTAGGGTCATTCAAGCATTCTGGAAATCCTTTCAAGTTCTTGAAGTATATTAACTCATATGTAAAATATAATATTAACTCTAATATAGATTGACTATAATATTTTTTGATCTGATTATTTAAAAACTCTGTTGGAGTATAATCCGTGAAACCATACCGCTTGCGTTTAAAAAAAATGTTTGAAGGTGAATTCTCTCAAAACTAATAACTTTATGACCTTATTCTTTAATGATTATGTACATATATTAAGTGTACAAATTTAGAGTCGAGGCATAAGTGAATTTTTTAAAATATGTGAACCATCTTAATCCTAAATGGTGAGGATGTACCACTCAAATAATACTTTAAATTCCAAATAAGATGAAAAATATAGTATGCATGATAGCAATTCCGAAACAATATAGTAACAATTTTAACAATACCTAAATGACAATCACTAATAAATGTGATTGATGATCCAAAAAATATGGTTTCAACATTTCAAAAAACCATAGAAAATCATCACAATCTTCTACCCCAACAATAACAAATGTAATATGAAATATAACTGCAAAAAAGTATTAAAATAATAATATAATCACACTGTTATTAGTGCATCTCACATATTATTAGTCTCGTGTCTATCATATGAGGTGTCTCACATTTTTATTATTCTCGCATCTATCATATTAGTTATGCATAGTCTTTCATCTATCATATTCTTTATGACCTAGTCTCGCATCTCTCATTTTGTTTATGCCTAGTCTCGTACATGATCTTGCAACAATCATATGTTTTGTCTCGTATTTTTATTACTCTCGCATCTATCATATTGTGTATGCCTAAATTAGTATCCATCATATTGATTATAGTTAGTCTCGTATATGTCATATTGGTTATGCCTAGTCTCGCATATATCATATAGCTTATGTCTAGTCTCGCAACTATCGTATATTTTGTCTTGTATTTTGCATCTAACATAAGAAAAAACATGTTTCGTAATTAAAAAATATAGGAACATAACTCACCATTGTTACCATATTTACCTATGTTAGAGAATACCTCTTTATATTTCATTGTAAAAAATCCATTAATAAATACAAATGGACGACGCAATGGAAAACTTGGAGAAAAAAATCAGATTTTATGAAACAACATTTAAAGATGTTTGTTTCCAAAGTATAATATAGTAATTAGTCACTTGTATTATCAAATGATACGACATAAATGAGTCTGAGGTGAATAAACTGAGCCCAAATCCGCGAAGATTAACCTAGGGAAAATACACGACCAAGCGTATTGGCCTTAAGTGACCCGATGGTCGTTTAAGGTCCAAGCTAGCAAAGCTTTAGTCACCTTGCCTTAAGAAATTTTGAAGCTACCTAAGGTTTTTGGTGGTAGAGACCAACCTGATGATCATACTTGAATCGTTTGCTTCTTGAGGTAAAGTTATCTGAAACTTACCTTACATAAAGAATCGTCTATGTGAACCATGGGAAATTCATGACAAACTCATGATTGACGTCTCCACGATCGTTAAACCACAATCTCTTGGCGTTTATCGTTCCTCACATCCCCAGTTATTATCGAGACGCACTAACACCGTGTTTGATACATGTACGGGGGCATGGTCTCACATTGTACGAAAAGGCTGCTCCAAAGGAAGTACTTCTACCTGAAAAAGTGGCTGGAAGATCGAGAAAGGTTGTACCAATGCAGAGGTAACAACTGTGAACCTTCCCAAAACGAGACTACTATATAAGAAGATAGTGTCTATTTGTGATGTGCGGTGAAACTTAGAAAGAAACATAGTAGCAAAAGCATAATACTTTGATTTTTGTATCAATAAAAAAAGAGTGTTAATCATTCAACAATCTCAAGTTCTTGCAATTTTAGTTATAGATCCTTAGTAGTTAAAACTGTTACGGTTTTTTAGGTTTGGGTGATTTTTACCCCACAATTTTGCTTTTGTTGACGGAAATTATGCATCCGTATATTCTAGCCTACCAGATAAGAAAATTGATAGTCTCTTACAAAATTTGTGTCATTGTGTCTTTATTCGAGCCAAGACGACGACAACACCCCGTAAAAAATAAACATGAGTTTCTGACGGGCCTGCTGAAAGCTTCTCTTGAGAAAATACTATACGACCTTGTCATCGAAGGCTCGAAGAGCCCAATATTTAATTTACTCCAAGTAATTTAGAAGGATTAACCATCTCCCGTCGGGACGTCTTGTTGATAAGAGCTAAAGTAAAAAAATGCGAGGTGTTCATAATTTCTATGGAAGAGAGGACAACGACAAACTTACCTTTCATCCCTCCCAAAGAAAGGTTTCCTTTTGATGTCGTTCTCTATCCTAACCCAAAATTGGTAATGGGAGAAGACTGAAGATCCATAGCCCCCCTGGGAAAAACTTTGCTGGTAATTTAGGTTAGGATCGGAAGATGGGCCAAAACCGAAATGGAAGAGTTTTTATTGCTCGATGTGTTTTCCCTCTACAACCTCGCTTTGGAGAGACCCTGGCTAATTGATTTTGGTATCGTCGTCTCCCCCTGCCATCAATGCATAATACAAGGTGGGGGATGAAGTGGGGGTATCAGGGGATACCATGAAGACGCCCAATAGGATCTATGGGGATTAGAACCAACTCGTCAGTTCCTGACATTAGCCCGAAGAAAAATGTGTCTGCGTGAAATACCATATGATCCCCTTGCGGTTGCATCAATCCGAGTGTGGGGTGATGGAGGAATTAGATCCTCATACTAAGGGAACATGAGTACATCTTCACATGGAAACCCGCCTCAATAACAAATACACATGAATATTTTGCTATCAATAAGCTTATAATAGACCCATAGGTAAGATTGATACAACAAAATAAGAAGCACTTGGTACCCAAACGGTCGAAGGCGTTGAAGGGGGAGGTCGAGCATTTACTATCCATGGGCCATATTAGGAAAGTTAGCTATCTTGAGTGGGTAGCAAACCTCTACAACCTCGTTCTCGAAAGACCCTAACTAATTTATTTTGATATCATTACCTCTCATTACCATCAATGAATAAAATACGCGATGGGGTATGAAGTATGGGTAATCAGGGGATACGTAGGGCATGTTACAAAGACTCCCGGAAGGATCCACGATGATTAGAACCAACTCGTCAGGTGCTTACATTGGCTCGAGAAACAATGTTCCCACGTGAAACACCAGATACTTCCCTTGATGTGGACAATCCGAGGGAGCATCAATCCGAGTTCAGGGCGATGGAGGAATTAGAATAGGTGTGCATCGGGGAAGGAGCCGACCAAATTGTGAGCATTACAACAAACTTAAAAAAGGAAATGAGGACAAACTTGATATCTATACTAAGGGGGCATGAGGAAATTTTTCATGAGACAACGCCTCAGTAACAGGTATACCCAAATATTTTGGTACCCATAAGCTTATGATAGACCCATAGGTAAGGTCGGTACAACAAAAGAATAAGCATTTGGTGCCGAAACGATCGAAGGCGGTGGAGGATGACGTCGAGTGTTTAGTATCCATGGTCCATATTAGGGAAATTAGTTATCCCGAGTGGGTAACAACACCCGTGTTGGTAAAAAAGAAGAATGAGAAATGAAGAATGTGCATCAATTTTATGAGCATCAACCGAGTCTACCTGAAAGACCTTTTCCCCTCCCGCAGATAGACCAACTTGTAGACGCCACCGCAGGTCATGAGATGTTATCATTCATGGACGTCTATTCCAGCACATCAAAATGGACCGTTGAGATCAAGAGAAAACTTCTTTTACCACAAACTGATGATTGTATTGTTATGTGATGATGCCCTACGGGCTGAAAAATACGGGCTCCACCTACCAAAGGATAGTGAACAAGATAATCAAGAAGTTGTTGGGACAAAAAAATGGAAGTCTGCATCAACGATATGTTGGTAAAAAGTGAGTAGAATAATTATCACCTTATATATCTTTGGTAAACAGTCTTCACCATGAAGCAACATAACATGGAACTAAACCTCACCAAATATTTCTTCGGTCTTACCTCAAGGAATTTTTTTGGTTTTAGTGTCCACAAAGAGAGAATCGACACCGACCCAAACCAAATTGCCACACTAAACAAGATGAATCCACTCCAAGATATTAAACAAGTCCAAAAGTAAATCGGAAGAGTAACCGCACTCAATAGATTCATCTCAAGGGCAGCTGACATGTACCTCCCGTTTTTCAAAACTTTGAGAGACACTGTGAAATATGAGTGGAATAAAGAATGTGACACTGCCATTAAGGATTTAAAAACCTATATAGCATTACCCTAGTTATTGGTAGTCTCGATAAAAGGAGAAACCTTGATCGATTATATTGGGGGTATCGAAATGGGTCGTGAATGGTGCGCGCTCACTGAAGAAAGAGAAAAAATCCAGCGTTCAATCTATTACATTAGCAAAGCCCTTTTAGGGGTTGAGACAAAGTATTCTGCCTCGGTAAGAACTGTGGTATCTTTGGTAACAGCCATGCAAAAATTAAAAAGATAATTTCAAGCCCATAAAATCCAAGTACCCACCATCCTACCCATCAGGTCGATCTTAAGTACGCTCGAGGCTTCTGGTCGTTTAGCCAAATGGGCCATTAAACTAGGCGAATTCGACATCAAACCCGTATCACGAACTGCTAGGGAAAGTGTTAGCTGACTTTGTTCCGAAAAGGGTTGAAGAAACACCCTCGAGCGAAGAAATCATCAACACAAAATGACCGATTTAGGGGGACGGAGCCTCAAACCTAAGAGGATGTGGATAGGGAATATATATTATAACCCCGGAGGGGGAAAAGTTAAGGTTAACCATCAGTTTTGGTTTCAAAACTTCAAACAATGAGGCCGAGTAAGATTCAATAATAGCGGGGTTAAAGGTAATTAAAGAGTTTACATCATGATACATCTAAGTAATGAGTGATTCCCAATTAGTCATAAAGCAGATTCTCAGAGAGTACGAAGCAAGGTAGACCAAATGATCCGATACTTGGAACGAGTAATGAAACTAAGCGATCAATTTTCCAAGGTTATCTTTGAGCAGATCAGACGAGAACTTAACACCACAACAGACTATTTTGCCTCTGAAGGAATTGCTAGAGAGTTCCTCGAGAGGGGAAAATTTCAAAAAAATGAGAAATCATATCTTGCAAAAGAAGAGACGGAGGAAATCACCGTAACGTTAAATGAACTACCAACCTGGATGAGTGAGATAATGGGATACCTTATCAGGGAGTGCACCCAACAAACAAAGTAGAAGCACAGATGTTAAGGTTTCGTATCACACGCTTCATCATGGTAGATAGAAAATTGATCCATAAGCGGTATCTCCAACCTCTTATAAAATGTTTATCACCGGCGGAAGCTGAATATTGTCTCAAGAAAATCCACATGGGGGCATGCGGTGGGCACTTGGGGCTCAAACTCTGGCCCATAAATCTCTAATTATAGATATTATTGGCCCGACATGCGCAACGATGTAAAAAAACTTAATAAAAACTTGTGACAACTGTCAACAGTGATCTAAATTTCAACACCGGACGGGGGTTGAACTAACGTCGATACTATGAGTATGTATGTTCGCTTAGTGGGGCTGGAGTTAGTCGGGCCATTGCCTCTCATTCCAGGAAACTTAAGATATTTAATCATTGTGATCGATTACTTCACTAAGTGGGTCCAGGTCGAAGCCTAAAATCAAACAAGGAGGGAGGAATTGGGCAATTCATATGGAAGCACATAGTATGCCGTTTTGGCATACCCAGGATCCTGATGTTATGTATTTTCATTATCACAACTTATGATAATATTCTTCAGGTCATTGCATCAGTGTTTTAATATGAATTTACCTTGATCCAAATCCTCTCATTTACTTAAAACAAAATTAAGAATACTTTCAAAGTCTTCAAAAAAACTAAGATCATTGATCGTAATTTCACCATATAGTTTGAAAATTCGTGTACTTGCATTTGGTAACTCAAAAAGTAACAAAAATATGTGTCTCGCATCTCTCATTGAAAAATAAGTCTCTCATTTAAAATTAATTAAGTCTAATATTTAGAAATTAACGAAGTCATACATATCGTATGTTATATAAATAAAGTCCATCTCAACTACCATAGTCAGGCATCTGATTTATCTCGTCTTGTAAATGCAAGATGATAGATGTGAGACGATATATACATGATGCAAGACACAGGACAGAGGCCACATAACACCGAACTTCATCTTCCTCACGAAGCTTTCCTAAAATACAGCATTCAAAACATAACAAAACCCACATAAAACCATAATACCAAACTAAAGTATAAATTTTTATCAGATTAAAACATAATAAAACAATGAAATCAAATAAAAATGAATTCAACGCTTACATTTACAAAAACTGCAAATCGAGTGGAAGATGAAACGGAGTCTATACTAACGATGAAATCAACTGTAAATCGACAAAAAAATACGAAAAAATAGACTAAAAAACGACACAAAAACTGGATTTTGGTAGAAGACAAATCGTCACAAAAAATACAAATCGAATAGCGACCGCTAGGGTTTTAAAAAGATAAAAAAACTATAATATCTTTTAATTTTTATATAATTCATTAAGAATATTGTCATGCTATAAAAATATTGAATAACGAATCGTAAATTAAAAAACGACATAAATTTTTGCTAAGAGTAAATGATAACTAGAATAATTAACTGACAATAAATCTGATTTTGGATAGTATAAGTATTTTAATTTAAATTAAAGTTTATTACGGGTAGATTATAAATTCGATTGGGCAGTTATTGATTTATTTTTATTTTAAATTTAAATTTAAATTTGTGATAAATAATTTAACACTTTATATTAGCTTAATAATATATGAAAAAAAGTAAAATTAAAGTAGAGGGGAATGCTTTGTTCTTCTCTTCCAAGAACATAGTCTTAAATTCATGATTCTGGCTCTTTAATGGATGATTTCATCGACTCCTTAGCGCCTTGATTATTACTGAGCTATGGAAGAATGCGAGATTTCACCAATAAACAACCCAATAACCTCAACAAGATCCACACTGGAAATTCTGGATTCAATTGATCTTCCTCTGCATGTGAAGAACACCCAATTCTCGTTTGATAAAGATTTTCCTCGCTTAAGGAATCCTAATCTCCCTGATACTCCTCATTCTGAAAAATTCTCTCCTATGCTGGTTGGAGACATTACCAACATAAGACTTAATCCTGCTTTCGAAGAATCAAACAAACGGAAATTGAATCACGGGGAACCAACTGTTTCTGGTTCTTCGTATGCAGAAACCTTGAAACCAAGAAATAAAGAATTTCAGCATAATAACGTATCTGTTTCTGGCAAGAATAGTCACCATGTTATCACATTTAAGGCAAAAGATAAAGATACCTTCATCAACTTATCAAAACACACTCTAATAACGAAATTTTCTTCAGGCAAACCAAATTTAAGAACAATCGAAACCTTTCTGGGAAATTGAAGTTCTCTGGTGGATTTAGTGTCTCGATCTGGGATTACAGGCATGTATTCATTGAGTTTAATTATTTGGAAGACTTCAAGAATTTGTGGTCAAGAAATGTTCAGGCAATTGGCAATAAAACTATGAGGCTTCTAAAGTGGACACCTCAATTCAATCCTAATCTTGAATGTCCTTTTACTCCTATCTGGACATCTCTCCCCGACCTCCCTGAATTTATGTTGAATGAATCGACAATAAGTGAAATTTCTAAAGTCTTAAGTAATCTTCTCAAGGTCTGGGTTCCCACAATCAACAGAGTTAAGCAAAACTGTTGCAGGATCTATGTTGAAATAACTATATCTAAACCATTGACACAGAAGATTTTGATTAAGTTTGGTGAGGAAGATAATTATTGGGTCAAAATTATCTATGATAACCATCCTAACTACTGCAAGTTATGTTCTCATATTGGTCATTCTGAGGACAGCTACAAAAAGAAGATCACACAACCCACTCAAAACAATGATATCTCAATCCTAAACTCACCAATTTCTAAACCCGATACTGCTTATTCTACCAAACTGAGTTTTATCATTATCAACAAATACGACACAGCCAATCACAGTGAGAAACTTAAAGATAACAATTATGTCTTTGCTGATGGAAGTTTCTCTAAGCCAACCAGGAAAATATCAGTTTTCAACCTATAAACCAAGAAGACTCTTCAAGATCTAATGACTCCAACTCTACCTCTTTACCAAAAGATTTTGAAATTATAGATGCTTTATGTACCATTGAAAGAAAATCTTTATATATTGAACAACATCCTCCTGATGATTGTTCTTCTCCATCTAGAGAAAATGTGGGTATTCTTCCAAGTTCACCTGTAAATGGTCACAAAGAAATTGAGTACAATGAGATTAAGACAAGGAATAATAAGAAGGTTAAAGTCTGGAACACTAACGGTCCTACTTCTTATAAACTAATCAAGCTCTGAAGAGCCACTAAACCTCTACCACCTAATCAATGACAGTAACCATCTTGATCTGGAATGCAAGAGGTTTAGGTAACAAGAGCACTATCAATAGATTTAAATCTCTCATCAAATATATTAAAGCTTTCTGTTTCCATTCAAGAACCATTGATTCAGTCTGATAAGTTCCAAATGGTTGCTCAAAAACTTAATTTTAGTGGATTTATGAGTAATATCAACAAAATTTGGGTTTTATGGCATCGGGTTTATAATGTGGAGGTTCTTATAAATGAGGATCAAATCATGCATTTTAATATCATGCACCCCTCTCTAGATAAATATTTTAGGGTTTTTGTTATTTATGCTAAGTGCTGAAGAGAGCTCAGGTTGCCTTTCTAAGATACTCTCAGGTCCATTGATGATCCTTCAAAAGAGTGGATCATATTTGGAGATTTTAACACTACTATCAACCTCCAAGAACAACTCTATTACACCACCACTAATCTGAGAAGCATGGAAGACTTCTACAATCTGATCATAGACAGTAATCTCTAGGACGCTGGCTTCACTGGTTCTAGGTTTACCTGGTCAAATGGCAGAAAATGGAAACGGTTAGACAGAGTAATGTTCAACACTTCTTGGATGAACTATTTTGACTCTACTATGGTTAACCATCTTGCTAGAAACTGCTCTGATCACTCTCCCAATTCTATCACCATATCTACCAACCTTAATAAAATCAAACCTTCATTAAAATTCTTAAACATGTGGGTGTTACACTCTAGTATATGGAGACTGTTGAAAAATGTTGGGCTGAGAAAACTGACAGTAATCCCTTGTAGAGATTCCGGTTCAAACAAAAAATATTAAAGGTTGACTTAAGAGAGTAGAATAGGAACGTTTTTTGGGAATGTGTTTGATGCTATTAAAAGCTTTGAAGAGTAAATTAACTATAGAAAGACTAATTATCAAGCTACTCTCTCCACTGAAGATAAAAACTTGCTTGAGGAGGCTAAGAAATCTCACACTCTGTTACTTGACAGAGAAGAGTCTTATTAGAGGCAAAAATTTCACTATTCCTGGCTTAAGGATAGTGACAGGAATACAGCTCCCTGTCATAACTCGTTAAGAAAAGGGTTAACTTGGAGGCGAAAATTTCACTCTTCCTGTCTTAAAGATGGAGATCAATGGCTTACCTCCCAAGATGTCATCAGTAACTCTGCTATCAATTATTATCATTATCTTTTATCTACTAACTTGTGTGATGATAATATAAGAGACTTGAAGAACTCGATTCCCAAACTTGTTAACAATAAAGATAACTTCAGTCTCCTGGCTATTCCTACAAAGAATGAAATTCAGAATACTGTTAATTCTCTTAGCTGTGTTTGCTCAGCTGGTCCATATGGGTTCAACGGTGAATTCTACAAAAAAATGTTGGCCCATTATCAATACTGATTTGTGTGAAGCTATCCATGGATTTGTTTAAAGGTCATTATCTTCCCACTGGCATCCAAGCCACTGTTATCTTCCTTGTACCTAAGACTTTTCATCCTAATACCTGGCAAGAGTTCAAGCCTATTAGCTTAACTCTAATGTTAAGAAGAATAATATGCAAAATCATAAATAATAGGTTTGCAGCTATTCTCCTTCACCTAATCTTGAAGAGCAAGGTGCCTTTGTCAGAGGAAGGAACATTCATGATACAATACTTATTTCCAATGAGCTCAGTTATGATCTCAATTCTAAAAACAGAGGAGGAAATGTGATTTTTAAGACAGACATGACCAAAGCTTTTGACAAGCTTAATCACAGGTTTCTCTTAAAAATCCTTGATTCTTTTGGTTTCAATACTGATGTTGTCTCTCTGATCAGCAAATGCATTAGCAATATTCAATAATCAATAGCGAAATAAAGGGTTTCTTCAGCATCACTCAGGGTCTGAGACAAGGAGACCCACTATCTCCTAGTCTCTTTATATTGGCTGAGGAATACCTAATCAAAGGGATCAAGAAGCTATCTAATGAAAATCCTAGTTCAAGGTTCAAGACTAGAGGTAATCTCAACATTTCTTGTCTTGTATTTGTTGACGATTTTATGATTTTCAGTAATGGTGATGCTTCCAATATTCAACAAATTCAGAATTTTCTAAGCCATTATCAAAGAGTTTCTGGGTAGCTGATAAACAACAATAAATCAAAGATTATTGTTCCCCTCAACATGACTGCTCAAAGAATAAACACAATGGAAAATATTTTGAAATTCAATCATACTAACTTACCCTTCAAGTATCTTGGCTCAATCATTGCTTCTTTAGTCAGAATCTTCAATTATGATGAAATGGTTTCCAAGATTATAAACAAAATTGTAGAATGAGATAAAGCTTCTCTCTGATTTGCTGGAAGACTCACGTTGATTCAATCGGTTCTGTCTGCATATCCCAATTTTCTTCTTCAGCATACCACTCTTCCCAATTTTGTAATAGTCAAGATTGAAAGGCTTTTTACTAAATTTTTATGGGGAAACAAAGAAAATAAGCAGACCATTATCTGGTCTATATGGGAAAGGCTTTGTATGAGTCATGAAGAAGGAGGTCTTAACTTGAAAAAGCTAGAAGATGTGCAACTTATTTACTCTTTGAAGCTTTGGTTTACATTAAAGCTCAGGAAACCTTATGGGCCAAGCTTACTGCCTCTATATACTACAACAAAATTCATCCTATCCTTGCCTCTTCCCCTCAAAAAATCTAAAATCTGGGCCAAGATTATCAATGTCAGGGACACTGTTGAGAAACACATCTTCTACAATAACATGGAATTCTGGCTTGATCTTTGGTGTTCTGACAAGCCATTCATCCACTTCAGAGACACCGATAACAGAAGTTGGCTTTGGGATGCAAACAAGGACAAAGCTAACAGCTTTTGGGTTGATAGAGATTGAAATTTGGAGAGATTAAAGACTACTATCACCATTACTGAAATCAACAAAATTAGAGATATCTCCTTGAACAATACTCCTGATACGATTCACTGGTTACTCTCCTCTGATGGTTCCTTTAGCTGCAAAGAAACTTGGAAATCCATTAAACACAAGAGCAATAAATCTAACTTATATGACAAAACCTGGAATGCTGCCACGCCTAGGAAATGTTTGTTCCTTCTCTAGAGAGCTCTTCTTAATTGAATAACCACTGACTCTGTTCTTCAAAAAAACATTTTCAATTAGCTTCCAAATGCTTCTTTTGCAGCAGTGAAGAAACAACGCATCACACGTTGGTCCAGTGTCATCAATTTTGGGTTGTTTGGGTATAATTCAGCTCTCCATTCAAAATTCATATATTTTCCAATATGAATCTTCCTCACCTCATTGGAACGTGGTACTGGTCTACCTCAAATCAATATGACATCCGTATAATTATTCCTTCAATAATTACTTGGGCAATTTGGGTTGCTCGCAACAAGAAGAAGCATCCCAACCAAAATGTCAACTATTCAACAATCATAGCTCATGGTATCTTCATACTCTCTGGTCTGGACACTGCCAAGTTGCTGAAGAACTCTCAACGGGGGAAGGAATTTAAAGTTTCTCTTAGCTTGGGATGTCTAAATCACCTCAAAAACTTCATAAAACCTTTATTCTCAAGTGGAAGAACCCAAAAGCCAATCGTTTTAAATTTAATTACAGATTGTGCTTGTGACAATTCTGGAGAAACAAGTGGTGGTGTTCTCGTTCGCAATCACGAAAGAACTATCCTCTTAGGTTTTGGTAGACTTTACGGCAAGAATCTTCCTATAATAGTAGAATGGAGAGCTCTTTTTGATGGCCTTCGAATCTGTAGAATGCTGAACATTGTTAATCTGGATGTCGAGGTTGATCTAAAATCCTCGTGAATCTCTTGCTCTATGGAAAATAAACTTCGTACCTGGATCATTTACTAAGTTGTTGCAGAAAGCTTATTCACCCTACTATGAACCTCAATCACATCTACCTTGAGCAGAACCACACTGTCGATTGGATATCCAAGCAAACCTTGAAGGGAAGGACTGTGATGAATTTCAATCAAGATGATTCTCATAATTCTTTGAAAGCGATTACCCTGCTTGAAAGCATAAATGTTAGTTACTTGAGATCATGTGATTAACGGCTTCTAGTAATCTATCTCCATCTTCTCAAGCTTCTTGCTATTGTATCATCTCCAATTTGGCCTTTCAAACAATTCGTTTTCTCCGGTTTCAACCTATTTTCTCTGCTTCAATGGATTTTTTACCTTTAACGCTTATGGTTCTCTTGTAATTTTAGTTTAATCTTTGTACTCTCAATTTCTATTAATAAAAACAATCCATTTTAAGTTTTTTTTTTAAAAAAAACTTAATAATATATTTTTAAATATTATATAAATTCGATGTAGTATATTTTGCAATACTTTACCCTCTAAAATATCACCATTTTAAATCATTTTCTTTTTTTCCTTGGGTTAACTTGTAATTAACTAAAAAACACTTAAGATGAAATAATTTGGCAACGATAAAAAGAAGTTTTCACATTACCGGCCTCAAGAACTTGATACTAACTTTTATTTTTTTATATATAATCGGTCAACTAGATTCATAGTCGCCTTTATGTACTTGTCTTTTTGCTTGGCATCTACAACACGAAAACAGTCAAAAATCAATAACAATATCGATGGTAGCTCGCAAGTTTTTTGTTTCTCACGACGATCAGACCCACGAACTTGATTACGACTTCGACGATGGCCTCGAAGTCTCTATCTTTTCAATATCTTACTCTTTCTCCCTCTCTCCTCTCCCTATCTCATACTTTCACTCTCCTTATCATCTGCAGGTTTTCAAGTTCCAGCTCTTCTCTCTCACTTCGATTCCTCCAGATGAGCAAAGGGTTCAGACTCCTTCTCTCTGTCTCTCTATATATATATAAAGTATCGATAATGGTAACACTAATGTATATGATCTTTGTTGGGTTTAGATAACAGGAGAAAACAACGATCGTATAGTATCTGACGACTCTGATCTCAATTTAGTATCGGACAATCTCCGATTGGTAAAAATTACCGAAGGAGACAATGATAAACAAGATGAAGAGGCGGCCACCACCAGTGGTGGTCAATTGACAGCAGATTTAGTGAAATCAGATGAGGAATTTGCTCGACTTTTGCAGGTTTCGTCTCCTTGTTGTTAATTGTAATGCTAGTTAATGGATGTAAAATTCTGACTTTTTCACAATTGATAAATGTTAAGGCCGAAGAGGAAGCTCTTATGCTTCAAGAGTATGTCGCCGAACAAGACAATGGACGAATGGAGGCAAGGATACGACCTTATATCAGTCAAGTCCTTATGGTATCATAACTCACATTTGCAAATTTGATGCTCATTTTTCTAATTTTTATCAAAGGATAAATCCTAGATCGCATTATGTCGTAGTGTACGATTGTGATTGTGATTGTGTGAAATAGTATTTACTTTTGATGGAGGATTCAACATATTCTATGCGTAGTATGAAGATCCAATGCGACAGGAGAGAGCAAGGAAGACAGTTCCTATAGAAGAGCTTGAGGAGAAAACATTAGTTTCATTGGCAAAGGTAAAAAAAAATTATTATAAATATAAATTGTATGTACTAAGTTTCAGTAAATGATGTCTAGCTCAGTCAGTGTTTTTTGGCTAATTTACAATAATGATCTTTGTTACAGGAAGGGAACTTTAAACCATCGCAGGTTGAAAAAGACCATGCTTTCTTGCTTCAGCTACTTTTCTGGTTCAAACAGTCGTTCAGGTTTTCTGCTATTCTCTAAGAATATATTGTCTTCAGATGTTCGATCTTATTTATACATGCACTATCTATTTGTAGCTGGGTTCATGCACCCCCTTGCGAAGGCTGTGGCGCTGCTACTGTCAATCAAGGCATGGGAACCGCACTTCCATCCGAACTTCAGTATGGAGGAAACCGGGTTGAACTTTATCGGTATGCCGATGAAATTTTTAACTGGTTTTACTTACGCTTCATATTGTCTTTCTGTGATTGCTTTTGTTGGTATACTTTTTTGCTTCTAACCACTTTCAACATGCAAATCTATACAAAGACATGTATATGTATGTTCTCTCTTAAGTTTGCTCTATATTTTTCATGCGTATATTAAATTTAATTGCACCTTCTCTGGGATAATCACAGCTGCTCTCTTTGCTCAAGAACTACTAGATTCCCTCGCTACAGTGATCCCTTGAAGGTATGCTATTTACACGATTCTGCCTTTCGAAGCTTTTAAATGTCATTGGTTGGTTTATGTCCCAACTCCATCTTTCTTCCTTTTTCCTCGTTCACAGCTTCTGGAAACTAGAAGAGGTCGTTGTGGGGAGTGGGCAAATTGCTTTACGCTTTACTGCCGTACGTTTGGCTATGAATCTCGCTTGGTTAGTCATTTTTCTTTCTCCTATATAATAATCAAATCCTGACTTGCTTACATAAGTTTATATTTGGTTCTAAAATGAAATTGCAGTTATTTATTTTGCTTAGAAACACTAGTTGATGAGTCCAAGCGCTAGAGACGCTTTAGTTTATAGAAAACTATTAACCTTCATCGGTTGAATTGTCAATATATGTATCGTGGTCAAATGAAAGACTCAAAGACAACAATTGGTGAGTTATAGAACAGGCTTCTTCTGTCCTTCCTCTTTTCTTTCCCTCCTGCTAATATACTTCGCCTTATGTTACATTGATAAATTGCCAAAGAGGTTCTGCTAACTTCTGAATGTAAGACACTATTTCAAACATTAGCTATGTATACATACTATTTCCGTATCTCCTGGCATATTCCTTATGTAGATGGGCCTTGTGCAAGTTTTACGTTGTAACATAAAAATTTCAATTTACCTGGTTTTTATGGACCAGTTACATTTTGAGTTCATATGTATGGCTGTTGGTTAGTTAGGTTAGCTAATTACTTGAGCTAACTACTTTTGACATTGAATTTCGATGTAGTTGGGGAAGAATTTAATCGTCGCATATATAGAGTGCTGAAATTGAGTTAGTTGACATGCAGGAGGGCTCAAATTCATATGCTAAGCCTTGACTTTTTTGCTCTTTTTGCTTGTGTTCTTGTCCAGATTCTAGATTTTACAGACCATGTTTGGACAGAGTGTTTTTCACAGAGTTTGGGAAGGTAAAGTTCATTGATGACATTGACAGTGATTGTTCTTTCGTTTTTATATATCTGAGTGACCATTGATTGATACTGAAATCTGCCTCCCTCAAGGTTTTTTATATTTTCAAAGTTTCTGTTGAACAGATGGATGCATCTTGATCCTTGTGAAGCAGTCTATGACAAACCATTGCTGTATGAGAAAGGGTACTTTAAACTCTTATCTATAATCTTGATCCTATAGTCTGTTTATGGTGTGGTGCTAATTTCACTCCATGTAAAAGTATCAATTACCTTGGTTTATTTCAGGTGGGGTAAGAAATTGAATTACACGATTGCTATCGCAAAAGATGGGGTCTATGATGTCACCAAACGTTACACAAGAAAGTGGCATGAGGTAAAAGGCTTTGTCTTGGTTATAACTCATTATGTTCATCTAATTTTATGTTCCTTCAAATATTTATTTCTCTCACATTGTTTGGCCTCATCAGCCTACTTTATATTACGTTACTCATTTGCATAAAAATCCTGTGTTGTAGATATTAACTAGGCGAAACATTACCACAGAATCTTCGTTGGTTGCTGTTCTCAATAATATAACAAAGGAACGCCGTGGTAGACTTGCACCTGAAGTTCTTGCTTTACTCGAGGATCGGGATAAAAACGAGCAAGAAGAACTGGAAAATAATTTACATTCTTCAGATGACGCTTCAATCTCATTACCTGGAAGACGAAGTGGAGACGAAAAATGGCGCATTTCAAGATCAGAATTTGGTTCTGACAGTAATTGCTCTCTCAGTAGTTCTTCTTGTCCAGTCCGTACGTGCGTTGATGAGCACGTCACGCAAATCTACAATGCATTTTCTCCTGTCCTTACTCAGTTTATGGAGAATAATCTACCTACCTCCAGAGCAATTGAGATCCTTGGAATTTTCAGAGGAGTTCTGGTGGATCTCAAGAACTCACCTTACAAAACAAGGAATGCGTATTTAAAGTTAGACTTAGATGGAACAGAAACTTTTTTTAATCAGTTGCTCCCGTCTTTGCAAGACTTACTCTCTGCAATTTCCCTGAAACGCGAGTTGGACTCAGATGGCAAGGTTAAGATATGTTTAGCTGGTGACCCTGTTAAAACCTCTTTGGCTCTACCTGTTGCTTTGGACACTATCGATGAACTCACTTGTAATCTTAAAAAGTATGGGATCCTGAATAAAGATTCTATATCCTTGCCGCTTCTGAAATTAAACAGAATATGTTCTGGATCAGTGCTTGCAAGTGGTGAAGAGCTTCCTTTTGGAATAGTAAGCAGCATGTAGTGCTTGTGCTTTTACTTTTGGTTATGTCCCCTGAAACTAACCTTTAAGTTCCAATTTTAACAAAATTACAGGCCACGTCAGCTTTCGATGGAATTCAAGCATCCAAGTGGGAAGAACCAAATGGGGCAAGAGGTATAAAAGCTAATTATCATCTTTTGTTTCCTTATTGCTTTACAAAATACTGTGTCATTTACGCCCATGAATCCCAGAAATGATGAGGGCGAGAAAAGTTCTGGAAAGAAGTATTATGTTTTGGCTATTGGATTTTAAAAACAATTCTCCTATGAAGATTAGAAATCTTACTTTTAAAACTATAGGTCTGAGATCAACTCATCCAGAATACTGACAATGTGATAGATACTACTTGCGGAACTCTCTCTCGTCATGACCATGTCTTCTCTTGTAGGTTGTTGGATCATGTATAAATCATTAGACCACCAAGTACACGAACTTGCCGCATATGAGTTGATGTCTGCCAATGATGCACCCGAAAGAGATCCGAAAGATTGGTATGTTTTTTTAATATATAGAAACATAAATCTCCTTGAATCTCGACATGTGTACTTGCTAACATTCGCATTAATGCTCTGTTTTGTGCGCATGTAAATTGTAATTGGGTCCTTCTTTATGTGCCGTAGGAGTATCTGATAATAACCAACTAAATCTTACCTTGAATCAGTTTTATAATACCCTTACAAGTTGTTTGTCTCTGGCTTCAATTACATCGTTCAAACATCCACTTCGATTTTATGTTAAGGAGTTTAGAGAACTGTATGAAGGTCGATTTTGACTTTAGACGCAGTATAGAGAACTGTATAAGGTCGATTTTAACTTTAGCGCAAATAACATTACAAAGTTATGTTGGCATAACGTGGTATTCTGCCAACCTTAGTTGTTTATATTATAAACTCTTGTTATAAGATGAGATTATTTATCAACTAGATTGTATTTTATCATTTACTTGCATATATTTATCATTTACTTGCATATATTTATCATCTTAGTATGTATGTACCTTCTAATTATCAGGGTGGTCGAAGGGAGCAATGATGGAGGATGTAACTGGCATCTTTTGGACAAACAAAGTTCACAACTCTTTGAAAGCCGTTTCGAAAGGAAATTATATAAAATAACATCGACTGCTGTTCCATCAAATCTTTTCAGGTTAACATCTTAGATGGGACTTCTGATTAATTCGATTATGATATCTTTCATGAATCTATTAAATTGAAATTGTTGTTCACCAGGTTCCGAGTTCTAGCGGTACGGAATGGTGCGTCAAACTCACGGATGCAAATAGGTAGCATTGACATGTTTGCAAAGAACAATTAATGTGTCTCATACGATCCGAGTTCGATGCTTCATAAGCTATTTATCAGCTACATAAACTTCAAAAAATAAGTGTGCCAGATTTTCAGCTTTGAAAATACTAAGAAACTGTTTGTGTGATATAAATTGTATTAGAAACTTGATTCGTATATATTGAATTAAATTTTAAAAATTATAAATTAGCACATAATTATATTTCAATTTGATTTAAAACGTGTGGCTGAAAAATCGGCTTTTGACAATTTCCCAAATACGAGAAATGTCATAATTTTGCGTAAAAGAATATTTAATACTATTTTCTTGCATTAAAAGCTATATCCGTAGTTCTTCACAATTATGTGAAATTGAATCCAAAACCTTCTAAATTATCGAATTTGGTAGACGTTTAGAAACGTATTTTAATTATATTTACCTTGGGCGAGGCTAAATAGAGACCAGAGACTTCATATGATTGTAAAGTTGTAATGAAACTCAATGAGACCTATTTTGGCTATAATGAGATCCCAAAATGACCAATTTACTTTTGATATAAAAGCTTCATTTTAGTCTAATTCTTCTTTTTTTTCTCTTCTCTACACAAAAAACTTTCAGAATCGGTCCAAATAAAACTTAACATTTTTCAAATCGGAACTCACAAATACGTCAAGGTATGAATCCTTTATTTATTAATGTAATTTTTATACATTTTAGTTAGGTATTTGTAGTGATATTTAGAGTTCTAGGTTTTTTAGAAAAATCAAATTTTCATCTAAATGTTGTTATTTTAAAAAAAAAATAATATTATAGATATGTGTTAGTTTAGTGATTATCGACGTTTTGGTACCAGTTTTGTTGAATTTGGTTGGGTTTTTCGGGATTTGGGTTCGATTTGAATCTTAGGGTTTGGAATTGCTGTTTGTGTAAGATCGCGAGCAAGACACACGCGATCTTGCACGATCCGCGAATTGCGAGTTCGCAAATCGTGCAGGATCGCGTGCGGTTTGCTCGCTATCTTGCACAAACAACAATGGTGAAATTGCGAACTGTCCGTTCGCAATTTCACCAAAATTGAGCACGCTCCGTGCGCGAATTTGTCTGTTTTGCCACCTTATCCTATTTTATTCCCCAAAATTACTTGCATATTCATGGTGATTTTATTTCTTGTATTTCAGCATGCCTCACACATAGCATACACATGTTCGTAATTCGGGATCGGACAGTGATAACGAGCAGGAGGAGGTTGTTTCACGTTCACGGTCACGATCACGGTCTATCAGGCGTAGGCCTATCGCTGCTACTCCAACACCTACTGTATCCCATACGATTGGGACGCTGGATCGGCTTTTTCGAAAGGTCAATCTGCATGTGCCTGCTATTTATCCAGACTACACATTGCACGAGGCATACAACGTCTTTAGAGGAGAGGTAAGTATTGATGTTTTCTGTAGGCTCGTCGGTCGTCGCGGTGCTACGCGATGTACGGTACCCATCGTGCATGAGATCTTACTAGGCAGGGCAGGGTCAAACGTCAGGTTATGATGTCTTGATTCGGTCCTCTCGTCGATGTCTTGGAGCGTTGGAGTACCAACGTACACCTGGTAGATTCGTTTCTTGAGATGTGGCATTCAGAGACCAACAGCTTTCACTTCTCTTTTGGTGAGATGGCGGTGACGTTAGACGACTTTGTGATTAAGTCATTTCCTATTAATGGATAGCGTTTGACATGTCAAGGTCATTAGGTATACCCGAGGATGCACTTAGGACAGAGTTAGGGAGTAACAGGGAGGGGGTAGTGCTAGATCTGTTCGTTTACAGTTTTTACGTGAGCAGTACATACAGCCCCATTTTACGGATGGTACCATGTCTAATGGTATCGTAGAGTGTGTCACTAGGGGTTATCTGCTCCACATGTTGGGTTGTTGTATTCTGACGAACAATACGGGGAACAGTATATCGTTAGATTACTTGCAGTTTGTAAAGCAGTATAGGACATCCGTTAGATACAACTGGGGCCAGCATATACTAGCTCAGCTGTATCACCATCTAGGGAAGTTGTCAATACACTCCACTTTAGAGCTTGGAGGTTTTATTGCCATGTTGGAGACGTGGATATACGATCACTTCCCCCTCCCCCCTTCTTGACTACGGTGAACACTCTCTACGAGCCTTCTATGCCTACTATTTGCCGATACGTACCTTAACCTTATCGTGTGGATGATGAGACTCGTATCAACATCTGACAGCTACTGGCTTCGTTGAGGGAGCACCATGTGAGTTACGATGATTTTTAACATTTGTTTATTAGTCGTTATTTTATTATTACTTAAAGTTGGTTAATCATTATTAACTTACGGTGTAGGTTTGGTCCATGCCTTACGGCCATATATGCGAGCATTTCCCTTTCAACGATGTGGCTTGGATTGACCACACACTGAAGGCGTTTGACATAGTTGAGGCGTACTATCCACTTCGGGTCGCTCGGCAGCTTGAGCATATTCAGGATATACCACCGGTGGTGCGGCCTGTTTTACCAGCAGACAGGAGGAAGCGTGTCAACACTTGCTTTTTGTGGGATGAGGCTACATGGAACGCATGACAGCCGCACGTTGTTGATCGAAGGATTCGTGGTGACACATATGTTATAGGCGGTCATAGTACGACCTTTTTGTACAACGTATGGATCCGTGACCACCTATGGTACACCGTGTTTGATCCTAGTCTGGTTGATCCATCTGGTGCACATGCTGCAGAGACCCAGAGTGCAATGCCATATCAGGCACGACTGTATGACATATGTGATCGTGTGATTGATGGATATTCGAGAGCAGACGAGATGACTTTGGAGGAGATGCGTCATGAGATGCACGAGTGTTCGCTTTTGGCGCACCAGTACCGCGTGACTGATTGACTGGATTTGTATTATATGACTCATATGACGATTGTTTGTTACTATCTTTTGTTTTACTTCGGTTGTTGCTTTCGTTGATTTTTTTTATTTGGAGGATTATTATATGTTTTTATGTTTTTATGTTGTTATGTATCTTATGTTATTATAACACAAACATAACCTGAAACACAAACACAAACTCATAAACTCAAACATAAGCTGAAACACAAACTCAAACATTTTTTGAAACACAAACTCCAACACAAACTCAAACACAAACTCAAACATTTTTAGAAACACAAACTCAAACACAAACTCAAACACAAACTTCAACACAAACTCCAACACAAACTCAAAAACAAACTCCAACACAAACTCAAACATAAACCGAATCAGAAACTCAAACATAAACTCAAACATAAACCGAATCAGAAACTCAAACATAAACTAAAACACATGCTAAAATATAGTCTGAAACATGAACTTTAACATAAGCATCCACTTGTACAAATCAGAGCTTATCTATCAGGCCAGTTCCATTTTATCAACTTCCTTTCTTCTTTCGCATCCTGGTAGTCACGTATTTCCTCTAGCCGGATGTCAATAATGTCAAAACGGACCGAATCCAGCTGATCCTCTGTTATAGAATCCGTGACTTGACAGTTAAACCGGTTACACGCAACAAGACGTTCCAATTCGGTGAGGCCAGAAACTGGATGTTGACGGAATATGACTAGGACTGACCACCTAACTTTCACCTCATCAATACGCCTTGAAATTCTAGGCGACTGTACACCATCCCTTCTGTATAGGAAGTACATCTGGCACAGCAATGCCTCGAAGTACCTTTTACCCCCCTGTAACATGTTCATGTTACCAACTTCAATTGATGCCCTCATCAGATATTAATCTTTCAACTCAGTCCATGGACACATTTTTGCAATTGATATATTTGTTATAAATTTTACTGCGTCAATATCTGATGCTCCCGTCTTTTTATACCACTTTTATGCTTCAGATTACGTAATCCAAGTAGACGTATCAATAAACGACACTTGTAAGATAAGGATAACGTAATCTAAGTTGACGAATGATTTTGCAACACCTAATACTTACAAAAGTATGCAAATGTTGCAGTGCAATAATAGGGGTCTCATTATAGCAGAAAAACTCCCGTTTTTAAAAATTTCCCGCCCAAACATCCACGAGCCTATAAATAGACGCTAAGCACAGCATCAACAAGACAACAACCAAACATTCTTAAAGACTCCTCAAAGATAAACAGTTTAATGAATGAAGTTTACCCCTCATGAAGACTACCATTCGTTTGAGGCGGTGAAACTTGCCCGCCAAGAGTTGGGGGAAGATACTAGCGATGCGTTTTTCGAGTGAGTCTTGTGTAAGATGTACTACAACTACAGCCGTTTAGGAATGGGAGGTTTAGTTGTGCGCAACCGTGAACAAATCAAGCAGAGGTACCTTTTTTGCAAACCGATGGATTGTTTGTTGTTTCTACCATTTAAAATTAAGCAAGAAGCAGCCGCCGTCTGGAACATGACGGTGGTAGACTACATCACTAGGGATATGGTAGCGTATCTTCAGGATAGGATTACGGAAAGGGAAGAGGGGATTGACTCTGACGACAACTTGGGATATGACTTCGACGATTGAGCATTATGATTCCTTTTAATTGTTTGCATCTTGAAGTTTACGTATTGTTTGTTTGTTTAAGTTAATGTTTGAACTTGTTGTTTATTTGTTTAAGTTAATGTTTCAACTTGTTGTTTTAGTTTTTATGTATTTCCATTTACCATGTTGTAGTTTTTATTTAGTACCCATTTACCATGATTTTGTGTTGAAGTCCAAAAAAAAATTCCTTCCAAATGTCTTATTTGGTACCCATTTACCATGATTTTGTGTTGAAGTCCAAAAAAAATTTCCTTCTTTTTATTTGTATGTTTTCATACTTTTGCTAACGTCGTCGTATTTACTATGTAACACAATGAATCCTAGTTTTATGCTTTGGGACTCGACCCCATCGATCAAATCGGGTTTGGTGTACAAGGTGTACGTACTAAACACCTTCGTGTAATCGGCCATCGAACATGGCGGATGATCTGGTCCCTACAAATGGTCCGTTTCAATTATATAAAAACATACTTAATTGTAACCGATCATCTAATTTGCATTCGTAAAAAAATAGCATAACAGGTGTAAATCGCGAACACCAAGTGTGAGTATTTGGCAAAATCGCGAACTGGTCGTTCGCATATATGCCTAATGGACGAAAGGGACAACACGCATATTTGGCAAAATCGCGAACTAGCCATTCGTCCATTAGGCATATCCGCGAACAGCCGGTTCGCGATTTGGCCTATTTTGGACGTTCCCATCTGCGCACCCTGGGTTTGCAGTTCGTCTTATTTGTAGCGCTACCAGCGCTATAATCGCACTGAAACTAAAAAAACACGAAAATTACCTCATCTTGGGTTTTCAGGCGGTCTGTCAACGGCTCCTCTTCCTCCGACGCAAAATCATCAATATTGTAGCTGAAATCTTCATTCAAATCCTCGGTTTTTTTGTGTTTTTAGGATTTTTAGAGAGAGAAAGCTTAAGGGAGAAATAAAAGAAAATTGTTTTTATGTTACAAACTTGGTCTTATAAATGAAGTGTAAAATAGACATTTCACATTAAAGAAAAAAAAGGTGATTTTGGGGTCTCATTATAGCCAAATGGGGTCCCAATATAGCCTAGCCCTTTTACCTTATTACTCTCAAATGAACATTCAATTTATATTGCATTGCCCTTTACCTGTTTTGACATCAGATAGAGAATCAACATAGTTAATAAAATCGGCAGATTCAGGTGTTGGTATCAACTGCATATATTTTCTTAAACAGTTGTTGATTTTGAACCGAAATCTAAAAAAAAACCTATATCTTCTGGAAAATAAAGATACAATGGATTCTAAAATCCAGTCTCCGAGTCAATCATCTACTTCGAACGAAAAATAAATCAACTATCGGTCTGAAACATAAATACAGTTGACTCCAAGAGGATTTCGGAAACAACTGCGGATTCTGAAACAAAAGCGCAGTTTACCCTATATAACATTAAATTTTAAAAATTCTAAATCAGTGCACATTTCAATATGATATAAAATCCGAATGTAAAATCTGTTTTAACTACGATAAATACGTTATTTATTTATTTTTTATTTTAATATTATAAAAAATAATATAAATTAGATTCGTGGACCTTCACAACCATAGAGGAAACTAAATTTTTAAATATGTTAATAAACGCAAAATTATATTTCTATTTGATAAAAATTTATTAAGTACACATTCGATTTTTTATAGCTTCCAGAACTGTTGTAAGAAATATTATAATATTTTTAAGAATTTATTATATTAATATGATATTTATTATATTAAAGATAAAACTTGTGGATCTTTACAATCAGATATAAAATAATATTCGAAAATCTAAACCAATGAAGAATTACATTCAATTCGATCTAAATTAGTGTAGAATTGCATTTCTATTTCAAATGGAAAAACTATCTTGGATAATTTCACCGTATTCTTTCCTAATGTTTTTACTGTATTCTTTCGTTTAGTGTATATATATATATATATATATATTTTACTGTATGTGTTATCGTGTATCGTTATTTTTACTTGTTCTTGGTGTCTCTGTCTATGTCCAGAGACAGTTCTATCTATTGTACTAATTAAATTATGTTCAATAATAAAAACATCTTGATTAAGATGTTTAAGTTTAGGTTCTTGTGTCTTACATCGTGTTGGCGGACAGTTGTTTATTTGTTTGTTGGTATATTTTTTATATTTGTTTTCATTTTATTGGTTGTCGACCTTTGCAGACATTTTTGGTCATGAAGCTAAAGTGAATGTATGGTATGTTAGTTTGATTTTTATTTGTTAAGTTAGTATTATTAGTTCTATGGGAAATATTGTTTGTAGTTTGGGATTATTTTGATGGTTTATTAGATTTTTATTTTGTTTGCAATTGGATGGTATTGTTTGCAATTAGCATTGTTGTTAGCCTTTTGATTGAGATTTGTAGTTTTGATTGGATTTTTATTTCGATTGGTATTTGTGTTTAGATTTATAATTAGATTTGAATTTATAGTTTGATTTTAGATTTTAATTTTGGATTATTTGGTTTAATTTAAATTTAGGTTTGAGATTTTATTAGTCTTTTGATTTATGTTTTCCGTTGGTTTGATTGAATCTTGAGCTGAATTCGTATTTTAATTTGGTTTTTGGTTTGGATTTGGATTTGGATTGCACATTTAGTTTTTTATTTTGGATTTTAGATTCTAATATTATAAATTGGAAATTTATAATTTATAATTGGAAATTGAGAATTATGAATTAAAGATTGAAGATTTGGGAATTAAGTTGGAATAAAGAATTGTGAATCAAGAATTTAAAATTAGGAATCAAGAATTTGGGATGGGATATTGAGATTTGAGATTGATATTAAAGATATGGTTGAAGAAATGTGAAGAATAATATGCGTAAAGAATACGTGAAGAAAAATATTTTTGAAATATATAAAGTATATGTTTGAAAGCTTTTTGAAAAATGTCGTTTGAAGTCATTTGAAGATTGAAGGCAATTTGCGTTTTTTTAACTAACTTATATCGGTTTTTTCTTGGCAATCTCTTGATATTTCTCTCACTAAACCATCATGAGTTTGAGAGGGTATGTTAACATATATACGTTATTAATATTATATGTCTATACCACATCTTTGTTCTCTTGTTTTTATTTGTGTCTCTATTTATATACAAATATCTTTCTACATCTTGTACTAATTCAATTCAATCAAATAATAAAAATATCTTTGATTTCTATTCAAATACGCTGAAAAATTAAATTAAATTTCAAAACCCAACTTAAACAACATCAAATCTTAGAAAAACTAAACCAAAAAAGATGAACATAAAATTTAATATGGTTTTGAAATATTTATATTTCTACCACCGAAATAAAAATCTTAACATTGAAGTAGATGGAAATGAGAAAAAAATTAAAAATAAGTGGAAAAAAATGTGACTAATAAAAATAGAATAACTGTTTTATACTCTACTTATTTATTAAAATATCCTTTTTTGCTTGGCAAATGATTGAAAAAAATAAGACAATATAATTTTGGTGTTGATATATGAGCATTCTACTTTGAATTATCAGATTATGTTATCTAGTTCTTGATTTTTGATTTTTTTTTTTGAGAAGGAATTTAGGCCTCCAAGAACCTAAATTCAATTCTTGAAAACAAGGCCATTGGCCTAGCCTTTGGATAATCTGTGAAGCCTCACTGCCTCACTCCTCATTGCCTAACCCTAGTGGAGCTCGCCACTCTTACAGCCTCACAGCCTCAATCCTCTCTCATTCGCTTTCTCTCAGATCTAGCCCCAAATCGTACATGCAAAAATCGATTTCAGTTCTTCATCATGAAGAACTAAATCGAGTAGATCCACCATTAGAATACCTTCAAGCCTCATCTCAGAGTCTACCATCGAAGGTTCTGCCATCAAGCCTCATCTCAGAGGCTCGTTTCTTCGAAAATCCAACTTTCGAAAGGAATGAGTCTCTGAATAAAGATCCTTGCAAAGGCGATAAGGAGTCTAGCATGCAGCTGGTTCAAAGATCTTCAAGAACTTATGCAGAAGCTTTAAAGACGGGAAAGGAGGCGCTACAATCATCTGCTGGCTCTGTTGAGGGTTTCGTACACGACAAAGTGGAAATTGGCGCTGAAGACGGGTATACATATGTCAAATTTAGCGAAAAAGATAAGTTCTTTCTAAACTCTTTATCTAAATTTACTTTGATTGCTAAATTTTCGTATGGCTGTCCATCTGCTGCAGAATTTAGAACATATTTAGCATCTTTAAAACATATAGGTAATTACAGTATATATAAATGAGACTTTAGACATGTTTTTGTGGAATTTGATAATATGGTAGATGTTAAAAGCTTCTGGAAGTATAATGTCAGGTCAATAGGTCAGTTTACGTTTAGGATTTTAAAATGGAGCCCTGATTTTAACCCCAAACGTGAGTCTCCGTTGACTCCCGTTTGGGTTTCATTTCCTAAATTGCCTGAATATATGTATAATAAAGATACTATAGAAAATTTAGCTAAGGCGATTGGTGTACCTTTAAAATCTTGGTTACCTAATAAAAATAGGGCTAGCTTTAATTGTTATGAAGTATGGACTGTTTTGGATGTCTCTGGTATCCTTCCTCAAAGAATCTGGGTTAGTTTTGGGGATAGGGAAGGTTTTTGGCAAGATGTAATCTATAAAGATAAGCCTGCTTATTGTAAAAAATGTAGACATTTAGGTCATAAAGATATTGCTTGTAAATCAGATGACTTAGAATACAAGAAATCTCAGAATTTAAAAAAGATTGAAGTTAATATTAAGGATAAGAAGAATGGTAATATTTGAATGCCTAAAACTAAAACTAACAGAGATGTTAATAATGTGCAATCTAATATGGATGAGTTTCCTGGAAAAATGAATGCTAAAACAAGTGTCATTGGCAATGAAAATACACAAATAGTTGATAGAGATATTAATAATGTATCTGTTAAAGCATTTAATAACATCATGAATACAGAAACTTACCAACATGTTGAGATTATCAGTGACAGTGTTAAGCAATTTGCATATGAGAAGGTAGATTGTAATGTAGAAATAAAGTCTGATAAGAAGTTGTCTTCTAATAAACTGAATGTAGCACCTGAAAATAAGACTGATATGGATAATCAAGTATTGCAGATAGGAAAAGCATGTAGTAATAAGGATATTGTCTTGCATGATAGTGTTAAGAAATTTGCATATGAGAAGATAGAAAAAACATGTAGCAATAAGGAAATTGTTTTGCATGATGATATTATTAGAAAAGATTACAGTTTATCTGCAGTTAAACATTCTGAATTAAATGTTAAAGAACCTGTTAGAAATATTGATAACAACTGTGTTGTTAAAAATAATAACATTTCATTGTCATGTAAGCATGTAGTCTCTGAAGTTGATACTTTGACATTGAATGATTGTAATTCACATGATGATGTAATTAGTGATAACAATTTAATAGCATCTAAAAATTTCAATAAAACTGACAGTCATTTAAAAGAAGTAAGAGAATCATCTAATAAGAATATAGCAAGTGTTTCTTTAGAGCATCAGAGTAAAACCATAAAATTTTCTAATCAGTTGGAAGACTTTGTAGAAATAACTAATGAAGATATAATTAATGAAATTGAAAATATAAAGTTGAGTAATCCATTTAATCCTTTGTCTGATGAAGAGTTAGAAGATGTAGAAGATGTTGTAGAAGATCAGATAGTTATAGATTGGCCTAGTCTAAGTGAGCCTAATTCACCTAAACAAAGAAAATTGTTAAAAGAATCCTCTAATGTTAGTGTGAGAAGATCTGCTAGAAATAGAATGACAGCTAGAACAAGGAACTTTAAAAGGTCTTTAGGATCCTCTTATAAAAGTTTTAGATGACAGTATTGATTAATTGGAATGTAAGGGGAATTGGAAATCATAAAACATTAAGAAGATTAAAGAATCTGGCTAAAAACTTTGCTGTTGATATCATAGCTCTTCAGGAACCTATGATATCAGCAGATAAGATTGTTTCTATCTGTTTAAAACTTGGTTTTGATTCACATTTTGCAAACATAAATAATAAAATATGGTTATTTTGGAGAAATGGTTATGAAATGAATGTTTTAGATAATTCTGATCAACTGTTAAATTCTATGGTGAGTCATTCTGCTTCTAAGTCTGTAGCTGTAATTACTATAGTGTATGCTAAGTGTAATAGGGCTCATAGATTATTATTATGGGATCAGTTAAGGAATATTTCAGTCACTAATCTTCCCTGGCTTGTTGTTGGGGATTTTAACACAATCTCCAACACAAGTGAGCAATTGGCCTGCAGTACTATTTGTTCTAGAGGTATAGATGAATTCAATCTGATGATATTAGATTGTAAGTTAGAAGATCCTGGGTATATTGGATCAAACTTTACTTGGACAAATAATCATAAGTGGAAAAGATTATATAGGACTTTGCATAATGATAAATGGAGAGAGAACTTTAATGTAACTAAAATAAATCATTTAGCTAGAACATATTCAGATCATTCACCATTATTAGTTACAGTATCAGCTAACTTTTCTTATAAAAAGCCATCATTTAGGTTTCAGAATATGTGGATTAAACATGAGGATTTCTTTAAAACTGTTCAGGATAACTGGTCTAGGCAAATTAGGGATTCTTCTAATATGTTTGTTTTTTGGTCAAAACTTAAGAGACTTAAGAAGCATTTAATAAACTGGAATAAGGAGAAGTTTGGAAACATCTTTGATTACTTAAGTAAAACAGAAGAGGAAATAAAAGTAGCCGAGTTAAGATTAGAAGAGGATGATAGTTCTGATAATAGAGCTAAGCTAGATAGTTTAAATGTTACATATTCAATGTTGCTTGAGAGAGAAGAAATTTATTGGAAACAAAAAAGTTATTCTAATTGGATTATAGATGGTGATAACAACTCTAAAATGTTTCATAACTATGTTAAGAAAAGAAGGTCTAAAAATGTTATAAAGGGAATTCAGGAGAACAACATTTGGATTGAAAATGATAGTTTGATAAGATCTTCTGCTGTTAATTACTTCTCTAGTTTGTTGAATAAGACTACAATAGAAAATGATATAGTTTCAGTTAGGAATATTATTCCTAGGATAATATCTGATATAGATAATGATAACATATTAAGGATGCCAACTTTAGATGAATTGCATGATGTAATTAAAAGTTTAAATTTTGACAGTGCCTCTGGAGTTGATGGATTCAACTCCAGGTTTTATCTTGATTGTTGGACAATAATAAAAGAAGATCTTTTGAAAGCAGTGATGGATTTCTTTTCAGATGTTATGTTGCCAAAAGGATTGTTTGCAACTTTGATATGCTTAATTCCTAAAACTAAATCTCCTAAAACCTGGATGCAGTTTAGGCCTATAAGTTTATGTTGTGTTTTTAACATTATCATCTCTAAACTAATAAACTTTAGGATAGCTCAGATACTGCTTATTATAATATCTAAGGAACAAGGTGTTTATGTAGAACATAAGACTATTCAAGAGAATATTCTAATTACTCAGGAACTAGTTAAGGAATTAAATAGAAAAACTAGAGGGCATAATGTAATTATAAATCTGGATATGTCGAAATCCTTTGATAACTTAGATTTTAAGTTTATCTATGATGTTATGTTGTCATTTGTTTTTAATGATCGAGTCATTTTACTGATTAAGAAATGCATTGAGAATGTGTGGTATTCTGTATTAGTTAATGGTTGTGCATATGGCTTTTTTAAATCTGTCAATGGTCTTAGGCAGGGAGACCCTCTGTCCCCATGTCTTTTCATTATAGCAGAAGAGTTTTTAATGAGGGGCATTAATAATTTAATAAACCAGCATAGCTATATGACTTATAATATGAAAATCTTAGTTAAAGTTAATTGTCTTGCTTATGCTGATGATATAATTTTGTTTGTAAATGGTTCACAAAGAAGTATCAAGATGTTAACTATGTTTTTAGATAGCTATCAGTCTCTTTCTGGTCAGCAAATTAACAGGCAAAAGACTTCTTTTATTGCATCTTTAAGAATGAATAGAGCAAGAATAGCAGCCTTAGAAAACATTTTAGGTTTTAGGCATGCAGAATTACCTTTTACTTACTTAGGAATTCCAATTCATTCAAATAACCATTCCATTCATTTTGAGAAACTGATTGATAAGATAAGATGTAAAATTTCTGATTGGAACTCTAAACACATATCATTTGGAGGCAAAATAACATTGATAAACTCTGTTTTAATGACATATCCAATATACTATTTGCAATCTGTCAAATTACCTTTGAGAACAATATCTAGGATTGAGAAGCTGTTAAATAAGTTCTTGTGGGGGTCTAGTGAAACTGATAAACATATGATTTGGTCTAACTGGGAGAAATTGTGTAAACCATATAATGAAAATGGATTAAATATTAGGAACATAAAAGACATACAAACTGCTTATTCATTTAAACTATGGTTTAGCTTTAGAGAGAATAAAACACTATGGTCAAGCATGATGCATTCAAAATATTGTTTTAATATTCATCATTTGCAGTCTACTCTTAGAGTATCAGATTCTAAAATCTGGAAAAGAATATATGAAGTTAAGGATAGAGCTGAGAAACATATAGGTTGGAATGTAGGAGAGGGTAATTTGGATTTCTGGTTAGACCAGTGGTATAGTAATAGGCCTTTAATATCTCTAACAGCTTTAAATTCTAGACATTATACACATACAAAGATAAATGAATATTGGATTGATAATTCATGGAACATTGATAAACTTTTAAGCATGTTGCCTACTAAATATGTGTATGAAATCAGCAGGATAAAGTTTAATGCACACACATCTGATTCTATAGTTTGGAAACTGTCAGTTGATGGGAAATTTAACTTTAAAAAAGCAGTTAATGAAAGAAGAATAAAGAATGTAACATCTCAAGTTAAAGGTAAAATCTGGAATAATGTTTCACCTAAAAAGTGTTCTTTTGTCCTTTGGAGAGTGTTGAATAACCTATTAAGTGTTGATAGTAAATTACAACAAATTGGTTTTAGTTTAGCTTCTAAGTGTTATAGTTGTCAGAATTCAGAATCATTGAATCATGTATTTGTATCATGTGAAACTGCTTGGTTTATTTGGTCTTATTTCTCTGCTATGTTTAGGATAAATGTTGGTAGGTATATGACAGTGAATAATATTATCAACCTTTGGTTTATGTCTACAACTAAAAGAACACAGATTAGAACAATTTTACCTTCTTTGATTGTGTACTCTATATGGTATGGTAGAAATTACTGTAAACATAATGATAAAGTTCTATCACCTAAAAGAATAATTAATCACATTCTATTCATGTTGTCAACACTAGATTTTGGTAGACATTTAACCAGGAAACATTGGTCAAAGGATCTGCATATAACTAAAGAATTACGATGTTTTAATCATGCTGGAAATTCTAAACTAAGTCAGTATGTTGTTTGGTCTTTACCTATTAATAATAGACTGAAATTAAATGTTGATGGTTCTTCTCTATTTAATGGTGAGTCTAGTTATGGTTTTATAATTAGGAATAACTTAGGATCTACTATAATTGCTAAAGGTGACTTAATAGGCAAGTAATCTGCTGTAATGGCTGAAGTTATTGCTCTAGTAAATGGTCTTATGTATTGTAATGATAATGATATAACTTGTGTTGACATTGAAACAGATTGTCTTAGTTTATTTAATATGATTGCAACTGGTAAACATCCTTGGTATTTAGACAGGATTCTTCAATATTGTAGATCTCTTATTAAACCACAAATGACCTTAAAGCACATATATAGATAGCAGAATTCTGCTGCTGATTGGATAGCGAAGCATGCATTAAAAATTCAATCCAGATTTATAGTAGAATCACCACACTCTTTGAATGAATTAAATGCAATCACTTTGCTGGAATCATTAAACTTAGGTTATTTTAGATTTTTTGACTAACTTGTTGGCAAGTTGAAAGACTTGACCATTCATGGGTTTGGTTTTGCAGAACAGGAGTAAGGATGATGGAGTAGGTATTATAAAGGGCTGCAAGGGGTCCAAGAAGCTGCTCAAGAAGGAAATGTAAAGGGAGAGAAGCTGGGAAGAGAGAGGCAGCAAGGGAATGGAAGAACTAAGAGAGGCTTGTTGTGCAAAGAAATGAAAGAGGAGAGGCTTAACATAAGTATGAAGGAGTAACCTACACAAATGTAGTTTACTTAATCTGTACGAAATGAGTAACTTACTCATGATTTGTATTAACAATTGTAAGCTTCTTTTTATGATCAATAAAAATTCTATTCTTGGGGAAAAAAATAGTTCTTGATTTTTGATAAATAACATAATATTCATTTATTTATCTTTTATTTTATTTATGTGCTTAGTCAAAATTGAGTTTAGAAGTATAATTTTATAAATAATAAACTTATAGTATAATTCGACTAATAAAAGTAACAAACAATTTAAAGAATTAAGTTTCATATAATAAATACAAATTAATTTTTAAAATTAATTAAAATTTAAAAACAATTGATAGCTTAGATTTTCTTTTTACAAACTTTCAATTAAGTAGTGATAGGTTTCAATGTTACGACTACTTCGATCATATAATAGTGTCTGGAGTCGGAATAAAGTTAGGTAATAAAGAAAGATAATAGTAATGAAGTGTCTAATTTGTAATTGGAAAGTAGTTGAAGTGTTTGAAGATAGTGAAAGAAGTGTTAAATGTTGGTTTAATAGTAGATTGCAATGATGGAATAAATGAAGAAGTGATCAAACATGGTTAGAAGGGAAAGGAATAGCGGAGGGGAGAAGATAGTAAACATGACCGAAAAGATAAGACTAGTGGAAAAGAAACAGAATAGTTAGAGAGGGCAATATGATGGCAGACATAAATTATTTTTGCCAAAAACATTAAGGACTCTCAATACTAAGGATTTCGCCTATATTTATAGGCGAGATCTTGGACCACGAACCATTATGGGCTTCAGACTTAAAGCCTAAAGATGTATAATTGCATCACATTCTTTCACCTTAATGACGCTGTTACTTATAACTTCTATCAAAGGCCTAAATAAGCCTTATTTGGTTAAATTACACCTACGATCTTATTATATAGACTAAGACCTAATGGGTGGACCTTTATAGTTTATGAGCTTATTTGTCTCCCCTTATACCTTCCGAGCAAATCAAGGGAGGACTATAGCTTTGAGTTAATATGTATTAGTTTGAACCATTGTTGAATCTGAGTCATTGACATTATTGTTTAATGTTCATTATTTGAACCTTGTATGAGTTTATTGTTTGTTGGAAATAATCCATGTCGAACCAATTGTATGGCGAACCGAGCTACTGAGCCAATTACGGTTGGACTTGTGAGATTCTTGATGTGTGTTGACCTTATATTTTTCTCGTTAAAATCACATTTTCGGACAAACTTTCTTTTATATAATTTTTTTATGAAACAATAGTACAAGAATGATAGAATTTTTCTATTTTTTATTTTCCGATAGTTGGTTATCTGATATACAAGAGTCATAACCAGTTGGGATTTATAGGATTTTTTTTTTGTTATCTTTAAAATATAATTTGGGCTTTTATATAAAAGTATAGAAGTATTCCTCTAGTCCTTTTAAACAATGTATAATAACTATAGAAAAAACTCATATTTATAGAAGAGTCAAGGCTCTTAATTTTGTCGAGGTGTTAATCATTGTTATGGTAAGCGATGAGAGGTTGTCTAATATGTTTTTCAGAGTATAACTAGTCATGAAAATCTTATAATTTATGGAACTGGCTAGAGTTGAGGTACTACTGGTTAGTTATGGAAACCTTCAAACAGTTGAAACTTTGATGCTTGATGTGTTAGTTAGATACAAAACGGTTAAATCATACAGTCAATGATAATTCCAAGTAGTATGACTGCCAAATAGTGGAGAGTGGAAGAGTATCTCAACATGTGTCGCTGGTGTGGACAACCAATGTTAATCTTATAACGTGTGTTCTTGTCGCTTCAACTTCGGCTAATATAACAATTTGAGGACTTAAAATTTCAGTCTCAAATCTACAAAACAAATATGGATCATTCGTCAGTTAGTTAAATCAACGATTGAGATTGACTTACTTTTTGTTCAAATAGATTTGTTTACCTCTTACTTTATTTTTTTTACTCAGACTTGTGCATTTCTTATCATCTTTAAGTTCATCGTTTATACTTTATTTCTTCTAATTTTTAAAGCTTCCAACTTTAAGCTTGTTATCTTCTTAAACACTATTATGGTCGGAACAAGAGGCATGAAACGTCTCGACAATAATGATGAGAATTCTCATAATCTTCCTCAAAAAGAGTAATAATTTGATGTGGAGGTAAAAAGAGGTTGTTTGTTTTTTACCAGATCTGAAAAATTGGAAGTTATGACTACCTCAAGAGCAGCAATTGAACCGAAAAGTTGGGCGCAAAAATAAATAACCAAGAACAGTGAGCCTAAGATAAAAAATCCTGTACCACACATTTTTCGTCGAAACTTTGGGGGCCAAGCTTACAAAGTCTAAAGAAAAAACTATTCTTGTTGAGCCCTCTTCTTCAAAATGTTTTGGGATTTCTTTTTCAAAACCCGTTAAGGAAATATGATGGAGAATAAAACAAAAATAGGTCCCAACGTGCTTGTGTTTTCAAGTATCCTACTTATGGTAGACATCTCCAACAACAAGAGCAATTATCTGGACTTTACTCCTCCTCTTATGGCTTGTCTATTATACGATCATGGATCCTTGAGATTTTAAAGAATATGTATCCTTGTGTTGGAAAGGGAAAGATAAGGTAAAACAGACCTAGATTATCCCGGAAATCCAAGAGGTTATTAGGATGTGTTCACAAATATTTGGTGGAAAAAGAAATAAGATCAGAGTAAATTCAAAGATAAATAGAGGTCAATAAGAAGAAGCAACCACAAGGAATTTTTATTTGAGAGCCAAAGGTAAAAAATATGAGGAAGATTGAGGCAACTGGATATAAAAAAATGACAAAACTAATAGGTGAAAACTACGATAAAGAATGTTATTGCCTCCAACACTTTATGTTGATAAGATTATTGTTGATGTTGTCCTTCCAAATCCGGTGATCGAGCCTTCGGTAACATCAAAAGTTGCAGATCCAGTATCCCTAACGGAGATAGTTAGTGTTGAGCAGGTAGCCAAAGGTCTTGCTCAAAAGTTCATGCCCGTTGTAGCAGAAGAGAATTTTCCCATGAAGCAAGTGACAAAAGTTTTGGGCCACTTACTCATACTGGTCTCACAATAAAGGGTTATCTACTTATATTTATTTCCTCGATCTGGAAGAGAGGTAGATGAAGTTTGGTATGGTTGTAAGCATCTTTTCCTTTAGTTTTTCCCTATATTTGTTTTTATTTTGGAGTCATAATTTTGCAACTCTTCCTCAATGCATTTAAAATTCTTTATCGGGGCTTGAATGACCATTCTTATGCTATTTTGGACCTATGGTCGTTGCTCAAGATAATTTTTGGGCCGGGAACAAAGTAAAATAATGACAAGAAATGGGGAATCTTGGATCTATTGCTTGATGTGACTAGTGCTAGGAATGTAGAGAGAGAAATAGAAAGAGAAAGTATTAAAGAATGTCCACCTACCCAAGAATAAAAGGGCTCCCTTATATAGTGGGGAAAGTGATCTCCATTTATGTCCTAGGTAGTCCTTGAATATTTAATGGCTAGTCTTTTATATTCTACTTCCTTTACATATTGCTCTCTAATAAATAATAAATACGTTAATGGGTTTATTTTATTTGCCCCTTTTACAATTAACACTTTTGCTACTGGACTCAGCGAATTATTTCCTTATCAGTAGCCCCCCAGTCTTCAAGAGCATCGACAATGAAGACTCATAAGTAATTCGAGAAAACGACCACTGTCAAAAATCACCTCGGGCTCAGGGTTTTGTGGGCGTTTAGCCAAGTGCCTCCGGATCGCGTTTCCTAAAGCTTCGGGAGATGTTACATTGCCCAACACCCGACCAACCGGTCACAGCTAAAACCGACCTTTCTCATGTCTCTTAACGCCTCGGGAGGTGATCTATATTGTCCCTCGTTTCCCGACCTGTGGTGATGGGCTTATTAAAAATCTAGCTAGTAAATCATCCATGGGCTCAACCGGGTCGTTAAGCCTGCTTGGAGAGTCGCTTGCTTCAGTTCTTCGTGTTAGTGGACACGTGGAGCTTATTCGGAGAACACTCGAGTTCCGGCGCCGACGCAGGCCTATGGTACTAGCCTGATGATTACCTATTTCGTGCATAGTCGGTTTTGGCTTACACGTGTCGTTCTTTTATTCGATGTGTGCTCATCTGCACATCTCTCTAGGAGGCTCTTCGACTTCCCGCAGCTTTTTGTCGTTTGGACTTCCCCATGCGTGAAACGGTTAAGGAATATTGTTGCATATAAATACTTCTTTTTCTCATCACAAGTCGATCCCTTAGAGAAATCCTAGAGAGAGAGTCCCCCTTAACCATTCTAGAGAGAGAAGCCAATGTTTATGAAAAAGAAAAACCCGAAGTTTAACCAGAAACCGAAAAAGAAGCCTGAGTCTGTGTTTGGATTCATTGATTGGGCTAGCATTAGTGACCGAGCTGACGAATATCGAGTCGTTGGACTGATTTGGGGCTCCGATACAAAACACTTCACACTCGTGCCTCTTTCCCACGATCATGTCCTGCTAACTCCTGTGCCTGCGGAATCGTTTATAGTACCGAACCGGCTATTGCTCAAATCCCCAAAGCAATCGTCATCCCTTCCAGTTGTAGTTCTCTGAATTCCCCTCTCAATCCACCCGATCACCCGACGCTCTCGTCAGTAAACGCACCTGAAAACTTACCCTATCTTCTTCTTCTCGAGAGCCACAGTAAACCTAGATTCCTTACAATGGGAGACTCTAGCGCCTCTTCTTCGCCGGTGGGAGGCATCTCACCTGAATTGGTGCAATTAACCCCTACTATCGTCGGATTTCGTACGGGCGTCAATACCGCTGCTACTCCTTTGGGCGTTGCCCGAAGGGATTTCGAACGTCAGACGCTAGAAATGGAATGTGCGTGCAAGTTGCAAGAAAGTGGATCAAAACATGTCTGCAACGGTAGTAGTTCCCGTTTCGTAAAAACTTCTTCCCAATCGGTTGACCCGAAAGTGGCCGGCTCTCAGACTCCAGAGGAAGCCGATCCTAATTGTACCGAGGTTGTTCCAACTAACACTATCAATGAGCCAGAGGCGACCAATTTAATCGGCTCGGGAAATAGTCCCGTAAGACAGGACAAAGTATGGAAAGGTATTGTTGTCGTAAGCGGTGGTGCCGCCTCTCCTTCTGAAGAGCCTCTTCCTCCGGAGATAGAAGCTGTTATAACCACCACTTACCATCGATCTTTCTATCAGGACAACGTCATTGCCCTTTTCGAGGGCAAGTATATGTACTTTTCTGGTGCGGAACAGTCAGAGCTTCTGATCCGATGGGGAATCATGTAGTGTGTCAAAGTACGGTTTCTCGTTCTTGGGGGAACGCCTCTGCATGTACAGTCTCGGGAGATCGTTGTTTTTATAGTGCTTTTCAACTGGGGTATCAGGTTTCCTCTGGATCTTGAGATTGCTCGGTACTTCGAAATCCTCGGTATCTGCCCCTCGCAGCTAACTCCCAACGCATGGTACACGCTAATGTCTTGTATCATGACCTCTCGACTGTCGGGTCGCGCTATGCCGATGGAAGAATACATTTCTATGTTCGGGCTTTCAAAATCGCCCAAATTGCCTTTCTTCTATTCTTCCTTGGCATATACTTGGAAAATCGTGAACGACTTTCTCGAGGTTGACAAGTCGTGGAAGCACCGGTTTGTCTTCATTAGTGGCTGCTGGGAGAACGGTCATCCATATACTATGGAGAACCCGAGGCGACTGCTGCGGACGTGGGATCCTGATGGTAATTTTTTTTTAACTTAACCGATCCTTTGTTCAGTTTCCAAAGAATTCATCCAAGGGTTGAATAGGGATTATTTCGAGGATGCCAAAATAACCTTCCAAATTCTGAAGGACTTTTCCCGGAAGAATTGGGGTCGGCCATTCCATCGGTGCTTCAAGAACACCAACCTCATAATGAGCAATCTCTGGTGTTGCTCTAAAGAGCCACTTAAGTTGGAGCAGTTGCGCCAACCACCTAGCTTGGTGGATCTGGTTGCTAAGACGGATGCACCCGACGCGCATCTGTTCCTTCCCAAACGCAACAAAGCGCCTAGCAAACGCGCAAAATCTGATGAGGGTGTGGAGCCGAAGAACGCATAAAAGGTAGAGGCTGATGTTATTGGACAAGAGGCAGCAGTACTCGTCGAGGCTAAGGAGGTTGATCGGCCCGAGGAGGTGAAGAAGAAGAGAAAGAAGTCCGTGGCTGATGGTGACGAAGCCAAGAAACCGAAGTGCGTGAAGAAGAAAACGGAGGTCGGAATTGCTGGCGCTTTCGCACTTGCAAAAAATGTGACTATTCCGGCGCTTTTTGAGCACTATGAATGGGTTAAGGGTGGGGATATTATTACTCCGGCAGCCGCGTCGGCCGAGAATGCCACGGTCGTTGTGATTCCTGATGATGATGATGAGGTCGGTGGAAAAATGTTGGTCCTTCTAGAGTAGTGAAAGCTGATGGGGCTTCGTCAAGTGGCACCAAGCTGCCCGTCCTGTCAGTTCCTGGAAGTCCTCATACTTCCGCTTTACGAGCCAATGATGTGTTATCCTTATCCTTGTATAGCATGATTGTGCCACTAGCGATGAAGGAAGGGTTAAAAAGGCTGAAGAAAGAGGGTCAAAAGCTAAGAAAACCCTGGTACGGGTCAAAAAGGACTGTGATGATCAAGCTCGGCAGTTGGTAGCAGCGAAATTCCAAAGCTGCTTTTTCCGTCACTTTGCAGCAAAGAAGACAAAGGAAATTGCTGACCTCCGAGCCGCCAATGACCTTTTTGCTACAAAATGTCAGAAGTGAATGGAGAAAGAAGTCGTCGAAGCTAAATCTACTTATGTCTTAAGCCTACATAATCGTTTCCCTGACCTTGCTCTTGGGTCAATGTGGTTAGATGTTCCCGAAGCAGACCGCCCATCTGGAGTACTCTGTGAAGATGAAGAATCAAATGCCACAGAAACTGACCCTAAAAATGAAGACGTCTAAAATTTCTTTTATTTTCCCAAGTGTCGAAGTTTTTTTGCGGTTCTATTTTGTAACCAGTTGGGTGAATGAACCTTTTCCAATTTGTACTTGATCCGATGACTTTTATATTTCGTTTAAGTTTTTTTCGTTATCTTCGCAATTATTCGCCTTTACGCTTCTGTAGATCGATGTTTAATTTAGAATTTCCCTTTGGGATCGGGAACAAATGTTGGTCGATTGAAAACTAAAGAACCAGTTAAGGTTCTGTATATCAATATTTAATTGAAAATTTTCCCTTAGGGTCGGGAATAAATGTTAATCAGTTGAAAACTGAAAAACCTATTAAGGCTCTGTAGATCGATATTTAATTGAAAATTTTCCCTTATAGTCCGGAACAAATGTAGATCAGTTGAAAACTGAAAAACCTATTAAGGCTCTGTAGATCAATATTTAATTGAAAATTTTCCCTTAGGGTCGGGAACAAATGTAGAACCGTTGAAAACTGAAAAACCTATTAAGGCTCTATAGATCAATATTTAATTGAAAATTTTCCCTTGGGGTTGGGAACAAATGTAGATCAAATGAAAACTGAAAAACCTATTAAGGCTCTGTAGATCAATATTTAATTGAAAATTTTCCCTTAGGGTCGGGAACGAATCTAGATCAGTTGAAAACTGAAAATCCTATTAAGGCTCTGTAGATCAATATTTAATTGAAAATTTTCCCTTAGGGTCGGGAACAAATGTAGATCAGTTGAAACTGAAAAACCTATTAAGGCTCTGTAGATCAATATTTAATTGAAAATTTTCCCTTATGGTCGGGAACAAATGTAGATCAGTTGAAAACTGAAAAACTTATTAAGGCACTGTAAATCAATTAAGATCGTCAAAAGTCATCTATCAGCTCGTCAGCTGATGGATTTCCCTTTGACACTTTCTTTCTTATTTTTGAAGGTGAAAAGAGTAAATTAAAAAGATCGGTTGTCATGGATGCCTCATTAAAACCTTCTCGCGCCACCGAGGTACGAAAGAGTGCATCCCCGACCAAGAGTTTTTACATAAACGAGAATAATTACAAGGAAATCAAAGAAGATTAATCCAAATACATCTTCAGATGCTCAATATTCCAAGGGAGCCTTAATAGACGTCCGTACTTGTCTTGTAATCGATACGTCCCGCTCTTGGTTTTTCCACTACCTGATATGGGCCTTCCCAATTTGGGGTGAGTTTGCCGAGGCTTTTTCCTTGGTGTGCAGAAAAACTCTTCTCAAAACTTTGTCCCCGACTTTGAACTCTCATCGGCGTACTTTCGACGCATATCGGCTCCTCATTAAGGTCTGATAATGAAGAGAATTCAGCTGAGCTCGGCTTCGTTTTTCTTCTATTAAATCTAGAGCTGGCCGTGTGTCATCCCCGTTTCTATTTTCATCATAGCTTCTGATCCTAAAAGATGGGAATATTGATTCCGCGGGGGTGACGGCATCCATCCCATAGACCAAGGCGTAGGGAGATTCTTGAGTCGTCGTTCAGGGAGTGGTACGGTAGGCCCATAGTACTTCTTGTAGATAATCCGGCCACTTGCCGGTTTTTCCTTCCAGGTTCTTTTTGAGTCCTTCTATAATAGTCCGGTTTGTGACCTCGACTTGCCCGTTCGCCTGAGGGTGGAAATGAGCCGAAAAACATTGTCTGGTCCTGTGGGTCGAACAAGAGGATTTCATCTCGCTACTATCAAACTGTGGTCTGTTATCTATCATGAACATTTGTGGAGCCCCAAATCTGCAGCAGATGTTTGACCAAATGAACTTGATGATATCTTTAGTCTTTGTTCCCGATAGTGGCTCGACTTCTACCCATTTTGAAAAGTAATCCACTGCTACCACTATCATTTGTCTTGCGCCGGATGCCTCGGTAATGGTCCTACCATATCGATCCCCCACCGGTCAAAAGGGAGGCCTTCCGATATTGATTCCAGGGAGGCTGCGGGCATATGGATTGCGTTCGCGAATCTTTGACAGGTGTCGCATGTTATTACTATATCCTTAGCATCGACAGTTATTGTTGGCAAATAAAAGCCGACAAGAAAAATTCTCCTTCTTAGTGCTTTGTAGCCGCAATGAGCGGCGCCCTCCCCATCATGCAATTTGGACACGATTATCTAGGATTCATTCGTCTCCAAACATCTCAGCAAAGGCCTGCTAAATGACTTTTTGTATAGTATTTCTCCCAAAATAATGTACCCCCCAGCCTTATTTCGTACTTTCCTTTCCAAGGCGTTATTATCCGGTAATGATCCTTCTGCCAGAAAACCTATGATGTCACTTCTCCAGTCCGACAAGGTTACCGAGGATATCTGACAGGCGATCTCTGGTCGATTGTTCAGCTCTGTCCTTTTGATAATTGAAGGGTTTTCTTGCACTGTTACCCAAGGGTAGCTGCTTGAGCAGGATGTCCACGTAAGAGAATCTGCAATCACGTTTTCAGCCCTGGGGACGTGTTCATACGTCACTTTGGAAAACGACGCGGCTAACACACGCAACGCTGCTAGGTACTGAACCAGGTGCTCTTTCCTAGCTTCTGGCGCTCCCGAGGTTTGGTTTATCAGCAACTGAGAATCACTGACGAGACGTATATTCCTGGCCCCGCACACTTGTGCTAACCTTAAACCAGCTAGGGCAGCCTCGTACTCAGCTTCGTTGTTAGACGTGGTAAAACCAAATCGGATCGCATGGTGCATACTTATGCCCGTAGAAGTGGTTATCTGTACACCCTCACCGCAACCACTAACGTTCGATCCTCCGTCGGTTCGGATAATCCATTCAACGTGTTTGTCTTCCTCGGGCGGCTCTACTTTTTCTGATCGGTTGGAATGAAATTCGACTAAAAAATCAGCCAAGGCCTGGCCCTTAATGGCCGTCCTTGGTTCAAAATTGATATCAAAATCGCTTAGTTCGACCGACCATTTGGACATTCGTCCTGACATATCCAGACGCTGAAGAACATATTTGAGTGGAAAAGATGTTCGAACGATAATTGAATGGGCTTGGAAGTAGGGCCACATTTTTCATTTCGCGGTCACCAAAGCCAACGCCATCTTCTCCAGTTTCAAATACCTCGTCTCCGCATCTAACAATCTTTTGCTCACAAAATATACCGCTTTAGGGACTGCTCCCGACTCGCTGACCAAAGCTGCACTCACTGCAAAATCAGAAACGACCAAATAGAGAAAAAGAACCTCCCCTTTTAGAGGCTTTGTTAAGAGATTCGGGGATGATAAATAATTTTTTATTCCTAAAAAAGCCTTATCATAAGCCGGTGTCCAATTGAAAGACTTTGCATTTCTCAGAACCTGAAAAAAGGGAGCCTATTTGTCAGATGAACGAGATATGAACCGATTTAGAGCCGCTAGGCCCCCGGTTAATATCTGGACTTCTTTTATATTCCATGGCGGGGTCATGCTTGCTAGAGCTTGCAGTTGAATTGGGTCTGCTTCGATTCCTCTTTCGCTAACGAGGAAACCTAGGAACTTTCCCGACGTACGCCAAAAGAACATTTCTCCAGGTTTAGCTTAAGGTTTATGTTCCTTAGACTGCCAAACGTTTCTTTCAAATCAGCAAGATGGTCATCGTCAGTCTCGCATTTCACGAGCATGTCGTCTATATAGACTTCCATGTTCCTCCCGATATGGTTCTCAAACGCCTTGTTTACCAGCCTCTGATATGTTGCTCCTGCGTTTTTTAACCCGAAGGGCATAACCTTATAACAATACAGCCCCCGCCTGGTAATGAACGTCGTGCTTTCTTGGTCTGCTGAGTTTAGCTTGATTTGGATATATCCTGCATATGCGTCCATAAAAGAGAGTAGTTTGTTACCCGACGTTGGAAGGGGTCATTGGGGCATGCTCGGTTGAGGTCGGTGAAATCTACGCACATCCTCCACTTGCCATTTTTCTTTTTGACCAAAACGGGATTGGATGTCCACTGCGGGTAGCTCGACTCCTTGATACGACCGACGTTGAGAATTCTTTCAACTTCTCCTAGAATAATTTCCACTTTTTATGGTGAGAAAGCCCGACGTTTTTGTGAGATAGGTCAGACATTTCTGTTAACAGCCAAATTGTGAATTATCAGGTCTTCTGGGACTCCGGTTACGTCCTCCAAACACCAAGCGAACAAATGTATATTCTCTTGTAGTAGTAAAATCAATTTTGCCTTGAAAAACGACGACAAATTAGTTCTGATTTGCAAGGATTTCCCTTCGGCAAATTGGTATCTCTCGCAATCCTCATCGGTAGTAAAAAAACTAGGAGCTTCCCTAGGATCGTTCACAGGTAACGACCCTAATGGAAGTCCCCTTAACTGCTAGTCCCGAACTTGCTTCATTTCCTGATCGTCTTTTGGTGCTAAAGCTTCCTAGTAGCATTCTCTTGCCGCTTTCTGGCTGCTTTTTACTACCCCCACATTGTTACCGACCACGTACTTTAAGCATTGATGAATAGTGGATGTCACCGCATGCATCCACGACAACCATGACCGGCCGAAATTACGTTATGAGAAGCTGGCAAATCTACCACGACAAATAGAATGGTGAACTCTTTCTTGAACGGCCCGCGGCCGAGTTGAACAACGCCCTCGAATTCTCTTATTACCACTGCGGCCGAACCTGTAACTCCCACAATAGTTCGTTCCGACCGCGTAATCACTGGGGGTTTCTTAAACTTGGCAAACGTAGAAGCGAAGATTATGTTTGCCGAACTTCCAGTGTCAACGAGAATACGACGGACTTCTTCTCCCGCAATGTTTGCCCCGATAACGATGGTGTCTTCGTGGGGACCGGCTATGTCCCTCATGTCATCATCTTCAAAATAAAAAAATTGGTGATAGGTTTCCTTTCACATGGGGAGACGTCCAAGCCTCCAACTGAGTTGCCAGGTTCATAATATGTCGTTTTCGGGAAGAATGGATGATCCCTGCCATAGATTCACCACCAAAGATAGTCAAGGATTCAAAATATTGACAGAGGCTGCTTACCTTCCTTCGGCTTTCCACAACTTCTTTTTTTATGACCCCGATGATATTACGACTGACATCGGGGTCGAGATATTTGACGGATATATCGAAAAGATCTGTTACTTCGGAAATTGCCATTGTTTTCTCCGATTTTTGTACTGTCACGATTTCTTTCGAAGCTGCACCCTGTTGTGCTTTCTTCTTTACATACTCGAGTAATTTTTCGTTTTTAATCAGCCTCTGTATTTCCTTTTTCAGAGAAATACAGTCCTTGGTATTGTGCCCCATATCCTCATGGTATCTGCAGTATCGATTATTTCTTCTTTCCCGAGGCGTTGGGATGGGAAAGGGCCTTCGATAAATCCTGCTCTTCTTAGTCTTTTCATAGATAGTAGATACACATTCAGTTAAGTCAACAAAGTAGGTAGGTCAGATCCATTTATTGGAAATGGGTCGTGTGACCACCTGATTGGTCTGTTTAGTCCTCTGAACCTGAGATGTCTGAGGTTTGGCCATTACGGGCTGAGCTGGTGGTATCGTGCTGATTGGCTGAGCCTGCGGGATGTAGCAAGGTTGAGTGCCCTGTTTTATGACTACCGACGCCTGTGCGCTCTGTTGGATCTGTGCTACCAACTCGGAAGCCTCGGTTTCCTCTATCAGTATCTGATTTTCCACCTGAGCTAAAAGGGCGGAAAAAGTAAAAGCCTGCTTCTTTGTGACTGCTTGTTTCATCGGTCCTAGGACAGCCTTAAACGGTTTGCTGTCAGTGTCACATTCTTCTCGCAGTGGTCAAGGTCGGTCTTTACATCGATAAAGTGTCTGTTATAATCCTTGAGGCTCTCTCCCATCCTTTGTTTACAGTTGACGATTGTGTCTACATTAGCTCGGAAGCTTTTCCTTCCCGCTCCTTGTCTGGATGGGACTCCCGATAACCTTGAACAGGTCGGGCGTCGATATGATGACCCTCTCCCGGGGAGCCTTCTCCGCGGTTATCAATCATCGGTTCTTTCCATTTTCCTTCACGAGCTTTTTTCTCGTCTAGAGCCCTTTCCTTCTCAGCGTTCAGCTTTGCGATATCCTCCATCAATTGTCTCCTTGTCATGATAAGAGTCGATTGCTTGTCCCGACCATGTGCATAATAATCATGGTCAGGGGGGGCCTTCGCCTTCGGACAGCGAAATAGCTCGGGCCACCACTCTCCCGACCCCTTGCCCAGTCGCCTCGTCATTCATTGTTGAGATAAAATCGTGATTTCGAAGAAGCAGTTGCCTTTCAGGTATCATGTGTTCCCACAGATGGCCCCAATGATGATTAAAATAATGACAAGAAAGGGGGAATCTTGGATCTAGTGCTTGATGTGACTAGTGCTAGGAATGTGGAGGGAGAAAGTAGAAAGAGAAAGTATTAAAGAATGTCCACCTTCCCAAGAATAAAGGGGCCCCCTTGTATAGTTGGGAAAGTGGACCCCATTTATGTCCTAAGTAGTCCTTGAATATTTAATGGCTAGTCTTTTACATTCTACTTCCTTTACATATTGCTCTCTAATAAATAATAAATACGTTAATGGGTTTATTTTATTTGCCCCTTTTACAATTAACACTTTTGCTACTGGACTCGGCGAATTATTTCCTTATCAATACCAGACTCCAAGATTTCAAAGAAATGTTAGGACTCGAGAGGAGTATGTAACGTGTATGCTTTAAAGTTAGAGCAGGGTCTAATGCGGTGGCCACCCAGTGTTTGGCACTTTTGAAAAATATACTTTCTAAGTATCCATTGGAATACTCGAGGAAAAAATATATATGGTAGAAAACTATACCAGATTCCTTAACCCACCAACGCTCCTAACTATACCCCGAGTGGCATTTCATGGTTCGAACTTGATGTCACAATATCTTAGATCTATAGATCACCATGTTAATTTACCAGGTATGTCAAGTTTTTAAAGGATGTTCCTCAAAGGAAAACATGTCTAGACCACAATCATATGGCCTTGAAAGTATGGATTCATCTTTTTTACAGTCATCGCCAGAGCCGATATTATTTTCTCTAATTGCATGTACATTTTTTTTCAGCGATCAATGATTTACTAACATAATAAATGACATATGGCTTATTATTTTAATAATATTGTATGGATGTCAAAACTTTGAGAAAAGTCAAATACTCTATGATTTTTAGAATTCTGCATCACATTCACAGGTTTAGCTAAAATATGCAATCCCTTTGAGTAGTCATAAAAATGGGACGTATTTATCAGAAGATATAGAAATATAATTTTATTAAGGTCATTAATCCTGATGGCACCGTCACAGGATTTGGTAAGTCACCCTCTTACACTTTCTTAAAAAGTATATGATATTTCTCGGTATCTGCAAAATACCGCAATACGTAAGCATCACATCAAAATTATAATAAATAAGCTAAGTCAAACCCTTTTTTACGTGAATTTATCCACCTGCACTCAACATGGCCATACTCTGCTGCACTCGAATACTCACATTTCTTGGATACATATAAAAACAAGTTCTTAAGTTATGATCCGAAGTGGGAAGGTTGACAATTTGATTCCCATCTCAAATCAATACATGATAAAAATTTGAGTTAGATAGATAGGTTACATCTACATTCTAAAATAAGTCTGTCGAGTCCCTCGGGATATCTAGGATTAGTGAACACAACATTATGTTAACTATTCTCTGATACCCGTTAGCAGTTAGCATGGTGGGGTAGATATGTACATATCTAAAATATTCTGAATCATATTTTGAAAAGGCAAGTGCAGTCCCAATGGAACATGATAGTGAAGAAGTAAATTTCATCCTCACTAGTCTGATGGGGCATTTTACGTGGCTCAAGAACCCGAGTCACCATTTCCTCATGAATCACATAGTCAATCATAAACTATTGATGATCATATATAGTATTGGTCCAATACTTCCTTTCTTTCTTCCACTTGTACAATAGGAAGCTCGTCGTCCTTTAACTTAGCACATTTCCCTCTCGTAGTAACCATCATTGTTCAAAATTAAGACAAACTCTTGAGTAAAAATTGGGTACATTTATTCAAGAAAATGTTTTCCAATTTGGCTCTCGTATTCCTACACTAAGACAGAGAACCTATAATGAGCAAACCTCAAAAACCCAACCTAGGTTACATGGTCTCGACCTTAATGATTCTAGCTCTTTATATACTATTGTCAAGGAAATCTATAACTACTTAGGAGGAGGACCGATCAATTACTTACCTAGAAATTCAATTGCCAATCGCGATGACTTAGGCATACTTGGATGCTCATGAACATGAAAATCACTAAACTAGATTTTCTAAAACAAGAAAGAGCAAAAACAACCAGGGTAATCATGAATTGACAATAAACCTAATTTATATAAGGGCCCTTGTAATTTCAATTTGAATCGTTAGATGTTGTAGCAATAAACAAATCTAAATCATTTCGTTTTAATCATGTACCTTTTCTAAAAATATAGATAAATTCAAAATTACTCAAACGTTGGCCACTTAAAAATATGTACTTGCTCTGTAACCCATTCAACATCAACATGTGGTGATATCAATGGCATGTGTTAGACCCATTCTAAGCTCGACAAGGGTTTGCCACATGTGTACATTCTTCCAACATATTATATGTTTAATGGTATGTTATACCTTGTTACATTGTTAATATTTATATTCCTTCAACCAATTACTTTCCAAAACTACTTCAAGACTATGGGAAATCTTGATAAGGATAGATATCATACTCATATTATATATTTCTCATGTGGACAAGGTACACTCATACAAAAAACCTACAAAATGATAAGTAACCATTACAACACGACAATACATTAGACAAGGGAAACTAATTACCCTAGGCAAGAACCATAAATAAAACGGGGGTAATGTTTGTTATGAAACAAGGCCGATAAGCTAACACGTAACAAGAACTGAGACGAGCCCACAAGACGATGTTAGATGAGGTCCATGATCAGGACGAGAGTAATGAGTAGTAAGATACAAAGGCAACACACCTACACATATGAGAACCTTAACAAGCGCTCGAGGGAAAAAACTAATGTATCCGAGCGACTGTCATGAAGTAATACATGTCAGCATAACGAGGATTAACGTGTTTGAGTGCTTATTATGAGGTATGATTGACATTTAAAGTAGTTTGACCAAATTCAAATATGTAATAAGTAAATATTTAATATATATATATATATATATATATATATATATATATATATATATATAATATCATTTAATAATATAAAAGAAGGGAAACCCTTAATGATGTTCTTCAAAGACAAACTAATATAGAGACAATTATATCTCTACAAGATCTACTTTCTTTTATGAATCCGTACTTGTTCCTTTGGTATCTTATTTGAGAATGAATTTCCTTAACAAGGTAAAACCATATTCATTTAGGTGGTGAAAAATATATTATCTCTTTGAGCCAGTACGATAGCGCTTGCGATGGCGGCGTTTGTTTTTATCAACCGGTCCTTTTTCGGATCGACCTCAAGAGCATTTGTCTCGTAGGAGCTCCTACAATATTATATGTATTCTTGTTGTGGCGGGTGCTCGGCTAAAATATGATAGCCTCATACTGAGTTAGTATAATCATTATCGTCTTTTTTAAAATTATATTTACAATCCAGACAACAGATTTTTTATCGTAACCCTCATCACTTCACATCTCCAACAACATATATGGTCGACATCGGCTCTTTAAGGGGGACCACCTTTTGTTTTACCGCCATGAGCTCTTCTGCATAGATTTTTTGTAGGGTATTCATATATTGCTTCATTGAAACGACTAGATCAAATTTTGCATTGGTGGCAGGATCGTGAGGCTCAAATCCGAGTAGTTTGACAAGGTAAAATAATTGGATTTTTTCAATCGTGGTCAGGACATAGCTTTTTAATTAATTTTTTAACTTATTAATGTAGATATAGCTTATGTACATTCCTTTATTTCCTACATAGTACTACGTTTACTGCGTAATCATACACAACTAAGTATATAAAAAGTCACCCGACTTCGGCTTTATTGAGACCTATGGTTAAGCTAAGAAATCCTTAATCATCGTGAATTTTACGTCATAAATAGGAGTCAAATTGATATTTAAGTATTTGAAGAAAAGCTAGCACTTATCTGAAGAGCGAGAGATGAACCAGTTTAGGGTAGCAAGCCTTATGTCAAGATTTGGACCTTATTGATGTTGCATATAGGCTCTATTATAGTTAGGTTTGATAATTATGTAGGATTTGATTATATTATTTTCTCACTCACAAGATACCATAAAACATTCCCGGACCAAACACCAAAAGTACATTTCTTAGGATTTGGCTTTAGATTTACCCTTTTGAATGGTGGAAGAAGTCTTGGAATGTTCCTCCAGATGATCTGCATCATGGTTTCTTGTGAACAATATGTCATCAATATAAGCTTTCAAGTTGCGCTAGAGCTAGCTTGAAATAGTCTTGTTGACCAGCCTCTTGGCCCCGATATTCTTTAGCTAGAAGGAAATAATCTTGTAATAGTTTAGTATGTGTTGATAAATGTTGTATGTTATACTCTTCCTCGTGCATTGGGATTTGGATGTAACATGATCATATGTGCATGAAATATAACATTTGATCAATACGTGGATGGGGGAAATGATCTTTCAGACACGCTATGTCGAGGTCAGTGAAGTCCACACATATTCTTCACTTGTTATTCTTCTTATTTAACATCACTAGGTTGGTTATCCATACCGGATAGACCATTTCTCGAATATAGCCTACTTACCTTATTCAATTCTACTTCGACTACTATAATTCAGCCTTTTCTTGAGAGAATATTCTTCACTTCTGTTTTAAAAACCATATGGCATATTTATATGACATGTATGAAAGTGACATCTTGAGTAGCCCAAGAAAAGATAACTAAGTTTCCAAATAAAATTTATAATAGTTCAACTTGATAATTACCTGGTAGGTCTATGCAAATCCATAATATTGTTTCTTTCTTATATGGTTATGCTTTTTACTTCCTCCCTCGGCTCGACCAAGTAAAAAACCTCTAGTGGGTCATAAATGTTGAGGATGACTAAGACCTTAGTAATTGATATTTCTTGATCCTCAAATATGCGAAGTAATACTCTCTAACAGTTTTCTGGTTGTTTCAAATCACGTATAGCCGATATTTGATAATGTAACGAGAGTAGTGGTGTATAATTAAAACTATTGTATACATCGAATCTAGTCATGGTTTTCCGAATATTATGTTGTATGAGAATGACTCACATACTACCATGAACATTTAAAGAACCTACTTTATGTTCTCTCATTAGCCTAGAGTCATATCCAGCTTTAGATCGACTATGATCAGGGTGTGTATCCCCGTAAACCCGATCAAAAATATTTATTCGAAAGTACCAGAACTGATATATTGTGCGTCTTCTCGTAGGTTCTTCTAAAAAGAACATTTTCCAAACTATGGTGTCTATCATAATTATCCTAACTTCTACCTTTACAATTCTCATTTATAATTATAACCGCGTCCTCAATGGTGTCACAACTCCTTAAACGTCATTAGCATCAAACTTATAATAAGGTAAGTGTTTTGGTAAAAAATGTACCAAGTTTCGACCCTCATAGTGGACCTTTAAGTCTTCTATATGCATATATTTTTATAAGATTTAAAAATACATGATAGTGTGACTTCTCTTCTATTATAATCAAGACCTTTCAGTTTCTATCGAGGTCGATATACTCATTAAATTTGTCCAAGATAGCCTTTGTTTCCACGGTTCTTGGAGGTTCGGTGGTTGATACTACTTGTTGTTGCTCTATCATTGCTGATAATCGAGGTTAGGCCGTTGATGGTCTCGACTAGGCCCGATGATCATTTTTTACAAACTTCAACGGATTTTCTTTGATGAGATTCTGCACTTTATTCTCCCTAGTGATCCACATATCCTAAGGACTGTAACTTTTTACTACATATATGGCCTTTCATAGATCACTCATAGGTTCTATGTTAGTTTTGTGTAAGGTCTCTATTTGTTCCTGTTTAACCTTATGTTGTTATAATTTTTGTTGTAGTGGCTCATGACTTTTCCTCGAAAGCCTTAATTTCGTTCCTCGTGATTTATGAAAGGCTCGTTCAAAGTCTTAGATGTCTAAAGGAGCTAGTATGAGGGATTTGTTGATATTTGACAAAACTATGATAGGAACACGTAGGAAATTGGGACATTTATGAGCCCTAAATGTATCATCTCATCTACCTTGATATGCTCATCCACAGAGGTCATTAAATCATAGAATTTCATATTATTCTTCTTCTTGATGCTTTCTGCCAAAATTCTCATCATTATTCCATGTTTGTGAGTTACACAGGCCACGAGATTGTGCCGATATTTCAAGCTTGTTTTAGTTCAGACAAACCAATGGGTATATTTTTGTAAACTCCCCTTCGGCTCTAGTTTACAATAAATAATATAATCATCGTCACTTTTGATAATCTTGGATCTAATGAACAGATTCATGAATACGGTCCACAATATATTAAAGTTGCGGATGATTCCCGATGGAAGCTAGTTGAACCATATTATAGCATTATGTTTAAAATTCATAAAAAAGGTTTAACATATGAGCATGTCATCTTCTTCAAAGCCTATAAATTATTTTTGAACTGCTCGATGTGGTGTTTGGGATCTCGTGTGTCATCGCGGTTGTCCATTTTGTATTTTTTAAACTTTGGTGGTAAATATTCATACATGCTATTTGGAGCCTGTAGATAATTAATCAAGTTAAATCTCATGTCGACAAGAATAAGGCCATAATAAGTCTGGTTTACCGGTCAAACAAAATGATGCGATATACGAGGTGGTTGGCAGGACCAAGGTTAGGCCATATGGGGTGTAGTTCTCTACATTGTTGGTCAGTTCCCTATGAACCCGGTGGAAGTGTTGGAACTACGCTCTAGAGGCTCAGTTGACTTGTTAGTGGAGCTGATCAAAAAAATTTAAGGACTTGGTTGATCCACGTATGGAATTGACTAATGGTTTTGATGACTCTGTCCATCCGCATGTGAAGCTGAGGGTGATTTTGATGTCTCTGTTAATCCACATGTGAAGCACGGGGGTTGCTTAAGGTCGTTAGGCTCCTCCTATTGCATTGGTCGAGGATCAGATGTGCATGTTTCCTTCTTTTTCTCTCATCTGTAATGATAAGTGTTATCGTCTTTTTTAGACAAAATATTATCACAGTGAGAGAGATTTTTTTTCCTAATATGCTAGCAAGTCTCGATTAGAGTGATGTTTGAATTTTTTTACCTTTGAACGCTTGGTACGAGAATAGTGAAAACTTTGATTGTGCCTGGAAAGATCCTGCCAACTGTGCATAATCATAGAAGATGTAGCATCGTCTCCTTCTTTTGAGTTGGCCACCTCTTCAAAGTGATGAATGACAAAATACAAGGTTCGTTTACATATCTCGTTTACATATGTCACCTGATTTTAGATCATCATGATTTCCACCAAGTTATATTCTTTCACCTCATCCATATGTCGATGGATTTCAATCTCAGTAAGGACATTATAGTCCTCTGATATATTGACCGGTTCGGAACTCACATAGATGAAAAAATTTAGACTTTTTTTGGATCTTTTAGTTTTCTGGAAGACTGACAGGGATGTGAAAATGTTTTCAATGAAATTCTAAAAAATATTTTTTTACTTAAACTTTAATTTTTCACCACTGTCGTTGGTTTTGCGATTTGTTTTAGTGATGGATGTACTCTAATCAAATACTAATAATCGGAATGACGAAAATCATCAAAATTTTATTAAGTAATAATATGAAGTGGATAGCTTCTACCAGAAGAGTCGAATGAAGGGTATATTGAATATTTTTTCGCCGATAGATTGGCTGCATAAAGAACTCGATGAAAAGTAGGGTAAGAAAAATGACCCTTAGAGGACCCATAATATTTTTCTGGAAAACTTAAGACTTCGTAATCATAAAACTTTTAATAGCCTTGCTATTTACTACCTTAGTCTAAAATGTAAGCTAGTTTTATTTTAAAAAAAACTTTCTATAAAATTTTATTCTGAAAGACTAGCACCTAATGTTCGATCATCATAAAAATTTAATTATCAAAGTACTTTGCTTTTGATTTCAAATTACTGAAATTTGGTTCATATTTAAATATAATTTATCATAAGAGTTTGGTATAGTTTTTATTAAGGGTGAGGCTATTTTCTCCATCATATTTTTTATTTCCTCCATATTTCAAAACCAAAAAAACACTTATTACTTGTTTTTACTATTTTGCCTTCATTTTACTTTCTAATTTATAACTTGATGCTATTAACCATTATGAAACCCTTATATCAACAATACGATTAAGCCAAATTAAATTCACTTACATGATTTAGCTTCTAAAATTAAACCCTAAAAATAAATAAATAAAACTTCAAGTTTCTTAAAGATTACTTATGGAAGAAGAAGACATCCAAACCAAATATTTAACACCGGAGAACATCACTAAATCAATCAATAAGATAATTTAATCTTTTTTTTAGTTTTACATTCATATAGTTTGAAAATCCGTGTTAAAAAAACATATTTTCGAAAATCTCAATTTGTGCAGGTTTTAGCAGCAAACAACTAATTCTGAGACAACACCTTTTTTCATGAAAAAACACCTGATTCTGAGACAACACCTAGGAATCAGGTGTGTTTTTTTTATTAAAAAAATACCTGATTCCGAGACAACACCTTGGAATCATGTGTTTTTTATATAACAAAAAACGCACCTAATTCCGAGATGTCGTCTCGGAATTAGGTACATTTCGTCTATTTTAATAAATAATGGTTCATTTTTAAGTGTTCTTATTTTTATAAATAACTAGTGATTTTTACCTTAGACGAATTAGAGAGAAACTACCATAGTTTTTCAAGATTAGAAAAGAAATCGAGTAGGTGGCTAGGGTTTGTTGTTTTTCAAGATTAGAAGAGAAGTCTCAAGAGGATGTCGTCTTTATAGTGGCTAGGCTAGGGTTAGGGTTTATGGGTGATTGATGGTGAGAAGCTAATATGGTTGGTTGTGTGTGCAGAAGTTAATAGAATGGGAGATAGTTGGGATGGTTGTGGAAATCGATGAAGTTGCTGGAGAATTAATGGACTTTGGGATAAAAATAAATATAAATATATTATTTCCTTTATGGAGAAAATAACAAAACGGAGTTATTTTTTTATTTTTTTATCAGGAAAATAAAAAAATTGATGGGAAAATAGCTTCACTATTTTATTAATCTTATCTGGATTTATGGTTTTAAAATATATAAGTCTTAACACATTCATATTTCCTCCATCAAATCTTTTATTTCCCCATAAATAAAAAGAAACTCCACCTTGTTATTTCCTCCGTAAAGGAAATAACATATTTACCCTTTTCTTTTTATTCCAAACCCATTGATTCTCCAGCAACTCCATCAATTTCTACTACCATCCCAACTATCTCCATTATATTAACTTATACACACTAGACCAGTCCTATTAGCTTCTCACATCAATCCCCATAAACCCTAACCCTATCCTAGCCACTGTAAAGACGGTCTCATCTTCAAGATTTCTCTTCTAATCTTGAAAAAGAACAAACCATGGCCAACTACTCGATTTCTCTTTTAATCTTGACAACAAAATGGCAATCTCTCTCGAATTCATCTAAGGTAGAAATCATTTGTTATTTTAAAAAACAACAACACTTAAAAATGCACAATTGATTATTAAAACAGATTAAATGCACCTAATTCCGAGACGGCATCTCAAGAATCAGGTGTTTTTTATATAAAAAAAATGCACCTAATTCCGAGATGTCGTTTCGGAATTAGGTGTTTTTTTCTTGAAAAAAAAGCACATGATTCCTAACTGCTGTCTCAGAATTAGTTGTTTTCCGCTAAAACACGTACAAATCAGGATTTTCAAAAATATATTTTTTTAACAGAGATTCTCAAGTTATAAAACTAAAAAACAAGATTAAATAATCTTTTTCATTGATTTGGGTGATGTTCTCCGGTGTTAAATCTTTAGTTTGGGTGTTTTTCTCTTCGTAATCTTTAAGAAATTTGAAGTTTTTTTTTGTTTTTAGGGTTTAATTTTAGAAGTTAAATCATATAAGTTGGATTTAATTTGGCTAAATCATGTGTTTGTTGATACACGGTTTCATAACGGTTAATGGCATCAAGTTATAAATTAGAATGTAAAATAAGGGCAACATAGTAAAAACAAGTGATAAGTTTTTTTTATTTTTAAATATGGAGGAGATAAGTTTTTTTAATTTTGAAATATGGAGAAAATAGCTTCACCCTATATCTAAATCTCGCATAAGTTTATCCAAAAAATGCATTTGAGTTTAGTTTGATTTTTTTTTCGAACTTCCATTTAATTACAGAAATAACATTAATTTAAAATAAAAAAACACTATGTATATCTTACATAATCTCAATTCACAAAACATCCAATTTGGTTAATTAGACCCAAAACAACATTTTGATTTAGTAGATCAAACTCCATATTAATACAATTTTGTGAAGTTCTTCAAAATGTTCTTTAACATTCAAAGTTGTCTTAAGAACATTCAAACTCTTTATAAATTTGTTAAAACTTCTTATACTAAAAACACAAAATCAAACATGATCACCGGTTTGGTGGCCATGCACCATAGGTTCAAAGCCCCTGAATCGATGGTGCATGCCAAAAAAAATCTTTTTTTTCCTTTGAACTCCTATTTTTACTTGATTAAGTCAAAACAAATGTCCTAATTTAGTTTGATTTGTTTTTTTTTAAATTATAGAGGCGCGAATGATACGGATGGATATGCTGAAGATTTCACGCTCAAATATAGAAATATAGTATAATATTATTAATACCTCAATATTTATTGTTTGTATCCATTGAATTTTTATTCGATTTTAGAAAATTAGATTAAATTTTTTAAAAAGATAAACTCTTTCTATTAATTAAATTTTAAATATACTTAAATTTTGAATGTGATATATATATATATATATATAAATTTCGTACATTACTATATATAATACTATATATATTCATAAAATATTTATGAGATTTTATTAATTAATGTCTTTTTTTTAACTCATCCCATTATTTATTTTTATTAAATGTATGTGTTCACTTTTTATGATATTTGTAACTGACATGTTATTAATGTGTAGCATAAAATTTATGGCGATTAAAATATACATAAATAATTAAGTTAAGAAAATCACATTAATTAATTTTCAAATACTTAAATTTTCAATAAATAATTAAATTAAAAATATAAATTATGTACATAAATACATAAATATTAAAAAATTAAAAAATACGGTCTTCGAATACTTAAAAACTTGGTCAAATACCTAAAATAAAAAATATATAAGGTTAGTCACAAAAATTTCATAAACAATTAACATCTAGAATGTTATTATAACCATTAAATATATAAAAACTAAAACAACAATTTTTTTTTAAAAAAAATAAGATATTTTGGTACGTTTTAAAAAAAAAATTAAGGACTTAATTGTAATCAAAATTAAAAATTTGTTTTTAAAAAAAAGTTGGCATGCACCACGTTGCCTAAGCCCAATAAACTTGCCTAAGCCCAATAAACTTGCCTAAGCCCAATAAACTCGGTATTGGGCTTACGCACGGTATCAGCCATTTTCCGACCTAATCCAAGTCGGAAAATGACCGAAAAATACTCTAATTCTATATATTTTCTTCAATCTAATTCAAACCTAACTCTAATTTTGAAACTAACCTTAACTCTAATTTATGATTCTCACTACAAATCTTAACAAAATTACAAAAATTAATCCTAAACTACCTAAAATCCATAAACAAACAAAAAGTTAAAGCTAAAAATATTTATTTTGATGGTAATGGATTCTTCACCGGTGGAAGAGGAGTTTGCTGGATTTTACTTCGCCGGAAAATTGAAAAAAAATAAAAAAAAATATATGCTAAAAAAATGAGAGTGAATATGGAGTGTTAAAAGAGGTGGAGGGAAATTAGTAAAAAGAAAAGGCTTATAATTCCCTCTAAAATTAGACCAACATATCCCAAATATTGGTAAACTCAAAACTAAAAACTAAGTAAACTTAACTGGATATATAAAACTTTACCCTAAAAAGATAGCAACATCTAAAAGAAAATAGTCAGAACAATAACTAAATTCACACACCTTAGCCTATTATAAAAGGAGAAAACAATTTCAAATCAAATTCAGTTTTATATATCAATTTGACACTAAAATTACGCTTCAATAGCATTTATAGTACAGAAAAAAATTGTTCTTTCTGTGTCACTCAGGTGAAATGCATCTCTAATATTTAGCAATCTGTTGAAATCAAAACCAGACCAAAGAGCTAAACATTCCAAATCACCGATGAACAAATAATCCAGATACAGTCAAGCAATCATGTAGATAAAGTCACATACTAACCATTAACACAATACTCAACAAGACCATACTCTTCTTTTTTCCATCAATCAAACTTCTTTTCTAACGTAGATAAAATTGATGTATCAAGTTTAGAAAGAAGCAAATGTGATTGGCATAAGCTTGTTGCAACCCCTACAGACTCCACAGCCATTTTTTAGTTTCCAGGTTTAGTGATCCTCAATCTTCTTCAAGCCTTTCATGTCTGTAGTCTCCACCCTGTGCCACAAATAAACATCATACCAATTCAGACATTGCAGAAACCCCCAAGTACTTGAAACTGATTAGAAGAAATTGTGAGGCACTTACGTTGATCCATAAAGTGCAATCTTTTGAATCTTCGTCACTTCTGAATCCGATTGATTGTCCTCGATAAATATAGTCAAACTGATCGAAACAATTAAGCAAGATCAAAAACAGGTTGATATTGAATTCTATATACATGTAAAAACTACAAGCACTTTCCTATACATACCTTCGTACATTCTGAAACTTTACGTACTTCAAGACCACTGGTTTACCCTGTACAAAAGTACGCAAAGGAAAATATATTATAAATTTTAAGGAGCCAGTTTACTTTTATTCCAAAAACTGTTGAGTTTACCCTGATGACAACTCAATGATCATTTTAGAACAATTAGGAACAATCTTAACAACTTTGAAATCATCATAAATGTAAATTGAAACAACTAGAGAATTCCAAAAATCCAAATTTGAGTTTACTGAAAAAAGATCCAAACATGAAACCTAAAAACTAAGGAGCTATACCTTAAGGTTGTCAGATGAAAGTAAGGCTGTGTCACTTGGAGGGAAGTCATTGACATTACTGCCATCATCAAATCAATAGTGCATCATAAGTGACAATTCGCACAAAATAATGAAATATGGAGTAAAGCAAAATGCGAATCAGTTACTTGAATGCCATATGCTCCTTGTTGGAGAAGAGTTTCACTGTTTTAGGACCTGAAAAATAGTATTGCATTTTAAATCTGGGCACATTACAATTTCTCTGTACTACCTGAAGAATAAACTTTGAAGCAATTGCATAAAAATAAAAATCTCAGGCAGCATAAGTCACTTGGAGCAACAAAATAGCACTGTATTCCTTCTTTTCCAAGTTCATCAGACAAAGTCTGTGCAATGATCCTCAAAGTCATTTTAAATACACGAGTTAGTATTAAAAAAAATGCTGGTAAATTACTATGAGCTTCCACCATTAAGGCTCCGTTTGGATTCCTTAACTATTTAGGGAAAGAAGAAACATGTCATTTTTGGTAAAGACGGTGCATTTACAAGGCAAAACAAGTTTCAAGAGACCATTAAAAATACTTCACTCTAATGAGCGAGTGAAAAGTTAAACATCCTAGCAATAACAAACCATGTTTTTCCTTCTTTTCTAGTTACCCTTAGGGCCTCAGAAATTATCTAAACAAATTTACCAGAAGTAATACATTACTAAGACAACCCTATTTATAATGCTACAAAGGAAAAAGATGGACCCAAAAAGTAACAACTTTATGTTCAGCCTAGCATCCCGGTGATGACAACGTGCGACCGATAATCACACACAAACATAGAGTTGACAAAAACATTGAGCTAGGCTCCGGCGATCCAGAAATGACTATGAGATAACTATCTTTACCTTCCTCTTCGGGCCCTTTGATTGCAATGGAATGCAGCTTTATGACTTGATTGAATGGAATGTAAATCAGTAGCTGCTCATCTGCGTCACTCTCCAGATTCAAGCCTTCGTCTTCTCTATAACCCTACATGAATAAGCAAAACATACTATTTTGGTTGAACACCAATTCTCTAATTGTAAATCTATACAAAGACAGGATTAAGTTCAGATCAAGTTCGAGTTCAAGAAAAACAAAAAAGATAACTCTCCAACCTTGGCTTATTGAGTTATTCGAGCTTAGTAAAACATAACCTAGCTATAGTTTCTTTCCTAAACTACACAATATATAACTTCTAAAGAAAGTCACGATTCTTCACACTGAATTGAAGAAATCATCACATTCACAAAATGAATTTGAACATCCGGAGAAAATCAAAGATTAGTGTACTAATCAAAACTCACCTGCTTGAGAGCATTAGGGAGAGAGTGACTGCTACTTTGGTTAAGACATTCAACACTAGACCAATCAATGAAGTCCAATAGATCAACCTGATAATCCAAAAACAAGAAACACAGAAATTAGTATTCATGATTGCTACAGAAAATTGTGAAACGATAATTCGAAACCCCAAAGACTACATCGTCGTTTCTTATAGAACAAAAGAAAAGTCCGGTTCGTTTTCTCGAGGTTTTCCTAAATGAGCAAACGACACAGAGAGATTTGAATCTGGAAGCACTTACTTGGCCTTTTGGAACTCCGCTCGCCGAATCAGTAGACATGGTTAGATTTCTTGCTGATGAGAATTCTAGAGAAGAAGACGAATTAACGAAATGAAACGCTTTCGGGTCGCTTTTTATATGTTGAAGACCAAATTCGATTTAGGAAAACTAGTGTGTACTCTTTTGCTAAGATAAGTTAAAAGAAAAGATAAACATACTCATATACATTTTTCTTCTTACACATAAATATTACGAGAAAAGTACCGCAAAATATCCTTTTTTAAGTATGAAATTTATAATCAGTATCCAAATATTAGATCCTCTCTACTATTACTAAGAAACCAATTTTTTATCAAATTAGCCCTACTATTAGAAGAAAGAGAAAGTAGGTTATTATTAATTTAATTTTTACTTTTCCTCCCAAATCCCAATAACTTTTAGAAACTCAAAACACTATAGAAGAAAGTCAGAAAGGCAGTGAAACCCTAAAAGAACTCTGTCGACGGTCTCGTTTTTACCGAACAAACTCCGGCGAGTTTAGAAGAACTGTCGTACGAAGCGATCGCCCAACTTCATCTTCATTTCCTCGTGTGAACCAAGAACCACCATTGCCGGTGAAGTTCGTTAGTCGAAACTACCGTTAAGGTACGGGACAGTTATTTCTTACTTTTTATGTTAATCGCGTTTCGTCGACTGCTTGTTGGATAATATCGTTATAGATTGTTTTATTCGATAACTGCGTTATCGGCAAACTACTTGGTTTACATTCTCCGGCCGGTGATTGTATGCTGTCTTGTTTTGTAAGGTCTATTGTATGTTGTTTGAGAGGGAGAAACAAATTTCTTCTTTAGTTGCACCTACGGCCGGTTTTAGTTTTAAGTAGGCGTAATATGTCGATTCAGGTGTGGTGTCAGGCTTGCCTTGATTTTCTGTTTTCCTGTACGTGCATGCTTGTCTGGATTGAAACTTGGGCAGTTCATCATGTTTATAGATTATATCGTGTTTGCTTCGGTGTTTTAATGCATCATCTTTACAGTAGTTTTAGTATGTGTCTCGCGTATCATGGGTCCTATAATGGAAGATGGGTTTGCTATTTTTTTAACGTATCTCGCGCATGGCGTCATCACGTCTCGCTTTCTCTGTCGTGGAGTCTGAAATGGTAGTCGAGGTTGCGTTTATTCTGTGTATCTCGCGGATGGGATGGCTGCCATGTCGCGTAGTGTGTCTTAGGTTATGTAATTGAATGCTCGTTGGGCGTTTGATGGTCGTATGTCGCATATGGAATGGTTGCCATCTCGCATTCTGTATCGTGGGGTCTGTAGTGGATGTTGAGTTTTGTGTTTTTGATATGTGTCTCGCCCATGGGACGATCATATATCACGTTGTGTGACATTGAGTGCCTAACTCGCGTATGTAATTGGATTTGTAATACCTATCTCGCGTATAACATGGTCATATCTCGCGTGTTATTGAATGGGAGGTCTCTGGGGTAATTAGTAAAGGATAACGCGCACGACATGTAGTGAGCATGTCGCATCATACGGTTGTTGGATGTCGCTACTATATGGGTCATTGGCGTGTATCTCGCGAAACATGTTTGATATATCACGCGTTGTATATGTTGACTCATTTATGTTGGGTTTATAATAAGTTCTACAAGGGGATATGTATTACTAAAATCTAACATGGGTGTTTTTTTGTGTGTACAGGTTTTGCTATGGGCAAATGTACTTTTTACAGGTCTGGTTTGGTCAGCATATTAAATTTGCTGCAGAAAGACATGGTGGTTGAGGAGCATATCGAGGCTACGAAGAACACGACATTCTATACGTTGCTGAAAACATCCTTCATGCTAAGGAACGAAGATCTGCCAAAGAAAAAGTTTAACAAAGTTATAGAGGAGATTATAAAGAGATATTCTGTAAAAAAAAAAGTGTTTTAGAATAGGTTCGAAGAGGGTTAAACTGACCACACACGATGTTAAAGCCATCTTCGGTCTTAAACACGAAATGGAGGAAATGCCGATGAAGAGAACAGGGGTATTCACTGGAAGATTTGCCGATGGTGCGGAGAACCAGTCTCCACTGATGCAGAAATATTTCTTGCGTCCAAGGGCGAGGAAAAGTGGACCGTCAAACCAAAAGGTTGTTTCAAATGCGATGATAAAGGTAGAAAAAACAGATTATGAAACGTAGGCATGTTTTAGCATATACAATTAAATAACTACTGTCTGTTTTGTTACAGGAAGCAATAGAAATAGCAGCAAATGATGGAGTGAGGAATTAGTAATCGACGTTGCCAAGCTTTTGATACTCTTCATTTGTTCTACCCTGTTCTACCCTGTTCTACTCTGTATCTGGAGATATCATGGGCTGGACAATGGTCTTCTACGTAGAAGACATGCTAAAAACTAATGACTATGATTGGTCGGGAGCAATTGTTGAGAAGCTGACGAAGTCTATGGTTAATTATATGGAGAAAGGGACCCCAGATCACGGCATCGGCTGCGTAGCAGTGTTATTGGTGAGTATTGAACTCATTGTTTGTATTATTTTGTTTTTTTATAAAAGTGATACGAGTGTGACCTGTTTTTTCCCAGCCCTTCATAATGGAGCACATCACGCTAGGGGAATATTTGGTAAGGCCAAACATGATTCCTAGGTGCTACAAATAGTGGGGGCTGGAGTGCAATGAGTCCACTATGGTGCTTGTTAAAAGGCTGAGGAAGCTCCCCGATGATGAGGTAATATATGGCCGTCGCATGTTATTTATCTATTGACTCGTGTGATATAAAACAAACGTAGCGCGAGACATATTAATTGTTAATTGCTGAATCACGATATGAATATGTATGCTTTTTAGAATCGCGTGAGAGGTCTAGGCATTCAATCGTGTAATTGGTATGTGATTGTCATTAGAGAATAGCATCGTATGCTGCATGGCAAAAACACGACATATACGTTAGTACTGCACGCATCGCATCGTATATTATTTATGAGAGAACGAATCGCATCTCATGATACATAGGTGACTCGCGCATGAGGTCTACGGTTGTATGACGCGAATCGAATGGAATATTGCAAAAGAATCGCGAGCTACTTACTTACTTATTACACGATTCGCATCTTGGTATCACTTCATGCGAATGAGTCGCGTTTTATACGTGTGTGTCCGTTATTTGTTTGAAAACATATTGCGTGTTGCAGATATTGGAAGGAGAGATAAAATTAATATAAGCTGAAGAAATGTCCTTCGGGTCGGGGGAGACCAGTAGAGGGTCTGGTAGGAAGTTGATAAACAAAAGTAAAAAGACGATGATCAGTAGAAGTGGGAATCGGTCGAAGTATTGTACTAGAGGGGAAACAAATGAGATGGAAATTGGGCAGACATCTGGAACTGTTGATTACGGAGGAGTGGATGAGGATTACGGTCAACCACTGCGGGGGTGGTTGGATCAGAATAAAAATACACCCGAGAAAGACGGCAGCTCAAGTACTCGGATGAAGAGGATGAAAGTTTACAAGCCAAGCGCTTGTAGTATTTTATTTAAGAGGATAGAATATGTCAAGAAGAGAACCAGTGTAAAATAAAGATACTCGGTAGAAAATAAAAGGCTTAAGATCTCTCTGGCATGAAAGAATAGACAAGTAAGTTGTTTAAGAGGTTGACAATTTTAATGATGTATTTTCATTAGTTTGTCTAAGACTTGTTGAATTTCCCCACAGATTGAAGAACCCAAAGAGAGGTTGCTTTGTTGACTTTGAAGCTTCAAGAACAAGTTGATCAAGGTAATGAAGATGATGAAGATGCTGGGGTTAATAAAGCACTAGAGAAGGTCTGTGTACTCCCTTTCTGTTCGGTAGAAGAGGAGTCACCAGAGAAAAGAGTAGAGGTATCAGTAACAGTGGATGAGATTCCTAAAACCATAGTTTATGTCTCAAGAAAACATGGTTTCAAAAAGTTAGAAGCAGGACAGAAAAAATATGATAAAGAAGAAGAAGTTGTAGAGGGTTCTACACCTGACGACAATGAAGAAGACCATGGGGTAGAAGATGGAGGTGAAACGGATGATGAGAAGAATGAATCTGGAGCTGCTGATGGACCGAATGATGTTACTGAGACATCTGGTGAGGGGAAGGCAAATGAAAAAACTTTGTATGTTTTGGGAGTTGACAAATGGCGGCCAATTCTATTAGCGGTGTACCAACTTCTTTTGGAATTGTAATGTGGAAAAAGATAAGGAAGTAACCACGCATTGGGGCATATATTGGTGTGGGTGCAATAGCAGCGGATGCTGAGGTGCAAATTCCTATTGTACCCATAGGAGAAGAACCAAATGTTGTCGTAGCTGAAACTGCACAAGAGTTTCAAGACCAAGCTGAGCAACATGATATTATGGGAGCAGTACTTGAACTAATACCCATAGAAGCAGAACCAAATGTTGTCATAGCTGAAACTGCACAAGAGTTACAGCCAGATGTTGTTGTATAAAAAGGGAATACGAATGAGGTTGTGGGAGAAGAAAATCGCGGAGAGGCTGCAGATGATGTACATTGTGGTCAGGGTGCTTCAAAAAATATTGATGCTGATTTGGAAATTGGAAATGTTGGTAAGCTAACAAGTGGGACGGAAATGAATACAGCTATGCCACATGAAAGTTGAAGTAGCGTGCCCAAGCCCATGGAGCAAGGACATGAAGATGTAAGTGGATCTTAAAATATTAAGATTCAACTTCTTATAGCTATTTTATAGTTGCTTTATTTTTAATTTAGCCAAGCTGTTGTTTTTTAAACTTCGGATTTTCATAGGGGGTTTTAATGGTTATTTATTACATCAAGGGATGTTTTTAAATTTATAACTACTGCAAATTTTATGTTATAGGCATTATGTGAGTATTTTGGTAGTTTTAAAACTTGATATTCTCCTTAACTCGCATTAAGCATGTGGAAGGTTATACCATCTGTCCTTTTGATATCGCGTCATGGTAAAAGCAAAAAAAACCCTAGCAAAAACAATAGTTAGTGTTCTATGGAGGCATGGGTGAATCGCATGTTGTATGTATGTGAAACAAAGCAGTTAAATTAAACTTATGATTAGGTTTTAGTGACTAATAAAACATGCGTGTTGTCTAAGTCGCGTAAGTCTATTATTTATTGCCTAACTCGCATGGTTAAAGAAAATTCGCATGAACCTGCTATTTATTGCCTACTTCGCGTGGTGTCTAGATCTTGTAAGACTACTATTTCATGTCGAACTCGCGTGTTGTCAAAGTCTAGTAAGACTACTATTTATTGCGTAACTCGTGTGGTCCGCTAGAGTAAACATGCCACGCGTCATTGGATAAGATAACACGCATCGTTGGTTACATTTTGACAGGTATGTAATGTGAAAAAATAAGATTAAAGAAAGTAATACATCAATGCACACAAGGAACTAGTAATCAAAAACCAAAAACTGAAACCGTAATGGAATTGGAAGCTGCTATAAAATCAACAAAAGAGTTACAACCGAAGTTGGAAGTGCAACGCAAAACAAAGGTGGAAGTACTAACACAACCTGAGATAAGAGAAGAACTACAACCAGCAGGGGAATGGAAGCAGATTGTTTTGATCTTCCAGACCTTGATGATGCATTCCTACTATGTACACAATCATTTTTTGAGTAAGTTGATAAGGCGGTGGCTATAGACTCGAGTGGAGGAAAGTTGGGTGGCAGTACTGCGTCGAAAAGTTTGTTATAAGATGCACCTCCAATGGTAAGTTCTAAACTATACTAATAATCATATATTGAGTTGTAACTTGTTGATAGTTATTTAACACAATTTATGTAGTTTTACAGTTAATAGATAGCATTTATCCAAATTGGGATTTAATTACACAGTCACAACATGCAGGAGCTATTGATCAAACTTGGGAAACAGAAACAGCAACTACAAAGTTAATAGACATTAGTCAATACCGCAAGGTCCTTCAAATACAAGAAAACGAAAATCAACTAGACTCTGAAGTATGGTATTTGCCAGAATACAAATTTACATATCGGCTAAGTGTTAGTGTGACAGAGCTAATGGTCGTAGCATATGAAGGGGAGTTAGATTTCAAGGTAAAGTTTAGAAACTTAATATAACACAAATAATTGACAACTACGCTAGATATAGCTATGATTTTTACGTGTTGTAGATCATCGATGCTTGGATATATAAGCTGCTTAAAGAATCAAATTGGACTGTACCTTTCAAAGGGCTCGATGACGAGTACATCTGTAGATATAAAGCTATTCAGATTTCAGGTGTCGGAACGGTTAGTATCTAATTATTAAATAGCCATTTAAAGTGAACCGGAAGTTTGATATTGTTTTGGTGTACCCTGGTTTTATTACAAATATTACTAGCAAAAAAAGAAGATGTTATAAACGTTATTGACGCAGTTTTTGAAAACGTGACAAACGACACATTTATCGCATTCATTCCGGTATACACCATAAATGAAAAAGGTACTAACCACTGGACGTTGTTGGTAATAGACATGGAGAATGGTTTGGCAAAAAACTACAATCCCTTGTTCCCTCTTAGCAAATTCACTCCAAATGACACTAGGGAAACGGGCGATGCCTTGGTAAGTAGTATGAAACCTTATTGGATGATGTTGTATGTTCATTGTTTGCAGGTGAATTATCCAATTCGCGTGATGGTGATTCGCACCTTAATGGGCATTGCACGCGTCTCGCGTTAGTGTATATGTGAATCACGTGTAACGGATGGAACTCGCGTCCTAATGTAAAGTGATTTTCAACATTACGGGTTCATATTTATCTCAAAAAAATAAACTAACAATTTTTTTATTTGACAAGCTGAACTATTGTATGAAGAAGATATACATACCACGTGTGAAGAATGGATACAAAGTTAGAGCTGTTAGAGATATTCCACAGCAAGATAAAGCTTCGCTTGACTGTGGAGTGTTCGTCTGTCAGTATGTCAAAGACATTATCCAGCATGGGTTTGTACAGAAGGAATATAGCAAGTGTATGCCAGCTGAAGCACGCGCAGAAATTTTTAACCACTTTCTAAATGATAAAAATACAAATATCAGGGCGTCGGATGCCTAATTGTTAAGTTCAATTCACTAGAAGAAATTATTCGTATCTAATTCCATTTGGATTGGTTATTAGGTAACACACGAACCAGTGTATTGAAAATTGTAAGTTAACTCGCATTGTATGTTGTAGATGACTCACATCACAATTTCATTTTTTGTCACTTATCACGCGTGAATAATATGTTGCCTCTCGGTGGATCACGCGTGTTAAGTTTGTAACAAATCAAGCGTTTAAAGTTTTATGCCGCGAGTTATATATATTTACTCATTATATCGCGTGATACAATATCTCTTAAACTCCCGCCAAATATTATTTAGTGATTGATATTCTCCCGCCAAAACCTACACCTACTAAATATTACCCAACAACCTTTTCTCCCTTATATAAACCTCCACAAAACAACATATACTATACACTAAAATAATTAACACACTCCAAATAGAAAATCAGTATGAGTTGGTGCATCGATGGAGGATGTACTTTGACTATGGGAGGCTTGGATTTGTCGGCCCACACGTTCACAGCCGAGAAGAAGTCGCTTCGAGGTACAATGAACTAAAATCAGAACCATTGCTACGTGTGTCTGATCTTTGTCTAGCTTTGCGCGAAGAGGCAGCAAACTTATGGAAGTGAAATATTAATGATTTGATATCAAGAGATATGATTGTGTATCTAAAGGAAGCGATTGCAGAGAGAGAAGATGTTATTGCCAATTATTCACCGGTTAATGAGAACCGTGGTTGTTGAATTAAGGCTTTAATTTTGTTGACTTTAAAAATGCAACTTCATTTTAAAAAAAGTAGTCTTTAAATTGGATGTAATGGAATAAATTTACTAGTGATAAAAATGTATGACTTTATTTGAAGTGTACTTTTCTTGAAATGGTTACCTAATGATTGCTTAGATGTTAACAAGACATTACGAACAATGCCAGTCTCGCGCGTTTAATGAAGGGAACTATTCAGTAGATAAATTTTATCTCCGACTTAACTTGCGTAAGATAGGATACATACCCGCACTCACAATGGATTTGTTACATCTAATTCGCGCAGAATGGTGGGAAAATCACTTTAATACTTCTATCCCGCACGTGAGGAGCCAGTTCGAGACATATAGCGTCAACTGACTTGAACATCTCGCTTAGGAAGAGCCAGTGAGACATATTAAGGGTTATACGACCAACTCGCGTGATTTGAGTCAGTTTAATTCATCAAGTGGTATACACATTGAACACCTCGCGTGATAGGAGCAAATGTAAAACGTCTAGCATTATAAAAAGTGAACACATCGCGGGATAAGAGTCAGTTTAATTCATGTAGCATTTTGAAGACATATGCATCGCGCGTGATCGGATTCAGCTTAATTCATCTATCGTTAGACAACATGCACATCTCACGTGATTGAAGCAAGTTCAACTCATCTAGCGTCATATGACATGAACATCCCGTGTGATAGGGCCCAGTTTACTTCAGCTATCGTTATACTACATGCACTTCTCGCGTTATTGAATCCAGTTTCATTCATCTAGCGTTATAAGAGAAGATCATCACGCGTGTTAGTGGCCAGTTTAATTCATCTCGCGTTATACGACATGAACCTCTCGCGTGGTAGGATCCAGTTTAACACAACTAGCGTTATACATTATACATACCTCGCGTGATAAGAGCAAGCTTAATACATCTAGCGTTACAGGAAATGAACATCTCACGTGATAGGGTCCAGTTTATTTCATGTATCGCTATACTCTATGCACATCTCGCGTCATTGAAGCCAGTTTAATTTATCTAGCGTTATACGAGAAGATCATCACGCGTGTTAGTGGCCAGTTTAATTCGTCTAGCGTTATACGACATGAACCTCTCTCGTGGTAGGAGCCAGTTTAACACAACTAGCGTTATACATCATCGATACCTCGCGTGATAGGAGAAAACTTAATACATCTACCGTTAAATGAAATGAACATCTCGCGTGATATGGTCCATTTTATTTCATGTATCACTATACTATATGAACATCTCGCGTCATTGAAGCCAGTTTAATTCATCTAGCGTTATATGAGAAGATCACCACGCGTGTTAGTGGCCAGTTTAATTCGTCTAGCGTTATACGAGAAGATCATCACGCGTGGTATGAGCCAGTTTAATACAACTACTGTTATACAACATCGATATCTCGCGTGATAGGAGCAAGCTTAATACATCTAGTGTTACATGAAATGAACATCTCGCGTGATATTACTTGTGGGTTTACAACTTATAAAACACAACCAGCGGGGTAATGGACACATTTATGTTAATGTGATATACCTAAACGACTCTCAATTGCAGATATTTTAACAATGGTTAACCAAGGTACATTATTCAGTTATAGATAATGTACTTAACTATATATAATTTAATTAATAAAACATTTACTAATAATAAACTAAACCAAAAATATTTAATTATAATTAATCAATAAGATGAGAGATGTCAAATAAGACGGTAGTAGTACGCATTGGTTATCGTGATTCACAATTAACTCGCGTCATAATTACTGGCTAGTGAAAAGACAATGGGTTGTCTTTTCACTAATTGGCATTGGGTTTATTAATGCACGATGTGACATGGGTAGCTAAAGTACTCATTACATGTGTATTAATTGCTTACTATGGTAGTCCTTGTTTTCGAAATGATATAAATAGGCGTCTCGCGCTTCCTTGCATGGTTATCCACCGGACTATTACACTTCTAAAAACTTTTGGTATTCTTTAGAAAAGCAAAACACCACCATGAGTGGTTCTTCAGTCGACTCATACGGCAACAAAGCTTCTGACGGTGGGTATTCTGACGTCAGTTCGAGGTCAATTCAACTCGCGTTATGTGAAATTACCATCGCGTGATAGGAGTCAGTTCAGCTAATCTGATGTCATGGGACATGGACATCGCGTGATATGACGCGTTTCAACTCATCTAGCGTGGTAGAAGTCAATTGATGATTCGCATAAGTAAAAAATATTGGATGACTCGCGTCAGATAACCTTCACATGTCCTGGTAAGTGGGAAAGGAAATCGCACAAATACGACGAGAGTTGGTACTAAGCTAAATCGCGTTATAAGTCAGGGAGAGATAAACTAATTAGTGTTTTCAAAAATTATGAAAAATGTGTACTGAAACAACTGAATATAACTCGCGTGCGAGACGATTAAAGCGTATCAACTCAAAAGGTTTGGGACAATGACGCGAGAAAGATACAGAAAAATTGGAATCACGTTAATACATACTCAATAAAGTAGATGAAAACAAAATAAAATTAGGACAGGAAGCTTATAGTGTGATATCACGTGTCCTTCGGTTGTGTCCAAATTTCAAGCAACGGCCACAGCGCAAGTGGGTAGATGATACTTCTCCTCTAGATGGAATCCTTTTCTTCCTTGGCCTTCCAGCTCGCCTTTTTACGTTATGAGGTAGAACAACATGTCCTTCAGATTCGTTAGAGGATGAACTTTCACCATAGTCGGTTATTGTAGGTATGTTAAACAAATAGGTGAATCTATAATTACTTACAATGTAGAATGGTTCTACCAACGTCATAGGATCTTCGTTAACGGATGTTATTGCTGACAATGAGTGAGCACATGGAAAACACTCTTACTTCCATGAACCACGTGAACACTTAAAATCAAGTATGTTGACAACCATAACTGGTTCAGAATAAACTTCGGATGAACCTGCAGAAGACTTAGATACCACCCAGGTTCGACCGATTAGAGCATTATCCTTAAACTGCTTCTCATATTCGGGGCATAAATATATGTTCCAGCTTAGCCCTTCTGAATAACATCTAGAAATCCGAGTCATTAGCATCACCTTAATCTTGTCTGTCATTTCAACAATTGGTAGATTGCAAAACTTTTTAATTTGATTGTTAAAGGATTCAGAAGCAGATGATGTCATTGCCCCGTAACGTTTGCCAATGACGAATGGCTAGGCGTACTTTTCGCGAAGTAAATTATCGATGAAATCCTTAATCTGTTTACCACCTCTACTTAAAAACTTGGAAAGTCTCTCATTAAAAAGTTTAACTTTGGGAGCATAAGCAAAACTTTTGAATCGCTTCAACATCTTCTTTTGAAACTCGCGGTTAGTGCAATCAAGAGTTGTCTTCAAATTATTAAGGAGATGATATATACAATAAGCATGAAAGCAGTTTGGATAAACAACAGAAACAACATTAATAATACCAGAATGTCTGTCAGAAATAAAAGTGATTTGACGGTTTAACAAATGAGGTTTATGACATTCCATAAAACACATCTAGTTATCGGAATCTTCACCACCGAAAATACCAAAAGCAACTGGAAAAATACATGCAATATGAAAATAGGTTTACGGAGTCCATAATATAAGGCTATATGAATCCATTAACGCGCGATTGTTTTTTATGGCATCACATATCTCGCGAGGTGGTACATATATCATATAATGTATAGCGCGATGGGTAACTATGAACAAAAGAAGCATCGCGTGATTTCTAGGGATGGCCTAGTCGACGATGCGCGAATCATAAACATTAGCTATATAACAACTCGCGTTAGAGGTAGGCTTATTATCGGATTAGTGAGAAACGCATGATTTTATCTTATTAACTCGCATATTCATTTACATTTACCTAAAAACCAAAATGAAATGAAGGTTTAAACCACACCGTTATTGCCATCATTTGCCACTGCAGACAGCAAAACACCACCATGCATGCCGTTTAAATGGGTACCGTCCACATACAGCAATGTTCGACATGAGTGAAAGCCTTGAATGCATAATCCGAAGGCCACAAAGCACCTCATAAAGACATTCCCAAAACCAACCTCCAAATGACAATCGGTAGTAATATCTCGACTTTTTAATCTTCTAAAATAAGCATCGAGCAAGCCAAACGAAGTATTACTATCTCCAAAAACTTCCCTCCTAGCTTTTTATAAAGCATTCCACGATAAACGGTAGGAAATATCTAAACCATAGTCTTGTTTGATAGAACACTGAATAGTTTTTGCTGTTAAAGAATGACTTGTCCTAATTGATTCATGTATTTCATCCGCGACAAAATCAGACGTCAAATGCCTACTTATTTTCTTGGAAAATACCGGGCTACATGAATGGGTGTTGACAAAGCGCCTGATCATCATCAAACCAGTGCTATAATCTATTGATGCATACAGTCGCCATTTACAACCTGACTCTTTGTTGACACAGTAAGCAGTGATCTTAGTAGATGTATTATGCATATATATGAAAGCAAAACCAAGCTCTAAAGCATATCAGCATAAAGATAACCTTACACCGGAGGCACCATCAGCGAATATCTGACCAACTCCTGTGATAGCAGAAACCCAACCCCTAGTGGCAAGATGTCTTTTTTTATGTTACGAACAGATTAAACCATTACTACTCTCCCCACTTAATAAATGATTATCACAGGGTTCTACAAAGCTTACGGTAGGCTGTTTACCAATGTCATCCGCATCTTTTTTAACTACTCGTTGTTTTATAAAGAAGCTAACACTATTCAGACGCTCCACATCGAGATAAACAGTTAAACTAATGGAATTAGTCTCGTTATTAAACAAACAGTAATTTTGACCGCCACATGAGTAGGTAATAGTGTAGCAACCCTTAACCAGATCATCCCATCTACCTTCAATATATTGTTCAAGAGCTTCAAAGTTTTCAAACTCGCTCAAAGGAACGATTGAGGTCTGCTTCAATTATTTGAAAATACATACTTTTTGCTTAGACAACTAGTACTCTGCAAATGATAAACAGAATTAGGCTAGGCGAGGGAGCTGTCACAAATCACGTCAGCAAAAGCGCGAGATGTGATATTAACTGCTTCCGTGACTCGCGTTAGGGAAAAATCTTGTAACTCGCGTTGGTTTTAACACGAGTTGGGTGCAACATAAATCGTGTTATATAAAAGAGAAAAATAAAACACCCTTACAATGTAGCGAGAGATGAGAATCACCTCATCCGGTGACTCGCGTTAGTGAAAAACTCTATTAACTCGTGTTTACTTCACAGGGTTTGGGTGCAAACCTATATCACTTCATATTTAAAAAACAAAAAAAATTAACAGGTCGCGCGAGATGGGGGATCTTGGAGACGTCAACTCGCGTAACACAAAATACAGAGTACATCGCGTTAATCAAAATAGTGTAACATGCAAACGTCAAATACTGGTATCATCTTCAACTCAACGACATTTAAGAACAAAATACCATTACGGAACCTGGATTCAGCTCAACTATGACAAAACTTAAAAAAACCTATTTTCAGCTAGGTAGAAACTAAGCGAGACTTTAATATAAACAAAACAAAGTTGAAATCTTTAAAAAAAACTACCAAAACCCAGCTTAAAGACCCAGGTTTGATAAAAGCTTCTACTGGTTGAAAAAAATACAAAACCCAGCACCCAAGAACAAAAGCAGATAAACCTTAAAGACCGACGTTTGATAAAAGCTTCTACTCGTGGAAAAAAATACAAAACCCAGCTGCCAAGAACAAATACAGATAAAAGCTTCGAATCGGATTGAAGCTAAACAGGTCTATAACAATATTCATATATTAACTGTTTTCTTATTTCGCGAACCAGTTTAGACAAGGAGAAGGTATTCAAAATGGTTTCTTCAGAAGGTAAGGTATAGGTTCGTGACAACTTTTAAAAATAGCATACTAGGTTGTACTATTAAGAATTCAAAATTTGAATTTTGGTTCGAAAATAGACTGACCCAAATGTTGAGGGTATTTCAGGAATGAAAATATTAGTTGGGTATTAAAAAGGAATTAGTTTGCTGAGATGGGTGTTTAGTAGGCATAAAAAAAAGTTGGGGTACTAGATGATAATAAGTTTGGTGAAAAGGTATTTAGTGTGACATTTCCCTAAATATTAATATAAATGTTTAAAAGTAGGAATAGTTACCAATAAGTATCCAAAAAAATTTAAAATTACACATAACTTATACATTTTAAATTTATCTGAAATTATCTGCAATGTTTCGAACAATAATAGTTTCTTTTTCTTTTTTAAGTTAAAAGATTTTATTAATATCGAAGGCCTAATCTAGTCGTACAACTAAGAACGGTCTATTCACTTAGTACTCAGAAACTAAATCTGAAATACCTCAATTACAAAAAGAGAGCACAAACTTTCTAAACCCTAACAACATTTGAGCTTTTCAGAATTTTGATAGCCGACATTTGAGCTTTCCATAATTCATTATCAAGTATCCGCTTTAAGAACATTTCTTACACGACACCTGTGTAAACACCACACTCAGTTTTCCTTTTAACAATATTTTTTGAATAACTTTTCCGCTTCTTCGACACCCTAGGAAGATTTAGAACAGAATCCCGCGTCAGTGTTTTTTTCCTATGAAAATCAATTTCTTCTTCATCTCGGAAAATTTAACCACATCTCATACAGTAATTACAGCATCATCCGGATTTTCATCTGTTTTGATCTCACATGATCCACCTGTTGTTATAACATAGTAGTCTCTTTCATTGTCAATCATTAAACCTGCAGCTTGACTTTTCAAACATGATTGATTCGCCATTGAAGAAGCGATCACGGAAAAGATTCAGAGCATATATAATGGTCGATTAACAAAACCACTTCAATGAGCTGATTATACTATCTTATTCAATCAAAGGCTTCAATTATGTTGCCTTGAGAAAAAATCATCGGTATTTACGTTTTTCATACCAAATTTTCTTTATTTTATCATCTTTTAGCTTCTTATTCAGTAATGTTTTGGAATTTTAATCTACTCTGATTTTTCAGATGACATTGAGGATTCATCTTCTAAAGGAGGAAAGCTTCCCACTGTTGGATCAGATGATTCATCTTCTAAAGCTTTTGAGTGTTTTGTGTTTATCCACTAGGTACTTGTTTCTATTGTTTGTAGGGTTTTTGAAATATTTTCTTCCTTAACCTGATTAATGTCATTGCTTGTTCCTTTTTTTCTCTTCAATAACTTCATGTGTCTGATTCTTAAGGTCCACTACCGTTTATTCTTTTCCTTCAGGAGCTTGAATATGATGCTGAGGTTGGTTTTGAATCTTTTCAACAGATCTTTGCGTGTTGGAGGTTCGTTGAGAAATTCTGATTGTGAACTTTAGTTTCTGATTGGTTTGTTGTGGTGGATTGATAGCTGGAGGTTGTTGATTTCCATGTAATGGATTGTCTTGAATATTCTGAGGTTTGAGTTGTTTTCTGCATGCATCTTGGCCATGTCCTATGTGATTATATTGATGACATTAGGAAGGGATATTTTTGTCACCCATCTCCGACCAACACCCATCATTTTTGCCAAATCCAACCCAGAGTTGGTGATGCAGTCTACCAGAAATGTCCACCTCGGTCCAGATATAAACAACATTGAATAGAGCTTTATTCTTTTCAGGAATCTAGGTCTTGATTAACTTTCCTATTGTCTTAGTTATGGACTCTATGATAGTTTCGTTGAAAATGAATTCTGGTATCTTGGATATTCTGACCCAGATTGGGGTAATAGTGCTCTCAATTTTAGAAGTAAATCAGGAGTCCACTTAAGAACTCTCATAATGGAGTTGTCTATAGTCCAAGCGGTTATACTCTATATAATACAAATATCTTCCTTAAACGTAAATTCAAATAGAAGATGATGAGAATCCCTAGTAGATATACTTAGGTTTTCTTTTAACCTTCCTTCACTAATGAATTTGTCTAAGAATGACTTCTTCGGGATCCCAACATAAAATTTCCCCAATCAAGGTAAATCTTGTAGATTTCATAAGTTATTATTTATTCTCTGTTGAGAATTGGATTGTAATGTGGTCTTCCTTAAACTGAACATTTTCAGGTTGATAATCATGAACACTGGATTTTGTTTTGAAAAGGTCTACATACTGCATATTTGAGGGTAAGATAGGCTCATGATGACTGTTATTACTTTGATGGAGGCTAGGAAAACCAGAAAACAGGAAAGGTTTGCTTTGCTGTTGTTCCATCAAGAACCAGGAAGATCATTAAAAATGGAATCAGGAGCAAACGAGAATCAGAAAAAGATGAGCAATGATCGGGCAGACGAGAAGCAGATGGGATCAGGAGGGATCAGACAACAGGATAAATATTGCGTAAAACCATTGATTAGCCATCAATGGTATAAGAAGAATATTAAAGTCCAAGAAATAGAATCTTGGAGCTCTTTTTTTCTAACTTCTCTTCTCTTTTCACATATCAAGGCAGATAATTTTTGGGGTAATCTCTTCAAAAGCCAGGTTGAAAATGCAGAAATTTTGCACTGTACTTCATCATTGGTATCCAAATGGGAAGTGATTACAGTAAATGGTAGGGTGGTAATGTAGATTCTTCGTTTGATATTGAATGTGGATTAATTTTTTGGCGTCCTTGGAATTTTTATCTTTCTCTTCATTTGCACTGCACAAATTCCAACAATAATATCTGAATCTACGATATTCTTATATTTTTAATCTTCAAAACTTCTTATTTTTCGATATTTAGTTTAAAATTTCATAAATTTCAAAATACATACATTTTTATTTTTTTAAATGAACAAAACAAATTTCATGAGTCATTTGTATATTCATAGCTTCGTAATTAAATTACATATAACTACGCAACTCGAAAATATTTATTTTTTAACAACCAAATTAGACGAAATTCTGCAACTAGAACTCGATTGTTTTTTCTAAACTTATTTCGCACGCAAAATTCTTATTTACGTAACTATTTGGTCTTAATTAAGCAACTTATTTGCATGTAATCACGCAATTGGATGCGGTAGCTTTATCACAACCAAATTCATGTTTACGCAATTATTTTCATCTTATTTATGCAATTCATTTCTACGTAATTTTGTAACTTGAACAAATTTTATTTTTTACAACCCAATTACCTGTAATTCCACAACTAGAACATAATGGTTTTTTAGCAACCAAATTACACGTAATTCTACAACTTGAACAGAGTTGTTTTTTGAGACTTATTTCTACGCAACTAAAAAAATAAAAATAATATAAAAAGATATCTTTCATGGATCTATTTTTATTCGTCTTAAAAACAAAACCAATACTATTTTCGGATATTTTCTTAGAGCTATGGTTTGAAAAATATGATATTTAAAAAATGAGAGAGAAAACGATTGAGGTGTATTTCAGACTACTATTAGGTAATCGGTACTCTTAATTCAAAACCATATTATATGTACTTTATAAAACCTTGGGTGGTTATTGGTAAATAAGTTTGATTTTGGGTTGTTATTGGTAGATTAACCTTAAAACTTATATATTTCAATAGTATTATAAAAATATAGGTGCTAGGTTATATCTAGTTTTATTATCATATTTTTCTCGTTATTCGATCTCTTCAATAATTTTTTAGATTTCTCATCCAAAATTTTCATTTTTATATTTTATTCGAAAAAACATATGTACTTTTATTTGTTAGATCTCTCATCCCCAAAACCATTTCTTCTTCATTATTCAACACAAAACCTCTCATCACTATCAATTTCAAATATGTTTTTTTATACAATCAGACTTTACAAAATTCTTAAGATATGTATTTCAATATTTAATTTTTAGTTTTCTAATTTAAAAAATGTATTTTTATATAGTTTAAGTTGTTTGGTTGATGTTTGGTTAGTTGTTTAGTATAGTTTTTTATCCATATTTTGGATGTTTTTCTTTTGTTAAATATGAGGACGAGGTCTGAGTTTGGGGTTGCAATAGACAACGAGATTCGCTACGAACATGATGGTGTTCGTCGCTGGACCCAGATGTTGTCTAAGTCGCCAATGACTAATAAATAGAGAGATCTTTGTTGCCACTGACCTTCGACTAAACTAACAATTGTCATTACTGGCCAGCGAATTAACTGAAATTTTTTACTACTGGCCAACGAATAAACTTACGATTGACGCTACCGATTATCCAATGAACTGATTTTCCCTATCAATCGGCAAATACATTGGCTTGAATCATCATAGATAAGAAAAGGCTAATGGCATGAATCATTTGTTGTAATGAAACTAATTTTCTTAAAATATTTTTATAATATATCTCATCGTTAACAGGTTGTTACTAGTTTATCGAGCACCGATGATGTCGATGACGGCCTGATTAGTTATGTGTGGACTTCTTGTTCAGTAAGCAGTCGTAAGCGCGCACTTATTACGGAGGCGTGGAGACAGATGCAACTCAAAAAATCACAAGAAAAGGGTCGAGCAGTATGCCGTTTACCTCTACTCATGATGAGGTTTTTCGTATAACATAACTTCATGTTCCAAATTTATACCCAGACTATATTAACCATGAGGTGTACCATTTCTTCAAAGGGTAAGTAAGTATATATACATACATATATTTTTGTATTTGTTTTTGTTTATCGAATTTAGCATTATTCCATTATACGATATATGATTTTCAAACTCATGCGGATTTATACGGTGTATGATAACCTACAATCATGGGGTTTAGATACTCAAACATTAGTTAGAGAACGGGTTATGCAAACATCTTTTGGTCAACTTATCAATTGTATGCGTCGTTGGTATACAAATATTCATTTTGTCAAAGCATTCGATAAGTGATAGTATGCACAGACGTCATCATTTTATTTCATTTTTGGAGAGATGACAATCACTTTTAATTGTGTTCATACGATCACGGGTCTACCAGTAGAGTATATTGATTTGTTAACTACTCTTAACTTTGTAGATTAAAAGGAGAATGTATGTTTTATGGCAAGAAAATTGGGTATACCGACAAATATATTGCATAGTAAGCTTAGTATAGAGAGTATGGGTTCGAATTATATTTGTTTAGTATGGTTGAGGAACACTTTTAGTGGTAATTCTTATTAGGATGAATCACATCCCTTTGAGCGTCGTATCTTATGTGCCACCAGCGTTTATCACTTGTTCGTATTTGGTTGTTCTATATTTACCAACAAAATTAACAACATTATTTCACTTGTATCCTCAGTTCATGGAGCATCATAGGTTGATTGGTAACTATGACTATGGCCAAGGTTATTCACCCAGTTGTATAGTGTGCTTGGACATGCATCACTTCACGGTACTGGCGGTTTTTTTAGTTTTATTAGGTTGTTTGAGGCATGGATGTTTTTGTCATTTTTTGTATTTTGTGGCTCCGCAAATCATTCATCATACGATCATCTCGACACACGTGTGTAGATATGAACTGGCTCCTCCTCAGACGCAATAAAGATGTACCATGCTGAGTATTCGTCACACCATATCCTTATTTAGAGAGACTGGTGTAAGTCTTAGTTTTCACACTATATATGTTTAACTTGTTTTATCTTTAATTCATAAAACCTAAACATTTTGCTTTGTAGTAATTTATAGGTGAACTTTATCTCGTATTAGTATATATGACGACATCGCCCCTTCAGTGAGATATCTTGGACCGAAGCAACGATGAATTCGTTTGACATCGTAGTAGCTTATTATCTGATGCACGTGGGGAGACAAATGGGGCATATTTCGATGGTTTTAGGTCTGTTGGTATTACCTAGGAAATTGATCAAAATATATTCATCTTTGATTTTATATTTATATTAACTTAATCGTTAGTTTCAATTAATAATAAATATAATACTCGCATTTGTTTTTTTAGTAAACTAAAAGATAAAATGAGTAAAAATGAAAAAATTGTATAAATGAGCTAAAATCATAAAAAATAATTTAAACCAATGTTTTGAAGATAAATAAATGAAAAATAAATATAATGAAAAATATATAATTATAATTAAAAACAGTTCATTTCAATAAGAAAAAATTTGGTCGCCTCCTATTAATATAATATGTTATTATTTAATCTAAAATAATAATTAATTTTATTTTTTTATTTTATGGGAATTATATTTTATCTTAGAAAGAAATATTTTATTTTTAAAAAGAAAAAAAAACTCACAATGTTTCTTATAAATAAGACTCTTACACATTAAACACAAAATATTAAGACAATTGAGAGTATACCAAATAAACAAACACAAAACATTAAGACAATGAAGAGTATACCAAATAAACAAACACAATGTTTATTCTTTTTCTTCTCCTTACTTTTCAATTTTATTATTTATTAATATTATGAACATGATTATCGGTAGCTAGTCAGTTTTATTTTGGAGTTAAAAAACTTCAATATATACATTTGTATATATTAATTTTAATATTATATATTTTTAGTATTATTGTTCCATTGATTGATGTTAGATCTAGGTTGAAATCGAGAGATAAAATATATTTCTGAATGCGTGCGTGCGTGAGTTAGTGAGAGCTAAGTTTAAAAAAATGAGCTACAGTCGAGAAAAATAATTTAAGCCACGGATTTCAAGATAAATAAATCAAAAATAAAGAAAAGAAGACGAAATATTTGAAATTAAACATATTCAAGAATAAAATTTTTGCTCACCTAAGGATAAATTATAATATTTTAATATTTAATTTAAAATAATATATTTGATGAGAATTATATTTTATTCTTAAAAAAAAGTTTTTAAAAAAACTCATAATTTTTATTTTAAATAAAACTCTTACACGCCAAACATAAGACATTCGGACGGTGGAGAGTAAATCAAACATAAAAACACAATTTTTATTATTTTTCTTTTACTTTTATATCATTATTAATATTAATATTATGAACATAAGTTAATCAGTTTTGTTTTATGATTTAAAAAACGTATGCATATATATATCTTGTGAGTAAATTTTTAAGTTTAATTCCTTCTTTATGTATATTTTTAATATTGTTATTGAACGTAATACATTCAGTTATCTACGAATTCAATTGATCGATGTTAGATCTAGGTTGAGATCGCTCTGTCCTGATTCTCAGGTCATAAAATAAATTTTATTTTTTTATAGATTTTGTTGATTAGAATATCTCAATAAAAGCAATAAATTTAAAATAAAATAAAAATTCATATGGTTTAATATAACGAGTTAGAATACTCAATCAAACTATAACAAAAATCATATGTGTGCAAAACAATTATCATATATGTAGACTTGCTAGAGCTTCATTTTCATAGGATAGATTTTCTTGGATGAATTGGCAACGTTACATTGTTCATATTGTAAAGCTCTCAATATGAAAGTGAACAATATAGTACAGATGGCGATTATATACTTGGACTAGAAGCAATTTATGGCACACCACTAAAAAAACCCCAATCGCTCTGTCCTGAAGCATACCTTAGAGATAACCCGTTTGCGAGTATTTGGTCGACAGATCGTGACTGGTACCAGAGTCGTGCAATAGAGCCATATATTGTTACATGGTGTACAAAATATCTACGTTATGATAGTGCGTGAAACTCTCGAAAAACATACAGAGCAATATTGTTAGAATTTTGGATAGTTACGACGTCGTTAGATTATGATTTTGTTTTATCAATTGTTTGATGTTAGATTATGTTGGATTTGTGTTGTTTTATCTGTGTTTTATGTTAAATTATGTTGTATGATGGTTTTGTCTAATGTTGGATGGTTTATCATATTTTGTTAATTTTTAATCGGATTTGGATGATTAATCAATTTTTTATGAGCTTTATGAAACTAGTGTTGGATTTGTGTGTTAAACTTCAATTCTTTTTACTAAATTAGATTTGTACACCACTAGTGTACATAATATTTTGGACATTGTCCATATGAAGAATATTTTGGACACTGTCAAATATTCATTTGCTCACCATAAGCGAGTTTCTGTCGTTTAATTCGCCAGAGATGAGCGAAACTTCAGAATGTTCGCTACAGATGGGCGAAACTCCAGCATATATTTGTTTGTTATGAGAGATCTTTAGCTAAAGTTTTTCCCATTGTCGATGATATTTTTATCAAATTTCTCTTAACAATAACGGTTTTAGGTAAACACGTTCGTTATTGATTAACACATACATGTAATCAACTTGTTATTATCTAATAAAAATATGTTAACTATGCCACCAAACACTGGCGAAACATACACAAAACAAATCAAATTTATTTAATTAAGTCGTCAAACACTAGAAAATAACATGGTCATAACATGTTACATAATTAAGTTGAACAAGAAAAGAACATATTCATAACGTGTTACATAATTAAGTTTTTTAATAAATAATAGAATATAACGTGTTATATTTACAGTAGGCCAAACCGACACACATCATCGGTTAGATCAGTTACATTAACGTCTTCGTTGTGCAATTTATGTGATACAACCGGGTTGAGATGGCTAGATAAGTTGAATTTCCCCCCGTAACGTGTTACCCAACCACTAGTTCCTTCTGTATGGTAGATCTTGCATACATGTTATAATACCGACAATGATCCATTTGAGGCTATATGGACCTAAATAAAATTAATATTAGAATATAATAATCATTACAAACGTACCATAACATTATCAAAATTAATTTATTTACTTACTTAAACAAAATCGATTCCAACCTCTTTTATAGGTCTCGAAGGACAACCGCGTAATGGTAGATATGATCAATATTGTTTCAAAGATAAGTGATATACCAAGCATTGGTAGCGAGTGGAAATAATTATTGCAAGATCATTTAATGTCATCTAATAAAGCAAATTTAGATTCAATTTAAACCAAGCTAAATGAGACAGAACATTTACCAAACCATATATTGCAACCATAAATTGAAGTTTTCAATTAATTTTGTTAGTAAATCATATGTAGGTCTGGATACGGTAGGAAGACCACATTTCTCGTATGATGCAACGTATACCACGTTAGTATTAAACGAATGTAAAAAGTCTAAGATTTGTTTACCATAGGCTAAACTCAACTTTTTAAATATTTTTACTTTGGATTTTTCGTTACGGGATATATACTTTTCCTTTTTGATAAAGTGTTGCCTACCGTACCGGGCATATTAACACTCTTTATTTTCTCATCGACGTGCTCAAAATATGATTTATCTTGTTTAGTCGAATAGTTCGGACCGATTTCTTCCTACCTCTAGTAGTCACTGGTTTTTAGCTGGTACCACATGAATACTTTTGGGAATAAGGATTTGTATAAGATTATTCATAATATGATCTTGAATTTTGGGTTTTTTTATTGTGGATATAATTAACTATTATCCCGAGTTTTCTTGTAAGATCATCTTTGGTCGCGATTTTATCTTGAAGAATTATGTCTAATATACTCTGCAATCTATTGCATTCAAACTTTCCAATCGTCTTATGTTCTTTCACCATCATGGAGACTACACATATAAAAATCCACATATTATATTGAATCACCATACTTCGTTCGAATGATTCAAAACAATTAATTGCGTTTGACTGGATTTTTCAACAATCTTGTATTTTTACCAAAAATTGTATATGGTTTGCGTGTTAGATACAATATAGGGGCTATGGATCTCAAAACCCATATAATTTCTTAGGACGTCAATCAATTAAAGATAACTTATGAACTAACTCTTCTTCGTCTAGTTTAAGTATACACATTCGAGAATGGTCTTTGTACCACCAAGTTGGGTTGTGGTTGTGTTGACCTTTTAGAACTTATAGTCACCAATAACCAAGGCACCTTTCAACCGAAACCCTCTAAAAAAATAATCAATCACATTTTTTAGTTTTACAATTTCTTTTATGTATATCATAAGTACTAGTCTTTGGTTTATACACGTCATACTTCTCACATCGGTAGTATTTTGTAGAAGTTTTTCCGAATTTATCCTTATCGTACAAGGTAATGATAACTACAAATTTGTATTATTGACATTTCTCCATAATCCATTCGTCCAAACCTTCTTTAATGTAATATTCTTGTGTGGTAAACAAGTGTGTATAATCCACAATCAAGTATGTTGGTTATTTAGGATCCTAAAATATACAAGTCACTTTAAAATTATAACACAACTCTAAAGCCATGCATATAATAAATGATTAGGTTTAATCTAAAGTTTCACTACTAAATATAGATGATGTATATATAGTTTAAGTATAACATGTAAATGTAATAAAATATAAGGTAGTATAATTTTAGCACTTCTCGTTAGGCAGTAGAGATAATTTAATCAAATATTGCTAGGATGTAGCGATTATGTTATCTTATTTTACCAAACCTGAATGATTATTTAAGTTGAACTCGCCAAAAACGAGTAAAAACATGATAGGTCCCACATGTTTGTCAATTGTCTCACTTTAGTCATCTTTCTTTACTTTTGTATAAACAGGTCCCCCACATTTTAAAAGCGTAACAAACATATCCTTTTTGTAATAAACAGGTCCCTCATATCTGTAATAAACAGGTCCCTCACGTTTTCAATTTGTAATAAACAGGTCCCTCACAATTTCAGAAAAGGATATGTTTGTTACGTTTTTAAAACGTATGGGACCAGTTTATTACAGAGACAAAGAATGGGGACTGATGTGTTACAAGTGGCAAACATGGAGGACCTATAGTGTTTTTTACCCCCCAAAAAACTAACGATTTACGATTTTCACTGAAGCTTAGAGAAATATTTGACAAAACTATTCTGTGTGTAACGAGTTCACGGTGAACCATCATTGGTGTCTAGCGAAATCTTATTAAACATAAACAAACAGTTATTCGTTACCTACATTGTTGTGATGGGGTTCTTTTCGAAATTCAAAAATAATAAAATATTTTTGCTAGTTTAAGATTTAGGGTTTAAGTATTAACGTTTTATAAATTGGATGTCGTGTATTTTTATAAGTTAGTTATTAGTTCTTTTTGTTTATGTGTTAAATGTAATGTTATTGGAATCCAAGGTTGAAAGGTAAATAGTTAAAAGTATAATAGATAAAATCATAATTCATATTTTAAAAAATAAACTCAAAAGATAAATTCTAATAAAATCTTAACGAGAAATAGTCTAGTCCAAAATATAATTTGTTTAAAAAACAATTTAGCTATAAAATAGTTATATATTTATATATATACATATATATATATATAGTTTTAATCCATCCCAATGTTTTGTTGATAGTATTTTAAAAAATGTTTGGATAGACAAATAAATGTATTAAATTTAATTTTTTTAATCTATCGGATTTATTTATTTTATATAATATGAAACTATTGTTATCCATTTTAATATATAACTAATTCACACAAGAACTTGTAAATATTAAACAACATAACTTTTATATTAATTTATATTTAATAAAAAAAATTATACGATAAAATATTAATAAATATTCGAAAGCAAAGTTATTCTCTATTTGTTATTTTTATTATCATTTATTTCTTGCAAAAATTTTTAATTTTTTTATTTACTATTTACTACTATATGTTTTTTTAATATCTCAAATACTTTGAACGAATTGTATAAAAAATTACTATTTTTATAAAAAATAATAATTAAAAGCCTAGTAATTTTGACAACTTTATTTTCCGTGTAAAAAAATTATCTACAGTCAATGTTGATAATGTGACCATTCATATTTCATTTGAATTTTAGTTTTTTTCAACTTTTTTTTCGTATATGTTAATTTTTTTTATCGTTTTCAGTTTATTCCGTGATTAATATAAATTAGATTCCATCTTATCACTCGATTTCCAAGTATATGTAAACGTATGTATTTGGATTCTGTTTTATTCAATTTTTAGTATCTTTACTCTGTAAATTTAAGATATAAACATTTAATTCAGTTAAGTTTTATTATTGGACGTAGGTTTTATTCAATTTTACAGGTTTCTCTAAATGTAAGATTTAAAACTTATATTTAAGGTAAGCTTTGCGATAAATATGAAGTTCATAACATGTGTTTTTAATCATCTCACATCTCTCGTCTCACAGTTGCGAGACGAAAGACAATATATGATTCTTCAATAGTTGTTGAGTGATGTCAGTCTGTGTTAGTTCTTACATGTGAAACTTTTGTATTTTTTGACGATAGATGCCTGTCTGTGTTAATTCTCACATGCGAGACTTTTATATTTTTCAATGATAGGTGCATGACTTTGTTAATTCTACATATGGGCCTTTTTTATCTATACTAGATGTAACACTTTATTGACTCTCACATGCGAGACTTTCTCTTTTTATGATAGATATGAGACTATTGTTATTTCTTTAATTATAAATGCGAGACATATATTTTTTTACTTTTTAAAATTTTCAAATATAGGTACACAATGTCTAGAAGTCAAATAGGTATTTATAAACTAAATTGTGAACTTGCAATCCATGGTCTGGGTCTGTATGGAAATTTTGAATATATTTAATTAATTTTATTTTTAATTAAATACCATATGTTGGTTTGGGGTAAATTCATAATAATATATTGTTGCAATGGCCTCAAAAATATTATATTAGGTTGGGATGGTGATTTAGTATCGTTGTTATCAATTGTTGATACTTTGGGGGTTTCAACTATTATTATTGATGTAGAAATTGATGTTGTTGTTGACAAAAATGTTAGAGAAACTGCTCAAAGTTTATTCAAAGTCTTAAAACAAGATTTTATTGTGGGGAAAGTGGTTATGGTGTAAATTGTATTGGTCATATGAACAAATAACTTACTTGTTAGTCGGGTTGATGGAATTAGTGATGTTGGGCAAGTTTTTGAACAATATGCCCAACATAAAGGTTTTACTTACAAATAACCTTTATGCAATAGGAATTAGTGATGAAATTATAAAGCATTTATCAGTGGATTTGAATGTTAATGAGATACACGATTATATTGAAACCAATATTGATGTTACAACCACGAGTGTAAAATCATTTGTGAAAAACTACTACGATTTAGATATCTCGTATCGTCTTTCATAGATTGCTTTAAAAAAAGTTAAGACAACTGTTTATAGAGGAAGTTTTGGAATTACATCATATACTTTTTGAAGGCCTAGTGGATACTCACATTGGGAGTGGAAAGGTCTCTTAATTCTTCATTCACCCCCTCTAATGGTTATTCATGCGGAAAAGTAGAATAATTTCATTACCACTTCTTCACGCTTCACCACGAAGGATCTAATGCGTGAGTCAAATAACTTATTGACAAGTGTATATGAGAAAAACCATGCACGATATACAAGATTCATGATTTCTGCAGTAATTATAATTGAAAGTAAGATTATCCGACTGAAGTCGATTCAGTCAAAGGGTTGGCTGCAATCAGGAAAGAGTATACAAATTAAATTTAAAACAACACCAGAATTAGTTCACCCAAATAATATTTTCAAGGACTAAGGGGCTACTAATAAGGGTAGGATTTATCCGACCCGTATGTAAAATCGGTAACATATTAGACCAAAATTTACTTTGTAGTATAAACTCAATTAGTGTGTAATATCGAGGGTATTTTATGTAATAAGGAATCACTATGTGTTGATATTAGTGAACGAATATTGTTATTAGTGAAGGAATATTGTGGAATAGCCAACAATAGATTAACCTGATGAGTCCGAATTCAGCATGCTCCCCGGACAGGGCAAATCGGTCTAGTCTCTCCGAATACCGGACAGGTTACATGGACATGGATCGAACAGGTCACTTGGACCGGACAGGTTACTTTAAACACAATGAACTTAAGGCTGTTCGAACTATGACAAAAGTACTAAAAAACCTAAACACTTCCTGACTAAGCTACTTGCTCTCCTGCTTAGAGCTCATGGGTCTTTGAACATGACCCGGGTCCTTTAAACATTACCCGAAAGCCCATAAGGGCCCAAACATCATACTATAAATACCCAACCACCAGCATTAACTATGGGTAATGAGAATTAGTTGCTACCAAGCTGCTTAATCATCTCTCTACTCTCTACTCTAACCATTAAACACCCACACACCACCATTAAACACCCACACACCACCATTAAACACCCACACACCACCATTAAACACCCACACACCACCATTAAACACCCACACACCACCATTAAACACTCACACACCACCTTAAAACTCCACTCGAAATTACCAGCCTATCCTCAGGCAATTATTATCCACACCATAACCATTTAAGCCCGAGGTCCCACCATCATGATTATATAAGTTAATGTGCATTTTCTAGGAAATGGGGAACAAATATTACTTTTTAACTACTTTTGGTAGTTTCTCTCTCTAGATTTCATGTTTTAGTCTGTCTCTAACATCTATGTGACTCGACTTGAAATATATTTGGCATTTTTATCCCTCGGATATTTCTAGAGTCATCATAATATACTTAAGAGTTACTTCAAAAGATTGAATTTTCTTGATAGTAGCAGTGACTATTTACTGGAGTATACTTCAGAAACCAATGTTTTCAAGTGTTGTTTCATAGAATTTGGTTTTTATCTTCATGGTTTCCATTCTTATCGTCCAATTTTGTTTATTAATGGAACCTTTTGACGAGGAAATATACATGGGTATTGTTATCTCTCATAGATAAAGATGGTAACAATTGTGAGTTTAATTCTTTACTACTTTTAATTGCAAAACGTGTTTATTTTCTTATGTGAGATAAAAAAATACGATACAAAACATATAACAGATGTGAGACTAGGCATAATCAATGTGATGGATACGGGACTAGGCATAATCAATATGATGGATGCGAGACTTGTCATAACCAATATTATAGATGCTAGTCTAGTCATATCCAATATAATAGATGTTAATTTAATTATAACCAATATGATAGATGTGAGATAAAACATCATTAATATACTTCAATCAATTTTGAAAACAATTTTGAAAATAAGAGGTGGAGGACATATGAAGAAACATATTCCATCTAGTGAAGAATTAAGTTCCCCAAAGATAAAGTGTAGTCGTTGTGTGAAATTCGGTTATAATAGATGATCGTGTCTAGAGGTCTTGTAGATTAATATAATTTTGATACTTTTATTTATTAAGGATTGATACTTTTATTTATTAAGGATTTTGTAACTTGATTTTTATTCTAGTATTTAAAAATTTTGTTTTTGTTAGTGTTTTTTAGACCATTTTTTATTTTTGAACATGTGAAACCAATATAAGTTGTGAGACAATACATAACCAACTACATGCTCAATGTAATATAAGGAAAAATAATATGTATGATATATGTGAGACAAGTACACGGGTGATGATAGATGCAAAACTTATCTATAACTGCCTCATATGAGGTGATAGATGCGAGGCTTGTTCATTTTCCTCTCATTTCCAAATAGTTGTTTCTTCCATGATCAATGACTATATTTGTAATGATGTTTTAGATATACTGAATGGGTGTAATTTATTGTTTTAGATATAGAGTAAAAATATTAATCAGAGCAACACGTCCAACTACTTTATCAGTTTTTGTTTCATGACAAAACTTCCAATCTTAGTTATTTACTTTTTTCCAGGTCTTTTATATAATAAAGAATTGTAGAAGCTAATATATCCCCGAATATAAAGAAGAACAATATGGAGTATGTTAACATGATGAACAATATCACAATATGTTTTACTATTTTATCTCCAAATGTTCTAACGATTTTGGTTATTATATCCTAAACATGTGAAACGTTAGTTAATACAGACAGAGGTAACATGGAAGTTCGTGCGAGGCTAGATAATCCATGCAAGGCCAACAAAGATGCGAGGCGTGGCAAAGATGGTCCATTCACTGCACAAAAATGGTTCATGCGAGATGATAAAAAGATGATATATAAAAGACCATACAATGATGATAGATATTGTGAAACCATGCAACAATGATCCATACGAGACCAATACAAAAACATGTAACAAAATAAATAAAAATGCACACCTTTGTCATCTTATCTGTAATTGGTTTGCTTGGTTTGTTTTGACTTTTCTTGTCGTGATTGGAATTTTTTATGTTTAATGGCATGTGTTAATTTCCATACTTCAAACCAAAGATGGTCTTCATAGCTTTGATGATATATTGTACCAACTTCCCCCTCAATTTGAAAGTTTCTTAAGTTTCTTCTTCAACCAAAGTGTTTTCTTGCCTCAAATCATATGCACTTTAATTAATGAATAATTCACAGTTTTTTTTGTGAATATTTCTTATTTTCTGTTCTTTCACCTTATTAATAATAGAAAATAGATCTAATCTGAAATCATATAAACTTTTGTGTTAGTACTAATTGGATAAAGCTAGACAAGGAAGAAAATACAACGTATAATATATCACGTATACACCACATAGAAAATATAAGACAAGAAAGAAAATACAACTTATAATAAATGCATAACAATATATCATGTGTACACCACAAAGAAAATATAAAACAAGGAAGAAAATACAACGTATAATAAATGCATAACAATATATCACGTGTACACCACACAGAAAATATAAGACAGTACACAACAAGATATATGCGGGGCAGTACATCTTATGATCAATGTGGGATAATAATCACAGATAAAAACACCACATTATTACATGAGGAACAATACTCCATCGCATAGATGTATTGAAAACAAACATAATGTTGTGAGGTCATGGCAATAACGGACTATTTAAAAAGCAGTAACGATGATCAAAATTGACAGAAACTTAATTTTGTTACTTCAAACTAACTTAAAGTAAACTAACTTAACACCAGATTGTTGAAACTCAGAAGATGTCCACCAAACGTCGTAAGTAACTAACTTAAACTCGAAAGATGTCGTAAGTAACTAATAACTTAAATTCGAAAGAGGTCGTAAGTAACTAATAACTTAAATTCGAAAGATGTCCACCAAACGTCGTAAGGAACAATAAGATAGTTAATCTATTAATTTAGAATTCTAACAATTTTCTAAAACGACTAATAAAAAACTAATAAAAAGGGAAACCACTAATAAAAAGGGAAAAGGGAACTAAGGGAATATATAGTTTGCTTGCCCTTTATTCTTTACCATTTAAATTATTAGTTGGTATTTATAAAATTTAAATTTTGGAACATCCTCGAGCTTTTCCATAGCTAATTTCTTCCATTGTCGATCGTTTTTTGTCGTGTCCATTAATCACTTTGGTACCAAAGCATTAGCCAATATTTTCAAAATAGTCATCTTATGATCAATGTTTTCATTAGTCATTCTCAAAAAAAAATAAAAGCGACACAAAACGTTTTCTTCGTCGAAGTTTGGCCAATTATTTTTAACAAAGTAATCTTATATCTTGTAGTCTTATACTTGCTATCCATTATAAAAATTTGAGGGAAAATGCAAAAGTTATAGAAATTGAAAATGAATAAACATTGATAGAAACCTACAAATTTTCATGATACCACGAACACTTGACTAAGGTAATGCCGTAGCTGACGCTCCATTGATACAAAATTTGATTTTGTTGGGTTTTTAGTTGTTTGCACGAGAATACGGTTCAGACATATATTTGAAAGGAAAAGTCAAGTAATTACTTAGCACATGCGAATTAGTACAAACCCAGTACTCCACATTTTTTATATAAAACTTGAAGGTAAGAGTGCCGAAGAAAAGTAGTCTACTGACTTAGAAAACAATATAAAGTATATATCGACTTCCAGTGAGCATGCGGGTCGGTAACTCAGTTAAAAAATTCAGCACAACAACTTTAGGAAAATTCAACGTCTAGTTAGTAGGTGCTATGGTTAGAATTTGCAATCCTTTGCTAGGAAATTACTGATTCAAAAAAAAATATGCCTAAACTATGTAACACCAAACGCTTGTAGGTTTCCGGACTCAATTATGGTTGGTTTTGCAGTGGTCAGGTGATCAATCCCAATGGCCGATTTTTCCATAGCTCATTTTTTCTCACTGTCGGTAACCTATTTATACTTAAGAGGATTTCTTAAGTCCTTTAAACAAAGACTATCTCTTACCTTTGGTTTGCCTTACATGGTTAGTCTACTTAGAGCTGCAAGAAGCGATGGAGCCGCAATTTCTACGGTGATAGCAAGACAGATCAATAGCCATGAAATCTATACAGTAAGCACCACACACTTGCAAATAGAAGTATTAAAAATGAGTAGATAAATAGTAAAACAAGGATGGATCAGAATACTGGCTTAAGCTCTCTTTGAAAGAGAGAAATATAGCAAAGTTTAATCTTCTTCGATCATTTGGGGAAAGTATCATCACCTCCACCTTTGTTTTACAGAATCAAGAACCAAATACAGAGTATCCATATCTCTATTTCAAACCAGTAATAGACAATGGATTCACTGCATTCTCAAATTTAAACTTTTTTATGAGCCGAAGAACTATCTCAACAAAATCTAAACAAACATCTATTAAAGTAAGCTGAAGATGGATCAGAATTCTGGCTTAAACTCTGTTGCGAAACAGAGTAAATTAATAGCATAGTATAATCATCTTCGATCGTTTGGGGAAATTGTCATCACCTCCATCTTCAACGTTACCATTTTATTAAATACTAAAAGAATTTCAATGACCGATTTTTCCATAGCTGACTTTTACTCACGGTGGGTAATCTATTTATATTTAGGAGTGCTTAAGTGCTTTAAACAAAGATTATCTCTTACCGTTCGCTTGCCAGACATGGTTAGTCTACTTAGAGCTGCAAGAAGCGATGGAGCAGCAATTTCTACGGTGATAGCAAGACAGATCAATAGCCATGAAATCTATAAAGTAAGCACCACACACTTGCAAATAATAGTATTAAAGATTAGTAGATAAATAGTAAAACAAGGATGGATCAGAATACTGGCTTAAGCTCTCTTTGAAAGAGAGAAATATAGCAAAGTTTAATCTTCTTCGATCATTTGGGGAAAGTATCATCACCTCCACCTTTGTTTTACAGAATCAAGAACCAAATACAGAGTATCCATATCTCTATTTCAAACCAGTAATAGACAATGGATTCACTGCATTCTCAAATTTAAACTTTTTTATGAGCCGAAGAACTATCTCAACAAAATCTAAACAAACATCTATTAAAGTAAGCTGAAGATGGATCAGAATTCTGGCTTAAACTCTGTTGCGAAACAGAGTAAATGTATAGCATAGTATAATCATCTTCGATCGTTTGGGGAAATTGTCATCACCTCCATCTTCAGCGTTTTCAATGTTAAATGTTAAAAGAATTTAAATCTCTTCAGTTCAGGTCTCCATGAATTATCCGCATAAACCATCTCGGATATTAACATGTTCTATCATCATCAGAGATCCAATTTCATACAAACTATATAGAAGAATCATTACAGACAATAGGGAAAACAAAATTACAATTGTATTTTCTTTAACAGTCAAAATACAATAAACTCAACTAAAGTCTCTTCAGTATAAATGGGTTCCACATAGATTATATAAAATCAATCGGAAGAACGAAAGTTATAAAACTAAATACATCATTAGAGACCTGCAAAATTTAAAGAAAAAGAAGAAGATGATATAATAGTACTAACCAGTAGAAGCAAGAAGCGGCTATGGCTTCAGTCGATTAACCGTATAGAAAGACGGGACCAACTTATAGAGAAAGTCCAAACCCTAAATTGACTATGTAGTTTGGGCCTCGGGTCTTTGGGCCTAACTTATCATTAAAGGGATCCTACTAATTCACGAAACCTTTTACGCTTTTATAATTGGGTCAGGCTAGAAATGTTACACATTTTGATAGATCTCTCACCCTACTCCTTTATTTTTTCAAACTCAAAGTTGAAATTCCAAAATTGTCATTCCTTTCTCTAGATTTTTACATTGATGCCATTTAGTCTCCAAATCGGTCGAAACACTTAAATCTATCCGATATTACACTAGATCTACAAGCTTTGTACTAACATCTACTAATCTAAACTCATTAATTCGAAAAAATTAGCGTTTTTTACCCAAACCCATCAAACCCACTTCGAAAAATCTTGAATCGGAGTATCTATGGACAACGAAGAGATGGGCATTTCTCTGGAAGACTTACTGAACGAGGAGGAAGCTAACCAGATGGAGGTAAGAACCGAAACTCATTTTTTCGGATTTCAGGCCTGTAGCACGCTGTTCGTGCGATGAACAGCATCGTCATCGCACGAACAGCGGGCGACGGGATGAATAACCGTCGCAGGCCCAAAATGAGACGGATACAAAAGAGCGTCTCATTTTGGACCTGCGACGCTAGGCCAAAAATATGGCCTAGTTTTTCAGACAGAGAGCATCTGTCGCAGACCCAAAATGAGACGCTCTTTTGTATCCGTCTCATTTTGGGCCTGCGACGGTACTTGAGACATGTCTCATTTTGGGCCTGCAACTGCAACTTGTATATATAAACTCATACATTTCGATTGTATATTTTGCAGGAGGAACCTGTCCAGCCTCCATTTATGGATGCCAATTACAGTAAAATATTCAACACTGATAGATTATTCACTAAAGACGAATTAGATGCTTTCGTGGAGATTGAATCAAAGAAGATCAAGTTTGTCACAATAAGAAAACTCTACGATAGTGGGAAATGGGAAATGAGCGATACGGTGTATACGTATCAAAGGCAAAGCCGAACACTTTGAAAAAGAGGAAGACATCGACGAAGAAATGTAATTGTCCGTTTGCGCTAAAAGGTCATCCGATCGACGTACTAGCCATGAAATGGCGTTTGGAGGTGATAAACGGTACTCACAATCATGAACCCTACGTTCGCCTAGACGGTCATTCCCGCGCTTGTAGGCTAAAATTGGACGAAGAGGAACTAGTTCGTAGTTTGTCTCACCTAGGTTCGCGCCCTAGGGAGATATACAGTGGTTTGAAGCACCAATATCCATAAAACATTTCGAACATGCGTGCAATCTACAATGTCCGCCAAAAACATCGGGACGCTGAACACGGGGGACAAACCCAAATGCAATATCTATTGACGAAGTTGAAGGAGAATGGATACTCGACGTGGGAGCGTTTGAAAGATGATACAAAGGTGATCACTGACTTTTTCTTCGCACATCCTACTAGCATAGACTTATTACGTACATTCCCGAACGTGTTATTCATGGATTGTACGTACAAGACGACTAGGTATAAGATGCCGTTATTAGAGGTTGTCGGTTTAACGTCCACTTCCATCACATTTACCGTTGCGTACGTGTTTATGAGCGGAGAGAAGATTGGAAACTACGTATGGGCTTTGGAAACTCTTCGTGGTTTGATGATGGATAGCGTTTGCGCATTTCCATCCATTATTGTTACCGATCGGGAGTTAGCTCTCATGCGTGCGGTTGATAGAATTTTTCCCGGAACGCACCATTTGTTATGCACGTGGCATATTAGTAAGAACATCATTGGGGCGGTTCGGAAGATATTGCACGATGATGCGGTAGCGAAACAATTTGTTGAATTTTACGGCTACGTTGCGGAGGCGAACACATTTGAGAGTTACCAAAAGAATCTGGGTACACTTAAGGAGATGTTCGCATCTAAACCGGGTGTTTTGCGTACGTTATGGACTCGTGTATAACAAAATATGCTGACAAGTTCCTTGCGTACAAAACGAACACGATTAAGCATTATGGCCAAACAACTACAAATAGGTTAGTCCGTGTATCCTACTTTTCGTTGAGTTATTTTATTAAAGTTCAAATATGTTGATAATTTATTACTTGTACTATGTAGGGCGGAGGGTGCACACTCGTCCCTAAAAAAATATCTTGGGACGAATCAATGCAACTTTGAGACTTAGGAAAAAGTTCATAACTTGTTAACGAAGCAGCATGCGGGTATCGTCGAATCATTCGAGCGAAGTAAGTTTAGATCAATTCCCGGCTTCGATGGTGTTTTGACCAAAAATCTTAAAGGTCATGTGTCACATGCGGGGCTAAAGATACTGACGGTTGCTATTGTACGTGCTCGGAATATAGGAGTAGATCGGGTGGCATGTGGATGTTGTTTCTTTAGGAAAACGCATGATTTACCTTGTGCATGTGAAATTGCCTTTATAGCTAGAGAAGGTAGGTGCATCCCTTTAGAAGATGTGGATATTTTTTGGAAAAGATTAGATATTGTGCACAGGGATCCTACCTCTCGCGAAGAGGAATTGCAAAAAAAGATTTCCTTAATTGACAACTCCATTCGTAGTTTCCGCCCCGACCAACAAGACCACATTATCAATAGAGTAATGAAAATATTGATGCCCGAGACAAGTCATATTCAAGATCCTAAAGAGGCGGTTAGAGCTAAGGGTAGACCAAAGGGAGGCGTTGATAAATCGACTAAACGGAACCCTAGTTCGTGGGAATATCCCATTGAACAAACCGCTAGTGCTAGTACTCCGGCTAACTCGGTAGGTAGTACACCCGTAAACACGTTAGGGAGCACGACCACATCCAAAGTGGTTCCCATCGTACAACCCAAACCTCCATTAGCAAAAAAGAAGGTTGGAAGGCCTAAGAAAATTGTTAAGGATGGGAAGTTAACATTGTATTTGGATTGCATCCCGACCTTTCTACACACTTACATTTCAAAGTTAGTTGACGTTCTTCCGGACGGACAATGCGGATATCGTTCCGTAGCGCATTCAATATACAACGACGAAGATAGATGGGAGGATGTTAGACGCGAGTTGTTGAAGGAGTTGCGGGACAACCGTGCATGTTGGTTGGATGTATATGGTTCGGAGAAGGTGTTTGACGATTTGATACAAAGGTTAGATTACTTCAAGCCCAATCCTAGTAGCCACTATTGGATGACATTTCCGGATATTGGACTAGTCATCGCGACAAGGTATCAATGCATGGTATACCATGTATCGCTCGCAGCCTCGTTAACGTATCTACCAATACGTGGAAAGCCACCCGTCAACAATTCGACGATCATAGAAGTTGGGATAGCTTTCGTGCATGGATGTCACTTTGTTAATGTAAGTATATTTCGTTTCCAATCAAAATTTCTTACGCTATCATTACTAATGCATTCGTTTATTTTATTTCCTTATAGATTACTACTCCACCCGATGGACCGTTGCCTCCATTATACCCGTGTTGGGCCGCTTACGCAACCGAAGAAGCGAATCAATGGGCGCATCCATACTACCGGCGGTTGAACAAATTTACACAGATAATGCCCGCAAGTAAAATCAACTTGAACGAAAAACCCCATGTCACAGATTTGACTAGAGACGAGGACGTTTCAAATGTTTGAAATGTTTTTGTGCAACATTTGTAGTTTAAGTTAGTTAGTTTTCCTAACATCTACTGTAATTTTGATGTACTTTTGATGTAATTTTGATGTACTTTTGATGTAATTTTGATGTAATTTTGATGTAATTTTGATGTAATTTTGATGTAATTTTGATTTAATTTTGATGTAATTTTGATATAATTTTGATATAATGTAGTTTAAGGTGTTTGTCGATTTCATACAAAGGCGTTTGACGATTTTAAGTTTAATGTAAGTTTCATTACAAACACATATCACATATCCACTGTCAAAATTGGGCCTGGTTTCTCAAACATAAAGCTTCTGTCGCAGGCCCCAAATGAGACGACGTTTGGGCCTGGTCTCATTTTGGGCCTGCGACGCTATGCCAAAAATTTGGCCTAGTTTTTCAGACAGAAAGCTTCTGTCGCAGGCCCAAAATGAGACGTCTTTTGGGCCTGGTCTCATTTTGGACCTGCGACGCTAGGCCAAATTTTTTGCCTAGTTTTTCAGACAGAAAGCTTCCGTCGCAGGCCCAAAATGAGACGTCTTTTGGGCTTGGTCTCATTTTGGGCCTACGACGCTAGGCCAAAATTTTGGCCTAGTTTTTCAGGCAGAAAGCTTCTGTCGCAGGCCCAAAATGAGACGCCTTTTGGGCCTGGTCTCATTTTGGGCCTGCGACGCTAGGCCAAAAATATGGCCTAGTTTTTCAGGCAGAAGTTTGGTCTAGTTTTTCAGACAGAATGCTTTTTTCGCAGGCTTGGACATTTGTTGGAATAAAATACCAGTATAAGGGAGAAAACAACAAGTACATTTTGAAAGAGTTCAGGAAAACAACAAGTACATTTTGAAGAAATACAAGAAAACAACAAGTACACTTGAAGTGGTTACAAAAAGAGGAAAACATTAAGTTAAGACTTTTAACTTAACGAAACATAAGAAAATAATTAAACACCGAAATGCCAACAACCAAAATGCTCAATCATCGAAGTCATATCCCAAGTTGTCGTCAGAATCAACCCCCGCCTCCTTTTCCGCAATCCTATCCTGAAGATACGCCACCATATCCCTACTGATGTAGTCTACCACTGTCATGTTGAAGACGGCGGCCGCTTCTTGCTTAATTTTATACGACTGAAACAACAAACGCTGGAGCGGTTGGCAAAAAAGATACCTCTGCTTGATTTGCTCACGGTTGCGCACGAGGAGACCTCCTGTTTGTAAACGGCCGTAGTCGTAGTACATCTTACAAAGCACCCGATCAAAAAAAGTATCACTAGTATCTCCCCCCATCTCTCGGCGGGCAATCCTCGCCGCCAGAAGCAAATGGTAGTCTTCATGGGGAGTAAACTCCATTTGTTGAACTTTCTAAGTTTGAGAAGATTATATGAATGTAAACGGATTTGTAGTCCCTTTATATAGTGAAGTGAATTTAGGTGGGACTTTATTTTAGAGAATGAGAGGGAGTTTTGATTTTTTAGAAAGAGCGGGATTTTTTGAATTTTCGAGAATGAGAGGGAGTTTAGAATTTAGAGAATGGGAGGGAGTTTTGATTTTTTAGAATGAGCGGGATTTTTTGAATTTTCGAGAACGAGAGGGAGTTTTTGAATTTTGAAAATGGGAGGGAGTTTTGATATTTTAGAATGAGCGGGATTTTAAGAATGTTCGAGAATGAGATGGAGTTTTTGGGTTCTTACTTTACACGTGTTACGTTTTCATTTGAATGTTTTTCTTACCGGTCCGTCTATAAATAGAAGCTTCATGCACATTAAAACTTCATCATTAGTTGATAAATCAAGCTGAAAAATGGGTTCATGGACTGAGTTGGAAGATCGGTATCTGATGAGGGCATCAGTTGAAGTTGGTAATATGCACATTCCAGAGGGTGGTAAAAGGTACTGCGAGGCATTAGTATGCTAGATGTACTTCCTGTACGGAAGGGATGGTGTTCAGCCGCCTTACATTTCAAGGCGTGTTGATGAAGTGCGAGCTAGGTGGTCGGTCTTGGTCACATCCCGTCGACATCTAGTTTCTGGCCTCACCGAATTGGAACGTCGTATTGCGGGTAACCGGTTCAACTGTCAAGTGACGGATTATATAACAGAGGACCAGCTGGATACGGTCCGCTCTGACATTGTTGACATCCAGCTACAGGAAATCAGTGACTACAAAGATGCGAAAGAAGAAAGGAGGTTGATGAAATGGAACTGGCCTGATAGATAAGTATGAATGAGTGCGTGCTTCCGTTTTAGTATGAGTCTGTGTTTCATTTTAATTTTGCGTGTGTATTTCTGTTTGAGTGTGAGTTTCAATTTAAGTATGAGTGTGTATTTACGTTTGAGTGTGAGTTTCAATTTAAGTATGAGTGTGTATTTCTGTTTGAGTGTGAGTTTCAATTTAAGTATGAGTGTGTATTTATGTTTGAGTGTGAGTTTCAATTTAAGTATGAGTGTGTATTTCTGTTTGAGTTTGAGTTTCAATTTAAGTATGAGTGTGTATTTCTGTTTGATTTTGAGTTTGAGTGTGTAATCGAACCGATAAACATGATAAATTCAAAGCAAGCATACAATAAATTAAAATACAAAAATTAAAAGCAGTCATACAATTAACCGATTACAAAAATATAGTGTTGATGTCCAAAAATCTAACAAAGTTATGCTGAGAGTAATAATCAATGCCGTCGGTACCTCTCAACGATCCTACACATCATGAGGGCGGACTCTAGAAGATCAGGGTGATCCATAGTAGGTAGCGAAGGAGCAAACCTAGCAATCTGCTCGTATCCTGAATAATCAGCACCACCCTGCGGCTCCAACCGAGGACCTCTCTCCGGCGCAAGACGACTGACAATGTACCATAGCCTCTTCCTCGCCCAAATGTAGTACATCGGGTCAGCACTCGGTCCACTACCACGGTACGCCGTGCTAAAAGGAGTGAACACGTGGTTTTGCCATGTCTGCCACAAGTGATCGTCCCACTTTAAGTCTGTGACCATCTTCTTCCCTGCTTTTTTCGACTTAGGAGGGCGTATATCCTTAGGAATCAGCTGTACATACCCCATCTGTCGAACGACACGGTCTGGGTAGTACGACGCAACCACGTCGAACGAACCAAGGGTTAACTCAACATAAGTCACCTGCTGGAACGGAAAGTGGTCCCGTAAATGTATGAAGGAGAGGAACATGACCTGTAAATAAAAAAATTTAGCCCATTTATATTGGTAAAAGTACTCATAATTAAAATAATTCAAATGAACGAATATGACTTACATCTGCCATGGTGCAAGTCGCCAGTGCGTGTCTCATCTGCATGCGCACCTCATGGGAGACACCAATCTTCCGCGGCGTATGTCGGCACATATGGGGCATGGATAGGTCGTAATCCGGAAAAAGTAGAGCTCGAAGCTGAACAAAGTGTGCAAAAATCCACGACTCGAGCAACGCTAGAAACCCGCACATGCCTCCCGTACCATGGAGAGATCCCTGACTAAGGGCGTGGTACAGCTGCGCTAAAACCAACTGACCCCAGTTCTACATATGCAAACTCTGGTACTGGTTCACGAACTGGAGGTAATCTAATGGAATGCTGTTGCCGGTTTTGTTCGCACATATAGTGGTACCTAACAAATATAGTATGTAGGCACGGGTGGCATGATCTATACCCTCATCACTGATCCTCCTATCACTATACTGAGAACTACTAAAAGTACTCCGCAGCCACCCTAGGTTCACACTACCAGCATTCCTAAGGTTTTTACTCAGCTCCGATTGTCGCACACCTAGCATGGCAGCATAAGTAGCAAGCCTCTCAACGTCAGAGTCAAAGGGTATAGCTGTGAAGGACCTACCTAAAACCGGTAGTCCAGTGATGACGTGGACATCGTCCAAGGTGACTGTCATCTCACCGAACGAGAAATGGAAAGAAGAAGTCTCCTCATGCCACCGCTCTAAGAATGCCTCCACCAAATGGAGGTTCGTATGCCAGCGGGTGAGTGCATCGACGAGTGGAACGAATATAGTATCCATCACCCTTGCCTGTACCCTGCTCTGCTTTGTAATGTCCCATCTCCGGAGACTGTCATACATAGCGAAGCATCGCAGGGTGACCCTATCCTGCAATATGTATAAAATATGAATGAGTAAAATAATAATAATTATAAACATGTGTATCGAACACGTAAGAAAATGATAAAACAGTATAAAGGTGTAGCACTTACATCTCCGTGATGTTTGTATCGTTTACCTTTAACTTTTCTTCACTTCAGATTCTTCAAAAATCGAGTTTTTGAAAAGGATGCTCCGGGTGCTTGAGAGGTTTCTAGAGAGAGAAAGAGAAAGAGAGGAAAAAATGGTGAGAGATCTATCAAACGCTTTTATAGCTAGGTTTTCTGAAAAGGGTAAAACGGTCAAAATTTAGGTGCGAGATCTATCAATTAGGTATAAGATCTAGCAGTTTAAGATCTATAAAAATGTGTATTATTTCTAGCCTAGCCCTTTATAATTTTAATTTTAATTTCATTATAGTGGCATTATTTATAATTTTTATTTTGCTTCGGAAATTGAAAAAAAAAATCATAATACCAACTTTAGTTTGTCTTTCTTCTTTAAATTTAATTCTAAACATCAGTAATTATAGTTTTAATAAGGCCATCTTGATCGTAGGTCTTTTTGGAGATCTGGTCCAGCCTCACTTATTTAACTATTCCAGACACCTTTAATATAAACAATTCAATCCAAACAATTCCACTATCTTTTAACTATTCATCTCACTCTCTTTAGAGATAGCCTAATGTTTATAATTTTATAAAATAATATTTATTCTTACTAATTTATTTTTTAGTAACTTTGTTGATGAAGCTAATAGTAACGGAGGAAAATGTCTTTAACGACAAACCAAAGTTCATAACTACTGAAAATGATAACTTACTCTTGAAAGCCTATATGAATTTGAAATTCTAGATATCATTAAGCAAATGAATCATGTTATTGCAGCTTGAGTAGATGGTTTTAACGTGTGCTTCTTCAAAACCTGTTGGAACATAATCAAAGAAGATTTTTGTCAAGCCATGTCTTTTCAGCTATGTAACATGAATTTTTTTTATTAATATGTTGAGGAGTCAGTTTATTAGGATTTTCTTAAATTTAATTAGGACTCTTATAAAACAACGACTTGTTTGTTAACCTCTAGGCAAATCCAAACCTGGCTCAGACATAGCTTATGATTATGGTAATTTACTTTCTTTTATCTTATCGAGCTATTGTTCTTGAACCTTCACCGATCTTTCTCTTTTTGTCTCAATTGAGCTTTCATTTCTTCTTCAACCTTAACATATTTATATAGACTATTATTTTTTTCATCCTTCTTAAACTGAATAGAGATAACCAAAATGAAAGTTTATCTCACAACAACTGAAAGCGAGTACTCGACAAAGGTTTAGTGAATATGTCGACAAATTGATCTTGAGTGGGAACGTAACAAATCACAATCAGGCGACAAAAAACTACATGTGTACGAAATCAACATCAATTTTTATGTGTTTTGCGTGTGCGTGAAACACCGGATTTGAGGTTGAATAAATAGTTTCAAAGTTATCACACCACTCTATATGACTCAAAAATTGGTAAATTCAATTCATATAAAACCTGTTTATAATCAGATTTGCTTACAAACAGTATTTAGATTATGTACTAGATCTAGCCAGAACAATTTTTTTAGACAACCAAGACACGAATGAGTCACCCAGAAAAATATAGTAGGTGTTAACATACTATCTGTCGTCTGGTGAGTTAACATATTCGGCATCATAGTAACCTAAGAGACCATATTGAGGTGATGATTTAAGATAAAGACCTAAAAATTGTATTCTATATAAGTATCTTAACACACGTTTAACACATTTTAAATGTATATATGCATGAGCTTGAACAAATTGACTCGATTTGTTAACTACAAAGGCAATGCTAGACCTTGTATTTTAAAACTATTGTAATGACCATAACATGCTCGTGTATGGTGTAACGTCATCAAGAATAATACTATCATGAAGCAAGAAAATATAACCAACTGGCATAAGAGTGTCACGTGACTTGCAATCAACCATTCCAACCAATATAAGTATTTATACTATATACTCCGTCAAAGTAATATATAGTCCTCACTTGTCATGAATTACTTACATGCATATTAAATAATGTAAGGTCTCATGTCTTTCAATATAAATGTTGAGTTTAGGTGTTTGATAAACCCGCTAATAAGATAATATTTCTTCAAAATCAATATTTGATACCAACTAAGATAATTATCCAAAGTAGGTACCAAACATCTAGCAAAATAATATAATATCCTTCATTGTAAAATAATATTGTAATTTTTTTTAAATAAGTCTTTTTTTTTAAGTTTGTATAGTTTGAATTATATCTCCAAAAATAAAACCGAAACCATGTTGTGTTTATATTTACGAGACAAATTAAACAAATGGTCTATATGATATGTTTTCGGAAAAAAAATCAAAACTACTAAAAAAACTTTGATTAATATATTAAAAATTAAAAATTGTTTATTAACATTTTTAATTCTTTTAATACCTAAATTTTTGTTTTATTATTGTGTTTTAGATTAGAAAAATTATATTGATATAGTAATAATTATAAGACACTTTTGAGAAATAATTTTGTTTTGACAAAATTTTATTATATTTTCCTGATTGGAATCGAATGCTGATTAAATTGAGGGGTAGAATGAGGCTATTGGGCAAAACAACGTAAATGAAAATAAAAATATTTATTGAACAATTCTACATTCGTAACTAAGTTTCATTTATCAGTAAACATCAAGTACTAGATCGTATCTTTATAATTATAATTTCCACTGTTTTTTTTTAACCACGACCAATAATAAAATCGTGCATCTTTTTAAATTGTTCTTTGGACATTCCATCATAGTAAGCATGAGTTATTTTCTGATAAACAACGACAATCACAAGCAAATAATAAACCATTAACTTTGTAAAAGCTAAACACACAATATTAAACTCCAAGACAAAAAATAATTCAACTTACTAAAGACACAACACCAAACTCTAAGTCAATAATGGTTGAAATTATGATAATTAATGTTATAAAAGATCAAGAGTTTGCTAATAGTAAGTAAAAACACAAGTCTATATGGTTAGGTTGTGTTTGGTTCGTTAGAATTATGACTTAGTGTTATATATTTGTTAAGTTTGTCGTAAAAAACAATGTCACATTTAGCATAGATATTTCAAAAAAAATTGATAATTTTGACAATAAATATGAAGATGAAAACATTGTGATAAATAGTGGTGATTGATGATATTATTGGAAACCTATAAAAAAAATCTTTATTTTAAATTTTTATTTCATATTATTTAAGACATGTTTTAGATTTCTTGTCTTATAAACATCTATATCTTTTTAATTTGAGCAAATATTTAAACAGTTTATTTAAGTATATTTGTTTTGGTTAAAAATGATCTTAATTTTTATACAAACTAAAAAATAAAGTTAAATTTGGGATGCGATCGGACCAGGTCCAAATAGTAAAAATATTATTGGCGGACATGTTCGGATTGACCCACAAACACGTGCGGATCATACTCGGACTTAAAAATATTAAAGCCACAATGGATCAGACCGGGTTCGGGTTCAATAAAAAAACAGACTCAAACAGATTAACCTGAATCTGGTCCGAACTCGACCATTACCATCCTACCAAATAGATCGTTTTCCATTAGTATATTTTATTAATACATATATATATAACACTAAAATTATTAATAAAACAAACAATATTTATTTTTAAAGTAATAATTATTTTTATTTTTATATAATAATCTAATAATGAAAAATGTTAAAATTATATCTTTTTTTTTTCTCAGAAAGAATCCGCAGTTGTCCGCACAAAGCGACAGACTCAGCCGAAAAACATATATAAACGAACTCATAACTTTTAATCACAATCATACCTTACTCAACCGATCCGACAACATTTAGTGTTTAAAATTATTTATTAAATTAATGGAAGACACGAAAATTTAAAAAGTCATAGGGTCCAAAAGGATTAAAATTGAAAAAAGTACAATGTTTGACAATTACTCCATGGGTGAAGCTATTTCCTCCATAAGATTTATTATTTCCTCCATTTTAAATTTTTAATAAAACACGGAACATTTGTTTTTACCTTCTTGCCCTTTATTTAATTTCTAATTTATAATTTGATGTCACTATCCACTATCAAACCCTTATTACAACAAACACATCGTTAAGATAAATTACAGCCATCACATATGATTTAACTTCTAAAATTAAACAATAAAAAACTTAAAAACTCAATTATTTTTAAGATTAGTCACAAAATTTCATATTTTTTCAAAAAAAAACATGTAGTTCAGAGACAACCACTCTGAATAACATGTTTTTTTAAAGCACATATTCTAAGTTAGGAACTCAGAATCACATATAATATTTTAAAAAATAACTCAATCAACAGACATTAATCAAACCCCAAAAAATCTATATTTTGAACATAATATACAGGAAATAAACAATTAAACCAGAAATTGATATTAAAACCGATTAAACTAGTAACTCGATATGCAGGAACTCGATTATAAACTATTAATAAGTTTTGTTATCTGCATATAGAGTTCCTATAACTCATTATGCAAAAAAAATCATAGATTTAAAAAGAGATTTTATTCGATATTTAAAATAAAATAAGAATAACAATAGATTTTTATCTTTGGAACTCCAAAAACTGCTTCAAAATTGTTTGGTGGTTAGGGTATTTTAGGGCTAGAATAGAAAGGTGAAGGTGGATAGTTACTGGAGAAATTTGGATTTTTGATGTAAAATTAAAACAAGGATAAATTGAGATTTTCTTTTATGGAGGAAATAACAAGATGAGGTATTTTATGAATGATGGAGGAAATAATAAATTTTATGGGGGAAATAGCTTCACCATTACTCCATTCATCCTAAAATGCACATGTTTCTAGTATATATTTATTGTTATATTTTTTATTATCATTCATATTAAGTATAATATTATTTATTATTGTACCGATTCAGCTAGTTTATTTATTTATTTTTTATGAAAAAAAATAAATAAAAATCTTTAAAATATGTATTTTTAGAAAAATATAAGCCATTGGATGGTTTGTAATTGCTCGGTGATCGTGAATATAATGAACAATAAATATAATTTATTTAAATGTAAAAAGAGATATAGCTTCCGTTTTATATATAACACTTAATATTAAAATATTCAATTTCTAATCGTATAAAATATATTAGATTGATATAAAAAATAAATAGAAAAAACATTAAATAAAAACAAATAATTTTTATATATATGGAACATATCCCGAGGATTGGCTAGAAATCATAAAAGATCTAGTATTACAATAGTATAACTGATCCAATACATGGTCAAATTAGGATACAAATAAATATAAAGTTCAAAAAAGCAGAAAATATGTGATAAGGCAAAGCACGCGGAAACCAAATTTAAAAGATAAAATAATAAGTTAGTAATATGATATATAATCATGCTGAGATAATTTTAGTACCAAAAAACATAAACTGAATGTCAGAAAACATATAATATGAAACCGAAAAGGCCATAGTGGGGAGTAGAGATGAGTCAAATATATGAGCATTCTGTTACTAACAAATATTGTAAATAACTGCGTCAAAGCAAGAAAGCCAAAGGCGACGGTTTAGAGTGGAAGACCAGTTTGGCGCCTCACTAACCCAAGAGTGAAAATTTATGATATTAACCGTTAATCCAAACTTGGAAGTGGCAAAATCTCAATTAACACGAATGAAACTACAATCATAGAGAATATGATTGATAATTTCGGGAACAAAATTACATAAAATACAATCTGATAGAGTATTAAAACCCCAACTCATAAGCTTATCACGAGTATATAATTTTCCTATGATAGTAAGTCGAAGAATGGAGAATGAATGGGTATATTATACTTATATTATACTAACTTGGCCCACCTGACACAAAGAGAGGGCAAGCGTATCGCAGTGTAAGTACTATTGATTATGAACTTTTAAATTCCTCGTTTGGCCATCCAGTAGTAGACATCGTTGAAGATGATAATTGGTGGAGGAATAGGGATAATAAAAATGTTGATATCTTAAAAATTGATTTGGTTCATAGCACTTGCAGATCTGATATGAGATGTTCAGTTCCAAAGGCTATCTTGAATGATGTTTAAGACCTCGAGGGTTCTGCCAAGCCTAGAATCATGGATAATATCTTGCCCATAATAGGTTATTAAAGACGTGGAAAAAAGTCAAGGATCTTACCAAAATAAAGTATGTTTCCCCATTTCCAATCGTCACTCCGTACAAATTACTAGCCAAAGGCTTAAGACGTAAAATTTTCTTTTTAAGTCTATGAGAAGGACGAGTCAAAAACCATAGTCCATAAATTATCATTTTTAATTTATTCGGTTTTGATCCAATCGCACTAGACTGAATGTTGTTATTACTAATTAAATATCACATATGTTTAGAGACAGTCGTTTGATTCTAAATTTTTAGATCTAGAATTCCAAGATCGTCCTCTATTGTGAGCACAATAACATTAGAACAAGCCATTTTGGCCGTCAATATGTTCATCTCGTGGCCCAACCAAAGAAAGGGGCAGAGAGATTGGGAAAAGTCTTTGAGCACCCTATAAGGAAGAATAAGAATAGATGACCAATAAATTTTCCCAAGAAAGAGTACATACTTAATGAGTTGAAGTCGACCCGCATATGATAGATTTTTGAAGGTCGAAGAACATATGCGTAATATGATGTTAAAAATAAGATGTCGAAAATTATTATAGTCGACCCTTGAGGAGGGTAACCCCATATATTTCACCGGCAATGAACCAAACTTGTACCTAAAAATATCGATGAGATCGTTATGGAGAATATGATTAATCATTTAGAGGAAAATGTGACTTTTAGCCTGGCTTACTCGGGGACCCGATAGCGAAAAGAATTCATCCAGGACATATTTGATAAGTTGGATGGAAATGAGGTCATCGTGAAATAAAATCATGGGGTCATCAACAAAATATATGTTTACTGAAAAACATAGGTTTGCATCATAATAAAAAAAGAAAAGGTGTGAAACGGTTGCTTTGCCTAAGCCTCTTCCTACAAAAAACAGCTCTCATATGGGTCACCAATGATGTTAATGTTGTAAGAATGAATGAAAATACACTGAATAGTCTAAAAGATCATTTCATGGGGAAGTTCATGACAATAATGATGTCTTAAATGAGGTACCAACGACCATTATCAAAGGTTTTCGTGAGGTCATTTTTTAGGGTAAACCTATTTCCCATGTATTTAATATGGTACCCCCCTAAGAGGTTCTTAGGGAAAAATAATATTGTCAGAAATGCTCTTACTATAAATGAAATCGGATTGAGATTTTTCAATCAGATAATGGAACGAGCCTTTAATTTCGTCAAGAAAAATATTAGAGACCACCTTATAGACGATATTGCATAGCACAATAGGCCTAAAATCGGTAGCTAAAATACGGTTATGTACTTTGGGAATAAGAGATATAAAATTAGAATTTCAAGAATGATTAAGACTACAAAATTTGAAAAATTCAAGTACCCTATTACATATGTCATCACCCATAATATTCTAAGAATCCTTGAAGAATATTGAATTGAAACCATCCGGTCCCGAGTACTTGTTGTTATCAATGTTGAATAAAACATTTTTAATCTCATCACATGCTACCATACATGTTATAAAAGTCTTATCCAAATCGTCAATCTTAAAGGCAGGGAGGGCAAAAAACATGGCAATACCAGGATATCTCGTGAGGGAAGGGGGTACATGGTACAAATGAGGTTATTGAAATAGATCACAAGAACATTAGCAACCCCGAGGAAGGGGGTGCATGGTACAAATGAGGTTATTGAAATAGATCACAAGAACATTAGCAACCCCGAGGAAGGGGGTGCATGGTACAAATGAGGTGATTTGAAGGTTGTTTATTGAGCCATCTGAAATTGAAACACGTGGAACCGAGGTCCCTAACTTCACATTGGTAACAACAATTGTTGAATTCATCCATTATTTTAGTCTAATTATTCGAGAAGCAATACACTCCTTTGACTTATGGATGACTTTGAAATCTCCAAATGTGACCCTGATGGTATAATGATCCTGAGTTGTAATGGAGTTAAGATCAATCCAAAGGGGAATACGATCATGAGCATCATTAAAAATATATATGGTAGTAAAAAAATTAATAAGTTATGGCACCTCACTTTATAATTAATGTGTTGTGGAGAGGACAATAACGGATGCAAGTCATGATTGGTAACAAAATGCCAAAATGGGGCCATTATTCTGATAACTAAATACACTTTATGACTATAAAATTTAGTTTTAATAAGAATCATTAATAATATGTTATTATTAATATTAAATTCAGTGAAATATCTTTACCTAACTGGGCTGTTTAACCCGGGACATTCCATAAAGCAACGTACTTAAACATGTATAAACTTACAATAGATTAGTTAATTTTCTTATCAGAGGATAAAACTAGAATGCCAGAAGTGTCCTTGCCGAGGAAGGGCATCATTCTCAGTGAGGAATTCACCTCGCCACCACTCTCCACTTTCTCGCTCTTCATCATTCGATCTACGAGAAAGTCTTCGCATAATCCAAATCGAACTTTAAGGGCCTGATTTCTAAGAAACCTGCAGAGGAATGGTTGAAGTATGATCCCCATAGAATAATTTTTGCACTAGTCTGTATTGTGCCAAAAATTACAAAATAAGCATATTGATAAAGGGTCATCATACACGATCCTAATAGTGATATTCTTGTTTTACCACCGCAAATATCCCATAGCATATCTTGAGACTAATATAAATACGGGGGAATATTAACTTCTCTTTTATCTTTGTCAATTTGTCGGCATACAAGGTATTACCAAGCATCAAATCAGAACTACTAAACTCATCTGCAATCCAAAGCTCTGGGAGAAATCACCCATATGAGGATCTTCTTATGTGGGTCATTAACTAAACATTTGAGAGGCTCTCAAGTTTTTAGAATCATAAGCAAACCCATAAAGTTCCATGAAGTATTATCTAGAACTTGTTTAACCAGATCCTTAGTATGAAACTTAAATAAAACCAATTATCTTGAAGTCCTCAATACCAAAATTTCCCCACAAAGCCTCCATATTAGCCTTCAGTTGTAAGAGGTTAGGAGTTTGACTAAGAAAATAGTCAGAGAGGCAAGAGTTTCAAGTCTCTCGGAAACCGATAATAGCAGACTTGCGAATAATCATAATATTAACATTAGATTCTATTGGAGGAAAGACAATGACCATAAAAGATCAGTTAATTTGATGTCCCAATACAACATGTGCCCAAAAATACTGATTTTGAGAAATGGAATCTAAAGAAAAATTGAAACCAATAGAGTTGTGGTCAACATGGTTGATCTAAAAGAGGAGCCTTTAGAAGGGTTTGCCTTAAAATATAGGTGTAATCTAACTAAATTAGAGGATGGTGTGGCTTGTGGGAGAAATAACTTTTAATATTTTCTAGTTTTTTTGTCCAATATCATGATTTTACCTTTTCTTATAACACTCGTATTTAATATAATGTGAACTGTTTGAAAGAACGAAACATGTTTTACCCAATATTCCACGGGCCTTAGCCTGATCCCCTAAAAAGACCCTCTCTCTTACCCAGGGTACATGAACCCGATTTATGCACATAATCCCTAATACCCAGCCAATATGAGCCCTCAATTAAATTAACATAAATTTTCCTTCCAAGAACATCCTTGCCAACTCCAGGCACTCTGTGCATTCTACAAGCCATGATATCTGGCTACCAATTAGATTGAATACCTCATTATCTTCTAAATCCATACCCATTCATTCTACTATCGTTGTGATATTCTGATAGAAACCTCCATATGGCGCCATGCTCGATCCACCAACGATCAAGATCTTAAGGGATTCGAAGAGGGACGCGTCTTGTTAAATCTGTGTGCAGAAGAAAAAAGACAAATAATCTTACCCTTGGAACCATCGACGGAGGGAAAATATTGAGTGATGACGATTCAACATGGTGTTAAATCTTATTCGTTGGTTTTAAAAAAATTCATACCACAACTCAGCTGCATATGTTGACGAGTAAGGGTTATGGATTTATTTACCATTGCTTAATGGATAGACGATGAGAAGGGAAAAACACAAAAGAATCACCGAACAAGGTCACGAGACAGTTGATTGGAGCAAAAAATTGAGATGAGTAATTATCTGATTCATCATTTGAGTCAACAAAACCTTAGAAAAACCATCATTTTCACTAACCATATTAACAAAAGTGTTATGATTGCAAAAAGAAGGATTGTCAGGGTCGAAAAGAACGTTTTAAGTCATTATATGGAGAAAGAGCCAGCCTCGTCGGTAGGGTTAGCTGACTTGTACGAGTTGGAAGCAGATGAGACCATTGAGGTAGTTTTAGTAAGAATAATTTATTTATTCTTCTTAAAGAGATGTTTTAACATGTTTAATACTAAGAACGTAGAAAAAAGTTAGAAAATACCTTACCATGTTTAATACTAAAAATCCAGTAAATAACTTTAAATTTAGTAATGGAACAACCCACGCAAAATGAGACAATACCAACTTGCGAGAGAAAGGTTTTAGGAGAACTAAGATGGTGAAAAAAACAAATATGTTTCAAATAAAGGGTCGCACAATTTTTAAGCCAACAAAACCAGGAGTTTGTAATTTTTTATGAAGAACGGTAGTTTTACAAAAATAATACTGAGTAGAGAAAGAAAGATGTTAGATTTACTAGGAAAATATAAGAAAATAATAAATTACTAGGTTGTCTTACTTTTTGTGGATATTAAAAAAATAATTTCATTGATATGTAAGAACTTTGATACTTTTAGTATGTTGCTTTTCTACACTACAGGTTTACCTATGCTTGTTTGCAGTTTGGTGATTTTACCCAAATGGTACAAGGTATAAATAGCCTAACAAAAAAAATTGGATTACTTTAACTCAATGAATTGGTTTGAAACTCGCGGGGAATGAGGAGGTAGAAATGATATGCTTTCACCGAGAGAATAGACTATTTTTATGATAAAATAACGCACTAGTCCTTTAGACATAAGGCTAGAAATTTCTTAGAATCCAAGGAAAATTGGTTTTTCCTAGAGGATTCTTAGTTCGTAAAGTTATCATTATTTACCCATTATAATCTAAATCAAAATTAGAGGTTCTCTCTCTTAGAAAAAACTTACAAAATTTGATATCAAATTATACATACATAATTTAAAAATATTTCATTTATAATATTTTATTTTAAAAATATATCAATTTTGTTATATTATTAAAAATTAAGATTAATATGCTATTGCAGCACTCATAAATAATGGATTTCAACAATAAATTAAAATGTCGTCCTTATACGATTTCAAATAATCAAAATATATTTCAAAATCAAAATTATAATTTTTTTTATTTAGTGAGATATTTAAATTGGATATTTTTGAAAAAAATAAAATTAATTTAAACCATCAATTTTAACTTATTTGTGTAGGATGGTTAATATATCGTCATACGTTGTTATAATTTGGAAAATTTAATCTACCAATAACCACCATGAATTAAAATTATTTACCTATAATAGTCTAGGGTTTGAGAAAGTTTCATAAGTACATGGTTTTGAAACAAGAGTACTCATAACTATGTTAACTTTTTCAAATACACATTAGACCTTCGTCTTGTTGTTATGATTTTGATTTATTTGTTTTATTTTCTCATTCAATCAATCTCTTATGTGATTATATGTATTTTGCTCTTCCTTCGATTAAGATCTTATGTTATTGTTGGTCGTCTGTTTTTTCTTTGTTCTTCTTCATTTATCGATCGTTTATTGATAATTATATTGTTTTTTGTTTTTTGGTTTTGTTACTTTTGACTGTGATGAGTTATTTTATTGATGTTCTATGATTGGTTTAGTTGTGTTGATTCTTTAATTTCATACATTTATGTAAATACGCTGTCAATTATATGAAAAGAGTGTCTTTGAAAAAATATATTTGAGGATTTTTCGTTTTCTATGGGTTGGTTGTGTAATTACATGTTATTTAGTTAGAAAATACAAAGTGTTAACAATGTTTGTAATTTTGTACACTATGGTTGTGAAATTAATCCATTTTGTGGTGCGAAATTAATCCATTTTGTGGTGCGAAATTATTTGTTACGTGGTTGCGTAATTATGTTGTAAGTGGTTGCGTAAATAGGACTTTGGATATTTTTTTGGAGTACTAGGTTGAAAGACATTAAAAAAATAATTGTGTTTTTACAAAAATAAGAGTAATTAGGTTGTGAAATTAACTTGGAAAAACAACTATGGTAGAGTTGCGTAATTAAAAGTAATTTGATTGTGAAAAAATAATTGTTCTTAGTTGCAGAATTATACAAATGAGTTACGTAAATAATAAGAAAGTATTTGCGTAAAAATGAATATGGTTGTGAAAAAATAATCTTGTCAAAAAATATATATTTTTAAATGTCGTATTTTTCAAACAACAATTAAAAAAACCTTTAAAAATCCAATGGCTCTATTTTTTAAGACGAAGAAAACTAGATCCATAAAAAATATATATTTTTTGATTTTTTATTATATTTGGTTACAAAAATAATAGTAAACGATGTGTGAATTTAGTTGCATAATTAAGAGAGTAATTTTGTCGCGATTAATTAAGAGTGATTTGGTTGTGGAATATACCTATTTCTAGTTGTAAAACTAAATGCAAATGAGTTTCCTAAATAAAAATAAAAAGTTGGATAAATAGGACTTAGGTTGTAAATATAATAATTGTGTTATATATTTTTTTAAATGTCATAGATCTCAAACCATGTTTCCCCAAAGAAGAAATTACGATTGATTTTGTTTTTTTTAAGACAACCAAAACTAGATCCATAAAAAATTCTGATCTTTTTATGGCATTTGGTTGTAAAAATAAAAGTAACTGGATTGTAAAATTAGTCTGAAAAAATCAACTATATTCCAGTTGCGTAATTAAGAGTAATTTGATTGTGAAAAGACAATTGTGTTCTAATTGCGTAATTAAAAGTAATTTGATTGTGCACAAAAATTATTCTCAAGTTGTTAAATTTAGTGCAAATGAGCTACGTGAATAAGAACAAAATAGGTACATAAATATAGATTTGGTCGTAAAAAAATAATTATGTTACAGTTTTTTTAATGAAACATTTTCCAAACCATAGCTAATTGTTTTTTAAAATAGCATTAGCTTTGTTTTTAAAGACAAACCAAACTAGATATAAATTAATTTTTTGATTTTTTATTACAATTGGTTGAAAAAACAAGCGTAATCAGGTTGAAAATTAGTCTCGAAAAAACAGTTGTGTTCTAATTGCGTAATTCAAAGTAACTTGGTTGTGAAAATATGGAAAAAAAAATCCTCCACACATATCACTTATGGGTTTCTTTTTGTTTGTTTTTCAAAAATATAAATATATGTATTCTAAGATTTTTATAGGTTGAAGTTTAAAATATATGGAGTTTTGTGTATAGTTGATCGATAATCAAAGACAAATAAAGTACTTTCTTCGTGAAAACCCGATTTAGTAGTTGCTTTATGTTGAAATGCTTGAGATTTAACCTGAAATTTGTTGAAAAAATATGTAATTTGAGAGATTTATGAGTTCCAATTTTAGAGATAGAAGTGGTCCACGAGCTGAAGAGGAAGACGAGAGCTCTTTGTTTTCTATTTGACCCATGCTATAAATATAACACATTTTTATGGATCTTACACGGCTGGATCCTACACTCGTTTGATATATCTCTCACCTGATTTTGGACAAATTTCCCCCTCCCAAAAAACCTAGGTATAAAAGCATTTTATAAATCTCTCACAATTTTTTCCCTTCTTTTCCTCTCAACCTCTTCCAAAACCTCTCAAGCACCCAATTTTCACCAAAAAAACAAACTTTGTTTTTTGAAGAATTTGAACACACATCAACGTCGAGGTAAGCCATACAAGCCTCTCAATCTAGTTTTTTTTTATTTCGTTATGTTTAAGTGGTAGAAAAGTAGTTTTTTCTGTTTTTAAAAGTCTAATTTTTGTACAATTTTAGTGCTTATTTTCATAGATTAGTGTCGTATTGTTGTTTGTCATATGCAGATCTGTGTTTTTGGCGATGATTTTGATTGAAATGGTGATGTTTAGATAGATCTAGGTTTGGGGTTCTTGTAGGGATCGTGATCATGCGTACCATTTATCACCTCCAAATGTTATTTCATGGCTAGTACGTCAATCAGATGACCTTTTAACGCAAACAAACAATTATATTTCTTCATCGAAGTCTCCTGCTTTCTTAAAGTTTCCGGCTTCACTTTTGATACAAAAATATTGTACTGCTCGCAAACCTGATCTAATATAGGAGTTCTTCCCTATTTCCTGCTATCGTAGAGCTTTATAATTGTGACGAACTTAATTTTGGTAGATTCCGGGTACACAAAAACATTCAATTCATATTTGGTAATTAACCAATCTGTATTGAATATTTTTGTGTAATCAGCAACCATACACGGAGGTTGGGCAGGTTCCTCCTACAATATATAACATTTTAATTTATAAGCATCGCATATGAATGATACCAAACTACGGTCGCATGCGAAAGAAATGGTATATGTGTCGCACACGATGGGTTTTGTAACGTGGTCGCACAAAGGGATGCGATGAATATAGTACACTTGTCGCACGATTATGCGACCATGTTGTTGTTCATCGCCCGAAAGTCGTGCGACCAGATAAAAATAGCAACTCGAGATCAGCTACTTACCTCCATACAATAAACGCCGCTCTCGTCTAGCAAGTCCTCCAAAGAGACACCCATACCATCATCTTTCATTGATCCTCCAATTTTTGGGTTTTTATGGGTTTGGGTGGAAGAATTTTAGTTTTAGGGTTTAATAATAATAAATAATTAGGGTAATTTTGTGAGTTTAGGGTAAATTTTGGGGGTTTTCAGATTTTAGGTTGTTTTTTGGGGTAAATGACATTGTTGTAATTAGTTAGGATGAGAATGATAAATTGGAAATTCAAGTTTGAGTTTGAAACAAAGGGAGGTAGGGTGAGAGATCTATAAAAATGTGTTATATTTCTAGAATTATTACCCTTTCTATTTTTATACGTCAAAGGTATTGAGAGGCATGGGCATTTTAACCGGAACCGAAAGAACCGAACCGAAGTCGATTTGGTTCTTTCATAATACCCGAATGGTTCCAGTTTTCAATTACCCACGGTTTTCGGAACCGAACCGTACCGAACCGAAGAACCGTGGGTACCCGTTAGGAACCGAAACTATGTATTAACCTTTAATTTTGAATTGTTTTAAAAATATATTTTATTTTTCAAAGTTAGATTCTCCTAAATTTATCTTTTATCATTGATCTCTAAATATGTTCTCTTGAAATAAATGACAACATACTTTATTCAAAGTGGCGACATATTTACAAACTATTATGAGTACAAACAAAATAACAAAATACCAACCTTTATATAATTTAATAAACTTGATATCATCTCTCCATTTTTTTTATATTACTAATATTATTCTTTAATATATTAATTTTGAATATTTCTTATATTTAGTATTTTTCTTTTCTTACAATTTAATATAGTTTTATTGTTTTAAAGTGTAAAAAGAGTTTTATATACGTTGATATTGCAAAACATTTAAAGTACCCAAAACTACCCGATTGGAACCGAGTTAAGTACCTATACCGAACCGAGTTAAGAAGAACCGAACCAAAATTTATTCGGTTCCTAAATGGGTACTAGTTTTGAAGAACCGAAAGAACCGAGAACCGAAAAAACCAAACCGAACCGAACCGAAGAACCGAATGCCCATGCCTAGGTATTCTATAAAGTTTTTTATGTTGCAAGTAGTTTTCGGTAAACTTGAAAATAAATGTGATTATTAGTACTTTAATATTTATGAGTTGGTTACTTGTACCATATCTATTTTAGAATTTAATTTAATTTTAAAATTTAATTTAATTTTAAAATTTAATATATTAATTTTTATAATAATAATTAACGCCACTTAATTCTATGAGTGATTTCTCTAATCCTATAAACTATTTTAAAATTTAATATAATTTTATACATTTTATATTTTTTTTAAATTAATTATATTGATTTTTAACGCTAACATTGTTTAATATATGATTATTTTACTTAAGGGTTAGGTTAGAAATTAAACACATTTTATTGGATCGCTCACCATACCCTTTTATTAAAACTAAAATTTGAAAACCATAAATTACCATATTTCGTAAATATAATTTACATAATTGACATTATCATAAAAGTAACCCTAAATATAAAACCCTACCCCAAATATAAATTTAAATCCTAACAATTTACCACATAAACAATAAGAATTTACCAGCCCAACACTTAAATTTATACCACAAACCAAGCAAACACCACATTATTATGGAAGATAAGGAACCAAGTTGTTATATGGATGAGTTCATGGACGAGAACTTGTATCCAATAGAGGGAACCTTTTTAAATATAGTTTTCGTTTGATAAAAGTTACGCGATTCTAGCGATAAACATTATACTCGTCTTACACAACATGCGAAACAATTGATGCTGGTTGTGAAGATGTATACGAATCTGGAATTCACCATCGCAAATCTTCATGATACCAGTTTTTTTCTCATCGTATAGTTAATGCGACCAAGTGGGAATTTTGCATACATAATGTGTGATTTAGTCATTATTATGTATGTTTAACATATTGTTAATTGATGTAGGAGGAATCCGGTCAACCACCATATACAATGACTGATTAGACTGAAATTTTTGCAACCGATAGGTTTTTGCTAAACCTAAAATAAATGATTTTATAGAATAGCAATTTAAGAAGAATAAATTTGACATAATTATCGCGCCATATGATAGTGGGAAATGAGGAAGATTATATTTTTATTGTATTATTTTGTTCCACTATTATGTTCTACCATAAATCGTAAGAAATAACATTAACTTACGAATAAAATACTTATTCAAACATCAAAGTTATAAATATTAACTTACTAAAAACATTCTTAATCAAACATCAAAGTAAAAAAAATCACAAGTCATAAATATGACAAGTAATACATCTGCGATACAAGTCACTAAAAGTTAAGAAAAATAAAAAATATATCACCGATGCCAAATCTTAAGCCTGCCAAATGAAAATCAAACACAAAAGTAAATATAACGAATGAAAGACCTCTAAATTACTTGACGATATTGGCAAGCTCATCTAACGCATTAACACATTTTTCTGACGTCATCGTGGCAATATGTGGTTGATACGCAACTACCTGATCATGTCCCTCGAGATCAACACTATGAGTGTGTACTCGAGACCCTCCCCCAACATATGTATCATCATCTAACCCGAAATAAGAAAATCTTAAGCCCAAAACAAGAAAATCAATCAAACAAGTCAAAATAACGAATCAAAGACCTCTATATCTCTCGACAATGTTAAAAAGCTCATCCAAACTCATTGACACATTCCTACGACATTATTGACACATACCTCAAATATATCGGCGATACCAAATCTTAAGCTAGAAACAATAAAATCAAACACACAAGTCAATATAACAAATCAAAAACCTCTAAATTGCTCGACGATACTGAAAAGCTCACCAAATTCATTGACACATTCTTATGACGTCATCGTGGCAATATATGGCTGATACACAACTACCTGATCACATCACTCGAGATCAACACTTTGAGTGTGTACTTGATACCTCCCTCTAACATATGTGTCATCACCTACCATGGGAGGGTTGGCCATTATATACCATAAGTTCGTCCTAATCCAAACATGGTACATCAGGTTCGTACCATCTTTTGCCCACCCTCAAATTGCGCACCTAAAGTTGTGAAAAAATGGTGCTTCAAATTTTCCCAAATCAACATATCCCACCCAACTTTTTGCTATATTTTTTACTAGCTTTTCTGACAGCGGTGGGACGTATGTGACACGGTAACAGTTGTATGTGACCCATCTGACGGGTCACGCGATCAGGGTAGTAATGCATGACTATTGTGAACGACCCAACGTATGCTTAATCAAAATAACCGATTGAAACGACCGCACACCACGTATATAAACATATAAAGAAAGTTGATGTTGAAGATATTTAATCGTTAGTATATATAAAAGTCAATGAAAATAAGTATAGATTAATAAAACATAATAAAACTTACATCAAGTGCGTTGCACATAATGAATGTGTGTCTTAAATCTGTACGAACACCATGAGAAGAAGAACTCACTTTACATGGAATGTAGCAACATATATACGGTGAGGCTATACCAAACGTGTTGTACAAGGGAGCACTAAAAGACCTAAAATGATAAAAAAATCCATGCCTCTAACAACCTAGTAAACCCACAAATACCACTAGTGTCGTGCATAGAATCTGGCCAAGCGTGTGGTAAAGCTATACCTAGCATGCTATCGTACATTCTCAACTTCTCCACTTCATCATTAAAATGATTTTTTAAAAGCATTATCTGTAACAAACAAACTGATATTGACATGGACGTTATCAAGAGTGCCGCTCATCTCACCGAAAGAGAATTGGAATGAATACGTCTCCTCATGGAAATGCTCGAGAAACACCTTTAATAAATAAAGTTGGTACACCAACGGGATAACGCGTCTATGAGTGGGCCGATAATAGTATCCACAACCCTAATCTGGATCATAGTTTGATTACGAATCAAACCCACTTTCGGAGACTGTCGTACATGGAGAAGCAACATAGGCTGACTCTCTCATACAATATGTAATAAACAAAAAAATTGTAAATAATAAAGTTGTAGATTAAAATTATGATAAAACTAAATTAAAATAATATGGTTTTAAATACTAAAATTCTAAACAGAGTTATATCGTCGTGAAAAACATTATAGGCTTTGTGGAGGGCGTAATCAGGATATAGTTGAGGGACGTGAGGATTGAGCCCCTCGAACTCATCTTAAGGTGCTGCATGCGTAGACGACCTAGCATCACTGCTGTCAACCATAACCCACCCAACATGATGATTGGTATCATCGGTTGCACCACCACGATGCAAACATCGTTTAATATGCGATCTAATGAATCTTCGGTAGGGAGCACCTGTCTGGCCACCGGTGCATCATGGGTCAAATCTCGACCATGTTTTTTAGTAACAGTTTTTTTCACACCATTTATGAATAAACAAAAAAAAATCATAGGTTTAATAATTAATAAACTAGTATGAAACACATTTTTTTTAAATAAATACAAAAATAATAAATTTTAAACTACACATGAATCATGTAAGTGTAGACAAATGCATCAACCAAATTAACAAATCATTTAATGAAACAAAACTCTAACATCATGTAATCCATATAAACGCTCCAAAATTGTTTAAACAGTTCGCATGAATAACAAAATTATGGGTTGGTCCGTCGTATGAATGTCTACGACAACCCTCGTCCTCGTCGCGCAACATATGAAAATACATCATGCATGGTCGTACATGTCGTGCGATGAACACTAACCTATAATCCCCAAATCATAAACCTTAAAGTGTTGAATCACCGATCATTCAACTTCAAATTAATCGCAGAATACAAATTTACAACTAGCAAGCAATACTAACCTAACAAATCAACAAAACGACAACTGAAACCATACAAAAATTATTTTTTTTATTATAAAAACACCTATAAATTCCAACCTAAATATCTACCAAAATATATGATGAAAGCGAATAAAAACCATACTGTTAAGCTTGTATGATATACCTTGATGTTGTTTTGAGGACGGATTCAAAATACTAGGTGTTTTGATTTTCGATTACTTTAATGATCTTAATAGGCTTTGAGAAAAAATATTTTTTTATGAGATATATAACAATCTCTATTTATACTTTATTTTTATGAAAATTATAAAATAATCTAAAATATGATAAGAGCTTTAACAAAATTGTTCGGGATCCAGCGATATAAGATCTAACGATTAATTTCTAGTCTAAATATTTTTTATGCTATTTTTTCTTTATAGTAAAAAGTATTTTTATTTGAGTTGATGACTTTATTTTGAAAAGAATATAGTTCTGAAAAGAAGATTGAAGTTCGTTAGGGTTTGGTTGTAATCAAAATTGGAACTTTATTATTTGCTCATATTATTTAAAAGTAAAGTTCCCAATTTCTTCTAGCTAAATGAATTTCAAGCTCACGCAGAAATAATTTTTGGTCTCACAGAAGATGGAAGGCTTGAAAACTTGGAAATGTAATATGAGATCGAAAATAGGGTGTTCGAGACTGTTTCTTAGTCTTGACTGAATTAAATCTTAAAACATAGTTTGACTGAATTAAATCTTAAAAGTTTTATCACATGAAAGCCTTTGATTTTGTATTAGTCTCGTTTGACTCTTTAAACAAATGTAATTTCCTTAATATGATATAATAATATAAAATTAGTAATTTTCTTAATCTAGTAATATAAAGTTGATTTTGCTTAAAAAAGAAAAAAAAGAAAGAAAAAAAGAAAGGTAGTTTTCAATATACCATCCATTCTCATGGTAATTTTGTACTTAGCCCTCCGGCAATATACATAACTTTACGTTGGGCATTATTGTAAATTAGCAACTAGAACAGGGTACAAAGGTCAATACAATTATATCGCGTCTACAAATCCAGGGTTTGAAGCGTTAGGGTTCTCCTTTGCAGCTTCCTTTCAGCTCACTGCCAGAACCCTAGCCCTAACCCTTGCCTGCTGCCAAATCCCACTCAACATGGCTGTAGGGTACTTTGTTTCTCCCTCTAAAAGCTGTATTCGATATGTATTCATTAGAGTTACATTCATAGTTACAAATTCGTCGTTTTGAACAATTTTGTTTTGTTTGCAGCAAGAATAAGAAGCTCTCCAAGGGAAAGAAGGGAGGAAAGAAGAAAATGTAAGTTCGATTTCACTAAAGGAAGGAAAAAACCAAAAGATTTTAGTTTGATTTTTGATTTTATAGAGAAAATCATGAATTGATAAGTGTTTTGTGCATTATACAGTGTTGATCCATTTACGAAGAAGGATTGGTATGATATAAAGGCACCCTCCATTTTCACTCACAAGAATGTTGGCAAAACCCTTGTCAGCAGAACCCAGGGTACTAAGGTACTTCTATTTTCTCTCTATTTTCGAGTCTTACACCGAGTTTCATGTCATATATGTAGCCGTGATTAGCATTGTGCAAGTTTATCTGAATGTCCCTATATGAATTATCTACTAAGCTTTGTTTATTGAATCCCACCCCGTAGATTTATATATATTTGATGAATTTTATGAGATACCTATAGTGAATCTATATTTTCTATGAAATTGTCTCACAATCTTCTTGGTTATCTAGTCCTGCAACTAATCTCTTTTCTTAGCGAAATTCGAAAAACCTTTGCTTAACCAGTAGGTTTTGTAGAAAATTTTACTTAGTTTTGAAAGGTTCGATTGATCCTTTTGAACTATCGGGATTACTGTCTTTAAAGATGAATCTATTGACTAGGCTAAGACTTTTGGAAACATTACTGATCTTTGATTTTGTGACCAAATATTATATTGTATATGAATGTCTCAAAACACACAGTTCTTGTGTTAGAATGCATTTTTCTCTCTGGATTCAAATGTGATTTTGTATGATTATGCTATGATTTCTGGCAACATTACTGATTTTTTATCTGGTTACCGTTTATTAGATAGCATCTGAGGGTCTCAAACACAGAGTTTTTGAGGTTTCTCTTGCTGATCTCCAAAAGGATGAGGATCATTCTTATAGGAAGATCCGTCTTAGAGCCGAGGATGTCCAAGGACGAGTTGTGCTTACAAACTTCTGGGTAAGTGTCATTTTGGCCGAATTTTCTTAGAGTTATAATATATATTACTGTATTGCCCTGCTGCGTTTGGTTTGTGTAGTTTTGACTTCCTAGATGTATGTAGAACATGGAATCCAGCTTAGTTTCACGGTTGTTTACAGGTCTTGTACTATATTATTGCATTATAGGAGAAAAAATGTTTATCTCTTTCTCTACCATGTTTCAGGGGATGTCGTTCACCCAGGACAAACTTAGGTCTTTGGTGCGCAAGTGGCAGACACTAATTGAAGCCCATGTGGATATCAAAACAACTGACAACTACACCCTCCGAATGTTTTGCATAGGATTTACCAAGAGGCGTCCTAACCAGGTCAAAAGAACCTGTTATGCGCAGACAAGTCAGATCCGGCAGGTGTGTATTTGCTATACAAGCCCGTATTGTTGCACTTATATAATTTAACATTGTGTAATTGTTGTACATTTTTAATAGATTCGTCGTAAAATGACTGAAATTATGGTGAAAGCGGCTTCATCATGTGATTTGAAAGAGTTGGTGGCAAAATTCATTCCTGAATCTATTGGTAGGGATATCGAGAAGGCAACATCGGGAATCTATCCTCTTCAGAATGTTTTCATTCGTAAAGTGAAAATTCTTAAAGCACCAAAGTTTGATCTCGGCAAGTTGATGGATGTAAGTATCTGAATCTTTATGCTATCATTTATATACCTTCCATGTTTTTGTCTGTCAATTATTTGTACCATTTAGATTTCAGAGTGAAAATACTCTGTAATAACTGAAAACATGATGTCCTTTTCTAAAAGGATCTCATTTGTGCATTGAGGTCCTATGATATGCACACTACATCATTCTGTTTCGCTAATGGATTATTAAACTTTTTTAATGCTTATCTTTCAATTATTATTTTTACTAAGGCTTATCTTTCATGGAGTATGAATATTAGTTAGGCTAATCTTAACTTGACATGACAACAACGTAGGTCCATGGTGACTATTCAGCCGAAGATGTTGGAGTGAAGGTTGATAGGGCGGATGATGAAGCCATGGGCGAGGCAGTGCCTGAAGAAGTCATTGGGGCTTGATTTTAGAATAGTGTTTTTATAATTTGAGTTATATGGTACTTTTTGACTGTGCTGTATAAATTTTACTGAATGGTTTAATATATTTTTTGCCAAAATTGTTTTTGCCGGCTATTTTGAATTGTGATTTTCACCTTAGTCAGCCAGTTTGCTATGCATTGAAAGATTAGCTGCTTGGTAACGGAATAAGGCATGCATTTCTGTTGGCAAACATGATATATGTTCTTGATAGTAATGCGTTTAGAACTTGATTGATGCAGGTTAATATTATGAAAATCTGTTTTTCATTTTTACTAATTTTAGTTATTTCATTGAAAATCGTTTTAATTAGTATTCGTATGCATTTCAAATCTCTATTTGTCATAGATTTAAGTTTAAGAAGATTTAAATTTTAAGGGTTTTGTATTTGTCATACATACATTTGAGTTTTGAGGGTTGTGTATATTTAACTGTGACGGTTGCGAATGTTTTCTATCCATTTGGGGGCGAATCATACATACTTGAAAGTTTATGAATGATTCAACAAAGATCAGAATTTTGTGAAAATCCGCTTCACTTTTGGTATCGGACAAAAAGTCAATTTTAGTTCATTTTAGCAATATCAGTCAATTTTCTACGTGATAAGCGTTAAAAAATGCTTTTAGGAGATCTATTCTAGGTTTTTAAATGCTATACTTTGGTTTTGGTTACGATACGTTATGATTTACTAGCTATATTTCGATTTGCTAACCAGATAGTTGTTAGGATGTTTTTGAGATTTACTAGTTCTTAGGATATTTTTTTCTTTGCGATTTTTTAATCTATTTTCAATTGTATTTTTCCTTACTGTAATTGTCATTGGAGAAATCAGATTTAATCAAGTTAAAAATTATCAATGAAAAATCGAGTTTTTACTCAAATATTTGTTCATGACAAATTTTTATTTAAATTCTTCTTGTGAGAAGCGAGTTTAGTTGATCCCTCATTCTGATTTATCCGGGATAAATTCAGTTTGTAGTTCTGCTTATCAAAGACTTCTATCACCTTTGTGGCGCAACTCGATCCATCATATATCTATCACAACTTTAACAGATTCAAATGATATGTATGGCGGTGGATGTAGTGTTGGTTTGACTGGTTGTTGTTCGGAGAACACTCACAAACAAAATCACATGGAAAATGTTTGATAGATATATTAAGTGGATCGATATGCGCCACAAAAATGATGAAAAGCCTTTGATAAGCAGAACTCCAAACCGAATTTATCCCGGATAAATCAGAATGAAGGATTAAAGATAAGTTTGTCCCCGACAAGTATTTGAGTAAAAACTCGTTTTTGATTGATAATTTTAACTTGATTAATTATGATTTCTCCAATGGAGATTACAACTTTTATAAGGAAAAATACAACTAAAAATCCTAAAAATAGACTAAAAATAGCAAATAAAAGGTATCATAATAGCTAGTAAATCTGAAAATATAGCTAAAAGTTAGCAAATTAAGATAGATCTCAACAAACTAAAAATACCAACTAATAAATTCAAACATATCCTAACCACTTAAAAATAACATTTAAATATATGGAGCTCCATTTTCGTATATCATTTTAACCAGGTCTTCTAAAAGCATTTTAAATGTTTTCTTGAGCTTTAATCATGTAGAAAATGGGTTGAGATGACTACAATGAATTAGAGTTAATTTTTGATCCCACAAAACAATAATCGATATCTCTTGATATTTCCTTAAAATAGTTTTGCATTTTAAGCAATTTTAGACAATTTCTTTAATAAGAAACCATAGTCATTTTATCATTGATGTCATAATTAATGGATAGTCTTTTTCTTGTTCTTCATGGTTTATTTTGTATTTATCATTATATATATCACAAAATATTTAGATAATTTAATTATGAAAAATTAGCGATAATACGTATTTACTAGTATGGGTCTTCAATCTATAAATGGTTTATTGATTATTTTGATTAGGCAGTTAGGGTTTTTAAACTAGGACGAAAGCTGAAATCTAAAAGGAGTGCACATTTAAAATAAAATTATTTATAATAATTAAAAAAATTATATTTATTAATAACCATTCCTTACATAGATTTTTTTAACAATATTTTTATTTGGTATAAAAGAAGTCAAAGAATTTCATTATTTTTTCATTTTGTGAACCTTTTTTTCTAAAATAAAAATTCTCAAATCTTTCAAATTACACTCTTGCAAAAAAAATCAGCGAATTTGTTGTATTTTAGTACAAAACAAATACTAAACGAGGTTTTCACGATAAAAATTTGTGTACAACAAAAGTTGAAGCCATTCTCAAATCTTTCAAATTACACATTCTCTAAATATAATTTTTGTGCAACACACTATTGTTTTGAAATAAATAAAAATATCTAAATATATATACACATAAACAGAAAAAGAATCAATCTAAAAGATCAAATGAAAGTTAGGATTTGTAATCAAGTTAATCATTTTGTTTTTACAATTTACCATATAAGATCAACAAGAGAGATAAATTTAAACCTCGTGGCTTTTACATGAACTTAAACACATAAGCAATATTTTAAGTTATCATGTTTTACTCTTAGTATCTCTTATAACATTTTGGAAGCTCAATACCAAAATACATATTTAGAGATAGCATAAGATTGTGATGAATAAGTAGAGACGATGTGTTACACTTTGTTAGGAAATAGAGTAAAAAACAACTATTTACAACAATAGATGAAAAGAAAGTTCGTCAGTATCTCGCTGGAAGGTAATGCAAATTATAGTGAAACTTGAGACACGTAAGGTTATGCTTTCCAAAAATAATTATTTGATCACTTAATGAACCTGAGATTTGAATGAAGTTCTTGCAGAATATAACAAGCTTCATGAACTTAAATACAAACAACGTGAAATTTAAATTCATATTTGATAAAAATTAATAATAATAATGAGAGAGATGATCTTTTGAGAGGGTTTGAGATTTTATCGAAGTTGTATTGCATTTTTGAAATGTCTACCTATATATAAAAGTGATGAAGTCTATCAAGTAAATGTAAGCATTTATCTACAGATAGGGTTAGACCTTTAAATAAATTTTTTTTAGAAAATTCATTTTTTTCTAAAAGGTCACATTATGTCGGACTCTGGGATGATCAATTTTATTTCTTATCGCGATGAAGTTTTGGTTGAAATAAAGATTTGAAGTTGATCACGAAGATTCTTTTGTTTGGCGCTATGAAGTTAAGTTGCCTATTTCTAGTAGACTTCGCTTACTTATTTCGTTAGGATAAACCTTTAGGTTAGCCGCAGTGAGAATCGTTCCAAAGTTACAATAGATTGTATATGCTTACTTTGCCATGATCAACCCTTTGTATTATCGCTGCCATGTCTCCTTTTTTTTAGCCTAACCTTCTCGTCACTTCACCAACTCTGATGATATGAAATCCTATTAAGAGCAACCACATTTAATCAATATTTCCAACAATACCCATTTGATTTAATTTCATCTCTTATCTCCTCGTTGAGACAACTTTTGCGCATAAAACAAGATATATTTCGATTTAAATTTTACCGCAGTATTTCAATGTTATCGAATGAATTCAATTTTTGCTTTATCCATGTAACTTTTTGAAGCTCTATATGGATGCATAAATATTGATAAATTTATAAATTAACCTTCTAAAAAATACAAATACATATTAATCAAGCAATAAAGAGCCCAACAAGACAATACAATTCCAAATTTCTAAAAGTAATATATTTTCCTTTTGATATATTTAAATCTTATTCTTTATGATACACAACTAAAAAATTCATTCCAACTATAGTTTTCATATATTTAAAAATGCGTCACAAAATTAATAGAATAATCAGAGTGTGTCAAAGTTATTAATTTATATAAGTGGTGGTATGGTCATTTTTTAACATTTCAATAAAGTCAAAAATCCTTTTGACTCGTGAAACAAACTTTTTCCAATAGAGTGGTATGTGAGAAATATTTTCGTCACCCAGTGATTGTTTCTCAAGTCTATTGGATCCTCTAAGAAGAAAATATATTCAAAATAAATGACATTGTTTTTTTTGCAAATATGGAACGATAAAAAACACATAGGATAAATATATGTTATCTATGTGATATTATCTAGATTAACGATGTGATTGTTCCTATACACTGTACCCAAAAATATTTTACGCAATCACTAAAAATGAAAATATTCTTAATCTTGTTCAGTTAAACCAAATCTTCTTTTAATATTTGAACACTAACTCCAAGAATATTAAAGAAAAATTAAAACACTTATACATCGTCTCAAAATAATGTTTGCTATAACATATCATCTGTCATTGGAAGAACCATAATAACATGGATGCGTCCTATATAAATGTCAACTCACTGAACGAAAAGTTTTTGGAGCGTCATCGTTTGATATATGCCTTCATAAGAGGCACATTGATGTTCCAACTACTAAGGATATCAATAGAATAAATGAATGATTTCCTAAAAAACTCATCTTGGAGAAATTTTTTGCAGCCAGTATTCTATTCCCAAGGTGTAACACAACACAACTTATAATTTCCCGATCCTATATAAAAATACCAAAATATACCAACAATATTAATCTTAATAAATTAATATAACCAATAAAACTCAATTAATAAAACTAATCAGTTACGTATAACATAAACTCACTCATAAAAAACAAACCAATCGACTTAATTAATTAAACCATTAAATAAAAGAATTGATTACGTATAACATAAACTGACCAATCAAAACCAAAACTTAGTTAATCAAGCTAGTAAATTAAATCAATCAATTATTTTTTTATAATAAATGTATGTTAATTAAACAAACTAATATAAAAAACTAAACTCAATATCACTATTTAACTGATTAAAATATATAATTTAGACAAATTTAAATTCTCTTGTAACACATTATATGATGTGTATCTAGTGTATTTATTGATGAGTCCGAATTTTGTCACCACTCTTTATGAGAACCGGACAGGGGAAATTCGGACAACATCCACCTAACCGGACGGGGACAATTCGGACAACTTCCACTTACTGAACTGTCCAGACTGAACTAAAGTATTAAAAACTTAATCACTTCATGACTAAGCTAATTGCTTGCTTACTTAAACTAATGGGTCTTTAAATTCGACCCGAATCCATTAGCACAACCCGAAAGCCCATGTGGCCCAAGGATAAGGGTATAAATACCCAACCACCTTCATTAAATGGTAGTAATGAAAATTAAATACAACCAGACATCTCAATTCTCCTTCTATATTCTATCCAAACATTAAATACCTTCAAAATACCACAAAACTCTAGACAAAATTACCCTCAAACGAAAATAAACCACATCAAATTGGCGACCACAATGAGAGTACGACGGTGCCTGAATCTAGCATTCAAAACCATCAGAAAAAACCCGTTCGGATGAATCCGGACGTACATGAAGTACCACCAGCTTTGACCGAAGTGGTGGGAGAGAATGATGGATATACCATTGAGGAGCGAGATAGGTTAAAAGTTGAAATAGAAGCTCTAAGGGCTGCCAAGAGGGCAGAGATGGGCATAAAAGAGAAGTCTAAGGTGTCAGTTCATCATACTGACAATCCAAGAGAGCATGAGCCCTCAAAAAAACATATGAGCGCAAAAAAGACTCATGTTAACTCAAAAAAGTCTCACCGGTCTAAACCGGTGGAGAGCTCTGATTCAGACTCAGAATCTTCCACCAGCTCCTCAGGCGAAGATGGAGTCGAAGAATCCCTGTAATCCAGCAGTGATGAAGGCCGTTCGAAAAAGAAGCAAAAGTTAGTAAAAAAATACTCAAGAAAAAAGGATAGGCGTGGAAAGTTAAAGAGGCATATAGGCAAAGGATCGTCTCATAGTCGGAGACACGTAGATCGGATGGTGATTGATCCTTTTGCCTTCCATGATGAGCTAGGTATATTTACAACTTCTAATGAGGATAACGTTTTCAGTCGTGGCCGGAATTGGAGACAATCTCCATTGTCATCGAAGATCACGTCCGGAAACCTCCCTAAGAGGTTTGACAGTACAAAAATGAAAATACGATGGCAGTAAAGACCCGGACAACCACTTGGAACAGTTCAAAAATTTCATGATGAATTTTGATGATGATGACAAGTTTCCTTGTAGAGCATTCTCCCAATCATTTACGGGGAGTTCCCTGAAGTGGTACAACAGTTTGCTACAAGGCTGCATCAGAAATTTCGATACTTTTTGGGTGGCTTTTTCAAGGCAGTTTGTTAGAAGTAAGGAGGTAAAGGGAAATGAAGACACAATCATCGATTGTGCCCAAGAACCGAACAAATCTCTAAAAGAATACATAAGTCGCTTTGTAAACACCAAAAACGGGTTGGCTGATTGCTTTGAACAAGTAGCAACAGGTTCTCTGAGGCAGGGCTTAAAACCTGGAAACCTGGCTGATTCAATAACCAGAAAAAGGCCATGACATGGGGAGGTTTGATGAATCAGGTCGGAAAGCAGATCAATGTAGATGAAACAAAGAAAACTAGGGTGCACAGGCAGGTGAGGTCTGCTCCGGTTGCACCAAATCCAAACCAAAACCAGTCCGGGAACAAGGCTAGGGAGGTCGGGCAGAGTCATAACAGAGCCAAAGCTCAGTCTCAGCCAGCTGCTCCAGCATAGAGTCAACAATCTAGAAATAAACGAGGACCTTGGGTTCAACCGGAGTGGTTTGCAGAATTAAAAGAAAACGTAGCCACCATTTATGACAAAACAAAAGACGAAGTACATTATAGAAGGTCGGCTGCGTTACAATCTCCTAGGGAGAGCCGTATCAATTGTTTCTGTCAGTATCATAATGATACTGGCCATACCACCGAGGATTGTATTGCTTTGAAGCAAGAAGTCCAGAATTTGATTGAAAGAGGAAAGTTGGGAGCATATGTTAAAAGAAGATGAGGAAATAGGCTTGATAACGCCCATCGGGCTGGTCCAAACAATGCAGGCACATCGGCTCCGGAAGGGGCTATGGTGATAATCGAGAGGTTCGATGTAGAGTCAGAATACTTGGACCCTGATCCGACCCAGAATAGAGTGGGTGTTATCACAGAACATTGCAAGTCGGTGTCCGGACTTATCAACTTTTATGAGTCACTCACAATTTTCGGAGGAGACACCTTGACAGCACCAACTGTTTCCTCAAGAAAGAGGCATGTTCATACTTTAGCTACCCAACTGGAAGGAGGCATGACTTCCTATCAATCGCAGATTCCGTTTCCCTTCATTTTTTTCGATGAGGATGACTTGAGAGATATAGTTGGTCCTCATGAAGATGCTATTGTCATAGGAGCATCCATCGGGGACAATGACATAAGGCGAATTTTGGTTGACACCGGTAGGGCTGTTATCGGGTCGGGTCGGTCCGGGTTTGGACGAGACCGAGACCGACTCGATAAGCTATCGGGCGGGTCGAGCTGGACCACTAAGCGAAGGGAGCCAGATATTATGGACCGGGACCGGCTCGTTAAGAATCGAGTCGGTCCGGTCCGACTCTTAACGAGCGGGTTTGTTAGTTCATCATAATTTTCTTTAGGGTTTTAGTTAAGAATATACATAGATTATGAATTTTTTTATGTATTTCTCTTATTGGGCTGGTTACCGGGCGGACCGGTCCAGACCGGTAAGAGAGTCGGTCCAAAACTTTGGCTCCCAACCCGCTCCCTAAGCTATTCAGACCGGTCTCGGGCGGGTCTTACCGGTCCGGTCCCGGGCGGGTTAACGGGTTGGGAGGCCCCCTAACAGCTCTAGACACCGGAAGTTCTGCCAATATTATATTTTTAACTTCCTACAAAAAGATGAAAAATCCAGTAGTAATTCAGCGTTCGAACAGGTCAATTATGGGTTTCACTGGAAGCTCAGCAGATGTGATCGGGGAGTTCGAGGAGGAGGTTTTGTTGGGCAAAGGTCCTTTTAAGAAGATGGTTAGAATACTGTTCGTCGTGGTGGATTGTCCCACTTATTATAATGTTATTCTGGGGAGGTCTTGGCTCTCTAGGATGCATGCGGTGGCCTCAACAGTCCACCAATGTTTGAAATATGTTGTGCAAGGACAAGTGGGAGTTGTTCGGAGCAACCAAAAGGTAGCAAGAGAGTGTTATGCAACAGTGCTGCCCCCCCGGACGTTGGGGGCAATTCAGATTAACGAGGAATAGCAGTTTGAGGGGATTTCTGGGGAGAGGGTAAGATTGATGACCCTAGAGAGACCCCTGGAGTTGTAATACCGATTGAAGAAGTTGAAACACATTCATTGGTTGAAGGAAAAAATGTCAAGATAGGGTCCAAGATGACATCGGAATTAAAGGGTAAGATGTTAAAGTTCCTGAAAGACCATCATCATGTTTTTGTTTGGTGCAATGCTGATGTTACCGGAGTACCATCATATATTATATCACACCAACTGTCCATCCGAAGGGACATAACACCTGTGATACAAAAAAGAAGAGCTTTTTCTAAGGAAAAGATTGATGTCATAGTTCAAGAGGTTGACCGACTTAATAAAATGGGGCACATAAAGGAGTCACAATACCCTTTATGGACAGCCATTCCGGTATTAGTAAAAAATAAAAATGCCAAATGGCGTATGTGCATCGATTTTACAGATCTCAACAAGGCTTGCCCAAAGGATTTATACCCAGTTCCCCAGATTGATCAGTTGGTGGATTCCACATCTGGGAACAAGCTGCTATCTTTTATGGATGCCTTCTCCGGGTATAATCAGATTCAAGTGGATCCGAAGGATCAGGAGCATACTACGTTTGTTACCAATACGAGCCTTCATTGTTACAAGGTGATGCCATTTAGTTTAAAAAATGATGGGGCTACATATCAGAGGTTGGTAAACAAGGCTTTTGCTGATCAAATTGGAAGAAACATGGAAGTATACATCGACGATATGATGGTGAAAAGTGTGGATGAAGAGCTACATTTGGCAGATCTCCAAGAAACTTTTGCTAACTTAATGAAAGTGATTTTGAAATTAAACCCAGAAAAGTGTGTCTTTGGAGTGCAGTCTGGCAAATTCTTGGGGTTTGTGATAAGTGAGCAAGAGATACAGCCTTATCCGGACCAACTTAATGCTTTACTGCAGATGGAGCCTCCTCAGAATATTAAAGAAGTACAACGATCGACTGGGAGGCTGGCTGCACTAAACCGTTTTATTTCAAGGTCTTCGGATAAGTGTGCCCCATTTTTTCAAACTTTGAAAGGTGAAAAATATTTCAATTGGTCCCCACAATGTGATGAGGCCTTCGATGAGATTAAAAAGAACTTGTCTTCCCCCAAGACTTTGTCTAAACCCGTTGATAGAGAAACTCTCTTCGTATATTTGACAGTCTCTGATTGTGCCATAAGTTCAATATTAGTAAGGGAAGTAGATAATTATCCTCGTCCGGTGTATTACATCAGCAAGAGCTTGATAGATGCAGAAAAACGCTATCTGAAGCTTGAAAAATTAGCATTAGCCCTGGTGATTGCAGCGAGGAAGATGAGACCTTATTTTCAAGCTCACCCTATCATTGTCCGAACGTCTTTTCCTTTGAAAAACGTTCTCCAAAAGGCCGGCATTTCAAGTAGAATGACTAAGTGGTCAGTGGAATTGAGGGACTTCGATATTGATTTTGCCCCTCAGACAACAATCAAAGCCCAATCAGTGGCAGATTTCTTAGTTTAATTTCACTCAGATAGGGATACGAAGCAAACAACTGGTATGAAAGATAAAAAAAGTCTGGATCATCCGGACTGATGGCGGATCAAGTACCATGGGATGTGGTGCTGGGGTATGTTTGACCTCTCCGTACGGTGACAAAATGTACCAAGCTATATGTTTTGATTTCAGGGCTTCTAATCATGAGTCTGAATATGAAGCTGCTACAGCTGGTATGAAATTAGCTCTTATTTGTGGGGCCAAAAGGGTCAAGCTGATGAGCGATTCTCAGCTTCTTATCCATCATGCACAAGTTCAATCCGAAGCAAAAAAGGAGCAGCTGGTTAAATACTTACTTCTTCTTAAAGAAGTAGCACTTAATTTCAAGAGCATCATTTATGAGCACATACCCCGAACAGAAAATATACTGGTAGACTCCTTGGCAACCATAGCATATACTGAGTCCTACCCTTGGATTCATGTGCTGGAGTGCCCATCCATTCAAATCAATCCGGATAAAGAAGAAAAAAGTTTCAATATACAGATAAAACAGCCTCAAGATTGGAGATTTCCTCTCCTTCAATATCTCTCAGATGGCATCTTACCTTCGGAAAAATCATTAGCAAGAAAAGTAAAATACAAGGCACGTGGCTTTGTCATCCTAAGAGATATTCTTTATAAAAAGTCTTCTAGTAAACCCCTTCTACGATGTTTAGGGGTCAACGAGTCTCAAATAGTGCTCTCCGAGTTACATGATGGTGAGGGATCAGCTCACTGTGGATTCAGGGCTCTAACAAGAAGAGTTTTGTTAGCTGGGTACTATTGGCCCTCCATAATGCAAAATGCTAAGGAGTTGGTAAGAAAGCGTGACCCATGCCAGAGATATAGCAATGAGATTCATATCCCAGCCATCCCTTTAGAGTCAATTTCTGAGCCAATACCTTTTGCTCGATGGGGGTTGGATTTAGTGGGACCTCTACCCATGGCATCCGGGGGGCGCAGAACAATAATTGTCGCTATTGATTACTTTTCGAAGTGGATCGAAACAGCTCCATTGGCAGGTACAACATCAAAATCTGTTATAAAATTAATTTTATCTAATATTTGTTGCAGATTTGGAATTCCACAAAAGATAACAACTGACAATGGGCCACAGTTCGACAACAAAGAAATGGAGAATTTTTGTGCCTCTAGAGGCATACAACATTTCTTCTCTTCCCCTTTTCACCCACAAGAAAATGGTCAGGTCGAAGTGGCAAACAGGACAATACTGTCCGGTCTGAAGAAGAATTCGGAAGGGGCTGTTGGAAAATGGCCTAGTTATTTGCAAGAAGTTTTGTGGGCTTACCAGACCACTCCCGGGGCTGCAACACAAGAGTCTCCTTTTGCCTTAGTATATGGGATGGATGTCATTGCTCCCATAGAAGCTAGTCTCCCTTCATTTCGAATTCATAACTTTTCTGAACACACCAACGAAGTGGAAATCAGAGGCCAGCTTGACTTAATAGAGGAAAGAAGAGTTAAGGCTCACCTTAGAGCTGTACACTATCAAGGTTTGATGAGAAGCAGCTTCGCTTCTAAAATTAAGAGAATGGATTTTCAACCGGGGGATAAGGTGTTGAGAAAAGTTTTCCTACACACTAAAGAGAAGCAGTTCGGTAAGTTGGCTCCAACTTGGGAAGGATCCTATGTGGTTATTGAAAAGCTTAAGTCTGGGACATACAGGCTCCGAGACAAAGATGGGAGGATTTTGAATCACCCCTGGAACATTGAACACCTCCGATTATACTTGGAATAGGAACTATGTAAATATTTACTTGTTTAAAAGTTCATGTAAGTATTTGGGGGCATACTCTTTCCTACCCTAGTGGCGCGGGGAGGTTTTAATGAGGTGTCCAAGATTTTTTATATAATTTGATGCCTTCTAAAAAATTCGGAGTGTTTTCACTTAATAGTTTCTTGTGAAATTTTTATTCGAACAGACCGGATTAAATTGGAGGAGTGATGACTACTTAAACATTTGTCATCGGAAAATTTAAACACTCTCACTTTAGAATACTTATGAAATAACTAAGGGTTGTTTAAACATTAACCACCAAAATTGAAAAACTATGAAAGAATGCAAGAGTTGTGCAAAATAAACATACCCATTAAAACATACGAAGTGCCTTGTCCACCCAAGTACTTTAAGTTTTCAAACGAAAGGTTTATCCGAACAGGAGCCGGACACAATTACAAAAAATGCCTTGGCCATCTACGGACTTTGGTTCGATTGCACAATTTTTTTTTAAAAAGATAGTTAATACTTCAAGGCTGAGTTTTCTTAGATGACCTAGCCTCACTAGTTTTCTTCTTGAGGTTGTCATTTTCCTCATCCGGACTTTCCCCGGTGTTCTCTTCTTCATCAGTTGTGTCATCACTGGAGTAGTCATGCTTGTCACCATCAGCCATCGTGTGGAAGGGGAGGTCTTCATACTCTACAAAAGTCCATAAGTCTCCCAGATTCCTCTTCGGAAATTTCTCATGAAAGAGCAAGACCATGTCCGACTTCACTTTGGCAAACTTTTCTTCCTGAGTGTCTATCACTTGGTTGGTATAAGCATCAATCCTAGCTTCGATTTTTGCCTTTTGCTCCCTTAGCAAATCAGTTTTTTGTTGCGCAACCTTGGACACTGAGTCCTCTAGCGAAATCTTGTCATTGGTTAAAGTATGAATGACCCTATCCCTAGCCTTCACCTCTTCTCTGGAAGAAGAGAGATCTCTCTCCAACTCGGATTTCTTTGTTCAAAGTTCTTTGATGGCATCTTCCAAAGTGGATAACTTTGTGGCCCAATCCTCCTGGTTTTTCTTCAACTCTACATTTTCCCTCTTCAAAACATCAACATTCTGATTGGTAGTGAGGAGGTCGCCAGACAATTTCTCTTTGTCAGAATTAAGGGCATTAATGATGGCTGACTGACCTCGTACTTGCTTCTCCAAATTAAACACTGGCTGAATATTACTTAATATAGAGTGAGTTATGACATCTCTTTCACTTGAGACAGAGAAAGACTTACCATTGAAGGTAACAATGTTCGAAGAACTTGGGGGGAGGTAAGGCCCAGCAAAATCATCCTTAGGGAGGTTTTCAAAGTAAAGACCAATATCTTCAAGACCACTAATATCAACACCATCAATGCTGATATCCCCTCCTACACCCCCTCCGGTTTGAAAATCACCAGGGACGCCTTCTGCTTGAGTATGATCAGTATGGTCAACAGGAGGAAGAGGCTCCGGAGGCTGGAGGGAAATTTCGTCACCCTTGGAGGTTTTCTTCTTCTTGGCCTCCATGTCTTTGCCTTCTGCTCCTTGTTTCCTATCTTTCTTGGGAGCCTTTGAGGATTTTGGAGATCCTACTACTTTCCTAGTACTTTCATGCTCCACTACTTGTAGAAGAGCGACATCAGTCTGTCCTTGATCTGGCCCCTCTTGGTTTGTTGGGGCAGCTTCCTCCACTTCAGTGGGATTGGCTTCAACCGTACTCTGCTTGTCTTTACCTTTCTTGCCATTCATCTTGCTTGGGGCTTTGGCTCTACCAGGCAGATACAACGACCCATCCGGTGCATCTGTTCTCTTGAGGGTTATTTCCAGAGGGGGTGGGGGTGGTTAGCTCCTCCCAGAACAAGTCCCTCCGGTCAGTTGTATTCCAAAGGTAGGACCTTGTTAGATTGCCTCCGGTAAAGGCATTGTGGAAGCGATTCCCCCACTTCTCAGCAGCCCAAGCATTTAGCTTGGTGCAAGTGGTCTACCCAGCCTTCAAGTAGTCACTGAAGTCCTTAGGCAGCACTACCAAGAAACGAAAAAAAGACAAGTCAGATAAACAAATTTGTGATAAATAAAGATGAGAATGTGAGATGTGATTCTTACCATCGCTTCGCCATCTGCTGGTAAGGAGGCTCGGGTTGACACCGGTTTTAATCTTCCTCCCATTCTCCCAGGCGCCACTCACAAACAAGAATTGAGTCTTCCAATTCCTTTCCGACCTCGAGCAGGTCATCCACTACTTTGTAATTATCACCCATGTTGAAGTGATAGAAGGGAATAAGGTGGTTTCTGCAGAGGCTGGCCACAACTGCAAACTGCTCCATTGGAAGAGGAATTCTGGAGAGCCTGGAGGCCATAATACAGGCCATGAGAGTGTACCATGCATTGGGGCTCAGTTGGCTTGGGCAAAGTTTGATGAGGTGAAAGTATTTGACTATATGCGGGTCTAAGGGAAACCTTAGTCCCCAGTTGAAGAGCTCAGTGAAGAAAACTATTTCACTGAGCTTGCAGTCCATCGGTGTCTCCGGATCCACCGGAATCCTTATTTTGACATTCTCCGGGATCCTCCATTTTGTTCGCATCCGACCCATTTCGGCTGTGTGGATGAAAGCATAATTAAGTTTTTGCAAAGCTAGCAGGTATTTGACACTTACCTTGTGAAAACAAGGTCTAACTTTTCCCATAAGACACTCCGGCAAATCCGGATGCCTTAAGCATAGTTTCTCCTTGCCTTTGTCCTTCTTGGCAGCAACAGCCTCACTTGTTTTCCCGGAGACTTCGGACTCAAAGGGAGCTTCTTCAATAGAATCCTCCACCACTTCTTTCATTATCATGGAAGGGTTATCAGTTGTTTTTGGGTGAGGGGAGCTAGAGGTTGGCTCAGCAGGCCCTCCGGATTTTTGGGCATCACTGGCTTCTTGTATTCTGGACTCCGGTTGGGGCTCAGATGCAGTGGTTTCTTTTCGGAGACTTAAACTAGATGCCTCCGGGCCGGACAGCTTGTCCTTAGGAATCTTAATGGGTGCTTCTGACCCTGTATTGCTATATTTAGCCTTCGATTTGGAAGGTGTACCTTTTGGAGCTTGCCCTTTCACCAAGCGACCTCTTCTCCGATCTACTAACCTCTCTGGAGAGGCATCAACATCTGATCCCATGGTAATGAATGGGGAAGGTTTCTTAAAACTGGTGACTACCTGCTCTGGTTCAACAGTAGGCTATGATTCCTGAACCGATGAGCCCAAAACAATTGGTGAAAGGTTGGGTTGGAACAACCTCATAGGTTTAACGCTCTTAGTTGAAGAAGAACCTCGGTCATGCTCCGAGCTTGGTGTTTCTGATTTATCAACAGGGGAAACAGGGAGGCCTGCAGCAAGGCGCCTTTCTCGTTCAACCTTTTGAGCTTTTTCTAACTCTGACAAATTGAGCCACCCACCTTTTATTAAAGTGTTTCTTGCATTGAACATAAACTCACACCGAAAGAAAGTGTTTGTTTTTTAGAGAGAAAGCTTTGAATTTTAGCAGAGCAAGGATGATGAAGATGGTAAAACAGTAGAAAATTGACTAATTTATAGTCTAGATACAAAAGATGCTTTGATACCTAGGAGAATTCGAAAGGGTTACAATGATTAAAAACGGCGTTGATGTCATCTTCATTAAATGAAGAGGTTGCTTTTTGAAGTAAGTGGGAGCGCCGTTCTAGGGAAAAAAGCGGCTGATGTGGCGAATCAGAGAGAGACACGTGTCCCATGATCTCTGGCAAAAAACCGTTTAGTTTATGAGAACTTTTTCAGTTCGGATAAAGCCATTACACAGTTTGAAAATCTGTCCGGACATGGCTGTGACCAGCTACAGGCTATTTTTTAGGTCTTGCCAAAGGCATTTGAACACCACCTAAAAAAGGGGCTACTGATGAGTCCAGATTTCGTCACCACTCTTTATGAGAACCGGACATGGGAAATTCAGACAACATACACCTAACCGGACAAGGACAATTCGGACAACTTCCACTTACTGAACTGTCCGGACTGAACTAAAGTATTAAAAACTTAATCACTTCATGACTAAGCTAATTACTTGCTTACTTAAACTAATGGGTCTTTAAATTCGACCAGAATCCATTAGCACAACCCGAAAGCCCATGTGGCCCAAGGATAAAGGTATAAATACCCAACCACCTTCATTAAATGAGGATAATGAAAATTAAATACAACAAGGCAGCTCAATTCTCCCTCTATATTCTATCCAAACATTAAATACCTTCAAAATTCCACAAAAATCTAAACAAAATTACCCTTAAACAAAAATAAACCACATCATTTATTATACAAACTAGGGGTATGAAGTATTTCTTCATCAAAAAATGTAGAATTATTTGGTATTACTTCTTCAGAATTAACAATAAAATCACTGCTTTACGCTCCTCTTATTTTTTGGATGAAAACAAAGAGAATGCGATGATTCACCAGCAGATAAAACATATATAACAACACGTTTAAGAAAGTACCTAAATTATGAATCAAAGAGAGAATAACAATCAATGGGGGTTCCCCCGGAGACCGATCCCGTGGATGATCCGAAGGAAGCCCCCGACTTCATGGTCCCAGACAATAGCTTTGAGAATCATGTCTTCTTTCGGGGTAAAAGCCTCAAAATTGGCACGAGATTATCTCTATAGGTAAAAGAAAGTTTAATCAAGTTTTTTTTATAAAAAAATACATTTGTTTTCATGGTGTACAAAAGATGTCACAAGGGTTCCAGCGAACGTCATTTTTCATAGGCCTGCGGTACGAAGCAATGTTCATCCGATCATACAGAAGATGAGATCTTGTTCTCAAGAAAAATCTGAAGCTATAATGACAGAGATGGGTTGTTTAACTAAATTGGAACACATACGCGAGTCACAATATCCTTTATGGACTACTAATACGGTCCTAGTAAAGAAAAAGAATGGTAAGTAGGGAATATGTCTTTCATCACTTGGCTTGCTATTCACAACAAGCTCACCACCTGGGATAAACTCATCGCTTGGGGACGGGACTCCCCCCCGACCTGTGTCTTATGTGAAACATCGCATGAAAGCACAGAACACCTCTTAGTCCAATGCCACTACTCCAGTGCTATTTGGGAATCTCTAGCACAAAAGCTACTTCTCCCCTCCCCCCTCCTCCTGGCCCCTATGGCTGGAACAAGCAAGCACATTGAACACCACAAAAGACAACTGAAAGACTCATTGGAAAACGGCCTTTTGCGCCACAGTCTACTACATATGGAGGGAAAGGAACGACAGAATCTTGAAAAACAAACAATCCCCCTTCACAAGCATAACCCATCATGTATTATCTGACCTCAGATATCGATTCAAAGGAACAAAAGCCAAGTTCACTGGATAGCTCTCTACCCACAAAACCTCTCCAGTAACACAAATATAATTTAATTTTAGTTACACTCTCAATCTAACCAGGATTAAGCTCTGTACTGAGGCACTTGCCTCCTGAACTCATATACAACATTTCATTATTAATTTAAAGCGTTTTTATACCCAAAAAAAAGTAGGGAATATGCATGAACTTCACTGATCTAAATAGAAAGTGCCCCAAAGACCCTTTCCCTGTGCCCATAATAGATCAGTTCGTTGACTCAACATCTGGAAATTGAATTTTATCTTTCAGTGATGCTTATGTAGGGTATAATCAGATCCAAATGGATATAAGAGATCAAAAGAGTACAATTTTCATCACCGAAATAGGTTTACAATGCTACAAGGTAATGTTATTCGGGTAAAAGAACACTAGAGCGACATACCCGTGTTTAGTAAACAAAACTTGGAGTCCCAAATTCGAAGAAACTTAAGGTTTACATTGATAACATGTTAGTCAAGATCTCAAAGGATGAAAACCATTTGAGTTATCTAGAAGAAACCTTTACTAACTTGACAAAGACAAACCTAAAATTGAATCCAGAAAAATGTACATTCGGGGTAAGATCCAGAATATTTTTAGGGTACATAGTCAGTGAGCATGACATTGAAGTCGACCAGATACAGTTAAAGGCTTTGAGTACTATGGCACCACCAAGAGCGATCAAATAGGTACAATTCTTAATATGGAGATTGGTAGCGTTGAACATATTCATATCGTGATCATCTGATAAGTGAACTATTTTTTCCAAGTACTAAGGAAAGCCAATTTTTTTTATTGGACTTACGAATCTTTAGAGACTTTTCATCAAAGAAAAAGATACCTTTCCTCACCAGAGATCTTGACAAAGCTAAATCAGAGGGAAAATTGTATATCTATTTGTTAGTGTCAGATTTTACTGTGAGTGTGGTTTTAATCTGAAAAAAGGACAATGTTCAGAGGCTAGTATATCATGTGAGTAAAAGTATTATGTACATTAAGAAGCGATACCTTAGGTTAGAGAAACTAGCTTTTGCGTTAGTTACTTGTGCGTGAAAGATGAGGCATTACTTCCAATCTCATTCGATTATCGTAAGAACATATTTTTCATTGAAATATATGTTACAATGGCCAGATGTATCGGGGAGAATGACTAAGTGGTCGGTTGAAATATGGGATTTTGATATTGAATTTGAACCAAGAACCGCTAGTAAAGCATACACATTAGCCAATTTCTTAGTCAAATTTCACTCCGAGCGAACTGATATGGAAATCAATGAGGAAACAATTAGAGAAAAATGGAAAATTCGAACTAGTGGGGGTTCAAACTCGTCTAGTTATGGAGCAAGGGTGCAATCGGTTTCTCATGAAGGAATTTCAATATATCAAGTCATCCGATTTCGATTTGAAGCATCAAATAAAGAAGCCAAACACGAAGTTGTTTTGGCGGGCTTGAGACTTGCTAAAATTTGCGAAGCTAAAAGAGTAATGCTGATAAGCGATTCAGAGCTTCTCATAAACCATGCATCTGGCCTATCAGAAGCAAGAAAATATCATTTAGTGAAATATCTGGGGGGATTTGAAGGTTTTAACTTTGGCTTTTGAACGCGTGAGATACGAACATGTTCATAGAGATGGAAATTCAGTAGCTGATTCTTTGGCTAAATCTTCTTACTTAGAAGAGTACCCTTGGATAATCACACAAAAAAACCCTCATATAATAAAGGGATCTTAATCAGTTGAAAGATCTGTCGAAGCTTTTCAAATTTCTACAAGTGTAGCAAAAGATAAGAGTAGCGAAATTCAAGAATTTTTGGTGAATGACATATTACCAGTTGATAAGGTGATGGCTAAAAGAATACGATTTAAGGCATATGGGTATACACTGGAAGATGTACAGTATAAAAAATATTTTAGCCAACTTTTACTCCGATGTTTAGGAAGAGATGAATCGCAGTTGATAATTTCAATTCTATATGACGAGGAAGGGCCAGCGCATTGTGGCTACAAAACATTGATACGAAGATTTCTTCTTGCTGGGTATTACTGGTCGACTCTCTCTTCAGATGCTAAAGAATTAATACAGAAGTGCGATACCTACCAAATATTTGCCAACACAATCCATGCACCGGGTGTGCCCCTCAAATCGATATGTGATTCTTTACCATTTGACATATGGGGCATTGACCTGGTCGGACCTTTACCGAATGCATCTGGAGGTCGAGAGACAATCATTTTTGTAGTCGACTATTTTTCTAAGTGAGTGGAAGCTGAGCCTTTGACAGAGAAAAGATCTAAGGATGTGATCAGACTTATTGTTTCTAATATTTGTTGTCGTTTTAGGGTTCCGAGGAAAATAACAATGGACAACGGACCACAATTTGATAACAAAGAGATGAAAGCCTCTTATGCATCCAAGGGGATATGACAATACTTCTCAGAACCCTTTCACCCCCAAACGAATGACCAAGTCGAGGTGACTAATCGGACAGTTCTAGATGAGGTAAAAAAGAACTTGGAAGGTAAGGCTGGAATATGCCCGGATTATCTACAAGAAGTTTTGTGGGCTTACAAAAGACTCTCCGGACCGCAATGCAAAAGTCATTCTTCACACTCGTTTATGAGATGGATGCAGTGGTATCGTCGGAGATAATCTTCCCCTCATTCAGACTCAGTGAATATTCTGAGGAGAAAAATGACAAGGGAAAACGCACAGAGTTAGATTTGGTAGAGGAAAAAAGAAGAATGGCACAACTAAATTCTTTACACTATTAGACTTTGATGAGAAGTCGATATGCTTCAAAAGTTAGAAGACGAGAATTTAAAGTTAGGGACAAAGTTCTAAGGAATTTTTTCCTCTATATGAAAGAAAAAAGGTTTGGAAAGTTAGCTCATAACTAGGAGGGTTCGTAAACGGTAACAAAAAAAGTTAAGCCGGGGACATACAGACTCAAAGATAAAGAATGAAGATATTTTTCCCACCCATGGTTCTTAAAGTTAAGAATGAGGACAATATCTTACTTCAAGTTCTTAAATTCAACGGTTAAGTTTTTCACTTTGATTCTCCTTTGAATAACTTCACTTTTATAATGATCTTTACGGTTGGAATTATTTCAAGGAGAGCAGCATCTGGAGCAACTTGTTAAGTTCGTTGGCAATGAAGTCATTCTCGTAAACATCAAAATAAACTGAGGCAGAAGATAATTTTTCACCTTCCCCGAGAACTTCCCCAGTAACTTGCTTACTTTGGACAAACTCCCCACCGGAGTCTGAGTCGAAAATAACAACTTTCTTTACATGGGGCAGACTTGGACCCGTTATGCTGTCATCATCTTCTTCATTATCCATAACATTCTTTTGATTTTTTTGAGCATAAAATCGCTTTAGTCTCACAACACCTTCCTTCTTGCTGGCCTCACTTCGATAACGTCTTCATGAATAGCATCTATTGTATTTTTTTCCTGAACATCAGCTTGAGATCCCTCTCGAATATCAGTCTGTTAGACTTCCCGGACGTCAACTAGTGTACCATCATGGACAACAGTTCGTTGTTCCTCATGGGCTTCAGTTTGTTGTTCTTCTAGGAGATCTTCCTCCGAGCCAACATCATCTTTCGTTTCTTTGTCCTCACCATCAAAATTTTCATCATCCTGATGACTTGGGGCCCTGGCTCGGGTAGGAAGAAAGACTTGGTTGTCTTACCCTTCCAAACGTTAAGAACAACATCTTTCAAGGGAGGTAGCATCAAATCCTTCAAGGACTTCTTTTTACCCGGTTCATACCTCCAAAGATTTTCTCTGACTAAATTGAAGGGTGTAAAGCACCTATGGAATTTGTATCTCAAATTGGCACCTGCCCAAAGTCTTAATTTATCAAAAATATCTTTGGCAGAATTAGCATAGTCTTTGAAAAGCTTACCAATATTTTTCAAAGCTGTTCATAATGAAAGGAGTAAGTGTGATCACTTTAAATGAATAAAACATAATAAGTAAGTAGACAAGTACCTCGTCCAGTCCATTCCAAAGATAGTCGATGAGACATTTCTTTGGAGTTCTCAAAGTCGGTCTCCAATAGTCCGGAGATAAAGATAAACTGTTTTTTCAATTTTTTGTCTGCCTCTAAGAGATCTTTGACTACTTTGTATTGTCTTGCAAGTCCTAAAAAGTAGAAAGGGTAGTGAGAGTTTTTGGAAACACCAGAGATTGAGACGAGTTGTTCCATTGACAATTCGGTTTCAAAAATCCTAGAAACCATGAGAAATGCCATACGCGTGTACCACATGTTGGGGTCGGCATGAGATGGACACAACTCAATTAGGTTAAATTACTCCACAAAATCAGGGTCCAGGGGCAGACGAAGACCCCAATTCACGAGTTCCATATAAAGTATTAATTCATGGTTACAAATAAAGAGGGGTGTTTCTCCAAGTTGGGAATCGAAGTACAACGTTATCTGGGATTTCCCATCGGTCTCTCAACTTTACCTCCTCATTCGGATGGAAATATTTGTATTTTATCCTAAAGAGTGCAAGCAAGTGTTTGGTTTCAATCCCACAAAGATTATTACCAAGGGTATCTTCTATATTTGAAGCGAGAATCAAGACAGGTTTTCTTTTTTGCTTCTTCTTCTTTCCATTTGAAGTTTCTCCTTGATGATTGGGAGAAGTGGTAACAATATTGGGAGGACGAGAAGAGAGTTCTCGACTCGGCACCAAGTTTACGGGGTAGACGACAGTGCGGGGATAACCCGAATAGACTCCGCTTCTACTGGGTTCACAAGGTTAACTCCTTGGTCAGTGTCTGATTCATCAGACGTTCTATTTTCTTGAGATTCGAAGATGAACTTTAGAACCTTCTCAATATACATATTTTTGGATGAAGGTCTCCGCGGACTAACTTTAGGAGTATTCTGAGGAGATTCTTGGGCAGTTACCTGTGGTGTCGCAACCGATGAGGATAATTTAATCTTGATAAATCTCTTGACTGTTTCAGGGGATTGTTATTTTTGGCTCGATCTTTTCTATCAATCTCGGGAAGATTATCCTTATCACCGCCCATGGATAAGAAGGGAAGAAATTGTGATTGCTAAGGTCACCCTTGTTTTTCCCTAAACAAGATTGATCAGGGGGCTTCACGATTGGTGAAGAAGACGATGAGTTTTTACCTGAAGATCTTATTGTGTCAAATTGCTACCGAAGAGGAGACCAGTTATCACGAAATGTAGCTTGAGAAATTTCGCCAGTTGTGATGTGCTCTTTAACACTGGAAGCTCTTCTCTCATCTGCTATGTTATAAATATTGAACCACCTCCAAAGTTTGTATCTTTCAAGATTCAAAAACTCTTGAGGCATTAAAGGGGAAGAAAATAATTTGACCTCAAAACTTGTTTATCACTCTAGAACTGGCTCTCTCTAAATTAGAGTGTGTAAACTTGAAATAATGGTAGAAGATGAGTATTAATGGTAGAATGTGTGTTCTACTAGGTATAAGTTGAATAGTCAGATTCAAGGGCCTCTTCGACACGTTATCCTACTCAAACGGTTTCCTAAGGAACATCCTGGCGTGTGTTAGGAGGTGATTGACACGTGGCCAAAAGTGATACCACTGCGCTAGGCTATTTCTGACACCACAACAGATAGATAATCGCATGCGAAACTAAAATAAATGATGGGTGTGATATTTCATTGTGACCAAGAGAATGGTCACAAATTCAAGTAAGATTACAAAATTCGATTCGGGGAAGTCCCGTAGGAAAATTTACTCAAAACACAAGTAATGAAATCGTTCGAATGAATTATGAAGCAAAAATGATCCGAGGAGGCCCAAGGACGGGAAAATCCATTAGACTTAAAGGAATAAAAATTCATCCCCAACATCAGTCCGAGGAGGCTCTCAGGAAGATAAGTCTGAGGAGGCTCTCCGGAAGATAAGTCCGAAGAGGATCTCAGGAAGATAAGTCCGATGAGGTTCAACATAAATAAAATTTCATTCCCAAAATAAGTCCTTCCTCAAGCACCTTCAGAAGGATTGGGGGGCTACTGATAAGGGAAGGAAAAATATGATGATAAATAAGCCTTGGTCTAGCAAATACAATGGTCAAATAAGTGTAATTAGTTGTCAAGGACTAATCTAAAGCAAACATAAGGACGAAGGGGTGAAATGTAATAACTCGTGAACTGGTTTATGAATATCAGAGAAGTGGGGTGAAAAAATCACTTTAAATGTGGTAATTATGTAATTTCATTATTCACCTCATGTACTATATATAAGACTAGGGGTGGCAACTGGGTTTGGACCTGCAAAAATAAATGAGTACTTGTCAGAATTTAAATGGGTACATGCAGACCTGGCCTGCCAGACCTGCAACCTGCCAGACCTGTTTACCTGTTAGACCTGCATAAGCAGTAACCTGCCAGACCTGTAACCTGCAGACCTGCAACCTGTCAGACCTGTTTACATTTTGATTATTATTATTATTATTATGCTACATGTTAGACCTGTTTAAATTTTGATATTATTATATGATTATAAATATTATAAATTTATAAGTGTTGTAATTATTTTATAAACCAAAATCATACCTTAAGTTATATTTAAAAAATATTTTTATAATGTATATGATTATAAATTTATTATTACATTTTGGTTAGTATTATTATGATTTGGTTATTAATATTTTAAGTGTTGTAATTATTTTATAAACCAACATTTTAAATATTACTTTTAAGGTTATAATCTTACTATTATATTTTGAATATTATTATTATGTTTTGGTTTTAAATGTTAAAAGTGTTGATATTATGTTATAAACCAAAACCATATATTATCATGTTAAAATATTACAAGTTTTATGGTTATAAGTTTATTATTACATTTGAATATTATTATTATGACTTGGTTATAAATAGTAGTAGTGTTGTTATTATTTTTTAAACCAACATTATATCTCATGGTAAAATATTACAAGTTATATGGTTGTCATTTTATTATTACATTTTGATTATTATTATCATGTTTTGGTTTTAAGTATTAAAAGTGTTGATATTATGTTATAAACCAAAACCATATCTTATCATGTTAAAATATTACAAGTTTTATGGTTATAACTTTAATATTACATTTTGAATATTATTATTACGACTTGGTTATAAATTGTAGTGGTGTTGTTATTATTTTTTAAAACAACATTATACCTTATGATGGTAAAATATTACAAGTTATATGGTTGTCATTTTATTATTATATTTTGATTATTATTGTGATTTGGTTATAAATATTACAAGTGTTTGTTATTATTTTTAAAACCAAAATCATATTTTATCATGATAAAATATTACAAGTTCTATTATTATAATTTTAATATTATATTTTGATTATTATTGTGATTTTGTTTTAAATATTACAAGAGTTGTTTTTGTTTTTTTTACAAAAATCATATCTTATAATTATTTGATAGTACAATTGTTGTTATTATAATAAAAGGTAAATATTTTTTTGTTTATTTAGTCGTTCACAGTTTATACTCTTGTAGGCCAGGAGTTGTACAAATGTTTTCAAATTAAAATACAAAATCTAAAATACCTTTCTTGGTCTCTTGTCGCTAGCCATTTGTTCCGGTTTCAAAGTTGGGATGCTCTTTGGTTTGATTTGGCCGTTAAGAACTTTCCTTCTGAAGTCGGGGTTGCGTGGATCGCTCATATTGAAGAGAAGAGATCTTAACTTGGCAATGGCCTCGGTCTTGTTGTTGCTCTGAGTCTGACGCAACGCTTTCTAAACGGTAACTGTAATTTGTAAAGGATCTGCAGAAGCTTGTCATCCAGTCTCACCACTAACCTTACTTAATGCAGCAACAATCAGCTCGACCGTCTTCGTCTTCCTACTAAAACTTTGTTTAGGAACAATGGTCTTACTCTTAGTTATAGTCGTGTGTCTGGCGTTTCGTGTCACCTTCTCGGCCATCTTGGAACTTTTAGTTATAGTCCTCTGTCTGACGCTTCGTGTCACCTTATTGACCATCTTGCAACTAAAAGTTTGTTTGGCAGTCTTACTCACAATCGTAGGTGCAGTGGCAGGTTTGATGCGCTGTGTGACCGGATCCCTCTCGGGTGGAGGAGAGATCATAAATGAAGAAAATTCTAAAAACCCAGTTTTCTTGGTTGTTTGACATAACCTGTTAAAGCTAAAAAACTCCATTGGAATGATCTTTTGGTTTTGCTTGAGGTGTTTTACTAATGAGGACTTTGATTTTGGTTTTGGTTTTGGAATGTTTCACAAGATTTGTGCTATTTTCGTTTTTTAAATATGCAATAAAATACTAATCGAAACTAATATCACAATTAATAAAAACTAAATTTAGACTAATAACAACTAATAACAACTAATATCGCAAATCAATTTATACTAATTTAGTTTTTTATTCAAAATAAAAATAAACTTAAAACAAGTAATCTAAACAACTACAATAAGTAAATAACTTGATAAATTATACGAGACTATTAATTGAGCTAATATAATGTTATCACAATGTTATTTAAGTATTTTTATCAAATAAAAACAATTAGCAAAAAAAATTGAACTATTCTGAAAGTAGAACTACAATATGTAAATAAGAAATTAGAGCTTTATAGAATTTCTAGAACTATGTAAAGAGATTTAGAGAGATATAGAGTATATATGAGAGAAGGTGAGTTTGGATTTGGGGTCTCCTCTATTTATAGGGGATACCAATTAAAAAAATTAAATAAAAGGATATCCGGAAGCTAAATTCGGATATCTAGACAAGGAGTCTCGATAGCCTAATCGATGACGTCAGCGATGACATCATCGATAACGGTTATTTATAATAATAATAATAAAATACTATAAATAGACCCCCACCTCCATTTCTTCACTCACACCATCAATCTCTCTAAATTTGTTTTTTCAAATATTGAATAGTTCGAAAATACAATAAACTATTTAAATCATCTAAACATATACACTTCAAGCTTGAAAGATCTAAAGAACTATCTAATAATTTAAATAAAATATCTTAAATATCTAAATATAATCAAACAATATCAAAATCATATTACCATTATCTTGGTTACGATATACATGTCTTGATTATAGAATTTCGATTTAGTTAAGACATACAAATTATTAATTTTATTATCGTTAAAATATTTTCAATAATATAATAATTTAAAATCAAAATACAATTAGATGTCTAATAGGTATATATTATTTAATATCTACCTAATATTAAATAAAATATTTTAAATGTCTAAATATAATCAAACAATATCAAAATCATATTACAATTATATTGTTTACGATATACATGCCTTGATTATAGAATTTCAATTTAAATAATGTAACATTTAAATTAAAATACAATAAATAACATAATTATTTCGTTTATATTGTACATGTCTTAATTATTGAAATTCGATTTAATTAACACATTCAAATTAATTTTACATAATATTATAAAATACTTGATAAGAAGTGCCTTAAATGGGTCTTTTGGTGGGTAACCTACGTGGGTTTACCTGACAGACCTGCAATCTGCCAGACCTGTATAACCATTAGACATGCATAAGCAGTAACCTACCAGACCTACAACCTGCTAGACATGCAACCTGTTTAAAATTGTTAAATGGATCTGGTGGGTCATGTTTGCCACCACTATATAGGATATTCTCGTTTGGGAAAAAGGTCCAATGATTAGTCAATTATTACTACATTTATTTCTTTTGTCTCTTTCTCTCTCTAAAATCATCCGATACAAACATTTCTTAGACTAACTCTCCCATATGAATATTTTCACACCCGGACTTACTGTTAAGATATATATGAGTTCATGAGTAGTAATATCACGACTCTTCAATCAATCGAAGTATCCTTTTTGTAAACTAAAAAAATTAGAACTGTCTCCGAAAAATCCCCTCATTGTCTTCCCTCAAACATTCTATGAGAGGCGATAAGAGATGTCTAGACCGTAGTCTTGTTTAATAGACGCTTGTATATTTTTCGTTGTCATCGAATGACATGTCTTAATAGAATCATATATGTAATCAAATCTGATGTCAAATGCCTTCGATGTTATTTGGAGAAAACGGGGCTACAAAAATTTCATGCAACAAACCTTTTAATCATCATAAAATCGATGCTTGATTCAACTAATGTATAAAGTCTTCATTTACATCTCGACCAAAGCATGTTGCGATTTCTTCGCAAGCTGCAACGTTCATTCGTAGCGGCAACAACTAGTTGACCAAAGTGAATATATTCAGATACCATTCGATCGATAATAATATTTGGGGTTACACCATCGATGAGCTGTTGTCCAGATAGGTCTAATTTGTTCTATTAAATTATAATCTGGTTTATTCTAATTTTTAGAGAAAATTTCCAGCAACCAAACAAACGTTTATTTAATGAAAAAAAACCCCAAATCATATCAGAATAATATATTTATTCATAAAATATCAATAAACACTTAAACATGATTTCTTATGAATAAATAATTGTATACATTATTTTCACACAATCTCTAAATCCATACCTTACATAGTCAATTAATCAATTAATCATAATGGTATGGATTATGTACACAAAAGAAAATATATTTTTATGCAATATAGATATACATTCACTTTATTCTATAAATCACAAGAGTGATTTAGCTTTGATACCAAAATTTATGGAACTAATTGAATCGCTTGAAGTTACTCTATCACAAACATGAAATATATAACCCTCAATTTAATTAACTACTTACATGGAACGAAATAGACTTATGGTTTTCGTTGTGGTTATCCATAATCTTGTTTGAATATTTCTTTTAGTTTCTGTTATAGTGAAGATAGTTGTAGGTCTTCCTCTCAACAAAGTGATGAATGATCTTATAGGGTTTAAGTTAAAAGAATGATTGAACCATAATCTTTCTTTTATAGAAAAATACAATTAGAACCCTAGTTGTATAAAGCCCATTTACTTTGTCCGCTTTGTGATCGGGGACCGCAATCACTAAGTTTTATAATCAACTAAGTCCCTATATTATCAGAAATAAGTGTTGAGATTTGGTATCAATCCTTCACAGTGTCCAAATTTAACCTGATTACCACACTTATACCTCCACAATGCCTTTTCACATATAAGCCTAATCTATATTTATTATATGTAATATAATAAATCTGATTACTGATTAATTAGAATACCTTATGAGAATGCTTATATATATAACATACCATTTCGATCAGTTTTTACCACCACTAAACATAGAAAATTATATTTCCTTTAATGAGTTCATATTATTATAAAATTGTTTTTTTGAAATAAAAGCATACCAGATACATATGCTCAAACATAAAAGTTATTTTGAAATAAAGATACATTGAAGGTTGATTATATGAAGTAATTTTAAATAATTTGATAGAGAAAGCTTAAACAATTTTAAATATCAAATTAAATAACACCAATTTTTTTAAATTGTATTTTATTTTGTTTCCATTCATATATATAATTGTAGAGACTAATTTAATTAGATATAAAATTGTAAGTATTATTTTGAAAATTTAAAAAATATAATATTATTTTGGAACTAGTCTTTAGTATTTATAAAATATGATGATATTGTTATTATATAAAATTAAGTTTTTAAAATGCATAAATAATATAATTTTTGTAAGTATTATACATTTATTTATTTTTCATATTTCAATTTATAAAATAATTATATTTTTGTGGGATATCTCTTGTTGACCGGAATAAGAAATCAAAAGTCAAAATTTTAATAAGTATAGCAAAGTAGTGATAAGTGAATACCGAAAGTAAGTTATTGTTAGAAAGTGGGAGAGTGGATTGATTGAATAATTGTTCGAGTAAGTCTATTAAAGGATTGTTTAATTTTTTTACAATGTTACAACATGATCTTAGATGTTTTTGGAGCCTAAGTTATTTCAAATATTTGTAATCCCGAGTAAAAGTAATCTTTAACTATTGGATTTGATCCATAAAAAATATACCATTTATAAATAACATTTTAGTCTCTTTGAGCTGAACGACGAAGGACTACATTTTAGGACTCGTCATGAACCAAGCATAACTAATTGTTAGATCTATTGTGAGGCCATAATCCTAACATATTGGCGAGCTAAACTTATTCAATGAGGTCGAGCCATACCACTATGTCGATGTTATTCAGAGTTCATAAAGTTTTTAAGGTTTGGAATTATCATCATATCTGCCTCGTCTGAATACTCATTGTATTTTATCAAATAAAAAAATGTACATGAACGGGTAGTATATTCCTTTGATTTTATTTCATAGTTTTTAAGTATGAGAAATGATGAAATTATGTTTGAATTATACTGAAGCTTGTTAATTGGTGTTGGTATTTTGAATTGTCATTGTATGCATAAGAGTAACATTTCTAGTATTTTCAAAAAATAAATAAAAAAGGCTACTAAAAAGATAGACAAGAAAAAAGAGTAGAAATTATCCATGAAACCATTTTGCCGAAGGAGCAACCAAAGAAGTCCATATTGCGACCAAAGCATTGACGACTGAAGTACACATGTATTATAGCACCGCATGCACCAAATGAAGAATCCTACAAAACTAAAGATACACTTGCATGTTTAGATACAAATAGGTGATCTAGACCCGACGCATGTTTGTTTATAAAGTGTGATAATTAAGATTAACAGTCACAGTACAAATGTGTAGGATTTAATGTTTATAATTGTTATTTTTGAATATTGATGATTACTGGGATTTTCGCTTGGTTGGGATATTGGGGAAACATAGTTGTTCAGATAATTTGTTTGACCTAAACCTAGTGGGGAAGTTTTTAACTGTTGAAGAGCCAATTATTGGTTTGGTTAGAGTATTGGGTTAATCCTGGAGGGTTGTTGTTGATCATGAGTTGTCCCTGGTGGTGCAGAAATGCATTGATTATTTTATTGAATCAGAGGGCTTATGATCGGAGCTCTTTTTTTCTTCTTCTCATTATCGGGTGTTGGTGTTGGTTGATCCGTTCGGCCATACTCCCATCTTTGATTCTCGTTTTGTCTTTAGATTTGGCAATTCATATATTCATGGGAATCTTTCATCCCCAACAGATATTCCAATTTAGTGTGGTAAAAAGTTGATTGTTTGACTATTAAGTTTCTCCATTTCATGTAAAAGAAATAATTTTTTTTTGCATTTGAATATATTATACTTATTTCTCTGTTGATTATAGACTACACTAACTACTTCTTAATGTCATAAACTTTGAATGATAATTACCTGTAAGTAACAATGGTTATTAATGTATTTATGGTCGTTTATATATTTTGCATATTTGCCTTCAGCTGAAGGTGATTTGGCTTAGCTTGTTTCGACTAAGCAAGACTTCGGCTGAATTGGCTACGGATGAACAACTTGAAAATTTCTAGTCTTGTCAATCTTTTATGATAAATATATGCATATTATCATAAATTATGATTTTATTTCAGTTTTATATACAATTATAAATATTTTTATTGTAACCGGTGATGATTGATAGTTCAAGAAATCTATGAGGGGTTAGGTCTAAGATATTATGGGAGTCGGATTCTATATAGAAAAACACGGGAATTCTAGAGAGAAAAGTTGCCAAAAGTAGTAATATAATAATAATTGTTCACTATTTCTAAAAAATAGTACGTTGCTTTATATAATAATAATGGTAGGTCCAAATACCACATGGTTGATCCATTTATGATTATTTCATTGCATTAGTCTACTAATCTAAAATATATTTACTACATATTATATAATATATGTCCTAAATTTTACATATTTGTTGGGCTTATTTTACAAGACACATATTAGACCAACTCAGTATAATATTCTATCGGTTCAACCTACGGCTTAAATAAATCACATTTGTATCAGTATCCCCTTAGTCCTCACGATGAACTCTAAGAAAGGACTAGCCTTAGTAAAGCTACGAGTTGTTAACTAGACAGAGGCAACGTTATTTTGAAATACAGTGTAATGTCGCATTGGATAAACAAGACAAGAGGCGACCGAAGTTGTTATTATAATCTCATTAGCATCAAAGTGTCCATGGTTTGAAGATTCCCCAAATTACGTGTCGCGAAAAAACTTTCATGGTTCATCAGAATTATCCAACCCTAAAATAATATAGCATCTATTATGTGTATAGCAGTGTTGGATTTAGCTGTCAATTCTGTGTTAATAATGGAAAAATGTAAAGCTTCTAAGCCAGTTTATTATGTGAGAAAACATTTATTGGCATCAGAAAAAATATACTTAAGGCTTAAGAAGTTGGCTCTGGTCTTGGTGGTGGATGCTAGAAAAATGTACCCTTATTTTAAAGCTCGTACAATTGTTGTTCAAACCTCTTTTCAATTAAATAATGTACTACAACGACCATATATTTCTGGTAGAATGACTAAATGGTCGAATGAGTTGGGAATTTTGATATAAATTTTGTTATTCAAACAACTATTAAGGCTCGAGATTTAGCATATTTTTTGGTTGAGTTTCACTCAAGTTGGTCAGATGAGACAACAATTTAAGAATTGTTGTGAGTAGTTTTAACATCGGTGGTTTGAAAATATGTTGGTATTAGTATAATGGGATCAAGGGGGGGGGGGTAGTACTGTTGATTGCTCATTCTGGAGAAGCCATCTATCATGTTATTTGATTCGGATTTCACGCATCAAATAACGAGGTTGTTATGGCTGGTTTAAGGCTCGCAAGTATTTGTAGGGTGAAAATATTTAGATTAGAGATATATTTGCAGAAGGTAACAAATCATATGACAAAGATATCCGAGGCTAAGAAAGATCAATTGGTTTTATATCTTCGTGAACTTCGAAGGGTTAAATCTTTTGTTTGATGGAGTGGTTATTGAGCATATCAGTTGAGGAGATAAGACAGTTGCAAACTCTTTAGCAACTATTGTGTATGCAGAGGAGTATCCATGGATATTATTACAAGAAAGTCCTTCGATTTAAAAAAATCAGAATAGTGTAAATATTCCGAAGATGTGTTTGTCAGTGTAGAAAATATTTGAGGCAATTGACGATTTGAAATAACAGAGGTCTTGCTTAGAGGAACAGTGTCTCAGGATGTCAAGTTAGCTCAATGATTGAGGTATATAGCTCATGGTTATACAGTATTATATAGGGTGTTGTACAAGAAGTCTTTGAGTACACCATTATTATGATGTTTGAGTAAAAATTAGTCTCAGGAATTTTATTTCGAACTACATGATGGAGAAATTTTTGCTCATTATGGATTTAAGGTTTTGACGAAGAGTGTTCTGTTGGTAGGTTATTATTGGCCTTCAATTATGAGTCATGCTAAAAATTTGGTACGAAGTTGTGATACTTGTCAATGATTTGCTAATTCTATCCATAAACCAGTAATACCACTTATCCTAATTTCTGAAGCGGTTCTTTTTTACAAATGGGGAATAGATTTAGTAGGGCCGATACCCATGACCTAAGGAGGACGACAAACAATTATTATGGTAATAGATTATTATTCCAAATGGGCTGAAGCTGAGCCATTGTCAGTTACAAGAGCTAAAGATGTTATCGAGTTTATTGTTAATAATATGTGTTGTCGTTTTGGATTTCCTCGAAAGATATCTACAGATAACGTCCCTTAGTTCAACAATAGATAAATGACCTATTTTTGCAATTCGACAAGAGTTATGCAATATTTTTCAGCATATTTTCATCCTAAACAAATGGGAAAGTAGAAGTAACTAATAGGTCTGTTTTATAAGGGTTAAAGTAAACTTTGACAGGTGTCGATCGGAAATGGTCTAGTTATTTGCAAGAGGTGTTATGGGCTTATAGGACAACACCTAGAGAATTTACTTAGGAAACTCATTTTGTCATTAGTACATGGAAGGGATGTTGTGAGCATTTTATAATCAACGTTTCCTTCTTACAAAATAATTCAATATTTTGAGGATGACAATGCAGAAACAAGAAGAACAGAGCTTGATTTAATTGAATAAAAGAAGGTAAGAGCGCATCTGAATTAGATTCATTGTTAAACTTTGATGAAGAGTCGATATAATTCAAGATTAAGACAAAAATATTTTAAGGTGCGAGACAAAATATTGAGGAAAATATTTTTGCACATAAAGGATAAGAGGCTCGAAAAAATGGCCCCGAATTGGGAAGGTCCTTATTCAGTAACAAAACAAATTAGACCATGTGCGTATCGCCTACAGTATAGAGAGGGAATACTTCTACAACACGCATGGAACATTGAGTATTTGACGTTGTATTATGAGTAATTTCTTCCATTTTAGCTTTTATAATAGTATAGTTTTATTGATTGAATAAGTGGGATATTATTTCCCGTCCTGGTGGCGCATGAAGGTTTTCACGAGGTGTCACATCCACAATTGCAATAATAAATAAAGTTCTCTTTTTGGCCAACTTTTTTTTCTAAATCACATAGAGACTGATCATCTTTGGGGTAATTTGAGCGCTATTTGTCGAAGTGCTAACGTTCATTTAAAGCATTGTTAGAAGTTCCAATTTTGATGGAGATATTATTGAAAGTGCTAATGTTCATTTAAAGCATTGTTCGAAATTCCAATTTCAATGATGATACTTTTTTAAATGCTAACGTTAATTTAAAGCATTGTTCAAAGTGCCAATTTGAGTAGCGATATTTTTCAAAGTGCTAACATTAATTTAAAGCATTGTTTGAAGTAACAATTTTAGTGGTGACTTTATTCGAGATGCTAACTTTCATTTAAAGCATTGTTCAAAGTGCCAATTTGAATGGTGATATTCTGTAAAGTGCTAACGTCCATTTAAAGCACCGATTTGAACAGTCATTTGAATAATGATGAAATTCTAAGTATTAACATCTATTTTAGAACATGGTTTTATATGTTAAAACACATAATAATAAATACGAGGCGACAAACATTTGACGAGGTGATTTTTTTTCCGCAGGGAACCCGCAGCCGCTACTCAGAGTGCAATAAGTGCGCACAGGGTAAACCCTCAGTCTGACGTGATAGCCTGCAAACCAATGCCAGAAGGTAAACCACACAAGGTGACAGGCTCAGCCGAGAAAGCGTATGTAGAGGGACTCGAACTCATGACCTTTGATCACAAGCATGATATACTCAACCAACTCGGCTACCCCTTTGGGGGCTTGACGAGGTGATTTTGATTGCAAGATATGGCAAACAAAAGGAAAAGTTGATCTTTAGGAATTTTTCAGCCAAACAAAAGACATCTTTCAGCCAAAAAAAAAGTTAATACAAGTGCCAAATGTTTAAGCACCCATGAATGTCAATAACGATCAATGAAATAACAAAAAACAACAACAACATAACAGTAATCAACATGAACATTATCGATTCAACAAAAGAAATGCTCCAATACAAATACCATTTTTTAATTCTCTTCACCTTCGTTATGAGCATTGTATAAGATTCTTTATGAGAAACTCCCTTCTTATTCTCAGGTATCTTAATCATCTTCTGAGCCAGGTTCTTTATACAATTTAGTTGGGACAGCTTTGAAAGCCTCTTTAGGGTTTTGTTTTACTTGGAATTAATTTTAAAATTTCGACAAATCTACCCTCGGAAACACTTCATGAAATTCACAAAGTAAAGAGATCATTGTATGTTCTTAAGTTGTTTTGATAGCAAAAAAGCCATCTAGTCCACTCTAGTCCTTTGCGGCTTTAATGGTAATGCATTTTTCTTCATTAGACTTGGTTTTCAATGATTCCAAATCTTTAACTGATTTCTTTTTCTCATCCTCATTTTTGTCAAACAACTTCTTTACAGATGAGTACTTCGTATGCTCCTTGGTTTTATCTACTTCAGTTTGATGCATAGATTTCAACTTTTTTTCTGTGATTAATAATTTCTTTCAAATGACGTTTGATTTGGATGAATCTTCAGAAAAATTCTGATATGTCAGCTTGGAAGGCTTGGAATTGTTCGAAGAGATTTTGATTGCAAATGTCTCTTAACTTTTTAATATAAGCAGTTTTATTATTCTACCATATAACATCATATGCAAGATTCTCCAATTTACCTTGTGCATGTTTGACCTCTTTGCACAATTTTTTAGTTGTGTCTTCAAGGCCAGTGAAAGGTTTGAGTATATTCAATACTTCCTCGGAAGGATCACCGGCAGGGTGAGGAGGATAATTATCATACATAGAAAGAGTAGTTGATGAGGATACCTAAGGAGGATTGGAGTTTAGATTTTGTTACAAATTGTAGTCTATGATTTGTTGGCTGATTTGTGCTTTGTAGTGTTGGATTTCTTGAATTTGAGGGTCAGTGTCCTTTCAAATATCTTGGATTTCATCCTCACCAGTAGTATCTTCAACATTCATATTCGTTGTCGATTGGTTGTATGTTTTAACAACTTCTACAACTTGTTGCTTGTCTTTTTTGTATTTTATCATCGATATTTGAGGTCAGATCTTGAGGAGACGTGTTAAAAATATTCTTTGTGATAGTTGTTGGAGGGGTTTTCGAAGTTTTTTCCTTTTCTTCGAGGCGATGGTCGTTTTAATTTTTCTTCAAGGCTTAGCTGGAGCTCTTTCTTTGGTGGTTGGGTGAGGGGGTTATTATAACTGGTTTTCCTTTTCGTGGTTCTTTGAGTTTTCTTTGGCTTCAGGTTTATGGAAGAGTTAGCTTGTTTTTTTTTCTTTTTCCAGTTTATTCTTTAGAGGCAAGTGACTTTATGATCTATTCCAGACAAGTAGAATGACGTGTGCATTATGTGCTGCAAGCTTTTTCACGGTATCTTCTGAATTGGGGGCTTTCATTAATTCATCATCAGAGATAACAAAACCAGGAAAGATCCTCCATAGATGGTTGTTCACAAAATTCAGAGGCATAAAGGTACTATGGAACTCATATCCCTATGTTTTTTATACTCACATAGAAAGTTTGGTGAACGTATCTTTGGCAACAGTTTGGTGGATTTTATATCGGTTCGGAATTTCTACATACAACAATGATACATAAGAGACTTGAAACGTAATTATAGTGTACGGAAAACAAAGGGGGTTGAATCACTTACTGGTGCTTTTCCACTTAAGATTAAGCTTCGAAGGGTTGTCCTCGGTAATATCTTTCCCATTTTCCCATGCTCTAGAGATAAAGAAAAATCTCTTCTTCCATAATTTTTCAGCTTCGATGAGATTTTCAATTAGCTTAAAGGAATCTTCGAGTGTCATATAGTGGAATAGCATCACCAGATCTTTGAAAAGGCCAGTAAACGCGATAAGTTCTTTGATTATTAAAGGAATTTTGCCAAGTCTTGAGGCCATTATGCTAGACAAGAGAGTGAACCATAGGTCTGGGCTTGCTTGCGTCGGATACAAGTTGATCATCTTAACGCATTCAACTATCATTGGGTCTAACAGGAATCGAAGGCCTCAATTTATGATCTTAGGGTAGACCACAAGTTCGTATTCTCCACAAGAGAGTAGAGTCTCTCCCACTTCCAATAGACGAAGCGTTACTTTATCTACATTTTCCTACTACCTTTTTAAATTATCCATCTTGGATTGATTGTAGTACTCGTATTGCACATTTTTAGTGCAATTAAGTACTCAATGAGGACGTATTTTAGATACGCTCAAGATCGTAGCGATGTACCCGGGTAACTCGACTGGTTTTTTTAAGTTGGTTTTTTCGAAACGTTATCCTTGGATTTTGAGGGAATAACACTTTATGTAGTTTCAATGATAGAGTCAGTATTTGTCCTTGAATGTGATTCAACATCTTCTTAGAAGGCTTTTTCTCAAAGTTGAGGAGGGACAATGTTGCTAGTACCATCCTATAAATTAGTTGGGCCAGTTGTTGTAGTTTGTAGGTTGATCTCCGAATGAGTTTCTTGTGACTCTTTGTTGATCACAACCGTCTCATTCAAGGGAGGATAAGATGTATATTTCTGTGAAGTGTTGATGTCTAGAACCTCTCATTGGTACGAGTGCTCTTCTTCGAGGAATTTGTTTCTTGTGAGAATGAGCTTCTTAATGAATTTGAGGTGTTTCCTTGCGGTTGATTAGATGAGGGGTTCGAGTTTTAGTAGAAGATGGTTTTGGTGATTTTTGAGGAGATATTTTCTTGTGTTTGATGAGTCCGAATTCGAAGTGCTCCCCGGAAGGGCAGCCCAAAGTAAATCTCTCCGTAAAACCGGACAGGCTCCAAGAACTTAATTCGGACAGGACTTTTGAACCGGGCAGATGACTTCGAACAATGCAAGCCTAAGGCAGTTCGAACTATGACTAAAGTACTAAAAAACCTAAACACTATCTGACTAAGCTACCTGCCCATCTGCTTAAAACTCATGGCTCTTTAAACATGACCCGGGTCCATTAAACTTGACCCGAAAGCCCATAAGGGCCCAAATTTCATACTATAAATACCCAACCACCAGCATTAACTATGGGTAACAAAATTTACTGCTGCCAAGCTGCTCAATTCTCTCTCCACATTTAAAAGCACTTTGAAACACCTTTAAACACCCTTACGCCGCCTTAAAACTCCACTTGAAATTACCAGCCTACCCTCAGGCTACTTTTATCCTCACCAAATTGGCGACCACAGTGGGAGGCGACGGTGCCTGAATCAAGTATTCGAAACCAAGTAAAGAAATTCTGTCCGAATGAATCCGGATAATCCAGAGCTTCCACCAGCTTTGCTCGAAGTGGTGGAAGAGAACGATGAGTATACTGTCCAAGAGCGCGACAGGTTAAAACTTGAGATAGAAGCTCTGAGGGCTGAAAAGGCCAAGATGGGCGTGAAAGAGAAATCCAAAGCATCAGCTGCTCACCACACCGATAACCCAAGGGAGCATGAGGTTTCCAAAACTCATGTGAGCACTAAGAAGACGCATGCCAGCTCTAAAAAGTCTCACCGGTCCAAGCCTGTGGAAAGTTCTGACTCGAGTTCAGAGTCTTCGGACAGCTCTTCGGACAGTGAGGGAAATGAGAAGTCCTTGTCCTCTAGCAGTGATGAGGGTCGAACCAGGAAAAAACAAAAACAAGTAAAGAAGTATTCCAGAAAAAGAGATCACCATGGAAGAATAAAGAGGCATATTGGAAAAGGGTCATCTCACAACCGGAGGCATGTAGACCGGATGCTGATGGATCCTTTTGCCTTCCATGATGAGCCAGGTATCTTTGCAACTCCTAATGAGGATACCGTGTTCAGTCGTGGAAGGAATTGGAGGCAGTCTCCACTGTCCTCTAAAATCCTATCCGGAAACCTCCCCAAGAGGTTTGACAGCACCAAGATGGAGAAGTACGATGGCAGTACTGATCCGGACAATCATCTGGAGCAATTCAAGAACTTCATGATGAACTTTGATGATGATGATAAACTACTCTGTAGGGCTTTCTCCCAATCTTTTACGGGGAGTGCTCTGAAATGGTACAACAGCCTGCCTCAGGGTTGTATTAAAGACTTTGATACTTTTTGGGTGGCCTTTCGAAGGCAGTTTGTGGGGAGTAAGGAGCTGAAGGGCAATGGAGACACAATAATCCATTGTGCCCAAGAGCCAAATGAATCGTTAAAGGAGTACATAATTCGTTTTGTAAACACAAAGAATGGGTTGGCTGATTGCTTCGAACAGGTGGCAATAGCATCCCTAAGACAAGGCTTAAACCCAGGCAACCTGGCTGATTCGGTGACCAGGAAGAAAGCCATGACCTGGGGAGGATTGCTGAACCAAGTTGGCAAGCAAATAAATGTTGATGAAACTAAAAAGACCAGGGTGCACAGACAGGTGAGTTCCACCCCGGTGGCACCAACTCCAAATCCAAACCAGTCCGGGAACAAAGCAAGAGAAACCGGACAGGGGCATGGAAGGGGAAAAGCTCAGTCTCAACCAGTTGCTCCTGCACAAAGCCAACAGTCTAGCAACAAAAGAGGGCCATGGGTCCAACCGGAGTGGTTTGCAGAGCTCAAAGAAAGTGTGGAAACCATTTTCGATAAAACAAAAGATGAAGTACACTACCGGAGACCGGCAACCTTGCAGTCTCCTAGAGAACATCGAAATAACTCCTTTTGCCAATACCATAATGATATTGGCCATACCACCGATGATTGCATAGCGTTGAAACAAGAGGTACAAAACTTGATTGAAAGAGGGAAGTTGGGTGCATACGTTAAAAGGAGATGAGGCAACAGGCCTGACAACACTCATAGGGTTGGTCCAAGCAACGCTGCCCCGGAGGGGGCTATGGTAATAATTGAAAGGTTTGACGTGGAGTCTGAGTACTTGGATCCTGATCCAACCAGAAACAGAGTGGGTACTATTGAGGAGCGTTCTAGATCAGTCTCCGGGCTCATTAAATTCTTCGAGTCACTGACAATCTTCGGAGGGGACACTATGACAGCTCCTACTGCTTCTTCAAGGAAAAGGCATGTTCATAATTTGGCCTCCCAGCTAGAAGGAGGCATGACATCCTATCAATCTCCAAACTCATTCCCATTCATAGTTTTCGATGAGGATGATTTGAGAGATATTGCTGGCCCTCATGAGGATGCTGTTGTCATAGGAGCATCTATAGGGGGCAATGAGATAAGACGAATTTTGGTGGATACTGGAAGCTCTGCCAATATCCTTTTTCTAAACACTTACAAGAAAATGAGAAATCCAGCTGTGATACAAAAGTCGGACAGATCAATCGTAGGCTTCACGGGCAGCTCAGCCGATGTGATCGGGGAGTTTGAAGAAGAAGTGTTGTTGGGCAGGGGCCCTTTCAAAAAAATGGTTAGAATACTCTTCATTGTGGTGGATTGTCCCACCTGTTACAATGCTATTCTAGGGAGATCTTGGCTCTCTAGGATGCATGCAGTGGCTTCGACAGTCCATCAGTGTCTGAAATATGCTGTTCAGGGGCAGGTTGGGGTTGTCCGGAGCAGCCAAAAAGTTGCAAGAGAATGCTATGCCACTGCCTTGGCTCCACGAACGCTGGGGGCAGTCCGTATAAATGACCAATAGCAGTTTGAGGGCCTTTCTGGGGGTGAGGGTGAAATTGATGACCCCAGAGAGACCCCCGGAGTGTTGATCCCAGTTGAGGAGGTTGAAACACACTGCCTGGAAGAAGGAAAAAATGTCAAGATAGGATCCAAAATGCCACCGATGTTGAAAGAAGGAATGTTGAAATTTTTGAAAGACCATCAGCATGTTTTTGCTTGGTGCAATGCTGATGTTACTGGAGTTCCATCAGAGGTGATTTCCCATCACCTATCTGTCCGGAGAGATGTGGCACCAGTGGTACAAAAAAGGAGAGCTTTCTCAAAAGAGAAGGCTGATGTCATTGTACAAGAGGTTGACAGACTCACAAAGATGGGGCACATTAAAGAATCTCAGTACCCTTTGTGGACTGCCAATCCTGTCTTAGTAAAAAAGAAGAATGGTAAATGGCGTATGTGCATTGACTTCAGAGACCTCAATTGAGCTTGCCCAAAAGACTTGTATCCGGTTCCCCGGATAGATCAGTTAGTAGACTCTACTTCTGGGAACAAGCTACTCTCCTTCATGGATGCCTTCTCTGGGTACAATCAGATCCAGGTGGATCCAAAAGATCAAGAGCATACCACTTTCGTCACTGATAGAGGTTTACACTGCTACAAGGTGATGCCCTTTGGCTTGAAAAATGCTGGGGCTACTTATCAAAGGTTAGTCAATAAGGCATTTGCTGATCAAATTGGAAGAAATATGGAGGTTTACATTGACGATATGATGGTGAAAAGCGTGGATGAGCAGTTGCACTTGTCCGACCTCCAAGAGACTTTTGCCAACTTGGCCAAAGTGAATTTAAAGTTAAACCCTGAAAAGTGTGTATTCGGAGTGCAGTCCGGGAAGTTCTTAGGGTGTATCATAAGTGAGCATGGAATACAGCCCGACCCGGACCAACTCAATGCTTTGTTCCAAATGAAGCCTCCTCGGAACGTTAAAGAAGTACAGCGATTAACGGGGAGGTTGGCAGCCTTGAACAGATTCATCTCCAGGTCTTCGGACAGATGTGTTCCATTCTTTCAAACCCTGAAGGGTGCAAAGGGGTTTGAGTAGACACCACAGTGTGATGAGGCATTCAATGAAATCAAGAAGCATCTGTCCTCTCCCAAGACTTTGTTCAAACCAGTCGGTGGGGAGACTCTCTTCGTATATCTGGCTGTTTCAAGTTGTGCCATCAGTGCTGTGTTAGTAAGGGAGGTTGATGGGTATCCTCACCCAGTGTACTACATCAGCAAAAGCTTGATTGATGCTGAGAGGCGTTACTTGAAACTTGAAAAACTAGCCTTGGCCTTGGTGATAGCTGCAAGGAAGATGAGGCCTTACTTTCAGGCTCATCCTATCGTTGTCCGGACATCTTTCCCTTTAAAGAATGTCCTTCAAAAAACAGACATTTCAAGCAGAATGACAAAATGGTCAGTAGAGTTGGGGGACTTCGACATAGACTTTGCTCCTCGGACAGCAGTAAAAGCTCAAGCTGTGGCTGATTTTTTGGTCGAATTCCATTCTGATAGGGATTCAGAACAACCTGCTGATTCAAAAGACAAAAAAGTGTGGATTGTCCGAACAGACGGAGGATCCAGTACCATAGGATCTGGGGCAGGAATATGTCTCACTTCCCCCTATGGGGACAACATGTTCCAAGCTATTAGTTTTGCTTTCAGGGCATCCAATAATAAGTCCGAATACGAAGCAGCTATAGCTGGGTTGAAATTGGCCTACATTTGTGGAGCTAAAAGGGTCAAACTACTAAGTGATTCCCAGTTGCTAGTCCACCATGCCTTGGGCCTATCAGAAGCTAGAAAGGAACAATTGGTCAAGTATTTACTCCTCTTGAAAAATGAGGCATTGGAGTTTAAAGCTGTTATCTATGAGCACATTCCCCGGGCAGAGAATGAGCTAGCAGACTCATTGGCAACGATAGCATATACGGAGTCCTATCCATGGATCCATGTGCTCGAAAGCCCTTCTATTCAACTTGATGAAGGTGAAAAAGAGGAAGTCTTTGAAATACAAGTAAACTGGCCTCAAGACTGGAGGTCTCCCCTTATGCAATATTTGTCCGATGGCATCGTGCCCTTGGATAAATCACAAGCCAGAACGTTAAAGCACAGGGCTCGTGGTTTCATTATGATTAGAGAAGTCTTGTACAAAAAATCCTATAGCAAACCTCTCCTACGCTGTTTAGGGGATCATGAGTCACAAGTGGTTCTCTCTGAATTGCATGATGGTGAGGGATCAGCCCATTGTGGATTTAGAGCTTTGACAAGAAGAGTGCTTCTCTCCGGATATTATTGGCCATCAATTATGAAAGATGCTAAGGAGCTGGTAAGGAGGTGTGACCCATGCCAGAGGTACAGCAATGAAATTCATGTACCAGCCATTCCTCTGGAGTCAATTTTTGAGCCCATTCCTTTTGCTCGGTGGGGATTGGACTTAGTTGGGCCTCTCCCTGTGGCGTCCGGAGGGCGTAAAACTATAATTATGGCCATTGACTACTTCTCGAAGTGGGTAGAAGCAGCCCCCTTGGCAGGGACAACATCAAAAGCTGTTATAAAGTTCATTCTATCCAACATATGTTGCAGATTTGGTGTCCCCCAGAAAATAACAACAGACAATGGGCCACAGTTCGACAACAGAGAAATGGAAAGCTTCTGTGCTTCAAGGGGTATTCAGCATTGATTTTCTTCACACCCACAGGCCAATGGGCAAGTTGAGGTGGCTAATAGAACAATACTGTCCGGTTTAAAGAAAAACTTAGAAGGGGCTGCTGGGAAGTGGCCTAGTTATCTACAAGAAGTCTTGTGGGCCTACCGGACAACACCTGGGGCTGCAACACAAGAATCCCCCTTTGCCTTGGTCTATGGGATGGATGCAGTAGCTCTCATAGAGAAGACACTCCCCTCCTTTCGTGTTCATAACTTCTCCGGACAGGCTAATGAGATGACGATTAGAAATCAACTTGATTTAATTGAAGAAAGGCGGGTAAAAGCTCATCTTAGAATGGCACACTATCAAGGCTTGATGAGAAGCAGGTTTGCTTCTAAAGTTAAAAGAAGGGATTTTCAACCAGGAGATAAAGTATTGAGAAAAGTTTTCTTGCATACTAAGGAAAAGCTCTTCGGAAAGCTGGCCCCAACTTGGGAGGGTCCGTATACTGTGGTTGAAAGAATCAAGCCTGGGACATACTGGTTGGAAGACAAAGATGGCAGGGTTTTAACTCACCCTTGGAATATTGAACACCTTCGAATGTACTTGGAATAAAGCTTATGTAAATATTTACTTGTTTAAACATCCATGTAAATATTTGGGGGCATACCACTTCCTCTCTTCGGCGCCACGGAGAGCTTTCAATAAAACTTGATGCCTTCTTCAATAATTTTCTAAGTTTTTGCAAAATTCTGTTGCTTGTCATACTACCCGGACTGAAAGGTCTAAAGGCTACTTAAATTCTAGCCAGAGAAACTAAACACTCTCACAATACAATAACTCAAAGCTACTTAAATTATAGCTGTCTAAAGTAAGACAAATAATAAAAGAAGAAGATGGTTGAGTAAAATAAAAGCATTCATTCAACAACTTAAAGTTACCTTGGCCCTCCAAGGACTTTTTTAACAAGTTTGGGCACAGCACAAAAATCTGTCCGAATAATACGGACACCATCACAAAAAGGTGCCTTGGCCTTCCAAGGACTTTGGTTCAAACAAAAGATAAACAAAACAAATTATAAATTAAGGTTGAGCCTTTGAAGATGGCTCACCCTCATCTGCTTTCTTGCCTTTGATGTCGCTCTTCTCCTCGACAATCTTCTTACCCTTGGGGTCAATCTCTTCCTCACCTGGGCTCTCTCCGGTTTCCTCTTCATCACCAGACGAGGACACATCAGTGTACCCTTCATCAACCATGGTCCAGTATGGGAGATCATCGTCATCCACATAGCGCCATAAGTCCCCTAGTCTCCTCTTCGGGAACTTCTCGTAAAACAGGAGGACCATATCGGACTTCACCTTTTCAATCATTAATTCTTCACTCCGTATCATCTCCCTAGCATAAGCGTTGATTTTGGCCTTGATCATGGCCTCTTGGTCCTTCACCAAAGCAGCTTTCTCTTCAACAGCCTGATTCACTGCATTCTCTAAAGCAAGTTTGTCAGTGGTCAGATTGGTGACAAGCTTCTCCTTTGCTGCAGTCTCTCCTCTTGAGGCTGTCAAGTCCTTCTCCAGTCCGGACAGCTTAGCCCGGAGATCTTTTACGGTCTCTTCTAAAGAAGCAACTTTTGTGTTGCTTTCATTTTGCTTCTTCTTTAGCTGTTCGTTCGACTCCTTAAGCAAATCAACCTTAGTAGCAGCAGTCCTGAGGTCATCGGACAGCTTCTCCTTCTCAGACTTGAGGTCTTTGATGGTGGTTGCCTGACTTCGAACTTGCCTTTCCAAAGTAAGTACTGGCTGCACGTTGCTAAGGAGAGAATGGGCTATGATGTCCCTCTCACTGGAAACCATAAAAGTCTTACCATTGAAATTCACTGTGTTGGAACTACTTGAGGGAACATATGGCCCTGCGAACTCATCTCTGGACAGGCCAAGGAAATAATCACCTAGAGCACCTAGACCGGTGACGTCCACTTCATCCATGTTAATCTCTCCCATTTCAACCTCATCAGTATGGAATTCCATTGGAATCCCTTCATTAAGATTCCTTGGGATCTCTTCGGCTAACGTCGGATCGGTTGGGAAAGTGGGCTCCGGATCCCGGAGAGCGAGCTCTTCTCCTTGGGAAGTCTTTTTCTTTTTGACTTCTCTGTCAGCACTGTCACTTGCTTGCTTACGAACCCGTTTGGAAGCCCTTGAAGGTTTTGGGGGATTCACTCCTTGTTTCTCGCTCTCCTGTTCTACCACTTGTAGAAGGTTTGCATCAACTTGAGCCTGGGCTGGCACCTCTGAATCCATTGGGGCCTCTTTCTCAGTATCCTCTACCGCTTTCCTGCCTTTCTTCTTCTTGCCCTTCATTTTACTAGGGGCTTTGGCCCGGGCAGGAAGGAAGAGGGTCCCATCCAGTTCGTGAGACCTTCTCAGCACGGCTTCTTCATCAGGTGGGGTGGAGAACTCCTCCCAGGTTAAGTCTCTTCAACCTGTGGTGTTCCACAGGTGAAACCTCGTTAGGTTCCCAGCAGTGAAGGTTTTATGAAACCGGTTCTCCCAGTTCTCTGCGGCCCAAGCGTTGATTTTGCCACAGGTGACCTGTCCGGCCTTCAGATAGTTCCCGAACTCCTTTGGCAGCTCTGATAAAACAAAAGAAAAACTGATTAGTATAAACTTAAAGGAAAGAGAGGTTCGAACAGAAACTTAAAATAAAAACTTACGATCACTCCTCCATCTACTTCGAAGGAGGCTAGGATTCTCCCCGGTTTTGATTTTCTTGCCATTTCCCCATGAGCCACTGACAAACAAGAACTGGATCCTCCATTTACTCTCCGATTCCAGGAGATCATCAACAGCTTTAAGATCGTTCCCCATGTTGAAATGATAAAAAGGGAACTGATGGTGCTTGCACAAATTAGCCACAGCTGCAAACTCTTCCATAGGAAGAATAATTCCAGATAGCCTAGACGCCATAATACATGACATCAAGGTGTACCAACCGTTAGGGCTTAGCTGTGATGGACATAGCTTGACCAAGTGAAAATAACGTACTATCTCCGGGTCCAGTGGGAACCTAAGTCCCCAATTGAATAGCTCCGTAAAGAAGACTATCTCATTTCTTTTGCAATCCATCGGGGTCTCTGGATCAATGGGAATTCGAATCTTTACATTCTCAGGGATCCCCCACTTAGTACGCAGTCGTCCCAGATCTTTAGTATGGATGAATGCATACTTGGTCTTTAACAGAGATGAAAGATATTTGAGCTCAACCTTATGAAAACATGGCCCTACTCTCCCTTCGAGGCTCTCCGGCAGGTCCGAATGCCTCAGATATAAGTCTTCTTTGCCTTTCTTGACAGCAAATCTAGCAGGTTCAGCTTGTCCGGAGGACTCGGACTCAAATCTAACCTCCTCGGTGGAGTTCTCCATCCTCTCCTCCATTATTGTTGGGGGAGCTTCTGTAGAAACAGCCCGGGGAGGGTTGAAGCTTGGCACAGCTAATCCTCCGGACTGTTGGCTCTCTGAATGTTTTCGACTTATCACCTCAGTTTGAGTTTCTGAGGTTGAAGTTTCTTTGGGAGGTAGAGGACTGCTAGCCCCCGGACCGACCGGCCTTTCCCGGAGAGTCCTAATAGTTGCCCCGGACCCTGATTCGCTAGTATTTTTGGAAGAAAGTCCTTTAACCAACCTACTTGGCCTTTTCATGATTAGTTTATCCGGGGAATGGTCAGAATCAGACCCCATAGCAATGAAAGAGGATTTTTTCCTAACACTTGTGGCAGTGACCCCCGGTTCAACAATAGGGATCGACTCTTGAACTGAAGAGCCAGATACTATGGGAGAGAGTGTTGATTGAAAGAGTTTCCTAGGTTTTGTACCTTTAGAAGAAGATGAACCTCTTTCAGATTCTTCGATTGAAGGGGCTTGTTTCTCGACAGGCGACGCTGGAAGCCCTGCTGCAAGTCTTTTTTCTTTTTCAACTCTTTGAGCTTTCTCCAATTCTGAGAGATTAAGCCAACCGCCCTTGATCAGTGATGTTCTTGCTGTGAACATAAACAACTAAGGAAATTTTGAAGTTTTAGAGAGATAAAACTTTGGGTGAAATGGCAGAGTGAAAGAGATAAGTGAGACTGTGAAAGGTGAATAGAATTTATAGTAAATGTGAAAAAAGGGTTTGATTCCTAGGAGAATCCGAAAAGTTGGGCAATGATTAAAAGATGGCGCTGATGTCATTTATGGCATTTAAAAGAGGTAACTTGTTCGAGAAAGTGGTGCAACTTTCAAGGTGAAAAAACGGCTAAAGTAACCAACCAGAGAGTGACACGTGTCCCACTAACTCTGACAAGAACCGTTTGGAATTCGAAACGATTGGTGTGTCCGGGTCCGTCCTCAACTCTCTTCGAATTGAAAAACCAATTCCTAAATCGGACTGTTTTTCAGTTCTTTAACAAGGACACTTGTTCAAATACCTAAAAAAGGGGCTCCTGATGAGTCCGAATTCGAAGTGCTCCCCGGAAGGGCAGCCCAAAGTAAATCTCTCCGTAAAACCGGACAGGCTCCAAGAACTTAATTTGGACAGGACTTTTGAACCGGGCAGATGACTTCGAACAATGCAAGCCTAAGGCAGTTCGAACTATGACTAAAGTACTAAAAAACCTAAACACTATCTGACTAAGCTACCTGCCCATCTGCTTAAAACTCATGGGTCTTTAAACATGACTCGGGTCCATTAAACTTGACCCGAAAGCCCATAAGGGCCCAAATTTCATACTATAAATACCGAACCACCATCATTAACTATGGGTAACAAAATCTACTCCTGCCAAGCTGCTCAATTCTCTCTCCACATTTAAAAGCACTTTGAAACACCTTTAAACACCCTTACGCCGCCTTAAAACTCCACTTGAAATTACCAGCCTACCCTCATGCTACTTTTATCCTCACCAGTGTTTGCTTTCAGTTAACTCGAGGAGGAGTTTAAGTGTTAGTATAATTTGCTTGTGTGGGTTTTCGAGGTGATTTAATTTTTGTTTGTTGATGGGATTGTTGGGAAAAAGTTTCAGGGAATATGTTATAAGTATTTTGGTTTTTAGAAGTGTTTTGATCAGCATTGAAGGCCCTATATATAGTTATATGAGTAGAAATCCTTGAAGAGTTATCAATCACACATGGTTTTCTATATTTAGCAACCCTTTCAGTAATGTTGAAGTATTCGTAAAGGCCAAAAATTATTTTTTTACTAGGTTTTGGTTCTTTCATAAATTGAAGCGGATAAGGATCTTCAAGTTAGACATGAATAAAATGAATGAGAATCAGAATTGGATAAATCAATATTTTCAGATGGAAGTGACGGTGGAATAAAACGTTTTAAGACAGTTTTTCTCTTTCTCTCTCTAGAGTTTGTAAATGATGATAAAATGGGCGTATATAAAATATATATATCATAACAAGTGGACAAGAAGTGGAGAAATAGAGGTGAAAGGTTGACTGGTGATATAGGTTGAAATATGAATCGGAAAACGGTTGACTACTCTAAAGTAGATTGGCACGTGTAAACGTTAGAATTAAATAGCATGTTGCATGCGTATTAGGGGTACTCCATGAGTCTCAAGCCACATGTATATTCGAAGAAAACACATAAAGATCATACAAAGTTTTCAGGAGAGTTCTTATAATGATATGGAGAGTATTTGAGGCGGTCATCAGAATTTTTTTGAGGAAGACGTGAAAAATACAAATCAGTTTTTAAGACAATCGATTGTTTTGATTCGAGGCCACCCAAAGTAGTTTTAGTTCTTATTAAATAGTTTTCATAAATACTAGGGGTCTTTTGATAAGAATATAAATTATCAAGGAGTGAAAGCAATTAAATAGAAAATGTATTGTTAAAGTTTTGTAAAGTTAAAATAATGAATTTAATATTAAATATAGATTGTCAGGGCCAAAGTGCAATTTAACCAAATATGTTATTTATCCTTCAGTCTTATAAATAAGAGAAGGCATGATGGAATAAATGTGATTAATATTCTATTCTTAAACTCACGATTTTCAAATTCTTTCCTTATCTATAAGATTCTGCATGGTCGTGGTTTGATAAAATTCCTCCAGGCCTAGTTTATGTATACAATTTATCATACAATAAACACCCATATTTATTTTATGAATAAATATATAATATGGAGTACTTTGAAGATATGTTTGGTTTGATAAAATATATCTTATGTTGTTTACCTATAACTTATATGATATTTTAGGTTTCCTACATATGACCGATACCTAGATATTTGAAGAGATATGAAAACCTAAAAAAAGTTATAAACCGAAAATATCTAAACTTGAAACATACAACGCTTAAAATGAACTCAAAGTCTATATTATAATTACATATATTCTACATGGATATAAAAATAAAGTCGGACGAACTAAACTTAAAATTAGAAATAATTATAATGATGAGGATTATTATTATTTTAACAAACTCGCAATAATGAAACACCGTTACTCTAATGAATAATAGTTGTCATGGTGAAAAATATAGCTGTTATAGTAAACAATATACTATTTGCGATGACAAAAACACAAAAGCATTGTATTCGTCCCAAGCTTGTGTTCTTCTCGCGAACGATTTAATTGTCATGGTGCAAACACACTAAAGTGATAATATTTGACATTAGGTGTACTTAAAACTCAAATACAAAATAAAACATTATTACATGCATGTAAACATATATATATATATATATATATATATATATATATGAATCCAAGATAAATCTTAAAAACCCCAAAATTATGTTTTTGAATTAAAATTATATCAATTAGTCACCCCATACCATTAAAGACAAAAATATGAAAAACCTCAAAGTCTCAAATAGATTATCTATATGCTATGATGATACCACTTAACATGGTTAATTACTAAAAACAAAAGAGTACAAATCATATAATAAAAGATTCATGAATTATCTTCTCACTATTAAGATCAAATTAAAAATATGTTAAAGACTATTTTTTAGTTAAGTATAAAAGCATTTAGATTTCAATGGTGATGAGATTGTTAAACTTTCAATGATATGTTTTTATATTTTAAACTTTAGCAATTTTATCTAGTTTTTTTGCATAATTCTTCCCTCAAATAGTTTTTATATTTAAAATACATTGTCTACATGGATTGATGGTGGGAAATATTTTTTATGTCCTTACCTTTTCCAAAGTGTGCATGCCTTGTTAGTTTACGATTGATTATCCTTATTGATTGCTATGTGGTACATATATTCGTACACCTTTTTAGCTTGTCAATACGACTTATTTTTATCTTTATTGTATTAGATATTTTTTCATTTGTATATTATTTTACATGTATTTTATAAAATACAAGATAAAGATTGTCATCTTTTAGTTTGGGATTCGTACCGCCCAAACATTACACTCAGTCGAGAAATGTAAGTTATGGATAATGATATCCTTTGAAATTCATGGTTAAGATTCTAGGTTTTATAAGTATCCAGTGAAGGTAGATATGGATAGATTGTGCTTATTATTGGTACAAATAGAGGTTGAGGCTTTATGGTTGGCCATAGTTTGAAAGCTATTATTGAACGGTCGTCCTTGCAGTTCATTACCCTGGTTTATTTAAGAGGTATTTTAATTTTTTGTTCCTCCATTTGTCTCACAGGTATCGTTGCAAGTTAATCGAATTATTGTTTGTCTTATGAAGAATGTGGTATTTTCTGGTGAGGAGCTGGTGTTAAGTAAGGCGACAATATTGTTAAAGGTAGATGTGAATGCTAGTAAATGTCTAGCGGCACATAGTAAGAGTGTGCTTTGTTTTCTATCTAAGCTTAAGAGTTAGGGTTTCTTAATTGCCCCTCTATCTTAATATGTTAATTGGGTCTTATTCTATTAAGCCTTTTAATTGTAAGAGTTTAGTTTCGATTAGAAAAAATATAGTTGATTTCTATTATTAGACCTCAACCACTATAATTTTGTAATATTTTTATTTCATATTCGAATGCTCGTGGGTTAAAAGATCTAGTGTGACAAAAATATATCATTAATTTTATTATCAATAATAGTATCGCGATCATGATTTTTGTAGAAATAAAAGTCCACTTGAATAATGTTGATTTCATTATTAGAATAATGGTATTATTTTGGAGTTATACCAATAACCATTCCTCCCATAAACAGAGCAAGATATGGTAAATATTGAACTCAAATGTCTTTTCAAATTCAAGTATCTATTCCACGGATCAAGCTATTTTCACCCAAATCTGATAGTCCCCACCCATTTATAAATTCACCCAAAATTGATCTAACCCCATCTATTTTTCGATAACAATACCCTATTGGAGTATATTAGGGTGTTTTTGCTAAAAACTACTCATTTTGTTTCTCAAAGAAAAAACAACTTTCTCTCATTATCTCTTTATAATTTTCGGACACCTTGCTCCATCTCTAACGACCTAGCTCCTCATATGATCTCATCCTCTTCTTACAAAAGTTCATCATCCTCCATGGTGAAAAACTGATTTTCCTCATCCTCAATCAAAGTAAGTATTCTTGATTTTATACTTTGGTTTTTCTTCAATTTTTTTGAAGTTCTTGAATTTTTAGTAGATTAATTAGTTATTTTATGTGTTTTTGTTGTGATTTTTTGTGGGATTTATAAGTTAGATTAAGTTTTATGCATTTAGAGTTTTGTTAGGATGAGTTTAAGGTTTTTTTTTGTAGTTTTGGGATTTATTGGGTAGCTAGGTTGGTCACCTTCCTCGTCAGAATTGCGAGAAAGATGACGATGAACCAGTGGTGCCGCGACTACGGAATATCGATGCATAACACCTGAATTATAGATGCGTAGCCGGTGTTACACCTATGGTGTAAGACTGAATTCTTTTTATTTATTTTTTGAATTTTTATACATATTGAGCTTATTTTTTCATGCTTATTTACTTATTACTACTCGTTTGTTGTAAAATTTAGTAACTAATACATGTTTTTCGTGTTTATTTCAATTTTTTATTATGTAAATTTTATTATTTGTTGATTGAGGTCATCCGATATATGGAAAGACCACTCACGCCTTAATGGGAGCTCTAAACACGAACACCATGGGAAAAATATTCCCCTCATGAAGTTCGTTAAAGTGGAGACGGGAAAATTTGTTTGAGAAAAACATAGACGGTCAAACATTGAAAAGGAAGATGAGGAGCAAACCGGAAGATTACTTCTCTCATTTATATGTACAACACCATCCATTTTTTCACACATACAAATCACTTATATCTCCTTTATTTTTTAGTACAATTCGCCTTTCTTATGTTTATTTTTTTCTTTTTTTTAACAAACCCTTTTCATATAGAAGTTGCAATACCTGAGTCAACTTTTCTATTTTTCCTTATCTTCTCGATCCTTCTCAACTTACAATTTATTTTTCCCTAATTTGATCTCACCTCAATTTCTCAATTTGAAAATTTAAAATCTGAACACTAAAATGGATGGTTTGCAAACCTTGATTCAAAATATTGTCCCCTTGGATCGGTGCAAATTAGCTAGATACACAAGCTGATGCAACCATTTTTATCATCTTGTACTTGATTGATTTTATCATGTACACCAAATACTGCTTCGGTTGGTTGATTACATTCGAAAATTGTGATTAATGTAGTCATTTACTCCTAACCGATTGTATTGCATGCACTAGATGTCATGTTTAAAGGTTTGTTAGGTTATGGATTGCTCCCACTAGCTGGCAAGTTATTTATGATTCCAAAATAATGACATGAGTACCTCGAATTGGATAGATTCTTGGAGTTTCCCTTTTAATTCCCAACCTATTCATCACCATCGATAAATTGTTGAAATCTTGTAGTTTAAAAATAAGATATTTCCCACAGAAGATGAAAAGTTTGATTAAGAAATTTCCTTCTCAAATCTAAAATAAAAAGAAGAAAAAGAAATAGACAAGAAATAAAATAAATATGATGATAATAGTTTTTTAGTATTTCAAAATGATTAGTCCAAATGGAGACTTAAGTCCATATTTATACTACTTACAATATAATTTCTACCAATTACCATCATACACATGTCATTATAACCTAACAAACTTTATCGATAACCTATTAGATAATCACGTGTGTCACTAGTTGTAAATGTTTGAACGATCTTTCTATTTGTCTGTTTCTTCTTGTTTTATGATTATTTTATTAGCCTCGTCTAACCTATTTTTGGTGAAATTTTTCTAACCACTTCTTCGCGATCCTCGTCTAATATATTCTTAGTAACCTTCGTCTAACTGTTTCTTTACGGCCTACTCGTCTAACCGTTTTTTTACGATCCTCGTCTTATTCTTTTTTATGATCCTTGTCTAATTTCTTCTTAGTGACCTTCGTCTAACTAATTGTTTATGACCCTATTCTTATTCCCTTTTTTATCCTTGTCTAATTGCTTCTTGACGAACTTCGTGCAAATGATTCTTCACGACCATCATCTTATTCTTTTTTACGACCATTGTCTAATATCTTCTTCACGACTTTTTTTAGGATCATCATCTAACATCTTCTTATGATCTTCGTTTATCTACTTCCTTGTTACATATATCTTATAATTTTGTTAGTCTTTGATATAACTTTACCTCATCATTATACAAAATATATATTATCTATAAAATATAACCATATGATCGGTCATAGTAAAATATAGATAATGTATAGTCGTAAATATATCCCTCAACCACGACACTTTAACATATTTCTCACCCTTAACAAGTGCGGATATTAGTTGGAGAGTTGTAACACTTAAGTATATATACACAAATATATCTTTCTCAGTATAACTAGCATAGTTTACAAAATTGAAATATATACCTTCTATGGGAAGACCCGTAATAGCGTGGACGTTATCAAGCGTCGTAATTATCTCATTGAATGAGAAATGGAAGGATAATTTATTTGCATGCCAATACTCGAGAAAGATCTCAATAATGTGGATGTTGGTATGCCAACACGAGAGAGCGCTAATAAGAGGCTTGATCGAAGTATGAATAAACTGTCCGCGTATTATAATATGACGACTCAAGTCTAATTTTTGAACACTCTTGTATATATGTAAACAAAGTATGTTTACTCGATACACGGGGATTAGTGCGGGCGAACACCTCCTCCATTGCTTTTATGACGATGACAGTCCAACACTACTATGACATGATGTGTGATGAGTACTCTCGGTAGTGAATGACTTTGCATATGTGTCATAACGATTATTTCGCACACTATGTGATGTAGGATCAGCCCTAACAAGCTACCGTGATAGTGGTGATACAAAGGACGGTGAAAGATCGTTTATTCTTATCATGGACTTTATTCTAACCATATCTAAAAAGAATAAGTTTATGAATGGATAATAGAAACAAACAAAAAACTACCAAATATTACGCAAAAAATATATTTTAAATTATATATGTAGTGTATTAGTATTGCCAACGTAAAAATGAGTCAACAATACATATATAGAAGCAAACAAAACAGTGCCAAAAATTGCAAGAACTATATGATTATTGTCAACAATGTCGCGTAGATCGCACGACAAGAATTCTATGTCATGGGTTACTTCGCGACAACATGCATCATGTTCGTGCGATAAATGCCACGAACCCTATGGATTTCGCATGACATTTTCGACAAATGATATGACCAATTACAATACCCTAAAACCCGAACTATCTCAAGTTGTAACTATTTTATACAAAAATGTAGCTCTATCAATTGCACAGAGTAATTGTTAGGGTGACGACCAAAGTCCCACATTCCACATCGGTTAAACATGAGAAGGATCAGAGGTATATAAGTAAGAACAAATCTCAAATAGTATGAGGCATTTTGGTCATTCGGGTGCCAAAGCGGATAATATCATACTAGTGTTGAGATCGTGTTGTTCTTACTTATATACGGAGGCGGAATATGCGGACCGGACCACATATTCCAAAAAATAATAAATCAACAAATTAACAAAAACACAACTCAACTCAAATTATAGGAAAATCTTTACAAGTAAGAATTTCAAACATAAATTATTATCCAATTTAAAAACGAAAAAAACTACATTATTAGACCCATATCTTAATAGTACTACGAAGTTTAATTTTTAAATGAATAGTTTTAGAGATAGATATTTTAAAAAAAATTATAGAGAAAAAACAAATGTAAAAATTAACAAAAAAATATTTATGCTTCCTTTGGTGAAAAAAACGATAGAATTGTTCAAAATCAAATCAAATATAAGACGGAATAAAAATAAATCACCCCCAAGAGGGTAGCCGAGTAAGTTGAGTATGGCATGTTTGTGACCAAAGATCATGAGTTCGAGTCCCTCTACATACGCTTCCTTGGCTGAGCCTGTCACCTTGTGTGGTTTACCTTCTGGTGTTGGTTTGCAGGCTATTGCGTCAGACTGAGTGTTTTACATGTGCGCACTCATTGCACTCTAAGTAGCGGTTGCGGGTTCCCTCCCAAAAACAATACCACGTGTCACAGATGACGACCAATTACTTCCCTGTTTGCTGGCAATTAACTGAATTTTAGTATCCATAACTTCACAGGCAGATGATGACGAAGTTGAAGAGCTACACATCAAGCCACAAGCTGGTTTGTTACCATGACCTCCTAACTTTTCAAAAACCAAACAGCGTCTTCTTACACTATGCTGTTGCAGACAATAAATTTTAGCAGTCATGGCGCAGAACAATCACTGATAAGGAATACTTTATTATGTTTCCCTTGCAAAATGCACTGGCAAATAGGTAGGTTCTAGCTTCAAAACAGTGACCACATGCTTCTGGAGAACTAAAAAATCTAGCTTTTTAGATCTGATTAAGGATTTAATTCTGACTTGAGATTGCTTGTTTCCAATACCACGCACGTTCCAATTTAGGATAAAAATAGTCATTTGGAGTATTTGGAAGATGACTTGGATACATTCATGTGCAGCACACACTTAGATGATATGATTCCTTTAGAATTGACAGTCTTAACTTTCTTAACTCTCTTATGTTCAACTTTTTTATTACCAGCCTTAATTTGATCAGTTTTGTTGACAGGAGAGGCATGAAGACTGCCAGTAGTTTATTTAGTTGGAGAAGATGATTCAAGCAAATGATTCACCCCAGAAGAATCAGTATGATTCAAAGAACCCATTTCCAGCATGTATAAAGCTTCAATTATCATTGTTCTTCAATTAAAGAACCCTACTGATATAACATTATGTTTTTCAATTGCAAGTAAGCTAACAATAAGTTATAGACTACCATATAAACCTACTGATATTGAGACTACGACATGGAGACTACCATATGAACCTACTGATATGAAAACTACCATATGGAGACTACTAATATGAACCTACTGTTATGGAGACTACCATATGAACCTACTGATGTGAACCTACTAATATGGAGACTACCATATGAACATATTGATATGAACCTACTGATATGGAGACTACCATATGAACCTACTGATATGGAGACTACCATATGAACCTACTGATATAGAGATTACCATGTGAAATTACTGATTTGAAGACTACTATAAGTTAGAGGCTACCATATGAAGACTACTAACAAGTAAGCTAACAATAAGTTAGAGACTACCATATGGAGACTACCAATATGTAAGCCAACAATAAGTTAGAGACTACCATATGGAGACTACCAATAAATAAGCTAACAATAAGTTAGAGACTAACATATGAACCTACTAATACAACATTAAGCTCTTCTAAAATAAGTTAGAGACTACCATATGAACATACTGATATGAACATGTTGATATAACATAGTATTGTATTACGGGCTTTCAGTATTTTTGTTTAACAAAAAATCAGAATAAAATTGGGAGTCGCTTTTAAGATCTGAAAATTATCTGATGACACATTTTCATATGATAGAAAGAAAATCATGCAACGACTGGCTCTGTATCAAGGTGTGAAGCCCATCTATATGGAGTTGAAAAATGATGCAGAAGAAATATTTTCCAAAGTGTCAAAATACTACAGGTATTATTTTAGAACAAAAGTTGGGTTACCTGCTCTCCAATATGTGCAACAGTTTTAAAGATGTTAAAACTTTCCCCATTTCCTGTTAGACAACGATCTAATAAAGAATGGGCAGCATGTAACTCTAGTGCAAAGCGGAGCACAACCAATTTGGTGCAAAAAATCTACTCATCACATACAATTTCGTAAGATATAAGGTTGATCATCTAGTCTTGGATACTTATTATTACTCGAGCAAATTATAGATAAATGAATCTTGTTTTTTTTTATTTAGTTGGTAATCGAGGATTCATTTTTATCATAACTATTATTTTATTATTTCAATGCATTTATTGAACCAAAGAATTTAATTTAATGATACCTCGAATTGAATCATCTATGTTTCTCTGATATTACTACAAACATATATGAGAGGAAAATGAGGATTACTCTATCAAGAAAGCCAAGAACAGAGTATCTCACTATGGGATTTCGAAGTCTGATCTTGCTTATATTGGAATTCAAATCTAGGTTTCTTCCTCCATGGAAGAAGGATAGATAGTTCATTCATATCCATCTTCCAATTCACCAAGTTCGACAAGATCTATGCTTATCAATGCATCTATGTTTGATAGCGAATTCCCTCTGCTTCCCCAGAAAAATCAAAAACAAGACCAGAGGATGGATAGAATATATGTAATTTATAATCTAAACTTCGAAAATTCTTGCTTAAGGACTAAGCACAGGAACAAAATAGACTACGGAAACGTTGAACAATATTTTGCTGATGTATTGAAGACAAAAAAATCAGAGAATTGTTCATAATAATGTTTCTGTTACATACAATTTGGACCATACGGTAATCTGTTTTGAAAAGGAAGACAGAGATTTCTTACAAAAGATATACAAACACATAATTATAGGAAGTTTGCATATGGCAAACCAAAGTATGAGGTTATTAAAGATTTTCTGGGCAGATTCAAGTTTACGAGTTCTTCTAATGTGCCAATGTGGGACTATAGGCATGTTTTTATAGAGTTTGAAAGCATAAAAGGTCTGAAAAAGCTATGGTCTCGCAACGTCTGGAAAGTAAGAGAGAAAACAATGTGACTTCTCAAGTGGAGTCCTTATTTGATCCCATAAAGAGAGTCCATTGACGTCGGTTTGGGTAACAATAACTAATCTGCCAGAGTTTATGTATAATGAAAGGACGATTCTTGAAATGGCAAAGTCTTTTGGCGTTCTTTTGAAAATCTGGATCCCTCCGGTTAATAGAGCCAGATACAACTGTGTTAAAATTTGGGTGGAGATTGATATATGAAAGCCATTAGTCAATAAGATCAAGATTACGTTTGGAGATGATGAGGAATACTATTTGAAAATTATATATAGGTCATATCCAAGCTACTGTTAAATATGTAAACATATTGGGCACAATGAAACTGAATGCAAGAAAAAGAATTTGAGTCCCCAACCAGATCAACAAGCAAAGCATGAAAATAAAGAAATCATTCAACAACCTATTGAAACTTCTCCTAAAAATAAAACCTCAACAACTCCTCATCTCAAACCAGTGATTGTAGATACTAGAAAATATAATGGAGACTATTGATCAGAATTATCAACAACTCAATCCAAATAGGCATACATCAGTTCAAATTAGAGAGAAAAATGAGCCACCAGAAAGTCTTGAGGTCTCAAAATACTCATCCTCGGGAACTGGTGAAAATCAGAAACAATTGAACAACGATCTTGAAATGATTGAATCATTTCACACACTGAAAACAAGATCCTTGTTTGAAGTTGGAAGAGAACCTTTTGAGCCTATTATTGAGACCAATTCTCCATCCAAAGACACAACAAGAAGCCTACCATGTACTCCTACAGATGAACATAAAGACAGTGAATTCACAAAAGCTCAAAGCAAGAAAATAAAGAAAACAAGGAACCGGAACAGCAAATGCCCTTCTTCATCCAAACTTCTACCGCTTAAGAAGGTTGTTAAATTTAAACATAACAAATGATTATTAAGATTATTAATTGGAACTTCATGGGACTTGGGAACAAGAAAACTATGAGGAGACTAAGGTTGCTAAAGAGGTCTAAAAATCCTGCTCTCACGGCTATTCAAGAGCCCATGATTCATTCAAAAAATATTGAAAATGTGGTAAGGAAGATTGGTTACAATCAGTAATTTGGGAATGTCAATAACAAAATTTGGCTTTTGTGGAGTGATGAATTCAAGGTCAATATTGTAATCAATGAAGAGAAGATAATTCATGCCAATGTCAACCATCCTACTTTGAAGAAAAACTTCAGATTATTTGTGGTCTACGTAAAATGCAACATAATTCTAAGAATTGATCTTTGGGGATATCTTAGAAGAGTGAATGATAATTCTACAGAATGGATTATGGTTGGAGAATTCAACACTACTATCGACATTGAAGAAGAACTCTCTTGCACCAGAACTTCTTTGAGAAGCATGGATGATTTCAGCAATGTAATTTTGGACTGTAATCTAATAGATGAGGGCTATTCGAGATCAAAATATACCTAGACTAATGGAAGGAAATTGAAGAGATTAGACAAGATGCTCTACAATAATCCTTGGATCAAATGTTTTGACAATACTATAGGTGTTTCATTTGGCAAAAACATGTTCTAACCATTCGACTATCTGCATTAAAATTTCATCTAATCTTGATAAATTCAAGCTATCTTTCAAATTTTTAAACACGTGGGTACTACACCCTAGATTCTTAAAAACTGTTGAGAGAAGCTGGTACGGGTTCATATTTGATAACTCTATACAAATGTTTTGGCAAAAGTTAAAAAGGTTGAAGGATAATTTGAAGTTTTGGAATAACATAGACTTTGGAAATGTGTTTGATGCAATAGAGCAAGTTGAAGAGGAAATCTCTTTCAAGAAAATAAAATATAAATCTACAAAGGGTAAATCTGATAAGGCTCTGCTGGATAAGGCAAAGGAGAATCACTTGGATCTGCTGGCAAGAGAAAAGAGTTTCTGGGAGCAAAAAACTCATACTCTGTGGCTGAAAGATAGTGATAAAAACACTACTTTCTTCCACAATCTGGTAAAAAAGAGAGCTAAAAGGAATAAAATTCACAGAATATGGGATGGAAGTAAATGGTTGGAGGATCAAGATGCAATAGCCAACTCTCCAATATCATATTTCCAAACACTCTTAACTGACTCTTCTAACATTATTTAATGCACTACTATGTTAACAACTATTCCCACAGATGATGAAATTCACAAGGTTATCAGCAGTCTAAATCTTAACAAAGCTGCAGGGCCAGATGGGTTTAACGAGAAGTTTTACAGAGAGTGTTGGACTATAACTTCAGTAGATCTTTGTGCTATTATTAAAGATATCTTTAAAGGAGGTAAGATCTCATCTGGAATTATGCATCAGTGATTTTCATTATTCCTAAGGTCATCTCACCAAAAATATGGAAGGATTTTCGGCCAATTAGCCTAACCACAATGTTGAATAGGGTCTACTCTAAAATCATCAATAATAGGATGGCTCTTATTCTCCCTAATCTGATTTCTGAAGAGCAAAAAGCCTTTGTCAAATACATAAGCATCCATGAGAACATTCTCATTGCGAAAGAGTTATGCTATGACCTCAACCTCAAAACAAGGGGAAACAACCTAATTCTAAAAATTGACATGGAGAAGGCCTTTGATGGGCTGTCTCACAGGTTTATTCAGAACATTCTTAAAGCTTTTGGGTTTAATTTTCTCTTTGATTATTAATGGTATCACTAAAGTTTTTTTCAAGTCTATTAAGGGTCTAAGACAGGGGATTATCTATCCCCCAATCTATTCATACTTGCTAAGGAGTTCTTAATAAGGGGCCTTAAGATGATCAATCATGATAGCAGTTCAGTAAGGTAAAAAATAAGAGGGAACCATGTCATACCTTGCTTGGCCTTTATTGATGACTTCACAATATTTTCCAATGGATCAACTATTCTATATCTAAAGTATCAGAGTTTCTTTTGCATTACCAGAGCATCTCGGGTCAGCTCATAAACAGAGAAAAATTAAAGTTAATAGTTGCTGAAAATATCAAAACACACAGAATTAATATTACTGAAAGGATTATGGGAATAAAGCATAGCTTCGTGACTTTCAAGTACTTGGTAATAATGATAAGCAACACAAGAAGAATAAGTCACTTTGTTGGTTTGGTTTCAAAGATCAGAGATAGAATAATCGAATGGGATGGTTGCACTTTATCCTTTGGTGGAAGACTTGTATTAATCCAATCAGTCTTATCTACATTACTTTTATATAACATTCAGAACACAACCCTTCCTAAAGCTGTAATATAGAGGATTGAAAACCTATACAAATATTTTTTTTTGGGAAACAAGATTGAAACTAAAGCAATCAACTGGTCTTCGTGGGCAAGATTTATAAACCTTATGAAGAGGGGGGAATCAATGTCAAGAAGCTGGAAACAATACATGATACATTCTCATACAAGTTATGGTTCATTCTCATACAAGTTATCCTATTGCTGCTCTCATTCCTAATAGAATGTCAAAAGTCTGGTCTAGAATCACTGGCATTAGAGACAAAGCTGATAAATTCTTGGAAATTTCAACACAAAATTGACATGGAATGCAATAAGAAATCAAGGAAATGAATCCAACCTTTATAGGAAGACTTGAAAATCCTGTAACACCCAAAAATGCTCTTTCTTTCTATGTAGAGAATTACTGAACTGGTTCCCATCTAAAGTCAATCTATAGAGAACACATTTCCAATTAGCCTCAAAATGTCAGTACTGTTACAATGAAGAAAGCTCCAAACATGTCATGGTTCTGAGCAGGCCTGGATAATGTGGAACCTTTTGAGTGCCATTTTGGGAATAAAAAATTCCATGAACATTACTCTACATCACCTTATTCGCACATCGTACTAGTCCTCGAAGAAGGTATGCAGCATAATATTTGTTCTTCCCGCAATCATCATTTGAGAAATCTGGAAATAAAGTAATTACTCGAAGCATCAAGATATAAACACTACACCAAACTCGCTGATAGAATAGGTGATTCGCATTATAACTGGTTTGAACAATGTTAGCCTTCTCAAAAAATGTCACTGGGGGAATGCTATCAGATTTGCAACTCAATAGGGTTGTAATATTTACCATACTAAACAATTAATTCCTATCTCCCTCAAATGGATCGCTCTGAAGCTTACTCGATACAAATTGAATACTTGATGGGGCATCCTTGTTCTCAGGAGAAGCAGGTGGTGGTGGTGTGATAATAAATCATGATGGTACCATCCTTCATGGTTTTCGCAGAATATACGGGAAAAACTCTGCAATTAAGGCAGAAATTAGAGGGCTTATGGATGGTTTATCTATCTGTAAAGCCATAAACATCGCAAACCTTGACATTGAAGTAGACTCAAGTATTCTGGTCGACTTAATAGACAGAAGAAGATCGATTTGGTTCTTGGATCCCCTTATAAACTACTGCAGGAAGATCATTACTTCTTTAATGTCAATCAAGTGTATCTTTCGAGAACAAAACAAGGTTGCGGATGAGGTTGCAAAGAACACTCTACAGATGAGGGAAACACGGATTTCAATCATTCAACGGCTCCAAATCCATTGCGATCTATGGTATTTCTTGAAAGCATTGGTTTAGGATATATGAGGAATAGAGATGATGATTGATTAAGCAAGGTAGACTGATGAAGAATTGATGAAAAGCTGAAACAAAGATGAAGATTGGTGAAGGTTTAGATAGATTTTGATTCTAAGTTTATGAAATGTGTTATAGGATGTTGGAAGAGAAGATTGGAGTGGAAGAGAAGATTGGAGTGGTGACATTTTGAAGGTTCAGTGACTGAAAATTGCTAAGAAAGATTATTCGTTGGAGATGAATTTCAAGGAGGGAGTGAAAATATTCAATTCTTTTCATTTCCCTCCTTTATTGTATTTTAGCTTGTGATAAGCTCTTGTATTTTGACGTTTTCATTAATTATTAATAGCCTCCTTAATTAAAAAAAAAAAATCATTTATGCTTCTCAATCCTCCAGTTGCACGGCTGAATTTATTCATTATTTTATGTACTGAAATTCTTAGTTTCTACGAAAACTATGTTATATATTTATTTCATTGTTTTGATTTTAAAAAAGAGGGAATTTTGTGTCACAAAACATTGGACCAAAATAAAGACTGAATAAGGCACCAGAAAGTTTATAGATAAGAGATCAAAATATTTTGCAACCAGAAGGTTGAATATAGTAAAAATGCTAAAACCTCCTTGTAGCTACCAAGATGTGATGGAAAAACAATTCATGTGATATCAAAGGTATTAAACTATTGACAGTTTGCTATTGCTGCTGGTCTGTATTAGATGGCTTGCGTTGTTGAAACTTACTTGACATTTTCTTCTCTAGACAAGAACCTGTTGGAAGTAAGGTTGGGCTGGTTAGTATGTTTCCAAAGTTACGTCCAGCTTTAAGATTATAAGTCAAGTGTTCAAACAGTAGAGTATTCTGTGTTTTATAGCGCAAGATTATAAGTTAAATCTACATTTGGTTTGTCCTAGAAGCAGTAAAAACAGGCTCCAAAGAAAAAACAACTCTTTTTTTCTTTTCCAAAAGTATTTTTTGCTGATTCCCTCCTTATTTATGTGCTGAATGTTAGTGTATTATGACAGATTTTGATAGTGAGAATAAATATTTAATGGAAAGAGAAAATGGAGAAGAACTGTTGCTGGAAAATGAAAAACTTACTTCATTCATTTATGCATAAGCAAAACACAGAATTCTAAACAAGTTATCTAACGACCAGTAGAAAATTAGAAAACAACTAAACCAATAGAAAATCAGAAAAGCTTCTAAACAATCTCAACACTGAAAACATACCAATAACATTACTTTCACAGCATTACACATTTATCTCTTGTTCCTCGCTGTCGTCTCCAAAGCTTTTACCTTCCAGCTTTATGCATTTGTACCACCGTGCACAAATGATATAGATGACCAAGTCAGCTGTTGTTAACCCAGCCAAAAGGAAGTAAAACCTATCAAGGTGACCCCTGTTCAGGTTTTGCGGTATCCATCCAGGCATGTTATCCTCCGTAGATATCTTCATCACTATTGTCACCAACAAGCTACTCACATAATTTCCCAATGAGATTGATGTCATACATAGTGCGCTTCCAAAGCTTTTCATCCCGTCCGGTGCTTGTGCGTTGAAGAACTCCAGCTGACCTACGTACATGAAAACCTCCGATGCCCCTATAAATGCATATTGGGGAACTTGCCAGAAGATGCTTAAGGTGCTAGAGCGATCACAGTTGATGCAATCTTTCTTTGCATACTTTAATCTGTAGGACTCAACAATTCCAGCTGAAACCATTGCGAGTACTGCGATGACAAGTCCGATTCCCATTCTTTGAAGCTCACTCAGGCCTTTGCAGTTATCTTTCTTTCTGAATCTACTGGCTAACGGGTCAAGGATTCGACGGTAGAGGAATATGAATATTGCAACACTGAGTATGTCAATGCTGGACATGCTCGCCGGAGGAATATGGAAATTAGAGATGGTGGTTTTCATGACAGCACCTTGCTCCACGAATAGGGATGCCATTTGTGTGAAAACCACCGAGTAGAGTATGGTGCAGAGCCAAATGGGAAGTAGTCTCAGTATGCATTTCACTTCTTCCACTTGGGTACTGGGGCAAAGACGCCAGGGGTTCACGCCTCCCTCTTTCTGGTCGCTTGAATCTCGTGGTGTGATAAAAGCTGCTCGGTCCAAAAACCTACACGATTTGATACATTGGTTCAATATTGTTTTCTGTAATGATAGAACTATAGTATGTTATAGTTTAGATAACAGACTCTTACTTGAATCCACGGGTGTGTAGTATATTCCTGTTGCCGCCATTGGTGGAGCACTTGTTCCCATCTCCACAATACAAGGCATTGGCTTCTGTTTGACGAATGTCCAGTTTCCATTTCTTGAAGGCTGCTACCACGACTTGGCTCATCCTGGAGAGAGGGTTGCCGCTGTGCTTATAATGCCTGTATTTAGGAGTTCCTAGCAAAAACAAAAGCAAGGCAGCTACAGCAGAGCCAGCGGAACCCCAGAAGCCAAGGGCCCACATTCCTTCGTCCTCGAAGTAGCTGAGTATTGTGTTGGAGAAAAGGGAGCCGAGGTTTAAAGCTAGGTAGAAATAGCTGAAAAAAGCTACTTTAGAGTGTCCTTCCTTAGGGTCGTCTTCGTCAAACTGGTCAGCCCCAAAAGTTGCAATGTTGGGTTGGTAGCCTCCGTTACCTAAAGCAATGAGGTAGATGGAGAGGTAGAACAGTCCGGTCTTTAGGGCTGAATGAGAGCCGCATGGAGTTGTTTCGTTTCCACATCCTTTTGGTCTGATGAGGAATATGTAGGATGAGAGTGAGAGTGAGACGAGACCCTGTAGAGATTGGTTAAGTTAATTAGAAGAATGTGAAGGAAAATGAAGAGAAGCGTTAGCAGTTACCGAGACAAAGATGATTTGGAAGATAACACAGGTCTTGTATCTTCCCCAATAAGAGTCGCTGAGAAAAGCTCCGACGAGAGAGAAAAAGTAGACGGTTCCGGTCCATTTGCTAACATCATTAGCAGCGTCGGCGTTGTTCTGGTGCAGCACTCGAGTGAGGAAAAGCACCAGGTTCACTCCCACTCCAAAGAATGCTAAGCTTGCCAACCCTTGATTCACTGTAGACGTTCCATTTTTACAACATTACTTCAGGATTCAATTCTAGTATAGATCAATCATGAACACCGCATTAGAACCCTTAAAATCTTATTCATAACTATAACTAAATTTTCTATATTTAGTAAAATAGATGGTGAAATAATCAAAAGTTTAGTTTAGGTTTGGATAGGAATAGATATAATAAATAATAAATAATAGATAATACGTAATTGAGTTCGTACGTGGTAATCAAATACTGGTTTCGTCTCGTCCATCGAAAAATAAAAAATGGGTGAAATAAATCTGGTTATATATCCACATCTGGTCCACAGATAGGACGGATGACGAAATGATTGGGATAAAGTTGTAATTTAATTTGGATAATTGATAGAAAAAGACGACATCATATTTTTACTATTTACTGTTTACTCCCTCCGTTTCACGATAAACTCGTTTAAGGTTTAATTCTCTTTCATCTCAAAGACAGAAAGCAATCCAATTTAATTGGTCAAAAGTCATTGATTTAATAAAAACAAATAAACATTAATCTATCATCGGTCAAGAGTAATTAATTGCTGCATTGATATTAAGAAACGACATCTAAAATGGAATTTTTAAGAATTTTTAAAACGACTATTATTCTAGAAGAGAGGGAGTACTATTTACTAGTAGTACAAACGCAAAAGGTATACTATTGTAAGTGTTCATATATGAGCATCTTCTGCATGAGTGATCATCTATGGTCTTGTCAAACACTCATTAATAAATAAAATTAATAAATAAAATTATGAGGACCTTTTCCTTTTAGAAACAATTTTATATATAATATATATATATATATATATATATATATTATAAATTTGGTTAGATAGGGGGAATAGTTTTTTATAAAAGGAAAAAAATGGTTTAAGGTTGAGGTTAAGGTTGGGTGAGTGCATTTTATTGTCAAAGTTATAATTGGGACAAGTACATGGAAGTTAAAGTTAGAGTGTTGGAGTAAGACGAAAAACATGGTTTTCCCGTATACATGCTTGTCACGCTCACTACACCTTTTAGATATCAATATTTAATTTATAAACAACTTCTTCTTATGGGGAGGAATCTATTTACTATTTATTTAATGACTACCCAACACTTTTTTCCTTTTCTTAATTACTCAAACTTTCTCACATATTCTCAAATAAAACTAAAACTTATACCCACACGATGCTACTCCCTTTAGTTCATAATATTTGCCGTTTTCAAAGAAATTTTATTATTCTAAGACAATATTAAATCCACAAATTAATTAATTCCATCAGTAGTAACATGTTTTAACTAAATACTGCATAAGTTACTCATTCTTTTGATCACATTTATTTTATTCAATATTAATTTGAGAACACCCTTAAACGCCTCCAACTTTTACTTTTATTTTACAGGCTTCATGTTTTATGTTAACAACATCGCATAATTGTTTTGTTTTTGAGGACTACTTTCTATAAGTTACGCTCCAATTATGATAGCATGTTGACTGTGTCTACAAAATAAATTGATTGAGGTCTATATAGAGATTAGTTAAGTGCCTCACATAATAAAATAAACAAAAAAACATCACTAAAAAGTGGCTACTTTGCTTACATAGAATGATGATTCCAGCAGCCCAGTTTCCAGACTTTTGTCTGATTGCATGATGACCTTTCCAGTCAACAGTTCCATCTTCAGTGAAACTTTCTGATTCTACTACTTGATTCTTCAATTTACCCTGTTTATAAACAAACTTACACAATTAAATGACACCAAATCCACTACCCATTTCTTATCATTTTTTATTTTTATTTTCATTTTTATCTGGAGAACTATGTTTAAACCCCATAAAATTTCAATTGGTTTAGAGAAATTTGTGAAAAAAAATGTGCGTTTCAAATTGATTTCCATTTCAATAAAAAAAATGAGCATATATATATATATATATGGAGTTGAAGAGGTATGTTACACACCTGTAGACAAGGCATAGCCATTGAAATGATCTGTTTGTAGAGGGAATCAAGAAGTTGATGGGAAGATAACAAAAATAGACAAGAGACGTAGTGAATAATTAGATAGTTGGGTGCTGACTTGGGCGGTTCAGATTTATAGAGAAATAGCCCGTATGCCCCAAACCAAATTCCTAATATCTAATATCTAATATTCTAGTACAATAACAAGAAATATAAAATGAAAATGAAAATGAAAATGTCGCAATCGTTTAATGTTTAATCTTTAATCTTTAATGTAAGCGACCGATTAAATTCAGACTATATACCTTAAAACTGGATTTGGAGAAGAGATCATCTCAGGTTGTCTTCTAACTTATCACGTCTTACTATAATTACTCCTCGTCTAATTTTATATTGGATTCGGATTTGAAGTATATTGCTATATTGTATGCCTCTACTTTGTCTTTCATTTATTTGGGTTCGTTCATTACTTTTAAGTTTAACTCAGCCCTTTTTTAGAATACACTATATTTTTCAACAATAATAATAATAATTAATCTTAAAAATAAGATGGTTACTTTGTAAATTATTATTTTTTAAGAAAAAAACATTTATTAGAATTGGAAACCAAATTGAATGTTTAACCGAATTTGAGGACTAAATTGAAAAAAGCGTTGAAAGGAAAAAAAATCGATCTTTTTGTTTTTCCTTTGTTCAACATACTCCATATGTTTCTTGATTTAGTAGCACAAACAAATTCCTTTTTTAGTGTTTCAGACAGAACATGAACAAATGTCATAAATCAGTCTGATGAAGATCAAAATCAGTCTAGACGTCTTCTTTAGCTTCTGATGATATTTGCCATCTTTTAAATTAATTTACCCTTGATGTATTTGTTAATAACACGCACACCATCTGCTAGATGAAATTCCACGCAGCCATCGTCTGCTTTCAACGATTGTCGGAATACGATCGTGCTCTACATAACAACTTCATTAATGATGTGTTACCAAAGATCCATTTTTTTATCAAGACTTGGCTTTAAACCACGCAAAGCAAAGCACCCTCACGAAACTCGGGTCTACTTATTTTGATCACAGCGAGAACACTGCTAATCTTCATCGGAGCTTCCATCGAGCTACCAAACTGTACAAACCTGTTAATGAGCTTCGTGAGCTTATTCCTAGTAAATTTCAAGTGATTTCTGAGTCCCACTGCAACTGGCTTTTAATATATATGTTCCTGGAATTCAATACTTCTTAAAACCCGATTCCTAACCCCGACTCCCATAGCTTCCACGAGATGAGCGTGTTTTTTTCACAGCAAAGCAGCAGCTTGATCGTCGAATTAACAGATCACGCTCACGTGTTCGTCTTTTAAGAGGCGTCAATGCTAGATAGGCCTATACTTATCTGTAGGAGTTGATTCCATTGAATTTCTCCTTAAGATAGAAAGGGAACTGGCAGAGAGTTTTCTCCTTTTCATGGTGAGATATTCGGAGCTTCATTTCATTTCTAATCGAAGGGATTTTGTTATATGTGCAGGAAAGATTTGATTCTCTTTTCAAAAGGCAGAGTTGTGCATCTTGAGACTCTTCATTTAAGGTGGAAATGAAATCAGCCTGCATATCGTCCTGTGGTAGAGAATTAGAAGGTGGAAATAAAATTTTCATATCGTCCTTTTGAATTCAACATGACTTCAACAATTTGACAGAGGGTGGCGACCAAATTTGTCGTGCTTCGATCTAAATTGATAATCTACTGCTTCATTAGAGTCTTGATTAGCTTATTCATTAGTGATGAAATTGGGCGTTTGAAGAAGACACCTGACTCGAGACATGGTATTCCCCAGATCAAAAATTCAATCTCGATTGCTAGTGATCTGAAATCAAAGAGAAGTAATAAGGAGCAAAACAGAAATAAAGTTGTAGAAAAAAGGTTTTAAGAGTTGTCTCTTATGTAGGGAATTCCTTGCTTTTTGAGCTCGATGATTGATTGCAGATGGGGAGGAAGATTGGTGGAGTTGTAATGGAGCTTCATTTTGCACTTGTTGGTCCACTTGGCCAACCAGTCCGCGATGAAGGTTTTAGAACGGTTGATATGTTTGATCACCATAGAAGGCTTGATGAAATCACGGATGCATGAGATGGATTTGATCATGGCATTAGGGAAATGACCAGAAGCAAGAAGATGGACAATCATCTCACAATATATTTCAACATCCATATTTCTGAAGTTGTACTGGTGGCAAATGATGAGGCTTCGAGGAGGCCTCTGATTTCCGCAAAGAGAGGGGAGAGATTCTCATAAGGTTGGCTATGGGCTGAGATGAGGTTACCGTTACTGCTTCTGATTATAACGCTGCCACTAGCGTCACCATTAGGTAAGGACGACCCAACAGTATTAATTTTAACCTTGTTGCTGGTGGGAGGAAGCCAATAATGGATAGATGGAGGCTTGATTCTGACGTTGTTGAAACACCCCGTGATAGTAGCAGCATTATTAAAGGGCTCATAGTGCTTGGGTTTGAGGAGGGAAGTAGAGTCAAGATTGTAAATCATGTGGGAGATGAGATTGATGGCAGATGAAGATGTACAGAGGCGACTTTTAATTTTGGAGTTGTTTCTCATTTTGCATATGACCCAAGCTACAGTAAGAGGCAGAATAGAAAATGTGAGAAGCATTGGAAGAGGCCCAAAACCAGGATCTCAGGAGATGAGAAAAGGTCATGAATCTTTCGATTCTAATTTTAAAAATCTGAGAAAAGTGGTTCCAAACGCTCCAATCCAGGGGACAGTCGACGAATGTATGATTAATGGTTTCAACAATCTCACAAAATTATAATTTGGATACAAGGGTGAAGTGCCTTCTCTGGAGGATATCGTCTATAGGAAGCCAACCATGGAGGATTCTCCATGTAAAAAAACACTTTCTTGGTGTGATGCTATTCCAAAGGTTGCCCTAAAGATTGGATAGGTTATGCTTGGTTTTGAGAAGGCTCCAGGTATCCCTGGTGTTAAAAGACCCATCATTGGAGATAAACCACTTGAGATGATCAGGATTAGTATGGTTGATGAGAGGCTCAACTAAGTTTTTGATGGAGCAAAGTCTCTTCCAAATTTTGGAGGATTTGGTAGGGTTGTAATTAGCTTCAAGGGGGTTGGGGTGATTACAATAGGTACTATGGGTGAATCTGGCCCAAAGGGTATTGTTTTGTCTAAACTTAAACCATAAATTGCAAGAAGAAATGTTTTGAAGGTCATAGAGACTTCTGGTGCTGAGACCTCCTTCAGGGTAAGTTTTACACACTTTACTCCAATTACACCGGTGCATATTAGATTGGTTTTGATTTGATCTCCAAAGATAATGATTAATGAGCTTCTCTATTTTGTCGATAATGGAGTTTGGAAGGTTGTTGCTCTGCATCCAGTAAGATGGGAGGGGTATGAGAACAAAATTGATGAGGCCGAGTCTACCAGCAAAAGAGAGGTTATTCTCTTCCCAGTCTCTGATTTTGTTACTGATACTAGTAATCAAGGTATTGTAATTACTCTTCCATTTATTGTTGTTGAGAGTAACTCCCAAGTAGGATATAGGAAGGAAGTCGTTGGTGAAACCAGTAGTGTCAGTAAGGTTGGAAATCTTGGTGTTGGGAAGGTTGTTAATGTTATGATGGATGTCTTCTCCTTGTTGATGGTTTGACCAGAGGAGTCTTGGTAGTCATGCAGAAATTTACTCAAAGTAGCAATAGCATAGGGAGACCCATTAGAGAAAATAAGAATATCATCAGCAAATACTAATGATGGGATACACATTTGGCACCGTGTTTTATATTGAATATGTTTATTATTAAAGTACAACATATTAAGACCTCTAATAAGTGTTTCTTCAGCGATTATAAAAAGGTAAGGAGACAAAGGATCACCTTGTCTCAAGCCCCTTTTAGTGCTGAAGAAACTAGAGGCTTGACCATTAATTAAGACAGAAGTTTTCACCTTGGTGACAATGTTATTGATGAGTCTTGTAAAGTTAGAACAGAAGCCAAACGTAGAGAGGACATGGTTAAGGAAGATAAATGATAATTTATCAAAAGCCTTTGCCATGTCAACTTTAATAATGATATTGACATGCTTAGTTTTCTTATTTAAGTCATAAATAAGCTCGTTAGCAAGTAAAATGTTGTTATGAATTGATCTTTGAGAAACATATGCTCCTTTACTATCTGAAATTATTTTGGGCATAATAGACTCCATTCAATTGCAGATTATTTTGGAGATTATTTTGTTGAAGGTGGTGCAAAGGCTTATAGGCCTGTAATGCTTCCATTGAAGAATGAAATGATGGCCTCAAGAAGATCAGCTTTGATTATGGTCCAGCAATGGGCGAAATAAGTTGAGTTAAACCCAACCACTCTTGTTGCACTGGTGGGGCTGATGCCTTTGATTGCCTTGAAGGTTTCCTCTTTTGTTGGCTTACTTGTAAGGTAAGTGTTGTCCTGCTCAGTTATGACTTTAGGAATAGAACTGAAAATATAGTTGTTAAGATGGTTAGTTTCATAAACAGAATTAGAGTTTTCCGAGAGAATATTTTGAAAGTATTAAATAGCTGATTTAGAGATTTGATCTTCATTAGTTAACCACCTTTGATTATCTTTGATTTTAGATATGCAGTTTCTCCTAATCCTTTTCTTGATATAATTTTGGTAGGTTTTGGTGTTGCGGTCGCTGTCTTTGATCCAAGAGGAGTAGGTTTTTTTATGCCAGAAGCTTTCTTCCTGGTTTCAAGTCCTTAAGGAGAAGGGCATGAGATTTAGAGAGGTTAGCTCTGTTGATGTCATTATTGTTCTCCAAAATATTATCCTCATTGACTTTAACTTCATTCTCAGCTTCTTTGATCAGGTTAAAGATGTTGCCAAACACATTTTTATTCCAATCTTTGAGAGCCTTTTTCAAACGCTTCAATTTGTACCAGAAAATATTGCTTGAAGGACCTTGCAAATTAATATTCCAGTTAGCAGATACAAAAGGTAAGAAGTTTTCATTAAGACACCACATGTTAAGAAATTTAAAACAGGGTTTTTTGTAGGTGTTTCCGTTGGATATGGAGACAAGGATTGGCATGTGATCTGAGCAAGTTCTGGGGAGGTGGTGGACCAGAGTGCTCTTGAAAAGGTCAGACCACTCAGAGTTGTACAAGACACGATCAAGACGCTCTCATTTGGTTTTATTTTACCAGGTAAATTTGTTACCTATGTAGCCCGCATTTTCTAGCTTATAATTGTTGATAGTTTTGTTGAAATCTTCAGAGCTATTGTAGCAAAATGTGGTGCAGTATTTTTGTTCAGAGGAGTTGAGGACAGTGTTGAAGTCTCCAAGCACTATCCAAGCATTTACAGTTTCAGCAATCTCACATAGGGATTTCCATAAGGCCAATCTGCTACTCTTTTGGCATTTGGCATAACTAACAGTGAGGGTAACATTGTTGGTACTGAGGAGATTGATAACATCATTAAGAAGCTGAGGATGGTCAGAGGTGATAGAGATCTTCAGCCAGTCAGACCAGAGAAGCCAAATCTTGCTGTTATAGTTAAAGGTGAAATTGTTAAAGCCCAGGTAAGCTACAATAGAAGAAATATGTGTAGAATCCACCATAGGTTCATGAATACAAATGATGCTAATCTTATTGTTTTTGATAATGTTCTTCAGTCTTATTTGGGAAGATGTTTTGGAGATACCACATATATTCCAATTAAGAAGACTGATCATATTCAGGTGAGTTGTTGATGTGTTTTTTGTCTCCAACCAGGGGCTTGTAAATTTTTATATCCTTCTTGTTTCTTTTTTTGAAATTTGCAGCTTTAAGTTTCTTGTTGAGGAAGGATTTGAAACTGGGATCAGTATCCTTAAGCTTTAAGCTGGGTGTCGATGGAAGGCTGCCAAAGTTAAGATAATTAGGAGAGTAAGAGTCTTCTTCCTTTGTATTTTGGTCTTGACTTTGATTAACTTTGCAGTTTTCCGATATGTCAATACTTTTTGGGGTTGTATCTGGAGATTAAGTATTGACATAAGAAATTTATTTCTCTTCATTTGAAACAGGGGATCAAGATTGGCTTTGGGTGAGATGGCTTTGGTATAGTTTTCTTCATTTGTGTTACTTGTGACCTTGTTGATAGGGATATAAATTTGGGATTTAAGTTTAGGCTTGTTGATGATCTCTTCTTTTTTCTGTTTTCCATCATCCTTTTCTTGTTGGTTCTTTGGTGATCCTTTCTTACAGGTAGTAGAATCATGTCCAAGGTGGTAGCAAATATCACAGTAGGCTGGGACATCTTTATAGCTGACATGAAGCCAGCATCCGTTGTTGGATCCAAAACCCACCCAGACTTCATGTAGAAGTTTCAGAGAGACATTTAGTTCAACAAGCACATAGCATGCATTAAAGAGAACACGATTCTTAGGAGGGATCCAAACTTTCAAAGGGACGCTAATTGACTCTGCAATGGTGAATATTATTTCCTCTTTATACATGTATTCTGAGACTCCTTCAATCTTAATCCAAGTTGGGACTAATGGATTTTTGTATTTAGGGTTAAAATCAGGAGACTATTTGAACAGTCTCATAATTTTTCTCCAACAGTCCAGATGGATCTGATACAATAAATATTGTCCCAATAAATATTTCGCTTGATATATTCGATTACATATCTATTTATCATCTGGTTTATCTATTATTTATAGTTCTGTTAGTAGCGTATTTTTTACATAAAATTTAGACTAAATACAATATAATTATATTTATTATTATTATTTTAATATTAATATTTTGAACCGTTACTAGGTGGTTAGTTTAAATAAACAATTTTTTGAGATATGTGTTTAATTTACGGGTTAACGAGCATATTTCTTTAGTAGTGAAACGATTTTATTAAACAATTTCCACATTAATTAAGTACGGAAAGTACAAACTGATATTTGCCAAAATATATTATTAAACTTTTATAATAACAAAAGTTCGAATTATATATTTAAAAGTTGATTCGTTTGGAATGAATCTGCCGTAAATCTAAATTTTTTTTTATCTAATTGTTTAGATTTACATTTTATGTTTAGTGCTAACTTGGCATTGTTACTTAATTATTTTTTTATTAATTCATAACAAACCTTATCTTTTGTTATAACTTTTTTTTCTTTTATGTTAGTTTATGTGAAAATTTGGGCTTTAAGTCCAATGATATTCTTAAGTGTACATACTAATAATTTAGTTAAGTAGGTTTAGTCTAACAACATAATTTTTAAACAACTTTTAAGGTTATGATAATAATAGTCTTTCGGTTTACCACTTCCGAGCTACTGTTCTAACTCGTGTCTCATTCGTCTTATCATCATTCTTCTTCCTTTCAAATTCATCACAACTATCCTCAACAACTATCAGTTCATCACTTAAAAACTTAATTTTATGATCCTGTTTCACACATAGCAAAAAGAAACGAAGAACCGAGTTTATTACAGAGAAATACAAATCGGAATCGAGACAGAGGTTTCGTGAATGAATATACAGTTTTTTCGTGCAAAGTAATGTTCATGATTTCAAGATTTCATCAAAGAATCTGGTCGTGAATGAAATGCATATCGATTTGAATGTGTTTTGTGTGTGCATCCAATACTAGATATAAAACAAGTGACGCAACTCCAAGGTTGTCACGCCAGAGAATAATAGCGCGATGAAGAGTAATGTGAAGCTCGTGAAGCTCAGATTGCAACCACAACAACTCAGTAAATGAATTGACTAGACACCGATACTCAGATTTTATACTCGAGCGTGCCACCATATGTTACTTCTTGAAAGATTAAGAAATAAAAAAAATCGCCAAGATACATGCACTAACCCCCAACAAAATTTTGGTCATCAAGAAAGCTAGACTAGTTAGCTTATGAAAAACACTAAGACAAAACTAATGCGATGGCTTGATAGGGAAACCAAGATAACATGGATCATATAAGTAACACAACACTCTTTTAACCAATTATAAATGCTTAGTCGTAGGTGCTTGTAAAAACTGAGATAATTTGTTATCGCAACTGCTATGTCAGGTATGATATTCAATAAATACCTGAAGGGACTTTAACAGATTTCTATATAGTGTATGATCAGGGAGAAAAGCATCATCGTGAAGAGAAATAGTCTGCCCCACTATCATTGAGATATAACATGGCCTCAACGTGAACATTCCAGTAGAGGTAAACAATTATTCAATGCACATATTTTGTGTAATATAAAATCGAGTAACATTTTTGACAACTTCCACAGGAAGAAACCCATGTAGATTTTCCATATCTTTTAATGAAAAAATAGAAAGTATCTTCTTAATGAACTGATGAATATGTTGTGAGCTATTCTTGTAACATTTATATCGTCAATATACCCGAAAATAATTAGAATTACACGTGCAGTTACATATAAAAACATAGAGTTGTCCCACTTAGAGTCTTAAAATTCCAAGTGAAGAAGCGCATCTTTTACCCTTGAGTACCATGCACTTAGAGCTTGTTTTTATCCATAGAAGGTCTTGTTAAGTCTGCAAATATAATGTGGCTTCAAGGGATCTTCAAATCTTTGAGGGTTGGACATATATATAGTTTTATGTATATACCCATTTAAGAAAGCATTGTTGACGTCTAACTCGTGAATATTCCAGTTTTTAGACATATCAATACTAAGAAAAAACTTAATAGTTGAGGTCTTGATAACTGGACTAAAGTCTCATTAATATCCACACAAGATACTAATGAAATCCCTTAGCTACCAAGCAAGTCTAATACCTTTGTATTGATTTATTTAGTGTATATTTTAACTTATACATCCATTTGCAACTACTACGTTCATTGTAGAAACCCAACGAGTTAAGTTCCACGTCTGATTTTGCTGTAAAGCTATAAATTCTTCTTGTGTAGCATGTTTCCTATTAGGTTCAAATAATGCTTTAATAATCATGGATATGGTTGTTAATGGGTTTAAAGAACCAAGAACCATGTCAGAACTAGACTGATTCTTATCGGTCTTATTTGCAATTTCGTTCTAAAAAATTGAGACCGATAAGGAACTGAACCAGTAAAACCTATTCGGGACTGAACCGGAAACCTATTCGGAACCAAACCGATAAAATCGGTGAACCGGCCAAACCCATAAACCCGATTGCTTTTTATTTAGTTCTTTTTGTAATAGTAAGTGTAACAAAGCATTATTTATATAATTTCTAATAGAAATAAAATTATAATATTTATAAAATTAACTATTGAATTTGTCAATATAACTGTATAATAGTTATTAAGAGTTACACCTTACGAATTGGAATCAACAATATCCTTTAAGCATTTTTGGTCCATCTTGAATGAATAATATACCTTAATATGGTGTAATTGGATCGTCACTAAAGAGTTAAAAGATAAATTCCTTCAAAACCTCCTCATCGGATCTTCTCTTAGTTGGGGTAAAGAAAAATAATTAACTTTAGAACTATTGTCGCTAAGCTTTACAAGGCCAATGTTGGTAATAATGCCACCATTTCCTTCTCCTACAATCCTTGGGTTTTTCTCAATTATCTATTAGACCAATATGGCCAGTGTGATATATGTTATGCGAGAATACGTAACAATGACATAGTTTCCAACATAATTTCTAACGACTTGTGGAAGTGGCCCAGTCAGCTCTGTTATGGTGGAAGATCTCAACAATCCATCTAGAAGAAGCATAACATACCCATACATTCTTTGATTGTCTAATTGGTAATCCTTGGGAAGCTCACTACCAGAGACAAACGTCTAGCTTAGGGATATAACACATTTCTCACACGTGTCTTGTATAATAACTTTCTAAATCCATCAGTCAAATATTGATGATCTGTCTATTTTCTTAACTTATTTGAGAAGCCTATTCCAAAAATCTATTGTTTCTCTAAACGTCCTTCGATTGGCACACTTGGCTACACTATACTGGTTCTTGGACTCCATTTTCCACCGACCTGGGTTATCTTTGGCGCGACGTTTTCTGCGCGGTGGTCTACCACATTTGAGTATAGAGGAATTTTAGGTTCTTCACAGACTCCACATCGTTGTGCTTCATATTATCCTGCACTATTCTCTCACATATTCGCTATATATTCCATGGAACCAAAATCCATTAGTCGTGGTAAAATATTATTAATATTTTTGTTTTGTTGTCACTTTTTCATGTTCTATTCATTATAGATTTTGGCTTCTAATTTTTGGCGTGCTCCTCGGTTTAAGTGTGCGACTTGGCTTCTGCATTGCGTTTTAAATTTTCTACGAACCATTTAGTAATAGTTATTATCTTCTTTTGTTGTGTGTACCTTTATATGTTGTTGTTTTTAGCGATGAAATGTTCGTGTGACTTGTATTTCAGTACCTTAGTATCTTGGGGTATGCCCTAATGTATTTGTAAACATTCTATCTTTTAATATTATAATTTTTTATACCAAAAAAATATATTTACTCTATAATTATTTTTGTTATATTTTAAAGGACTCAACGAGAATTATTTGGTATTTACAATCCGTAATTTACTTTATAAGTATTTAAACTCATTAAATTTTCTTTTAAGAGAATCAAATATAATTATTTCTTTTCTATTACTAGTCTTTTCTTATATGGCTATATATAAAGACCTAGAGTTTTTGTAATTTTTAGATTCATTCAAGCTATAAGATATTAATAAAAATGTGTTTTTACTCAAAATATCTTTTCAACATCTATCTTTAAAATATTCTTGTGAGAAGCACATTTAGTTCAACTTATCAAAAATTCCATATTCTTTGTGGCGCTACTTGATCAACTCTATATCTATCATCATTATCCATATGATTTCATTTGTGAGTGATCTTGTAATAAGAACAAGTCAAACCAACATTGCATCTACCGTGACATATATTATCTTAATCTGTTTAAGTTATGAGTGTTCTCAACAACTTCTACACTCAAACCACTTTCATGCGGATATCATTTAAGAGCTTCCCCCTTTAAAGTATATATGGTAGAGATTGATGAGAAACTATGCTTCTAACCATATTCATTAATCTGCGGTCTCATCGCTCAGATACACAACATATTTTAAAAAATGATATACAATCTTGACATACATGGTAAAATGAGAGTTGTTACTGTCGTATCAACCCCCACGTGTCCTTTAATACTGAAACTAAATTAAATTCTGAAGTTACTAAAGAATATAACTTACCTTTCTTTACCAACCAAGCTTTAAACTTGAGGACAATTTATTTTGCTAGTGATCCGCACTTCTGTAGTGGAAACATAGTAATATGTTTCATTTTCCTTTCTTGGGGTTTCCTCCGACCTTGCCGGATCCTGGAGGTTTATCTTATGCAACTCCAATATATGAATGATTACTCTTCTTAAGATGTGCATAATAAAATTAAAAATATTGGCCTTCAGATTCACTTGGTCTGAATTTTTTCTTCCTCATTGACCAAATTTGCAATAAGAATGGTCATTTCCAACTTCTTCTATAAAAAGTCAAAGTTCGTCTCAAGGGTTATGAATTTAGTTTGGAGATATACAAAAATATAGGCCATTACAATAGTCTCATAGATCTCATATTTAATATCGTAAGTTTCTAATGAACATCACATATCTCAAAGATGTACTATCGGATTTCTATGGATCTTGTAATTCATAATAGAGATCTTCTCAATCAAGTTCTTTATTTCAACTTGAGAAGATTTAATGAAACTTTTCTCAAGGTGGGCAAACATATTATTAGCATGTTTTTGTTGGAGGTGTGGGAAATAAAGAATACATGTGAAACTCTACTCTGCAAGACATATCTACTAAATCGGTTAGAATGTTCCCACCATTTAGAGCGAACCCTTTTATTTGAAAGTGTTATTTTCAATAATACTAGTGGTTTGTATTCTCCAAGCCAATAATATATGTCATTGAGTCCCAACACGAGTAAAATATCATGTTTTTTCACTTATTAAATTTTACCCCCAACAAAATGGGAACCTGAAGTGAGTTTCTCAGTTGATTTTCATTAACTGAACAATAAAAAAGATACTGAAGTAGTGAAATAGTTCAGAATGTTTACCAAACTGATCTAACATATACTGAATTTTATCAGGCTAGTGGTTGTGATTGGGTATTCTTATGTACTAGACTCGCTATAATCATTAGCAATGGCGGTACATGTCATCATACTATACATTATCTATTGAGTTAGTACTTTAAGATACATAATGTTGGTTTCAAGCAATTTTTCAAATCACCCAAACATTCAATATATGCCTATTTGGCTGATCTAGGTAACTAAGCAAACATTTCAACACTAAATATGTATTTTATGTGTAAATGTAGCAATTACATGATGCAACAGGTACTCATCGTCTTGAAATATGTGTGGTAGTCTTTCTTAGGAGCCGATTACATACACAATAATCATTCTTTGAGCTATGAGGCCCAAACCGCCTTTCATTTCATGACTCACTTGACATTACCCATGCAAGTGAGATACCACTATGCTAATCAATTCCAGAGAATCGACATCTGAAGTGTTTTATCGTAATTCATACAAATTCTGTTAAATGTCTAACTTTACAGATCAAACATTAACGTGTTATACCTCAATACTTTGAAAGCGCCTGAAGTAATTCAGGGGTGTAACATATCAAGTCTAGTTCTTAAAATCTAAAGGGCGATGAATACTAATCAAACTCATGTACCTGAAATATAACAATCTATGAACACACAGGATATTAACTTTTACATCTGAGAGTCCAAGTGTCACCGATAATGGGTAATACCCATCTTGAAGATCATACATTCTCATCACTAGATGTTTCTCAATGCAGCTTTAAATAAGACACTGGTCATTCAGCTATGCTGATTTATTTTATATAGTTTTTATTACTTCAAAACGTTTGGTGGAGATCCCTCGTATATGAAGATTTCTTCCATATAGACTTTTAACTTTAAAATGTATGGTGAACGTGCTCGACTATGAAAAAATATCATGTGAGCGCTCCACAACTATGAAGATTTTCTAAATTTACTCTTTGATTACTCAGGCGTGATGGACTAAATTTATTTAAATCTCGAGGGATCATCACCAAACGTTTTGAAGTTAAATAACTATATGAATGAAATTTTATAATCATAGGATCCATCACAAATATAAGCATCAATGCACACATAATGGAGTTAGATAACTTTAAACTTCTAAACACATAACAATACACTAACGATGACATCAAATAACTAAAAAGCCAATCCAAATATACTTGATATAATCATGTTATACAATCACAAAAGACACATGCTTTTAACTGAATGAAAAATGCTATAAATATATATACACATACATATGATACAGAAAAAATATATAAATTAGTTAGTTGTACCTCTGTATATGGTATTAGGCAGCTACCGCACACAAAACCATCAGAATCAGAAAAAAATATTTACCGCTATTACACCCTAACCACAGCCTAGTTTGTTTTTTGAATTGATTCACCACAGCGATCATATCCCTACTCGCGACAAACCCATTCAACTTTGTAAAACCCAAAAATTTCAAATTAATTAAAAATTATTACATCCGTTCAAACAAATACATATATTATATCAATTATATTTCTTCGGTCCTACCGACCTATTATAAACCTATTGTTCCCAATTCTTTTAATTTATACTTAACTAGGCTTAGATTTCAAATATATTAAATAAAAATGCATTTTTAGTATTGTTTTACTAACTATTTTGTTTAATATTAAACCATCATATACGTTAAGATATAGATTAGACGGTGTTGTAAAATATTATTTACTATATTTTGTAAAAAGGAGTACTTTTGATTTTTAGATCTGGTAAAATGTTTTGGTTTTTATTAAATAATAAATATGAAAATAAGGACGAGTCTAATAAAAGGGATATTGTTTTTTCCTACAATAAAAAAGCATTATAAAATACTAATAATAAAACAGAGAGTCCTAATTTTGTGGAATAGAACAAAAGGTGAGATCTGAATGACACCAAACTAATACTACTAGAGTTACGAGAAAAAGATAGCTCACGCATGTGTCTCATGTTATTTTCTTATAATCGTCGCAACCGGCCGTAAAGAACTTTATAGAAAAACATTCTTTTTTCTCTAACATCAATCACGGAGACACGTATGAGATTCTTTGATATTTGTCTTTATCTGGATTATTACTCTTAAAAGTTAGGTAGGTCTTTTAAGCTTCTCTACCACTAGAAGAAATCGTACTATTTTCTCACTCACATACGAAACCTTTGTAATTTCTAAGCAACTACCTTACTGTTCGTTATTCCTACAAAACGAATGTTTTTTTTTTTATATATATTATATTAATTTTCAATCTTTGTATTCATTATTCCAAGAATTTAAATTGAGAACGTACATTGCCAATCTCCATTTCTCTGAATTTCTTTTTATGGAGGAGGTTTAAATTCATCTGTTTTTTAAATCGGGATAATTTAATTTTATTGGAGAAATATTATTGCATGATTGGATCAATCATTTTTTTTTCATAATATTTTTAAATTATGTTTATAATCCAAATATTTGATTTTTTATTCTTAAAACTCAATTCAATGGAGGAAGTAAAAAACTAGGTTTAGATAGTGAATTTTATAAAATGAAAATTTTAATTTTTTTTATTAAAAATGTATTTTTGAAAATGTGACATATAAAAATAAAACAAATTCAAAAAATATAATTATAATTTAAAAAATAAAAATTCAAAAATATAATTTATCTCAATATATATGTTTAAAAACCCAAAATTAATGTTCTTTGTATTTAATAATAATAATAATAATAATAATAATAATAATAATAATAATAATAATAACAACAACAACATTCGTGCAACTAAATTAATTTTCAAAATAATTCAGTGCCAATTTTTTTTAAATCAAACTAAAATTGATTTTTCAGACATAAAGACCATATCCCAATAATAACATGAGAGTCCTAGGAGAAATAAATGATAAACTATTCTTGTGTATATCCAAATCTATGTTTAAACTATTATTGTGAGAATCACATCTAGTTCAGCTTATCAAAGATTTTCTATATTCTTTGTGGCACTACTCGATTAATTCTCTATCGATCATCATTACCTTATGATTTCATATGTTAGTGATCTTGGTTACATCAAGTCAAACCAACATTGCATCTACCGTGACACGCATTATCTGAATATGTTCAAGTTATAAAGTTTATTCATGGTGTGAACGAAGTGCTTGGCATAGCCTATCAAGGACACTCCCTTTCAAGGGCACTCCCTTTCTATGGCAAAGATCCATAATAGAGTCTACGTCCAGCTGCAATTCATTGTTTCTCACAAATCTATTTCAAAACACGCTCCATAGCCCTGCAAAATTATGGATAAAACATTTAGGTAAGCTACTAAACCAATCCGTGACATTACCTTTGAGAGTCATTGATAAATCTCGGTATAGCATGGCGTCGTCCGGGTTGAACACCATAATCATATTTCAGAATTGTTCCAGGTGTCTTTCCAGGTCACATGTACCGTTGTATGCTTCCAAACGGAAAGGGTCGAATTTCTTCAAGAGCTCCGCATCGATATTGTTTTTCTAAAAATAGTGATTCCTTGAGCACATATGCCGTCATTGTAGGGCGCACTTGATCATACTGCTCAGCTACATCCTCTTTGTTTGCTTTGGGGGACGCCTACGTTTCCTCATGATAATGCACTTTCACCTTATGGCGTTTCTGGCCGCTGCTCTCCCATGTTCCTTTACCATACTTATTGCGCTTGGATGATCCTTCTCGTATGGCTGCTCGGCTAGTCTCGATCATCAACATAGACCGCGCTTGACCACCATCCCAGAGTTTTTCCGTTAGTGCATTAATCACATCATTCATTTCTGCTAGCGCTGCTTTGGCAGCCTAATCCTTTTACTTTATGTTGAGCCTGTTGCATTGACTGGATCTACTACTCCAGCCACTTAATCTCTGTTGACTCATCTATATTATTAGCTCTTGTGGGTAGGTCGGTCAGGCTGGCTATGACCTCTACGACGACTAGTCCTAGCGGTGAGTCGACCAATGTTGGGAAGATTCCTGGTGGAGCCTCCACCAGTCTATGGGGATGAACTTCCTGGATATTTGCAGCCTGCGATGGAATAGTACCTGGTCCAATGACTTGCTCGACTGTTTGAGCTGGGTTTGTCATGATCATGTGTCTCTCTGTAGGCTCTATTTCAATCTCAGATCTAGTCACTAGTATTGGTGCTTGGACAAATGAGTGTTTTTTCTTTCTGATTCCCACAGACGACACCAAAAATGTAAACATGAAATCTTAACAAATGTTTTTTCCAAAGTAGTAACTTTTTTTCCAAAATGTAAACAGGAAGATCAATTTACATGTTTTGGGTCCCTAATTATACTTTTCATAACACTTACAATCCATCAATTCATTACATGGCATTATTATTCTCACACGTAGACCATTATCAATGTTAATGGTCCTAAATTAGCGGCCACAACTGTGGGAGTTATGGGTCGTGAGAGTTGACTCATAAATATGCCTGACTTCAGTAATGGAATTTTATTATCGTTATTCCTAGGACCCTATTAGACTAAACGCGGTGTTCTGGATCATAATGTCTTCTACTCGGTCGAGGCATGTGCCTGGCTCCGCTCGTGCTCAACTTTTTTTCTCTCTGACTCATTTATGCTCGGCTCGACCTCAGATCTCCTCGCATCAACTTAGTTTTGCTTGGTTTTGTTGGTGTTTGATCCTCGACCCTGCTCTTCTGTTACATTATGTGATGTCAGTTTGACTGTATACTTTATTATACTATCTGGTGCATTCTTATTCGATGAATCTTATTGGGCAGATCCGGCTCGCTTGGGTATGGCCTTGGTCTTTTCTTCACATCTTTCTAGTGACATTGATACGAATGTTACCGAACTCATCAATATATTTACTGCTTTATATTGATAACATATTCCTTACAACTAATAACGTAGGTTTATGACATGCTACCAATGAATTGTTTACAAAAAATCGATATGAAGGAAATTGCAGAGGCTTCCTATGTGTAAGGGATTTGTATTGTAAGGAATTTCCTTAATTTATTTTTTATAGCATCGACTCACACATTCTAGTTAAGAAATTTCATCATAACAAAATATGCAATGGAGGGAATTGAAAGCCTCTCCTAATTTATTGTGACAATAGTTTAGTTGTCATGTCCTTCATTAGGAACGATAAAGCCAACAAATCTAAGAATATAGACATTAAGATTTGGTTTATAAATGAGTGAATTTAAGACGGTCAAATAAAAGTGAAATTTATTGAAACACAAAGGCATTACCGTCCTTCACCTTTCAGAATCACATGGTTCCTATAGGTATCTTTATTGTAAATGGTATCTCGAATCAGTGGGAGTGGTATACATTTTCAGTTTAAATAATACAATGATTCAGCCTTTTAGTGTTCTTATTTTTTTAATGAGATCTCAATTTTGTAGGACCAGTTGAAAAGTTTACATGTATTAATTGTAGGTTTAAGTTCTACTTGTATGTCACACTCCATGAAAGATCAGGGTTCATTAAGACGGTAGTTAGTAACGTAATTTATTCTCGAACCATCGCGCAAATAAGATGTTTTGGAACTTTTTGTATCATTTCTAGCTACCTTCCCACATTAATAAACATTTAGATATTATTTGTGAATAACAAAGTTATACATTTCAGTACCCATGAATGATCCAAGTGGGATATTGTAAGAAAATCATAAATCGGAATTTCTTATCATTTATAAATTCATGGTATTTATGCTTATTGTTACAAGTCTAATTAAATAATTAAAATAATTAGTATTGAATAATGGACTTATGAATAATAATAATAATAATAATAATAATAATAATAATAATAATAATAATAATAATTGGTGTGGTTTATTTTACGCTGAGGGTAATTCTGTCAAGTGTTTTGGAGTATTAAATATTTGGATGTTTTGTAGTGAGAGATTTAAAATGTCTGAATGTATTAAATGTTCATTACCCTCATTAATGAAAGTAGTTGGGGTTTTTATATCCTTAATTATTGACCCATGGGCTTTCAGGTCAAATCATTAAACTGGGTCAAGTTTAAAGACCCATTTACTTAATAAGCTGATTAACATCTAGCTTAGTCAAAAAGTGTTTAATTATTTTATACTTTTGTCGCATTCTGATTCGACCTACCATCCACTTTTACCTAGATCGGCGCTCCCATTAAACCTAAAAAAAAACATATGCATTTAATATTTCCCGCGTCAGCGCCGTCTTCAATCATTGCTCGTATCTCTTCGTCTTCTCCTATGTTTCAGTTGCTTTTTATCCACTAATATATAAACCATTTTATTTTACTATTTTATTATCTTCATCACTCTACAAATCTTTTACAGAGCTTTCACCATTTCCTTCAAAATTGTTCTTGGATAGCTTTATGTTCACAACTAGAAACGCTCTAGTAATAGGCGGCTGGTTGAATCTGTCTTGATGAGTCCCGAAATATTCACTACTCACTGTAGAAACCGGACAGGGGTAATCCGGACAATAATCACCCACTGAAGTATCCGGACAGGACAAAAGTATTAAGAACACTAAACACCTTTTGACTAAGCTAATTGCTAATCTGCTTAATAAACTAATGGGTTTTTGAACTCGACCCAATTTCATAAGTTTGACCCGAAAGCCCATATGGCCCATAATTAGGGGTATAAATACCCAACCACTTTCATTAATGAAGGTAATGATCAATTAATACAACCAGACAGCTTAAATCTCTCACTACAAAACACTTAAACATTTAATACCTTTGAAATACCACAAAATACCTGACAAAATTACCCTTAGTAAAAAATAATCCACACCATGCCCGAATTAGAGAAGGCGAAGAAAGTTGAACGAAAGAGGCGCATTGCTGCTGGGCTCCCAGTCTCCCCGGGTGACAAATCCGAGAAACCATCCCAAGAAGCTGATCAAAGGTCATCTTTAACTAGAAATCCAACACCCAAACCGTTGTTTAAACCTATTCTTTCTCCAATCCCATCAGGCTCCTCTGTTCAGGAGTCCCAACCTTCTACTACCCAAGAAAAAGTCGTATCGAGCATTAGAAAACCCTCCCCTTTTATAGCCATGAGATCTGATATTAAAAAATCCCTAGAGAAATCGAATCTGCACTGGACAACTCACTTGGTGAAAACCCAAGAAACTGTCTCATAATCAAAACCCTACAAACTGGAGGCCTTTAAATCAGCATCCAAAGATAAAGCCTCCGGATCAGAGATATCTATTAGAGCTCCAAGAGACAAACCCTCCGGATCGGAGGCAACCAAAGTAACTTTTCAAACTAAATCCTCTGGAGCTAAGCCCCAACCGGACACCGGGCTTATGGAAATAACTTATGCTCAACCATCTCGGCCGACCATGGAGCCAGAGGCTAACATCCTTCCATCCACAACAACTGCTAAACCTTCCATAGTGATGGAAGAAGGGATGGAGGATAGTATCGAAGAGGCCCCATTTGAAACAGAAGCCTCAGGGAAAACTGGGGATGTTGCCTCTGACAGGAAAAGCAAAGGAAAAGTGAAGGTTGGAGTTGCTCATTCGGATCTTCCGGAGTGCTTGGAGGGAAACGTGGGACCTTGCTTTCAGAAGTTCAACGTGAAGTATTTGTTGGCCATGCAGAGCATCAACTACGTTTATACTCATACTCACGAGCTGGGCCGGATCCGGACTAAGTGAGGGATCCTAGAGTCAGTGAAGGTGAGGATTCCTGTCACTCCGGAGACCTCAATGGACTGCAAACTCAATGAAATTTTCATTTACACCGAGCTGTTCAACTGGGGGCTCAGATTCCCCTTAGACCCGAAGATCGTCAGGTATTTTCACCTGATTAATCTTTTCGCAAGCCAGTTAAGCCCAAACGCTTAGTACTCCCACCCTGCCTACATAATGGCATCGAGGCTGTCCGAAATCCCTCTCCTTATGGAGCAGTTTGACGTTGTGGCAAGCCTGTGCAAAAACCATCATATCCCATTCTATCACCACAATATGGGAGACAATTTCAAAGTGGTAAACGATTTGTTGGAGTCGGAGAAGAACTGGAAAAATCAATTCTTATTCATTAGTGGGTCATGAGAGAATGGGAGAAAGATCAAAGCCCTTCTTAACCCTAGCATGCTTACCAGTAGGTGGAAGAGTACAAGGAAGTCCCTCAATCTTGTTTTTCATTTTCTGCTTTTCACTTTTACAAATATTCCACTTCTGAATTATTCATTTCTTCCTTTTTAGTATTACCGAAGGAGTACACCGATTATCTGGAGGAGGGGTAGACTACATGTGCCAAGTTGAATGCATGAGCTGCAGAATATTGGGGGAACATTTTCCACAACTGTTTTACTTCTGGAAATTTGGTGAGATCTCACGTGTTGAATACCACAGGCTGGAGAGATCTTTTATGGAAAAAATTGACTACATCACCTCCCTCAGCTGTCATCCTCAAATGAACAGAAGAAAAAGATGGCAAACTAGCCTTGTCCTCCAGAGCCAAAGCTCCTAGTAGATAGAAAAAGAAGGCTGCAACAAAGGCAGTTCGGGTTGTTGTAGAAGAGATTGGTCCGGAGAAACAAGGAGCGGAAAATCAAGGAGGAATCGACGCCTCCTTGCTCCAAGTAGTTGAAGATGAAACTGTCAATGAGGGAGAAGAAATACCAAACTCACCAAAGCCTCTGAAGAAGGACCATAAACGGGGTGCCAGTAGCGATGAAAGGGTCGCCAAGAAGAAGAAGGTCACCTTATGAGAAGAAATAATCCTTCGCCCTTCTGAGCCTCTACCTCCAGCAGACCGAACTAATCCCATCTTAGCAGAGAAGATTCCCACCGGGCTGCAATCCGGAGAGGGTACCGTAGGAGAGATTGATGGAGTAGATATCAGTCCCTTCCAAGACATTGATCTTTATTTCAATGATTTTGAGAAAGATGACTTCGCTGGCCCCTACCATCCTTCAAACTCTTCCAATATGGTAACTTACAATGGCAAGTCCTATACTGTCTCCGGGGAGAACGATGTGGGTCTTTTCTGGGTCATATTCAATCAGTACTTAACTTTGAAAGGCAAGTGAAACATCAGTTCACCCTCATCAACACCCTTAATGCAGACAAGGAGACTCTGTCAACTAACCTCCTCAACGCTAACCAGAGCATTGAGGCACTGAAGAAGGAGCTTGAAGAGTTGAAGAAGGACAAGGAAGTTCTGTCGACCAAGTTGGCCACTTCGGAGAAAGCTAACGCAGAGCTCCAAACTAAGTGCTCCGGTTTGGAGAAAGATCTCTCCACTTTAAAGGAAGATGTGAAGACCAGAGATGGTGTTATTCAGACCCTGTCCAGTGAAAAAACTTCCCTTGAAGAGGCTGTGTCCAAGGCAACCAAGGAGAAAGAAGACTTGGAGAAGGAGCAGGAAAACAAAATTCAGGCCAACATTGACAAGTACACCAACGGGGTGATAGATTCATTGGAGAAAAGGTATGCTGAAGTGAAGTCTGACATGGTACTGCTCTTTCATGATAAGTTTCCGAGGAGGACGTTTGGTCCCTTGTGGGAATATGTGGAGTATGATGACATCCTGTTCCATACACTGGAAAATGGTGACAAAAATAACTACTCTAGTGGAATCGATTCTACCACCGATGAGGAAGAAGGAACCGGGGAGAGTTCAAGCGCTGAACTCAAAGGCCCTAAGAAAGCAGATGACACAGGAACATCCGAAGGGAATAAGCGTTGGGGTTTGTAACTATCTTTTTTGTTTTCTTTATTTTGTGAACTATTAAAGTCCTTGGATGGCCAAGGCATATTCTGTGTTTTAATATCATTGTCCGGTTCTTACCCGGACAGGCTTATCTTACCCAATTTTTGCTTTGTTTCATACTTGATTTCAATTTTAATGGCTAATGTTTAAAGAACCCTTATTTACTATATAAATATTTTTTAGATGCGAGTGTTTAAAATCTCCGATGACATGTATTTAATGGTCATCATTAAAGATCATTAGTATTAAATTGAAGACTTGAAAGAAATTGTAATAAAATCATACCGAATATTTTAAGAAGGCATCATATTTCATTGAAAAAACCAGAAACCTCATTAAAACTTCCCCGCGCCACCAGGGTAGGAAAGAGTATGCCCCCTAATATTTACATGGACTTTAAACAAGTGAATATTTACACAACCTTTCATTCCAAATATAACCAGAGGTGTTCAATATTCCATGGGTGCTTTAGGACTCTTCGATCTTTGTCTTGAAGCCTATATATCACAGGCTTAAGATTTTGGAGATCTCATAAGGGCCTTCCCAGTTCATAGCTAGTTTGTCGAACGGCTTTTCTTTAGTATGTAGGAAAACCTTTCTTAATACTTTATCCCCTGACTGAAAATCCCTTCTCTTGATTTTGGAAGCGATCTGCTTATCATCAAGCCTTGGTAATGGGTGGTTCTAAGATGAGCCTTAACTCTTTTTTCTTCTATTAAATCCAACTGACTTCTAATTGCCAATTCATTTGCCTGTTCGGAATAATTGTGGACTCTGTATGATGGCAGAGTTTCCTCTATATGAGTAATTACATCCATCCCATACACCAAGGCAAAAGGAGATTCTTGTATAGCAGCTTCAGGAGTAGTCCGGTACGCCTACAATACTAACTGCAAATAGTTTGGCCACTTCCCTGCAGCCCCTTCTAAATTCTTTTTCAGATCAGGCATAATGGTCATGTTTGCTACTTCAAACTGAAGATTTGCTTGTGGGTGGAAATGAGAAGAGAAGAAATGCTGAATGCCCCTGGAGGCACAAAAATTCTCCATATCCTTGTTATCAAATTGTTGCCCATTATCTGTGGTTATCTTTTGTGGAACCCGAAATCTGCAACAAATGTTAGACAAAATAAATTTTACAATAACTTTCAAAGTAGTTCCTGCCAATGGGGCTGCTTCTATCCACTTTGAGAAATAATCAATGGCTACAATAATAGTCTTGTACCCTCCGAACGTCATTGGTAGAGGCCCAACTAAATCCAGTCCCCAACGAGCAAAAGACACTGGCTCAGAAATTGACTCCATAGGAACAACTGGGATATGAATTTCGTTACCATATCTTTGGCATCGGTCGCATTTATTCACCAATTCCTTAGCATCCGCCATAATGGAAGGCCAATAGTATCCGGCCAACAAAACCCTCTGGGTTAGAGCTCTATAGCCACAGTGCGCGGATCCCTCTCCATAATGTAGTTCAGATAAAACAATTTGGGACTCTTCAGCCCCCAAACAACGTAGAAGAGGTCTGCTAAACGACTTCTTATAAAAAACCTCTCTTATGATTAAGAAACCACGAGCCCTGTGTTTCATTTTCCTGGCCATAGCCTTCTCCGGAGGCAAGATTCCATCAGAGATTTATTGAAGAAGGGGAAATCTCTAATCTTTGGGTTGAACCACGTGTACACTTAAGCTCTCCTCATCTTCCTTGCTCTGATTTGGTTGTATGGATGAGAATTCTTGTACATGAATCCATGGGTAGCACTCAGAGTATGCTATGGTTTCTAAGGAGTCTGCTAGTGTGTTCTCCAATCTAGGAATATGCTCATAGCTAATATTTTTGAAGTTGGCTGCTACTTCTCTAAGAATGAACAAATATTTGATCAACTGCTCCTTCTTGGCTTCAGACTGACCTTGAGCATGGTGAATAAGAAGTTGAGAATCACTCATTAATCTAACTTTTTTAGCCTCACACAGAAAAGCTAACTTTAGACGAGCTATAGTTGCCTCATATTCAGACTCATTGTTAAAACCCCTAAAAGCAAAACATATAGCATGGTATAACTTATCACCATACAGAGGGGTTAAACAAATCCCATCCTGACAACCCATTGTGCTTGACCCACCATCTGTCTGGACAACCCACTCTTTTTTAGTTTTCTCTTCTGTAGCTTGTTTAGTACTCCTGTTCGAATGAAATTCTACCAAGAAATCAGCAACAAACTGAGTTTTAATTGCAGTTCGTGGGGACAAATCAATGTCATAATCACCCAAATCTACTGACCATTTGGTCATCCTGCTTGATATGTCCGCTTTCTGAAGTACATTATTCAAAGGGAAATATGTGCGGACGATGATGGAATGAGACTGAAAATATGGCCTCATTTTTCTAGCAACAATTACTAGGGCTAGTGCCAGCTTCTCAAGCTTTATGCACCTCTTTTCAGCATCCATCAGACTCCTGTTGATGTAGTACACCGGACGAGGATAATTGTCCACCTCTCTTACCAACACTGCACTTATAGCACATTCTAACACAGTCAAGTATATATATAGTGTTTATCCGTCAACAGGCTTAAAAGGGTTTTGGGAGAAGACAAATGCTTATTTATTTCATTACACGCCTGGTTGCATTATGGAGAACAGTTGAAGTCTTTAGCACCCTTTAAGGTCTGAAAAAACGGGGCACATTTGTCCGAAGACCTTGAAATAAAATGATTTAATGCAGTCAACCTTCCTGTCAGCCTTTGTAATTATTTAACATTTCGAGGAGGGTCCATTTTTAATAGGGCATCGAGCTGGTCCGGATCAGGCTGTATCCCTTTTTCACTTATTACATAACCCAAAAAATTTCCGGACTGCACCATAAACACACATTTTTCCGGATTCAATTTTAAATTAACCTTTGTCAAGTTGGCAAAAGTTTCTTGAAGATCAGTTAGGTGCAACTCTTCTTCTGAGCTTTTCACCATCATATCATCGATATACACTTCAATATTTCTCCCAATCTGATCATCAAATGCTTTGTTCACCAACCTCTGATAAGTAGCCCCAACGTTTTTCAACCCAAAATGCATCACCTTATAACAATGGAGGCCCCTATGAGTCCGGAAACTGTCTTAGTTTGTTCTATTATAACCCCCACTTTATTCTGGGTTGGATCAGGATCCAAAAACTCTGATTCGATATCAAATCTTTCAAGGATCACCATAGCCCCTTCCGAAGCAGATGTCCCCGCATTGTTCGTTGGGCCAGTCCGGTGAGCATTGTCAGGCCTGTTTCCACTTCTTCTCTTGACATAAGCTCCCAGCTTTCCCCTCTCAATAAAATTCTGCACTTCTTGCTTCAAAGCAATGCAGTCTTCGGTGTTGTGGCCAATATCATGATGATATTGGCAAAAACAAGTATTACGACTTTCCCTAGGAGATTGAAGCGTTGCCGGCTTCCTAAAATGCACCTTATCTTTTGTTTTGTCATAAATGGTTTCCACATTCTCTTTTAAATCAGCAAACCACTCCAGTTGGACCCAAGGTCCTCGTTTATTTCTGGACTGTTGGCTCTGAGCTGGATTTGGGCGGGATTGAGTCTGTTTGGCCCTATTGGGCCCCTGTCCGGTTTCTTTAGCCTTATATCCAGACTGGTTCCGGTTTGGAGCAGCTGGGGCAGACCTCACTTGCCTGTGTACTCTAGTTTTCTTTGTTTCATCTATGTTGATTTGCTTTCCCACCTGATTCAGCAAACCGCCCCAAGTCATGGCCTTCTTCCTGGTTACTGAATCAGCCACATTCCGAGGGTTTAACCTTTGTCTCAAAGAAGCTATTGCTACCTGCTCAAAGCAATCACCTAAACCATTCTTAGTGTTTACAAACCGACTTATATAGTCGTTCAGTGACTCATTTGGCTTTTAGGCACAATTGATAATAGTATCTCCATTGACATTCACCTCCTTACTCCCCACAAACTACCTTCGGAAGGCCACCCACAATGTATCAAAGTTTCTGATACAACCTTGTGGCAAGCTGTAGTATCATTTCAAAGCACTTCCCGTAAAAGATTGGGAGAAGGCTCTACAAATAGTTTGACATGATCATCAAAATTCATCATAATTTTTTTAAACTGTTCCAGATGATTGTCCGGATCTTTGCTCCCATCATACTTCTCCATCTTAGTACTGTCAAACCTCTTAGGAAGGTTTCCGGACAGTATCTTGGATGACAATGACGATTGCCTCCAATTTCGACCATGACTAAAAACTGTGTCTTCATTAGGTGTTGCAAAAATACCTGGCTCATCATGGAAAGCAAAATGATCCATCGGCAGCTGATCCATATGTCTGTGACTATAGCTGTGGCTGTGAGACGACCGTTTTCCCAGATGCCTCTTTAGTCTTCCATGCCTATCCCTATTTCTTGAATGTTTTTAACTAGATTTTGTTTCTTCTTGGACCTTCCCTTATCACTGCTTGATGACAAAGACTCCTCAAGCTCATCTTTATTCGAGGAGCTACTGGAAGAATAATATTCTGAGCTCTCCACCGGCTTGGACCGGTGAGACTTCTTGGAGCTAACATGGGTTTTTTTTGTGCTCAAATGAGTCTTTGCTGATGGATCGTTTTGGCCTTGTCAATATGGGGAATGGCTGGCGCTTTTGACTTTTCCTTTAAGCTCATTTCTGCCTTTCTAGTGGCCCTCAATGCTTCTATTTCAGCTTTCAACTTGTCTAGCTCTTCGGTCGTGTACTCATTGTTTTCTCCCACCACCTCCAGCAAAGGTGGTGGAATTACCTGCTCGTCCGGATTCATCCAAACTGGTTTTTCTTGCTGGTTTTGAATGCTAGATTGAGGCACCTTCTCCTCCCACTGTGGTCGCCAATTTGGTGTGGTTTATTTTACACTGAGGG